>CM062811.1:420074838-421401505 GCA_031772625.1 Pinus tabuliformis
AGTTCACCATTATTCCCTCCGACTTTAGTACCTTTTGAATTCCATTCTACACCACCATTTATACCTTCACTCCCTCACCAACCTATCATTACTCATTCACCACCTACTAGTCCTAGTTCTTCATCCACTACCGCATTAATTCCAAGTATATCAACCCCACATCTTATCACCTCCCAACCAATAGCAATGGCAAATACATATGCTCATCTTGTTTTACCTACCCAACTTCATGTTATGCCTGCAGATTATCAGAGTAAGATTCCCTTTTTTGATGCTACTGTCTAGTACACTACCCAGCAGCTTGTAAACAAGATGTCTAACATTTTTGAAATAGATGAAGCCGATGTCCAGATGAGACTCTTTTCCCAATCTTTGACTGGTGATGTCAAGAAGTGGTTTAAAGCTTTTCTTGCCAACCACATAGTAGACCTAGCAAATTTCCAAAGGTTGTTTATTGATGGGGGGAAAAGAAAAAGAATCCCTTACAAATCCTTTCAGAATATGAGAATATTAGGAGAGGGCCTAATGCAACTGTTCAAGATTATTGCACTAGATTCAATAACATATATAATGCGATCCCAGTTAACCTTAGACCCCCACCTGACTTAGCATTAATAAAGTTCCCTCATGGTTTTGATACAGATATGACATACCAATTTAGGGAGATAAACCCCCCAACATTAGAAGAAATGTAAAGTGTAGTTGTTAGTGTAGAGGATAATTTGTTAGCTAAAAGGGCTAGAGTTAGAAATGAAAAGAGAACTGCTAACGATGAAACTTCACCATCTCATATTAAAATAGATAACTTAACCAAAAACATGGAAAGAATAATGGAGTTAATAGGTAACATGGAAAAGAAACCCCAATGGGATAACCAACAAGCACCTCCAATTAGAAACCCAAATTTCAGAAACAACCAAAACATGGGGAAAAACAGACCAAATCAAAACATAAGGCCTCCTTTTCAAGATACTTATTTAGAGACATCCCATCCAGAAGATCCAGAGCATGATACACAAATTAACCTAATGGGAATAAATGATGAGGACACTATTTTTCTAACCCAAAATGAGAAGGAACTGTATATGCTGCAACAATTATAGGTATAGTCTAGTGAATCATTTGATTATAAACAAGAATATGACTTAGCCATTTTCGAAGTTCATAAATAGTATAATATAAGAAGCAAAAATAATGTAGATGTCCCTAACCAAACTAAGAAAACAACAGAAAATCAACCCAAGAAAATAAAAGAATCCCCCATTTCAAAGATCCTCCAAATTCTCCCTAGGCAGAACCCAAATCCTTCTGGCCCAACAATTATAGATATAACCTTTGATCAACATTCTACTGATCAACCATCCACTTCAATTCCACTTGAAAATCCACATAAGGAGATCCCTAATAAAGAAAAAGAAGAAAATCCTACTCAAATACCTACTACAAAAACTCCAAACCTTCCAACAAAAAAAGTCCCTTTGCCATTCAATTTGGGAGCAGAGATAGCAAAGCTAAAGATTTTAGTCCCTTTAACAAAACTAATCAAGAATGAACCTTATAAATCATAGATAAACTAGACCTTAAACATTGGTGAAAATTAGGATTCAGTTAACTTGTTTGATGACCAACCGAAACTCATATTTGGTCCATATGTTAATGGCAAACCATTAGAAGGAGGAGTTCCACATTTTTACATTAGCCTTTGTATCCATGACAAAATTCTACACAATGCAATGTTGGATTCTGGGGCCTCTCGCAATTTAATGCCCAAATCAGTAATGGAGAAATTGAACCTAGACATTACAAGGCCTTACAAAGACTTATTCTCATTTGGCTCCACTCAGGTAAAGTGTTTAGGATTGATTAAAGACCTATGTGTTACTTTATTCCAATATCCTGCCAAAAGCATCCTTATGGACATTGTAGTTGTTGACATTCCACCAAAGTATGGCATGTTCTTATCCAGGTCACGCGGAGCCAAACTTTGAAGATCTTTACAACTAGATATGTCAGATGTAACAATCTTTGTTTTTGGACAACCTAAGAAACTATACCGAGAAACCTTAATGAAATATATGGTTAGTAGCCAGGATCACCCTCAAAACTTTCCCATCTACTCCATACACTTAGATATTTATTCTTTTATCTTGTATAGTGTTGATCAAACACAAGAAAAACTTTTAGACAACATTGATACAGAACCAAAAGAAATTGCAGTTTCTACACAAAATGAAACTAACCAAACTATAGAACTATTCAATGAACAAGAAGGTCAAATTGCTATGAATGATGAAAAGTTTGTTGCACCAGATAGTGAAAATTATGATCATGAGATATTATGGCATTTAGAATTTGATGGATCAGTCAATAGGTTAGGAGCAAGAGCAGGAGTGTGGATATATAATTTTGAGAACAATTACTCAGAAGGCCATGTATATAGATTGGATTTTAAATGTACTAATAATATAGTTGAATATGAAGCATTAATTTTAGGTCTTAAGTTAGTTAAGAATCTAGGAGTTAAAAGGGTTTCTGTCATAGGAGACTCTAAACTAATTGTAAAACAGATTGATGTTGTATTTATGACTAAGGACCCTAGATTAAATTGTTATAAAGACACTATTGTAGAAATACTTAACACTTTCCTAGAAACAAAACCTGCAGTAATCCCTAGAAAGCATAACATGCAAACCCATAGTTTCGCAATGTTTGCCAGCACTTGTAAATTACGCTTCCAACCTAACTATCAGTACACTACTAAAGTTAGGCATAGACCTGCAATTCCAGAAAATTTGAAGAATTGGAAAATATTTTCTAATGATAAACACATAAATAACTTTTTACTTTCAGAAGAAAAGTTTGTAAATAACAATATAGATACTGATACATCCATAGATCCTGACACAAAGGATAAGAGAGAAATAAATGAGATAGAAGATTATGAAATAGATAGACTTAACCCAACTAAATTTACCAAATCAGATGTAGATAACTTAGAGCTAATGGAGATTGATGAAATAATCAATGAAGAAACCAAAGTAATTAATCTCAAGGATAACTTCTTACCAAAGGGATTAACCCCTCCGAAATATTTATTTGATTAAAATGATGTTCCTAGGAAACCTAAAATGGAACCATTAAGGTCTGACATAGAGGAATGTAATATAAGCCCTAATGAAAATGATAAGTTGATCAAACTTTCAAAATCATTACCTCTGACTCAAAAAAGTGAAATACATTGAGTTGTTGAAATAATTTCGTGATTTCTTTGCTTGGAGTTACAAGGACCTTAAATCCTATGACGCTAACATCATCCAGCACACAATTCCTATTGAAGAAAATCAAAAGCCTTTCAAACAAAAAATAAGAAGGATCAATCCTATCTTATTACCTGCGATTGAAAAATAAATTCAGAGGATGTATGATGCCAAAATAATTTCGCCAATCAGATTTTCTGATTGGGTCTCAAACTTGGTGCCAGCTAGAAAGAAAACTGGTGAGATCAGACTCTGTGTGGATCTCAGAAGCCTTAATAAAGTGTCAGTAAAAGACAATTACCCTCTCCCCAAAATGGATCACATTTTCTAGAGAGTAGTTGGATCAACCAAAATCTCATTGTTGGATGGGTTTTTTAGTAATAATCAAATCTTACTTCATCTAGATGACCAACCCAAAACTTCCTTTACTAATCCTTGGGGCACTTTTATGTATGTGAAAATTCCTTTTGGGCTAATCAATCCAGGACCCACTTTCCAGAGGGCTATGGATATAGCCTTTTCTAAATAAATTCATGTTTTCCTTGTGATATATCTAGATTATATTACCCTGTTTTCAAAGTTTGACAATCAACATTTAGATCATTTAAGGCAAGTTTTTATTAAATGCGGTAAGTTTGGAATCTCCTTGAACCCCAAAAGGTCCTTGTTTGGATTAGAGGAAGGAAAATTGTTAGGTCACATAATTTCAAAAGATGGTATAAGAATAGACCCTGTAAGAATAAAAGCCATCTTACAAATAAGACACCCCAGGAACATTAGAGAATTACAAGATTTCTTAGGAAAAAATAATTTTCTTAGAAGACTTATATCTAATCTAGCAGATTTAATTAGATCGCTAAACAATATGCTGAAAAAAGACTCCACCATAAAATGGACTGTTCAGGCTAAGAAATCCTTTGAAGACATCAAAATGGCGTTAATTAAAACACCTGTATTAATCAGTCCTAAATTTGACAGAGACTTCTTATTGTTTTCCTTTGCTTAGGAGCACACAATAGTTGTTGTCCTATTACAGAAAAATGACCAGGGCTATGAACAACACATTTCTTACTTCAGCAAATCCCTGAGAGACTCCCCCTTGAAATACAACATAATGGAAAAAAAAGCTTTGCCTTTAGTTAAAGCCATTAAGGATTTTAGGGTATACATCTTATATTCTCATATAGTAGCCTACATTCCTAATTCAGTAGTTAAAGACATCCTAACTTAGGATGGTCCGGATGGAAAGAGGGAAAAGTGGATTGGTACTATTTTAGAGTATGATATAGAAATCAAACCTACTAAGTTAATCAAGGGCCAAGGTTTAGCCAAGCTCGTGGTTGAATCAAACTGTCAGGCCTTGGATATAAACTTTATTGTAGCAATATATAATGAAGAGGAGATGGGGACTCCACTAAGTAGCCAGGCCTTTCTTGAATCACCTTGGTATGCTGATATTATTTATGTTTTACTTAATGTACAAACTCCTCCTGAATTATCTAAGATTAAAAGCATGTTTTTGAAGATGAAATCCTTAAGATTTTGTATACTAGACAATGTTTTGTTTTGGAGAGATCATGAAGGTATTCTTCTTAATTTATTATTAAAATAAGAATCTGACAAAGTTCTACAAGAGTTTCATTTAGGTGACTGTGGAGGACACCTTTACTAGAAGACTACTACAGATAAAATCCTTAGAGTTGGTTTCTACTCGCCTACCTTGTTTGGTGATGTCAAAAAATATGTGACCTCCTACCACAAATGTCAAATTTTTGAGGGGAAGAAAAATCTCTTACCTTTACCCCTCTACCCAATCTCTACTGAAATACCGTTTCAACAATTTGGTCTAGACTTCATTGGTGAAATTCACCCACCCTCCTCTACCCAACACAAATCGATCCTTACAGCCACAGACTACTTCACAAAATAGATAGAGGCCATACCTTCAAGGAAAGCCACAAACACTGCTATCATAGCCTTCCTTGAAACCAATATTCTATCAATATTTTGATGTCCAACGAAGCTCATTACTAATAATGCAGTAGCCTTTAAATCCAAAAGAATGATATATTTCTACAATAAATACCATATCACCCTTGTCCATTCCACAACATATTACCCTCAATGTAATGGATTGGCAGAATCCTCAAACAAAATCCTAGTAAATATCATCAAGAAGTTACTAGAGGACAATAAGAAAACTTGGAATAAAAAGCTAGTCAATGCCTTACGAGCAGACAGATTGACTACCAAGAAATCAATTGGTACTTCTCCCTATCAACTAGTTTATGGAATGGAAGTTGTCCTTCCATACTCTTTGGGAGTACCAGTAATGAAGATACTTCAAGAAATGCAGGTTGAACCAAATAGTATCCAAAGAAGAATCAACCAAACTATTAATCTACAACAAACAAGAGAAGAGGTCTATGTCAGGTCTCAAGGTGTGCAAGAAAATATTAAGAAGATTCTTTGTAAGAGAACCAAGGTTGAAGATTTATACATTAGTGACAAAGTGCTCAAGTTGGACTCAAGGAGGGAAGATAAAGGAAAAGATGGGAAATTTGATTTCCTATGGAAAGGTCCCTATGTCATTTATGATTATAGAGGAAATAATTCTTCCTTTTTGAGAGAAATTGATTGTACAGATGAAGAAGGTGTGCCAGTGAATGGTCGAATGCTAAAACATTACTTTCAACCTAGTTACTAATTTTCATTAGTACATATTCTATTTTCAAAAGTCTAGTTTGGATTGGATGGTGATATTTGAAGTTGAAGCCCGAAGAGAAGGCCCTAAGCTTTAAAAGATTCACTATGATAAGTATCAATAATGTAGATTCATAGAAGGACACTTTGCAAGGCAACTCCAACGACAATTCAACGGCTACTGATATCTAAAGTTCTTGACATTTCACAAGGAAATGTGCTCCACAAGTGTAGCCACTGTTAGGTTCCTATACCAATAGGAGTCATAATTTTGAATGACTAAGGTTAAGCCTTGTACCATTGTACATACCTTTTCTTTCTGCAAATGTTTTCCATATTATAAAAAATTAAAAAATGTAAAGAGGGTATGTCCTAAAAGAAAAACCAAAGGACAAAAAGAATAAGAGAAGGTCAAAAAAATGAAAATATATGAAACCCAAAAATAAAAAGAGAGCATTAATGTATGCTAGTCGAAATGCCACTCCTATTTACCTTTATGCATAATAATGATTGTGTGCAAATTGTTATTCATGCCATAATCCATGGTAATCAAACTTTTTAATCTTGGTTATTTCATGCTTTGAATTTTATGTTTATAGTTAGAGAATAAAATCTGACCAAACAGTTTAATCTTGGCAAATCATAGTTAGGTAGAGAAAATAAAAGGAGCTCGTAAGCTTAATATGAGCGCTTTGATGATATAAGGTTAGAAATAGATAGTTTTCTTTATAAAAGAAAAGATAGAATAAGGGTTTTCTAGCCTAAATGCACCCAAAGAAATGAAGAAAACATGTTAGAGGTAAGAAATGGGTAAGTAGAAGAAAGGTTGTTGAACTACAAAGTTAATTGGATCAAAGCACATGCATCATGCTTATACACATCTTTCAACATGTATGGTCAACTATGGAAGCAAAGGCAAAGGTTTACAAGTTCATGTGATTAACTCCCCCTAATTCTTTTTTTCCCTATACTTACTAATTTCCTATCCACAAGTCTGTCCTAGTACTTTTAAATCCTACAAGTCAAAGAGGCATAGAGCATTTCTCTGACTTTTGGTGGGACTGGACCCTCGACTTAATGACTTATGGACACAAGTGCTAGAATCCACTTCATAAAATCATTCCCCCTTCATACAAACCATTCCTCCCATCACCCTAAGAAAACCCCTTTTCCTAAGGTTAAACACCATTTGCCTAGGAAAAGTGAAAACCCCCATGTAAATCCCTTTTCGCTCAAAAAACCCACAAAAAACCTTTTATCCTAAGTATAAAGCAAAGTGCACGAAATACATACATTTTACCTTTTTACTTAGGAAAAACCCACTCCGCCCATCGCATTTCATATTAATTATTAACTTTATTATATAATTCCCGATATAACCCTTTTCCCATATATTAATTAAATCCCTATGTAAATACCCCCAACCCTTAATTTTAGTAGAAACTAATACATTTACCCGTTATCCCAAAAAGAAAAAGAAAAAAATCCCCCATTAACCCCAAATAAAGACAAATCACTTCTGGTTAAAGCTTCGGGCCCCACCTAAGCCTCTGTACATTTCCTCCATGCTATTTCACGACCCGACCACCGTTCGATCATCTGCACTCAAATCCTACGATGTGCAGTCGTATTGGCCTCACCCGACACCTGACCTTTACCCAAAGAATTAAACTCCCTTATTAAGCCCCGCTCGATCATCGTTAACCCATGATTAAACCTTAAATAATCTCATACCACCAATGTTTAAAGCCTACCCCCCCCCCTTAAGCCTAAGCTTTTATCTCTCACTCATTTCCGTCACCCGGTTGCCGTCCGATCAACATCCTCTTCATCCAATGCTCCATAGCCATATTAGCTGCACCTAACGCCTGAACGTTACCCGCCCGATAAGGCAGTTTTCCCTGACCCCGCGATGACTATGTGTCACACTCTAGAGTATACCGAGTGACCCCTCCTAAAAACTACCTTCGCCTCATAAGCGGTGTGAAGACCCTTAATACCACCTCCCTGCCAACCTGATAAACCGCCTATTATCCATAAATATAAACATTCGCGCCATATTCAAAAAAGTTACCTGTTAAGCTTAAAACCCCGAAAACCTTTGTTTTCATGCCTTTTGCCTGTTTCACAGTATAAACCCGTTAAACCCTTCAGCGCCACCCTGAACCTATGCAACACAATTCCACCTCCATTTACGTCCTAAACACTGCCATGACTGCTTCCCCATGCATCCCTGTGCAAATAAAGCCATCAACTGCCTTTCCAGCTGACCGAGGTTTTCTTAATAATTTTTTAATTTTATAGGTAATCAGTCGAAGACCAGAGCATGGATAAAAAATTTTGATACTAGTCACATAACCTGTTTACTCCAAGACTCGACAAAAAGCTGCTAAAAGCCTATATTCATAGAAGAAGACAATTACACATAGAGCCAAGAAGAAAACACTTATACAGAGTATGAACTGTCAAAATAGAGGAACCAGATTGAAGATGCATCTAGAATACAAACAAATGAAACATATAGAGACTTCATCAATATCCACTTCTTGATACTGATACACATAAAAACAAAATAATTTACTATTGAAACACACAGTAAAATGTTAAATTGTATAGTAAAAGGAAAGACGCAGAAAGGATAAAGACAGGTCATCAAGTAAAAGAGTATCTGCGATATAGAGTATCAGATGAAAGCCTGAAATAAATAAAGCTTGCAGCGTGATAATTCAAACAACAAAGAGCATAAAGAGCTAAAATCAAACCATAAAAGCTAGCAATACCACAATAAAAGGGATAGCATGAAAACAATTCAATAGTTGTCTATATCTTCCTGCGAGAAGATATTCATATTTCCTAGATTAAATATCAAGTTAGTTTGAGATATTTGTAATAAAACCTTAGTATAAATACTTCACAACTCAAAGTATGTAGGGTGGATTCTTAGGCATTTCTACAGATTTCTTGATCGAAAGACTATAAAGAAATTGGAGCATTGACTGACTCAGCAAGGTGGATTGATGAATAAAGACCAGATATTTCAAAGGGTTCATGTGTAGAGCGAAGTGCAGACAAGTCATGTTGTTGTTATCTTTCTTAAAGTTTTTCCATAACGTTTATGTGAATCTGAATGCCATAACTGGAGAACTATATCAAAATTTGTTTAATTACACTCTGTTATAACAGTTAGGCAAATACATGTTTTCTACTGATAATCTAAGTTAAGGAATTCTTAGTTGCTCCTTAGTTTAGGTTGTTTCTTTATAATCTATTGCAAAGGATTCTTAATTGCTCTCTCACCCTGGTTAAAACCTTTTTCACCCCTATGGCCCTAAGACCTACACTCTACTCTACTATCTTGCCCTTTGAACATTCCATTTAGTGAGTTGATCTAGTCCTGTTGCTCTTTTCTTGACTCCATAGCCCAATGGTCTAGAGACATCATTCTATCCATCTGTTTAAAGGATCCCACCACTCAATCTTCAATACAAATAAAAAACCCCCTTAACATTAAGAAGTAGCCTAAAATCCCATCAAACAAAGCTAAATCATATAGATAGAGCCCTCTCTAAGCTTAGGTTGGCTAGAGCCTATGCCCAAAAGTTGGTTTGTAGTTACCTCGGTCATTTTCTTTCTTCTAATAACTTCTAGAGAAAATTATGAGTGATAATAACCTCAATAGAAAATGATACCTTCACTAGTTTACAATCACAAATGTTGAAATCATTTTAATTGGTTCACCATATATCTTAGATTTTTTTAGCCATGGAATCTCTCCTTATATCCATTCCAATAATGGAATGTTCATCCTCAAGATATTTTATGTAAAATTTAGTTAATAGCTACATATTCAACTCCTTGATTGCAAACATGATGCTTCGATTAAACAACATCCAATCATCCTACAAAATTGTAAATATGAATCACTTGCCTTCTTAGTTGAGATACGCATAATGATCAACTTGTATTCTCACGAATACCAATCCCTAGAGGTATGTGTAAAACTGCTAGTATCACATCCTAAGTGGCTTCTTTAGATCACATAGGGACTTTTTTGGCTTGCAAACCAGATCCTCCTTTCCCATTACTACATCATGGGAATTTTTAAGGTAAAAAATGGGCATACTACTAAAAATAATGAAACATTATTTATGAAGTTTTTAAATGGAAATAAAATAAAATAAAAATGTTTTTTAACTATATTTATAGCTTAACTCTTTATAGGTTTTCTCAAATTCAAGTGTATGAAAACAATGGATGTGAAAATAAATTATACATAAAATAAGTACCCACATGCATGCTTTTGATTAGATCAACACTAAAATATTCACAAGAAGAAAACGTATTCCTTTCAAGAAATATGTTTGGCCGAGGGGCATCACTATCAAAAAACATATTGTTTAGCAAACAAGTGTAGTTTTAGTAGGGGTGTTTGATGGAAAATTCTCTTCTACGGACATAGGTGAATTGCCTAGATCTAGTGGCTTGATCTAGAAGAAATAGAAACAAGAAACTTGTGGTTTCCTTAGAGATATTATAATATGGAGGAAGTACTTACCTTGAGTCCAACACAAGTTCTCGTATTTTCTCTGCTTGTGAACTTTAGCTCCAACTCAAAATGTTAGAAATGGAGCATGCAAAATAATTATAACAAGAAAAAGAAATACAAGATATAAATATCATAAACTAATATATCTAATCAATTAGTCAAGAAGGAATTGAGATACATATGCATCAAATAGACATAATTATAGGAAAACAAAGTTTTTTGTATTAATGAAATGTAAGAGAAGATTACAACCCTTTTATAGATCTTGACTAGGTAGACCTCTCCCACCTAACTTATCCTTCCTTAGCCACAAATAAAGCCTTTAATCACAACTCAAGGATGCTAATGGATCCTTAGGTAAAATGCAGCAGCATTAGGGCATAGCTAAGAGTCTCCAAAATCCAACCCAGACTCTTTGGGAGGCAGTGAATTTATAGGGTAAATAGTAGTAGTTTAGGTTTTACCAATATAAGGCTTGGATCCAAATATAATGGAGGATAAGCTCTATGGGATAAGAGATAAGCCCTCAAGGTTATAAATTCTAGATCTCAATCAATAGTAAATGGTTAAAACCACTCGAGAAACTTGTGGAAAGAGAAAATTATAAATTATTTTTAACTTTTATTGAAATTCAAGAGCCATTACACCCTCAGTGAAGGAAATATGCTTTGTTCAGTGCAGTTCCTTAGTTATGAAACATGCAACAGTTCATGTTGCTAGAAAGGAATGTGTGATGGGCCTAAAAATGAGGTTTTTGAGCTAATTAACACAAAATACTTAGAATTTTAGGGGAGATAATGCTTAAGGCTTTGTAAAGGGGTGATTTCAAAGTGTCAAGGATGTTGATTCATATGTTTTTTAGGTCATTTAAGCAGAGGTGAAAAAATACCTGTAAAATATTTCCCCCTAAAGTTCAATGTCAAAAGTAGTGCCTGAAGAGTGAAGTGATTTACTTTGTGACAAGTCCATATCAAGAAAAGGTTGGTTTCAATCATCATTGATTACAATACATAATCATAATGACATCATTAGTGAGGAAGGTCTATCCATACTCAGTGTATAAGGAAATTTACATGTACATAATCAAAGTCACATCCATTGGTGATAGATGCTTAGATGTCTTTCTAAACGATCATAATCATCATACTTTTTGATCTCATATGAATACTAAAAGTGTAGCCCGCATGGATGGAACTAGATTCGGGTTATTCTAGCTCATCACTTGATAGTACAAGTCCAACCATGTGAATAAATGAGTTAGATTCGAACATGGTAGACACCATCATATTACTAACCAATGATGCAAGCCTTGAAGAGATGTGAGAGAAACCATCGATAATGATCATGTCTCTTAAGGTACTTAAGAATAATCCATTTAATGTGAATGAATGAGTTTAAGCTAAACACCACACATAATATTTCTTTCGAAGGCTAATGATGAAAATCATGTTGTTGAAATCGAGAAAACTTGCAATTGAGGTATGCAAGCTCTAAGGAACTAAAGGGAGTTTCTAAGTCAACTTTGTAGATAATGTTCTGATGTTGACAGGATGCGACCCATCATAGGAGGGAGTTGATGTATCCCCCATCAATGACATGAAACAGGCATCAAGATTTGACACAAAATATAATGTTGTTAAGAATCTAGTTCACGGGTGGTAGACATGAATGATTGCTTAAAGTATTGTAGAAGTTGTCAATTGAGGGACTTCTATTGAACATATCAACAACACTTAATGGAGTTGAAAGCACTAACTCAGAAATTATTATGGATGCTTTTACTAAGGTGTGATTAACCAAAGAGGAATGAAAATTTCCTAACCAAAAATAATCACGAAGATTAAGTGAAAGTGAGTCATGTTCAAGAGTGACTTACTGCCATTAATAGGTTTGATGCCATGTTTTTTCAATTTCCCAACCATTTCTGACTGATACCTTTTTATTTTTGACAAAGATTGAGGAGGATAACATATTATTTATCTATAATTTCGTAATTTCGATGAATATTTCTGAGTATTTTTAACGAACCTTGAGAAGGAGTGGTTCGGTCTTGTCATGTTGGATGAGTCCAATGCTATTAAGCAATTTTACAAATCCACGGAAGACATAACTTGACTTATTTTTCATGTTTAGAGGGCTTGAAAGAGAGGTGAAAAATCAAACTCTAGAACACTCCTTTTTGTAAATTTGTCCCTTGGGTGGGAAATGGTAGAAAAGAATACCTCAGAGATCCTTTTAGCCATGTTGAACTAAAGTATTGCTTTTTTCATAAATGGTCCATCTAGTCTGGAAAAGGGCTAGAATTATATTGAGAAGACGTCTTTTAATTTACTTTAACAAGTTCGAAAATAAAAGTCGTCAACAATATTTCCATGTTTTAGGAGTATGAAAAGAGCTCAAAGAGGACTCCTCCTGGAGGAACAAGTGTTATAAAGGATAGCAACTAGTTCTTGTTACACGTCAATTTTCTCTTTAAGAAAATGACCATTGGTTTGGATCTCTCACTATCCATCAAAGTGTTCCAAAGCATCCCCTTGCAAGGTTAGAACCCAAACAATCCCAAAGAAAAAGAAATTCCTGGATATGAAGGCTCAAAAACCTAATTTTGGTTCCCTGCATAGCTCCCTAGTCCATTTCTACACATACACAGAAGAAACTAGTAGAAACTATGCAGAAGTGCACTCTATTTAACACTATGGCATACACACATGACTTAACACAAGTAAAAATAAAAAGTAAAGTATAAAATATTTGTTAGTCAAATGTTTCCTAACTAATAGCCTCAAATGGATGCCAATTCAAGCCTGATCCCTCCCATGATGGAGCTACTTCCCCCTCTTTGTGGATCCCCTGTCCCACCATTTTTGGATCTCATCCCTTAGGAAATGGACCCAAAACCTCTTCCTCTTGGCCTATAAATAAAACAAAGGCCAAAGGATTGGAGAGGACTATTGAAGGTAGGTTTATGCTACATAAATAAGGTTAGGAAGCTTTTCATCCAACGAAAGGGTTGGAGATTGTGTGAAGAGGGTTGTAACATCAAGGATTTGAGGTTGTAAGTTTGTTCTCCATTTTATTTAATAAAAAGAAATTGTCATTTCTTAGTTATGCATTTTCTTATATCATTTGTGGTATTCCTTGATCACTCACATAGGTTATGATTAGTTATTGATTCAATTTAAAGTATATGATGAGTTAAGTAGTTCATTTATCTTTCATTCTATACACTAGATGCTTTGATCCTTTGTGTTTTTTTTGTCTATGAAGATCTCCTTCGACACATCATGGAGAAGTTGTGGGAATCACTAGAATGGTATCTAAAGAATCAAGATGAAGCTAATTGTTGAAGTAACTTAAAGGGACTTCAACAGGAATTTCAATAAAATGGTAAGTGATCTCTCCCATATTGTTTGTTTCAATCAATCGTAAGATAAGGAACGGTAACAATTCTTTTCTTGTTTGTTACTAGATTTCTTTGAGGTATAGGGAGATCCATCTTGTTTGCAAGAGGGATCAGTCCACCTAACAAATGGATGACGTTGCTGGGGATCCTCTCACTCTCCATCATTCTCTTTGTTTTGACCTTTGATCCTTTATTCATAGCCCTCTTTGAGTGTTTGGAAATATTGAAAATCTAGATTTTATGATTTATTTGACTTGTTTTTATTTTCTCTAAATATTTCCCATTGTGGGCACTTTATATTTAGGCACAAAGTGTATTTCTGTGCACTTTTATGTTTGCAACAGTGTGTATGCACACTGAATTATTCTATTTCCTACGCACATACCTAGAATTTTTTAAAATTTCGGTTTTCTCTTCATCAAGTCCACAAATTTTGGTTTTCCCTCTCTAATTACACTTGTTTATACCTTCACTAAGTCTTTGTCAGTCAAGTTGAGTGTTGTGAAATCGTTTTCTTGCAATTTTCTTGTTTTCACAAATTAGGGTAAGAGCTTCATTTGGTGTGTGTTTGATCTATCAAAAGAAAGATCAGTTGGTCTTATTTTCTCGTCTTCTTTTCTTTCATATTTCAAACAAATTAGATCATGTGTTTATTTTACTTTGTTGTGAAATATTGTTTTGTAAATGAAAATAAATAGTTTACGAAAATGAGTATTGTTTATGAAAAGTACTGCTTATGATGAATGTGAAACGAAAAGTCATTTTTCTTCCTTTACTGAAGTGTTTCAAAATTGTACTCTTGATTGCAACAAATTCATAACATTCAATAGGAAAAAATTGTTTTAGTACTAATTGGTTTCTTCATGCATTTTGGAAGATTTTGAGTGATTGTATGACAAACAGAAATTTTCTTGACTTTTTGAGTTACTAGGAAAAAGTGAAATTTAAAATGTTAATTTCCATATTTGGCTAATTTGAAACTGAAGATTTTCATTTGGGAAAAGGGATATAGTTTGATTTAAGATTTTTTGCATTTCCATTGAAAAATTGAAAAGATTCTCTCCTTACTTCAGTTAGAAATTCATTGAAAAGAAAAGATTACATTTCATATTCGATTACATTAGGATTTGTGCCAAGCCATAATACCATCAGTTTCACGTCCATTACCTTTAAATAACAACTCTTAAAGATAGTGCTAATAAAATCAATCTAGAAATATTTATTACCTTAGGGATCTTTCCCATCTACATTAGATTAGGTTGTGGGGCTTTGAAATAAGGAAGTGAGTTAACTTTCCAAAGCTGCAAACAAGCATTAGAATCTTGAGATATGGAGTAAATTCATTTAGTGCAACTTGGCTCTGGGAAGCCCCCCTTACAAAGGAGTTAAGCATGAGATCATGTCGGACCCAGTGGAGTGATTGACCCCACTTCAATGGTTATAGTAGAGTGATTTAAACGTATTAAAAATGGTTCGGAAAGGTACTTGGAATTCACTTGGAAGTAAACCTCAGATTAACCATGTTGAGAAACTTTCAACGGGATTGTGCTTTGCTACTTGTGTGCACAACCTATCTGCGACTGTCCCCCCAGGTTAAATCTCTTTACGGGTAACCTTAGAGGCCATAATCTTAGGGATATTACCCAAGGTGATGACGAAGGGGAAGTATCTATTGTACTTGGAATAGACATTGTCTAGACTCACTTGGAATTGAGGTTTATTGCATAGATCATGTACATTAAGCAGGTTGTCAGTGTAACTGGTTTCACCTACTCTATCTTTAGCCACTTTTCACCTTGATATCTGTGATGTTGGGTTTCATCTCCAACTAGTGATTTCACTATGGAAATCTTGCTTGCATGGTTTGATTCCTTATATTTACTAGCGCATGTTAATTGTTTATTTTTACATTTTAGAGACCTTAGGTTTGGATTGTGAATATTATTTGGTTTCTTGATAAAATTTCGTCATGGCTGATTCACCAAGGCATTCACGTAGAATACAGGGTTTAACTCCTGAATTTGCACCTAGTCAATTGGAAAATATTAAAACCGAAAGGTCAAAATCAACAGAATCTGGAAACTCAAATAAACCTGAAACATCTACAGTTTTAGAATCTGAGATAGTAGAAACTTAATTGAATCCAATGTAAGAGTAGAATCAGGCTTAGTTCATTATACTCTTGAAGTTACCAAGATCATTCAAGGTAATTCTGATACTTCTGAACTTTCAGACATGGAATTAACCAAAACAGAAGTAGAAGAATCTTAGTCTGATATTTCTCAACCTTAATCACCTTTGGTTGTTATAGCTCCTAATCATGTTCCACCTTCACCTTAAAGGAAGCTTATTATTACAACTAGATTACTGTTGGACACCTAATTCTCTATGGGTTGGTGTGGAATGGAAACAACCACCTGAGCCCAAGAGACCACTTCGAATATGAATACAAGGGTCACAACATGTACTATAAATGTATATCAAGTCAATAATATATGAAATGTAATTCTTATCTTTGACATATGTTGTTTACATTCCATGTGAGATTAACATGGTATCAGAGCCATGATGTGTGACCTTCTCCTACCTTTAGTTGTATGGTATTCTTCAAACTGGGTGGTCTTCCATTTGACCCTTTGTGCACTATTTTAGTTGTCCTCTCTCCCTTCTACATTGTCCTTCCTATAGAAATGTTACATTTACCTCAGAGCAAATCTTGTCAACTATTAATTTGTCACTTGTCACTACACCTTTTACCTTAGTCTTGAAATAACAAAACTGGCACTCGTACAAGCTGCATACACTATGGATTTCCCATTGTAACTATTGTAACCTATCTTCACGTTCAAACATTTGATTTGAAAGAGTAATGAGCCTTCCTTATGATAGAATGATTATCACAATAGCCATTTGAAGCGGTCTTTACCTTGAAATAATGGAGGATTCATAATTTATTGCCACTTTACAACTGGTAAATGTTTCTCCTCCTATGCACTCGCAGTCCTTACACTGCATTTTAGCTGCTCACTCTTTGAGAATAAATCCTGTGGTAGATAGGTTATTCAACTATTGCTTTTAACATTTTCCTTGGTGTGTGCTCATTCTGTCTAGTTCCCAATTTTTATATCATGTCTACACCATTTACCTACAGTTCTTTGCAGACTAAACACAAGATAAAACAAGGAGGAAAGTTGGGATGATAGTGAAGGACAATAACACTCTAGAGGCAACATCCAATCACGAAATAAAATATTGAATATTTGAGTTTCCTGCAGTGATCATAATCTGAAGGTTGTTTGGGTTTCATGAAATGGAATACATGGCAACATTTCGGTGCAGCGTGGCGGTATAAAAGAGGACAAAGGGGGAGCTTCTTCCTGTTGTCGATGAGAGGTGGTGGAGATTGTCTAGTATATTGGTTTGGCTTATCTCCTTCCAAGTTAAATATCAAAATCGATGCTCTACAATATATACTATACAAAAACCCGATGAGTATATGGTCAGTTTAAATGAGACAAGAAAAACTCATATTGGAAAAGATATTAAATTAATAACATATAGTGTTGCAAGGAATATTGAAGGCCTGCATTTTAGCATTGGTATTTGTCCCTCTACGTTGAGGCATGTAGTGCATTCAATATTCATGCTCTCTGCATTGAAATGACATGAGTCTGGAGTCTTTGTGCATTAATTAAGTCATGGTATGTGCATTGATCCATATGCGTTGAATCACAATGAGTGGGTTGATCAGTGGGGTCATTCTATTGTTTTTTTATGTGCGTATTACTTATATCAGTCTCTTGGGTTATATGCAGTGAGATATATTCATATATGCACACGCTACCTTTCTCCATTATATGAGTTGGGCGTTTCCATATGCTGAACGTTGGTACATGATTGAATGTTTCCAGTCAACCTTATCTGAGGTAATAGCTGACAATGCCTCTTGAATTTTGCATGTTTGGTGTGAGTCTCTTCATATTCCAGCACGCATAGTCCCTTCATATTCCATCGCGCATGCCTTTGACATCTAATCTCTTCATATCTGTAAACAGTGAAGCTATTTATTTGTGTAAATTCACTTGAACATTCATATGCACCTTGGGAGGATGACTTGCAAGGATCGAAGTGTTATAATCTGTTGATTGTAGTGCTTGGTTCATCTCCTTCTTTTATGTGTTGATTAAAACCTACACATATATGTGCTAGTCCATTCATACAAAACTATCGACGGCTCATATCTGAGCGTATATGCCATATTAATTGAATATATTACTCTTTGCATTGAAGTTTGTTCCTGATTCCAGCGTCGAAAATATTGTATGTTGATCGAGCTCTCCATGTGTCTTGGTCTATATTTGTGCATTGAATATGAGCTTAGTTATATGCGTAAAATTTGAGCTATATTGTTGCACCAGTGTTTTTGTCTTTATGGATAAAATAGAGTTTTTAATGGTGTACAATAGTTCTTTGTGGAGAAGCGAGATCAATAGTATTGTCCACCTTAAAGGGATATTGCACACTCATTGTTTGCTACACATTTGAAGAGAATATTTCGCAGTGACATTAGTTCATGGTTGTCAACAAATTTTAAAGTGTAAGTTTGAAATTGGAGAAAGTGACTCAAATTGGTGAAGTATTTGAGTTATTCAAAAGTTTGATACAATCTAATGCTAATGACACATTCCAAATCAGCAAAGGCTCTCTCTAATAAATTTGAACCTGTCTACAACAGGCACAATATTTCCTTTTGTTTTACAGCTTGAATCACTGCTACAACAAGATGAGCTACATACCCGTAGTCATCATTCTGAGCCTATTTCTATTCAGAACATTAAAACAGACTCCGATAAACAACAAGTCAATAACGTTATAGTTGATTCAAATCCAGTGTCCAATGAAGCAACAGACTTAGATGCATATGAAAAAATTCAACCTGCACTTCCCAAGTCAGTCATCATACCTTGGGAAGATATTGTCCATAACAAGCACAAAATGGGTCTTGGATATGATAAGGAGGTTTCCTTTCACATTCCAGATTACTCAAAGCCCATCCAGTTTCAAAGTGTTGGATTTCTTCATGACAGTTCACCTTTAGTTGTTTCATATTCTAGTCCTTTTCCATAACAACAACAATAGATTGTTAAATGCCAACATTTTGACAGCGCTGGCCATATGAAATATCATTTT
The DNA here is from genome assembly GCA_031772625.1 of Pinus tabuliformis. NCBI lineage: Eukaryota > Viridiplantae > Streptophyta > Pinopsida > Pinales > Pinaceae > Pinus > Pinus tabuliformis. Next base: position 420,093,938 of record CM062811.1, read on the forward strand.
TTTTATCATACAGATGCTTAAAAAAAATCCTCCTGCAATAACAAAAATTCATCTTGGATGGATGGCTTCCTGGCGATGGACTTCAACAACCAAGAAGATATTTTAGTCATATGTCAGAATTTCTTCTAGAATATTAAAAGGTCTTGCAGTTGAGTTTTCTCCATCATCTCACCTTGTATCTGAAAGAGGGGGATGTTTCCTCCATCATCTCACATCAAGCGAGCCTAAGCCACAACCTTCCATACCAGGTCCAAAATTGTAGTCAAAGACAAAGATGTCCCTGAGAATGTCTTCGGTTGATGACTAGCCTTAAACCATCAGAGGTTGAGACCTCACTTTTTAGTTTGAGGTTCTCCCTTTTGATGTAGGGTGAGACCTCCCTTTCAAGTTTGAAGGTTTCCCTCTTCAAAACATGAGGAGTACTTCCTCTAGCAAAATACCCCAGCTTCATGCCAGATTTGGAAGAGTTCCAGGAACTGCACTAAGCATTCCAGTGTTGTTGGTCATCCTTAAACCACCCCCTTTATACCAATATTTCAGAGAGCACATTCGGCCTAGTGATGCCACACATTTTTTCACATTTTGTATTACAACTCTCTTCTTGGACTCATAAATACCCCTTCGGATTAAGGGCGAGAATTTTTTTGGATAATTTGGTATCTACGAATAAATACTAATTCCCTAGATAAGTAGCAATACCTAGAACAATAATTTAAGGACTTTAGCCTTTTCGTATAAGAAATAGATAAGACAAAGAAGATGAGAAGACCTACTTGTAGTTCTGCTTTCCTCGTCTCCTTTTTATCACTACTGTTTCTCCTTCCCGTACTTAACACGCTTGAGAAGTACTTGCTAACATTAATAGAATACAAAGAAATGATCAAAGAAAAAGATCTATTGAATACAAGTAAATGGAATCAGATACATTCACACATATAAGCATCATATAACAAGATAAGCATATGGGAAAAAGGTTCAAATACTTTATTGAATAGAATAAGGAATTACAACCATCAAGTCTGATTCGAAGTCACTCCTCCAGCTTGGATCCCATCCACATCACATAAAAAGCATGACAAATTTGTAACATAGCAATACTTGTCTCAAATTCAATTATCATAGCAACATTATCTCCTTACAATTCAACATAGTCCAGCCCCTGATCATTTAGATGAGTGTTCAATTTATAGGAGGATGAAGGAGGTTATGTCATAAATGGTGGTATTGAATGGCCTTCCATACTTAGAATTAGTTCCATGGAGGAAGGGATGAGATGATAGGATGTATCTTAACTCATTCCTCATCCAATTTCGAGCTCATAGGAGTTGATAAGTAAGGGAAAATTCTAGATGACTCCAAGAAATAATAATATTCCCTAAACCCTCTGTGAATTTCATTCAATCTTGCCCAGCACAGGTGAAAGAGGGCCTAAGTTCTCTGCAGAGCACCCTGACATGGACTCAACTGCTTTGTAGCACACCCTTACATGGGCCTACCTGCACTGGTCCCTTTAGAGGACTTTTCAGGATGTATTTGAGTCATGAAAATGTATGGGAAGGAGGCATTCAAAAGGGTGACTTGTTTAGAGCATGTAGTATCTGAAATTAGGGTTTGATGAGCCATAAAACACTGATCTGGATGATGGGAGTGATGTGCCCAATTGGATCTATAACAAGAATGTTGGACGCCTAATCCTCTATGGGTTGGTGTTGAATGTGAACATCCACCGGATTCCAAGAGACCACTTGGAATATGAATCCAAGGTTCACACCATGTACTATAAATGTATATCATGTCAATGCTATATGCAATCTAATTCTTATCTTTCACATACGAAGTTTACATTCCATGAGAGTTTAACAATTACCACATGGTTTAATTAGTATTGAAGATATTATTGGGAATGAGGAGGAAGAATCACCTCGTACCCAGGTTATCACTGATGAACCAAGAGTTTTTACAAGATTTCCTTTTTATCCTTTCTGACATGATCCTTGGTATACTACCCCTTTAAAATTGTTAGGTCCAATTTTTTCACCTCACCAAATTCCTTTTTATTCACCAAGAAGAACCATGTCACAAATTTCTCATAGGAGTCAACCTACTGATACTTCTATGTTTACCATCTCTAAAGAGTCATTACTGTATGGTGGTCATTCAGTTCCTCCTGGCTACCAGTCACCTACTGGAACGTTTTCAGGAGCTACTCCTTCCCCTCAAGTTTCTGCTTAATTGTCTGGCCTATCTACATCTATTGTTCAGATTATGACATCCATTCCTGAAGCACATTTATGGTCTGACCAATATGTTCACATGATATCTGGTAACTTAGATAATCTTCAAGTAACCCCATCTCGCATTTATTACCTATTTGGGTGGCAACCACCTTATCCTCCACCTGGAGGACAACTTATTTTCTGATCATATCCTACACCTAGAGGACAACATTTTACTCGAACTTATGGTCTGATACCTCAACTTGGTCTGGCTCAACTTGTTGTGGCTCAACCCTCGGTTGGTATTCCTCACCCTAGGATGAACACTATTTGGAACCCTTCTTTTTCTCAATAGTTTGTCCTAGTTGCTCCATAAGTGCCAGTTTATTAACCTGTTCAACCTAATGGACACTCTATTCCACAAATACCTATGCCAAGTATTGTAGTACCTATCCAACAATCTCTCCATGGAATTCTACAAACAACCATCCAATAGTCCATCCAAGGAATTCCTCAAACATTTGTTCAACAACTAGTTCAACAACTTGTTCAAAGTGGACCTCAATCATGTGTCCAAACATGTTGTTAGCAACCGATTCTAAGTTCACCTCAAACACTTATCCCAGGAGTATCACAAACAACTATCCAATTCACCCTGCAAGTATATGTTTCACAACCTACATAGCCTATCCCTTAGGCATCGACTTATCAAACTGGTCCTAATCTCCAGTCTACCACACATATTCCTATCGGAAAATCTGGTACAATGACAATTCAAACACCTTTCCAAGGTCAAGAATTTTAGGTTCCGCCTTTTTAATGTCAATCTTTTCAAATTCGAGCTTTCCAAGGTCAAGATTTCCAAATCCAACCTTTTCAAGGTCAATATTTTTAGATTAACCTAGTTAAAGTCAAATTTTTCAAGGTCAATCTTTCTAAGATCAACCTATATAGGGGTAATATTACTTGGGTCGAATTGGTCAAACTCCATCTTTCTAGTGTCAACCATACCCTAGTCATACTTATCAAGTTTCTTTTCAACCACAACTTGGTATGATTCACCTTGACAAGTTCCAATCGCACAACCTCTTCCAAGATATCCTCGATATCCTCCTCCAGGGGTTGGACTTAACCGAGAGCGTTATCAAACTCTACAACAAGGCCCTGACTGATAGTTATCGTTTATCGCAACCCTAGATTTACCATATTTATCTTGGTTAGCAAATGGTCCTATTTATTATTATCCTTTTTGGCCCACAATTCCTACCAAGTTACCGAGTGATATACTAAAGTTTGAAGGCAAATCAAGAGATGACCCATCAAATCATGTTATGACATATCATCTTTGGTGTGAAAAAAATTCACTTATCAATGATTCTATCAGACATTATCTTTTCCAATGAACTTTAACCGGTTCGGCAGCCAAATGGTACATTGAGTTACCTCACACTTCTTTCCATAATTTCAACTCTTTAGCAACAACATTTTTGACACATTTTCAGCTACCAATTTGATATGACACTGGTATCGAATTGTTGACTTCCCTAAAAAAATCAAAATCTACTTATATTTCAGATCATATACATGAATGGAAACGTCGACATCGATTAGTCAAAGTTTTATTCCAGGTCAAATTTTAGCTAAATGGTTTACAAAATCATTGCTTCCAAATATTACGATGATTTTTCTAAGGGAGGTGTTGTCACGGAAGAGAAAGTAATTTCTCATGACCAATAATTATACTTAGTCTATACTCAATCCAGCTCCTTGTACAAGAAAATCCCAAATTTACATCACCCAAAATTTTTAAATGATCAACCAGATTCTCCTCCTATAGGATCTAACACCACAGATGATGTAATTGGTTATGTCACCCATCATTCTAAGAGAAAAAAGAATAATTCTAAAATCACTCAGACTTTGGCCATACAAGATTCACCCCCTGAATGCCTTCCTCCAAAAACTACTTCTAAAATAAATTCAATAGAGCCATGATAGCAAGAATCTGTTGACACATAATCCTCTGCGGTTGGGTGAATCTAGAATGTGAACAGTCATCAGAAGATGAACTGAGCAGTCACATTCTTGTATATAACAATAGCTACCTAATGTAATAAATCGAATCATCTTTTCTGCCTAACGGAGTTACTACCTGGCCTCACATGGTATCAGAGCCAGCTCCTTGTTTTAGCTATTATGCTCCTTGTAACTCCTATGTCCTGACCTCTGCCTCTACCACAGCGCTCTGTCCATAATGCTTGTCTCTGACCTGGATAGCCCTGACATGGCCTAACGCTACGCACTTATTCTCGTCAGAGAAACTGCAAGAGAAGAAAGTGGCGTTGCCGCGCTTTCTTTATCACTGTCACGATGGATGATTGAGCATTGAATTCCCATGCTGCGCTTCCTTGTTAGAGAAACCACAGGAGAAGAAATTGGCGTTGCCGCGCTTTCTTGCAGAGTGCGCAGGAAAAGGGGATGCCATTTTTTTTCCCAATCGAAATCCATCGTTTTTCCCAATCCCTGTGGCGGTTTGAGATCATTGTGTGGGTTATTGTTTTTACTGTGGATGAAGTACACCTCCCCCCTTTTCTTCTTGCAGCATTTTGAAATCGATAACTTGAGAGCGATTCGCTATAGGTTTTCTTGAAATCCAATAGAAGCGACCCGCCCAAAAAAAAATGGTCAGCCATGCTACATTGTCTGCAATCTTGTTCTCTCTTCCCTTGTTCGTGGTTCTTTCAAACAAATGTTGTTGATTTCAAATAAGTGTTGCCACTGTGGCTCAATGGTGTAGCACTGTACTGGTTTAAGGTTGGCGGAATGATGCTGCTGTTTTCAAATAAGTGTTGCCTGCGTGTTTTTTAAATTGATGTTGTGAAACTCTCATAAGTTTTGAACGCGGTTTTGAATGCCGCTGACATATATTTTGAATTTTTCAAATAAATACGCTTGTTGTTTGTTTCAAATATGTTCAAATGGTATTTTTGACATGCCTGGATGGTATACGATCAAAAGGTGTGGTGAATGGTTTCAATACATTTTGAATAGTTCGAATTTCAAATAAGTTTTGTGCGCTGGCCTCCATAACTTGGTTTAATGCTTTGCCGAAGTTGCCCGCTGTAAATTACAGTTCAAAGAATGCGCATGACCATGATATTTATAGGTGAAGTTTTATGAGATTTATATAAGATTTATAAGGTGAAGTTTTCTGAGGGTTATATGATGGACTTATATGAAACTTATATGAGGTTTATGTAAGGTGAATTTATACAATGATTGATTTATAGGGGTCACATTGTGGATTTGAAATCTTTTGAGTTGCCCTTTTGAGTACAACTTCATTGTATATCAACAGAAAGTTTTTTTATCAGCAGAAGTTTTTTATCAGCAGACGTTTTCTATTAGCAGAAGTTCTTTTTATCAGCAAAAGATTTTTTTTTTATCAGCAGAAGTATTTTTTACAGAATGCATCCAAACATCTCTATGGTAGGAATAGTTCTCACTGGCAAGGAGAACTATCTTGAATGGTCCCGGATGATAAAAAAACACCCTCATCTTCAATGGTTGTGGAAAGGAGTGTGTGCCGGAGAAGGAGACAATGACCCAGTGCAGCCTACATCAGACAAAGAGCTCGTCATTTGGGAAAACAAGAACAACAAACCCTATGCATTAATCGCAGCATCTGTAAATGAAGAAGTAAGTCGCCATATTTCATCATATTCAACTGCCTTTGAAGCTTTACAAAAGCTGAAAGAACTCTATGACTCACATTCTGCACTTGAAGTTGTTTAGCTCATGATTAAACTCTTCACTCTTGAACTGAAAAATAATGATCCTCTTGCTCCTGCATCTGATGTAAAGTCTATAATGCATGATACTAAATCCACTAAGGTTGAGCTGGATATCCCTCTTATTGCTTTTCTCAAGGCACTCTATCCTACCTACTCCAATTATCTTGAGTCTTTACAAGCAAATGGAAATCTTAAAGATATAACCTTTGACTCTCTTGTCAAAAAGTTTGTTGAAAGAGAGAAAGCCTTTGGAAAGAAGAGAGCTCCAGAATCTTCTGAAGAGACTGTGTGCCTTGCTCATAAAGAAAAGCATCCTGCTCAAGATTCTACAAGAGGAAGAGGTGGACGAAGAGGAAGAGGAAGATACTTCAGAGGTAGGGGGGGCAGACATTCTCAAGGAGAAAAGGTAGATCTGCATTGCATTCGCTGCAAACGAAATGGATCACATGATGCTTCTACATGCAAGCTACCATGGGACAAAATTGAGCACAAAAGAAACCAGCAGAAAGGTAAAACTGATGATACAGACAAAGGTAAAGCACCTGAATCCGCTCACTATATTGAGGCACAATGTAACATTGGAGTAAATGAAGATTTGTTTAGTGCTTCACTCGCTTCTTCGAAAAACGATTGGTTGCTTGATTCAGGAGCAACCTGTCATATGACTCATAGAAAATATTTTTTTGAAGATTTCACTGACAATGTTGATGGAACAGTATACTTTGCAGATCTGTCAAAAATCAAGCCATCAGGGCTTCACACAATCAGGCTTAAACTGCCTGGTCTTCCAGACTTTCTTATGGATCATGTTCTATATCTCTCACAGCTCAAGAGAAACTTGTTGTCCTTGGTCCACATCCGCCAGCAAGGTCACTCCATTCATATGTTTGATGGCAAACTTGAGGTAAGAAAAGCATCTGACCTCTCACTTGTCATGAGGGGAATAGAAGAAGAAAGACTTCTCAAACTGCAAGGAACCTCTGCTCATGCACAACATTTCTCATATATTACTCATCATGAAGAAGGTACACTTCCATCAAATTTATTATGGCATGCTAGATTTGGACATTTAAACTATGACAGTGTCCGCTTATTGAAGAAAAATGGTGTTGCTGGTTTGCCTACAATTCCTAGGAAACATAAGCAATGTGATGCTTGCATTCTAGGAAAGCATAGCAAACAGTCTTTTCATGATTCACATTCAAAATCACATAGGAAGCTTGAACTCATTCATTCAGATTTATGTGGTCCAATGCTTGTTCCTTCTACAAATGGAAATAAATATATCATCACATTTATTGATGATTACACCAGAATGTGTTGGGTTTATTTATTGAAGAACAAATCTGATGCTTTTCAAACATTCAAGAATTTTCATAAATGGATTGAAAATGATGCACAATCTCATATTGGGTCTATTCACACTGATAATGGAAAAGAATATACATCAAATGAATTTGAACACTATCTTCGCCAACATGGGATCAAACATCAAATAACTGTGCCTTATAATCCCCAATAGAATGGTGTAGCTGAAAGAATGAATAGAACAATCTTGAATATGGTACGGTCCATGCTTTTCTTCAAAAATGTAAAGATACTCTTTTGGGCTGATGCTATTCTATGTGCTGCATATATAAAGAATAGATGTCCATCTAATGCTATAAGAAACAAGACTCCTTATGAATTATGGTATGGACATGTCCCTTCGGTAAAACATCTCAGGATCTTTGGTTCCACCTATTATGCTTTGATACCAAAGGTACATAGAAACAAACTTGGTGCTAGAAGTCGTAAGTGTATCTTCCTGGGGTATTCAAACACCTCTAAAGCATACCGCCTCTATGATGAAGTAAATAAAAAGTTTGTTGTATCTAGAGATGTCATTTTTCTTGAATCATCCAAATCTGACAATGTTGTTGAGGGGCAACTTGATCGCTTGCATAGATTCGCAAAAACGAAATCATTTCAAGAATTTGATAATCAGATTCCACATCTTGAAGGGGTTATTCCTATACTAGATCAACATGTGGAATCTTCTTCTGAAGAACAATCTCCCCTGCATGAAACTCCAACAATGGATGATGCTTTAAGTGATGTAATTGATAGAATTGGGAGACTCAATCTTGATTCAGTCCCAACTCAATCGACAGAGCAGCCTGGACCATCTCAGAAAGGTCCCCTGAGGTGGCTGAAAAAGACACTTGAAAGTGTTCATCCTGATGAAATTGGAAAATCGGGAACCAAAAACTCAAACCAACAAAATGGAGGTGATGTAGATGACTCTAATTCACCTGTTGATATGGATGTTACTTATGATTGTGAATTGAACTTGTCTACAGATTTTGAACCAACTTCCTTCAAAGAAGCTGCTTCTCATGATGAATGGAAAAAAGCGATGCAAAAGGAGTATGATGCCCTCATAAAGAACGACACTTGGAAGCTGGTTGATCCTCCATTTGGAACCAAACCAATTGGCTGCAAGTGGGTCTACAAGAACAAATAGAAAGATGATGGCTCACTTGACAAGCACAAAGCTAGGCTTGTGGAAAAAGGTTTTGCACAGAAGGAAGGGGTCGATTATGAGGAAACTTTTGCCCCCATAGCAAAATGGGCCACCATCCGGACACTCTTTGCACTAGCAGCTCAGAACGGTTGGAAAGTCCATCAAATGGATGTAAAAACTGCATTCTTGAATGGAGATCTAAAAGAGAATGTTTTTATGTCCCAGCCTGAAGGATTTTCTGTGAAAGGACATGAACATAAAGTATGCAAACTTGTGAAGTCCTTGTATGGCCTCAAACAAGCACCGCGAGCCTGGTATGAAAAACTAACTGAGCATCTTCTGAAACTCAACTTCAATCATTTTGATCTTGATGATGCAACCTTATTTGTCAAGAAAGTTGGCAAAACAGTTGTGTATCTTGTGGTATATGTAGATGATCTTTTAATGACAGGGAACAATGAAAGCTACATTGCATCCATAAAGAAGGAATTGGGGAAAAGTTTTGAAATGACTGATTTGGGCTATGTTCATTACTATCTTGGCATTGAAGTAACCCAACATCCAAAATCCATATTTCTTTCTCAAAAGAAATACATTGGATATTTGTTAAATAGATTTGGCATCACAGAGTGCAATCCTCTTTCTACTCCAATGGAACAAAACTTAAGCTCACATCTGTTGAAGGAAAGGAATTTGAGGATGCAAAAAAGTATAGACAGCTTGTAGGAAGTCTCATCTACCTCACTACTACCAGACCAGACATTTCATTTACTGTTGGAATCCTCTCCAGGTTCATGCAATAGCCTTGTGAGGGACACTGGTCTGCTGTAAAAAGAGTTCTAAGGTACTTGAAGGGAACTCAAGACCTTGGAATCAAGTATACATAGGTGGACGACTTCAGCCTTATTGGATACTCTGATTCAAACTTTGATAGAGACAAAGCAACTGGGGTATCTACTTCAGGATATGTTATGAGTCTTGTATCAGGAGCTGTCTCATGGAGATCACGCAAACAATGAGTTCCAGCAGATTCCACAACAGAAGCAGAATACGTGGCAGCAGCTGAAGCAACGAAAGAAATTGTGTGGCTCAGGGAAATTCTTGAAGATTTGTAGGTAAAACAAGTACAATCAACTCCACTCATGATTGATAACACCTCTACAATAAAGTTGGCCAAGAACCCCAAGTTCCATGATCAAACAAAGCATATCAATACTAAATATCATCTGATTCGACATCATGTTGAGGCCAAAACAATCAATCTCCATCATTGTTCCACAAATGAGCAAATTTCAGACATCTTCACCAAAGAACTTGGAAAGGAAAAGCTTGAACGATTCAGAATGATGCATGGACTCACCAACATCCGTTCAGATTAAGGGGGGGAATGTTGACACCTAATCCTCTGCAGTTGTGTGAATCTGGAATGTGAACAGTCATCAGAAGATGAACTGAGCAGTCACATTCTTGTATATAACAATAGCTACCTAATGTAATAAATTGAATCATCTTTTCTACCTAACGGAGTTACTACCTGGCCTGACAGAATAAATCATCCAAAGGTAAAAAGAACGGGAAAGGTAAAACGAAACAAAATTATTCTCAGAAAGAGAAAGTCGCTAAAAATGAACCTACTGATGAGAAAAGTAAATCTCGTTATCCTTGCCTAATATGTAATGAAGATCATTATATGAAGGAATTCCCACATTGGGTAGAGGTTACCAAATTCATAAAAGGTTCTCCAACTCACATTCTTTTTAAGGATCCCTTTCCTTCTCAAGGCAACAAAATGGTTTCGCACAACCCATATTCTTCTTCCACATCGGAAAATATCATGATGATGTCTTTTCATCAAGTTATGGTAGCAACAAGATCAAAAGATTACAGATCTAAGGGTCGTGTAGTAAATGGAAATGATGATAGTTCATATAGCCCACCTTCCAATTCAATTCTTCCTCCTCCTTCTGGACCATTATAGATAGAGAAACCAAACCCTGACATGATGATTTGACCAGCCCCCAAAGGTGTTCTTGGAAAATCATATTTCAACCAACATGATAGAGCTACTCAAAGCTATAACATTGTTGAAGACCTTCAACAATGTTAGCTCTTGAAGTGCTACAAACATGTCTAGAAATAGGAAAGTTACTGTTGTTAGATATTGGAGTGATTTATTTGCATGATTAGAATATTATTATCTTTGATCTTGAAATTAATATACCTAGAGTCCCACATCAACTAGAATTGCAAATGCCAGTTTTTGTTGAAACCAAATGATTGTTTCACATAGTTATTGACAAAGGAGCTTCTACGTGTATCATGCCTATTGCTTGTTGGAAACATTTAGGTTATTCAGTTATCAATCAGTCACCTACCACTCTGAAAGCCTTTGTTGGAAGAGGTTTTCATGCTTATGGCATCTTAAATGATCTACCCATAAAGTTAAAAGGTAATATAGTTGCAATCGAAGTTGAATTTATTGACGCCCAGGTCAATTGTAACCTTTTCCTTATTCAAATTTGGACCTATGTTATGTCAGTTGTGGTCTCATCATTTTTCCATATGATACAGTTTCCTCATTGAGGGAAAATAGTCAAAGTAGACAAATTGTATTACTACACTTCTGACCCTAACTCTACATGTAGCATACCTTTCATCCGAAAAGTGGCTACTCCTTATGAGGACATTGGTGTTGGTTTGCTCAAAGATTCATCACTGATGGGAACTTTTTCACTTCCTCCACCAAATTGTCCTTCTATCCTTACCCAGGTTAACATGGTCACATCAAGTGCTATGGAATCATCTGATCCTTTGATAGTTCCTTTAGAATCTAAATTAACCTTATATGGCAATGAAATGCCTTTGAGTCCACTTCAATTGGCTTATCAAGTAGTTCAATCTTTTTCTGACCCATCATCTTCTAAAATTGATCATGTGAATGTGATCAATGATGATTATTCTCCTTTACCTTGGTTAAAATCAATTTCACTTCTTGATCCTTCCAACAATAAGTTTCAAACTAATGAAATTATTATGGAGATCATAACATTGGATGAAATTCCATGGGACGATTATAATCATCATTCATATTTTCTCCCTAACCTTGATAAAATAAAGAATGATTTTTCAACTGTATTTTCGACTAAGATTATAGATAATCCAGAATGGCCCATTTGAGTTCTTCAAGTTGAATCTTAAAAGAATTTGGGAAACATATCTACAACTATTACGATTGATATCAAAGTCAAAACTAGAATTATCGAGAGCATTCACATAGTTGCTTCATCCTCACTTGATGAAATTCAAATGTACAAATCCATATTCCAAGATTTTTGTGACATTTTTGCCTCGTCCTATGAGGAAATGTCAGGAATTTACCCAATTATTCTTGTTCACTAGATTAAGACTTACCCAAATGAAAAATCTATTCCAAAATGATTACATCACATGCATCTGTGAAAGGTTGCTTCTATTAAAGATGAGTTTGAAAAACTACTCAAAGCATATTTTATCTACCCAGTTCCCTTACCTGATTGAGTTTCCAATATTTTTCCTATGAATAAAAATCATGGAAACATCAAAGTATGTGTCGATTATAGGTATATTAATAAGTCTTGTCCCAAGGAAAAATATCCTACCCCCTATATCAATCAAGTCATTGACTATTGTGCCAAAAACAAAATCTTTTCATATATGGATGAATTTTCTGAGTACAACCAAATTAACATATTCCTAGCTAATCAACATAAAACCATTTTCATCTATCCATGGAGGGGATTTTTCTTATCAAAAAATCCCATTTAGATTAAAGAATGATGACACAACCTTCCAACGGCTATGTGATCCAGGTGGATGTTGGTGGCCACCCACCTATCCCATCTGGACCCCCACAACTGTCCCTTTCAGTTTTTCATTTTCCTTAATTATAGCGCAGTTTACTATTTTTAGCAGTTTTTCGGGTCCTAAACTTCCGGAGCCGTTTTGAGGCCCTTAACGAAGTTTTTTGGGAAATCTACCACCAATGATTTTTTTTTCAAAAAATCATCTTTTCCATCGTAGGCCTCGAAGAGATCTTTCCAACGGGCTATCATGCGCATCAAACGGAGATAATACGACCAATTCGCGACCCCGGGAAGTTGATGTACCAACTTACCCAAAAATGGGGCCCACAATTTGGCATTTCATCTTCTAGGGTTAGCTTTTGGAATGTGAAGGGTTTTACGTTGTTTCTCAACAACAAATAGGCCTTCGAGCCTCATTGTTACATAGTTCAGAAGAGTTCAGAGGCATGTAGCCACACATCTCTTCTCAGAGATAAGCTACCATCACCCTAGCTAGTTTATTTCCATTTTTGGCTGTAAGCATATTTTAGTATTTTCCATTAATGAAATGAAGCATTCTTTCTGCTGCATTGTTGTGTATATGGTTATCTCTGTATTTTGTTGCATTCATGTTTAGATCTGGATCAGTGGTATCAGAGCGGTTTTCTTTTTCTCTGTTTTTCTTTGCATGTCCCTAACGAGGTCGGGATATAAGGAGTTAGGGCTTGAACTGGTCGAACCTTTACAAGACCAGCCTCGCAAATCTCGACGACCTCCCATGGCGGATGAGAAGAAAAATGAGGGGGTAGGAGATCCTATCAAAATCTTGCTCGAAGAAGCCCTCGAGCGACAAAGGAACGCGATGATGGACAACTTTGCCCAGATCCTTCAACGGCTACCCAGAGGCGACAGATAGCTATTCTGGAAATGCCACACCCTTTAAGGTACAAGTTAATTTTCAAATCCCCATCTTCGAGGGTCAAATAGATGCAGACGTCATAGATAAATGGTTAAATTTGCTAGATGGCTATTTTTCTGTTCATGAATTTTCAAGTCGGGAAAAGATTGTTTTCGCTCTTCTCAAAGTAGCCCCCCACGTCAAGGACTGGTGGGAAGCCTACTGCGAGCAGAAGGATGAAAGTACAGGCTCACTATTTTCAGCCACACCAACTTGGAATGACTTTCGGGATGCCATCAAGGAGCAGTAGTACCCTGTCAAAAGCTATGAGGACAAATACATCAAATGGAGCACACTGTGGTAGGGACGAAACCAAGATGTGCCAGAGTTCACAAACATTTTCCATACCCTTCGCACACAGTTGGGTATCAAATATTCTGAGCTGCATCTGGTACTCAAATACTGCGGCTGCCTCCACAGATACATCCAGGAAGAGATGGAGTTCTTGAACATCTCCTCACTCTGCACAGCATACCGATACGCTGTCTAAATCGAGCAAAAGTTCAAACAGAAGAAGCGAGACTTTGGATCTACAAATCCGAAGTCCAAAGGACAAAGCCAAGGTGGGGTAACCCAAGACAACCCCTCGAAGCCGCAAGAAAAGAACACCACCATGAAGCCGAAGAAGGACACAGGAAAGTGGTGTGAGTTCCACAAGAGTCCCACTCATAACACAAGTAAGTGTCGGACCAAGAAGTCGCTGGTGGCCAAGTTGAAGGCTTCCGAATCAGATGCATGTTCCGACCCTGAGCCAGAACCTGACAAGGGGAATGGCAAAGGGAAGCAAATCATTGATGCGGATCCCAGTGCCACTGTTGCCACTGCCAAGATCCAGAAGAATGAGCTCGAATACCCAGAGGAGGGGGAGCGTATTTTCGACTCACAGATGTGGGTGAAGGGTTCGCCATTGCAATTCATTGTCGACAGTGGCAGCCAAAAGAACCTTAGTTAAGCAGAGGTCGTGAAGCGGTTGGGCCTACCGACTACACCACACCCACAGCCGTACAGTATCGGGTGGCTTCATGAAGGACGAGATCTCAAAGTTCGCCAGCAGTGCCGCCTTCCCTACAGCATCAAGCCCTTCACAGACGAGGTATTGTGTGATGTTACACCTCTGGATGTTTGCAATGTACTATTAGGCCAGCCATACTTGTGGAGGCGACATGCTGTGTATGAGTCAAGGCCTCGCTCTGTCATTATTTCTTTGGATAATTCATTATACAGGATATCGGAGGTAGCCCCACCTACCGCCACCTCTTTGATCACTGCCAAGAAAGGAAGCAAGCTCATCTCCCAGACTAGGAAATTCGTTTTCCGTCTGGTTCACTCCCAAAGTAAGGGGAGGATCGTTGCTACATCCATGACCCCCGCAAAGGATTCCTCCGCACAGCAGCAACAGCAAAGGGATACGGTCATGATAGAACACATTAACAACTTCTCCTCACCCGCAGGGGTATCACACAAGTTTCAGGTGGGCAACAAAGTTTGGTTACATCTGCAGAAAGAATGCCTTCCCAGAACCCATCAGAAACTCAGACCACTCCGACATGGTTCTTACACTAGTACCAAGGCTAGAGGAAAAAATGCTTGGAAGCATAGCATTCCTCCATTCCTTTGCTTGCACTAAGTGTTCAATGTGGACCATCGTCGACCATGCTTCCCACCATTTCTGGACACATCAGAGATTGCAGAACAGCTCACCAGAGACCCAGCTCAGCAAAAGCTTCCTCATCTCAGGGAGGAACTCAACGCAATTGGGACCATTGCTTCCTAAGGGGGGAGGAATGATCTAGGTGGATGTTGGTGGCCACCCACCTATCCCATCTAGACCCCCACAACTGCCCCTTTCAGTTTTTCAGCTTCCTTAATTATAGCGCAGTTTACTATTTTTAGTAGTTTTTCGGGTCCAAAACTTCCGAAGCCGTTTTGAGGCCCTAAACGAAGTTTTTTGGGAAATCTACCGCCAGTGATTTTTATTTCAAAAATCATCTTTTTTGTCATAGTCCTCGGAGAGATCTTTCCAATGGGCTATCATGTGCGTCAAACGGAGATAATACGACCAATTCGCGACCCCGGGAAGTTGATGTACCAACTTACCCAAAAACGGGGCCCACAATTTGGCATTTCATCTTCTAGGGTTAGGTTTTGGAATGTGAAGGGTTTTACATTGTTTCTCAACAATAAATAGGCCTTCGAGCCTCATTGTAACACAATTCAAAAGAGTTCAGAGGCATGTAGCCACACATCTCTTCTCAAATATAAGCTACCATCGCCCTAGCTGGTTTATTTCCATTTCTGGTTGTAAGAATATTTCAGTATTTTCCATTAATGAAATGAAGCATTATTTCCGCTACATCTTTGTGTATATGGTTATCTTTGTATTTTGTTGTGTTCCTGTAAAGATCCGGATCACTATGTCATATGCATTTCAAGATAGCAAGAGTATTTCACAACCCTATTTGGATGACTTACCAACTCATTCGATGAAATGAGAACATATTCCAATGCATTTGAGATCTATATTTGACAAGTGCCAACACTACAATATATGCTTGAACACTCACAAATGTGTTTTTAATGTCAAATCTGGTCAATTACTTGGATTTTCCGTATCTGAGGAAGGAATTCATGTCAATCCTATGAAGGTAGATATTATTATGAATTTGCCTCCTCCTTCCAACCTCTGCCAGCTCCAAAATTTCAAAGGGAAAGAAAACTTATTACATCGATTCATGCAGAACTATGTTGATCTAACTAAGGTTTTAATCCACTGTTGAAAAAGGGCATCTCATTTACATGGGACGAAGTTCATCAAGAAGCATTTGATGCGCTCAAACACATGTTGACCCATAAACCATTGTTGCATACGATGTCACCATTGGCATTGTTTTAGTTCAGGAAGACGAATTGAACAAGAAGCATGTGATATATTATTTGAGTATAAATCTTACTAAAAATGAAGTCAAATATGCACATGTTTAAAAATTAGCCTTGGAAATTGTTTAAGTTGTCGAAAGATTTCATCACTACATTCTATCACGCAAAAAAATAATGATTTCCGATTTCAACCCTATGGTTTAAATTCTTACGAGTCAGTTTCTAGAGGGGAAATATTGTAAATGGATAGTTATCCTACAAGAATTGGATTTAGAATTCATAAAATCTAAGTTTAATAAATCACTGGTGTTTTTCAAATTGTTATATGACTTTCCCTATATTGAGATAGAAACCACGGCATAGGATTCTCTTTCACGTGAATCCCTCTTTATTATCAGTACATTAGATGCCTGGTACGGAGATATCATAGTGTATCTTCAATGCCAAACTTTTCGGCCCAAATTTACTCGAACAGACCATCGTCGTATTCGATACCAATCCCAACAATAAACTATCATAGTCAATACACTTTATTATCATGGTGTCGATTCCATATTCAAATGATGTTTAACTCACGAGGAAGCCGAAAATGCATTGACTGACTACCATTCTAGAGCTTGTGGTGGTCATATGTCACGGTATTACACTGCCCAAAAGATCTTGAGCGCTGGGTATTTTTGGCCTTCGATGTTCAAATATTTTACAACTACAGTCCAGAAAATCCACAACTATCAGATCTATGATCAGAAAATGCATGCACCTCCAACTCCTCTTCACCCAATCATTTCTTTTGGACCTTTTGCAAAATGGGGCATTGATTTCCTTACATGTAACCCTCACTCAGTTGGGGGGCTTGGGTATATTATCCTAGCGGTGGATTATTTTATGACATGGGTTAACAAAATCCCTACATCTAAGGATAATGGTGAAACAACAACTATTATCATATTAAACCACGTGATTTCTAGGTTTGGATTTCCACAAGCCTTCGTCACAGACCATAGTAGACATTTTCAAAACTTTATGATGACCGAACTTACTGTGAAGCTAGGCTTGTTTCGTGACAGTTCTGCTCCATATTACCTACAGAGAAATCACCAAGTAGAATCCATTAACAATGTTTTTACAACCATTATTAAATGGATTTTCGGAATTCATAAATGAAATTGGAATATAATGCATTTTTCAGCCTTGTAGGCATATCGTACCTCATCAAAAACTTCGACTAGTTTTACTCCCTTCCAGCTGGTTTACAGTGTTGAAGTAGTTTGACTTATTGAATGTGAAATATCATCTTTGAAACTCACACTTGAATTATTACCAGCCACTTCTGCAGAGGAGGAATTTTTTCTATACTTAGCATGACCAGATGAGACTCGGTGTGATGCTACATTAGCTAGTGAGACCAATAAGAAATAAGTTAAGGCATGGTTTGATCAAAATGTAAAACCATGCTCCTATTTAGAAGGCCACATAGTCTTGGTTTATGATCAATAACACCATAAATTAGGTCCTGGTAAATTCAAGCCCATGTGGCATGGTCCTTATATTGTAAAACATGTAATGGAAAAAGGGGCTTATGAGCTAGTTTATTATGATGACATTTCTTTAGGAAAGCCCATAAATGGTCTTTGGCATAAGAAATATTATTCTTAGATCATTAAATGAATAATTCGTATATTGTTGTATCATATTTTGTGTGTGGCAATTTTTAGCAGCTTTTTATGATTTTCTGCTACTGTCCTACTTATATTGTGTTACTCTTGATTTGTAGATGTCGACGCTCCCTCAAACTTACATTGGATTTGTTGATGGCGCTAGTCATAGTACTCGGAATTTGTCTTCCACAAACTGGGTCGTTTATTCACCTACAAATGAGTAAGCTTCTATTCATGGGATATGCCTTGGTTGAACAACGAATAACATCACAGAGTATAGTGCAGTGGTTAAAGTATTATCTGATGCCATTTCATTTGGTATTTTTTGATTGATCATTACGCTATATTTTCAATTTGTAGTATTACATTTAAATGGTGTCTATTCGGTAAGCATTACTGCAATGTTAAGAATTTTTTTGTGGGTTCATCTCTTGGAGAGAGAGTTTAATTACATCTAATATCAACACATTCCAAGACGTTTAAACACATTAAATGATGCATTGCCTAATTATGTGTTAAATTAGTTAAAATGTCTATAGAAAGTGTGGCTTTTACAAAATTGTCATCCAATACATGTGGCCCCATGGCATTTATTATTTGTACATGTCATTACATCATAAAATAACAAAATCTAGCCCTAAGACTAGAAACTATGCAAGATGATCATGGTAAGAAACAATATTGTGAGTTACTCATCGTAGCAAGTGACTAATCGGTTCAGGAACCCCCACGGTCTACCTCCGATAGTGGAGAGGAAGGTCATCAATCCCAACATATGGGATGTATAGGGTCAACCTCTCTAGGTTGTGCTATAGCTCAGTCAATGCCTTTGTTGTGTCAGGGTTCTGTACTAAGGGAGCTGCTGGATACTGATTGTGCTTGTCAAATTTGCATAGTCCTTCTAGTCTCATCGGGCCCACATCTGCATGATCATTTTGGATAATTAGTTTTGGATGCCAAAAACAAAAAAAAAAAATCAAAAATTCAAAAAATAACCAAATTGTGAAGTTTTTTACCTAGGTTGCCCCAATGCATTCTAGATGGTAGTGAAATATCTAGATCACCTTTGTAATCCGTGCCAGCATATGGAAAGTCCTTGACCATAACTATATGACGTTCTAACCATCAAAGAAATTAGGAGCATATTGAATCCTTGGGCCTTCACCACCTCGGTGGTTCGCCATCAATGTGACCCATTTTAGCGTGCGAGGATCTCATGGTCCTCCATCTATGGCTACCTATGGGGTGAGAATGGGGATCATCTCTAAAGTGAACAAGATAAATAAGGCACCATACCCAAAATTATTGAGTTTTTTGGTTTTCACTCTAGTTAGTTTCCCTTTCAAGTTGGAAACTAACCCTTCACACTAGTTGAATATTTTAGTTTAAATGCACTCTACAAAGATCTGTATCTAAGACTTGGTAATAAAATGAAGAGTTTCAATATTGTATAATCATGCAACAGTAAAACTGATATCTCTCAAAGGAATCCTGTCAATGGTTTTGATATCAATTCTCCCATCTTTGAGAGCATCTCGTTGAAAGCAATGTTGCACTAGATAGGTGGCAGTTTTTTTACCATCTCGTCTATGTCCATACAGAGAAAATTCCACTCCATGACATGGAATTCTAGAAAAGAAATAAATGTCATCGGCATCGATAATGATTCTATGGTCTCCAATAATTAAGTACTCTTTCTGTACATTCCACTTTCTCACCATCCATTCCATAAATCTAATTCAGCCTTCATTCCTAGAATTGTAAAAAAATTATATAGGCCATGGTTTCTAAGTGCCTGCAATGTCTCTAGGTGGTTCAAAGAAGATATATCTTGTTCTTCATGTTCACGCCCTGTCCACTCCTTTTCGCAACTCAAAACCCTCCAAATAAACATGGAGGATCATTAGAAAATTGAGAGTTTTTAATTATTTTTTCAAAGCCCTCGGCACTGTGCATGGTCTATTTTGGAAAGCAACGCGGATTTGAACGGTTCTAGCCTTATAAACCGCGAAAACCCCATTTTTTCTTCATTAAAAAATAATTCGGTGTGCGCAGGCTCGATGAAGATGAACTACACACACCAAGGGTGATTTTTGATTTGATAACCCCCCCACCCCCCCCCACCCCACAACAAAAAAAAAAACAAAATACATGGTCAAATGAAAAATAAAAGTAATGAAAATGATGATATCAGAGAGATGATTTACCTGGAGATGACAACTCATGATTTGGTCCAACAGTTTGCCCAAAATCTGCCTTTGAAGTTCTTGGTGAAAAATGCACTCTATCGCTCCCAAATGGTAAAAAAAAATTACTTTTTTTTTTTATAAGTTTTTAGGCCCATTAAAATATTATTTTTTTCCTATTAGCCTATGAAATCCAAATTTTTAATGTCTTTACTATATTTTTCAGCGGTGATGATAATTTGTGGGGTTAAATGTGTAGCACACATGTTATTTACGAAAACGAATGATTTTGGTGATCATTATATTTTATCAATTTTTCGAACTCATTAAAAACTTATGAAAAAGTGAAACCAAGAGTTCTATTTACACCCTTTTTAGACACCCTAAACATGAAAAGATCATTGGGTACTTGACTATTCGGACTCGTAAAAGTAAATGAATAGCCATTTGTTTAGTATAAGTTTACCCATTTTACAGACTGTATTAGACTATTTACGAAAATGGCATATGTTGACTAATCAAGGTCAATAGAGTTCTCTATGGCATTATTTTACTGTTTTGGGTTTGAGATAATAAATTTATGAAAATGGACACTGTGGATTTTAATTATTTTTTTCCCATGACTCCCTAAAAATGAAAAACATCGAGCTTTACTTTCTCCGAGCTCATTAAAATTATATGTTGAAATAACCAAACGAGTTTTTTTTTGTATCTTTCTAAACTCTTTAAACATGATAATGACATCAAGTTACCCCTTAACGAGACTCATAAAACTCAAAGAATCTAGGGCTCGTCAATCATGACGTGACCGAACCACTCCTTCCTAGGGTTTTTTAAAAATACTTCAAATAACTCATATGAAGGATGAACTTATAGTACAAGCATATGTTATCCTCCTTAAGCTTAATAAAAATAAAGAGGTACTTGCTAGTAATGATGGGGGAAAAGTGGGAAAGAACGTTTGTTTTTCACAAAGGTAGTATTTTTCCTTTGAACATGATACTTTGTCACTTTTATGTCCTGGTTGGGAAATCCATTTCTCTCAGTTTACCATACCTCATTGATATTTTTCAGTTGGTTTGGGTATTATTTTGAGTCAAATTCTGCCAAGTAAAAATGTTGTGTTACCGATATCTTCAAGAGAATTCCAACCTCAGTCAAAATTACTCTACTATTCATAGACTTCAATCATGTCGACCATCACTGAATCAGTCCTGGATTACTCTAAACTGCTTTTCTTCAAAACTTAACATGAGTTTCATGTCGCATGCCCTCCAGAAATCGATCGCTTCCTAACGAATTTAGCTCATTATCTAGGAAGTTGATATAGAAACCTTCAGTACCTTGGAGACTACATGTCTTAATGACAGGTTTCTCACCTTCGGTGATAGATTCTCATCATTGACCTTTGATTGAATGATTCTAGGAGTGTTCAACTTCAGCACATCTATTCACACTTCATAGATTGTACTGGAAGTACCTTGAGAAACATTTTCATTATTGGTGGTTTCTCTCGCACTTGTTAACCATTCATATCATTCGCTGGTAATCAAGTGGTTTCTACCATGTTCAACTACGAGACATTCACTCACAGGGCTAGATTCATACTACGGATCGAGAGATGGAGATCAAGCCCTTGCAACTATTTTCATCTATCCAGGTTGCGTGGAGTTATTAAATATTCATGATTGTAAACATAGATCCATTGATAGTTGTGTCTATACTATGTCTTCTATTGACATGGATCTTCAAATTTATTTCCATATTGGTTCTTTGAGACATTTATGCTCTGATTATGGGAATTCCTACCTTAGCAATGATTTTATATTGCATTGTAACATTTGATTAATTGTTTCAGGTCTCTAATTGTAGTATCTAACCTGAAATTTGGCATGATAAAGTGCTAAGTCATCAAACATCTTTTCTGACTTTGCACTTTATGGGGAAATTCTATCAGATTAGGAAAATGACCATCGGTTTGGATCTTTCATTATCCATCAAAGTGTTCCAAATCGTACCCTTGCAAGGTCAAAACCAAAACAAACCAAAAAGGAATAAAATTCTTGGATATCGAGGCTCAAAAAACTACTTTTGGGTTCTTTTAGAGTCCCCTAGTCCATTTCTACGCATACACAAAAGAGACCATTAGAAACTGTAAACAGGTGTGCTATGTCTCACATTATGGCCTGTGCGCAGATGACTTAACGCAAGTAAAAATAAAAATTAAATTCTAGAATCTTTGTTAGTCGAATATTTCCCAGCTAACAACTTCGAATGGTTCCTATTGAAGCCTGGTCCCTCCCATCGTGGAGCTCCTTCCCTCTATTTTTGGATCCCTATCCCACCAATTGTGGATGTCATCCCTTAGGAAATGGATCCCAAACCTCCTCCTCTTGGCCTATAAATCAAACATAGTCTAAAGTATTGGAGAGGACTATTGAAGGTAGGCTTATGTTGCATACATAAGGATAGGAGGCTTTTCATCCAAAGAGAGGGTTGGAGATTGTGATAAGAGGCTTGTAAGATCAAGGCTTTGAGGTTGTGTGTTTGTTATCCATTTTATTTAATAAAAATAAATTGTTCTTTCCTAATTATGTCTTCTCTGATATCATTTGTGGGATTCCTTTATCACTCACATAGGTTATGATTGGTTATTGATTCAATTTATGGTATAAGATGAGTTAGGTAGTTCATTTATCTTTCATTCTATACACTAGATTTTTTTATCCTTTCTGTGTTTTTGTATATGCAGTTCTCCTTCAAAACATCATGGAGAAGTTTTGGGAAGCGTTGGAACTATCTCTAAAGCATCAAGAGGAAGCTAACTATCGAAGACACTGAAAGGGACTTCAATAGGCATTTCGATAAAATGGTAAGTGATCTCTCTCATATTGTTTGTTTCAATCAATTGTAAGCTAAGGAAAGGTAGCAATTCTTTTCTTGTTTTTTACTAAATTTATTTGAGGTCTAGGGAGATCCACCTTGGCCGCAAGAGGTATTAGCCTGCCTAGTAGTTTTAATCAAGATTGAATTTCTCAAAACACGCAAAGGTCAAGAGGTTGGCTAATAAGACCACTCATCACAATAGCTCCTCCAGAAAGAGTAAAGAACCGAGTCAAAGCATATGATCAACCAAGTAGATGGTCATGATGGAATGTGCAAAAACCAAGGCTCATATGGAAAAAATAGGCTAATAAAAAATGATAACCGTGAGGGATAAAATTAGAATGGTTTAATTTTTACACAAACTTAATACATGGGAAAAACTATGCTTGAGAGTGATTGGTTTCATTTTTACACAAGGTTGAAACATGGGAAAACTATGTTAGAGATTAGTTTTCATGCCCCTAGCATAATAATGAAAACCTAGGTGCATACCCACCAAGCTTCATTTCATTCACCTAAGGATACTAATGGTCACTAATAGGATGATGGAACAAATGTTCATTTACGAGATTAAGTGAAAGCCTCGACTCAATATTTACGAGATCTATTCAAAGACTCAAATTGGAGGGTGATCTGCTTCAAATTTTTAACGAGCTTGACACATTATAATAACTATGCTCAAGGTACGTTGTCTCACTTTTTAATGAGGTTGACACAAGAAAAGGAACTCTTCTCTGGTACCTTGCTTCATTTTTTAACGAGCCAGATATAATAAAAGTATCTCCATGGAGAACAAGTCACAAAGTTGTTTGATGGAAAATTCTCTTCTACAAACATATGTGAACTCCCTAGATCTAGTGGCTTGATCTAGAAATAATAGAAACAAAAAATTTGTTCTTTCCTTAAAGAAATTATAATATGGAGAAATTACTTACCTCGATTCCAACACAACTTCTCCTCTTCTCCCTCCTTGTGAAATTTAGCTCCGACTTCAAATGTTATAAATGGAACCTACAAAACAATTATAACAAGCACGAGAACTACAAGATACAAATATCTTAAATTAATATCTCTAATAAATGAGTCAAGAAGGCATTGAAATATATATGTATCAAATAGAAATAAGTATAGGAAAACAAACATTTTTGTACTAATGAAATGTAGTAAAATATTAAAACTCTTGTACAGATCTTATCCATGTAGATTTCGCCCACCTAACTTATCCTTCCTTAGCCACAAAGCAAGCCTTAAATGATAACTCAAGGATGGTAATGGATACTTAGGTAAAAAGAAACAACATCAGGTCATAGCTAAGAGTCTCCAAAATCCAATGCAAACTCTATGGGAGGAAGTGAATTTATAGGCTAAATAGGGGTAGTTTTGGTTTTACCAATCTAGGACTCAAATCCACATATGAGGGACGATAAGATCTATGGATAAGAGATAATACCTCAAGGATAGGAAATCATGATCTCAATCAATAGTAAATGGTTAAAACCACCTTAGAAGCTCCTAGATAGATAATATTCAAAATTATTTTTAATGTTTACTGAAATTCAAGATCCATCACACCCTCAATGAAGGAAACATACATTGGTTAGTGTAGTTGATTAGTTATGCAACAAGAAACAACAAAAGTTGCTTGAAGGGAGAGTGTGATCAGTCCAAAAATGATCTTCTTGAGTTGACTAACACAAAAAACTTGGAAATTTTGGAGAGATAATGCCTATGGCTTTGCATAGGGATGATTGCGAGGTCTCAAGGATGTTGATTGATTTGGTTTTCTGTCCATTTGAGTATATGTGACAAAACTACCTAAAATAAGGGGTAAGACCCTACTCTCTAGGAGTGAAAATGTACTTCAATTGGTTTGTTATTTTTACTTAAGCTCTCACTTGTGTTCTCACTAATATTCGACTCATTCCATTTATAGAAAAAATATGTTTATAGTTGTCCATTCATCTTTGATAATTAATTGAAACTAGAGAAGATTTTATTTTTACTTATATGTGCAAGCACTAAGAATCTACCTAGTGTGCATTGTTCCTCTTTCCATTAGCCTCTTTTCCTTATAATTTAAATTAGTCTCTTTGTTTCTTTGTTGTAAAGGCCATTTTGTCTTCTCTCTCTCATCTCAAGTTTGCAATTCATAGTGGAGCTTCTTTTTGGCAACTAGATTATTGTATGCTTATGATCAAAATCTAACATAACCCTAGTACACAAATCTATTTCTATAGAAGTTAAATATTACCATAATGACATCTATCCTTGACATAATTTATCTAGATTTATATATTAAATATATAACAAATATATATGTACATATATTTTAGATTTAATTATATGGATATATTTTTCATATCCAAAATGAAATTCTATATTCATATAGATCTACATTTGATCTAGTATGCCTCTGATACTAGCATGATTGAAGATCTTTTCCTCAATTCATGTTATCATAATTGCATGGAAGAGCCTGTAAAAGCCATGTGCATATATTTAAAGAAGAAGAAACATAAAGGAGGCCATAAAGACAATGCACACAAAAAGTTTGATAACAAAGTTCGTCCAATGTGGACTATAACTCTGGGCCCTGCTTCAATAGTGGGGAGACAACTTCATTCATCTTGGTAAAATGAAAATAAGTACATGGAAAAATACATCATGATAGCTCCATTTCTATGGATGACCTAAAAATGGGCTTCTCAAACGCACAAACAAACTGCACCAATGAAATCATGGTGAAATTTTGTTTAAAATGAGTATAAACTCGGTTATATTTTTCCTTTGTCATCTCTAGACCCCATAGAGAATTTAAATATTCCACAACAGATTTTGTTATAGGAATATTTTGGGGAATATTCCTTCTAGAACTACATCGTAAGGGTCTTGTCGTGCCCAGGGTTACACTAGGTCCGAGTTTTTCCCATCACTATTCCATTCAACCTCCTCTACATTATGTCGCTCATAGACCTCCCCTCTATTGAATTAACTATTGTGATTTTAAATGGATTTTGGGTGGTGGAGTATAAAAATAGTAGGTAATTTCCCTCATGGTTACTATTAGCATTTCGTAATTTCAAGGATGAAAAAAAGCCTTGGTGGCACCATCAAAACTGCTTTTGAGTTTAGCATCTAGCCCTCCTAAACTCGGAGAGGAATCTCTCTGTGATATTTATCTTTGTTTACTGGGAATTTCAGGCTAGTTATTCGGTTCAGAGTTTGGTTTTTGAATTGGTTTGGTTGGAATAGAAAAGGAAGCCCATTGCGCAATGGAGCCAGAAGATCTTGGGGTGATCAATTTGCAGAAGTATCAAGATTAAGTGAAACATGGAAAGCTAGGCATACTATTGGATCTTTTAGATTTAAATGAAATGAAATAGAAGAAGGGAAATAGATTCAATTGAAGCTAAAGAAAAATTAAGAAGTCTTTAAATTTATATTAAAGGAAAACAATGTAGAATTAACACTAGCCAAAATAGGGTGCTCTAGGTAACGGATCCTATTTATCATAGCTTCTATTTATTAATTCAGAATAGAGAATACATAAGCATGATAGACAGAGAAAATAAACAAAGAACAATATATGCACTTCACCAATAGATATGACACATGAATCATGAAACAACTTGTCTTGTATTACTACAAAAGGTCACTTGAACTCAGTGAATAGCTTTACAATGAGTGGCAGTCTTTCTCATTACAAATCCCAACCCTTTCTTACTTCAAATGATGAAGTATTTATACAAATTCTAAACTAAAATATCTCGATAAAAATCTCAAGGTATTTTTACAAATATCCTAAACTGTTTTACACAAATAGAAACAAAATGTAGGAAATTCAAAACTAATGTATCTACTCGGCATTATCATTATGGATTTCTTTTGATAAATAAGAGAAATTTGAATTTTATTGCAACTCTTAGTTGATAAGGTGGCTAATTGTCTTTGAGCATTTTCCTCCTCAAATCCTGCAACATAGGGTCCATTCATCCGTTTGTATATCTCAATCTGAGATAGATCTATAACAAGTGAGAGAGGTTATTGTAGATAAATATGTTCTTGAGATAAACCTCTCTCTATTTCCTAAAAGTCAGCGCTAGGTGTTCCAAATATTCTCGGCAAAACGGTGGTTGAAACAGGACTTTGCACAGTCTGAAAAATAGGCTGTAAATATGTAAATGTATCTCTCATTATGTGATGGTTGTGTAAAATATGAAGTAGGTTATTGTACTTTGGTGTCTTAGGAACACAAACCTCCTCCATTTTAGCAAAGAGTCATCTCTTTTTGGTCACAATATGTTCTTCAAAAGTATGACTAAACAAGAAAATTTGGGAAAATATGTCTACAAAATTTCATATTTATATCCCAAACCATAATAGCTGTTAGAAAACCGAGAGAGGTTTTTGTACAAGAGGATGTTGGCAGAAAAAAAATCTTTTAGTTTCTGAAAATTCGTCATTGGTTTGGAAAAAATGTTTGAAGTCAATGTGGCGTATAGAAAAAAGCATAGTTTCAAATGATCATGAGACATATGAATGACATGGATGCGAGAAAGATGCAACAGTTTAACCCCATGTGAAAAAATCTAATTTTCTCATTTTAAGCCTCACAATAAAATAAAACTATAGTACCAAGGCCTTTATTATAGTTTTATTTAATAACATTTAAATGATGTCATTAATTTAATATAAACATACTTAATTATCCTCTAATGCTGCATTTCGTCTTGCAAGCATATTTTTTTATTTTTTTTAAGGTTTTGACCTTTTTTGGAAATAATTTAAAATATGGAATATTATTTACAATATCCAAAATATAATAATCATCAGCTATAATCAAGAAATCCTATAAAAATTATAGGACCCTAACAGTGGCTCCAACTAGCGATGGCACTTCTTAGTGAAGTGTGAAGAACACTGTAGACTAGTAGCCTGATCCATTGGGTTGATCCCAAAACCTGGAACCTATTTTTCCATAAAATATATGCCACTGAAAAGCTCTCAAATTGAAACCAAAACCATTCTTCACACTAAAATCTGAAATATACACTGAACTGAAAGTCGTACTGCAATCTGGAATTGAAATTGGAAAGAATGCTTTGAAAAACACAAATGCTCAAGTTACTGAACTTATTTGCACTATACTACTTGCTTTAATCTAATAAAATGATTGCCATATCAAGTGATAACAAACATCCAATGCAACCATTCAAGTAAATAGATACTTAACTGAAGTTTGCATTCTACTTCTTTAGGTGGAAAAATAAATTGAGAAAATGGCAACTCAACTTTTCCACTGGATCCAATAGCTGCATTGATGAATCTTGAAAATTCTCCCTTCACCAATGAATGCAATAAATTGGCCAAAGGATCATGGAAAACATGCAAGATAAGATCCTCATCATGTAAATCTAATTGGTCTTTAATCATTGAAGAAAAGACTACTTGTTGAAAATGTTCTTGTGGATCAAGAGGATTAAGTTTTGCTGGTTCTTCTTTCAGATCACATGACTACATTAAATCAACAAATGATTGTTCAACAATATGCTCAATTACCTTTAACTTCTGATTAGTACAAGGAATTTGTTCTTTAATTTGATCTTCTTCATTTGAGACAACCACGGTGTTAGTGTGTTCATCCATGGTATCTTAAATATCCTGCTGATTTTCACTATTGTCCTCTTCTTGATCAGGTCTAGGCTATTGAATTTCTTCCTTTACCTCTGGCTGAATAGTTTTCCATGGTACTACAAGAATTATTTCCTATGGGGAATCTTCATGAACATATAGAAAACATACATCCTCGGTTTCTTCCTAAGGGGAAGACAATTCAAGCATGACTTCTACTTTTTGTTCATGATGCTGAAAAGGATTTCCATCTAAAGCCTCTAGTATTTCCTCATTTTTGAACTGATCATCATCATAGTAATCTTCTAGATATTGAATAAAACTTTCAAATGATCACAACAGTTTTGAATCAGCAACAAAGATGGATAATCCCCTCTGTATTTACCACAAGAAATAGTATGAAAATCCTTTAACAAACATATACTCGCAGTAGGCAAATTTTCATACCACGATCTAGCCTTTTCCTCCAAAGTTGCCATAAAAATTTTCATAAGACAATCTTCATGAAATTTGATTTTAAGCCGGAATGTGCATATGAAACCTCAATAAATGTACAATAGCATCATCTCCTTTTTTATCTTTAAACAATGGAAGATACGTTAACCAATCACTGCTAGGCATGGGATTTGGAAAACCTGGAATTCTTGATCTATTTATAGGAGCATACATGTGTTGTATTCCTGAACTCATTTTTAAAACAATCAACAATGGAATGGGGTCACCATAAGTTCTTTACAATTTTGGATTCTTTGATAAGGGAGTCGCCATGCAAACTTTGAGCTCTAGATTCTTGAAACATGGAGTCACCAGGTGAATAATTCAACCTTCTTGTGCCTGATCACTGTTCACCATCAACAATCAGATCTGGAACTTGATACACTTTTCTGAGGAAGATAAAATGTCATCCCCAATATGGCCACCACTATGTTAGCATTCTGTAATTTCAAGGTTGAAGAAAAATCCACGCAGGCAACATCAAAACAGATTTTGAGTTTAGAATCTAGCCCTCCTAAACTCAAACAGGGATCTCTTGGTGAGATTTAGCTTTGCTACTGGGAATTTCAGGATAGTTATTGGGCTCAGAGTTTGGTTTTTGAATTGGTTTGGTTGGAACAACAAGGGAAGGCCATTGGGAAATGGAGTCAGAAGAGATTGGGGTGATCAATTTGCAGAAGTATCAAGCTTAAGTGAAATAGGGCAAGCTAGGCATACTAT
Organism: Pinus tabuliformis; assembly: GCA_031772625.1. Lineage (NCBI taxonomy): Eukaryota > Viridiplantae > Streptophyta > Pinopsida > Pinales > Pinaceae > Pinus > Pinus tabuliformis. Next base: position 420,123,686 of record CM062811.1, read on the forward strand.
TGGATCTTTTAGATTTAAATGAAATGAAGTAAAAGAAGGGAAATAGATTTAATTGAAGCTAAAGAGAAATTAAGAATTCTTTAACTTGATATCTGAGGAAAACATGTAGAATTAACAATAGCCAAAATAGGGCAATCTAGGCAATGAATCCTATTTATCATAGCTTCAGTTGGTTAATTCAGAATAGAGAATACATAAGCATGATAGACAAAGAAAATAAACAAAGAACAGTAGATGCACTTCACCAATAGATATGACACATGAATCCTGAAAAAACTTGTCATGTATTACTGGAAAATGTCACTTGAACTCAGTGAATAGCTTTACAATGAATAGTAGTCTTTCTCATTACAAATCCCAACCCTTTCTTCCTTCAAATGATGAATTATTTATACAAATTCTAAACTAAAATATCTTGATAAAATCTCAAGAAATTTTTACAAATATCCTAAACTGTTTTACACAAATAGAAACGAAATGTAGGAAATTCAAAACTAATGTATCTACTTCACACTATCATTATGGATTTATTTTGATAAAGAAGATAAATTTGAATTTGATTGCAATGCTTAGTTCATGAGGTGTCTAACTATCTTGAACATTTTCCTCCCGAAATCCTACAAAATAAGGTCCAGTCATACCTCTGTATATCTCTATCCTGGATATCTCTATAAGAAGTGAGAGAGGTTAGTGTAGATAAATATGTTCTTGAGATAATCATCTCTCAGTTTCCCAAAATTAAGCTCCAGGTGTTCCCAATATTCTGTGCAAAAAGTTGACTGAAACATGACTTTGCACAATCTGGAAAATAGGCTGTAAATATGTAAATGTATCTCTCATTCTGTAATAGTTGTGTAAAATATGAAGTAGGTTATTTTACGTTGGAATCTTAGGAACACAAACCCCCTCCATTTTCTTAAGAGTCATATGTTATTGGTCACAATATGTTCTGAAAACATACGACTAAACATGAAAATTTGGTAAAATATGTTTGCAAAGATTCATCTGTATATACCAAATGTAATAGTTGTTAAAAAATGGAGAGAGGTTTTTGTACACGAGGATGTCTTAAGAAAAATTGTCTTTCAGTTCCTGAAAATTATTCCTCATTGGTTTGGAAAGAATGTTTTAAGTCATTGTGGCTTATAGGAAAAAGCATAGTTTCAACTAATCATGAGATATATGAATGACGTGTATTCGAGAAAGCTGCAACTATTTAAACCCATGTGAAAAAATCCCTTTTTTTCATGTTAAACCTTACAATAAAATCAAACTATAGTACCAGGGCCTTAAATATAGTTTTATTTAATCACATTTAAATGATGCGATTAATTTAATCTAAACATACTTAATTATCCTCTAATGTTGCATTTCATCTTGCAAGCATACTTTTTATTTTTCTTAAGGTTTTGACCTTTTTTGGAAATAATTTACAATATGGAGTATTATTTGCAATATCCAAAATATAATAATCATCAGCTATAATCAAGCAATCCTATAAAAATTATAGGACCCTAAACATGGTATTTATGATGTCGACATCGTTGGCGGGGTTACGGTTTCAAACCCTGATGATCCCATTTTATAATATAAACCAAACAATTTTTTTAAACAAAACGTAACAACGTACCATATATATAACCTTCCGTTGAACCCACCAATAACATTGGAATCATGTTTGGAACTGCTTAAGGACAGTTGTTTTAATTGTTGACTATAAACCATCGTTTGGTTGATGGTGGGTTGGCGGGGCTGCCAACTTCGCAATCCACCAACATTTAACCATAACTACCAATAACAATATGCACCATATGTTATAACCTCCCTTTGGTAGTCAGGCCATACCGTTCATCGTGTGTTGTTTATCGTTTGGCACGTTGGGGTTGGCAGTAAGCTAGCCACTTGCCAACCATTCAAAAAAACCACTGGTTGTTATATAACCATTTTCCAAAACAATTCAAAACACCACAACCGTCCAACAAATTTGTGCCAATATTAAACTGCCCAAAACCTATCAAGTCATTGTGATAATCATTTCCAAGTTTGGTCGGCCCAACTGGCTACTAAATCGGTGCCACATGGTAACGTTTCATTGGACCACATGGCTCCATACCATTAGGCCAGCAAAATGCCTCCAACTTTGGTCGGATGCTAACAGATTTGGTTGTGTCACTAACTTTAGCCACAACTAAAACCTTCGATATGTTTATTCGAGGTCTACCAAGTTTCACCAAATATTCATCTAGATTGTCAAATTGGTAGGGTTTCAAATTTATTTGGTGGTTTGTCAAACCTTGTCCTTTTAGAAGTTTGACAATAACTTTCACTAAGCATAACTTTTGCATATGAAGTTGGATTGAGGTGTTGTCTACATCACTAGAAATCTTGTGACGGGTTGTTTGATCTGGTCCTAGTTTTGGTTAGATTGAAGGAGTTTGATGTTTTATCCATTAGGGATCCACCTAGAACATTCCTCCCTAATGAAGGAGTTTTTGTCGTCCAAAAGTATAAATAGTACTACAATCTGATGCACTTTTATCTACATAACAAATGTCTCTGAGAGGCCACACTTTCTTCATCTTCACATTTATACTTTGGATCCAAAAGTGATGAAACCAACACCTTTATTCATATGCAAATTTGTGGCTACTAATACATGTCCAACTTGCAAGACCATACTTGCCAAGAGTTTATAGAACAATCATGGTCATTTTTAACAATAGAACTAATATCCCTTACAATCCAACTAAAGAACAAAATATCTCTATGTTACATATACAAGTGATGTTATACATTCATCACTATTACAAACATTTTTTGCAACATGTGATTTACAATGGTGGTCATGCTCAAACTGCTTAAAAAGGATACCCATATCTTAGCTAACCAAGCTGATAATTTCGTCCTATAATTGGCTTTCTTGTTGAACTACTTCATTGGTTGGTTCCTTCACAAATGCATTCATATGTTCCCTATCGTTCTTTAGGCATTGCTCTCGATGGAGCTTCCAACATGTGGCTCTCTGATGTTCACCCTTGTTGCAATGGCTACAATGATTTTTCTTTCACCACATCTTCTTGAATGACTGTCTTTGGTGAAACTTTGGCTAGGAAAGCTTACCTTAGCTCTTCCTTTGAAATTCTCATTATGACTAGAAAGTTGTGATGTGCTCTCAACATCCTTCACTCTCTCAAAAATTTTGGCTAAAGACTCTCCTGTCCCCTTATTTCTGAGGTAGCCAAATCTTGCATATCGTGGTAGTTACACCACTTGAATGGGATTAACAATGCCCTGGCTATTGACTCCTAGGATATTTCCATCATATCCCAGCTTCTTCATTAGTTTCAAACTAATCTGTGTAGTTTTCTTTTCAAAAGCACCAAAATCATCATCATATTGAGAACATGAAAATGAACAATCATTTACACTCTTTACCTTAGTTGCTAAATCTGAAGCTAGTGATGATGGATTCGCTAAGAGTTTGCTACACTTTAACTTTTCCAAGGCCTCTTTGGTTGCTTGTATCTCAATCTGGAATCCCTCCTTCTCCTCTTCTACGTCCTGTAATAACGTTTTTAGTTCAACATTATATGCTTGAATTCTTTGGTTTATATTCTCATGTTCTTAGTGACATGCATTATTTGGTGCTCTTCTCACCTTTGGTGCAACACCTACTGCATTCTCCATCTCGTTCGTTGAATCTAAACCTAATTTTACTCATCCATCAACTGCAATCCCAACAGCTGTGATCTTCATCTCATTATTTGAATCAAATTCAAGGTCTTGTTGCAGTGTAGAAATTGTTTTATGCTTCTCTCTTCCACCATACATATTTGGCTTCAATTATGGATGCCAATTCCAACAATTCTCCTTAACCTGCCCTTGTTTCTTGTAATGAGAGCAAGAGGAATTTTCTTCCCTCTTCTTTTCCATCACTATCATCTTTGCATGGTTGCCTTGTTTATACTTTTCCCTTCTTACAGGGTCAATGGATTTCACACCAGCCACACCAAGAGTAGTAGGTTCAAATAACAACAACAAATGTCGAAGATAATTATGTAAAGAACCAATATATTTCAGCAACATATCATGTGAATATAAAGAATATCCAATGTCAAAGATTGATTCCTAAATTCCTCTATGAAACTTTGAACATCTTGACCTTTCCCTTGTCTTGAATGTTGCTATCCTATCATGGATTTTAGTCAATATCCCAATAGATAAAATTGTCCTTTTTATGCAGAAATAAATTAGGACCAAGAAGAATGGGGTTTACCCACATATTTTCTACCTTTCTAAAGTTTTCTCTCCCACCATACAAGAGAATTTTCTCCAATTTGAAGAGATGTTAACTAGATCTTTGCCTCATCTTCTTCGATTTGTTGTATCTAGAAATGCACTTCAATATGTTTGATCCAATTATTTATCCTTTTTGCATTAGATTGTCTACTAAACATGGGAAAATCAAATTTTACATCCAACTTAAAAAAATGTTTTTAGAAGCATTTCTATGTTGTCTATTAGAATGATGAGAATGAGATGGTGAAGAAGAATAACATTCACTTGAAGATGAAGATGGAGGTTCAATTGGTTCTCTTCCATTTTACGGATTTACAAAAGCATTTCCCTTTGCTTTCTCTTTCTTCTTATTTTCCTTCTTTCCAATCTCTTCTCATAATATGAAAACAATTTATCTACCTTATTTTCCATGTTGTAGAAGGATTTCTCCAAAGTTTTTTCATTCTTGGTATGTGCATCATCATCTGCAAGCTTCCTTCTTTGCTTTCCACATCCAATATCTGGGTCAAAATACTTAAGTTTTCCTTCACACTTTTTGAGCTTGGTCATGGTTATCATTTACTTTTTTTTTGCTAAAGCAAAAGTCGGTCCTTCTATTCAATTGAATCAGTAAAAACAAATTACATAAATTACAATATACCCAGAAAAGATGTGGGCCCTAGAGTTAACTAGCTGCATAAAGTTTTGGGTTCTGAGCCAAAGGATCTAAATCGAGCCAAGGGCCCATAAACAAAACAACTAGTGCTTTAGAATACTAACAATCGCCAAGACCATTCAATCTACCTTCACCAATCTAACAGACATGGCTTCAGCTTGGAACGTAAACAAGCAACCTCTATAATTCATGAATCGGACCCGAAGAGAAAATACAGACCACCATAAAAGGATTTTAGGTCTGCTAGGGGGGATAACCCTCAAGTAGGAAGTTCACCCAAAATCTACCAAATCCAATCTTGAAGTGAGATCAGCAGGAAAGATAACATTGCCACCATAATTGAAATGAAATAAAGCCATCGTATAACTTAAGATAGGGTCCCACAAAATAGCACGATCATTCTTGATCGTTGAACCAAACCCCGAGATCTGACAGATGCTGGCGATATCGCACTACTTCACGGTGTCAATCTTTAGTGTGCGATGAGGGCGGTTTACCATACCGACCCACCGCCACATGTCAAAAGTTGTATAGGATCGCTCCCAAATCGTGAAAACCACTTCTTTCTTGAGAGGGGAGTGATCAAACAAATACCACTCAATGAATGGTTTTGTCTTCTGAAGAGGGGAAAAAGGAATACTACTGCTACCGGAGAAGCCCGAATACCCTTCCTTCGTCAACAAGCTCGGGTTCCTGAACCCGAAACCGAACCTGAACTTAACACCCAATAACCTGAGAAATCCATCCACCATACACCAGGGAATTTTGAAGATGGAATTACTCGTGCTGCTGAGACCGTTCGATGCCTGCCTCTTACCAAAGACCTGCCTGACCAAAATTAGGGAAACATACAGAGGCCAAATCATAGCTATCTTGCTTCTATAGTTTTGTTTCTATACACTTCTCTATCTTCTTCCACTTGAGTGTGACAGAGAATTTTCAGACTGCCCTGAGGCACTACTTGCCACCCCATTGAAACAGTGTGTTCCTTACAGTTTACCCCTTGGTTTGCCAGTATATCCGCTAGCTTGTTGGCCTTTCTGCATACGTGGTTGAATCTTACCGTACGTAGTCCCTGAAGGTGACCCTGAATTCTTTGGAAGACTTGGATTAATCTCCAGTGATTAGAGACTTTCTCCATCTCCATTTCAGAACTGATTCTTTTCACCGAGTTAATGACTAACTCAGAGTCAGCTTCTATCACCACATTTAAGCAGTTGTTTTGCTTTAGATAATATAAAAATTGCTCCAGAGCCATTAGTTCTGCCATATTATTGGTAGATTTTCCTAAATGACCATGGAAGAGGAATATAATACTCCCATCTTCATCTCGTAGAACCCCTCCAAAAACCGTAGATCCCGGATTACCTTTTGAAGTGCCATCTATATTGTATTTCAAAAAACCTCTCGAGGGAGGATGCCAGAACTCCTTTTCAGTTTTCTTTAGGAAAACTTTCCTATTCAAGCCTTCTGGAATGATCCTTTACATAACCAACTGCCTAAGAATTTTCTTATCAACCTCTGAGGGAAGATTATTGGGAAGATTTCTCATTGTGGTGCCAACTGTTTCCTTAAGCTGTTTTAAGATCTGCTCAAATAGGCGAAGAGAAGGATTCTTTTCATTTTTGAAAATTATCTTGTTTCTTTCCTTCCAGACGTTCCATATAATGAAGCTTGGCATGAGAGCCCAAGCATAGTTAAGAACTTCAATGTCTAAAAAATTTCTTCTCCAATTTCTCAAGGTATTGATGATACTCTCTTTGTCCCTATCGATTTTTTGGAAAATGGTGGCAAATGTGTCCCATAACCTAGAAGTGAAAGTGAAGCTATTGAGAAGATGTTCCATGGTCTCCTCTTGGGCTTCACAGAGCTGGCATCTGGAAGGTCCTAGAAAACCCCTTTTTCATATGTTGTCCCAAGTCAAGATCCTTTTGTGATACACCAGCCACATGAAGGGTTTGATCTTCATCCACCCTTGATGTCTCCATAGGTTCAGCCAAATTTTGTCCTGAGCATGGGACTCCAGCTCTAGGAGAAAACCTTTAGCCTCTTTGATATTAAAGATGAATTTTTTATTGTTTCCCCACCTTGGCTAGTCCTGCCCCTCAGTAACTAAAATCATCCTTTGTTCCAGTATTCTCATGAGTGCCTCTACTTTTGTTTTCATGGGTCCATCATCTCTGCAATCTATGTTTCTCCAAGTTGTCCATTTTCCTTAATTGGTAGTGTGATCCCAAAAATATTTTAGTTTTATTAATCCTTGGTTATCTATTTCATGCTTAAGGCCCAAAAATTCTTCTTTTAACAATGTTGGTTCTTGTTGCCATCTATCATCCTAGAATAGTGCTAGATCACCCTCTATGATTTTCCAAAAACTATTTCTTTGTACTAATCCTCTGTTCTCCTAGGCCTTGTTCTAGATGGACGAGCCCCTTATATTTCTAGAAATCCTTATGAGATCAATATGATGCCAAGCACTGGCATATTTTTCTTTCCAAATACTTTCCCATTAGGCTTTTGGGTCTTTAACCCAACGCCACCAAAGTTTGGCCACTAGAACGTTGTTGAGTATCTCCTGATCATCCAAGCCTAGGCCTCCTCGGTTCTTGGGTTTAAAAATATTTTCCCAAGAGACTAATGCCCATTTCTTTCTATTCTCCTCCTTGCCCCAAAGAAAATCCCTTTGGATGTTTCTGAATTGTTGCAGAACTCCTTTTGGAGCTAGGAGAGATGATAGCATAAAAATTGGAAAGATTGCAGCACCGATTTTGCTAGCACCAATCTCCCCACCAGATTTAAAGATCTGATGGTCCAATTCCTAACTTTGTCCTGCATCTTATTGATCAACGGTTCACAAATGATTTTATGCAAAGGTTTTGCAGTTAGAGGCACTCCGAGATACTTGGAAGGGAGGGAATCCCTTTGAAAGACTCGAACTCTTGAGATGTTTCTCTGAATAGCAATATTTGTATTAAAGAAAAATATTTTTGATTTGGAAAGATTAAATTCCATACCTATAGCCTTGGAAAAGTCATTTAGAATTTGTTTGTACACTAAAGCCTCCTTGACTGTGGGGATACCTTGTAACAAGGTGTCGTCTACAAATTGTTGATGAGTCAAAAGCTATCCATTCTCCATTAGTTGAAGTCCCTGTATTTTGCCCGTAACTCTAGCATGCTTGATAGATCGACCTAGTCCTTCCATCATGACGATGAAGAGAAAGGGTGAGAGTGGATCTCCCTATCTAAGGCCTCTTGAAGGAAGAAAAATTTTAGAGGGAGAGCCATTAACTAGAATTAAAAAGCTAGAAGACATTACAAGGGCCATGATCCATCTGACCCAATTATGATCAAAACCAAATGCAATTAGTACTTTTCCGATGTAATCCCAGTTCACTTTTTCATATGCTTTGGCTATGTCTAGTTGCATGATCATTCCAACTTTCTTCTTGCTAGTTAAGGAGTGAACCACCTCATGAGCTTGAATGTTGTTGTCTAGAATCTGTCTGCCTTCTACATATCTAGTATGTTCCCCCAATACTAGAGAAGGAAGCAGAGGTTTGAGTCTGTTGGCCACTACCTTGGATATTATCTTGTAGACCACATTACATAAAGCAATGGGTCTATACCTTTCTGGAGTTTGAGCATTGTCTTGTTTGGGTATCAAGGAGATGAAGGAGGTAATGAGAACCTTCAAGATAGTTTTGTTCAACCTGGAATCCTCCACAGCCCTCAAAATATCCTGTTTAACAATATTCCAGCAGGCTTTAAAGAAATCCACATTGAAGCCATCTAGGCCTGGTGCTTTTCCATTCTGCATTTCTTTGAGGACTTCATTGACCTCCTTTTCAGTCACTGATCTGTTAAGGTTGAAATTGTCCTCTCTAGACACCAGCTTAGGAATATGACTGGTCAAGTCCCTAATGTAATAATCTCCTTCTGGGTTGTTTTCCTAAGCTATGCCTCGGAAGTGCTGGACCAACACAGCTTCTATGTCCTCGTGTGATTACTGAATCTACCCATTCTCATCCTTGATCGAAGAGATTCTATTGTGAGCTCTATTGGCCATAGTGGATTTGTGGAAAAAATTGGTATTGCGTTGTCCCTCTTTTAGCCATTGAACTCTGGATTTTTGTCTCCAAAATATTTCCTCTTATTTACACAAGTTATCCCATTCTTGATGATGTTTCTCAACTTGATCATTTTTGTCTTTGTCCAAGCCCTCCTTGATCATGACTAGGTTGAGTTCCTGCATTTTGTTTTCAACAGATTTCTTTTCAACAAAAATGTTTCCAAAGTCATTCTTGATCCATTCTTTTAGTTTCATCTTGATGTGATTTAATCTTTTGTGCAGAAGGAACATTCTTGTTCCTTGAATCTGCAAATCTTCCATCCACCATTTTTTAATATTTCTCATAAATTCTGGGTGTGAGAGCCATATATTCTCAAATCTGGAAGGTCTATTCTGAGGAGTCCCTATGCCCTGAATCTCCATTTGGACCGGCCAGTGATTTGATCCTCCAAAGGGAAGAACCCTTGTTATTATTTCCTTATCTGTTAGCATAAGATCCTCTGAAATTATGAATCTGTCTAACTTGGAGGCTACATGAGACTCTCCTCCTCTTTTATTATTCCATGTAAATCAGCCATTATTTGTCTCCATATCCGCTAGATTCATATTATCTGTAAAGGTTTGAAAGGCCAAAGAGTTTGTATTTAGAGCTCTTGTTGCCCCTTTTTTTTTCTGAAAGAGATTTAATCATATTAAAGTCCCCCCCTTATAATCCAAGGTATCCCTGCATGTTTATCCCTGAGATCCACCAGGGATTCTATAAACCGGGAGTTTTTCATCTATTCTTTGAGGGCCATAAACATTCGTGACAACATAGGTTTCCTTATCTCCAACAGGCTGAATGACCACTGATAAATAATTCCTGGACGCCTCAGCATCTATTATTCCTATTCTTTGAGGATTCCACAGAGAGAGAATACCTCCTACTGAATTCTCTACCTTTACTTCTAGAAACTCAAATCTGCTGAGCCATTTGCTATGTATTTGTCTTAACTTTTGGATGGAACATTTTGTTTCCTAGATAAAAAATTATATCTGGAGCCTCATGTTTCATTCTATTACTAAGCATTCTTTGTTTCCTTTTACTGCCTAGACCTCTAATATTCCGAGATGTGAACTTCATATTTAAAGATTAGTAAAGGAATAACTGGCTAGATCTTTCATCTTACCTAATTCTATCATGAGTTTAGCACATTCCATCAGTAGCTCGTTCTGTTTTTTCCTCCCTCTTTTCTTTCCTGCATTTCTAGGTGCTATTCCCGAAGTTGTTTTATCACTTTTACGCCTTCATTGCTCTGCCTGCCAATGTTTTTTGCCCCCTCCAAACCCTTAGCCTGAGTTCTCCATAAATACAGTTGTTGTATTCTACTTAACTCTTCTTGAGGTAACGATTCTACTCCCCTGGTTGTTCCCTGATTTAAGAACCCCTCCAGATCTAGGTGTTCTCTGTCAAGAATCTCCTAAAGCTCATGGTCCTCTAGATCCATCTCACTTTGGGTCATCTCTTGATCCATCTCCATCTCTGTGTCACTCATCATGATCTCTTTCTGTTTATCATTTTCCTATGTTTGTTCCCTATTTTCTTCTTTCTCCTTTTCCTCGGGACTTCTTTCCCTTGCTTCGTCTTCTGCTGTTAATTCTTCATCCACTTCAAGAACTTGGAACTAGTTCTGGCTAACCTGTTGTCCTTCCTTTTGTTGTTGTTTCAGCCCTTTTTTTCCACCTTTTCCTTTGTGTACCACTTTGTGAAAATTATCAGCATCTTTCATTGTATTAGATTTGCTCTTGTTGTCTGCTTTACTGAGAGGGCAATCTTTGAGAAGGTTCCCATGTTCATGGCATCTACGGCACCTGAATGGAATATGCTCGTAGTCTACTGCTTGTACCCATTCCTCATCTAGACCTCCAGGATTACCTCATCCATAAGAGCTCCTGGTAAATCCATCTCCACACAAATCCTTGCAAAGGAGGTGTATTTTCCCCTTCTTGTGGCTTTAGAAGCTTTAACAAATTTACCTAATTTGTTGCCTATGGCAGCTAACGATTCAATTTTCCAGTAATCAAGAGGTAGAGAATAAAGTCTCACCCAGACCGAGACCAAAGTAAAATTTTCCCGCTCTGATACGAAGTTCATCTTCCATGGCCTCATATAAACACATGTTGCTGTGTAGAAGTAGGGCCCTCCTTCAAACACTCTGTCTTTATCTTCAATGTTTGTAAACACCACCGTAAAGAAACCCTTTGACCCAAGATGTATATCAATGCTCCATTTGGGTTTCCAGTGGTATTTGATCCATGTTTGCAAAGCTTTTTCAGTGGGTCATAATCCCATGAATTTACAGATGATTGCATAGGTGCCCATGTGTTCCCTGTGCACCTGTAGCGCTGGATCATTTAATACCACTCTGGGAGTGACTTCAGCTTTGTGTTTACAAGAACCCTTTTGTCTTTTGTCTTTTGTTCCCTGTTTTTTGTCAGCTTCCTCCTTCTCTTTAGCGCTGTTATTCTCCTTCAGTTTAGTACCTTCTATCTCTTCTGCCATGTTTCTTCTTCCTTCTTCAACGATATCTATGCCTTTATCTAGAACCTTCTTGCCCTTATTGGCCACAGTTTCCTTGTAGGAGGGAGTGGAGCTCCCTCCTCTATGATTTTCCATGGAAAAACCTCTGTTGTAACCTAAAACACTAGCTGTCCACAGTTCTCCGAGTTGCTCTATTATATTTTTTCAGCTCAACTGTGTAAAAACCGTCATGTTATCATTTACACTCTCAATTCACATTAGAAAAAAAATTGCTCTAGTACTAGTCTTGATTTAGTATGCCTCTGATACAAGTAAAATCCATAATCTTTACTTTAGTTAATTTTAGTAGAGTTGCATGAAAGAGCACGTAAAAACCATATGTGCATATACTTAAAGGAGAATAAATATAAACGAGACCATAAAGACAATGCACACAAAAAGTTTTATAATGGAGTTCGTCGAGTCTAGACTATGTCTCTGGGCCCTGTTTTAATAGTGGGGAGGCCACTTCATTCACCTTAGCAAAATGAAAATGAGTGCATGGAAAAATATATAATCATACCTCCATTTTTGTGGATGACCTAAAAATGGGACGCTCAAATGCAAAAACATACTACACTAGTGAAATCATGAAAAAATTTCGGTTAGAATGAGTGTAAGCTGGTTATATTATGCCTTTGTCATCTCTGGGCCCCTTGGAGAATTTAAATATTCCACAAAAAAAATTTCTACAAGGATATTCTAAGAATATTCCTCCTAAAATTACGTCATTAGGGTTTCTCCATGCATAGGGTTCCACCAGGTTTGAGTTCCACCCGTCACTATTCCATTCGACATCCTCTGTGATGTTCCACTCATAGACCCTCCTCCGTTGAATGAACAATTGAGATTTTAAATGGATTTTGGGTGGCAAGGTATACAAAGAAACACCGTTGGTGGGGTTGCGAGTTCAAACCCAACCGACCCCATTTTATAATATGAAAGAAATAATTTGTTTTAATAAATCGTAATGGTCCACCATATGTATAACCATCCATCGAACCCACCGATAATATTAGAACCCTATTTGGAACTGTTGAACAACCTCTTATTGTAGTCGTTGACTATAAACCATTGTTTGGTTGGGGGTGGGTTAGCGGGCGCCGCCAACTTGGTAGTCTACTAACATTTAACCATAACTGTCGATAACAATATGCATGATATGTTATAACCTCCCGTGAGCAACCAAGTCATATCGTTCATCATGTGTTGGTTTTCATTTAGCGGGTTGGGATTGTTGGTATGTTGACCACCCACCAACCGTTTAACAAAACCGCTAGCTGTTATATAACCATTTTCCAAGACAATTCAAAATTCCATAATCGTTCAACAAATTCGCACCAATATTATACCACTAAAAAAATATCAAGTCATTGCGATAAATGTTTCCAAGTTCGATCAGCCCAACTGCTGCCAAATGGCTGCCATGTGGTTCCATTTCATTAGGCCACATGGCCTCATAGCATTGGGCCAATAAAATTCCTCTAACTTTTGTTGGATGCCGCCAGATTTGGTGATGTTTCTAAGTTTAGCCATGACTAAAACTTCTGCTATTTTTATCTGAGGTCCGCCAAATTTGACCGAAGATTTGGCCAGACTGCCAAATTGGTGAGCTTTTAAATTTATCTCGCAGCCTACTAAATCCTATGCTTTTCCAAGTTTGACTAAAACTTTGACTGAGCGTAACTTCTACATACGAAGTCAGATTGAGACATCATGTGTGCCATTGAAAATCTTAGGATAAGCTCTTCCATATGGTCTTGTTTTTCTAAGATTCAAAGACTTTGGTTTTTAAGCCATTAGAAATCCACCTAAATTAATATTAGATTTATACATCTTTTCAAATCTCTTATTTAAAAAGGTGTGTAGTCCATTGGAATTATAACTAATCTTTTAGATGAATCTTTTAAATGAAAGACGTAATTTCCTAAATATCCATAATTATAGCACAATAAATTTAATTATTTTTTAATAATAACGTAAGAATAAGTTATATGAAGTTAAACGTAGATCTAGCATTCTTCAAACTTAATCCTACTAATTATAACACATAAGTGAGAAACAATTGCCCCCCTTCCCTCCCCCCAAAAAAACATTGGTACTTTATTTCTCTTAACAATAACTCGCTTAAAACCCTCGATACTCTATCATGCTACCTCTTCCTATCCTCATCATTAATATCGTATGCAAAAAGTTATATCTTTCTCTTTCTTCTCCACATATAAAAGCCATTTATAATTAGAAAGCCAATCCCTACAATCTCTTTATCATTATGTTATTCTTTCTTTATCGAGATTTTTTCTTTTCCATAAACCTATCTCATTTTAATTATTTTCTTTTAATTAAATAATTTATTATTATTTATTTAATAATATAATTATTACATTTTAATTATCAAAATTTTAGTTGGTTTTTAAAATTATACAACGGTACCTATTTTTAGAAATGATTATGCCAAATCATAATATACAACAAAGCACCAGTAACTATTTTTAGAAACGATTATGCCAAATCATAATATACACTAAAGATATAATAAACACTGGTTTCACAAGTGCTTTTACCAAGTATATTCGGGCATCATTAATTATCACCAAATTTTAATAATTCTAAATGATTAGTAAAATGTAAAATATAATTTTCTATTTTAGTTATTTTAACTAAACTGTAAGATATATTTTAGCTATTTTTTTCATATATAAAGTTAGTTATTTGCAACTATTATATTGTTTTGGAAATTGAATTTATTTAATAAATTGTATATTATTTAACTCTAAATATTTTATATTTTATTTTTTAAAATAAAGATAATTATTATAATAATAAATATTATTATAAATTTAATTTTTTTAATTTAATTTATAAAATCAAAACTATCAATATACAACATTTAATAATAATTATACTAAAAAATTAAATAAATTTCCAAATAAATTAATAAAATTATTTATAAACAAATTATAAAAATAAAATCTTATAATATAATATAATATTATTATTTATATATATTTATATATTTATATATATATATATATATAAACATAATCACTCACGAATATATTTCATAAACAGATATTCCTCTTTTAAGTTTCCATCTCGAGACCTAAATATGTCATATCCATAATAATAATAATAATAATAATTAATCAATATTAATTCTGAATTTATAAATGCATGTCAAAGTGTAAAATCAGGAAAGTGCATGTCTTTCTCATTAGGATATAAAAAATATTATAGCAAAAAATTCAATAGGAAAATATTTGAGCTTATATGTTTGGAAAATACTTATAAATAGATAGAAGTTTTTTTTCCTATTTATAAATTTATTTATTTTTTTGGTTATATTTTAACATGCAATTTATTTTTTCATAATTGGGAATTATATAATATGTTATTTACGGATTATTATATTTTTTTAATATATAATTTTTTCCCTTTAATTTTTTAAATATTAATTTATTAACAATTTTTTTTTTTAATTTATGCTTTTGATTTTTTAAATACTAACTTATTAACGAAAATCTTTACTAAATCAATAGTAATTTTAATTTTTTTTAATGTAAAATTTGTTGTTTATTATATTAAAAAAAATTCAAATACTAACTTATTAACGAAAATCTTTACTAAATCAATAGTAATTGTAATTTTTTTAATGTACAATTTGTTGTTTATTATATTAAATTTTTTTAAATACTAATATTAACGAAAATCTTTATTAAATCAATAGTAATTGTAACTTTCTTTAATATAGCATTTGTTGTTTATTATAATTCTTTTAATATAGAAATTTCTATATTTTATTTTTTAAATACTAAATTTTGTATTCAAAAATGTCAAAAGAGAATTAGAATTACCTAATTTTTACCCCAGCTTAATGGAATGGAAGTATTTTGGATTTTTTTGCCGTTCAGTGCAACTAAACTTGGTAACTATGGAATGTTTATTTTAGGAGGCCTTTTTTTCATCAAATTTACTAAATTTTTTAGAAACTTTCAAGTATCAATTAAATAGGTTTTCATAAAAACATTAAATATAGTAAAAATTTAGAAAAGAAAAAAATCACGAATTGTTAAATTTTAGAAAAAATCATAAAAATAAACCTATTAATTTTGAATTCAACTTAATCTTGCTACCTAAGCAAGAGGGTACAGATTATGGTAAAAAAACATTGACAAATACCATAGGTCCAAAAACATCATTGTAAAATAACTTTAATTGAGTCAATATTAACATGGATCCTACTAGTTAATAAGAAGGGTTAATGTGGCAACAAATCCTCTATTGAGGGTTAATGCACATATTCCATCAATCTCTAACAAGATGCTTCTTAACTTAGCTTTTATGATGAAGGTCCAACCCTTTTGGTGTCATTTAGTGCTTGAACTATCTTCAACTCTCTCAACGCACTTAGAGATTTGGATGGATTAAGTTTGCAATTCCTCACTCCCCAATTCCCATGCTTGGGTCATATTTCATGAAGCATATTGGGTGTTCATGGAGGAAGAGCACTCTCATTATAATAAAAGCAAACACCTTGATCATGAGATGCATTTATTTTATTCAGCACATAAAGTCATTTTGCTATTTAATCATGCTAGAATTTTGCATGGATTCACTAGTCTATCTCTAGGTGTTCGTACGGGTTGATTTTTCCTTTCCTGTTGTTTCCATTTTAGAATTGTCTCCTCCTTCGTCCCTCTCGGTGAGGTTTATGGACCCATGGGCTAGTTCCATTATGAGTTTTTGGTTTCTTCCAAGTATTCGAATTGTCTTCCATCCATAGCTCTTGCTCCTTCTACTGTTCCTCTAGGTCATATTCCTGACACAGTTGATTCTTCATAGCATTTGTGGCTTCCCTAAAATTCTCTCTTTCCCCACCTTTATTTTCATTTCACCTCACACTTGCTACATACTCTCTTTCCCCAATTTCCCTACAATTTTCAGTTTCATCCTCATGCCTTGAATAGCCCCCTTAGCAAAGCTACAAAATGCCTCGCTAATGTGATAGAGTGAGGTGTGGAACATTATTAAGAGTTTATAAACTCTCGAGCCCACCATAGATTGAAGAGATCTACTCTCAAAACCATATTATACAACGCATTCAAGAACAAAATTCCCAAGAAAAGTGAGAAATTATGGATGATTATCCATGCTTGTCTGACGTTAAGGTGCTAACTAAGGTGGCATATTTGGTTCTGGATAGGGACACTCTCAGAGAGTCACTTCGACCATCAAATTCACATTGTTGACCTCTATTGGAATTTAAAAGCACTGTTATGAATAGTTTTCGTTGATAGGAATGTGGATCAAGAAGTAATCCTAGTTTAGATAGATGAAATTTAGATTTTCATGCATTCTATGGAATACAAAATCAACGAAATTAAAGCACACCTTGGCTGACCTCCTACTCCGGGTTTCTCTCTAGATGGTAATAGGGACCCCATCCTTGTTGAAGGCTTTGTAACTTAAGAGTCCTAAATGGATTTTTTATTAGTTGGCTTTTCACTTCTTAGACATAGGTTCTCTAGGATTTTGGCTAAGAATGACCCTAGAGACAAAGTCTCTGAGACCTAATTTATTATGTTTTGGTTTGAGCTCATTATATTTTTTGCATAGTTGCCAAGGACACTAAAATTATGTGCTTAGTATGGTTTCCCTAGTCAAAAAGGAAAACTTAATCTTATGATTTTGATGTAAACTATTATTTATAGCAATGAAAATTTAGGTTAACAAAAAAAAAACAACTTAGCATTCCACTAAAGTCCATAAATGTAATGACATTCATTTATCATCATGCTAAGTTTATGAGAACTGGAAAAAGAAAATATTTAATAAAAAAAATAGTTTAAAAATTTTATGTGTTTTGGTTTTTATCAGTTATTATTCATACAAATTTTGTCTATATCAACCTCCTACAAACAGGGTTGATGGAATGAGAGAGATTCCACTGAGTAATGCATTTTCTATGAAAATAATGAAAGCATGGCCACAAAAACAAAACATGCTTGTTGACAGTGTTGGAATCACAAACATTCAATGGATCTCCTCGATACGAAGTCCCTGTTTCAGCTCACAAAATTTATAGTAGGAGCCCCATTAAAAATACAACCCGGTTGCTGAAATAGTAGGTTTTAGTGGTATGTATTGGCTACGATAATGCATAGGATAATGTATTCATGACTTTGTTGAAATAAATGTATAGTTATGTGAAGATTCAAGATAAATGCATGACAGGTTCTAACATGACAAAGGGAAAGTGAGTGAGATTCTTAGAAACTTGTAATAGTACGCATCTTGAAAGGGAAACACGGCCATAAAAGGAATCATGAGTTAGTTTGCCAAAAATTTCATAATATAAGCATGATTGAAATATAGAACAACACATATTCAACAAGATTCATACTAATGCAAACGAAATAGTTCATAAGTGTTATCATAAATTAAATAACATATATTACAAACATAACAATATTAAGCATACTATATCCACAACGTATGCATGAAAATGTGTCGGCTATGAGCTTTTATTAAGGTGAAAGTAAAAAACATACATATACAATTTCCAATCCACTAGTCTTAATAGTGGAATATGAAGCCAACAACTCCTCCTCGAAAGAAATATACTCCCTCTATACTAAGGAGAAGTGGAGGTTCTCAAAAAAACTTCCAAGCTTCTGATCCTAAGCCAAAAGCCCAATCCATGAGTTATGAGGGTATATTTATAATAAATGAGATGATTGATCATCTCCCCTTTGTGACTCTTGGACTTCCCTCATGGCTCTTTGACTTCCTTCAATCATGACCTTTGGACATCATTACAAAATGACTTTTCACTTTCCACAATTGATGCTTGGAATTTCACTTATAATTAGTTACAAAACAATATTACAATACGCTCATACCCGTATAAGACAAAATTGGGTAGAGAGAAACCTAATATGACAAAACAAGTCAAGCCTGAGTTTGGGGAAACTCTAGCTTAGCCACTTCAACTTTTAGTTTCTCGATAACGTAGTGGTACTAAGATTTGTACTATTTGATGAATTCCCCAAACTGTGAGATGGGATTAGGATGAAAGCAAACTCTAGCCTCCATTGCATCTGGGTAGACTTCCTTGGAACTGATCGGAGTTTCCTTCTTCAGCAGGAGAATCATGGTATTGATCTAGATAGGGTTACCAATGTGCTTCTACATATTATGCTTGTTCACCCTAGATATTCCTTGGTGCTTATCTCTCTGAGATGGTTCAAGTATTATTCAACCTCCTGCCTAACTCTATTCTTGCCTTCTCCTTCAGTGAGTGATCCAACTAAAGGGATCTTATGTAACTTCACCATGAAATCCACACTATTGCACAACCATGCATATGAGGCCTGAATTTTAGTGATGAATGAGTCGAGCTATTTTTTTCTCTGGATAAGAATTTGAATCGTTGCTTTCTCCAACTAAGCAGTTTGCCTTGTTTTCTTCACCAACTCGTTAGGTACACCTTTGTGTTGTATTTCCCACTCATGCACAATAGTGATGGCTGTGTGAACAACCTCAATATCTTTAGCATTATCTTTTCACTTCTATTGCATGCCGTGCAAGAGGAAAAATGCTTTGTGCAAAGTGACAAGATCTTCATAGAGGATTTTCATGGTGTCTCCCAATGTCGATACTTCACTAAGTATGGTTTCCTTAAGTTCTTCTAGATACACCGGTGTGGGAGCTTCTTTCTCTACCTCTTCTTCAGTTGTTCCATTTGTTGCCTTCCTTCCTATAAATTCTTTGTTATCATTCTATTCTTGGCCATGATATACTTCATGTTTAACTTGGTAGCACCTATGAAGGCCAAGTTGGTTGTAGTAATCGCTTCTAGGTTCCGCCTGGTATCTGTCACAATCACCCTTTCTCTAATGAATGCGGGAGATGTGAGCTCATCCGGGAAATTTTTTCTTCCTTTCTTGTACAATCTTCTTTTGAAGCTCATCACAGGTTAAATTGTATGTATCCATGAACAAACCATCATAAAGAGGAATGATTTCCTCTTCTTATCTCAGAGCTTGCACTGTTGTCAGAGGAGGAGGACACTGAGTAGTGATCTAATGTGTGGCATGGCGGATTCACTAGAGGAGAAATACCATACCACATGGGTTCATATTTGGGCATATATATTGAGTAAAAAATGACAAAATATATTGTGGGATATATAGGGGGTAAAGGGTTTTTATATTGGCAAGTATAAAAAATGGAGCTCAAAGTTAATGAAAAAATATAAAGGGGTATAAAATATGATAATGAAAAAATGGATACGTACAATATCTAGTGAAAGTAGGGATTTTTTAAATTGGTTATGTGTATTAGGTTCATATTGGTAGCGGGTTAAACAATGTGGCTTTTAGAGATATTTCCAAATATGTAGTCAAATTAGGGGTATTGTTTAGTATGAAATGAACACACATGATATGTCATAGGTTCATTGAGTGAAGCCCCCATGCTACATGGAATGCATGAGATCAACATCTTAGTTTTTATCTACGTTTATACCTCAATGTCCTAAATTAATATTAGATCTTCAATTTCTTGAGCAAGTTCCTTTTCCTATAATTTCTTGCTCTCTTCTTCCAGTAGCTAGTTTTGTTCCTCTTCTTCTTCTTGATTCTATGATGCTTCTTATTCTTCTTTCTTCTGTAATTATTCTTCTTCTGTCCTTTTCCTTTATTCTCATTCCTTTTTTCTTGTTTTCCTTCTACTTCAATTCTTCCTCCTTCTTCCTCTATTTTCTCTTTCTTTCTACTACTATAGCCTCTTTCAAGATGATTATATGTGCTTGCCATTTGTGGCTTTGTTCTTCTATTTTACTATGCACAACTTTTTGCTTCCCCTTTTTGCGCACTAGGTTGTGCCTCACTGATTGTTCTGCTTTTGGAATTTCTTCCAGCTGAGGAGTAACCTATGATGTACCTTCACAGCTAACTAGTTGGTGGGGCTTAGATGCATTGTAACAATTATTTATCCTTTCCTCCTCAGGCCTGAAAAAAGTCCCACTCGACCAACTAAAATATATATTTGCACAATATTATTTGCAAAAATTCCTAGCATCATACGAATTATGATCTATTTGACCGAATGCAAATTTCTCTATCTCTTTACCTCTAGTGTTAAAAACCTTCAAATTTTTGATCTCGTACAATCCAATTTGCAAAGGCCAAGTTGTTATCTTCTTCCTCTGCAACACTCTTGATGACCCTATGGAAATATGATAAGAAAATTATTCCATGAACAACTAGTTGGTGGCATAGCTCAGTAGAAAATGTGGAGACTTTTGATCGCCAAACAATCTGAGGTAAGTGCCATTTTGTGAGGTAAACCAATATACCAATTCCAACACTACTTCCATCACCTCACGTAACATGCAACGTAGTTCTTCCTTAAATATTATCTTATACAATGGAATGAGGAAGTAATCCGTTAGCTTCTCCATAACTCGTCTATTACTACAATCCAAAAGGAGCTTGCAATAAATGTGTACAGCAAGTTCCTTAGGTTTCCAAGTCCAACTCATGTGAGGAAAGGAGTTTTGAGCACATATTGCATCTAGAAAGTAAGAAGACATGTAAAACCCTGCTTTATTACCCTTGGGAGGGTTATTGGCATAAGCAACATGGGTCCTCAATTATTGAGCCAAAAAATCTGACTAGTTAAATGGTTTTCCTTCATTCACAATCTAATGCAATAACAATGCCCATCCTTCAGGAGAGGTCTCAGTACTCGTATGTCCATAGATATGGAAAAATAGAGTTATCAAGTACTGAAATGCCTTCTTAGGATATTGGTCTTGTAAGTGTTACTGGGTGTCTAGCACAATTTGGATGGCTATTTCACCCAACTTTTGATGACATCATTCATGCTCAAGTAGTTGGTGACAACATAGAAGTGGAAATCCACGTAGAATTCTAGTAGTGACAAATGATACATATATTGAAAATATTGTTCCATGAAAGAGGCATGCCTTTGTCCACTGACACTGTTGAGAGTCATGGTCTTTGTATATGTATGTGACAAAATATAGTTGACAATGTCTGCACATGGAAAGGTTGGATACCTACATGCAATCTTGTGTAATCCTGACCTTTGGACATTGATGTAAACCTTCATGTCTTCAAGATCTGCTTTGAAACTTCTTGCTATGTAAACATGTTTCACTATTTTCCATGTAATGTATGAGTCTTTCTCAATGAATAGTTGAGTATCTAAAAGCATTGGCATAGTGGCAGGAACACTCTCAAATATCTCACCAGTGCTTCTTTTTGTGGTGTCTTTTGAGTTGGATCTCTTGGGTGCCATGATGATAACAACTGATGGAGAGAGATAACCTCAAAAGTTGCAGTACCTATATGAAAAAATGCACTCATGGAAAACATGAATTAGCTCAAGAAAAATAGTCTATTCAATAAGATCAAGGCAACAACTCACACACTGAGAGGAAGGATTGTGTAATTCCTGAGCTGAAGGTGGGAGACTGACCTCATGAATTGTCCATTTTTCACTCTACCAGTCAAGGAGGTAGCTAGAGGCTTGAGACTATGCAATGCACAATCCCAGCTGGGTAGAGTGAGGGAAGGAACTGTGCATTGAGCAGTCCTAGTGGCCAGGGGTAAGTTCTAAGGCTTGTGACTATGCATAGAACAACTAGTTAAGCAAGTGGTCACTCATTACATTGTCTCATAGGCCATGCGTGGGGCTTTCCTCTTGAAGATGTGAAATGCGCAGTTGAGGAAGGAAACTACTGGCCAAAATTACGTTCATCTGCCTGAGTAAGAGATGGAAAAGTGATAAGTCTAAGTGATAGTGCACGTAAGAGTGAAGATATGACTAAGGGTAACATAGATCAGTAAGAATCAAGTGTATACAATCAACATGTAATAGGAAAAATAAACATAACAAGGAAGATGCCATAGTGGTGACCTCTGGTGGGAAAAACATGAAGTTGATGGGACACTTGTAAAAAGTGAATGACGGACTAAACCAACACTTACACAAGTTAATAACAACTAAAACACTAGCATCCATGGAAATAAATAAGAAAAACAACACTCACATAAGTGAAATGACAAAAAGTGACAAAAAAAGAGACAAAAGACGACAAAAGAAAAACTCACATGGAAAAGTGTCACAAACTCCACCGAAGGCTCCTTGATGTTACTAGGAAGGCTAGAAATTTATGATTGAATGTGAAAATGAGATATAGGGGCATCTATTATATAGATCTAGGCTAGGCTATCGTTTATGATGTCCATGCTAGAGTTGGAGGAAAATAAAAAATAACAACTTATGCCACTCTTCAGGAAGCTAATTATCCACTCCCCATTTGCTAGGGATTTCTTTTCTCTATTCTAGGAAGATGGCCATTCACATGGACAAGAAGGATTGAAAAATTCCCAGGCGCAAGGGACTAGTCAATTTCTTACCTTAGTGAATTGCGCAGTTTCTGAAGCTAGGGGAATATCTTCCGCAGTTTCTAAGATCAAGGTTAGCCTACCTCTTAGGATTGTGCATTTTTTGAGCTCAAGGTTGGCCTACATTCCAATATTATGTAGTTTCTAAGCTCAAGGGTTGCTTACCTCCTAAGATTGTGTAGTTAAAAAAGGGAATACTAGCAATGCTACAAGGTCAAGGAATGATATGGCTTTTTTTTTAAAAGCTTTAGATCGTGGTCAAAACAAGACATCACAAGCACTTCATGGGAGGATAGTATTTACATTGGCATGAATACTTAATGATAGTCAATGATGAGCTCTTTTTGATAAAAGGGATGCTTGAAAATCAAAGCATCGGAAATTTTTTCGAGGGGGGTTGTAGAAGCTACAACACTTAGTGACACATTGGTATAATTGTAGCTCTC
Source organism: Pinus tabuliformis (assembly GCA_031772625.1). NCBI lineage: Eukaryota > Viridiplantae > Streptophyta > Pinopsida > Pinales > Pinaceae > Pinus > Pinus tabuliformis. Next base: position 420,147,158 of record CM062811.1, read on the forward strand.
TATATGGGTCTTCCATCATGTAAACTAGGTGTAACTCTTCAGGAAGTATGGTTTACTTCATTGATCACCATATCTTATGTACTTAGATTAATTTAAGGATATAGTCCCTACCATTCTATTCATCGGTGATACACCTACAATGACAAGTCAAAATCAGTTGTTTCGATTGTGGATGAGGAGTATATAGATAAACAACTGAAATGTTATTGTCAGAGTCTTGTTTTTAATATCTGGTGTTGCTCCACTTCTAGTAGCGATGGACAATACCTCGACACAGTAACTTCAGGAATACAAGAATTGTTCCACTGCTAGTGAGCCTCGATAGTACATTGATAGGGTTTCTTACTTCACCTCCCTACGCAGGAAGCCTTTCTCTTCCTTCACTGTTTATTTTATTATTTTTTATTCATCATAAAACTATGCATCAAAACTTATTGATTTCATGGGGCGGAAGAGGGATCTAAACTTATTAAGAGCATACGAGTTTGTCCCTTAGAGAAGGATATTTATACACCTCTGAAATATAGTTGACTTGTTAAGGTTTCCTCCCCTGCTTATGCTAATCAACATAGTTGACAAGGAAAAATCGACCGATCATTAAGACTAATTAGAGTAGGTGATACTAGTTATATATTTAAGCATCATAATGTCACTATGGTTCTCTATGAGAAAGAATGTATTTTCCATCAACGTATTATCGACTAATAGATGCAAGGCCCATGTAAAGAAAGGGAATAAATAGATAACCAAGCATTTATATTAGCATAATTTCCTCTTGAACTCCACATTGGTTGCTTCGAAACCAAGCATTGTCTTGTGCGAAAGTTATTTGTAACGTAAAGGAAATAAAAGGGGAGGGTGGAAAGCACATTAAAAAAAAAACAAGCAAAACTGCCCCTACTCCTAGACTAACCAATAATAGGCCAGGCTTATGTAATATGAAACTTCCAGTGTAACAATCAAAGCATACACTAACCTATATAGGCAAGGGAATCAAGAGAAAGAGACATTTTTAGGAATATCAACCAGCCAAAAAGATAAAAATGGAAATACTGTAGCATTTGAACATTGAAAATACAAGCATAAACATACAACAAGAAAGCATGTGCAAAACATTATGCTAATGCATTGTGGCATTCATGCACATCGCAACAAGATATCATTTGAAATAATTATTCTGAACTTTCAATCTCAGCAAACATAAATAACATAAAATACTTTCATTTTGCAAACAAACTTTCTAGGTATGACTCCTCCGATGGTTGAGCAATTTGACCATGCAAAATAGATGGAGGATGTGAAACTTGTGAAATAGATTTATTTTGAAATTCTGCAATCAACTGATAATGATTCTTGAGGGATAAAGTACTATGCTTATCATTATTGGAACTAGCATCAAGACTATGATAACATGGCATAACCATCAGCGTAGGCTCAAGTGCCTCGATACCTTGCAGTAGTTCTAATACACCAAAGGATATATCATTGAAAATTGGTGGTCTAGAAAAATCGATAGTAGAAAATTCGAAGTTATTTCTAGATGAGTCGATGAATAGATCACGACAACCATGATCAGAAATGCTATCATCAGGAAGAAAGGAATCCTCATGATATGATGAATCTTAGAGAGGTGGATATTGAAAACAAGAAGTTTTGCTCTTTGTTTCTTCACAATGAACAGATGGTGGATGGGAGAGATCAAAAAAAGAATAATTTTCCTCTCCCTGTTCAAAGGTAAAATTGACATTCCACAAGTCCTAAGTATGATCAAAATTAACATCGTCAGAAACTAATTCTTCGAAAGATACAAAAGGAATTACATAATCGTGGAAGATGTCAAGATAATGCGGGAAAGGTGATAAAGGAGAAACATCAACGTTCATAGCAGATTCTTGTTTAGAAACAAAGTCCCACACATAGCCATTATAAATGATATTTCAAGTATGTTTGTCGATAGTAACTCCATCCTAAATTTCTTCCTCATGAACATCAGAAGAAACTATTGAAACAAGAGGATATAACAACTCGCAATCAGGAGGACCAAAGGAAAAAACAAAAGGAGGTTGAGGAGAAAGAACATCACTATACAAATCAAATTCAAAGTCAAAAGTTGCACTTAAATTCAAAATATATGGGATGGGAGAAGATGGTGGTAGATTAACAGATGAACTCTCAAGTTCTCCAACCTCAACCTAAGTAAATGGAGTTGTTTGATGAAGAGAAGATGAGGAGTAAATTTGAACAACAACTTCATTTGACACATATTTAAGAGTTCCATAACCAATGTATGTTGGGACACCTTTGAAGGATTTATATTCTGTTGGACTCATTGAAATGTGAACAAGAAATTTTAACTTCTTTTTCATGAAATTCCAATCAATATCATGCTCAGGAAATTCATAACAAAAATGAATGAAGTGATCATGAAAATCATCAAGATATTCATTAGGTTATTTTCGAAGATGCATGATTTTCCTATCAAAAGACTTATAATCATACCTATCAAAGGAATAGTAGATATCCTTGCCAAGATGTTTGAAAGAGAATATAAGTGGCCGGTAATTTGTAACACCATTCTTTAACACATGCTTCAAACATAAGGATGAACAACCTGCAAGTAGTATCTTCCCAATGATTTTTGTGAAGAGATCGGAATCCAAGAAAGTGAGTGATGTGCTCGAGAATTTTTATTCCACCATTGCCATCATACTTTAGATTAGACAAGGCATTGATTACTCCCATAGGAACTTTCGTATTTGCGGTTCTAGAAAAAAATGTCAAGGTTTAGATATGGGAAGAAGCAATTTAAACATAAGGAAGGTTCAAACAAACTTCACGAGCTCAGCTTGTTATCTGGCCCTCCTTCTAGCACTAGAAATATTGATGGTGCTTTACCCACCAACATTTAGGAGGTCTCCTCGATATGAAGTCCCAATTAGACTTCACACCATTTAGAGTAGGAGCCCCACTCAGAATATGGCCTGGTTTCCGAAATAGTGGGTTTTAATGGTATGCCTTGGTTGCGATAATGCATAAGATGATGTATTTCTTACTTTAGTGAAACAAGTGTATAGTTATGTGAAGATTCAAGTGAAATGCATGAAAGGTTGCAACATGACAAAGGAAAAGAGAGTGAGCTCCTTAGAATCTTGTAATAGTACACAACCTAAAAGGAGTACATGAGCAAAAAAAGAATCATGAGTTAGCCTACAAAATAGTTCACAAGGTAACCACGATTGAAATATACAACAACATTCATTCAGCATAATTCATACTAATTCAAATGAAATAGTTCATAAGCATTAGCATAAATGAAATAACATATATTGCAAACATGGAAAGAGTAGTCCTACTATATTCACAACATATGCATGAAAACGTGCCAACTCTGATAATTTATCATAGTCAAAGTCCCAAACATACATATACAATTTCCAAACCGCTAGTCCCAATAGTGGAACATGAAGCCAACAAATGCTCATCCAAAGAAAGATACTCCCTCTCTACTAAGGAGAAGCCAAGGCTCCCAACACAACTACTAAGCTTCTTATTCTAACCCAAAATCCTAGAAAAAAAAAAAAAAAAAAACTCATCACATGAGTTATGAGGGTATATTTATAACAAATGAGATGACTGATCATCTCCCCCTTATGAGTATTGGACTTCCCTCATGACTCTTTGACTTCCTTCAACCATGACCTTTGGACTTCATTAAAAAATGACTTTTCACATTCCACAATTGACAGTTGGAATTTCAATTATAATTAATTACAAAAGAATATTACAATATACTCATACCCATATAAGACAAAATTGGGTAGAGTCAACTAGACAACCTAATAAGGCAAAACAAGTCAAGCTTGAGTTTGGGGAAACTCCAACTCAGCCACTTCAACTTGTAGTTTCTCGATAACATAGTGGTACCAAGCTTTGTACTGTGTGATGACTTCCCCAAACTGTGTGATGGGGTCATGCTGGAAGCGAGCTCCAGCCTCCATTGCATCTGGGTTCACTACCTTGGAACAAGTCTGAGTTTCCTTCTTGAGTAAGAGCAACATAGTATTGATCTAGACAGGGCCACCAATGTACTTCTGCATATTATTCCTGTTCACCTCTAGATCTTCCTTGGTGGCGATTTTTCTGAGCTAGTCCAAGTATTCTTCAACCTCCTGCCTGACTTTATTCCTGCCTTTTTCTTCGGTAAGTGAGCCAACTGAAGGGATCTTGTGTGACTTCACCATGAAATCCACACTATTGTACAACCATGTGTATGAGGCCTGAACGTATGTCATAAATGAGTTGAGTTGTTTGTTACTCTGGATAATCATTTGAACCCCTTGTTTCTCTAACTCACCCTGTTGCCTTGCTTTCTTTGCGAACTCATGAGTTGTCCCTTTGTGCTTCATTTCCCACTCATGAACAATAGTGATGGTTATATGAATAATCTCAAGAGATTTAGCATTATATTTTCACTTCTATTGCATGTCGTGCAAGAGGACAAATTCTTTGTGCATGGTGAAAAGATCCTCATAAAGGCCTCTCATGGTTTCTCCCAATGCTGATACTTCACCAAGTATCACTACCTTAAGTTATTCTAGATACACGTTGCAAGAGCTACTTTCTAGACCTCTTCTTGGAGTTGTTCCACTTGTTTCCTTGCTGGCTGTAAATTATTTGTTATATGTCCATGCTTGGCTATGAGATACTCTATGTTTGACCTCGTATAACCTGCGGAGAACAATTTGGTTTCAGCAATTGCTTCTGGATTTCGCCTGGTATCTGTCACAATCACCCTTTCTCTAATGAATGCAGGAGATGTGAGTTCCTCTGGAAAGTATTTATTCTTGTTTGCACAATATTCTTTTGAATCTCATTGTAGGTTAGATTGTATGTATCCATGACCATACCATCATCAAGAGGAACTATTTCCTCTTCTTGGCTCAAAGATTTCTCTACTATTGGAGGAGGAGGAGACTGAGTAGTGATTTTTCTACGTGGAAGGCATAAAATAAACATATTGGTTTTTCTGCTCCATTTCTACCTCCATTTCCTGAATTACTATTAGGTCTTCAATTTCTTGGGCAAGTTCCTTATCATGCAATTGATTTCTCTCTTCTTCGCGTAGCTGGTTATGTTCCTCTTCTTCTGATTGCTTATGTGTTTCTTCTTCTTCTTCTTTATTCTATCTTTCTTCTTCTTCTTTCCTTTTCCATTCTTCTTGTTCCTTATGTTCTCTTTCTTCCTTTTGTTTCAATTCCTTCTCCTGCTTCCTCTATTTTCTCTTTCTTTCTACTGTTATGGGTTCTTTCAAGATGATTGGATTTGCTTTTTATTTGTGGCTATGTTCTTCTGTTGGATTGTGCACAACTTTCCATTTCCCATTTTGCACACTGGGTTGCGCCACACTAATGGTTCTAATTCCATAATTATTTTTGGCTGAGGAGTAACCTATGATTTTCCTACAAAGGTGACTAGTTGGCAGGGGTTAGATGCATTGTACAAATTATTTATCCTTTCCTTATTTGGCATAAAATAAGTCCTCCTCAGCCAACTGAAATGTATCTTTTCAAACATTCCTTGGATCATAAGGATTTTAATCTACTCGATCAATTGTAAATTTCTCTATCTCTTTACCTTTGGTGTCAACAACCTTTAGATTTGTCATCTCGTACAATCCAATTTGCACAAGAAGAGTGGGCCAGGGTGTTTTCTTCTTCCTCTACAACACTCCTGAAAACCTTGTGGAAAGATGATAAGCAACTTCTTGCATGACCATCTTGTCAGTGGTATACCTCAGTAGTAGACGTTGAGAATTATGTCTAGGTTTTAACTCTTTTCAGAAATTACCTCCATACGAATTCTAAAAATATAAAATAAACAATGGTGAGAGCATAAAATATAAAATATATATACACAAATATTTTCCCCTAGATCCCAAAAGTAGGACTACAAGATTGACTTTTCATTATGTTCCTTTGAATGTTACAATACATATATATACATGCTGAAGAATTCATAAACCCTAATGCACCATCCCTAAATTAGAACATAAGTGTAGTTCCCTTGATTGGATATACAAAATTTCATGGGAAGAAAACCATCATGCCCAAAACCATGTGCAAAACCCATGCGCAAAACCATAGGTATATCTGCCCAGCTAATATAGGGTCCAAATTTTTTTTCCATGGGCACTTTCCCAAACTTTGTGAAAGGGGGCTATCGCCCCCCTCAAAACCCCCAACAGGGGGGGATGCACCCCACTTGTGATCCCCTCATGCATGCAACTAATCATGGAAATAATATAACACACACCCAACATTATCCTACTTGTTCTTTTCTTTTCCACATAGGGGGTTACATGCGAGCTTAGTCATGGGTCCTACCCTACAACTCCCATTGTTTCTCTACACCAAGAAAAATTCTTACTGATCATAGACTTCATCAATGCATCTACAATGTTCTTCAAAGTGTCCATGTTTACCAACAACACCTTTTTGTCCTCAACCATATCCCTCACAAAGTGATACTTAACATCAATGTGCTTTTTCTTTGAATGATAAGCAGGGTTCTTTGCTAAGAAAATTGCACTTTGGCTGTCACAGTCTATCCTTATATATCATTGTACTAGCCCCATACATCAACCCAATTTGTGCAACCAAACTGCTTCATTTCTTGCATGAGTGGCTACCATGCATTCTTCCTTTGTGTTTGAAAGTGCCACTACAGACTGTCTCTTGCTCATCCAACTGACTTCTCCTCCAAATAAGTTAAACACATACCCACTTGTACATCTTCTCTCATCTAGATCTCCAACCAATTCTACATCAACAAAGCCACAGATTTCCAAAACTCTTTCCAATCATTGCCTTCCTTGGTAGCACAAACCAAAATCACCAGTGCCACACAAATACCTAAAAACCTATTTCACTATTGTCCAATGCTCCTTCCTTGGTTTTGACATAAACCTGCTCAATACTCCCACTGCATGTGAAATGTTTGGTCTAGTACAAACCATTTCATACACCAAGCTATTGACTGCACTTGCATATGGAACATGGAACATGTCGACTTCCTCTTCTTGTGTCTTGGGACACTGTTCAGTAGATAAATTTACACCTACATGAATAGGAACTTCACTAGTTTACTATCCTGCACATTAAACCTCTACAGTATTGTCTGGACATACCTCCTCTAGTTTAACTAGACCTTCCTATTTAGTTTCCATGCCCAAAATATAGTTTTCAGCACCAAGATCCTTCATGTAAAATTTGGAGGACAATTGGGTCTTCAAATCATGGATAATTTCTTTTTCATTTCCAATCAGCAACATATCATCCACATATAAGACTAGATAAATTATACAGTCACCAATTAATTTAAAATACACACAGTGATCCATTTTCCTTCTAGTGAATCCAATTCCCCATATATATGTATCAAATTTCTGATACCACATCCTTGGTGACTGTTTTAACCCATACTGAGACTTTTTTAACCTGCATACCAGTTCTTTCTTTCCCTTCACCACAAGGCCTTTAGGTTGTTTCATGTAGATCTCTTCTTCCAGATCCCCATGAAAAATTTTTATCTTTACATCCATCTATTCAACCTCAAAATCAAAAGCAGTAGCAATAGATAAAAGTAATCTAATAGAAGAAACGTTGGCAGCAGGAGAAAAAATATCACCAAAATCAAGTCCTTACACTTGGGAATAACATTTTTCTACCATCCGAGCTTTGTATTTTTCCACGTTTCCTTTTGCATTCATCTTCTTCTTAAAAACCCATTTGCTTCCAATGGGTTTCCTTCCAGCCAACAACTCCACCAAATCCTACGCCTCGTTCGTGTCCAAAGATGCCATTTCATCAACCATGGCCTCTTTCCAAAGTTTTCCATGCTATGAATCTACTACCTCCTTGAGAGTTCTGGGATCATCATCAGTAATAGATAAAGGAAAAATTGAACAGAAAGAAAACGAACTATACCATTCTAGCTACCTTATTTCTCAAACTGATCTTCTCACAATTGGAGTCTGTGGCTCTTCATCTTCTGATTCTTGTTCTGTTGTAGAGTCTGATTCTTCCTCCTTGAGCTCAAACTCTATCTTCTCAAGCTCCTTTAGTATGAATTTATGTTTAATAACATACTTCTCCTCTCTAAATGCCACATCTCAGTTGTACACAATGTTCCTTGTTTCTGGGTTCCAAAGCTTATAACCTTTTAAACCATCCTTTTACCCAATAAAGATGCACCTTTCAGATTTACCATCCAACTTAGTTATTTTTTCCTTTGGAACATGTACATATGCATCACAGCCAAATACCCTCAGATGTGAATTAGTTTCTTACCAGTCCATACCTCATTTGGAGTCTTATCCTACAATGTTGATGAAGGTGATCTATTAATCAGGTAACATGTAGTCTCCACGGCCTCATCCCAGAATTCACATCCTAACCTAACACCATTGAGCATGCTTTGTTCCTTTTCCATCAATGTCCTATTCATTCTTTCTGCAACTTTGTTTTGTTGAGGTTTTATTGAGTATTCTTCTGTTGTGGTATAGCACACTTCTTACAAAACTCTTCAAATTCCTTTTTGCAGAAATCTCCACCATTATCTGTCCTCGACACCTTTATCTTTTTCTCTGTCTAGTTCTCTGTCTCTGTCAAAGAACTCAAATTTATCTCGTGGAAATATATCATTGCATTCCTTGATAAGTCATCTATAAATGATACATAGTACACAGACTTATCCAGTGATGGAACTGACACAACTCCAAACACATCATTATGCACAAGCTCTAATATCCATTTTGCCCTATTAACACAAAAAGGGGAACTTACTTGATCCTTCTTCCCATATACACAAAGTTCATAGAAATCAAATTCTAGAGAGAAATTATACATACCTTCTACCATACCATTACCATGAAGTATTTGAAGGCCCTTCTCTCTAATATGTCCAAGAATTTGATGCTATAGCATGGTCTTTTCTCTAAGAGACCACTAGATTTTCTGCTCCACTTTCAAGAACCACAGAATTCTTACATCCATCAATAAAAATACTACCCAAAAGCTTTTACAAAGTTCCAATCCAAAATCCTCGCATCAATACCAGTGCTCCAGAAACCATCTTGTAGGTATATTTCTCGAAAAACTATTTTTTACACCGACACCATCCATCTTTCTTACAGAAGTTAGATTTCTACCCAATATAGGAATATACCAAAAACCTGGAAGTGTTCTAATCCTTTCACCTTGCAACTTTAGCTTGACATTTTCACGTTTGATGATTTTAACCTTCTTTTCATCCCTTAAGAATACATCACCACCATCATATTTCTCATACTCACAAAACCACTCCCTATGGGGAGTGAAGTGAAAGGATGCACCTGAGTCAATCAAGCATGCCCCATGATCTACATGTGTACTTGAAGAAGAATCCAAGTACAAATCTCCACCTTCATCTTAGGTGGTTTTTTCCTCTGGAGAAGGAGCATCGTCAGATCCCTTTCATTTCTCAAGAGATTTATATCTACAGTACTTTTTGAAGTGCCCTTCCTTTGCACATTTCCAGCACACCTTTATAGGGTTTCGTGGAGATTCAGATCTCCCTCCAGATTTAGATCTCCCACTCAATGACTTATTTTTGTTTCTGTTCTAAGACCGTCCTTGTACATACAAGGCATATCCATTTTCGCCCTCCATATTTTTCTGTCTCATCTCCTCTGACAACAAGGATGAGACTATTTCATCAAACTTCATGGTATTTGTATTGCTACCTCTTACAACAACCAAACTATCCAATGAATCTGGTAGAGAACACAACAAACTGATGCACTTATCTTCATCTGAAATTTTAATATCAACAAATAACAACTGGCTTACCACAACATTAAAGGCATTCAAATGCTTTATCATCGAGTCTCCATCCTTCGTCCTCAGGTTATACAATCATTTTCGTAGGAAAAATTTGTTCAGCAGGGAATTAGATTAGTAAAAGGTCCCTAACTTGTCCCTCGGAGACTTCGTTGTAGCTTCCTCTGATACATTCAACAACACTAAATCTAAGATACATAACTGTATTGTGCTCTTTGCTTTTCAATCCAACTTCTCCCAGTCTTCATCTGACATTGTCGTTGGTTTAGTACCCAGATCTACCGTGATCCGCTGATCTTTATCCACCAGTAGATTCTCAATCTTGAGCTTCCACAACTCAAAAATATGACCATTAAATTTCTCGATCTCTATCTTTCCACTACTCGCCATCTTCTTTCACCACAAGAATCAATCTTACAGATCTCCCACTGAACAAGGTCTACCACAGGCCCAAGAAAAACCCCACAACAGCAAAGACATCCCCTTGAAGCCAAAAGAGCTATCATAAAAAAAATGTAGTTTTAACCCTGTACAAAAATCACCCACATACGAATTCTAAAAATAGAAAATAAAACAATGGCAAGAGCATAAAACATAAAACAGATATATACAAAGATTTTCCCCTGGATCCTAAAACCGAGACTACTAGATTCATTTTTCATTATGTTCCTTTCAATATTACAATATATATATATATATATATATATATATATATATATATATATATATATATATATATATATATATATATATATATATATAGGTCGAAGCATTCATAAACCACAATCCATTAACCTTGGACTAGAACATAATTGTAGTTCCCTTGACCAGATCTGCAAAATACCATGGCAAGAAAACCATCATGCCCGAAAACATGTGTAAAACCCATTCACAAAACCATAAGTAGGTCTACCCACCTAACATAGGGTCCAAAAAAATTTCTTGGGGCGCTTCCCCAGACCCCATGCAGGGGGGCTACTGCCCCCCCATGTGTGCAACTAATCGTGGAAATAGTATTCATCAAAGATCATCTTCCACAATGGAATGATGAATTGATCCATCTTCTTCTGCATAAATCCTCTATGGCTGTAATTTGAAATCATCTTGTACAAAATGTGTACAACAGGTTCCCTGGGTGTCCAAGTCCAACTCATGGTAGGAAAGGAGTTCTCAGCACAAATTGGATCCATCAAGTAAGAAGACATGTAGAACCTTTCTTTCTTACCCTTGGGAGGGTTCTTGGCATAAGCTATATGGGCCCTCAATTGTTGAGCCAACATGTCTAACTAGTTAAACGGTTTTCATTATTTCATAATGTAATGTAGCAATAATTCCCAACCTTCGAGAAAGGTCTCAATACTCTTTTGACCATAGATTTGGAAACATAGAAGTATCAAATACTGAAATGCCTTCCCGATATATTTAGTCTTGTAAGTGTTGTTAGGTGTATGGAGAAATTTGAATGGATATTTCACCCAACCTTTGATGACATCCTTCATTCTCAATTAACTGGTTAATGCATAGAAGTCAAAATCCATGTAGGATTCTAGCACTGGAAAATGATACATATATTGAAAATCACGCGTCATGAAATACGAAAGCCTTTGTCCACTAGCATTGTTGAGAGTCATGGTGTTTGTATCTATATGTGAAAAAATACAGTTAACATTGCCTTCACATGGAAAGGATGGATACTTACATGAAACCTTGTGTAATGCTAACCTTTGGACATTGATGTAAACCTACCTGTTTTCAAGATTTTCTTTGAAACTTCTTGTAGCGTAAACGTATTTCATTATGTGTCATGTATTGTGATGGGCCTACAAATTAGACACAAAATAAGGCCCATATTACCATCCTTCAGTACATTAAGCCTCTCTTTTCTAATTAGATTATATATCTTTATCTTTAGTATGTTCATTAGGAAGGTTTAGAGATAATTTCATATTTGTGCCTAATATTGTTTATTTTTGCATAATATTGAGAGAATATTGAGTAAATTTTGAATGAGATAATGTAAAGACTTTCTCCCTACTACACGATGGTTCAAGATTGGATAATAAAAGAAAAAAATATCATGAAATTATTGATAAACTCTGGAGATCCACCGATTGAGAAAATCTAGGAATTTGTTCTCTGTGATTTAATGAAGATTCCTACTTTTGGGAACGAGATCCACTTTTTGAGGAATTTTGGAGGGGAAAGCTGCATCCTTTTAAGGATAATTATTCCTCATCAATTTGTATAACTACCAATTCGAATTGTCCTCTAGAGGAGGTATTTCTTAGTCTTCTTGTGGAGAAAACTTGTTATTTAACATCTCCACTTTCATTTCTAGCAAGGATGTACTTGGATTGATTCAAGTAATGAACTTTGATGCCATTTTTAGCTTCGAAAGATTGGTTTCCTTCATAGGACTTTGAGTATCCTTGGTCTTGTCCATTCCAAGATCCTCAAATCCTTGTTGTATAGCTTATTTATTTTCTTTGAATGTCTTTTTCACTTGCATCTATTATTTCTCAATTTAGTGTTCATGGCTCTTTTGTTGTAGGTTACATTTTTTAAATCATTGAAGTGATTTTTTTTGTAGTTTATTTATAGATCCATAAGAATGGTGCATCCTTATAACAAGTTTGAAAATTCATATTCATCAACGATCTACTTGGATTGGTGTATTAACTCACAAACCTCATATTTCTGGAAGTATCTTGTAGCAAAATATTAGTAATTTCCTGCTATTTTTTAGAATGTGTTAAAGAACTTCATTTGAGTTTATTCCCCTTGTATCGAGTCATAAAAAAATTTAATTTTAATAAAAAAAAATTAATAAAAAAAATTACCACATATCATTTTAACTTGATCAGGTTAGGCATTTGATAGGTTAACTAGCTCACTAATTCTTGAATTTCTAGTTTTTAGCGTAGTAATTTTCTGTTACTTTTTAGCACATTTTAACAAGAGTATTTTCAAGTGATTCCACTTGGAATGGAGTCTTAGGAAATCCTACTTTATAAAAAAAAAGTTCCATCTAATTTTCATTTGATTTTCTTGGGCATTCGGCAAGTTATCTCGAGGAGTAGCAGCCTTGTAACAGCCTTGTACCTATCCTATAGTAGACCTATAACACTCCCTAAACTTGACCAAATTCACTCCAAAAGCTTGTATTTTATCCCTTAGGATTGAATAATTATCTCTAGGCTCTAAATCCATGATTGAGGAGGACCCAAGACCATTTTGAACTTGCCTTTTTACCCCTGCAACACATCTCAACAATTTGGGTTAGTGGACAAATTTATGAATTGTATAGCACAATAATGATTGCCACATGAAGTATCTAATGAACTTTGTGAATGGATGTAATCTCTTTGGAATGACATGATTTATTACATGATCTTTCCTTCATGCAATTCATATTAGTTTTCATTCTTTATTCTTAAGCTAGGGTTTCTATTTCAAGCATTATTATTTCCATTCCATAGATTAGGTTTCCTTTCAATGCAACATTTACATTTTACAAGTAGCTTAATGTTTACATTTTTGCAAGTATTATAGCTTTTACATTTCTTAAATTAGGATTGTAATTTATATTTGAGCAAGCAACATTTTTATTTCTTGCAAATATAGTAACATTTCAATTTCTACAATTAGTTTAGGCTTTGATATCATGACATTCACTCCATTACATCATATCAATGAAGGAATGACACATTGCTTGTTGCACATATAGTGGTGACACCTCCTAAGTAGTTATGAACCATGGGTTGATAATTTAAGTTGGTAGCCTTGGTAGTTGCAACATTTTTTTTTCACTACCGAGGCTCATCAGTTTTGGGCATCGTTTCCGGGGAGGTATCAAAACATTCATTGTTTTCTTCCCTAGTTGATTCATTTCTTTTAATTTCTGCAAAAAAAAATAACAAAAAAAAATAGGCATATTACATTGCGTTAGCATTCTTATTCAAAAAATTCTCCAACACCAAACCCCCCCATTTTATCACGTGGTGCAATATGAACAACATCACCATCCACTTTTGTAGGTAGAAGAAAAAGAGGTGACAAAGAAGGTAGAATTAATGGATGGAGATGATGAAAATGATGAATATCCTCATGGATTTCCCATTCAAGGTACCAATAATAGTGTTCATATGAAGAACATCCCTCCATCTTTCCTTCCCAACTTCCATAGTATGAGGTCAGAGGATCTGGAAACCTTTGTCTATGAATTTGAAGTCATTTGTAGATATTATGGTTACTTACTAAACACTCAAAAATTGAGATTGTTTCTGGAAACATTAAAGGATAAAGCTCTTAAATGGATCATGATTTTAGGGACTAACTCAATAAGATCATAGAATGATATGAAAAATATATTTATAGATCATGAAATTAAATAAGAAATCTTTAGAATAACTCAAAAAGAAGATGAGAGCCTTGAGGATCTAATAGAGAGACTCATGTATAATGTTAAGAGGGAAAAGTTACATCATTTAAGATTTGACACACTAAGAACCCTCTTACTTAGAACAATTAGGGATGAGTGGATTGATCTCCTTGATATCATGAGTAAAGGTGACGTATACCCATTATCATTTGAAGAAATTTGTGAAATATGCAAGAACATATCAAGAGGAAGGGAAAAAGTATGTAAATCAACATCAATATTAGTAAGTCAAGATGACCATGGAAATTTGCTTGATAAATTTAAGAAAAAAAAATCTTAGCAATCTAAGTGAATAGGTAGAAATTTTAAGAATTCAAAATAAGCAAAAGGAATATCTTGATATTCGTGTTTTCCATGCAGAATCACATATTATTAAATATTTCCCATCATTACCAAGATTGACAGAAGTTTACCAATAAGACAATGGAGCAAGTCAATCACATAAGCCGTTATGTTATGTAGCTCCAAGAAGGCCATGGAAGCCTAGTCAACCTAATGTGATACAAGAAACTAATTTACAATTTCAATATTTTGCACATCCATCTCAAATTAATTAGAAAACACACTCTTTCATTGGCAACCTTCGCTATCTCAACCCCAAAACCAATCTTGGAAACAAGGTTGGAAAGGAACTTATGGAAGAAATCCAAAATATCCAAAATATTTTCCTCAATATTCTCCATACCCAACTCCATGTTATCCCTACCATCCACCTCCACCACAACCACAACCTAAACAACATCCATCTCAAAGATCCAATCCCACTCAACTACTTGTACCACCATTTCTAAAACCACACAAGGAAGTACCTCAACCCACTTACAATGCAGAGGCATAGTGATTCCAGAAAAGTCCTCTTCATATAAATGGTATTCGTCTTAGATTAAGAAGAGTATTGTAGAAAAGGGATTCTCTTGATTTCAATGAAGGACAACATTCAGAAATAGATGGTTCACATGAGATTAACAAAGTTCCATTTTGTTTACCATCAAATCCTTTATCTATTCAAGAGAATAATCAGAAAATAGTAAAAGATTTTAATGGAATATAAAAATAATACATGAAGAATGATCTAGATGATAAAGTGAACCAAGGGCATCAAAGCTATATTGAGGTTTGGTTCCATAAAACCAACAAGATGGAGCATCACTATCCTCTTCAACAGTTCTTGATATCATCACATCGAAGGAAAATGGTATCTCATATTCAAGCACATGTTAAAGCATATATTTCAAACCTACACATGAATTTATTTTTCATCTTGTTATGCACATGTCTCCATTGGAAATATTCCTATACTTTAAATATATTTTCCTGTTTCAAGTAGAGTAAGGATAGAGGAATAAGAAAAACAAGAAAAAGGGGAAAAGAAAATAAGAGAAAAGATAAAATATTGGGTGAAAACCTCCTTTGAGGTGCCTAACATTGACTCACTGATTGAAAACCTCCTTGATGAAGTTAGTGGGTTGAAAAATAGAAAAAAAAAAGGAAAAGATCCTAAGTGAAAATCTCCTTTGAGGCTCCTAGGAAGACCTACTAGTTGAAAACTTTATTAAGGAAACTAGTAGGCGTAAGAAAAGAGAAAAATAATGAAGATAATGAAAATAAGAAAAATATTTTCTCCATGTATCTCTTTTTGATGAATGCAAGTGCACTCCAACCTTTACAAGAAACAAGAACAAGTTAGCATCAAAAGAAAAAAAGTTGATCAAAAACCTAGTCAAAGAAAGTCAAACTTGGGCTTTCTCCTCATTTCCTCAAATGCTCCAATAGGACCAAGGCCATGTCAATCCATCACCCTCATCCATTTCCAACATCCACCCATCATTACCTAGGCTTTCCCATTCATTTTCCTCATTGTCCTAAAGTGCTAGAGGATTTCCAAAACACACAACACAAAAAATTGTCTTACCATATCTCAAAAACTATGCATCTTTTTATCGGGTAGTTTCATGTGGAGATGCATAAGTATGATGTTAACATGCTAAAGAAATTTCTGCAAATTCTAGTGCACACTTTTCGAGAAATTGGCCCCCATCACTTACAACCATTTTTCATTTTTCGCGAGATTCATGCATCTGTTGGAAAAGAGGTTTTATGGGGAAATGAATAAGGATGATGGAAATATGCTCATTTTTTTTTAGGTAAATCCAATCTATTGTTTAAGAGATATGGATAAAATAATTTTGCTAAAGGAGTATTCTGGAATTGCTATAAGAATAACCAAAATTTCTACAAGATTGTGACCGACATAGAGAGAGGAGTCAAGTCCAATGTTTTCCTTGGGGGAATGAAAAAAGAAGTCTACCGTACCTCCACCATCCATCATCCACACCATTTAGTCACTTTTCCATACAAAAATTCATCTATGTTAATGAAAAACCCCACTTTTACCCCTTATTCCACAATTTTCACCACGACTAAAACTTCTAGTCTCAACCCACAATCTCACTAGGAATTATCAGAGATTTTGAATGTCTTGCATGAATATTATTGTGATATTAGAGGGGTCTATCTGACTGCTATAGGAAATAATCCAGTCCTCTAGCAGCCTGCACAAATCCTACAGAACCATAGTTGAAGACACTTGAAAACACCAAAGTGAATATTTAGACATCCTGAAGCATTTAAGGACCATATTTGTGATCTTGGGCAGCAACAAAAATGTTGAGGAGCTATTATAGGGTCACTTTTCATCTTTAACAACAGTATATTGATCCAACATTTGAAGAACTTGCATCAAAAGATTTCGCTTAGTCAGACATCTCTAAAAAAGTACATTTTTTTTTCTCAAATCAAGGGCAAAGCATTAAGAAGCTAGCATGGAAAATGGCTCCTCCAAATAGTCAATGATCAACCACCATTTTTGAAGTAGCATGCAAGTATCAAGGAAGCTAGAGGCCTATTAGAGCAGCTACAAGCACCCTCCAAAGTTTTGGCCTGCACCTAATTTCAGAGCCTCCCTTGGGAGTTTTGCTTGATGACTGCACACCCTCAGGTTCACTCAGTGAGCCCCTAGGAGTCTTTCCATCCACCTTTTTTGTTCATTTCACCCAAGTTTCTACTTGTCGCTGTCTAATTCATGCTTGCGACCATGTTCTGGTTATGCTCAAATTCTTCACTTCATGTGTACTTGACGTGCTCGCTATGAAAGCATTTGTCGCACTCACATGTAGAGTCACATTCACTGTTGCACAAGCGCCGTCACGATTAATCAATGATCCATCACCAGTGTCACGCTTGTCGCTTGCACCGTTGGTCATTCATGTTGAACTTGGGTTTCTAGATGTTTTGAGTCATTTTGTTGTCGAGTCACGTGAGTGTGCATTTGCATGATCATATATGCATCTCTCGACCATTCACACACATAGTCATTTTGTTGAAGTTTCTATGACCAGACTCCCCTCTAACAGCTAGACCATCACCCTGCCATCAAGTCGATTGACTGTAACCCAGAACAATGGAGAATCACAAAGCAAGTCTTTCCAAGATGCATTGATCGCAAGCAATCCAATAAGCTTTCATGCTGGCCACCCTGACAATCGGACCCGACAGCCACCCCAGCAATGATTCCCCACAAAAATTGCATAAAGGCTACTGACCTTGGTTGCTCTGCTGACTGAGGAAATTGCGTAGACAAGTCAGACAGAAACCAAGTGCCCATCCCTGTCTCCCTCAGCAAATTAAGCAATTTTCCCAATCAGTCCTCTCAACAGCTGACCGACTGCTCATCTAGGAAACTGTGTAGTTTTCATTAGCAGACCTTCTGCTAGATAACATTATGCTCAGCTCAGAAACTGCATAGAGATGATCAGCAATCCATCCTGTTAGCTTCGGCTCATTTTTCCTCACTAGCAACTTCTAGTTCCCTCCAGGAATTACATAGTTTCTACTGCCGAGCTCCTAGTAGCCAACTGCCAGTTCCCCTTGGAAGTTGTGCAGTTTCTACATCCAGTGACCCAGCAGCAAACTGCTAGTCCCCTTTGGTAATTGCGTATTTTTTACTACCAAGCTCCCAACCAGTTCCATCCAAAAACTACACAATTTCTGCCTGCTGATCCTCCTTGTAGCCCAGCTTGTTCCTCCAAAAAATTGTGCAAATTTGGCCTTCCATCCCCTGCTATACACTCATTCTAGAAACTGTAGAGATTATGTCTACCTTGCCTTCCTGTATCCCAGACTGTCCCTCCCAAAATTTGTGCAATTTTCTATCATCAACACTTCCTGCCCAATCTGCATTTGTATATGCATGAAGAGGAAGGTCTGCATTTCTAGGATACCATAAACCAAAGTCCTAAGTTCCTTGAAGATATTTGAAAATTCTTTTGACTACCTAAAGGTGTGATTCCTTTAGATTTTCTTGGAATCTTCCAATTATTCCTATTGCATGCATGATGTCAGGTCAGGTACCTGTTAGATAAAGCAGACTGCCAATCATGGATCTGTAAGTTGGTTGATTTACTATTGTTGATTCATCATTTGAACTGAGACTACTTCCTGTTACCATTGGGGTACATACAGGTTTAGAATCTTCCATTTCATACCTTTTCAAGATCTTTTTGAGATATATGGTTTGTGACATAAAAATACCATCTTTATTTTGTTGAACTTGTAGACCAAGAAAATAGGTAAGTTCACCAAGCAATGACATTTAAAATTCTTGCTGAATTACTGAAGCAAAATTTTGACTCATGGATTCTTCATTGCTACCAGAAATGATATCATCAACATAAACAACAATAATTATCAATTTATCAATTTCAATCATTGTATATAGATTGTTATCTGCTAAACCTTTTGTAAAACCTTGTTGGTGTAGATATTTGTCAAGACGGTAATACCAGGCCCTTGGAGCTTGTTTCAGACCATAGAGGGCCTTTTTGAGCATGGAAAATTTTAGGGGCTAATGTTCGCCCAGTGGGCTAATTTTCCTTGATTTTTCCAAAAAAAGGTTCGCCAATTACCAATTTTTATAAAAGACGATTCGCCCAAATTTTAGAATATAAAATTATTTTACCTCAAAAATCGCCAACATTATATAGAGACTATATATAAAATCATTATAGATTTGAATAATTTTACAAATATATCAATACACATTTTATAGTTTGCATATTAGGGATTAGTGAGATTCGCCAATGTTTTTAAACTTCAAGAAAATTTTCCATCCTTAAAATTTTCCTTGTTTTTGAGTCTACATACAAGTTTTGCATCATTTCCAAGAATGAATCCTTCTGGATGTTCAATATAAACTTCTTCTTCTAAATCTCCATTCAGGGAGGTGGATTTTACATCCATTTGATATACTTTGAATTTTTGGAAGCTAGAGAGAGCAAGAAACATCCTTATGGCTTCAAGTCTGGAAATAGGTGAAAAGGTTTCTTCAAAATATATACCTTATTGTTGAGTGTACCCTTTACAAAGAAGTCTGGCCTTGTTTCTAATGACTTCTCCATTTTCATTCAGTGTGTTTTTGAATATCCATTTCGTTCCTATAATATTTTTATCATGAGGTCTAGGAACTAATTCCCAAGTATCATTCTTTTCAATTTGCTCAAGTTCTTCATCCATGAACTTGACCCAACATTCATCTTTGCAAGCTTCATTTACATTTTGAGGTTCGGTGGAGGATAGTAATAGTTCTTCGTGTCTGTACACCTGGCGCTTTTTCCCCTAAAATTTGAGTTTCTCGATGATTTTTCTGAACATACCTGCACAAAGTCTTTTCTTCTACCATTATCTCTTCTTCTGGTGCTTCATTTGTTTCTTCTTCTACCATTATCATTTGTTTCTTCTACCTTCTCTCATTCTCCAGCTTCTACTGGAAGGGAGCTACAACCCCCTAGCTCTTGTACTAGCCGATATGTTTACTAGTATGTAGGCGCCAACCTACAGAAGGCTACGACCTTCTTTCTTCCTCCAGGGACCATGTTTCATAAATTTTTAGACTGGATGCTCCTGGTACACAACAATACATATGAAGGCCTTGTTTCATCCAATTTTCATACTGGACCCATCAACAACATTGAAGCTTTAGAATCAATCACCATTGCAATACAACCATCAAATCAACTGGAACAGATAGATCACTGTAACCAGTACACAGATCTGAACCCAGAACACTGCATCATCATTCAGAACCAGCTGTAACCTCAAAACCATGCATCAAAGTGTATACGCTACTTGGAAGAGCTGAACCAACATGTATACGCAACTTCACCAAAGCGAACCAACGTATATATCAGTAAATACTTACTTATAACTTCGCTGCATTTCCCGACTTCAGACATACCCAGATCATCACATATAAAGGATAAAACATGTGTTAGCAATTAGATCTAGCCCATCCATTATCAGATCACATAATGATAAGTCATTATGATCCCGATCCATCATTAGATCTCATCCATCATCACTGAAGCAAATCATAATCAGTCAATCTGAAAATACTATCACCAGAATACAGTCACCAGAACACAAAGCAGAACCCAGAACTCTGCAATAGCAAATAGAAACAACTGAAACTTTAAACATCATACTTCATAAGGTATACACTACTTCCATGTGTCGAACCAGCATGTATACGCACTTTTACCAAAGCGAAACAGCGTACACATCTACAAATACTAACTTGAAACTTCACAGACATTCCAAACTTCATTCACACTCAGATCATAATATTTACGGAATAAAACATGTGTCAGTATTCAGATCTAGACTGTCCATGATCAAACCACATAATGATGATTCATTTCAGGTTTTATGATCCCGATCCATCAACCATATAGGCACATCCTTAGATTGGATCAAGCAAACCATTAGAAGCTCATTAACCTACATATATAATCCAACACTTCATAAGATATTCAAATCCCTTTCACACCTTGGCCTAATGATCTTCTCCTCCTTATATAGTTTTAGGCCTTTCTCAATACCGTGGATACAACTACTTAGGACCAATACCCAAGACCAAACACCTCAGACCAATTACCTTGGGTCAAATACCTTGGACCAAGAACTTTGGTTTTCCAAGATATATGCACTTTTCCTTGTGTGAAAGTGCATGTTTACGTATACACGCCTTTTGCTCAGTAAACATGCATGTATACACAGCTTGGACAAGGTGAACTTGTGTATACCTCTATTTCTTCATTCTTTGGAGTCTGATCTTTAATTATTTACTGTTGACCTACTACACTGTGATCTTCCATCTGAGTGAGTTTCCATGAAGGACAACAACTTTATCATAATGCCAACACATATGAGCTTTTCATGTCTTCCAACATGTAAGGAAGGAACAAAATTCCAAAGAATCATCGAGAAAACCAAAGACCATCGAAGACTCCCAAAACTTTTCCATACGGAGGTGAAGTTGTGCTACACCATGAAGACATACATCACCTAGCAGCACTGTAGTTCGACATGCACTCAAGCAACAGCATGATTGTACTAGCATTGTCATGTCAATTCATGTCATGAGTCATGTATCCCACATCTCTACTATGGGCTATGTTTTCAATCAATGTAATGTAACGTGGAAGTCCAAGAGATCCACTTGTTGTACAAAGAGTCATGTAAAGTCAAAAAATCATGGAAGTCAAATAATCATGAAGGTAATCGAACATCCACAAGGGTCAGTTTCACCCTTGGCTATAAATACCCCCTTATTTGTAAATGGAAAGGAATTTTCACCTCAACTCCCCCCACACAGCCAAGAGAGTCTGTAATCTTTTCTTTGAGGAGCAAGTAGTGGCTCCAACGCCCCGCTCACGGGGTTAGTGATCTATGGTGTAACAATGTGTCTTGGAACTTTCTCTTAATTCAGAAGCCTGCTAATAGGCCAACACATTTTCACACATGTATTGTAACTATTGTAAGACTAATCTTGAACATTTGTAATGCATGTTTCTTTAACCTGTGTTGAACACTTGAACTATTTCATTTGTTGTAATACGTAATATGTTAATGGAAATGTGTCATATATGTTGTTAATGTTGTCTCACAAGTGGTGTCTATCTCCCTAGACATCAGGAAAACCTTTTACATAAATCTTGTTGTAACAACTGTTTCACTTGTTCGGACTCATCCGTTGAGTGTTGTACGTGTTATCTTACCTTGTGTGTTGTGACTACTGCATCCATGTGGACTACTCCTTCGGAAGTTGTGCATGTCCTATTATGTTGTGTGTTCCTAGCCGAGTTGAGACTTCATCCCAACCAACTTGGGACTCACTCTCACCCTCTCCCCTTATAGTGAAATAATTATTGACACAATTACACTAGCATTCAACAAGAATGCGAACCTCACTTCTCGAAGACAAAGCAGACCACTTTCTTGTGCTGACAAGCAAGATTTGAGGCAATCCTTAAGAAAATGGCAATCGGGCCATCATACTAGGCGAGACTCCCACACCAAATGGTGTGAGTTATAGTTGGGACTTCATACCAAGGTGATCCCCTGAATGTTGGCGGGTCTAGCACTGTCAACATTTCTAGCGCTAGAAGGAGGGCAACTAATTGTATATGGTTGAATATACCCTCACACTCATTCGTCAATCATCTAGTCAAGGTAGTAACTCGCACTCCGTCTCACCTACACGCAACTTTGCAGTTGGTTACTCCTCACCTCCCAGGATTGAGCACGAGATTTTGTATCATAAAACTCACTCCGTCCATCCCATCACTCGCTAATTCAGGAAAGCAGTCAGACTGATCCGTGACATACAACATATTCCATACGCATCAAGGAAGTCAAAGGCCACTCTCACAGGAGTTGTTGTATCATCGGTGGAAGAAGAAATCCTTGCCACACTCGAAGGTTTGGCAGAAGCTATTGAATATGGAGAGGAACCTCTGCTCTTTCGGTAAGCTGAACAAGACACTCTTGTGATCTTAAGATGAGACTCTGGTACAGGAGGTGGGGGGGAAGGCAACGAAGGAGGCTGAGGCAAAGACGAACCAACAGACTCGGAGCCAGAACCATTAGACTCTAAACGAGAGGAAGAGGACGAAAAAGAAGAAGAGATGGCTGACCCAAATCTTGAATGGATGACTCAGGGACCATTGGCTCTCCCAGCTATTATGCACAAGATGCCGAAGCAAGTAGAGAGAATGAACATCAAGTTCAACCCTAATAGTACGGTGAAGGTGGAAGACCACTTAGACAACTTCTACCTACAGTTGTAGACCCTTGAGGTATGGTTTGATGACATAGCATGTAGATTGTTCCCATGTACCTTGGATGGTCGTGCAGCTGCATGGTATCACAGCCTTCCACCGAACTCTATACAGAACTGGGGTGCATTCAAACATGTGTTCCTTGAGAAGTTCACTGACGACAAAAACCTAGCCATGCTACTCAAAGAGTTGGGAAGCCTCAACATGGAGGGGAAAGAAAGAGTAAAGGAATTAAATTAGAGGTTTACACGTATTCTGAACAAGTTTGCAGCAAACACTAAACCTCACGACTTCATCACTATTGGTTACTACATGTTCGCATTGCCAACTAGCATTGTGCAGTTCATCAAGCGAGTTATGAAACCAATACTCTTGGAAAGTTGTGAAGCGGCTATTACTGTTGAGAAAGACCTATGCACGATCGGAGTCATCAAGGATGATGAATGAACGAAGGACTCCAAGGACACGAGAAAGAAGCCCCAAGCAATGGTGAGCAAGGGCAGAGACAAGGAAGCAACTGATATTGAGACCCTCACTCGCCTAGTCAAGACGTTGACCATGAAAGTGTCCGAACTCATGCAATAAAAAATGTACACATTCGAAGGCAGCCATCCGCCCAGACAAATATAGGCAAACAGTTCATTGAACGGATCACTAAGTAGCAACTGGTCTGCTTCAAAAACTACATAGAAGCCTGTGTTACAACTCAAACAATGTGCAAATCCTATGTTTTGTTCCTTCCACGAAGAACATCATGTTGAGAACTCTTGTTTGGATTGGAAGCGAGTCATTAGCTTTGTTTGCAACCATACACTCGATGCAAAAAGAAATATGTAGGAGCAGTCGAAAGACACTAACGATGACAAAGAGGTTTCACTTGATGAAACATCAAGTTCTAGGCATGTGGTGAACACATATTAGTGCTCGCAAGTAATGTTGAATACGAAAACTAAGAAGTAGTCCAAAAAGCAAAATGATCGTTACAAGCTTAAGGGGTTCCCCCTACACTTGGGGAAATGCAAGAGAAGGTGAGACTGCTGATGAAGAAGGCCAATCCACTAGTCACCCCCAAGAAGGAAACACAAAGCAAGTCCAGGAAGACAGTGGTTGATAAGAGTACATCCATTTGTAGCAAGTTGCAAAACACTCTGTCGGACAACACGAACATCTGTTTGACCCTGTACACCTTGGTGAGTCTACCACCTCTGGACTATAACATTGTTGATGACATGAAGAAAACTCGAGTGAGCATCAGTTTGTTTGAGTTAGCCAAGGTCCAAAGTCAGCAAGATATCCTCCTGCGTGCATTGGGACAGACAACAATGGACTGCGTAGCTTATACCAGCAAGGGAGAAAGCACACCTCCTGAATCACTTTCTGTTATGCTCAACACACTCTAGATGGAAGAAGAAAACTCAGGTTCCCCCTCATTCCTACTTTCATTTGAAGCTTTTAACTATAATGTTTACAACTGCTTGGCTGATTCTTGCACGAGAGCCAAGGTCATTCCACTCTCCATTGCTAGGATGATCAATGCACAATGGCACAAGGCATCCACATGAATCATCAAACTTGATCGAACATCAGTACCAACCATTGGTGAACTGCGAGATGTGATCAGCCAAATATCTCATGATAATCGAGTCCACGAATGCATCAACATAGTTCTTGTTTTCCTTCTACTTCAATTCTTCCTCCTTCTTCCTCTATTTTCTCTTTCTTTCTACTACTATAGCCTCTTTCAAGATGATTATATGTGCTTGCCATTTGTGGCTTTGTTCTTCTATTTTACTATGCACAACTTTTTGCTTCCCCTTTTTGCGCACTAGGTTGTGCCTCACTGATTGTTCTGCTTTTGGAATTTCTTCCAGCTGAGGAGTAACCTATGATGTACCTTCACAGCTAACTAGTTGGTGGGGCTTAGATGCATTGTAACAATTATTTATCCTTTCCTCCTCAGGCCTGAAAAAAGTCCCACTCGACCAACTAAAATATATATTTGCACAATATTATTTGCAAAAATTCCTAGCATCATACGAATTATGATCTATTTGACCGAATGCAAATTTCTCTATCTCTTTACCTCTAGTGTTAAAAACCTTCAAATTTTTGATCTCGTACAATCCAATTTGCAAAGGCCAAGTTGTTATCTTCTTCCTCTGCAACACTCTTGATGACCCTATGGAAATATGATAAGAAAATTATTCCATGAACAACTAGTTGGTGGCATAGCTCAGTAGAAAATGTGGAGACTTTTGATCGCCAAACAATCTGAGGTAAGTGCCATTTTGTGAGGTAAACCAATATACCAATTCCAACACTACTTCCATCACCTCACGTAACATGCAACGTAGTTCTTCCTTAAATATTATCTTATACAATGGAATGAGGAAGTAATCCGTTAGCTTCTCCATAACTCGTCTATTACTACAATCCAAAAGGAGCTTGCAATAAATGTGTACAGCAAGTTCCTTAGGTTTCCAAGTCCAACTCATGTGAGGAAAGGAGTTTTGAGCACATATTGCATCTAGAAAGTAAGAAGACATGTAAAACCCTGCTTTATTACCCTTGGGAGGGTTATTGGCATAAGCAACATGGGTCCTCAATTATTGAGCCAAAAAATCTGACTAGTTAAATGGTTTTCCTTCATTCACAATCTAATGCAATAACAATGCCCATCCTTCAGGAGAGGTCTCAGTACTCGTATGTCCATAGATATGGAAAAATAGAGTTATCAAGTACTGAAATGCCTTCTTAGGATATTGGTCTTGTAAGTGTTACTGGGTGTCTAGCACAATTTGGATGGCTATTTCACCCAACTTTTGATGACATCATTCATGCTCAAGTAGTTGGTGACAACATAGAAGTGGAAATCCATGTAGAATTCTAGTAGTGACAAATGATACATATATTGAAAATATTGTTCCATGAAAGAGGCATGCCTTTGTCCACTGACACTGTTGAGAGTCATGGTCTTTGTATATGTATGTGACAAAATATATTTGATAGTGTCTGCACATGGAAAGGTTGGATACCTACATGCAATCTTGTGTAATCCTGACCTTTGGACATTGATATAAACCATCATGCCTTCAAGATCTGCTTTGAAACTTCTTGCTATATAAGCATGTTTCGCTATTTTCCATGTAATGTATGAGTCTTTCTAAATTAATAGTTGAGTATCTAAAATCATTGGCTTAGTGGCAAGAACACTCTCAATTATCTCACTGGTGCTTCTTTTTGTGGTATCTTTTGAGATGGATCTCTTGGGTGCCATGATGATAACAACTGATGGAGAGAGATAACCTCAAAAAGATGTAGTACCTGTATGATAGAATGTACTCATGGAAAACATGAATTAGCTCAAGAAAATTAGTCTATTCAAAAATATCAAGGAAACAACTCACACACTGAGAGGAAGGATTCTGTAATGCCTGAGCTGAAGGTGGGAGACTGACCTCATGAATTGTCCATTTTTCACTCTACCAGTCAAGGAGGTAGGTAGAGGCATGAGACTATGCAATGCACAATCCCAGCTGGGTAGAGTGAGAGAAAGAACTGTGCATTGAGCAGTCCTAGTTGCCAGGGGTAAGTTCTAAGGCTTGTGACTATGCATAGAACAACTAGTTAAGCAAGTGGTCACTCATTACATTGTCTCATAGGCCATGCGTGGGGCTTTCCTCTTGAAGATGTGAAATGAGCAGTTGAGGAGGGAAACTACTGGCCAAAATTACGTTCATCTGCCTGAGTAAGAGATGGAAAAGTGATAAGTCTAAGTGATAGTGCACGTAAGAGTGAAGATATGACTAAGGGTAACATAGATCAGTAAGAATCAAGTGTATACAATCAACATGTAATAGGAAAAATAAACATAACAAGGAAGATGCCATAGTGGTGACCTCTGGTGGGAAAAACATGAAGTTGATGGGACACTTGTAAAAAGTGAATGACGGACTAAACCAACACTTACACAAGTTAATAACAACTAAAACACTAGCATCCATGGAAATAAATAAGAAAAACAACACTCACATAAGTGAAATGACAAAAAGTGACAAAAAAAGAGACAAAAGACGACAAAAGAAAAACTCACATGGAAAAGTGTCACAAACTCCACCGAAGGCTCCTTGATGTTACTAGGAAGGCTAGAAATTTATGATTGAATGTGAAAATGAGATATAGGGGCATCTATTATATAGATCTAGGCTAGGCTATCGTTTATGATGTCCATGCTAGAGTTGGAGGAAAATAAAAAATAACAACTTATGCCACTCTTCAGGAAGCTAATTATCCACTCCCCATTTGCTAGGGATTTCTTTTCTCTATTCTAGGAAGATGGCCATTCACATGGACAAGAAGGATTGAAAAATTCCCAGGCGCAAGGGACTAGTCAATTTCTTACCTTAGTGAATTGCGCAGTTTCTGAAGCTAGGGGAATATCTTCCGCAGTTTCTAAGATCAAGGTTAGCCTACCTCTTAGGATTGTGCATTTTTTGAGCTCAAGGTTGGCCTACATTCCAATATTATGTAGTTTCTAAGCTCAAGGGTTGCTTACCTCCTAAGATTGTGTAGTTAAAAAAGGGAATACTAGCAATGCTACAAGGTCAAGGAATGATATGGCTTTTTTTTTAAAAGCTTTAGATCGTGGTCAAAACAAGACATCACAAGCACTTCATGGGAGGATAGTATTTACATTGGCATGAATACTTAATGATAGTCAATGATGAGCTCTTTTTGATAAAAGGGATGCTTGAAAATCAAAGCATCGGAAATTTTTTCGAGGGGGGTTGTAGAAGCTACAACACTTAGTGACACATTGGTATAATTGTAGCTCTCTATATGGGTCTTCCATCATGTAAACTAGGTGTAACTCTTCAGGAAGTATGGTTTACTTCATTGATCACCATATCTTATGTACTTAGATTAATTTAAGGATATAGTCCCTACCATTCTATTCATCGGTGATACACCTACAATGACAAGTCAAAATCAGTTGTTTCGATTGTGGATGAGGAGTATATAGATAAACAACTGAAATGTTATTGTCAGAGTCTTGTTTTTAATATCTGGTGTTGCTCCACTTCTAGTAGCGATGGACAATACCTCGACACAGTAACTTCAGGAATACAAGAATTGTTCCACTGCTAGTGAGCCTCGATAGTACATTGATAGGGTTTCTTACTTCACCTCCCTACGCAGGAAGCCTTTCTCTTCCTTCACTGTTTATTTTATTATTTTTTATTCATCATAAAACTATGCATCAAAACTTATTGATTTCATGGGGCGGAAGAGGGATCTAAACTTATTAAGAGCATACGAGTTTGTCCCTTAGAGAAGGATATTTATACACCTCTGAAATATAGTTGACTTGTTAAGGTTTCCTCCCCTGCTTATGCTAATCAACATAGTTGACAAGGAAAAATCGACCGATCATTAAGACTAATTAGAGTAGGTGATACTAGTTATATATTTAAGCATCATAATGTCACTATGGTTCTCTATGAGAAAGAATGTATTTTCCATCAACGTATTATCGACTAATAGATGCAAGGCCCATGTAAAGAAAGGGAATAAATAGATAACCAAGCATTTATATTAGCATAATTTCCTCTTGAACTCCACATTGGTTGCTTCGAAACCAAGCATTGTCTTGTGCGAAAGTTATTTGTAACGTAAAGGAAATAAAAGGGGAGGGTGGAAAGCACATTAAAAAAAAAACAAGCAAAACTGCCCCTACTCCTAGACTAACCAATAATAGGCCAGGCTTATGTAATATGAAACTTCCAGTGTAACAATCAAAGCATACACTAACCTATATAGGCAAGGGAATCAAGAGAAAGAGACATTTTTAGGAATATCAACCAGCCAAAAAGATAAAAATGGAAATACTGTAGCATTTGAACATTGAAAATACAAGCATAAACATACAACAAGAAAGCATGTGCAAAACATTATGCTAATGCATTGTGGCATTCATGCACATCGCAACAAGATATCATTTGAAATAATTATTCTGAACTTTCAATCTCAGCAAACATAAATAACATAAAATACTTTCATTTTGCAAACAAACTTTCTAGGTATGACTCCTCCGATGGTTGAGCAATTTGACCATGCAAAATAGATGGAGGATGTGAAACTTGTGAAATAGATTTATTTTGAAATTCTGCAATCAACTGATAATGATTCTTGAGGGATAAAGTACTATGCTTATCATTATTGGAACTAGCATCAAGACTATGATAACATGGCATAACCATCAGCGTAGGCTCAAGTGCCTCGATACCTTGCAGTAGTTCTAATACACCAAAGGATATATCATTGAAAATTGGTGGTCTAGAAAAATCGATAGTAGAAAATTCGAAGTTATTTCTAGATGAGTCGATGAATAGATCACGACAACCATGATCAGAAATGCTATCATCAGGAAGAAAGGAATCCTCATGATATGATGAATCTTAGAGAGGTGGATATTGAAAACAAGAAGTTTTGCTCTTTGTTTCTTCACAATGAACAGATGGTGGATGGGAGAGATCAAAAAAAGAATAATTTTCCTCTCCCTGTTCAAAGGTAAAATTGACATTCCACAAGTCCTAAGTATGATCAAAATTAACATCGTCAGAAACTAATTCTTCGAAAGATACAAAAGGAATTACATAATCGTGGAAGATGTCAAGATAATGCGGGAAAGGTGATAAAGGAGAAACATCAACGTTCATAGCAGATTCTTGTTTAGAAACAAAGTCCCACACATAGCCATTATAAATGATATTTCAAGTATGTTTGTCGATAGTAACTCCATCCTAAATTTCTTCCTCATGAACATCAGAAGAAACTATTGAAACAAGAGGATATAACAACTCGCAATCAGGAGGACCAAAGGAAAAAACAAAAGGAGGTTGAGGAGAAAGAACATCACTATACAAATCAAATTCAAAGTCAAAAGTTGCACTTAAATTCAAAATATATGGGATGGGAGAAGATGGTGGTAGATTAACAGATGAACTCTCAAGTTCTCCAACCTCAACCTAAGTAAATGGAGTTGTTTGATGAAGAGAAGATGAGGAGTAAATTTGAACAACAACTTCATTTGACACATATTTAAGAGTTCCATAACCAATGTATGTTGGGACACCTTTGAAGGATTTATATTCTGTTGGACTCATTGAAATGTGAACAAGAAATTTTAACTTCTTTTTCATGAAATTCCAATCAATATCATGCTCAGGAAATTCATAACAAAAATGAATGAAGTGATCATGAAAATCATCAAGATATTCATTAGGTTATTTTCGAAGATGCATGATTTTCCTATCAAAAGACTTATAATCATACCTATCAAAGGAATAGTAGATATCCTTGCCAAGATGTTTGAAAGAGAATATAAGTGGCCGGTAATTTGTAACACCATTCTTTAACACATGCTTCAAACATAAGGATGAACAACCTGCAAGTAGTATCTTCCCAATGATTTTTGTGAAGAGATCGGAATCCAAGAAAGTGAGTGATGTGCTCGAGAATTTTTATTCCACCATTGCCATCATACTTTAGATTAGACAAGGCATTGATTACTCCCATAGGAACTTTCGTATTTGCGGTTCTAGAAAAAAATGTCAAGGTTTAGATATGGGAAGAAGCAATTTAAACATAAGGAAGGTTCAAACAAACTTCACGAGCTCAGCTTGTTATCTGGCCCTCCTTCTAGCACTAGAAATATTGATGGTGCTTTACCCACCAACATTTAGGAGGTCTCCTCGATATGAAGTCCCAATTAGACTTCACACCATTTAGAGTAGGAGCCCCACTCAGAATATGGCCTGGTTTCCGAAATAGTGGGTTTTAATGGTATGCCTTGGTTGCGATAATGCATAAGATGATGTATTTCTTACTTTAGTGAAACAAGTGTATAGTTATGTGAAGATTCAAGTGAAATGCATGAAAGGTTGCAACATGACAAAGGAAAAGAGAGTGAGCTCCTTAGAATCTTGTAATAGTACACAACCTAAAAGGAGTACATGAGCAAAAAAAGAATCATGAGTTAGCCTACAAAATAGTTCACAAGGTAACCACGATTGAAATATACAACAACATTCATTCAGCATAATTCATACTAATTCAAATGAAATAGTTCATAAGCATTAGCATAAATGAAATAACATATATTGCAAACATGGAAAGAGTAGTCCTACTATATTCACAACATATGCATGAAAACGTGCCAACTCTGATAATTTATCATAGTCAAAGTCCCAAACATACATATACAATTTCCAAACCGCTAGTCCCAATAGTGGAACATGAAGCCAACAAATGCTCATCCAAAGAAAGATACTCCCTCTCTACTAAGGAGAAGCCAAGGCTCCCAACACAACTACTAAGCTTCTTATTCTAACCCAAAATCCTAGAAAAAAAAAAAAAAAAAACTCATCACATGAGTTATGAGGGTATATTTATAACAAATGAGATGACTGATCATCTCCCCCTTATGAGTATTGGACTTCCCTCATGACTCTTTGACTTCCTTCAACCATGACCTTTGGACTTCATTAAAAAATGACTTTTCACATTCCACAATTGACGGTTGGAATTTCAATTATAATTAATTACAAAAAAAATTACAATATACTCATACCCATATAAGACAAAATTGGGTAGAGTCAACTAGACAACCTAATAAGGCAAAAGAAGTCAAGCTTGAGTTTGGGGAAAGTCCAACTCAGCAACTTCAACTTGTAGTTTCTCGATAAAATAGTGGTACCAACCTTTGTATTGTGTGATGATTTCCCCAAACTGTGTCATGGGGTCAAGCTAGAAGCGAGCTCTAGCCTCCATTGCATCTGGGTTCACTACCTTGGAGCTAGTTTGGATTTCCTTCTTGAGTAAAAGCAACATAGTATTGATCTAGACAGGGCCACCAATGTACTTCTCATATTATTCCTGTTCACCTCTAGATCTTCCTTGGTGGCGATTTTTCTGAGCTAGTCCAAGTATTCTTCAACCTCCTGCCTGACTTTATTCCTGCCTTTTTCTTTGGTAAGTGAGCCAACTGAAGGGATCTTGTGTGACTTCACCATGAAATCCACACTATTCTACAAATGTCATGAATGAGCTGAGTTGTTTTTTACTCTGGATAATCATTTGAACCCCTTCTTTCTCCAACTTAACCTATTTCCTTCCTTTCTTTGCCAACTCATGAGTTGTGCCTTTGCGCTTCATTTCCCACTCACGAACAATAGCGATGGTTGTATGAATAAACTCAAGATATTTAGCATTATATTTTCACTTCTATTGCATGTCGTGCAAGAGGACAAATTCTTTGTGCATGGTGAAAAGATCCTCATAAAGGCCTCTCATGGTTTCTCCCAATGCTGATACTTCACCAAGTATCACTACCTTAAGTTATTCTAGATACACGTTGCAAGAGCTACTTTCTAGACCTCTTCTTGGAGTTGTTCCACTTGTTTCCTTGCTGGCTGTAAATTATTTGTTATATGTCCATGCTTGGCTATGAGATACTCTATGTTTGACCTCGTATAACCTGCGGAGAACAATTTGGTTTCAGCAATTGCTTCTGGATTTCGCCTGGTATCTGTCACAATCACCCTTTCTCTAATGAATGCAGGAGATGTGAGTTCCTCTGGAAAGTATTTATTCTTGTTTGCACAATATTCTTTTGAATCTCATTGTAGGTTAGATTGTATGTATCCATGACCATACCATCATCAAGAGGAACTATTTCCTCTTCTTGGCTCAAAGATTTCTCTACTATTGGAGGAGGAGGAGACTGAGTAGTGATTTTTCTACGTGGAAGGCATAAAATAAACATATTGGTTTTTCTGCTCCATTTCTACCTCCATTTCCTGAATTACTATTAGGTCTTCAATTTCTTGGGCAAGTTCCTTATCATGCAATTGATTTCTCTCTTCTTCGCGTAGCTGGTTATGTTCCTCTTCTTCTGATTGCTTATGTGTTTCTTCTTCTTCTTCTTTATTCTATCTTTCTTCTTCTTCTTTCCTTTTCCATTCTTCTTGTTCCTTATGTTCTCTTTCTTCCTTTTGTTTCAATTCCTTCTCCTGCTTCCTCTATTTTCTCTTTCTTTCTACTGTTATGGGTTCTTTCAAGATGATTGGATTTGCTTTTTATTTGTGGCTATGTTCTTCTGTTGGATTGTGCACAACTTTCCATTTCCCATTTTGCACACTGGGTTGCGCCACACTAATGGTTCTAATTCCATAATTATTTTTGGCTGAGGAGTAACCTATGATTTTCCTACAAAGGTGACTAGTTGGCAGGGGTTAGATGCATTGTACAAATTATTTATCCTTTCCTTATTTGGCATAAAATAAGTCCTCCTCAGCCAACTGAAATGTATCTTTTCAAACATTCCTTGGATCATAAGGATTTTAATCTACTCGATCAATTGTAAATTTCTCTATCTCTTTACCTTTGGTGTCAACAACCTTTAGATTTGTCATCTCGTACAATCCAATTTGCACAAGAAGAGTGGGCCAGGGTGTTTTCTTCTTCCTCTACAACACTCCTGAAAACCTTGTGGAAAGATGATAAGCAACTTCTTGCATGACCATCTTGTCAGTGGTATACCTCAGTAGTAGACGTTGAGAATTATGTCTAGGTTTTAACTCTTTTCAGAAATTACCTCCATACGAATTCTAAAAATATAAAATAAACAATGGTGAGAGCATAAAATATAAAATATATATACACAAATATTTTCCCCTAGATCCCAAAAGTAGGACTACAAGATTGACTTTTCATTATGTTCCTTTGAATGTTACAATACATATATATACATGCTGAAGAATTCATAAACCCTAATGCACCATCCCTAAATTAGAACATAAGTGTAGTTCCCTTGATTGGATATACAAAATTTCATGGGAAGAAAACCATCATGCCCAAAACCATGTGCAAAACCCATGCGCAAAACCATAGGTATATCTGCCCAGCTAATATAGGGTCCAAATTTTTTTTCCATGGGCACTTTCCCAAACTTTGTGAAAGGGGGCTATCGCCCCCCTCAAAACCCCCAACAGGGGGGGATGCACCCCACTTGTGATCCCCTCATGCATGCAACTAATCATGGAAATAATATAACACACACCCAACATTATCCTACTTGTTCTTTTCTTTTCCACATAGGGGGTTACATGCGAGCTTAGTCATGGGTCCTACCCTACAACTCCCATTGTTTCTCTACACCAAGAAAAATTCTTACTGATCATAGACTTCATCAATGCATCTACAATGTTCTTCAAAGTGTCCATGTTTACCAACAACACCTTTTTGTCCTCAACCATATCCCTCACAAAGTGATACTTAACATCAATGTGCTTTTTCTTTGAATGATAAGCAGGGTTCTTTGCTAAGAAAATTGCACTTTGGCTGTCACAGTCTATCCTTATATATCATTGTACTAGCCCCATACATCAACCCAATTTGTGCAACCAAACTGCTTCATTTCTTGCATGAGTGGCTACCATGCATTCTTCCTTTGTGTTTGAAAGTGCCACTACAGACTGTCTCTTGCTCATCCAACTGACTTCTCCTCCAAATAAGTTAAACACATACCCACTTGTACATCTTCTCTCATCTAGATCTCCAACCAATTCTACATCAACAAAGCCACAGATTTCCAAAACTCTTTCCAATCATTGCCTTCCTTGGTAGCACAAACCAAAATCACCAGTGCCACACAAATACCTAAAAACCTATTTCACTATTGTCCAATGCTCCTTCCTTGGTTTTGACATAAACCTGCTCAATACTCCCACTGCATGTGAAATGTTTGGTCTAGTACAAACCATTTCATACACCAAGCTATTGACTGCACTTGCATATGGAACATGGAACATGTCGACTTCCTCTTCTTGTGTCTTGGGACACTGTTCAGTAGATAAATTTACACCTACATGAATAGGAACTTCACTAGTTTACTATCCTGCACATTAAACCTCTACAGTATTGTCTGGACATACCTCCTCTAGTTTAACTAGACCTTCCTATTTAGTTTCCATGCCCAAAATATAGTTTTCAGCACCAAGATCCTTCATGTAAAATTTGGAGGACAATTGGGTCTTCAAATCATGGATAATTTCTTTTTCATTTCCAATCAGCAACATATCATCCACATATAAGACTAGATAAATTATACAGTCACCAATTAATTTAAAATACACACAGTGATCCATTTTCCTTCTAGTGAATCCAATTCCCCATATATATGTATCAAATTTCTGATACCACATCCTTGGTGACTGTTTTAACCCATACTGAGACTTTTTTAACCTGCATACCAGTTCTTTCTTTCCCTTCACCACAAGGCCTTTAGGTTGTTTCATGTAGATCTCTTCTTCCAGATCCCCATGAAAAATTTTTATCTTTACATCCATCTATTCAACCTCAAAATCAAAAGCAGTAGCAATAGATAAAAG
Source organism: Pinus tabuliformis (assembly GCA_031772625.1). NCBI lineage: Eukaryota > Viridiplantae > Streptophyta > Pinopsida > Pinales > Pinaceae > Pinus > Pinus tabuliformis. The sequence goes on from CM062811.1 coordinate 420,183,105, forward strand.
TAATCTAATAGAAGAAACGTTGGCAGCAGGAGAAAAAATATCACCAAAATCAAGTCCTTACACTTGGGAATAACATTTTTCTACCATCCGAGCTTTGTATTTTTCCACGTTTCCTTTTGCATTCATCTTCTTCTTAAAAACCCATTTGCTTCCAATGGGTTTCCTTCCAGCCAACAACTCCACCAAATCCTACGCCTCGTTCGTGTCCAAAGATGCCATTTCATCAACCATGGCCTCTTTCCAAAGTTTTCCATGCTATGAATCTACTACCTCCTTGAGAGTTCTGGGATCATCATCAGTAATAGATAAAGGAAAAATTGAACAGAAAGAAAACGAACTATACCATTCTAGCTACCTTATTTCTCAAACTGATCTTCTCACAATTGGAGTCTGTGGCTCTTCATCTTCTGATTCTTGTTCTGTTGTAGAGTCTGATTCTTCCTCCTTGAGCTCAAACTCTATCTTCTCAAGCTCCTTTAGTATGAATTTATGTTTAATAACATACTTCTCCTCTCTAAATGCCACATCTCAGTTGTACACAATGTTCCTTGTTTCTGGGTTCCAAAGCTTATAACCTTTTAAACCATCCTTTTACCCAATAAAGATGCACCTTTCAGATTTACCATCCAACTTAGTTATTTTTTCCTTTGGAACATGTACATATGCATCACAGCCAAATACCCTCAGATGTGAATTAGTTTCTTACCAGTCCATACCTCATTTGGAGTCTTATCCTACAATGTTGATGAAGGTGATCTATTAATCAGGTAACATGTAGTCTCCACGGCCTCATCCCAGAATTCACATCCTAACCTAACACCATTGAGCATGCTTTGTTCCTTTTCCATCAATGTCCTATTCATTCTTTCTGCAACTTTGTTTTGTTGAGGTTTTATTGAGTATTCTTCTGTTGTGGTATAGCACACTTCTTACAAAACTCTTCAAATTCCTTTTTGCAGAAATCTCCACCATTATCTGTCCTCGACACCTTTATCTTTTTCTCTGTCTAGTTCTCTGTCTCTGTCAAAGAACTCAAATTTATCTCGTGGAAATATATCATTGCATTCCTTGATAAGTCATCTATAAATGATACATAGTACACAGACTTATCCAGTGATGGAACTGACACAACTCCAAACACATCATTATGCACAAGCTCTAATATCCATTTTGCCCTATTAACACAAAAAGGGGAACTTACTTGATCCTTCTTCCCATATACACAAAGTTCATAGAAATCAAATTCTAGAGAGAAATTATACATACCTTCTACCATACCATTACCATGAAGTATTTGAAGGCCCTTCTCTCTAATATGTCCAAGAATTTGATGCTATAGCATGGTCTTTTCTCTAAGAGACCACTAGATTTTCTGCTCCACTTTCAAGAACCACAGAATTCTTACATCCATCAATAAAAATACTACCCAAAAGCTTTTACAAAGTTCCAATCCAAAATCCTCGCATCAATACCAGTGCTCCAGAAACCATCTTGTAGGTATATTTCTCGAAAAACTATTTTTTACACCGACACCATCCATCTTTCTTACAGAAGTTAGATTTCTACCCAATATAGGAATATACCAAAAACCTGGAAGTGTTCTAATCCTTTCACCTTGCAACTTTAGCTTGACATTTTCACGTTTGATGATTTTAACCTTCTTTTCATCCCTTAAGAATACATCACCACCATCATATTTCTCATACTCACAAAACCACTCCCTATGGGGAGTGAAGTGAAAGGATGCACCTGAGTCAATCAAGCATGCCCCATGATCTACATGTGTACTTGAAGAAGAATCCAAGTACAAATCTCCACCTTCATCTTAGGTGGTTTTTTCCTCTGGAGAAGGAGCATCGTCAGATCCCTTTCATTTCTCAAGAGATTTATATCTACAGTACTTTTTGAAGTGCCCTTCCTTTGCACATTTCCAGCACACCTTTATAGGGTTTCGTGGAGATTCAGATCTCCCTCCAGATTTAGATCTCCCACTCAATGACTTATTTTTGTTTCTGTTCTAAGACCGTCCTTGTACATACAAGGCATATCCATTTTCGCCCTCCATATTTTTCTGTCTCATCTCCTCTGACAACAAGGATGAGACTATTTCATCAAACTTCATGGTATTTGTATTGCTACCTCTTACAACAACCAAACTATCCAATGAATCTGGTAGAGAACACAACAAACTGATGCACTTATCTTCATCTGAAATTTTAATATCAACAAATAACAACTGGCTTACCACAACATTAAAGGCATTCAAATGCTTTATCATCGAGTCTCCATCCTTCGTCCTCAGGTTATACAATCATTTTCGTAGGAAAAATTTGTTCAGCAGGGAATTAGATTAGTAAAAGGTCCCTAACTTGTCCCTCGGAGACTTCGTTGTAGCTTCCTCTGATACATTCAACAACACTAAATCTAAGATACATAACTGTATTGTGCTCTTTGCTTTTCAATCCAACTTCTCCCAGTCTTCATCTGACATTGTCGTTGGTTTAGTACCCAGATCTACCGTGATCCGCTGATCTTTATCCACCAGTAGATTCTCAATCTTGAGCTTCCACAACTCAAAAATATGACCATTAAATTTCTCGATCTCTATCTTTCCACTACTCGCCATCTTCTTTCACCACAAGAATCAATCTTACAGATCTCCCACTGAACAAGGTCTACCACAGGCCCAAGAAAAACCCCACAACAGCAAAGACATCCCCTTGAAGCCAAAAGAGCTATCATAAAAAAAATGTAGTTTTAACCCTGTACAAAAATCACCCACATACGAATTCTAAAAATAGAAAATAAAACAATGGCAAGAGCATAAAACATAAAACAGATATATACAAAGATTTTCCCCTGGATCCTAAAACCGAGACTACTAGATTCATTTTTCATTATGTTCCTTTCAATATTACAATATATATATATATATATATATATATATATATATATATATATATATATATATATATATATATATATATATATATATATATATATAGGTCGAAGCATTCATAAACCACAATCCATTAACCTTGGACTAGAACATAATTGTAGTTCCCTTGACCAGATCTGCAAAATACCATGGCAAGAAAACCATCATGCCCGAAAACATGTGTAAAACCCATTCACAAAACCATAAGTAGGTCTACCCACCTAACATAGGGTCCAAAAAAATTTCTTGGGGCGCTTCCCCAGACCCCATGCAGGGGGGCTACTGCCCCCCCATGTGTGCAACTAATCGTGGAAATAGTATTCATCAAAGATCATCTTCCACAATGGAATGATGAATTGATCCATCTTCTTCTGCATAAATCCTCTATGGCTGTAATTTGAAATCATCTTGTACAAAATGTGTACAACAGGTTCCCTGGGTGTCCAAGTCCAACTCATGGTAGGAAAGGAGTTCTCAGCACAAATTGGATCCATCAAGTAAGAAGACATGTAGAACCTTTCTTTCTTACCCTTGGGAGGGTTCTTGGCATAAGCTATATGGGCCCTCAATTGTTGAGCCAACATGTCTAACTAGTTAAACGGTTTTCATTATTTCATAATGTAATGTAGCAATAATTCCCAACCTTCGAGAAAGGTCTCAATACTCTTTTGACCATAGATTTGGAAACATAGAAGTATCAAATACTGAAATGCCTTCCCGATATATTTAGTCTTGTAAGTGTTGTTAGGTGTATGGAGAAATTTGAATGGATATTTCACCCAACCTTTGATGACATCCTTCATTCTCAATTAACTGGTTAATGCATAGAAGTCAAAATCCATGTAGGATTCTAGCACTGGAAAATGATACATATATTGAAAATCACGCGTCATGAAATACGAAAGCCTTTGTCCACTAGCATTGTTGAGAGTCATGGTGTTTGTATCTATATGTGAAAAAATACAGTTAACATTGCCTTCACATGGAAAGGATGGATACTTACATGAAACCTTGTGTAATGCTAACCTTTGGACATTGATGTAAACCTACCTGTTTTCAAGATTTTCTTTGAAACTTCTTGTAGCGTAAACGTATTTCATTATGTGTCATGTATTGTGATGGGCCTACAAATTAGACACAAAATAAGGCCCATATTACCATCCTTCAGTACATTAAGCCTCTCTTTTCTAATTAGATTATATATCTTTATCTTTAGTATGTTCATTAGGAAGGTTTAGAGATAATTTCATATTTGTGCCTAATATTGTTTATTTTTGCATAATATTGAGAGAATATTGAGTAAATTTTGAATGAGATAATGTAAAGACTTTCTCCCTACTACACGATGGTTCAAGATTGGATAATAAAAGAAAAAAATATCATGAAATTATTGATAAACTCTGGAGATCCACCGATTGAGAAAATCTAGGAATTTGTTCTCTGTGATTTAATGAAGATTCCTACTTTTGGGAACGAGATCCACTTTTTGAGGAATTTTGGAGGGGAAAGCTGCATCCTTTTAAGGATAATTATTCCTCATCAATTTGTATAACTACCAATTCGAATTGTCCTCTAGAGGAGGTATTTCTTAGTCTTCTTGTGGAGAAAACTTGTTATTTAACATCTCCACTTTCATTTCTAGCAAGGATGTACTTGGATTGATTCAAGTAATGAACTTTGATGCCATTTTTAGCTTCGAAAGATTGGTTTCCTTCATAGGACTTTGAGTATCCTTGGTCTTGTCCATTCCAAGATCCTCAAATCCTTGTTGTATAGCTTATTTATTTTCTTTGAATGTCTTTTTCACTTGCATCTATTATTTCTCAATTTAGTGTTCATGGCTCTTTTGTTGTAGGTTACATTTTTTAAATCATTGAAGTGATTTTTTTTGTAGTTTATTTATAGATCCATAAGAATGGTGCATCCTTATAACAAGTTTGAAAATTCATATTCATCAACGATCTACTTGGATTGGTGTATTAACTCACAAACCTCATATTTCTGGAAGTATCTTGTAGCAAAATATTAGTAATTTCCTGCTATTTTTTAGAATGTGTTAAAGAACTTCATTTGAGTTTATTCCCCTTGTATCGAGTCATAAAAAAATTTAATTTTAATAAAAAAAAATTAATAAAAAAAATTACCACATATCATTTTAACTTGATCAGGTTAGGCATTTGATAGGTTAACTAGCTCACTAATTCTTGAATTTCTAGTTTTTAGCGTAGTAATTTTCTGTTACTTTTTAGCACATTTTAACAAGAGTATTTTCAAGTGATTCCACTTGGAATGGAGTCTTAGGAAATCCTACTTTATAAAAAAAAAGTTCCATCTAATTTTCATTTGATTTTCTTGGGCATTCGGCAAGTTATCTCGAGGAGTAGCAGCCTTGTAACAGCCTTGTACCAATCCTATAACAGACCTATAACACTCCCTAAACTTGACCAAATTCACTCCAAAAGCTTGGTTTTTATCCCTTAGGATTGAATAATTATCTCTAGGCTCTAAATACATGATTGAGGAGGACCTTGGACCATTTTGAACTTGCCTTTTTACCCCTGCAACACATCTCAACAATTTGGGTTAGTGGACAAATTTATGAATTGTATAGCACAATAATGATTGCCACATGAAGTATCTAATGAACTTTGTCAATGGATCTAATCTCTTTGGAATGCAATGATTTATTACATGCTCTTTCCTTCATGCAATTTATATTAGTTTTCTTTCTTTATTCTTAAGCTAGGGTTTCTATTTCAAGCATTATTATTTCCATTCCATAGACTAGGTTTCCTTTCAATGCAACATTTACATTTTACAAGTAGCTTAATGTTTACATTTTTGCAAGTATTATAGCTTTTACATTTCTTAAATTAGGATTGTAATTTATATTTGAGCAAGCAACATTTTTATTTCTTGCAAATAGAGTAACATTTCCATTTCTACAATTAGTTTAGGCTTTGATTTCATGACATTCACTCCATTACATCATATCAATGAAGGAATGACACATTGCATGTTGCACATATAGTGCTGACACCTCTTAAGTAGTTATGAACCATGGGTTGATAATTTAAGTTGGTAGCCTTGGTAGTTGCAACATTTTTTTTTCACTACCGAGGCTCATCAGTTTTGGGCATCGTTTCCGGGGAGGTATCAAAACATTCATTGTTTTCTTCCCTAGTTGATTCATTTCTTTTAATTTCTGCAAAAAAAAATAACAAAAAAAAATAGGCATATTACATTGCGTTAGCATTCTTATTCAAAAAATTCTCCAACACCAAACCCCCCCATTTTATCACGTGGTGCAATATGAACAACATCACCATCCACTTTTGTAGGTAGAAGAAAAAGAGGTGACAAAGAAGGTAGAATTAATGGATGGAGATGATGAAAATGATGAATATCCTCATGGATTTCCCATTCAAGGTACCAATAATAGTGTTCATATGAAGAACATCCCTCCATCTTTCCTTCCCAACTTCCATAGTATGAGGTCAGAGGATCTGGAAACCTTTGTCTATGAATTTGAAGTCATTTGTAGATATTATGGTTACTTACTAAACACTCAAAAATTGAGATTGTTTCTGGAAACATTAAAGGATAAAGCTCTTAAATGGATCATGATTTTAGGGACTAACTCAATAAGATCATAGAATGATATGAAAAATATATTTATAGATCATGAAATTAAATAAGAAATCTTTAGAATAACTCAAAAAGAAGATGAGAGCCTTGAGGATCTAATAGAGAGACTCATGTATAATGTTAAGAGGGAAAAGTTACATCATTTAAGATTTGACACACTAAGAACCCTCTTACTTAGAACAATTAGGGATGAGTGGATTGATCTCCTTGATATCATGAGTAAAGGTGACGTATACCCATTATCATTTGAAGAAATTTGTGAAATATGCAAGAACATATCAAGAGGAAGGGAAAAAGTATGTAAATCAACATCAATATTAGTAAGTCAAGATGACCATGGAAATTTGCTTGATAAATTTAAGAAAAAAAAATCTTAGCAATCTAAGTGAATAGGTAGAAATTTTAAGAATTCAAAATAAGCAAAAGGAATATCTTGATATTCGTGTTTTCCATGCAGAATCACATATTATTAAATATTTCCCATCATTACCAAGATTGACAGAAGTTTACCAATAAGACAATGGAGCAAGTCAATCACATAAGCCGTTATGTTATGTAGCTCCAAGAAGGCCATGGAAGCCTAGTCAACCTAATGTGATACAAGAAACTAATTTACAATTTCAATATTTTGCACATCCATCTCAAATTAATTAGAAAACACACTCTTTCATTGGCAACCTTCGCTATCTCAACCCCAAAACCAATCTTGGAAACAAGGTTGGAAAGGAACTTATGGAAGAAATCCAAAATATCCAAAATATTTTCCTCAATATTCTCCATACCCAACTCCATGTTATCCCTACCATCCACCTCCACCACAACCACAACCTAAACAACATCCATCTCAAAGATCCAATCCCACTCAACTACTTGTACCACCATTTCTAAAACCACACAAGGAAGTACCTCAACCCACTTACAATGCAGAGGCATAGTGATTCCAGAAAAGTCCTCTTCATATAAATGGTATTCGTCTTAGATTAAGAAGAGTATTGTAGAAAAGGGATTCTCTTGATTTCAATGAAGGACAACATTCAGAAATAGATGGTTCACATGAGATTAACAAAGTTCCATTTTGTTTACCATCAAATCCTTTATCTATTCAAGAGAATAATCAGAAAATAGTAAAAGATTTTAATGGAATATAAAAATAATACATGAAGAATGATCTAGATGATAAAGTGAACCAAGGGCATCAAAGCTATATTGAGGTTTGGTTCCATAAAACCAACAAGATGGAGCATCACTATCCTCTTCAACAGTTCTTGATATCATCACATCGAAGGAAAATGGTATCTCATATTCAAGCACATGTTAAAGCATATATTTCAAACCTACACATGAATTTATTTTTCATCTTGTTATGCACATGTCTCCATTGGAAATATTCCTATACTTTAAATATATTTTCCTGTTTCAAGTAGAGTAAGGATAGAGGAATAAGAAAAACAAGAAAAAGGGGAAAAGAAAATAAGAGAAAAGATAAAATATTGGGTGAAAACCTCCTTTGAGGTGCCTAACATTGACTCACTGATTGAAAACCTCCTTGATGAAGTTAGTGGGTTGAAAAATAGAAAAAAAAAAGGAAAAGATCCTAAGTGAAAATCTCCTTTGAGGCTCCTAGGAAGACCTACTAGTTGAAAACTTTATTAAGGAAACTAGTAGGCGTAAGAAAAGAGAAAAATAATGAAGATAATGAAAATAAGAAAAATATTTTCTCCATGTATCTCTTTTTGATGAATGCAAGTGCACTCCAACCTTTACAAGAAACAAGAACAAGTTAGGATCAAAAGAAAAAAAGTTGATCAAAAACCTAGTCAAAGAAAGTCAAACTTGGGCTTTCTCCTCATTTCCTCAAATGCTCCAATAGGACCAAGGCCATGTCAATCCATCACCCACATCCATTTCCAGCATCCACCCATCATTACCTAGGCTTTCCCATTCATTTTCCTCATTGTCCTAGAGTGCTATAGGATTTCCAAAATACATAGCGCAAAAAATTGTCTTACCATATCTCAAAAACTATGCATCTTTTTATCGGGTTGTTTCATGTGGAGAAGCATAAGTATGATGTTAACATGCTCAATAAATTCCAAGAAATTCTAGTGCATACTTTTCGAGAAATTGGCCCTCATCACTTACAACCATTTTTCATTTTTTACGAGATTCATGCATCTGTTGGAAAATAGGTTTTACGGGGAGATGAATAAGGATGATGGAAAGATGCTCAATTTTTTTTAGGTAAATCCAATCTATTCTTTAATAGATATGGATAAAATAATTATGTTATAGGAGTGTTCTAGAATTGCTATAGGAATGACCAAAATTTCTACAATATTGTGATCAGCATAGAGAGAGGAGTCAGGTCCTATGTTTTCCTTGGGGGAATAAAAAAAGAAGTCTACCGTACCTCCACCATCCATCATCCACACCATTTAGTCACTTTTCCATACAAAAATTCATCTATGTTAATGAAAAACCCCATTTTTACCCCTTCTTCCACAATTTTCACCACCACTAAAACTTCTAGTCTCAACCCACAATCTCGCCATGAATTATCAGAGATTTTGAATGCATTGAATGAATATTATTGTGATATTGGAGGGGTCTATCTGACTGCTATAGGAAATAATCCAGTCCTCTAGCAGCCTGGACAAATCCTACAGAACCATAGTTGAAGACACTTGAAAACACCAAAGTGAATATTTAGACATCCTGAAGCATTTAAGGACCATATTTGTGATCTTGGGCAGCAACAAAAATGTTGAGGAGCTATTATAGGGTCACTTTTCATCTTTAACAACAGTATATTGATCCAACATTTGAAGAACTTGCATCAAAAGATTTCGCTTAGTCAGACATCTCTAAAAAAGTACATTTTTTTTTCTCAAATCAAGGGCAAAGCATTAAGAAGCTAGCATGGAAAATGGCTCCTCCAAATAGTCAATGATCAACCACCATTTTTGAAGTAGCATGCAAGTATCAAGGAAGCTAGAGGCCTATTAGAGCAGCTACAAGCACCCTCCAAAGTTTTGGCCTGCACCTAATTTCAGAGCCTCCCTTGGGAGTTTTGCTTGATGACTGCACACCCTCAGGTTCACTCAGTGAGCCCCTAGGAGTCTTTCCATCCACCTTTTTTGTTCATTTCACCCAAGTTTCTACTTGTCGCTGTCTAATTCATGCTTGCGACCATGTTCTGGTTATGCTCAAATTCTTCACTTCATGTGTACTTGACGTGCTCGCTATGAAAGCATTTGTCGCACTCACATGTAGAGTCACATTCACTGTTGCACAAGCGCCGTCACGATTAATCAATGATCCATCACCAGTGTCACGCTTGTCGCTTGCACCGTTGGTCATTCATGTTGAACTTGGGTTTCTAGATGTTTTGAGTCATTTTGTTGTCGAGTCACGTGAGTGTGCATTTGCATGATCATATATGCATCTCTCGACCATTCACACACATAGTCATTTTGTTGAAGTTTCTATGACCAGACTCCCCTCTAACAGCTAGACCATCACCCTGCCATCAAGTCGATTGACTGTAACCCAGAACAATGGAGAATCACAAAGCAAGTCTTTCCAAGATGCATTGATCGCAAGCAATCCAATAAGCTTTCATGCTGGCCACCCTGACAATCGGACCCGACAGCCACCCCAGCAATGATTCCCCACAAAAATTGCATAAAGGCTACTGACCTTGGTTGCTCTGCTGACTGAGGAAATTGCGTAGACAAGTCAGACAGAAACCAAGTGCCCATCCCTGTCTCCCTCAGCAAATTAAGCAATTTTCCCAATCAGTCCTCTCAACAGCTGACCGACTGCTCATCTAGGAAACTGTGTAGTTTTCATTAGCAGACCTTCTGCTAGATAACATTATGCTCAGCTCAGAAACTGCATAGAGATGATCAGCAATCCATCCTGTTAGCTTCGGCTCATTTTTCCTCACTAGCAACTTCTAGTTCCCTCCAGGAATTACATAGTTTCTACTGCCGAGCTCCTAGTAGCCAACTGCCAGTTCCCCTTGGAAGTTGTGCAGTTTCTACATCCAGTGACCCAGCAGCAAACTGCTAGTCCCCTTTGGTAATTGCGTATTTTTTACTACCAAGCTCCCAACCAGTTCCATCCAAAAACTACACAATTTCTGCCTGCTGATCCTCCTTGTAGCCCAGCTTGTTCCTCCAAAAAATTGTGCAAATTTGGCCTTCCATCCCCTGCTATACACTCATTCTAGAAACTGTAGAGATTATGTCTACCTTGCCTTCCTGTATCCCAGACTGTCCCTCCCAAAATTTGTGCAATTTTCTATCATCAACACTTCCTGCCCAATCTGCATTTGTATATGCATGAAGAGGAAGGTCTGCATTTCTAGGATACCATAAACCAAAGTCCTAAGTTCCTTGAAGATATTTGAAAATTCTTTTGACTACCTAAAGGTGTGATTCCTTTAGATTTTCTTGGAATCTTCCAATTATTCCTATTGCATGCATGATGTCAGGTCAGGTACCTGTTAGATAAAGCAGACTGCCAATCATGGATCTGTAAGTTGGTTGATTTACTATTGTTGATTCATCATTTGAACTGAGACTACTTCCTGTTACCATTGGGGTACATACAGGTTTAGAATCTTCCATTTCATACCTTTTCAAGATCTTTTTGAGATATATGGTTTGTGACATAAAAATACCATCTTTATTTTGTTGAACTTGTAGACCAAGAAAATAGGTAAGTTCACCAAGCAATGACATTTAAAATTCTTGCTGAATTACTGAAGCAAAATTTTGACTCATGGATTCTTCATTGCTACCAGAAATGATATCATCAACATAAACAACAATAATTATCAATTTATCAATTTCAATCATTGTATATAGATTGTTATCTGCTAAACCTTTTGTAAAACCTTGTTGGTGTAGATATTTGTCAAGACGGTAATACCAGGCCCTTGGAGCTTGTTTCAGACCATAGAGGGCCTTTTTGAGCATGGAAAATTTTAGGGGCTAATGTTCGCCCAGTGGGCTAATTTTCCTTGATTTTTCCAAAAAAAGGTTCGCCAATTACCAATTTTTATAAAAGACGATTCGCCCAAATTTTAGAATATAAAATTATTTTACCTCAAAAATCGCCAACATTATATAGAGACTATATATAAAATCATTATAGATTTGAATAATTTTACAAATATATCAATACACATTTTATAGTTTGCATATTAGGGATTAGTGAGATTCGCCAATGTTTTTAAACTTCAAGAAAATTTTCCATCCTTAAAATTTTCCTTGTTTTTGAGTCTACATACAAGTTTTGCATCATTTCCAAGAATGAATCCTTCTGGATGTTCAATATAAACTTCTTCTTCTAAATCTCCATTCAGGGAGGTGGATTTTACATCCATTTGATATACTTTGAATTTTTGGAAGCTAGAGAGAGCAAGAAACATCCTTATGGCTTCAAGTCTGGAAATAGGTGAAAAGGTTTCTTCAAAATATATACCTTATTGTTGAGTGTACCCTTTACAAAGAAGTCTGGCCTTGTTTCTAATGACTTCTCCATTTTCATTCAGTGTGTTTTTGAATATCCATTTCGTTCCTATAATATTTTTATCATGAGGTCTAGGAACTAATTCCCAAGTATCATTCTTTTCAATTTGCTCAAGTTCTTCATCCATGAACTTGACCCAACATTCATCTTTGCAAGCTTCATTTACATTTTGAGGTTCGGTGGAGGATAGTAATAGTTCTTCGTGTCTGTACACCTGGCGCTTTTTCCCCTAAAATTTGAGTTTCTCGATGATTTTTCTGAACATACCTGCACAAAGTCTTTTCTTCTACCATTATCTCTTCTTCTGGTGCTTCATTTGTTTCTTCTTCTACCATTATCATTTGTTTCTTCTACCTTCTCTCATTCTCGAGCTTCTACTGGAAGGGAGATACAACCCCCTAGCTCTTGTACTAGCCGATATGTTTACTAGTATGTAGGCGCCAACCTACAGAAGGCTACGACCTTCTTTCTTCCTCCAGGGACCATGTTTCATAAATTTTTAGACCCGATGCTCCTGGTACACAACAATACATATGAAGGCCTTGTTTCATCCAATTTTCATACTGGACCCATCAACAACATTGAAGCTTTAAAATCAATCACCATTGCAATACAACCATCAAATCAACTGGAACAGATAGATCAATGTAACCAGTACACAGATCTGAACCCAGAACACTGCATCATCATTCAGAACCAGCTGTAACCTCAAAACTATGCATCAAAGTGTATACGCTACTTGGAAGAGCTGAACCAACATGTATACGCAACTTCACCAAAGCAAACCAACGTATATATTAGTAAATACTTACTTATAACTTCGCTGCATTTCCCGACTTCAGACATACCCAGATCATCACATATAAAGGATAAAACATGTGTTAGCAATTAGATTTAGCCCATCCATTATCAGATCACATAATGATAAGTAATTATGATCCCGATCCATCATTAGATCTCATCCATCATCACTGAAGCAAATCATAATTAGTCAATCTGAAAATACTATCACCAAAATACAGTCACCAGAACACAAAGCAGAACCCAGAACTTTGCAATAGCAAATAGAAACAACTGAAACTTTAAACATCATACTTCATAAGGTAGACACTACTTCCATGTGTCGAACCAGCATGTATACGCACTTTTACCAAAGTGAAACAGCGTACACATCTAAAAATACTAACTTCAAACTTCACAGACATTCCAAACTTCATTCACGCTCAGATCATAATATTTACGGAATAAAACATGTGTCAGTATTCAGATCTAGACTGTCCATGATCAAACCACATAATGATGATTCATTTAAGGTTTTGTGATCCCGATCCATCAACCATATAGGCACATCCTTAGATTGGATCAAGCAAACCATTAGAAGCTCATTAACCTACATATATAATCCAACACTTCATAAGATATTCAAATCCCTTTCACACCTTGGCCTAATGATCTTCTCCTCCTTATATAGTTTTAGGCCTTTCTCAATACCGTGGATACAACTACTTAGGACCAATACCCAAGACCAAACACCTCAGACCAATTACCTTGGGTCAAATACCTTGGACCAAGAACTTTGGTTTTCCAAGATATATGCACTTTTCCTTGTGTGAAAGTGCATGTTTACGTATACACGCCTTTTGCTCAGTAAACATGCATGTATACACAGCTTGGACAAGGTGAACTTGTGTATACCTCTATTTCTTCATTCTTTGGAGTCTGATCTTTAATTATTTACTGTTGACCTACTACACTGTGATCTTCCATCTGAGTGAGTTTCCATGAAGGACAACAACTTTATCATAATGCCAACACATATGAGCTTTTCATGTCTTCCAACATGTAAGGAAGGAACAAAATTCCAAAGAATCATCGAGAAAACCAAAGACCATCGAAGACTCCCAAAACTTTTCCATACGGAGGTGAAGTTGTGCTACACCATGAAGACATACATCACCTAGCAGCACTGTAGTTCGACATGCACTCAAGCAACAGCATGATTGTACTAGCATTGTCATGTCAATTCATGTCATGAGTCATGTATCCCACATCTCTACTATGGGCTATGTTTTCAATCAATGTAATGTAACGTGGAAGTCCAAGAGATCCACTTGTTGTACAAAGAGTCATGTAAAGTCAAAAAATCATGGAAGTCAAATAATCATGAAGGTAATCGAACATCCACAAGGGTCAGTTTCACCCTTGGCTATAAATACCCCCTTATTTGTAAATGGAAAGGAATTTTCACCTCAACTCCCCCCACACAGCCAAGAGAGTCTGTAATCTTTTCTTTGAGGAGCAAGTAGTGGCTCCAACGCCCCGCTCACGGGGTTAGTGATCTATGGTGTAACAATGTGTCTTGGAACTTTCTCTTAATTCAGAAGCCTGCTAATAGGCCAACACATTTTCACACATGTATTGTAACTATTGTAAGACTAATCTTGAACATTTGTAATGCATGTTTCTTTAACCTGTGTTGAACACTTGAACTATTTCATTTGTTGTAATACGTAATATGTTAATGGAAATGTGTCATATATGTTGTTAATGTTGTCTCACAAGTGGTGTCTATCTCCCTAGACATCAGGAAAACCTTTTACATAAATCTTGTTGTAACAACTGTTTCACTTGTTCGGACTCATCCGTTGAGTGTTGTACGTGTTATCTTACCTTGTGTGTTGTGACTACTGCATCCATGTGGACTACTCCTTCGGAAGTTGTGCATGTCCTATTATGTTGTGTGTTCCTAGCCGAGTTGAGACTTCATCCCAACCAACTTGGGACTCACTCTCACCCTCTCCCCTTATAGTGAAATAATTATTGACACAATTACACTAGCATTCAACAAGAATGCGAACCTCACTTCTCGAAGACAAAGCAGACCACTTTCTTGTGCTGACAAGCAAGATTTGAGGCAATCCTTAAGAAAATGGCAATCGGGCCATCATACTAGGCGAGACTCCCACACCAAATGGTGTGAGTTATAGTTGGGACTTCATACCAAGGTGATCCCCTGAATGTTGGCGGGTCTAGCACTGTCAACATTTCTAGCGCTAGAAGGAGGGCAACTAATTGTATATGGTTGAATATACCCTCACACTCATTCGTCAATCATCTAGTCAAGGTAGTAACTCGCACTCCGTCTCACCTACACGCAACTTTGCAGTTGGTTACTCCTCACCTCCCAGGATTGAGCACGAGATTTTGTATCATAAAACTCACTCCGTCCATCCCATCACTCGCTAATTCAGGAAAGCAGTCAGACTGATCCGTGACATACAACATATTCCATACGCATCAAGGAAGTCAAAGGCCACTCCCACAGGAGTTGTTGTATCATCGGTGGAAGAAGAAATCCTTGCCACACTCGAAGGTTTGGCAGAAGCTATTGAATATGGAGAGGAACCTCTGCTCTTTCGGTAAGCTGAACAAGACACTCTTGTGATCTTAAGATGAGACTCTGGTACAGGAGGTGGGGGGGAAGGCAACGAAGGAGGCTGAGGCAAAGACGAACCAACAGACTCGGAGCCAGAACCATTAGACTCTAAAAGAGAGGAAGAGGACGAAAAAGAAGAAGAGATGGCTGACCCAAATCTTGAATGGATGACTCAGGGACCATTGGCTCTCCCAGCTATTCTGCACAAGATGCCGAAGCAAGTAGAGAGAATGAACATCAAGTTCAACCCTAATAGTACGGTGAAGGTGGAAGACCACTTAGACAACTTCTACCTACAGTTGTAGACCCTTGAGGTATGGTTTGATGACATAGCATGTAGATTGTTCCCATGTTCCTTGGATGGTCGTGCAGCTGCATGGTATCACAGCCTTCCACCGAACTCTATACAGAACTGGGGTGCATTCAAACATATGTTCCTTGAGAAGTTCACTGACGACAAAACCCTAGCCATGCTACTCAAAGAGTTGGGAAGCCTCAATATGGAGTGGAAAGAAAAAGTAAAAGAATTCAATTAGAGGTTTACACGTATTCTGAACAAGTTTGCAGCAAACACTAAACCTCACGACTTCATCACTATTGGTTACTACATGTTCGCATTGCCAACTAGCATTGTGCAGTTCATCAAGCGAGTTATGAAACCAATACTCTTGGAAAGTTGTGAAGCGGCTATTACTGTTGAGAAAGACCTATGCGCGATCAGAGTCATCAAGGATGACGAATGAACGAAGGACTCCAAGGATGCGAGAAAGAAGCCCCAAGCAATGGTGAGCAAGGGCAGAGACAAGGAAGCAACTGATATTGAGACCCTCACTCGCCTAGTCAAGACGTTGACCATGAAAGTGTCCGAACTCATGCAATAAAAAATGTACACATTCGAAGGCAGCCATCCGCCCAGACAAATATAGGCAAACAGTTCATTGAACGGATCACTAAGTAGCAACTGGTCTGCTTCAAAAACTACATAGAAGCCTGTGTTACAACTCAAACAATGTGCAAATCCTATGTTTTGTTCCTTCCACGAAGAACATCATGTTGAGAACTCTTGTTTGGATTGGAAGCGAGTCATTAGCTTTGTTTGCAACCATACACTCGATGCAAAAAGAAATATGTAGGAGCAGTCGAAAGACACTAACGATGACAAAGAGGTTTCACTTGATGAAACATCAAGTTCTAGGCATGTGGTGAACACATATTAGTGCTCGCAAGTAATGTTGAATACGAAAACTAAGAAGTAGTCCAAAAAGCAAAATGATCGTTACAAGCTTAAGGGGTTCCCCCTACACTTGGGGAAATGCAAGAGAAGGTGAGACTGCTGATGAAGAAGGCCAATCCACTAGTCACCCCCAAGAAGGAAACACAAAGCAAGTCCAGGAAGACAGTGGTTGATAAGAGTACATCCATTTGTAGCAAGTTGCAAAACACTCTGTCGGACAACACGAACATCTGTTTGACCCTGTACACCTTGGTGAGTCTACCACCTCTGGACTATAACATTGTTGATGACATGAAGAAAACTCGAGTGAGCATCAGTTTGTTTGAGTTAGCCAAGGTCCAAAGTCAGCAAGATATCCTCCTGCGTGCATTGGGACAGACAACAATGGACTGCGTAGCTTATACCAGCAAGGGAGAAAGCACACCTCCTGAATCACTTTCTGTTATGCTCAACACACTCTAGATGGAAGAAGAAAACTCAGGTTCCCCCTCATTCCTACTTTCATTTGAAGCTTTTAACTATAATGTTTACAACTGCTTGGCTGATTCTTGCACGAGAGCCAAGGTCATTCCACTCTCCATTGCTAGGATGATCAATGCACAATGGCACAAGGCATCCACATGAATCATCAAACTTGATCGAACATCAGTACCAACCATTGGTGAACTGCGAGATGTGATCAGCCAAATATCTCATGATAATCGAGTCCACGAATGCATCAACATAGTTGTTGTGGACATCTGGAAGCATATGGTCTATTACTCACCAGAGACTAGTCCAGCAAGCGAGATGGATATTTTCCTATAGACTGGTCTCACATGTGGATTCCGTACAAGGGAAAATGCAACCAAATCCGGGTGTTACCCGAGAGGTATATCAAACACAATGTCACTCCCTTATCGATGAGAATGAACTGTTGGCCTTCGCAGAACTCATGTTTGGCAACTGCCTTCTGGAAACAGCATTGGAGTGTTATCCTGAATGGCCAACCCCAACCTCATGAGACACAGAGTTGGGACTCCTTTCTTGCCCAACTAATGGTAATGAAACTTGTACAGTTCATCATACCAATAGTAGTAGTAGTAGCAGCAGTACAAGCATGTCAAATGTTCTGTGTATAAACAAGTTATGGGCCATGGATTTTGACAAATCAAAGACACGACGGCTCAAGGATTAGGTATAGCTGAGTCACCCAAAATAATATAAAATGCATGATTTCAAGCTTCTTGAAGTTCAAATGCATAAACAACATCGTTGAGCATGAAGCACTCATGTTGGGATTACCAAGAACCCTTAGCCTCAACATGGTCACACTCAAAGTAATACTACACTCTGCAAACAATGTTGATATTGTCAAGCACATAACAATTGATGAAGGTAAGCACGAGAAATCTCTAAAAACTGCAGCTGAGGGCAAGAAAGGAAACCCCATCCCTGAGGGGTTAGGTTCTATCAACAAGCTCTATGATTTGCAAAAATTTGGTCAAGGACCAAGAAATAGAAGAACCCACAAGCCCACCACTATGAACAAACAAAGCAACTTGGGGACCAATCACAATCCAATATATGGTTAGTCTTGGTACAATTTGTACGTCGTAGCAGTGGTCAAATTTTGACCACCTAATAAAAAATCCATATAACTTTGAACTCAAGTATGAGAACTTAAATTCTGCACATAAGAAATCTAGGAAAATCCGCTTATGCATCGTTTTCAGGCACTTGAACCATTCTCAGAATAAAAAAAACCACCCCATGCAATCATCCAAGCCTATGTTGTACGCAGTACCTGAAGTAGTGGTGTTGTCTTAATTATAGGTTTTTTCAAATGCCACTAGGTTCCGGTAGCGGAGCCCAGTGGACTTACACTAGTCAACGAGAAGCTTGGCCCACACACATATCATCTGCAATCACTTGATGGGAGGATTGAAAACCTTCCTGTCAACGGCCAAGATCTCAAGCATTACTTCAGTAGGCCGGGCCGCACCCGTCATTGCCTGCTTGCTTCTTGTTGTTTCCATCTTGTTTTCATTGCTTATTATCTTTTTCTTTACTTTGTTTGATTCTTCTTACTATTTTTGTTCACGTTTGTTTTGTTTTCTTAGTATATTAATATTTTTGTTTCTAGAAATAAGTGTTGCAAAATACTATGTTCTGGCTTTTGAATAGACTAGGTGGCTAAAATTTGAAGAGACTTGTGACACTATAGCACCTAGTCAATCTTGTGTCCATATTCTCTGTGCTTGGTTATAACCTTCAACGGATGAAGTCTTAACAGAAAATAAAAGCCATCTACAATGGAATTTTTGTTCCAAACATGAACCTGTGTCCACACTGGGAAGCCCCATGCCTATACTCATCCCTTTGCTTCATGTGTTCAAGCTCATCCAACTAGTAGAAACAAAGAATGGGAAAATCCAAACGAGAAAACCTATGTTAGAGTTCTTACATGCTTCTCTGAAGGAACAACCTCTTATGCTCTTAGTAAGTCAGGATCCCTTTTCTTCCCAAAAATAAATAAGTGCCTATGCATAGTCCTCTTGAAAAATACAAAGGTGAAAGAAGAGAAAGGCTTCCTACACAGAGAGGTGAAGCATGCAACTCCACCGGGGTACTGACTAGGCTCACTGGAAGTAGAGCAATGTGTGTGTTCCAGCGTGACTCCATCGAGGTACTGGCTAGGCTTGCTCACAGTGGAGCAACACCAGAGATGAAAACTTATACTCTGAAAATCCTCAACTCGCGAGCTAAACTACCCTTCCCAGATTCGAAACACTGAGATCTAAGTTGAACTTTCAATTGTGTTTGACTGAGTTGACAAAGGGTGAACCATGTATGTCCATGGGGTAAGTGGGGAACCCAAAGTAACCCACGTAGTGATTCAATACTCTCCAAAAGACCAAGGCCCTATGCTAGCAATAAACCAAAACAGAGAAGTTGGAGTTCTACCAGTGTGTCGCCAAGTGTTATAGCGGCTACAACCACCCTCCAAAATTTTGGCCTGCACCTAATTTTGGAACCTCCCTTGGGAGTTTCGCTTGATGACTGCACACCCTTAGGTTCACTCCATGAGCCCTTGGGAATCTTTGCATCTGCCTTTCTTGTTCATGTTACCCAAGTTTCTGCTTGTTGGTGTCTAAGTCATGCTTGAGACCATGTTTTGGTTATGCTCAAAGTCTTCGTTTTGTGTGTACTTGTTGTCTTCGCTATGAAAGCATCTGTCACACTCACAAATAGAGTCACATTCATTGTCACATTCGATCAACGATCAATCATGAGTGTTGTGCTTGTCGCTTGCACCATCGGTCAGTCATTTTGACCATGTGTGTCTGGATGTTTTGATTCATTTCGTCATCGAGTCATGTGAGTGTGTGCTTGCATGATCATCTATGCATCTCTCAACTGTTCACATAGTTAATCATTTTGTCGAAGTTCTAATGACCACAATACCCTCTAATAGCCGGACCATCACCCTATCATCGACTCGATCGACTATCACCTAGAACAACACAGTTTCACAAGGAAAGTAATTCCAAGCTGCGTTGATCGCAAGCAATCTAATCAACATTCATGCTGACCACCTAGATAGTCGGAGCTAACAGCCACCTTGGAGATGACTCCCCTCAAAAATTGTGTAAAGTTTACTGACCTTGCCTATTCTATTAGCTAAGGAAATTGCACAGACAAGTTGGACAAACACCAAGTGCCCATCCCTGTCTCCCTCAGAAAATTGCGTAGTTTTCCTAGTCAATCCTCCCGACAGTGAACCGGCTGCTCATCCAGGAAACTGCACAAATTTCATGAGCAGGCCTTCTTCTAGACAGCAGTCTTCTCAGCTCAGAAACTACACAGAGATGATCAGCAAGCCAACCTATGAGCCTTAGTATAGTTTTCCTCACCAGCCGCTCCTAGCAGCAAACTGCTAGTTCCCTCAAGGAATTGCGTAGTTTCTGCTGCCAAGCTCCTAGCAGAGAACTTCCAGTTCCCCTTGGCAATTGCGTAGTTTTTGTTGCCAGTGACCCAATAGCCTACTGCCAGTTCCCTATGGGAATTGCAAATTTTTTACTACTAGGCTCCCGGCTAGTTCTCTCCAAAAACTACGCAATTTTTGCTTGTTGATCCTCCTTGCGGCCTGGCATATTCCTCCAGAAAATTGTGTAAATTTTGACTTCCAGCCCCTGTTTCCCGCTCGTTCTGGAAACTACGCAGATTCTAACTACCTTTCCTTCCTGTAGCCCGGACTGTCACTCCCAAAATATGTGCAATTTTTCCTTCCAACCAAGCTAGACCTCATAGATGGTCACTATCAACTTAGATTTCCCATCTTCATTACCTAGTAACTCTTGCGCAGTTTTCATCAACTATACCTAGAGCCATCATCTCACCTCACAACCTTGCTACCTCTCAAGGACACCTGTATCTGAAATGATCATGTTTCATGGTAAACTAGGAGGTCTTTGGATTTGATGTCGTCTCGTCATGAGTGACTGCAGGCATATGTACACTAGCAAACATGGTGCGACAAAGAAAGGGATGAATGAAGGGGAGCACATGCAGAAGGACGAGTTCACCAATGAATGAATGAACGATGCATGTGAAGAGATGTGCTCACGAACAAATAATCATGCAAAGATGTGTTCGCGGACGGGCGGATGAGAAAACATGCAAGATGTGCTCACAACGGACGAACGAATGAACATGCACCTTTCGCGAACAAATGAGCTTGTCAAGTATTCAAACATGCAAACAAGGAACAACATGCCAAAACATCATTGAGAAAACCAAACACCATCGAATACTCTGAGCACTTTCCTATGTGGAGGTGAAACTGTGGTACCCCATGAAGATATCCATCACCTAGCAGCACTATAGATCGACATGGACTCTAGCAGCAGCATGACTGTACCAGTACTCTCATGTCGAGTCATGTCACCCACATCTCTACTATGGGCTATGTTGTCAATCAATGTAATGTAACGTGGAAGTCAAAGAGACCCACTTGTACAAAAGGTCATGTAAAGTCGAATAGTCATGGAATTCACATAGTCATGAGCGTAGTCAAACAACCACAAGGGTCAGTGTCACCCTTAGCTATAAATACCTGCTCATTTTAAGATGGAAAGGACATTTCACCTTAGCTCCTCCCACATAGCCAAGAGAGTTGGTAATCTTTTCTTTGAGGAGTAAGTAATGGGTCCAACACCCCAGTCACAGAGTTAGTGATGTATGGTGTAATGATGTGTCTTGGAACTTTCGCTTAATTCAGAAGCCTACTAATATGCCAGCACATTTTCACATATGTATTGAAACTATTGTATGACTAATCTTGAACATTTTTAATGCATGTTGCTTTATCCTGTGTTGAACGCTTGAACTATTTCATTTGTTGTAATACTTAATCTGTTAATAGAAATTTGTTGTATATGTTGTTAACATTGTCTCGCCTGTGGTGGCTATCTCCCAGGGCATCAGATAGACCTTTCACATAAAACTTGTTGTAACAATCGTTGCACTCATTCGAACTCATCCATTGAGTGTTGTATGTGTTATATTACTTTTCTGTTGTGATTGTCACATCCATGTGGATTACTCCTCTGGAAGTTGTGCATGTCCTATTATATTGTGTGTTCCTAGCCGAGTTGGGACTTCATCGCAACCAACTTGGGACTCACTCTCACCCTCTCCCCTTACAATGAAAGAACCATTGACACAAGTACACTAGCATTCAACAGGCACGCGAACCTCACTTCTCTAAGGCAAAGCAAACCACTCTCCTGTGCTGACAAGCAAGAGTTGAGGCAAATCCTTAAGACAATGGCAATGGGGCCATCATACTGGATGGGACTCTCACACCAAATGGTGTGAGGTCTAGTTGGGATTTCATACCGGCGTGATCCCCTGAATGTTGGCAGGTCTAGCACTGTCAACAAGACCATGAGGTAGGCACAGGTATGGAATATTATTCACCTCTTCTCTTGAGTGTATTATGGTTAGAAATTTTTTGTCAATGCACAAGAGAGAAGGTTTTGTGGGCTAAAGGTGGCCAACAATCTTGGCTACGCTTGAATAGTTAAGTGCATCTAACTCCCTCACTCATGTAATGTGGAAAATGAAAACAAGGAGGGCAATAATTACGAGGAGTGAACCAATGTGTCTATAAGGGGAATACATAGGTGGTACGTGGGGGGCATCTCACCCAGCACACTAAGCTCACTACCACAAGAAGAATAGAAGGACAAATATGAACTTCATTTATACCAATATTTCATTCCCGAAATGGTCCAAGAGCCCCATTACATCATTGGGAGCTGAGCTAGTCACCATCGAGGGTTCCCTAGGCTACTACAAAGGTGTTGCAAGGTTGAAAAGAAAGTCTTATAGGATCAAAACAAGATGTTATAGTAGTCAAAGTATGTGCTAAAAGAGACCTTCTGCCTGCTACAGGACTGTCCCAAGACAAAACAAGGGACCATATCTTGAGAATTATTGGCCACAAAACCCTAGGATTTTGAAGGAGCCTCTAAGGGAAGGGTAAGTAACCAATTATTCCCTAACCAATATGGATAAAAATTCCCTTTTACCGATGTATAAAATTGGGAGTATTGGTTTGCCAAAATTTGGAAAATGGAAGTGAAAATCATTGGGGGTGGTTTCAATTGAAGAGAGTCCATAGATTCATCAAGGATGTCAATTATCATATATGTTATGAAAAATTGTATCATGGGCAAACTTTGTGGACATAGAGAGGGATACTTTCTTAAGACAAAAACAATAGCCTAATTAGAAGTTGGAGAAAAGAATGGATCTGCCAAAAAAGAATATGGAGAAGAATATGAAGAGGATGGTGCAAGAGAAGATGTGCCAAAATTCCTTCTAAGGTAGCTTGGGATGTTAAGGAGGCAACCAGGACCATGAATGAGGCATAATTAGGTCACTAAGTTGCTCAGAGGATTAGCAACACTTTTAGTATGGCTTATGATGGGCCTCCAAATTAGACATAAACTAAGGCCCATATAAACATTTTTTAGCACATTAAAACCTCTTTTTTCATTATATGATATATTTTTAGCTTTAATATGTTCATTAGGAAGGTTTAGAGATAATTGCATATTTATGCCTAATATTATTCATTTTTGCAAAATATTGAGTAAATTTTGAATCAGATAATATAGGGACTTTCTCCCTACTACATGATGGGACAAGATTGGATAGTAAATGAAAAAAATATCAGGAAATTATTGACAAATTCTAGAGCTCCACCGATTGAGAAAATCTAGGAATGCGTTCCCTATCATTTAATGAAGATTTCTAGTGTTGGGAACCATATCCACTTTTTGAGGGATTTTGGAAGGAAAATTTCCTCCTTTCAACGAGAATGGTTCCCCATCAATTTGTATAAGTATCAATTCGATTTTTCCTCTAGAGGTAGGTATTTGTTAGTCTTCTTGTGGATAAAACTTGTTATTTAGCAGCTCCACTTTCATTTCTAGCAGGAATGTACTTGGATTGATTCAAATAATAAAGTTTGGTGCCATTTTTAGCTTGTAAAGATTGGTTTCCTTCAAATATATATGATTATTCTTGTCTTGTCCATCCTAGGAGCCTTAGAGCCCTGTTGTACAATTTCTTTATTTCCTTTGAATGTCTTTTTCACTTGCATCTATCATTTCTACAGTTAGTGTCCATGCCTCCTTTGTTGTAGGCTACATTGGTTAAATGATTAAAGTGAGTTGTTTTACAGGTTATTTATAGAGTTGCAAGCATGATGCATCATTATAAAAACTTTCAAAATTCATATTCATCACTAGGTTACTTGGAATGATTTACTAGTTCACAAATCTAGAATTTTTGGAAGTCTCTTGTAGCAAAATAGTAGTAATTTTCTACTATTTTTTAGAACATGTTAATGAGCTTAATTTGAGTTGATTCCACATGCGTTTAGAAGAAAAAAACATTCACTTTAATAATAAAAATTATCCCATACCATTTTCACTTGATTGGGTTTAGAATTTGATAGGGTAAAAGCTCACTAATTCTTGAATTTTTGGTTTTTAGAGTAGTAATTTTCTGCGATTTTTTAGCATATGTTAGCAGAGGTATTTTTGGGTAATTTCACTTGTAATGGAGTCATAAGACATCCTAATTTACAAAAAAAAGACTCGTCTTATTTGAATTTGATTTTCTTTGGAATTTAGTTATCTTGAGGACTAGCAGTTCTGTGACAGTCTTGTAGCATCCCTATAGCAGTCGTGTAGTAGTCCTATAGTTGTCATGTAGCAGTCACTAAAATTGACCAGATTTTCTCTAAAATATTGGTTTTTGTACCTTAGGGTTGAGGCTTGTGATTGTGCAATGAGCAGTTGGAAAAGCAAGTGACTATGCAATGCATAGTCTCATAGGCCAATCTTGGGGCTTGTCTCCTAAAGATGTGAAATGCGCAGTTGAGGAGGGAAATTGTTGGCCAAAATTGTGCAGATGGGCCTAAAAAAGAGATAGAAAAGTGAAAAATATGAGTGATAATTCAAGAAAGAGTGAAGATCAGACTAAGGGTTAGATATATCAATAAGGATCAAGTGAAAAAAATCAATATGAAAAAGGAAAAACAAACATGCATAGGAAGACCTCATAGTCTCGAACTCCGATGGGCAGAAAAAGAAGTTGATGCGACACTTATAAAAAGTGAATTACGTACTAAACCAACGATTGCACAAGCTAATAACAGCTAAAACGAAAAAATACAAGAAAATAAATAAGAAAAACAACACTCATAGAAGTAAAATGAAAAAATGTGATAGAAAAAGCAACAAAAGACGACCAAAGCAAAACTCAGCCAAAAAAGCTCTATAAACTCCATTGAAGGCTCCTTGATCTTGTTAGGAAGGCTATAGCTCCAAGATCAAATGTGAAAATGAGATCTAGGGTCATCGATATAGATCTAGGCTAGGCTAGGGTTTATGATTCACATGCCAAAAGTCAAGGAAAAAGAAACACTTGGCGGAAAATAAAAAATAACAACTTGTGCCACTGTTCGGAAAACCAATTTTCCACTCCATATTTTCTAGGGATTTTTTTTTTCCTTTTTTCTTTCTTATTTTCTAGGAAAGTCAGCATTCACACTGGAAAGAATTATTGTACAATTCCCAACCACAAGCGACTAGGTAATTCCTTGCTGCAGTGAATTGCTTAGTTTCTAAGGGTAGGAGAATCTTTTGTGCAATTTCTGAGCTCAAGGCTAGCCTACCTCTTAGGATTACATATTTTCTAAGCTCAAAGTTGGCCTGCCTTACAACATTTCACAATTTTTGAGCTCAAGGATGGCCTACCTCTTAAGATTTCTCATTTCCAAAGGGAAGACCAACAATGCTGCAAGGTCAAGGTAAGAGATGGCCTGTGTTGGAAAAGGTTCATATCGCGGTCAAAATAGGACATCACAGGCACTACATGGAAGGATAGAGTCTTCACATAGGCATGAATACTTGATGATAGTGAATGATGAACTCTTATGGATAGAAGGGAGGCTTCAAAATCAAAGCATGGGAAAAAATTTGGAGGGGGGTTGTAGAAGCTACAACAATGCCCACAGTCTTCAAAATTGACAATACAAATAGTTCACTCCTCAACCATCCGTGGGCTATTATACTAAAGACTTCTCTCTATGGCCAAATGGAGCCTTCCATTGTAATTATTTTCTCCATCCTTCCGCTCTTCCATCTAGAGTGGCGAAAGCATATTCGCTAAACAAAATAATAATAAAATCCAAGCAAGCCATGTGAAACCTATAGCGTCACTATACTATATTGACCCAAATATATATAATAGCATTGAAATCACATATATGACTACAATAGCATATAAAATCCATCCTGAGTGCATTGTTGACAGTTAATATGGCTGATGGCAACTCCAAATATGCAGGAGTTGATTTTTTATCTTGTGTCTCTAACAAAACTTAGTCTGAAGAAAATCTCCAATCACAAGGGTAGATGTTTTATGTAGATGTAGAATAAAACCATGGAAAAGATAATCACTTATAAAGTATTTCAATGAAAAAATAAAATGTATTTTCTTATATCAAGCTTTTTATGAAACTAGAAATTACAAAAAAACTAAACTTACAACAATACGAAAACATGCAAATGACACTTGCAAGAGCTAACAAAATTGAAGGAAACACATGCCAGAGTGAAGATAACATGAAAATAACACATGTTAAAGAAAATACAAGCAAGAGCTATGAAAGTGAAAGAGACACTCGTGAACACAAAGGTGTGCAAAAACAATAGTTGACAAAACTCGCTGAAACAAAACTACAATTGAACCAAAGTGAGGGAGACTGTCAATGGAGAGTGTGCACTCATTGTCGACACAAGCTTTGTGCAAGCATTGTCTTCATGGATTGCGCTATGCCTGTTCGAGCTTGCATACAAGAAGTGCGCTTATGAATTCATCAATCACTGAACATGTGTGGGAAAATGACTTTGACACTTAGAATATTATAAGAAAAGGACTCGAACACAAAACATTGACCAACCATGAAGTGACCATGGGACGACAGTTCGTAAGATCGTAAATAAGATCTAAAATTTAAAAATGAGAAAATTTTTGGAGGGTGTTGATCGCAACATCAACATAACTATAATAGTGTATAACATATGTCGCCCAAACAAGTATATAGCATATGTTGCGCAAACAAGTATATAGCATATGTTGCCCAAACAACCAATATAGCTAACAACAACTCCAAATATCCTTTAACAGATTAGCAATTGAACTTCCTCTCTCGACGATAATTTCACACAATTATAACATAATGTGATGGGTTTCTTATTCATATCAATCCATTCTTTGAACTTGAAGGTAATTTCAATATTGAGTGAGCAAGAGCAAAAGCTCAAGCCTATAACAGATCTCCATTCTCGAGTTAATTTTTTACTTTCTATCGGGAAGCGTAAGATCTCAGAGTCTGAAGCGAATCTCCAATCACAGGGGCGATGCAAATAAAACTTTCTTTTAAGATAACAAATTTGATAGGAAACCATGACAAATACGACCACTTATAAAATATTTCAATGAAAAAATCAAATGGATTTTCTTTTATCGAGCTTTTCACGAAACTAAATATTAAATATTTTTAGAATGTGTAAGTTTTGATAGTTAATCACAACTATTATTATAAAAGAAAATATTAGTTTCACTCATAGTTACGAAACTAGAAATCGAGTTTGAATTCTATGGGCGACGTGAAAAAAGAGGGAAAATATTAGTTTCACTCATAGTTACGAAACTAGAAATCGAGTTTGAATTCTATGGGCGACGTGAAAAAAGAGGGAAAAAATCGAGATTATATATCTCGAAAATATTTATAAATAAAATGTATCATTTTTTATTATAAGAACTAAATATTTTTTTGTAAGCATAAACTTATTATTTTTTAATATGCAATTTTATTATTTTCATCACTGAATATTTTTTAATAAGTTATTTGCGGTTTAATATCTCTCTTTTTTAATAGAAAAAATTTTGTTTCTTAATCTTTTCAACATTAA
Source organism: Pinus tabuliformis (assembly GCA_031772625.1). Taxonomy (NCBI): domain Eukaryota; kingdom Viridiplantae; phylum Streptophyta; class Pinopsida; order Pinales; family Pinaceae; genus Pinus; species Pinus tabuliformis. Next base: position 420,211,445 of record CM062811.1, read on the forward strand.
ATTTGGTATTAAGAAAACTCATTATCTAGTCATTCACAATTGTAATTTTTTAAATGTGCAAATTATTTTTTATTGTAATTTCTTTTAATATGGAAATTTTTATTTTTTATTTTTTAAATATTAAATTTTATATACATAGTCTAGTTTAGTGTTATTGGTTTAACTAATAGATAAAATGATTATTTTTAGTAGTTTTGTTTATCAATTTATCAAATTATGCAAAAAAAATTAAGTATCAATCAAATGGATTTTATGATAAAAGCATTAAATATAATGATAATGGTGATGATTATGGTTAATGTCCACAAAGACCAATATGGTATATCGACGGTAAGAAGGCAAGTGAATAAATGAAGTTATTTAATATTCTATTTTTATGATCGAAAAAAGGTGAGAGAAGTATTCTATGATCAATATAGTTTTTCTGAGTTAACAGATCATGAAGGTCAGTAATGCGACAAATGTTTTGGAAATGAGAACAAATGTTAGTAACGGTTGGGCATTCCAAGAGAAAGTAATTTTTATCTTCAACTTTCTTAGTATATCAAAGGGGGGAAATTCTTTCAACCCAAGGTATTTTGGGAGTAGACCAACACTTATTTTCACTCAGAAGCTCATGAGAATTAATTCTTATCTTTGTAATGTTCATTTTCTTCTTAACACTTGTCAAGAGAAAAAGATAATCCTGGCTAGCAAGAGTGGAGTTGATCACCTTCTTATAATATCTTAACTTCCCTTTTCCCTCTAACTCCTTATCATTCGTCAACTTATCCTAAAATTTCGAAGTACTAGTTTTTTTAATACCATCCTTATTCTTTAAGATGATCTCCTCATTTATCCACCAATAGTTGAGCCAGGTTTGGGCATCCTTATCCGAGCCTTGCTTGAGCCTGAGGTGGGGGTTTTGACTGGAGTTAGAAGCAATTTCAGGGATACTATTGGCTTCCATGTTGTACAACTTCTTGTTGTACATCAAATAACTAAACATATGCATGCTTTCAATGACGGAGAGGTTAACTTCAACCAAGAGAATAGGATAGGCACTATTTCTTTTAATCTTGAGGTTGTATGCCATAATTTTCTTTTGGATCATCTTAATCTTTCTCCACAATTTTTTAGATATACTATAGCCCAAAACATCATATCCATATAAAATAATAAGTGTGACGAGAGTCTCGAAGAGGAAAATTTTTTACTCCAATATTAATGGTCAGTCGACTTACAAATTTTTTCAAGCTCATAGTAAGCTTTCCATCCTCCTATAATCATTTTCTTAACACTATAGTTCTAGTTGAGCTGATGGTGAATGTCAATATCTAAATATTTGTTATGAGGAAACCTTTCGTAAGTAATTGTTATCATAAATGAAATTATCATAGTTGATCCTTTTGGATTTAATTATCTTAACTTTAGTCTTGTCAGTGTTTATAGTCATACCTCTCTTGGAGCAGTAATCCTAGAGGATTGTAAGTTACTTGTCAACATCATTAGGGCTTCCAGAAAGAAGAATGATATCATTAGCATAAAGGAGAAGAGTAATGATTATACTAGTGAGCTTGGGTCCATCACATCATGCAGCTCTTAGACACTCTTCTAGCTTATAAATGTAAAATACCAAAAAGGGTAGGGGATAGGCGACATCCTTGCTTAAATTTGATGTTACATTTAACCTCCTTAGACCAATGCTCGGTGGTCTAAATCTTAGAAATAACATTATCATATAACCTAGTTATAATAACCCACAAATTGAAAGAAACCATTATCTTATCGAACCTTTGCGATAAATGCTCTAATGGGACAATGCAAAAAGCTTTTCTAAAGTCAAGAAAGCAACAAAAGAGATCAGTTTTACTATTACAACACTCCTCGAGAATGGTCCAAAAAGTGACAAGGTGGTCAATAGTTGAGTGAATCCTCTTAGAACTAACCTTCCATTTAACTCTTTTACCATGAATTTCCAGCTAGAAGCTAATTTTCGTTTCTAAAATGGGTCCATACAATTTGGATAAAACGTGGCTAATCATGATAGGTTATAGCTAGAGGGGACATTTTTATCCCCACTTTTAAATATAGACACAATGAGGCTTCACGTCGATGGTCTAGGGAAGTTGTGTTTCACTACCAATTTGAGGAGATTTTGTATATGAGGGATGAGGATAGACCTTCCCATTTTGAAAATTTCAACTTGGTAACCTTCAATATCCCTAGTTTCCCCAAAAGCGAGATTCTTAATCTAAAACTACACATTTTCGAAACAAAAGATATCTTCCTCTATAGGATTGTTTACGATGTTTTCCATGGTGTCTATGGAGTCTTAAAAATTCTTAAGATGGATATCCCATTTCCTTTATGGGATTGAATTATCTTATTTTTCTTCACACACAAAAATATTCCTTCAAAATCTTCTAGGCTCAACGTTAGAGAGGTGAAGAAAATGCTCTTGCCTCTTATTTATACAGTACATTTTATTCCTATTGATAAGAGATTTGTACACTTAAATTTTCAAGATTTACAATTTTGTTTGGAGCATCTCTAATCACTTTCTTAGAAGTCTTACAATCCTTATCATAACAAGCCTTGGAAGTTCTATTGTTCTTTTTATAAAATATATCGATAAAGAACTTGTTAATGGTGGTAGACAAGGTTGTAATAAAATTATTGTAGAATGTTATCATTTTACATTAAGAAACCTAAATTCCTTCTTAAATATTTAAAAAAAAATCTTTATCATTATGTTAATTTTTTTATCTAGATTTTTTCTTTTCCATAAACCTATCTTGTTTCTAATCTTTTCCTTTTTATTAAATTAGCAATTAATTTTTCATTTTATTATTATTATTATTTATTCATTTAATAATATAAATATTACATTTGAATTTTATATCGATAAAGAACTTGTTAATGGTAGTAGACAAGGTTGTAATAAAATTATTGTAGAATGTTATCATTTTACATTAAGAAACCTAAATTCCTTCTTAAATATTTAAAAAAAAAAATCTTTATCATTATGTTAATTTTTTTATCTAGATTTTTTCTTTTCCATAAACCTATCTTGTTTCTAATCTTTTCCTTTTTATTAAATTAGCAATTAATTTTTCATTTTATTATTATTATTATTTACTCATTTAATAATATAAATATTACATTTGAATTTTATATCGGTAAAGAACTTGTTAATGGTAGTAGACAAAGTTGTAATAAAATTATTGTAGAATGTTATCATTGTACATTAAGAAACCTAAATTCCTTCTTAAATATTTAAAAAAAAAATCTTTATCATTATGTTAATTTTTTTATCTAGATTTTTTCTTTTCGATAAACCTATTTTGTTTCTAATCTTTTCCTTTTTATTAAATTAGCAATTAATTTTTCATTTTATTATTATTATTTATTCATTTAATAATATAAATATTACATTTGAATTTGTTCTTGAAATTATGTAATGTTAAATATTTTAAAAATACACCAAATTATGATATAGAATAAATGTATAGTGTGTTTAACAAATATATTTGGCGATCATTGATTATCACCGAAGTTCAATAATTCCAAATAACCAATATAATGTAACAAATACTGTTTCCCCATTGTAGTCATTGTAGAAATTGTGTGTTTAAAGTTAACTATTTACAACTATCAGATTGTTTTGGAATTTTAATTTACTTAATAAATAATGTATAATTTAAATGGAAAAGAAATTATATTTTATTTTTAAAATAAAATAATATTAATAATAATTATCATTATGAATTTGATTTATTAAAGGCAAAACTATTCAATACCTAACATTGCCAGCATAATTATCATATTAAATTTAACTGGAAAAATAAAAATAGATATCAATAAAAATTGAATAAAATTATTTATAAATAAATAAAAATATATATATTTTTTATTTTATATTAAAAAACTATCAACATAACCATGGCTGGAATGATTTTGTTAAATATTTTATAAAGATGTATTCCTCTTTTAGATACCTAAAATTAAAAAATAAATATTAATTCTCAATATATAAATGCATGACAAAGTGTAAAATGAGGAAATTGCGCATCTTCCCTGTATTAACATATAGAAAAGGTAACCCCTTGAGCAATGCGAACCACGATGTCACTTCGTATCTAAAGTCAGACGCTCTCTGTATCCGCCTCCTACAAAGAACGGATGGAACGAGATCGAATCCAGGGACTAATGGCAGCATGGCAACAAAAATATGACACGCTCACGGTCTTCAAAATTCACCAGACAAATAGTGCATTAATCCATAAATAGTTCAATTTTCTATGATTCGATTGTTACGGGAAAAATACGACGTTGTAAAATTCAATTCGCCAAATATTCGAGATTATATATTTTGAAAATGTTTACAAATAGAATTTATCATCCATTATTATAACAATTTATTATTTTTTGCAAGTGTAATTTTATTGTTTTTTAATATAATTTTTTAATATATTCTAACAGCAAATTTAGCCTCCTTCACAGCTGCAAGATTTTTAATATGGAGTTTACTGTTTTCTATATATATATAAATTTTATTTTTTCAGTTTTTTAAATATTAAATTTTCTATTAACAAATTTTTTTATTAAATAAAATGTAATCATTTTAATGTGCACTTTATTAATAAATTTTTATTTTCCATCTTTTATATGTTAAAATTTATATTCAGAAAAATCTAGACTAAATTAGAATTACCGAATTTTTACCTGGGCCAAATTGAATATGTGTATTTCTAATATGTTACTGAATTTTACCCGGGCGAAATTGAATGTGTCTTTTCTAATATTTTGGGCCAATACTGCCTAACATGGTAACTACTGCCCAATTGTTAGGCAACTATTGCCCAGTATAGTAATTATGGAATGATTGTTTTTAAGGGTGTTTTTTCTCGCCAATTTCGCATTAATCAATTAGATTTTATGACAAAAATTAAAGCAGAAAATAACACTCATAGTAAAATCTAATAATATATTGAGAAAACCGTTGAATTTATTAGCCAAAATAAACACATCACATTTAAATTCAAATCTTGCCGCTAAGCCAGAGGACAATATAGATTATGCTAAAAAAAAGTTATACAAATACCATAAGTCCAAAAGCTCCATTAACCACACATCCCATCAATCTCTAACAAGGTGCCTCTCAACTTAGCTTTTATGACGAATATCTAGCCCTTTTGGTCTCATTTAGCGCTTGACCTCTCTCAGCGCACTCAGAGATTTGGATGGATTCAGTTTGTAAATCTTTTTTTGGACGGATACAGTTTGTATATCTAGATTCCCTGATTCCACATTTGGGTTATATTTCATGAAGCATATTGGGTATTCACGGAGGCAGAGCACTATCATTACAGTAAGAGTCATTACCCTATAACAGTCATCACTCTATGCAGGAGATATATTGATTTTCTTTGGTAAATGAAAGCATTTTGTTGTTTAGGGCTAATCATGCTATAATTTTGCATGGATTTATTAGTCTAGTTTTAATTGTTTCTATGGGCTGTTTTTTCTAATATACTTATACTTTTTATAACCGTCATCACTCTATGCATGAGATATATTGATTTACCCAAGTATAACCGTCATCACTCTATGCATGAGATAGATTGATTTTCTTTGGTAAATGAAGGCATTTTGTTGTTTAGGGCTAATCATGGTATAATTTTGAATGGATTTATTAGTCTAGTTTTAATTGTTTCTATGGGCTGATTTTTCTAATATACTTATACTTTTTTAAAATTATTTGGAAGTGAATTGTAAATATTTTAATATATATTTTCTAAAGTTACTTGGAAGATTGTGCACCCAAGGCTGGTATGAATAAGGGGTAAACATAAATATGAATAAAATTGGAAAGACAATTACTCATTTCCCTACAGATAAATCATCTAAGTGAGGGAAAATGGATCAAACAGGTGGGAGGGAAAAATCCCAAACCTTGGGGGCTGAGAGAAGGCCAAGAGAAGAAAGTAAAGCTCTTGATGTTGAGCGAAGAAAGATGTTTCCAAAGTAAGGTATTCTTAAGTTAGTTGGCTAGTGGAATTCCAAACTAAACCTTGTGTGGTCACTAAAATCCTAGAACTAGACCTGGTATGGTCCTTGATTGTCTTAAGCTATAGCTGGTGTGGTCCTTATAAAGGGGCACCACTCCTTATTGGTGGGTGGGAGCATTCTTTTGTCCACTAGAATTTTTGTGGTAGGCCAATGACTTAGAAACAAATAAGTTTTTGGGACAGGCTACTTACTTGAAAATCTATAAGTGAAATGTGTTTTTGGAATGATTTTGTTTTATTGTGCACATGTTTAAATTTAATTATGATCCTATAAAGTAATCCTAGGTTATTGTTGAATCAGGTTAGTTTCAAATCCTAATAGGCAATTGTCCATCAATTTGGAACAATCCTTAATTCTTTCCTCCTTCGTCTGGAAGATAAATAGCAATGCTGGAAAAATTAGTCCCACCAATCTGCCAGGTTAGTAATAATATCATTTTTTATAAAGTGCAACAGAGATTGTGGTTTCCTCGGGCTGAAAGATAAGTAGCAATGCCGGAAAAATAAGTCCCACCAATCTGCCAGGTTAGTAATAATATCGTTTTTTATAAAGTGCAGCAGAGATCTGCTTGTGGTTTCCTCCTTCGTCTGGAAGATAAATAGCAATGCTGGAAAAATAAGTCACACCAATCTGCCAAGTTAGCAATAATATCTTTTTCTATGAAGTGTAGCAGAGATTGTGGTTACATATGAGTTCTTAGTTCGGTTAATAATAAAGAATCATATTTTGATCTTGCAGAACAAGAATGAATTGTTTATAAACAAGTCAAATTGAGACTCAGAAGTCAAATAGTGGGAGAGAAACTTATAAACTCGAATCCTAAACCATAAGTTGAATAACCATTCTTAGAAAGAAAAACAATTGTAAACAAAAATAAGTCAAATGGTGGAAGAGATACTTATAAACTCGAAACCTAAAAGGGTTAATAAACAATGAGTTGACAAACCGTAGTTAGAAAGAAAAACAATTGTAAACGAAACAATTCATAATAGAGAAATTGATTAATTAAATGCAAATTCACATAAGATTTTTTAAGTAATAGAAAAATCCATACAACAGATACTAATAGATGGTCGAAGGCCATACTTATTAGTTATCCAACCAAAGGAAAAACTTGTAAACCCTAGTATAATTATTTCAAGCCTTCGAAAATTATATAAGTGAAAACTAAATTACAATAGAACTGAAAGAGTCCATATACCATTCACTTAAAGAAACTAAGAATACAAACTAAGCCCTCCAATTTGGAGCCATAAGAATTACTAGTCAAATGCAGACCTTGGCAGACCGCTTCACTAACAAGGTGAGGGTTAGGGTTTCTTGCCCTAAATGATAACTCTTCAAGAAATAAAGCTATAAACAACGAATGACCCATACCTTAGGACAACCGAGGAAGGCTGGCCTAAATCAAAAATAAATATGCAAATAGTACCAAAATCCTAGAAACGAGACTGTGAAGAAGAGTCCAGGTTTCGTAAATCACCTGGCACTGAATAACCTTCGTGAATTGAGGCTGTGGGTGTCAAAGGCCTTGTAAAAGGTTAATCCACGTTACCATAACCATGCAGAGTATCAAATTATTAATCAATGACCATATGGATGATCCTGGGAGCGCAGTAATGATAATAATTATTAACATGCCACATGAGAACTATTACGCCTTGGTTAAGATACTTGTAGATTGATAACTCCAGTTTTAAAACATTACAAACATTTTACCTATAAAACCATAACCTCGTGTAAAGAACACATGCAATGTATATAAAATACATATTACAATGCTTGATATATAGCATGTATATTGCCAATTCTATATATAGAGAGAGAGTTGTAAGACATTGCAGTAATGAAGACCGTGAGAGTTGATAACATATAAGTTGTTTTGTGAGAAAATTTTAATGACATGTACTCAGTAAATTAAGTCTTGAAATATATTTGTCGTGTTTTTTTTTTATCTATAAGAGTTTATTTTTATTAGCGATTAAGATATTCTCTTAACTAACAGATTAGTTGATTGTTGAAACAATACTGTTATATATGTGTATAATATCATATTTAATTAATAAATGGAATATAGTTTATACTATCTGTTTTTTTAACATGATATCAGAACTGCTTTGGGTAGTCTGTCAAGACAGTTATTTACTGTAATCCATTTATTCGTCTATATTCATTGATGAAGAAAATGGATTTAACCGAAACTATGTTTTCCGACATTAGTGATGGTATGGGATTGCTCTAATTCAGTTTGAGCCGATTTTGTTGATATTGTTTAATGACAAAATCAAGGCTTTAACGCGAAGGAGCCATTAAGACTTGCATGATTATTATGGATATTAACATTAAGTGCTTAGCCTAGTTCTTAGAGTCAGAAACAAGGACATTATCTTTTGATTTTGATTTAAAATACTATTCATAACCGAAAAGTTTAAGTTAGAAGAAAAAAACACAAACAACAACCAAAAATACTCTTTATAACCATGCACATTTAAGTTAAAAGAAAAAAACACAAACAATAACGGAACATTCTGTGAAAGTTCAGAAATTTAATGACATTCATTGTCACCCAGCTAAATTTATGAGAACTGGACAAAAAAATACTTATTTAATAAAAAGTAGTTTAAACATTTTAGGTTTTTGGGTTTTTATCAAGTGACTTTCTAACAAATTTTCTCTACATTTTATGTTTTAGGGTTTTTATCAAGTAATTTTCTAACAAAACTGTATCGACCTCCTACAAAGAGGGCAGGTGGAACGAGATCCAATCCAGCGATTAATACATTTTCAATGATAATAATGCAAGCATGGCCCCAGAAACCTAACACGCTTCCCATTTTGAAAATCCACGAGACAAATAGTGCACTTCACCACTATCCCTGGACTGCTGTACTCGATGTTCTCTCTGCGACTAAAAGGGGCCCTCTGCTGTAATTATTTTCTCCATCCTTCTCGTCTTCCATCGAGAGTGGCAAAAGTTAAAAAAAATCAAAACAAGCCATGAGAAACGCGCAGTGTCACCTTCCAGCTGTAACACAAATAGCAGTGAAATCACACGTACGACTTTAACTGCGATTTGGTATAACATCCGTCGCCCGACCATCACTGACAGTTAATATGGCTGACGGTAGCTCCAAATATCCTCGAACAGATTAGCAGGATTGTGTCTATAACAGATCTCAGTCTGAAGCGCATTTCCAAACACAAGGGTAGACGTTTTATGCAGATGTAGAATAAAACCATGACAAAGATAACCCCACTTGTAAAGTATTCCAGTGAAAAAATCAAATGGATTTTCTTATATCTAGCTTTCTACGAAATGTGTAAATTTTGATGGTTAATGCCAAACATTATTGTAAAATTATAAAAGTTTAGTTTATCTCATAGTTACCAAGTTCGAAATAAAAGTTGAGTTTAATTCATACTTACTCAATTCAAATGGATTGGTTTAATGTATGGTTATTAAATTTAATTGATTAGTTTAGTTTTGATATCCATAGGAAAAAATATGAGCATTTAATGTTTAATACAGCAAATTCGATATTATATATTTAGGAAATATTTACAAACAGAATTTATCATTATTATTGGTGTGGTTAAGCATTTAGTCTTGTTTTTTATTTTCTATGAGTTTGTTTTTACCAAAAATTTATGATACTTATCCATACTTTAATATTGATAATTCATTTTTTTTGGTTAATTTTTATTATTTTTTAAATTTATTTATTTATAAGGTGATTAGTTGAGATCTTATTATAGGTTGTATAGTAACTTCCAAATTAGTTATTAATTTTTTGTTTTCAGTTTTATTTCATCTCTATTTAACATTTCTTGATTTTTTTTTTCATTTTTCTATTATTTCCATTTTCATGAATTATAGTTTTTTCACCATATTTTCAATTTTAATTTTAAGATAACAAATTTTAAAGAGAAAAAAAATACTTTAAAAAACATAAAAAATACTTTAAAAACCTTTTCCATATTTTTTTTAGTTTTATTACTTTTAAATTTGACTTTTAATTTTTTTTTTTGTCCTTTCTCTATGTTTTTTTGTCTTTTTTCTATGGTTTTTTTTAAGATGACAAATTTTAAAGAAGAAGAAGAAGAAAAAAAAAACCATATATATATATATATATATATATATATATATATATATATATATTTTGATTTTGGCTTATATATTTTTTTGTATTTATCTATTTTTTCTTTGTTTTCAATTCCAATTACATTAATCATATTTTTTGTTTACCCATCGCTTTTATAATTAATAACTATTATGATAATTAGCTATTAATTTTTAGCATTTATTAAGAAAACTTTATTATGTATAGTTACTGATTTTTAGGATTTGTGAGCATTTTTTTCTTATCTTTATTGAATTTATTTTATTTATGCATAGTTTTTATAATATATGTATATCAAAAATTCAAGAAATTGATCTTATAACAAGAAATTGAATTGAAGAATTCAAGAAATTAACCGTTTTGAATTCAAGATTTTTTTTTTAATGTCCCTTTGTGTGTCTGTGATTAATTTCTATTGTTCTCACAGGTCAAAGGATTTGAAACTCTAGCTGGGATATTATCTCGATCCCACTTTGAAGTTCCATATTTTGTTTTAAGTTGCCCAAGATTGTTAAGCATTTATTGGGAGTTTAGCCTTCAATTTCTCGTTTGTTTCAATTGGATTGTTAAAGTTTTTTTTTTTTATCTTATTTCCTCAAATCAAACACATAAAATTGATCTAAGTTACCATGCAAAAACTTAATGTGTGAATTTTGTTATAGTGGTTTAATCTACTACAACTTTATTCTTGGATTGATCCGGATTTAAGCAGGAACGCAATAGATTACAAAGATAACCATAAATACAGAGATGCGATAACCATAAAAACAAATATGCAGCGGAAATAATACTTCATTTCATTAATGGAGAATACTGAAATATGCTTACAAATAGAAATAACCCAGCTAGGGCGATGGTAGCTTATCTCTGAGAAGAGATGTGTCAGCTACATGCCTCTGAACTGTTTCGAAGTCTCTTTACAATGAGGCTCGAAGGCCTATTTATTATTGAGAAACAATGGAAAACCCTTCACATTCCAAAACCTAACCCTAGAAGATGAAACGCCAAATTGTGGGCCCCGTTTTGGGGTGAGTTGGACAACCAACTTCCCGGGGTCGCGAATTGGTCGTATTATCTTCGTTTGACGCGCATGATAGCCCATTGGAAAGATCTCTCCGAGGACTACGAAGGAAAAGACGATTTTTATAAAAAAAAAATCGCTGGCGGTGGATTTCCCAAAAAACGTCGTTTAGGGCCTCAAAACGGCTCCGGAAGTTTAGGACCCGAAAAACTGCTAAAAATAGTAAACTGTGCTATAATTAAGGAAACTGAAAAACTGAAAGAGACAGTTGTGGGGGTCCAAATGGGATAGGTGGGTGGCCACCAACGTCCACCTGGATCATTCCTCCCCACTTAGGAAGCAATGGTCCCCATTGCGTTGAGTTCCTCCCTGAGATGAGGAAGCTTCTGCTGAGCTGGGTCTCTAGTGAGCTGTTCTGCAATCTCTGATGTGTCCAGAAATGGTGGGAAGCATGGTCGGCGATGGTCCACATTGAACAATCGGTGCAAGCGAAGGAATGGAGGAATGCTGTGCTTCAAAGCATTGTTTCCCACAGCCTTGTTACTGGTGTAAGGACCATGTCGAAGCGATCTGAGTTTCTGATGGGTTCTAGTAAGGCACTCCCTCTGCAAATGTAACTAAACTTTGTCGCCCACCTGAAACTTGTGTTGTACCCCTCCGGGTAAGGAGAAGTTGTTCTTGTGCTCTGTCAAGACTGTATCCCTCTGTTGATGCTGCTGTGTGGAGGAACCCTTCACGGGGGTCATGGATGTAGAACCGATCTTCCCCTTACTTTGGGAGTGAACCAGACAGAAAATAAATTTCCTAGTCTGTGAGATGAGCTTGTTGCCTTTCTTACCAGTGATCAAAGATGTGGCGTTAGGTGGGGCTACCTCCGGTATCCTGTATAATGAATTATCCAACGAAATGATGACAACGCGAGGCCTTGACTCATACACAGCATGTCGCCTCCACAAGTATGGCTGGCCTAATAGTACATCACAAACATCTAGAGGTGTAACATCACACAATACCTCGTCTGTGAAGGGCTTGATGCTGTAGGGAAGGCGGCACTACTGGCGAACTTTGAGATCTCGTCCTTCGTGAAGCCAACCGATACTGTACGGCTGTGGGTGTGGTGTAGTTGGTAGGCCCAACCGCTTCACGAACTCTGCTAAAATGAGGTTCTTTTGGCTGCCACTGTCGACAATGAATTGCAGCGGTGAACCCTTCACCCACATCTGTGAGTGGAAAAGACGTTCCCCCTCCTCTGGATCTTCGGGCTCATTTTTCTGGATCTTGGCAGTAGCAATAGTGGTGCTGGGATCCGCATCAATGATCTGCTTCCCTTTGTCATTCCCCTTGTCGGGTTCTGACTCAGAGTCGGAACACGCATCTGATTCGGAAGCCTTCAACTCGGCCACCAGCGACTGCTTGGTCCGACACTCACTTGTGTTATGAGTGGGACTCTTGTGGAACTCACACCACTTTCCTATGTCCTTCTTCGGCTTCGTGGTGTTGTTCTTTTCTTGCAGCGTAGAGGGGTTGTCTTGGGTCACCTCGCCTTGGCTTTGTCCTTTGGGCTTCGGATTCGTAGATCCAAAGTCTCGCTTCTTCTGTTTGAACTTTTTCTCGATTTTGACAGCGTATCGGTATGCTGTGCCGAGTGAGGAGATGTTCAAGAACTCCATCTCTTCCTGGATGTATCTGTGTAGGCAGCCGCGGTATTTGAGTACCAGATGCAGCTCAGAATCTTTGATACCCAACTCTGTGCGAAGGGTATGAAAAATATTTGTGAACTCTGGTACATTTTGGTCTTGTCCCTGCCGCAGTGTGGTCCATTTGATGTATTTGTCCTCATAGCTTTTTACAGGGTAGTACTGCTCCTTGATGGCATCCCGGAAGTCATTCCAAGTGGGGGCGGCTGAAAACAGTGAGCCTGTACTTTCATCCTTCTGCTCGCAGTATGTTTCCCACCAGTCCTTGACGTGGGGGGCTGCTTTAAGAAGAGCGAAAACAATCTTTTCCCGACTTGAAAATTCATGAACAGAAAAATACCCATCTAGCAGATTTAACCATTTATCTACGGCATCTGCATCTATTTGACCCTCGAAGATGGGGATTTCAAAATTAACTTGTACCTTAAATGGTGTGGCGTTTCCAGAGTAGCTGTTGGAAGCCGATGCGTCGCCTCTGGGTAGTCGCTGAAGGATCTGCGCAAAGCTATCCATCATCGCATTCCTTTGCCGCTCGAGGGCTTTTTCAAGCAAGATTCTGATAGGATCTCCTGCCCCCTCGTCTTTCTTCTCATCCGCCATGGGAGGTCGTCGAGATTTGCGAGGCTGGTCTTGCAAAGGTTCGACCAATTCAAGCCCTAACTCCTTATATCCCGACCTCATTGGGGACATGCAAAGAAAAACGGAGAAAAGCAGACCGCTCCGATACCACTGATCCGGATTTAAGCAGGAACGCAATAGATTACAGAGATAACCATAAATACAGAGATGCGATAACCATAAAAAGAGAGATGCAGCAGAAATAATACTTCATTTCATTAATGGAGAATACTGAAATATGCTTACAAATAGAAATAACCCAGCTAGGGCGATGGTAGCTTATCTCTGAGAAGAGATGTGTCGGCTACATGCCTCTGAACTGTTTCGAAGTCTCTTTACAATGAGGCTCGAAGGCCTATTTATTATTGAGAAACAATGGAAAACCCTTCACATTCCAAAACCTAACCCTAGAAGATGAAACGCCAAATTGTGGGCCCCGTTTTGGGGTGAGTTGCACAGCCAACTTCCCGGGGTCGCAAATTGGTCGTATTATCTCTGTCTGACGCGCATGATATCCCGTTGGAAAGATCTCTCCGACTACGACGGAAAAGACGATTTTTATCAGAAAAATCACTGGTGGTGGATTTCCCAAAAAACGTTGTTTAGGGCCTCAAAATGGCTCCGGAAGTTTAGGACCCGAAAAACTGCTAAAAATAGTAAACTGTGCTATAATTAAGGAAACTGAAAAACTGAAAGAGACAGTTGTGGGGGTCCAAATGGGATAGGTGGGTGGCCACCAACATCCACCTGGATCATGGATTTATTCAAAGTGACTGTCAATTTCATTCAATTTAGTGCTAAATAACAAATCATAGACAAACTTATAATATTTAGAAAAAAATTGAAAAGGGCTAATAATATATTTTATTTATTTTAATTTTTAAATTTTTTAAATGATTTTTTTTTATTTTCACTATAAAAAATGTTTTAGGAACTATTTATTTTGATTAGAAACTAAGTGTTTTAATATCCATGTATAGTTATTAATGATTTATAACTATGCTAATTATAATTTAGTTGTTAAATTAACAGTTATTATTACTAATTACTCATAATGAGTAATTAATATGTCTTTACAATTTAATTTAAAAATTAATTTAATACAAATCACAAATTATAGAGTATGTCAACTCATTTTTTCTCTACAAAATAAGGAGACACCATTTGAGTGATAACAATAAATGTTTTGTTTCATATTCCCATGTTTTCACTGCCACAAACACAATATGTCAACTCAATTTTTCTCCACTAAAGAAAGAGATGCCATTTGAGTGATAACAATAAAGGTTTTGTTTCAATTCTCATGTCTTCATTACCACAAACACAATTGCATTCAACTTCATATCAATCATGTTCAATTCCCATGAACTTTGTAGGAGACAATTGGTTGTATAAATCAAGTTTCTTGGAATTGACATCTCATTGAGTTGAAACTAAGTTTCTCCATATCAATTTGAACCAAACACTCCCAAAAAAATAAAGTTATAAAATTTCATTATAACCAATGAGGTAGGGCACTCACCAAAAAGCAACATTTTAAAACAACATTTTTACTTTCATTTCTATTTTCTCATCTCACAATTAGAAATAATTAATTCCTACTTGTCTATCGTTGTAATTCTCTGTTTGAGGAGTTTGTTCCTACATAATAGGAATTTAGTTTCTCCTAGTTTAGTGTATGGTTGAGAGAATCTCTCAACCACACTACTGTACGTCTAAGATAGAATTCCTATCTTAAGACTATTGCTTGTATAAATATGTGTAATTTCCTCATTCACAATATATAGAATATATTCAATTGGTTGTTCTATTTTATCTTGGTATCAGAGCTTCAGAGCCCATAAGGGCCTCTCGCCCTTCCAAGGCATAGGAAAATAAATCATTTATATTAGCGATAATTTTGTTTGTCCATCGAGTAGCGTTGAGCAGCACCCTTACTAGAGAGAAAAACACCCTTCCTCCATAGAAGAAAAAAACCTGCTATTACATTATTGCTTTGAGCAATTTCTATCAGCGCGGGCCATAAGCGTGGATTTGAAGGGAAAAATCGCACTGCTCCTTGTGGATTTTTTGATCAGATTCGAGCTCGATGTCTTGTGTGGGTCAGAAATCGAGTGGATCTGCAGTGTTGTGTTAATTTGCTGCTAGATGGGCTACGACTGAGTTGATATTGGATATTCTAGATGTTGTTGTGTTAACCTTGGATCTACTGCGATTGAGTTGAAGGATGTCATGATAAACGTGGTCAAGGAGTGATGATCAAAGATCGAAGACAACTTGGTGTCGGGAGGATTGCTGGTGATCGGAGAAGCCAGCCGGAGAGAAGAAGCTCGAATGTATATTCAATCGTTGCTTGGTAGATGTGTGGTGGTGCAGCGGTGGCCGAGATCCACAGATACAACATCGCAGATAAGCTATCAGAATAGTGCAGCGAAGCGTGGTGAGGGGTGATCGGTGTACCGATTGTGCCCGATTCATGGTGGCAGCGGAGAGCTTCTGACCTGTGTGTTGGGTCGAGTCTACCGAGAGAATAGGCAGACTTGCGGTGAGCATTTGGTGTGGCTGCATGGAGAGCCAATCTGCAGATCAGGCTAGAAGGCCGTTTGAAGTTGCATAGTGATTGAGCCGAAGAGCAAGTGGTGTTGTGCTGTGTAGATCTAAGGTGGATCGCTGGTGTCAATGTGTGAAGCAGTGGTGGATAACCTGTGTCGATATGTGAATCGTTGCATGCTATTTTCCTGATTGAGTTTCCTAATTTCAAAGGCCGTTTGTAAAGGCCGATTAGTGAAGATAGTCAGGCAAGCCGATCGGTGGCAGCTTGGTGCTCGGTGTGTGGCCTGAAGGCTGTGGATCAGGCTGTGGATCATAGATCGCCAGTAGATCGTTGTGTGGTGAGAGTGGATCTGTGGAGCAGATCATGGCAATTGGAGTTTAATGTGGCAGTGTGATCTATCTTTATTTGGTGAAGTGTGGATGAGTGTTTGCACAATTTTAATGAAGGGTCGCCGAGCCACCTGTTGACGAAGGAGCAATGACGTAGCGATTTCCTTGAAGCCAGAATGTGTGATCTCTTGGCCGACTCGTTTGCCTAGTCCTCTGTTTGGTGCGTGGCACATAGTGATTTGCTAAGGCACAATATTGTGAGAATTGGAGGCAGCACAACGGAAGTATTGCAGCAGAAGTGGAGGCGACTTGTTCTTCCTTTTGGATGCTGCTGTGCATTGATATGAGCACTCGTAGAGAAAAAAAAAAGGGGAGAATTTAGCATCAAGCGAGGATCTGTTGTTGCGTGTCAAACAGGTTCTGATTGCCAATCTATTCCAAGCTCGTTGACTGTCGAGCGTGTAGCGTAGATCGTGGATTTGCTGTGAATTTTTGGTGTGGAGGGCACAATGAGCCAGTGGTAAGGCGTGGTGAGGTCGATGATAGAGAGATCTGTCTGGAGGTGCAGCAGATTGTGTGGAGGTGGTCGTCCGGTGTGTGTTGCTGTTTGCGTGAAGGTGCGTGATAGTTTGGGAGGCCGAGCAGAGGAGGCTGATAAGGCAGATTAGTGGAAGAAGTCAGATCTGCTGTGGTTGGGAGCTGGCGGTGATGCCGAGCAGTCAGCAGATCCGGTAACTGTGGGAGATAAAAAAATGCGATGGCGCAACAGGTTGTGCCGAGCGTCTGCGTTTAGCTTTAGTGTGAATTCCAATGCTTATTGGAAGGGAGTATGCAGCTGCGTTGTGGATATCAGTTTGAATCCAAACTACCGTACTTTAGTTACTACCACCCTACCTCGGCTTTGCAATGTCCCTAACAGAGGACACTGCCTTCACTGATAGGACTGGTGCATGAGAGCAAGGTGGATAATAGCACTCCAAGGTCGAACATCAAAGATTTGGTAATTGAAAGCTGGGTAAGTTTGCAAAGGGTGGTCTTTGTTTAGAGGACTTGAAAGTCGTGGGTGTTGAAATGTTTGTTTTTAATCATTGTTTGATAAGATAGAGCGTTGTTGGTTGATGAGACAGACAGTGTCAAAGTCTGTATGTGTGGGCGTGGAGCAGAGCAACGTGAGTGGTCACGTTGGAACTATTTTTTATTAAGTGTCGTAGAGGCTAGTGCACTGAGCCGAGGAGATATCGAAGCGCTGGTGGGGAATTTAACTGTGGTGTGGCAGCAGAACAGTTTGAGCCTTTGTGGCATTGTTGGTGTTTAACCGCACCTGTTGAGACTGTCGTAGTCACTTGTTGTGAGAGCGACGGCAAAGGATATTGCCTTCGATCAGGTGTCCCGCGTTGCATTGCAGACAGGCATTGACAAATTGGCTGATGCGGTCGGGGTTACGTCGGACCTAGAGGAGCAGCTTTGATCCGGGAGGTTGCAAGTAAGACCAATGATTCAGCAGGTGATGGGACAACTACTGCATCTGTTTTAGCACGGGAAATTATAAAGCTGGGACTTTTGAATGTCAGTTCAGGAATCAATCTGTTTCTTTATCAGTAGACCCCTCACAGGTATCGTTGGTGAAAAATGGCTGCTGGTATGTTTGGAAAATAATCATCTATGGGCAGAGATAGAGAAATTAAACCTGAAGAATTTATGCTTTATTTAGTTTCTTGGAATCATGTTTAAAGTTATTGAGCCTTATTGAGCCTAGCTAACTCAATGTAGGTAAAGTTATTTTGTTAGAATTCGTGACTCTAACGAATGACAGGTTAAGCATGGAGTTCCAAGAATTTATTTGACAAAGATGCCCAAGATGTGAACTATGAAAAGATGGGATAAAATAGCAGCAACAACGTTTATGGTGGACAACAAAGTAGATGTTTGTTTGAGTTAGTATGGTTTGTGGAATAGACTCCCTAGCATGTTATAAGCAAGTCCAATTGTTGTAATGGTCATTGTATGTACTCAGAAACTCCAAAATGTGGAATGAAATGTAAGTTTTAAAGGCATCTAAAAGTTCGTGGTGATCTTAAAACCACTTTGTAATGGTTTATGGTCAGTCTGGAACCATCTTTTGTTATTTTAAAGTGAGGGTTGGTAGTGAGCCAGAAACCATCTATAGAGTCTTTGTGGCTGAAGTGCTTTTGTGACCAGCTTGCCTTTGTGGCAGAATCGCCTCTGTGGCTTGAGGTGCCTTTGTGGCCAGGTGTACGCGAGAGCTTTGTGCTCAATTGAGCAGGTGGACTGGAGAACATCTGGCTTGGACTCAGATGATTTTTAATTTTCTGAGTAGAAAGGGATTGGCACGCTTTTCGCGCTGACAGTCGCGCCAGGATGCACAACTAGCACGTCTGTTAGGCCATTAATAGTGCCACTGTGCCACAATACCAAACTGGTGCATAATTTTACGGAAAGATTGCACCAATTCACCTTCAAGGGGATCCGCGGGAATCCTCATCTTCGTTTGATGATTTGCGAGAGGAGGCAGATCGGAGAAGCTGTGGATCTGTCCAGGGGAGGCAGATTGTGTTTTGGAGGTTCTGTACATGCAATTTTCCTGATGGTGGTGGATTTGACTATCATGAGAAGTAGTCATTAAGGGGGGGAGTTAGAAATAATTAATTCCTACTTGTCTATGGTTGTAATTCTCCATTTGAGGAGTTTGTTCCTACATAATAGGAATTTAGTTTCTCCTAGTTTAGTGTGTGGTTGAGAGAATCTCTCAACCACACTACTGTACGTCTAAGATAGAATTCCTATCTTGAGACTATTGCTTGCATAAATATGTGTAATTTCCTCATTCACAATATATAGAATATATTCAATTGGTTGTTCTATTTTATCTCTCACACATTGGCAATAATTTATACTCCATTTATCTATCTTTAAACTAAACAACAGGTACTAACTACTACATAGTACTTGTTTGTTACAAGAATTTTACTACATAACAGTGGTTTATTACAAAAATTTATTATTTTATGTAAATATAAATTTATTAATTTTTACCTCATTTTAATATGAAATTTACATTATAGAAATTTCTATTTTCTATTTTTTAAATATTAAATTTTATATTCACAAAAAAATCGTACATAATTCGAATAAAATAGGAATTTTCGAAAATTTGGATCAATACCGCCGAACTTGGTACTTAGGGAATGATTATTTTTCAAATTTTTTCTCATCAATTTTACTAAATTTGAAAAAAAAAACAATTAAATAAATTTTATAATTAAAAAATTAAATATAATAAAATATTAAAAATAAACAAAAATAAAAAATACACATAACTTAATAATGTATTGGGAAAAACCATCAAATTTATTAGCAAAAATAGATATATGAAGTTTCAATTCAACTCAATCTCGCTGCGTAAGCCAGAAGACATATATAAGTTACGGTTGAAAGAGTTAGACAAATATCATAAATCCAAAAGCACCATTGTAAAGCAACTTCAATTGATGCTATGTGATTCGTTCTCCACATTTCACTAGTTTCAATCCCACTTCTTCACCCCTGTGAGCATCACCCGATGCAATGAGTGCTAAGTGAACTATTCAAAAATCATGAGAAATTAGTCACTTTACGACTACCTCTCATGGAAATGGTCATACTTTGAATGACTTACTTAACGCAGTTGAATCCCAAAAATGATATCTAATATAATGCACTGCGAAAATCCCCCATACTTAAATTCAAAAAGAGTCAAGGGATCTCTACCTGAATGGTTCATGAGGCACAATACTTGCTAAGGTTTTGCAAATGGGGTAGCAAGCTAAGTGGGCTTGATTGTGGGAAAAACTCCACAGTTAAGCGCGCTTGAGCCAGAGGAGTTCTGGGATGGGTGACCTCCTGGGAAGTCCTGGTTACCGGGTGCAAGCCCCGGAAGTGATGATTGATGCTATGTGATTCGTTCTCCACATTTCACTAGTTTCAATCCCACTTCTTCACCCCTGTGAGCATCACCCGATGCAATGAGTGCTAAGTGAACTATTCAAAAATCATGAGAAATTAGTCACTTTACGACTACCTCTCATGGAAATGGTCATACTTTGAATGACTTACTTAACGCAGTTGAATCCCAAAAATGATATCTAATATAATGCACTGCGAAAATCCCCCATACTTAAATTCAAAAAGAGTCAAGGGATCTCTACCTGAATGGTTCATGAGGCACAATACTTGCTAAGGTTTTGCAAATGGGGTAGCAAGCTAAGTGGGCTTGATTGTGGGAAAAACTCCACAGTTAAGCGCGCTTGAGCCAGAGGAGTTCTGGGATGGGTGACCTCCTGGGAAGTCCTGGTTACCGGGTGCAAGCCCCGGAAGTGATGATTGATGCTATGTGATTCGTTCTCCACATTTCACTAGTTTCAATCCCACTTCTTCACCCCTGTGAGCATCACCCGATGCAATGAGTGCTAAGTGAACTATTCAAAAATCATGAGAAATTAGTCACTTTACGACTACCTCTCATGGAAATGGTCATACTTTGAATGACTTACTTAACGCAGTTGAATCCCAAAAATGATATCTAATATAATGCACTGCGAAAATCCCCCATACTTAACTTCAATTGAGTCAATACTAACATGGATCCCACCCGTTAATAAGTAGAGTGATTTGGCAACAAACCCGACCTAAATTGTTAATGGACATATCCCATCGACATCTAACAAGATGCCTCTTAACTTACATTTTATGACAAAGGTCTAACCCTTTGGCTATCATTTAGTACTTGAAGTCTTTAAGTGCGCTCAAAGATTTGAAAGGACTAAAGTTTGTATATCCTCACTCTCTCATTCCCACAATTGGGTCAAATTTCATGAATCATATTGCGTATTTATGGAGAAATATCACTTTCATTACTATAAGAGTCACCACTTTGTGCATGGATATATTGATTTTCTTTGGAACATGAAATCATTTCGTTGTTTATGGTTAACCTTGGTAGAGGTTTTCATGGATTTGTTGGTGTGACTCTAGGTGTTTTTATGGGTTGATTTTTTTCTATTTATTGTTTCTAGTTTATCATTATTTTCCTTTTGTGCTTCTTGATGAGGTTTATGGATCCCTAAACTAGTTCCATTATGAGTTGTTGGCTTCT
Source organism: Pinus tabuliformis (assembly GCA_031772625.1). Classification (NCBI taxonomy): domain Eukaryota; kingdom Viridiplantae; phylum Streptophyta; class Pinopsida; order Pinales; family Pinaceae; genus Pinus; species Pinus tabuliformis. Next base: position 420,232,991 of record CM062811.1, read on the forward strand.
TTTTAAGTATTCTAGGTTTCTTCCATCTCTTGCTCCCTATTCTTTCTACTCTTCTTGTAAGTCCTATTCCTAACACAATCTCTTTTTCATAAGACTTGTGGCTTCTTTCACATTTTCTCTTTCCCCACCTTTCTTTTCATTTACCCCATTCTTACTACACACTCAATGCCCCCAACTTCCCTACAGTTGTTGATTTCATGCTCACCCCCTCCATTGGCCTCGAATACCTCCCTTGGTAGAGGTACAAATGCCCTGCTACTTTTCTAGAGTGAGGCGTGGCAGGTTCTCAGGAGTTGGATAGCTCTCGAGCCAAACATAGAGTAAAGAGCTTTTCTTCTCACTTTGTTGACAATACTATACCATGAATTCAAGAAGAAATCACTCAAGTAGAGTGAGAGATTGTGGATGATCGTTGGTAATGGTACATTTAATTGTTTGTAAATATAGAGTGGTATAATTATAATTAAGTTTTTAAATTTCAATATAGGGGAGATGTTGTAGTGTCCATAAACGAGTTTAATCATTTAAATGTTGGCTCAATTAATAATAAAAAGTTAAAATTAATAAATTTCAATTGTTAGTTTATGTTTATTAATAAAATTAAGAAGAATTGTTTTGGTAAAAAAAAATCATAATATGTATATCACATTTAAATATATAACATATAAATAATAGCTATAAATTAAGATCTATTTTGCCATATAAATTAAATTAGTGATACCCTAATCATATTTAAAATTTAATTAATAAGCACATAGAAAATAATACTTACAACAAACTTACATATAACAAGATTCTTTAACCATGGGTTTTCACTCTCACCTTAACATGGATCTTATTAACTTGTAAATACGACTTGTTACAATACCATGGCTTATCAATACCACATCCCCAAAATGTTATATTATTTCAAAATCAAAGGATTTTAATAAAAATAAAATTTTTATATATTATACAAAATACGTGAAAATTAAATTTTTTTATTATAGTTAAAACATTTTATTAGTATGTTATTCAAAATCAATATAGATTTATTTTATCTTATCAAGCTTAGAGAGGAGATCTATCAAGCTGAGAGAGAACAAATCTCTTGAGATACAAACCTTTAATCAAATTTTATAGTGAAAAAAAAATTGCATTTTGAAAAATGTAATCTCTAAATTTAAGAAATACAAAATTTATATATATCTATATATGAAAAAAAAGTACTAACGAAACGAAAAATGTTTATCATTAGCTAAATTTATTTTTTATAAATTCAATGTATATGATGTTCCATTCGAATGATGTTAACACTTTTTCCTTTAAAATTTATAATAACCAACAATAAACTATTACATGAAATATTTTGTTGATAAGTAAAAAAAACCTTTAACAAAATTAATTCTAAAAACATTTAGCATATGTAGTACACACTATTTAAATTGACGTGTGTGATTTCACAAATCATTCTTTATGAATTCAATGTATATGATCTTCCATTCCAATGATGTTAACACTTTTTCCTTCAAAATTTATAATAACCATCAATAAACTATTACATGAAATATTTTGTTGATAAATAAAAAAACCTTTAACAAAATTAATTCTAAAAACATTTAACTTATGTAGTACACACTATTTAAATTGACGTGTGTGATTTCACAAATCAAAAAGATTATGATGATACAGGTTGCACTTAAAGACAAATTAGACCAGGATAAGATAGGATTAGAATAATACAGGTTGGAAATAGGAATAATACTAGCACAATTATATTTAATTAAATAAATGTGATTGATATATACCAAATGTTTCATTTGTATCTAAGACAGATAAATATATAATAATAAAAATATTATCAAAAACAAAAATATTACCATAAAAAATATATTATTATTATTATAATTAATAAAAATAATTAATTTTCATTAATAATATTTGTAAACATTTTAAAATAATTATTATTATTTCTAAATAATTATTATTACTAAGATTATTAATAAGTATTTTTATCAATAATGAAATAATAATAAATAATTTTAAAATATAATATTAAAAATTATATAATTAAAAATATTAAATAATTAAATAATATTGAATAATTTAATTAAATAATAATACTAGTGCTGAAAATATTTATTTATATAATAAATAATGAATATAATAATAAATAATATTTTTTTATAATAAATAATTGATTAATAAATCTAAAAAATTCTTGGATTAATCTTATAATTTTTAGTATTTATATTATTATAAACTCTTGGGATTTATATTATTATAAATTCTTGGGATTAATATTATAAATGCAAGTAACTATTAATATCATAAACCAAATGTATTAATAACTAACCCAAAGGATTGATATTATAAACTCAAGGGAATAATAAATGACATTAGTAAATGTGGTTGATATACATTGAAAACATATATCAATTAAATACACAACGACATTAGTAAATGTGGTTAATATACATCTTCATTAGGATTATTATGATTTTTATTAATAAAAATTATTATTATTATTATTAATTAAACTCAAAGATCTATATTTAACCCAAGGACTAATATTATAATTGTTATGAATAACATTTTCTTTTACGAATATGAACTCTTTGATTAATAAACTCAATGGATTGATATTATAACCCCAAGGGAATAATATTAAACTGGATGGATTAATATTACAAACCTAAGGTATATAAACCATAAGATAAATATTATAAAGCCTAAAATAAACATATTTAATCATGGTTGACCTTGGTTAGCCTTGGTTGATTCTCATATTGAGGCAATCCTTGTCACAATGGGACATTGGATGATGGTTGACCATGATTAAATGTGGTTGAACCATGGTTGACCATAATTGACCTCGAGAATAATAAACCCAAAGGAACAATATTAAACCCAGGGAATAATAAAAACCCAAGGTATATAAGCCATAAGTTAAATATTAGCAACCCTAAAATAAATGGCGTTGGATCATGGTTGACCTAATTGACCATGATCGACTATGTTTGACCAATGTTGACACTGATTGACCATGGTTGATGTTGCTTGACAATGATTGAGAATGGTTAATTTTCATATTGAGATAATGCTTGTCACAATGTGATGTCGGAACATGGTTGACTATGATTATAAACCCAAGGGATTTGTATTAAACCCTAAGAATAATATTATACTAGATCCCCAAGGGATTATAAACCCATGGGTATGATATTAAACACAGTGGATTAGTATTATAAACCCAATGTATATAAACCCTAAGATAAATATTATAAACCCTAAAATAAACATGGTTGACCATGGTTGATTTTCATATTTCGACAATCGTTTTCACAATGCAACATTGCTCCATGGTTGACCATGATTAAATTTGATATCGAGAGAACCTTTGTCAGAATGTGACATTGGACCATGATTGACTTTGGTTGACGATGGTCGACATGCTTGAGCATGGTTGATTTTCATATTCATACAATATTCGTCACAATGCGATTGGACCGTGGTTGACCATGATTATAAACCAAAGGGATTTATATTAAACCATAGGATTAATATTATAAACCATATGAACAATATTATACACTAGGAATATGAACTCTTACATTAATAAATGGAAGGGATCGATATTATAAACCCAAGGGAATAATAAACCCATGGGATTAATACTAAAACCACAAGGGATTATAAACCCAAGGGAATAATATTAAATCCAAGGGATTCATATTAAAAATCCAAGGTATGTAGACCCTAAAATAAACTTGATTGACAATGATTGATTTTCATATTGAGACAATCCTTGTAACAATGCAACATTGGACCATGCTTGACCATGATTGATTTTCGTATAAAGAGAATCTTTGTCAAAATCCAATGTTGGACCATGGTTGAACATGGTTGATTATCATATTGAGGTAATCTTTGTCACAATGTGATGTTACATAATAGTTGACCATGGGAATAATAAACCCTAATGAAGTAATATTAAACCCAACAGAATAATATAAACCCAAGGTATATAAACCCTAAGATAAATATTATAAACCCTAAAATAAATGGTGTTGGACAATGGTTGACCATAATTGACCATGGTTGACCATTTTTTACGAATGTTGACCATGATTGACCATGGTTGACGATGGTTGACAATGATTGAGCATGGTTGATTTTCATATTGAGACAATCTTGCTCACAATGTGACATTAGACCATGGCTAACCATGATTATAAACCCAAGGGATTTATATTAAACCCTAAGAATATTATTATAAACCTTGTGAATAATATCATGCCCTACGAATATGAACCCTAGATTAATAAAGTCAAGGGATTGATATTATAAACCCAAGGGATTAATACTAAACCCCAAGGGATTAATATTATAAAACCAAGGTATATAAACCCTAAGATAAATATTATAAAACATAAAATAAACATGGTTGATGATAATTGATTTTCATATCGAGACAATAATTGTCACAATGTAGCATTGGAACATAGTTGATTTTCATATTTAGACAATCTTTGTCATAATGCGACGTTGGACCATTTTTAACCATAATTGATATTATAACCCAATGGATCATAACTAAAAACACAAGGGATTATAAACCCAAAGGAATAACAATAAGCCAAAGGGAATAATATAAATCGAAGGTATATAAACCCTAATATGAACATTATAAACCTTAAAATAAACATGGTTGACCATGTTTACCATGGTTGATTTTCATATTGAGACAATCTTTGTTAGAATGGGACATTGGACCATGGTTGACCATGATTGATTTTCATAACAAGACAATATTTGTCACAATGAGATGTTGGACCATGGTCGACCATGGTTGACCATGGTTGATTTTCATATAGAGACAATATTTTTCACAATTTGATATTAGACCATGGTTGAACATGGTTTTCACAATGTGATGTTGGACCATGGTTGAACATGGTTTTCACAATGTGATGTTGGACCATGGTTGAACATGGTTGTCACAATGTGATGTTGGACCATGAGACAATCTTTGTCACAATGTGACCATGGTTATTGACTATGATTGACCATGGTTGACCATGATTGGTTTTCATATTGAGACAATCTTTGTCATAATGTGACCATGGAATATGAACCCTTAAATTAATAAACCCAACAGAACAATATTAAACTCAATGGATTAATATTATAAACCCAAGGTATATAAACCCTAAGAAAAATATTATAAACCCTAAAATAAATATGGTTGACCATAGTTGATTTTCATATGAAGACAATCCTTGTCACAATGCAACACTGGACCATGGTTGACCATGATTGAATTTCGTATCAAGACAATCTTTGTCACAATGAGACGTCGGTCCCTCGTTGACCATGATTGATATAATAAATCCAAGGGACTAATACAAAAACCAAAGAGCTTATAAACCGAAGGGAATAATATTAAACCCAGGGGAATAATATAAACCCTAAGATATATATTATAAACCCTGAAATAAACATGGTTCTCCATGGTTACCATGATTGATTGTCATATTGAGACCATTTTTGTCACAATGGGATGTTGGACCATGGTTGATTTTCATATTGAGACATTCTTTGTCACAATGTGACGTTGGACCATGGTTGACCATGGTTGTCACGATGTGACATTGGACCAATGGACCATGAGACAATATTTGTCATGATTTGACCACTATTATCGACTGTGGTTGACCATGATTGACCACGGTTGACCATGATTTACCATGGTTGACCATGATTGGTTTTCATATTGACAAAATATTTCTCATAATGTGACATTGGACCATGGTTGATGATGGTTGATTTTTATATTCAAACAACTTTGTTACAATGTGACATTGGACCATGGTTGACCATAATTCACCATAGCCAAGCATATTTGACCATTGTTGACCATAATTAACCATGGTTGATGATGGTTGACACTGGTTGAACATGGTTGATTTTCATATTGAGACAATCTTTGTCACAATGTGACTTTTGACCATGGTTGACCATGATTATAAACCCAAGGGATTTATATTAAACCCAACGAAATAATATAAATATTAAGATAAATATTTACAAATTTATTATAAAATAGATGTACAAAAAATTATTGTAATTATGTAGATATTTGTAATTAACATGAAATAAATGTGATAGAAAATCCTTGCATCGAAGTATTAGGGGACTCCAATTGAAGCCTTTTTATTTATTCATTTATTCACAATGTTTGAGGCGATTTGGATTTGATTTATCTCCTGTGGTAAGCTATGAAAGTTTCTTGGATTTTGACATTCATTTGGTTATCTGTTTTGTAACAAATATGAATAATTCTTATCCATTTTAATAAAATGGGATTGAATTGGATTTTGACATTCATTTGGTTATCTGTTTTGTAACAAATATGAATAATTCTTATCCATTTTAATAAAATGGGATTGAAATTTATTAAATTCAAGCGCTTTGATATGTGAATAATAAATATGTCGGTTAGAAGGCAAAGTAGTGTAAAAGGAATCCAAAAAAACCTAGAAAATGTTTTTTTGTAATGTCATAACTATATTTGTTTAATATAAATTAACACGATTTCGATGTATATTAATCCTTATTAATTTGATTGTACTAGTTACTAATGGCTTATATCATTGTATTTTGTTTTTTTTACTAAACCTTTTATTAATTTCTATAAAAATATTTTTTATAAATATTTTTTATAAATATTAATAATAATTAATATTAATCTTATATAATAATTAATTTTAATATAATAATAATCATAATATTGTTAACCATTAATTTGATATAAACATTAGATTTATTTACCATAAATAAATTTATCTCAAAAATGAAATATAATATTATTCTCAAAACTATGACTATTATTAATATAAATAATTATTAATAATATGAATAATATTAAAGATTAACAATAAAATATTACTATTAATAAATATTAATACTATATCAAACTATTAATATTAATTATATTAATAATATTTAATATGAAAATAGTAAAAATGTTATTATTAATTATTATTTTAATATAAACATTGAAATTATTTTAACATAATTTTATTTTTTAAAACTAATTATATATTTTTATCAAAAAAATACAATATAAATATTTTGAAACAATTTTTATAAAACTGAAATAAAAAAGTATAAAATAATTGTATAAAACCATAATCAAATTTTAATAACGAAAATATTTACAAAGAAACTACGATATCTTCTTTACTATGTTTGCATATCGTCATCCATGCTAGAGCTACTTACATCACCTTCCTCAGGTGGAATGATTCAAACAACTTAAAAAAAATAAAAGTAATGTTTAACTGGAAACTCAACAATGAAAAACAACACAGATTTTAAAGATAATATTAAATCTTTTATTTTTGGATTTTTCTTTGGCCATAAAAATCCCATTTTTTTATTGATTATATGTGATCAGTGGTTTACTATGGTAACCTCTTTTATGGTTGTATTAGTTATACAAATGATTTACTATTGTAACCTTTTATCCTCGTGCTGGGCTATTTACTGACATTAATATATGTGCTTTTTTGGGTGGGTATATTAATAAATATATATTTGAATAAGTGCTACATAATATTAGCCGTTTAGTTTAAGTGTAATGTTAAGGTTTATAATTTTATTAATTTGAATTTTTTCATAAATGTAATTAAAGAGCAAGGTTCCAATTTTAATGTCTATATAAATATAGTTTTAAAAAAACTATTATATGTTATATTTACATTTACATTTCAATTATATTAGTCGCCTAAATTAAAGTTATCTATCCAATTCAAGAATTCTATATTTTATTTCTTCAAATTTAAACTAGGATATTCAATATATATATATATATATATATATATATATAATTAATTTTAAAATTTAAATTTATATTTAAAAAAAAAAAAAAATTATATTGATTTATTATTTAATTTATAAAAAAATATGTGTTATTTTATTAAAATTTGAATTTAAATTTGAACTCAAAAAATGATTTATATATATTTATATAAAATTATAATGTTTTATTTTTCAAAATTTGAATTAAAATATACCATTCATTTATTTTATACCATTCATTTTTTTAAATATAATTATTAGTTTATAAAAAATATCAATATGGAAAAAATGAGTATATTTTATTAATAAAGGGTGTTTATTGTAATATTACGATTTACTATTTATGATGTAATAAGATGTTCAAACTCTTAGCCCATAATAACTGAAATAAATATTAATTAAAAAAATTATAAAAAGATAAAAAATTATTTATATGACTTAACTTCGTTAAATAAAAACAAATTTAATGGATCTGAATTAAGGAATAAAAAAATATCATTGCATCATATTGCCGGGCAACAGTATAATGAAGAAAATCAGAAGGATATATAACTAATAACTAATCAAGTACATATATGATACAATGAATATATTTAAAATATGACTCGAGTCATATGCAATGATGTTAACATAAAGATAAGGGTAAAATGTGAACACGGGATATAATGAATAGAATTAAAAACCCACTTGTGTGTCATGCAATTATGTGGACAAAAACGTTTTTTTAGAGGACGCACTGAGCAGAAAAAGCCAAACAATGAAGAGAAGTGACATGCATATGAGACTTTCTCAAAAATGGTAGACGCACTGAGCAGACAAAGCCAAACAATGAAGAGAACTGACATGCATATGAGACTTTCTCAAAAATGGTTAACATCTGAACAATATTAATAGAATAACATGTGACCATTGATAGAAAAATATTAATAGAATAACATGTGACCATTCATAGAAAAATATTAGTGGAATAAATTTTAGTGTATGGGGCTTAGGTTATTTATATTTTAATTTCATTTATCATGAAAATAGCATGTCTTTTCCGTTTTAAAAGGAATTAAATTCGTATAATTATAATAATAATAATAATTAAAAAAAATGGTTAACATGTGACCATGGAAGAATAACTTGTGATCATTGATAGAAAAATATTAATAGAATAACATGTGACGATTCATAGAAAAATATTAGTGGAATAAATTTTAGTGTATGTGGGCTTAGGTTATTTATATTTTAATTTCATTTATTATGAAAATAGCATGTGTTTTCTGTTTTAAAAGGAATTAAATTCGTATAATAATAATAATAATAATAATATTATTATTATTATTATTATTATTATTAAAAATATACTTGTTAATTTATGATTGACTATCACAAAAGTTGTTGTCATTGTCACTTGCAAATGGATGGAGTTTGAAATTTTTCTCACCACTATTTGTCCACTTTATTATTACATGACAAGCTTATATTACTACATTATTTGAATTTTGAGGTGTGACATGAGATTTGAATCTCTAATCCATTAAAAATGAAGCTCATGATTGTATCATTTTATTTTTATTGTGTGCTAAATTTCCACCTATGTTATGATTATATTCTTTATGATTTGAATGCCACATTTGAAACTATAAATATATGTTTTATATAATTTTTGTTGGAACCTTTAGTACTAACCATGATCAACTAAAATATTTTCAATAACTTAAAAAAAAAAAAAATAGTTTTAAAAGTATCCATCTTTCACTTAATTTTCATTGGGACTTTTAGTACTCCACCATTCACTAAAATTTGTCTAGGACGATGCATGTTATTAAGTTAAGATGAATTCCAAAGAAGTACTTGAATACTAGGTGTACGGATTTTTGCAATATGAATTTTAATACCTCCCATGAACATTAGGACTTGTGATGTCAAGACCAAGATAGAAAGGCCCTTTATGATGGAATCAAACAGAAGGTGATGTATTGCTTCATTCTATGTAGCCCTACCGGTGGTGATGGAAATACGTCAACCAAACTTTTTAGTATGAACCATTTAAAACTAAAGTAAAACATTGTAAAATGCATAAAAAAAAAATGTACCATGAAACTAATGCCTGAACATGGTTCCTATATGTCACGTCCACTGACATAATAATGCAGATTCGATTCACCCGTTAACATATGCACTCTACATGTGCATTTATTAATCTCGTTGTCTATGTATCAAATATAAAATTAGCATAATAACTTTTCTACAAAAGACATGTGGTACAAGGTTGTTAAATTGATTTTAATTGAAAAGCCCATAATAGTTTCAAGTCTAGATAATAAGGATGTTGTTTAATTTCTTTGTAAACTTAATAGTCCTTGCATTGTTATTAACTCTTATGCTAGTGAAGACATTAATCTTTATTTTTAAAGCATGTTTGAATAAAATGTTTATTTTTTTTACTTGTAAAACTATTTATTATTATTTCTTAAGTTCTCTCTAAACTTGTTTGTCTGTGTTAATGTGAGGAAATACATAAAAGAAAAATTGGAAAATGCAATTTGTGAGGGAATTTATCTTTATTTCATAAAGCATCTATTATTTTGATTTTTCCAATCATATAAGCAACATGGCTCTGACAAGATCGATGAGGAATCAGTACAACGCAATGTTTGCTGTCAATAAAACGAATAAACATTAATTCAAAGCCAAGGATAATTATCAAGACTTGCATGTGTCATATATAATTAAGATAAAGGCTTCTATTTTATTTTTAAATGTATAAGGATGGGTTCGTAGATTTTTTCTTATTTATGGATATTAATACTAATTGCAAAGTATCCAAATTTGTCAGTGGTTTGTGGATTTCCTTATCTATGGATATATGGCAAGATATCAACATTAACACCGAATATGTGAAAAAACAATAGGATAACGCGACAACAAGTTTTGTTACAGTATGACCATCTTGGATGGATTGATTTGGCATGGGAAACTGCAAGGAGCTAGAACTTACGGTATGAAACAAGACATGTCAGCCATGACTAACACCAATCACCAAGGACAGAATAGGCACGCAAATAATAATACATAAGCCAAAAAAATTCGTACGAACACGCTTAAACCTAAAATGAAAATTGTAAAGAGAATACAATTATTTCCTAAAATTTGTTGTACGGTGAAACTATTTCTCTAGCGCAGTCACTATATATCACTGACAACTTACATAATAATGATCTATTCATTATTTTTGGTGAGAATAAATATCATTTTATATCAATTGTAATTCCACATATTTACCACACTCGTGACAACGACGTGGAAGTAATATCAATGTCAAGAAAGAAGTACAGTTGGGATTCACGTGGCATGGTATCAATATTCTTCATGGTCTAAGTAAACTAGGTCTTTTCTAAGCATATAACATAAAATTTAGCGTGATTAGTCTTCACACAATTTCATAACATCTAACCTCAACTCTTTATTTCCATAACATTTTAGATTGAGTTTTAAATTATATTGTATAAACATTCCCAAAAAAACATAAGATCAGGTTTAGTGAAATAAACATAGGATTAGTGTTGTTTATCAATATGTTCCCTTTTAGGGAGATTAACATTAGGTCATTCATTAATATTACTTGTACGGACCACAGATTTGTTATATTTTTGGCAAGAAACACGTTGGATATTGTTAGATGTTGTGTTGAGTTATTATGTAACTAATATTGTGCACTGGAGTTAAGCGTATAGTGTAGGTAGTTAAGAGTATGCATGTGGAAGCATGCAAATGTATATTCATGTGTGCAATCTCATTATAACATAATGTGGTCTCAGAGAGAACAATTATTTAAGGGTGTAAGAAGAGAAAGAGAGGAGTATTTTAATATTCTAGAGTTGTATTGTAAAATTGGGAAAATATTAAGAGAGCAGAAGGATCTAGAATCTAGGAGATGTCTCAAGCTTTGTAATGGAGATTGTAACTATATGTTTTCCATTATGTAAAGATCCTAGTATCATAATGAATTGATAAAATATTTCCAAGATTTTATAATCTATGAGCTTTATAGGATGCTCTTCAAAATATTTAGTTTATTTTTATATTATTTGTTGAATCTTTAATGAAAATTTCTATGTATGAATATAACATGAACATGTCACTTCCTTGTCTATGACCTCATATGTCCTGCACAATTTGGATCTAAAGGTTTTGCAATTCCTATAAGTGTCTTGGGTGAGACCTTCTACATACCCTAAAGAAGTAATGTGTCAATGCTTACAGGGTTTTGTTGGCCAAAAAATTGAACCTTCAGTTTGATTCCTACCTTAACAAATGGTTTTGTTGCCAAGACCTTAAATATTGTGATATTTTTGGGAAGATGAGTCCATGTTGTGGATGATATAAAAAGAGGATATGAAGGATTGAATTTGAAAGAAAGAAGATAAATATGCTTTTTGGAGACTAAGAATTTAAAGATCAAACTTCAAAAGTGGAAGAAAATGTATACTTACATTGATATTTATGATATGTTTCTTACAAGATTTCCCTATCATCTTCAGGAGTTGATAAAGTGGTGGTTGGCCCTTAATTTAGTTGCAACACTTCTAGAACAAATAATATAGAACTAGTAAACAATCACAAAGTTAAAAAACCTTGATAACAAGTGGGATAAAGTCGTAGAATTATGGTTCTATTGAGTTAAGGAAGGTCACCTAGTTAATTTGTTGTAGATTACAGTGAATTATTTAATAGACATGAAATTAATTTTGAATCTAATCCCTAAGGCAGGTCATTGGCCAATGTCATATTATGGATTAAGATGTTATTTTTTGAAAGAGGCTTGATCAGAATGGAACCAAAAAAAATGGAGTAAACCCCACAATAGTGGGGGATGAAGGGAAGGGGGAAACGTTGAGGTGGGACTAGTAGAAAGTAGTAAATATGGATCCATAAGAGAATGATGGGAGAAGGGAAGGGAGAGTTGTGACAAGAAATAAGATCATGGAGCTAATTACGAAAGAAAAGTAGGAAAGACGGATGGAATTGAATGATAGAAAAAATCAAAGGGATGAAAGTAGTAGAGTGATGAAAGCTATATCTATGAGAGCTATAAGTAAAAGGTGCACACGTGATGCCATTCAAGAAGTGAGCATGGAAGAAGTTGTGTAGTATGGTGGAAAAGTAGGAGAGGAAAGGAAATCTAAAAGACATGATATATGAATGAGGTCCTGAAGTGAAGTTGAGGGAAGTATTACAAGTGATAGAGGTGTAGGTGTCGAATCCCAATGATAATTAAGATAGTGAGTAGAGACTAATGAGGTAGAAGAAGAGGAAGGTAAGGATGATAGTATAGGAAGTAGTGAATGGGAAGATGATATGTCAAATGAGAAGACCTTCGTAATAGTTGCAATGATTTCATAGTTAATATTGGAAGGATATTTTGGACTCATTGATGTGGGGTATAAAGATGGATGGATTAGCTCCCTCTTACTCATTTTGTATCAATAAGAAATAGTTGCTAGTATGTAGTAAAGTATGAGTTGAAAATTCAAGTCACTTGGAGATCACATGGTTTCATGACTTAGGTGAGAGTTTAGTGAAAATTGATACTAAAAAATCAGTAGAAGTTCCTAGTACAAAACGACTTGGTGACAATAAACTTCCACTAGGGAGGAAGCTAGTTGTTGATGTATAGATAAAAAGTAGATCAACCATGAAATTTCGTATTTCAACACAAGATGATACTATTAGACACCTAGTGTTGCATGGGACTAGGAACGATGACAAAGAGAAGCACTAGTTCACCTATGAAGTGATATAGGGGTGAAGCAAATTGTTGAAGAAGCTTCTAATATTTTGCTACTAAGAACTACATTAAGGGATTGAGACATCAATTGATATATGAAATACAAGGAGAAAACACCAGTAGCCCAGAAAAGGTCACTTAAAATAGCAAGCACTATTTTCTATGAGAGTTTTAGAAAGAAAAGTATAAATTTGATTGTACCATAAATATGAAGGATATTAATCAAAGGGAAAGCCAATCAGTGTGGGACCATAATCAATGGTTCAAGATTCTATTAGACTAGCTAATATTTGATATTTGGGATGTTAATCATTACAAGTTGTTTACAAGAGGGATTCTCCCACACATGCTTATCTCGTTGACCTAATAGAATGTAATGACTCAATTAAAGGCATTAGAGATTATGATGATATTGGAGTCTACCCCTAGGGATAGTGAGTGCCTAAGTAGTATGGTGTTGATCAAGTCAAAACTTACCACTCTTACGTAGTTGTTGAAGATTGCTAAAGTTAGTGGGATGTGAATATATTTTGTGTTTCTAGTGTTTTGTAGAGAGACACCACCATAATCAATGTCTGGTGTTGGGTAAGTATACTATGAAGATCATGTCAAACCTCGTCCTTGTGCAAAAATTGTTAGTTCATACATAGAACCAAGGGGAGTGGTGTAATATCTATTGATTATGGGGTCACATTCCTTGATGCTTTTCAGCACTAGAAAGGACCAAATGACCTATCATTCATAATTATATGATTTTTCAATCTAGTGGTCCATGATGTTAAAAATTGTAGAGTTTCTGGAGTTAAGGAAGAAAAGGACTACATATGCTTATAAAATCTAAGAAGAAACCAAAGTCGGGAATTGCAAAGTCATCGAAGGAGGGTTGAGAGGAGGATTCAAGAGTTGACAATAAGTATATATTGTGAGACAACCTACATGCTACAATTATGGGGAGGTTGGACATTTGGAAAGGTTTTGTATTTAACCATGCACATAATGTGTGCATTTCCATAATACAAAGCATATGACATAGGACTAAACAAAGTTAGCAGTGAAGTGGGAAGAGAGTAAGGGTTGGGCAAGTATGTTTACTATAGTACTACGATAGTTTTAGATGTCAATGGATCCCATGAAAGTATGAATTGTGACTTAAGGGGGAATTTGAATAGGAAATGACATGTTTTGAAAGGATAAAGGATATCAACCTTAATATGGAAATATCCAACTTGTTGCATTGATAACACCAATGTTTGAAGTAGCGTAGTAGCATTAACTACTACATATCACACAAAAATAATTGGAGATTATCACTATGTGCATACCACAATATGCCATGGGATCACACATAAAGATATTATACGACCCACCATTAAAATTAATGTAGGTAAAAATTTTCGAACATTGGATCATTGAGTTCCTTTAGTCTTGTGAAAATGCATTGAACAACCCAACATTCACTCAATGATTCATCCATACTTTAACCAAATTGATAGAGCTAGATTTTTTAGAAACTCTTGTAATGATGACATTTCCCAGAAAGAAACTCTATCACATCCATAGAAGGTGCATTAGGAAAGAATTAAGTACAATCATGGTGGTGGGGAAATTGAGATTAATGATGTCATGTTAGACTTGGAAATTAATTTGAACACCCTTCCTAAAAGTACTACATAGTTTATGGGAAAACTTATGTTGGTATTGTCCCCCATTCAACTTGGATTATCTAAACAAGAATAGATGTACCCTATTGGTAGGTTGGAGAATGTAGGGATGAATGTCAAGGGAATTGAAACAAATGCTAATTTCTAGGTAAGAGAGACAATGATTGACTCCAATACCTACCTAGCACTATTAGGGATTAGCTAGGATTTTGATAAAAAAAATTGTTCTCAACCTAAAACAAAGAAAATATTCCTTTGATAGAGATGCATTATGAGGTATCATTGGAACTAATTTAGGGAGACACATATATGGAGCTAGACCATGAAGATGAAGAAAAATATTTCAACAAAAATATCTACCATATTATTAGGATAAAGAGGATTGTGTTAATCTAATGGATGTTTGGGAGATCATTTGCAAAGTATATGTTCCTATGATATCAATTTTGAGGAAATGTCAAAACATTGACATAGCATGTTATATGTAGTGTCCACGAGATGTTGGGTAGTGTAAAACCCCTAGTATACTCCCCCTCATTTCTATAATGTAACCGTAATATGATTACTAATTATTATATAATTATTTATCTGAATGGATTGAAGAGTGTGACCACAGATTCAGAATCTAAGATGGAAGGGGAAGATGAATCTGAGAGGCGATAACTTTCACACTTCTTAATTAAGTATTTAGCTAGTAAGAAAGATCTCTAAAAAGAAGGAAAACGTTCCCATAGGAACACAAAGAGACACACAAGAAAAATAATAAAAAGGAATTTGAACCACAGAAGATGCGGTTGACTAAAAATTTGGTCTCTAGATGGTACTTTTCCCAAAGGAATTTGAATTGGCATTGAATAAAGAAAACTTTAAGTGTTGGTTAAGCACTGGTGTGGCCTATTGAGGCCAATGGAATGGGATTCACTATGTTATAAAGTGTGGAATGTGAGTGTCTGGGATTGGAGAAGCTCAAGAAACTTCTAAGGATATGGGTGATGTGTGTTTGATAAACCACTCAGGGTGCTTTCCTAGAGGGCTAATAAACTAGCCAAGGTGCCGTTTATTGGGCTTATAAGCCACATGTATATATATATATATATATATATATATATATATATATATATACATTATACTCCTAGGGTTGAGCATGGCTTCTTGCTAAAGTTATTGAAGAAATCCCCTTAGATCATGGATCGAGCGATGACAACCGCAACTGATATTGGTTGTAGTTATTCTATGTTTGGGTGCAAAACTGAAGCCCCACCTTCAAATTCATATATCATATATCTATATATATATATATATATATATATATATATATATATATATATATATATATATATATATATATAGATATAATTGTTACTGAACTCTAAGCTATGAATATGAAGATTGGTTCTTTATTGGAAAGCTATGTAGATTGGTAATGATCTTGCATGGTTGTAGGTAAATGATGCATAAAATTAATTGAAAACTACTTAGAATGTTTTGTGTATTAAATTGGATTTTCCTGCCTTGAACTTTTAAGAAAGTTACCATGATTATGCTATGTAAGATAATATATTACTTGTGAACATGCAGGGCTCTATAATTATACTTTTTCTCATGCTTGAGTTTCATGCATATTTAAATATTTTTGGTCTTGTTTAAATGTTGTAAAAGTATGTTGTTTACGTAGAGAACTAATGGATTCAAAGATTATTGTGATGTTATAGAAATGGTTCAGTGCATGGTGAGGCCTATATTATACCATTCTCCTAAAATGTTAAGCATCATGTTTACATGATGTTTTATTGAATTCTCTAAATAAAGATACCCAGGAAAGGGGGTGAGCGTCAAGTCATTTCGAGGATGGCGAGAGGAATCCATTTATGGTTCTTTTCAAGATAGAACCTTGCTGAGGGTTAAAATTGGGGTCATTGTCTATATGTGACTAAACATGCATAATTCCATAATTGTGTCAGATAGGTGCAAAGCCCTAGAATGCTCTATCTCCTTATAAATCTAATTCTTTCTCATAAGTTGGGTCGAACAAGGTAAGACATGCACATATACATACATACATACATACATACATACACACACACACACACACACACACACACACACACACATATATATATATAGATAAAATTTTCAAAGTGCGGGGCCCTTTGGGGTTTATACTGGTTTATGAATAATTTTAAGTGATTGGAGTACACCTTAACACAGGGTTTGGGGGTTTGGGACATAACACCCTTTTTCAACTGTAAGGTGGGTCAAAGGCTCGAATGGCTAGAAGTACTGTGAGGGGGAGGGGGGGTGATGTCTGATTTCATGGGATGATTGAGCTTGGGGCCCAGTTGAAGTCACCACGTGGGCACTAGATGGATACCACAGGGGAACCATGTGGATACCACGCGATAGGGATTTACCTATATGGAAAGTAATTAAATAGTGAACATTAAAAGCTCATAAATTTTCATCTGTATTATATTTTATTAAAAATTATATCGCTAAACATTTTTTGATGATCCAGTCATGATGATGGTATTTTTCTTGGATTTCAAAAAAGTTGAAAATTGAGGATTTTATAGACCCCATTTCCATAAAAAGACCATGGAATTCAAACTATCTTAGTGTAACTCCTTCTATTTCCCCAGAGTAATCAAAGGGAGTGGAAGGGTATGTTACAAAGTGGTATCAAAGCATGGTTCAAGCATTAGACCTACAAGGTTCATATGCATACACTAGGACTAATGTTGGAACTGATAAAGTTCCCTCTTATTTATAGAAGTGTATTGTTGTGGCTAATGTAATGATTTGTGGAAAGAACTATTGATTTATTCACTTATATCTATATTAACCAAAATTTTTGTCACAAATTACCTCACCTCAACATAAGCCAAGATGATGGATAGTGGTGCTTATTTTTTATCTTTATTTTTGGTTGGCTAACAACTATGTGTATGTAACAACACATAGGTATAAATCAAAATACATTGGAAAGAGAAAATATGAACATCAAATTAGAATAGTGTGGTACAAACGGATCTCAACAAGGTCTTGAGGAAAAGCCAGTCAAGAAGATGAAAGAGGAGGAAACTCTTGAATTGATGGAAAATCTTAAAAGTTTATGAGCTAAAATAATAAGTTGCAAGGCACATAATGAAAGGATTGTTAAAGAACAACCATAAGTGAATGCTATTTTATTGAAAATTCTATTGGATCTATAAAGAAAAAGATAATAGGAACTTGGTATCATCCATCATGATAGGTACAAGCACAAATATAGTCAATCAGAGATTCAAAATCATAAGCTACATAGTGATAGATCATAGGGAAACCAATCAAGAAAAAGGAAAAGACATGCAAAAGGAGGAGTGGTCGTTCCCAACACTCTAGAAAGAGAATCAAGTAGACATAGAAGGTCATCAGACACTACAACTAAGAAACATCATTATCAAAGAAATAATAGAAGGAATCCTATGCAAGAAGAATTTAAGAAAGAAAAACCTCCTATATTTGATGAAGAAGTGAAAAAAGAAGAAGATGTAGAGGCTTGTCTCTTGGGAATGAAGAAGTATTTTAAATTGCATGATTATTCTAAGAACATGAAGGCTAGGGTGCTTATTTTCAATCTGAAAGGAAAGTTTGTTATATGGTGGGAGGATCTCAAGAACATTAAAGACATCAGAGAGAAGAAATTGTCATGGAGGAAGTTTGAAAAATACTTTTAGGAGAGGTATCGTTGCAAAAAATATTATGGCAATAGGGCCAAGGAATTCTATGAACACAAAATGGGACAGCTGACACCCGAGGAGTATACGAGTGGATTTTTGGAACTACTGAGGTACGTACCTTATACATTAAGGATGAGAAGACTAAGATATACAGGTATATCTATGGTTTACCATATGTATACTGGGACATAATAGAAATTGATGAACCTAAGACTTTGGAGGACGTTATCTCGAAGACCAAGCATTGTTATGAATGGTATAGACATAAGACTAAGGTATGAACCGAATGGAAGAAAAAGTAAAGGAAACATTAAAGGAAAAGGGAAATGGACCTGAAGATATATGCAAGGGGGGAACAATGGAATGTTTAATACCTCCAACAAGAATGAACATAAATTAAACTCCAAAATTAGAGGAAATGAACCTTAGAAATCAACGAATGAAGAGGCCAATGATTCTAGGAGGACGCACGTGCAATGCTGGGAATGTGGAGAGAACCACATATGAATAATGTGTCCTCATTTGTATAAGACCGGCATGAACCTATACAATTCCCAAAAGGTGACAACGGTGAATAATGTGGCCTAGAGCATCCCCAAAATTTATGCAACACTTGATAATAGATATAAAGACCATCAAGTTTTGGTTATTCAAATGGAAGGTATGGTAAAAAAATTGGCTGGTCTTAATTTTAATTGATCTAAGCTCTAACTATAGCTATATCGACCCCAAGATTGTGGAAAAATGTGAATTGACAAAGAGAACCCATGAGGAATTGTGGTTTTCTAATTAGCCATTGGGACAAACAAAAATGTAATGGAATTAATCGAGCGATGTCCCGTGGAACTAGATGGCATGACCACTTCAACTAAATTAAAATTACTCCCATTACGGTCATATGATATTTTGATCAGTATGGATTGGTTGGAAACCCACAAGACCAAGGTTGACTTTTACAACAAAGCACTGGAATGTCTCAGTGAATAGGGTGAAAATAAAATGTTATAGAGAATCAAGAGGCCAATCACAGTCATAATGATATCAGAACTACAAGAAAAGTGATGTAGTAGAAAAGAATGTTCCCTCTACTCTATCTACATTAAAAAGGAAAAGGATGCTAGCATAAACCTTTTCAGAATGTACCCAATATTGAAGAAATACAATGATGTGTTCTCACAAGGAATTGCTAGGACTGTTTCCCAATAAAGATGTTCATTTCACTTTTGAGTTGATTCCAGGAATAGTGACAAAAACAAAGGCTCCTTATCGCACGAGCACACCTAAACTCATGTGAAGAAGTGTTAGCAAAAATAACTAGAAGGATATGTGAGAAAAAATCACTAACTTATTGATGATGGCATTCTATTCATCAAAGATAAAATATACGTAGCTAGCGCAATTAACATAAGGATGTTTGTAATGGATGTGTTCCATAAGAGACATTACTAAGGTCATCCTCACTACCAAAAGATGATGGAATCCTAGAATAAAACATATTTATTAGATAGGAAAGAAAAGGGACATTGCAGAATACATCACCAAGTGCCTAACATACTAACAAGTGGTAGAATGTAGTAATCCAACTGGATTATTACAACCAATCTCAATTCTAATGTGGAAATGGGAATTCATATCCATGGAATTCATCATAGGATTATCCAAGACAAAAAAGAAACATGATGATATCATGGTGGTAGTGGATAAGTTGAGTAAGGAAACTCACTTTATAATTGCTATATCTATTAAGGCAATTGACCTAGCTCAAATCTTCATGAAAGAAACTTTTAGGTTACATGGATTACCAAAAAGGATAATATCACACAAAGATGTCATGTTCACTTCAAACTTTTGGAATTCATTGTTTGCTAGTTTTGGAACCTAGCTAGCTTTCATCACTACTTACCATGCTTAGACAAATGGTCAAACATAAAGAGTGAACATAATCTTGGAAGACATTCTAAGGATGCAGGACATGCATAAGAAAAGGAAGTGGGAATAATACCTTCCACTAGTGGAGTTTGCATATAATAATGGTTACCAAGAGTCATTAGGAATGAGTCAATTTAAAGAACTATATGGAAAAAAATACAACATGTCTATCAATTGGGGTGATCCAGTGAAAAGAGTAGTCCTTGGATTGGGTATGTTAAAAGAAATAGAGAAGGAGATATGGATATGTTAAAATAAATAGAGATGGAGATAGTCAAGATAAAATTAAACTTGAAGGTACCCCAAGATAGGCAGAAGAGTTATGAAAACCAACAAAGGATGCATAAAAAGTTCCAAGTGGGAAAGCATGTCAATCTACAAATTAATCCAAAATGGAGCTCATTGAAAGTTGGCTCATGTACCAAGTTGGCACCCATATATTGTAGACCATTTCAGATCTTGGAAAGTGGGACTAGTGGCTTATAGATTGGCCCTACCGCCCACAATAAAGGAACATAATGTTTCCTTTTTTTTTCCTTAAGAATTATGTTTGTGAAGCTAATCAAATAGTTAACCCGAGGGAGATTTCTAACCATAACAATCATGCATATTGGATTAGAGGTAAACCACACTCCATAATCAAATAATAGAGCAGGTCAAGGTGTAATGGAAGAATTTTGGACTTATGAAGCGACGTGGGAGATGGTTGATCAAATAAGGATGTTGAAACCATATTGTGTTTGATGATTAAGTGGATGCAAGAGTTGTTTGTAAAGCTCAATTTGTTTTAGTATTCTATTTTTAGAACACTGAGGACAGTGTTCCCCTTAAGGGGGTGGGGTTTGTAACAACCCTAGTATACTCCCCCTGATTTCTTTAAGATAATCATACTTTGATCATCAATGATTATATAATTATTTATTTGAGTGGCCTAAAGGTTGGGACCACAGATCCACAATCTAAGAGGGAAGGGGAAGATGAATTTGAGTGCTAATAGTTGGAACATTGCTTAATTAAATATTTAGCTAGCAAGAAAGATCTAGAAAAAGAAGGAAAACATTCCCAGGGGAACACAAAGATACACACAGGAAACCAATAAAAATTAATTTGAACCACACAAGGGGGGCTTGGGTAAAAATTTGGTCTCTTGATGGTACTTTACTGAAAAGAATTCGAATTGGCATTGAGTGCTAGTTGAGTGTTGGTGCGGCTAGATGAGGCCAAGGGAATATGATTCCTTGTTTTGTAAAGTTTGGACTATGAGTGTCCAAGATTAGATAAACTCAAGAAAGTTTTGACGATATGGGTGATGAGTGCTTACCTATAATGGTTGATAAACTACTTAGGGTCCATGCCTGGAGGTCTAATAAACCATCGAAGGTGCTTGTCCAAAGGTTGATAAGTTTCAAAGTAGGAAGGTGTTGGCTGAGAGATATGTCAAAACACCCAGGGTTCTTTTTTTGGGTTGATAAACCACTCTAAGAGTGCTTGAAATAGTTGGTAAACTACGTAGAAATGTGGATTCTTGTATTTCTTACCTAACTGATAAAGCACCTCTGTGTGTGTGTGTGTATAATTCCCATAAACCTAGAGTTAAGCATGGCTTCTCGCTAAATCTGTAAATATATCTATATATATATATATATATATATATATATATATATATATATATATATATATATATATATATATATATATATATATATATATATATATATATATATATATATATATATATATATATATATATATATATATATATATGGTGATGAGAGCGAGGGAGGGAGAGAGAGAGAGAGATACATAATGCACCTAGGGTGAAGCATGGATTTTGTGTAGCATGGCTTAATTGACATCTTCCTATAATGTGTTGTGTATTAAACTGAATTTTCCTCCCTTGAAGTTATAGGAGAGATGTATTGATTATGTTTTCTAAGATAATATATTACATGTGATCATGTTGGGCACTATAAATATTAATGATCCCCAATATCACAACATGATTTTTGAGACTTGCAAGGCTACCAGCTTTAATTATCAATTCGGGGTTCATACGAATGTAAGAGGTGACAATGTTGTATGCACAGTAGGTCAAGTTTTACTCATGCCACCTTTAAGAAATGGACCAGATCAAGGCATACAAAGACCACTATTTTAGCTAACTCAAGGAAGGGAATTGAATGAAAAAGAAAGTTCTACTTTACCTAGAGGAATGAGAAATAATTTCTTTACTTGCAAAAATGGAAAGTGTCATTCATCAAACTTAAAGTCTAACCCTAGCTGTAGGAATGTAAAGTCTATGCTAATTGTAATAATGAGAAGTGCTTGTCTAATTATAGAATGTTACAAACCTTGTGCTACTTGCAACAATGTGAATCATTAGTCTAATTGCAGAATGTGAAAAGTTGCTTTGAAAAGAAGCTAGTCCTATGCAAGAATAACACTTTGTAATTCAAATCTTAAGAGTGTGAATTCAAGAAATAGGCCGAATATATTTTTTACAAGAAACCCACCCAGTTAATCACATTTTAAAAATGGACTTGACTAGAGTAATAGAACTCATATGCATTTCATGACAAAATCATCATTATCATTCAATTTAGAAATACGCCACCTAATCTTAATTTCATAATTGTGCTTGCAATGAGAAAAAGGAAAGTTCAAAGTGGTCTTGGGTCTTCCTCATTCATGGATTCAGATCATAGGGGTCATTATTCAAGGCTAAGGGGAAAAAATCAAGATTTTGGAGAAAATTTGGTGCAGTTTATTTACTGCTACAAGATTACTACAGGATGCTACAAGATTTCCCTGACTCGCCACAAGATTGATTCCGTGAGCATGTTGATGGTGGAAAAGGTGGCTTGTGTGATCCTCCACAATGTCCCAAGGCTAAGAAAGGAGATCGACGGAGGTAACCTCAAACCACTTAAGGTTCAGCAACTACTCCTACTAAACCAGAGAAGGCTCTCTCTATAAAGCTCACATCCAAATATGACTGGAGTGGGAAAAATATATTAGGCTAGGTCTGTTTCAGCTCTAGGGTTTTGAAAGTTAGAGTTTTACTGGATCAGGAGTAAAAATCAAGGAACTAAGTCAAGTTTCAATAGTTCAGTTATAAGAGATAAAGAGAAGCAGGGTAGGTATGATTTTGTGATACTTTGTGGTTTTGTCAATGTAGTGTAGGGTGGAAAAGCAAAGGTTCAAAATGAGCACGGAAAGCGTGAATTAATTTATCAGAAGATAGGTAACATCAACATGAAATTCCTAACAAAACATAGCTTAAAATTTAAGATTTATGTTTAAAACCTCTTAGGAAAATCATTGAAAAGCATAGATATGGAAAGGAAATGAAATTATCATTCGTATAAACTATTAACAGAAGAAAAAATTATCACAAACTCATACCACAAGAATTCCTAAATAATAGTTGCAACTGGCCTTCTATTTCCTGTAAAATATAATTGAATACAAGCTCCAAGACTTTCACCCTCTGATGTCCAACCCCTAATACTTCAAAATTTGAAGTATTTACACAATTATTTACAGAAAAATATCTTGAAACAAGATTCAAGATTTGTTACAAAAAATTATAAAAATATATAAAAACTACTAAAAATATCCCTGGGCTGAGAGCTGGTGTTGTTCTAGGCATTATGGTGTAACTGAGGCCTTGAATAAACACTTTTGTAAGTCTTTCTAACTGATGAACTGCGTTGTTGTTCCCTTTTTTCTGCATTTTCTTCTGAAAGTTGTTGTAATGAATGTGCAATGCTAGGTCCCTTTGCTTCTTAAAACGTGCTAAATAGGTCTTCATTTTCATTCAAGTGACAGTGAAATGTGTGATTTGGTGCTCTATGAATGGAGGTTATGATCTTTCAGTTGAGAAATTACATAAAATACAACGAAAAATCGTGGCCGAAGGCATGAAAAAATAAACTGATATTGACTATCAGGAAGAAATATGAGTCATTGATCTGAATTGTCTGATCCAGACTGATGAGATTTGGGTAAATTATATATCGAAATTGCAAAATAGGAGAGGGGATCTAAACCATTTTCCATAGTGTTTTGCCGACAGGCCAGACCTGATATTTTATCAAGAACCATTTTATAATATATCCCATCCATCTAGGGCTTTCCGTATTGCAATTGCAACACAAGGGGTAAAGTCCATATTACATAGTGATTTTACATTAAGCAGATCTGAAATACCCTTTCAATCCATTATAAAAATATTGCACTTGGACAAGGTGTTTACCACAAAGCTAGACCCGAAACTTTATTAAAATCCAATTAATAATCCCGGATGGTCTAGACAAGGGGGCATGTATTGTATCACAATTGCAATCGGAACCCAGAGGAGGACCATGTGGGGGAAGGGCTTTAAATTGGTGTGATTAATGGGGGCTAGGACTTAATGACGGCAAGACTTAGTGACTGTGGGACTTTATCGCTACGAGACTTATCCCTGTGGGACGAGACTCATAGCTCGGGGCTGGGACTCATTGTAATCAGGAGACGGGACTTATTGCCGTAGTCACGACTTATCGCCCAGGCCAAGAATTATTACAAGGGCCGGAACTTATCACTGAGGTCAAGGCTTATTGTCGGGGCTGGGACTTATCGTCGGGATAATGTTATGATATCAGTACGGGGGGGAATCGGTGGGGATTTCATCAGCGAGCAGGAAAGATTGCGGGTTGGCGACCCAATTGCAGGATGTGGGATGCTAGGCTTAATCGCAATCGACGAACGGGAAGGGATGAGGAGAGTTATTTACAATTTCATGTGATATATGCCAATTGTGGGCTTCGGGACTATTAAAGGGATTTCAATATAGTTTAATGGGTGTGACTAGAGTTAAAACAAATGTGCTATCGACTAGAGTTTTGGAATTTTAAATGGATTTCTATTAAGTTTAAATGTATAACAATGGAAATGTGGCTAAAGGAATATACAAAGGATTTTTGGGATATGGCTAGAGTTTGGGAATTAATCTAAAATATGAGTGTTTCTAAGGGGAAAATGGGTTTTGACTTAGGATTTAAGGATTTTCTCAAGGAAAAAGAATTTTTACATGGAATGAATGGGTTTATGAGGAAAGTTTGAGGGGGTATATGGAGTATGAATGAGGATGTTGAAACAAGCTTAAATCCCCTTGAACACCTTTTTCCCCTAATTACTACTCCCATAATCATTAACCATAAGTGATGTTATGACTCTTTTGACCATTTTGATGACTTGACCTATTGATGACATCTAATGGAGTATGAAACCAACCATGAGATGAGACTGCGATGGTGATCAAGACATTTATTGATGTCTCATCATAATGAGTGATGACATGACCAAAATGACATTGGAGTAACATACCTAGACATACTAACCAGTGATCAAATTTTATTTGTAAATATAACAATTTGACCTAATAACCCTATCAACAACTTTGAAAGAGTACATTTGATCACTGTTTACTGGAAGGACTGAGAGACACTAACAATTTGAAGGTGGGAAAGAGTAGGTAAGGGTATATGAGGGTTGTGTGAGCCCTTTTCCAAGCCTATTTCCTCTCAAAGTCCCATCTTGCATAAAAACAAATGCACACGGTGTCCCTCAAATAACAAAGGAATATGGTCTCAGTGATAGAATTTTGAGGGCAGCGTGGGATGACAAGGAAGAGGTTGATGATGACAAGGGGGTTGTGGGATGTGTGTTCCAACCGTAAAAGACACCGATAGCACTTGCATACCAACAACAATTCCTTTACATGCACTCAAACTAATAATCCAGCATCTGCAATTGCACGGAAGAGACTATTCATCCCAAAGGGGTTTGTGGAAAATTTTGAGCAAACGTAAGCAACTTCTGGTTTATCTATCCAAGAGGGATAAACTTCGTTACGATGATTTAATTGGTCAAATTGAAGCAAAATCAGCTAAGCAAGAAAGGATAAGTCAAATTTTATGAAATCAAACAAAGAAGGATTTTATTTCATTAACAACCATTTCACCTCACAACATGCATCTAACCTACATACATGAAAACTTAAAAAATATGACTTTAACTCCTAGATTGCAGAAATAAAGTATGGAAGAGATAGTGAACTAAAGCCTAGAAAATTGTAAAGGAAAATAATTACATATTTTTGGCTTTCTCCTATAGACTCCTCAACCACACTTCCCATAAGAGAGGTGGTAATTAGGCTTACAAGTACAATATTCTAAATAAACTTCTACTCAAACAAGGAAGGAAATGTTGTTACTAAACTAATGCATAAAAATGATACCTAAAGAGGGACTATAGCCTCTGGGTTGGGCCCTAACCCAAGGGGACTCATGCCTCTGCAAAAAAATCATATATGAAGAAATAATAGACCTTTCATTAACATAAAATAGAGTTTAGATACATCATTCAAAGAGAGAATCAAGTTACTAGCTATTGATAGCTCTTCATTGCTAAAAAAAAATGAATCTTAGTGAGACCTCAAGCTTGTTTATTTATAAAAAAAATGATTAATGGGTAACCTGCTTGAAAAGAGGACTTCTTCCCTCCAAAAAGTTGAAAAAGTGGATCTAGCTTCCTTAGATCCTCTCATCCACTTGATTTCATTAGATGCTATTACACCTTGAGCTATAGATGAGTGATTCTAGGTATAATTTCGAGTCAAAGGAGAGTAATGCAGGGGCCAACCCTCCTACAATTACTCTACATTCCTCCAATGTGCCTATGCATCATCAATTTACTAAAAAATGTTCTTTTTCCTATACATTACCCATATTAGTCCACGGATCATGAAAAACATCCTTTAATCTTCCTATTAAACAAATTATGGCCAAAAAAATGTTAATTAATGTGAGAAAAGGAGAAATTATAGGCTAGAGGATGGAAAAATGAACTTATAATATACTTCTTGATGGGACCCATCATCACCCCCTGTTGAAAGTTTTTCTCACCCTCTAGGAAACTTGCTCACTGATATGTATTTCATGCATGGCTCGGGTGGCCTCTCTGACATCCCAAAGCATCTCAGATGGTGTGCCCTCTTGTGGATAGAATCCTGCATTTTCCTCTATTGTTGCCCACTCCCTTTGTTCCTCTACTTGATATGTTCTCTCTTGCAGGCCGAATAACAAGGGATGACTTAGTTTTATCCCTATATAATTGACTTTCAACCTTTGAATAACTCTTTTGTAGAGTGGGGTACTTTCTGTGGCATTCCTGAACCCTTGAGGGAGTGATATTCCTTGATTTATAGACTGTGTCTTACATCATACCATCTCTTTTGGCAAGCATGCAAGCTCTCAATCCCCAATAACCTAAAGGTATATTTGAACTGTAGAATGGATTGTTCTTATAACACCTTCCTCCCACATTTACCCATGTTAACCAGTCTCCTAGGCTAAATATGTGACAAGAGGCTATTACAATATGATTCAACTCCCCATGTACAATTAAGGAAGTGGAACTGAAATAACACAACCAATATGACCTTCTGCACATACCACAGAACCTAGAGGAGCCAACCAACCCTTCCAGGTGATCAACCCCTGTGACATCTTGACACTTCACTTCCCTAGAGCCTCAGTCTCTCCCATTGACATGGGCATGAATGCGACTGGGGCCATCCAGTTTCTCTCATAACATGGGTACACAAGCAACTGGGGTATTTTTTAGCAAATTTTGAGCCTTCAACCCTATATTATGTGCTACTTTTTTTAGGGCCAAGACTTTGGCCATTGCCCAGAACTCCATGAAACTTTGAGGAATCAAAAGTAACATCGAAACAATGATACAAATTCAAATAATTGAATAAATACTTGGTTGTACCCCTACTCGCCATGGCAGGCATTTCATCAAACATGTCACAAATATGCATTATACAGGCCATAACATTAGATCTGAGCATAAGGGTCTCATACTTATCTGAGAATCGCTAAGAAGCATGGATTACTTATTACATTGGCTGCAATTCTCATCTATTTGGTCATATATTCATTGTACATTCATTTACAAATCAAAACATGATGAGAGCCATACATCATCATTGTCATAAAACATGATCATAACTAGCTTATAACCAACAGAAATAACAAGGATAGATCATCCATAAATGCCTCATATGAACCAGTACATTTGCTCATTAAATGCCAAGGATAAATAGTTCTTATTAATGAATGATTAGGAAAACCAAGTTCAGGACTTCCACGTACCAACCAACCATAGATTCGATAAACCAAATCTTTCTTTCAGTCAATCACCCCTATGCCACATTCCAAGCATGAATGTGTGACTTATAACCAAAATAAACCAGGGATTCCTGAGGCTACACCACCTCACCCTCAACAATAAAACAAGGCTTTACCACAGTTCCTACTGGATCACTAGGTCATAAACAATAAACATACAATACCAAGCTTTAACGCAATCCTCATCAGATCACTGGACCAAAAAAATTCATGGATTCCACCGAATCTCTCCACCTACACCGTGATGGATTTTTCCATCCCAACTTCTTTGCGTTACCGTGTATCCCAACATTATCGGTCAAGGAATTCCTAGGCCTACGAGGTCTCCACTCTATGGGCTCTACCATGTATCCCATCGTATGATTCCTAGGCCCAATCAGGAGTACTAACCAGTGAGCTTTACCATGTATCCCGCCATTCACCAGTCAATATATTCCTAGGCTCAACTGAGGTATTCACAATCAGTATTTACCATATATCCCATCTTAGAATTCCTAGGCCTTGTGAATAGTCCTAGGACCAACCCACTCAACTTTGAGTCTATCCCATAATCCAACTCAACCACATACAAAAGAACGTACCACACCATGGTTATCTAGAAATGGTAAGGCTAGGCTAAATTTCTCGGTCACAATTGGAAAAACCCATGCCCATGACAAAAAGAGAACTAAAAACACACATGCATAACCATGCATGCTAAATCTAGCAAGGAAATCACACATGAAAATTAATACCTGTAAATAATCCTGATGAAGCTGCTAGATCCTACTCTTCCTTCCTTGATCTTTTCTTCCTCTTGCCTTCTTTTCTTTTCTTGATCCAATGCTAAAGTGGTCCATGAAAACTCTATAGTGTCCAAGAGTGTGAGAGGGAGAGAATAGAGAGATAACTCCAAAAGTCAACATATAAAAGGTACCAATTGATCCTCATAATCCTTTTTATTAACGAGGCCTCTATTTTCTTCATTTTCCATTATTTTCCTTCATTTTCCTCCTCACATGCAACATTTGACCTTTCACCATCCTTTTCTCCTAATTTCATTTATTTTCATAAAAAAATTGCCAATTAGTGCCATTTTTCCTTTCCAAAGCCTTTGTCATTGCCTCTACTAATTTCCTTAGCCATAATAAACAAAATGAATGCCTACAATAGGATGCCTTTCCCAACATTCAGCTTGGAATAAGTGTCCCATAATCGTGGTTATTATTTTTCCTTTATTAACTTGTATTACATTCAATTTTCACAAGGGTTGTTACAGTTCTTTTGTTTCCAGGTAGCGAGGGGCCAATTTGGGATCTACAAAGGTGATGTTATAGCTACTCTGGCATCCTTCAATCTTATTAACTCTGATATGATGTATAGGGGCTCACTTTCTTCTTTGGCTATATCCTTCTTTACTTCCTTAGCCCTTGTTTCTTCATCGGTCATCCAAGAGGCTAGTTCCATTAGCTGCGCATCCCCCAATTTTGATTCATGTTGTGCATATAAAATTTAGCTAATTTGGCCCTATCCTCAATGCTTACCTATTGGCAGAACTCAATGAAGCTCCTATAATCATGAAATGGTAGAGATCCATATTGCGCTAATGTTTTGATTTGGAATTGCAGCCATTGTTATTTGAGGAAAATCACATATGATTTGGATGGCTGCATGGATTGGATGGCCTCTATGGAAAATCTTTCCATGGTGGTAAGTTTTGCCTCATTTTCCTAAAATTTCTCTCTCATACTCTTATTCTCTAACTGTAATTGCTTCTTCATGATTGACTCCCTTAACCTTAAGTAAGCCAATTCCTTACTCATGTGTTTCATATTTTCTTCCATGAGGCCCACATCCTCTACTTTATTAGATTTTACAATTCTCATCCCCCAATGAGTTCTACCTCTCTCTTTTTCTAATTCAAATAGGAAGGGAATTGCAAATGTTTCAGGTATAATTCTCCCCTCTTCAATAATCTTATAATAGGACCCATGATCAGGTTGTGGGGTAGGTTCTTGGAGTCATTGTGGACCTTCTCCTTCCTTTTGATGTGTTATTGTCCCTTCCTATAGCACTTTTCCTTCATCCCATGGTAAGTCTATTCTCTCTTATAGAAACACTATTTTTTCCTATAGAAGGGACGTTTATGCCTTGAGTTTCTTTGAAATGATTGCCCTAGTGGTTGGCCTTCTAATCAGTGTCAAAGGATGATTTGTCTTTGCTTTGAGAGAGTTTACCTCCTCAATTTCTCATTTCCCTCATCCGAGTTCTTCTTCTTAGTGGCTAACTAATTCATCAATTATTATTGGGGTTGTTGAAGGAGGTTGAAGGTTCCCTTATTTGATCCTAGTGCTATTTCTTCTTTTAGAGTATAAGGGATATTTCATGTGTTTCCTTCTCTTGATTTTGATAGTTGTGCTAAGGGTTACCAGAGTAGGAACCACCTCTTGTTATCTATTCCCCACTGAAAGGCTTAGCTTATGCTTTTTTTCCACTTCTTCTGAGGTCTAGAGGGTTCTCCAAGGGTCTCTTCTACTGCTTTTTGTTTCCTTCCTCCTTCTTTACCCTCTTCTCCAAATTCTCCTTCAGTCTCTTCTTCCTTCTCTTAAAAATCTTCTTCTTATTCTTCTTCTTTCTCTTTAGCTTCTTATTCTTCCT
Organism: Pinus tabuliformis; assembly: GCA_031772625.1. Taxonomy (NCBI): domain Eukaryota; kingdom Viridiplantae; phylum Streptophyta; class Pinopsida; order Pinales; family Pinaceae; genus Pinus; species Pinus tabuliformis. The sequence goes on from CM062811.1 coordinate 420,264,804, forward strand.
TATAAGCCTCCTGAGGTGTCTTAAAACATTCATAATAATAAGCTTTATAAGGCCATGATGGAAAATATATTGGTACTTCCCTTCCCTCACCCTCTGGCTTATCTCAATCATGGACTAAAGGAGGAAATGTGGAACACTGAGCCTTCTTGGAATGGGAAATTATATTTGAAATCGTAGCTCATAGAGTAGCCTAAATTAGTAGGCATATACAACCCTCAACCTCCCTTCACAAGATATGTACTTGACGATGCTATAGGACACTTCATCCCAAGGGTAAGGGAGGCTTTCCCTTCTTACTCCAATTTTCCCTTCAACAAATCTTCCCTGTGATGGCTTCTATTGTATATTCCTTTCCCCATTTTACTCCTAGAGGTATGGTGGTCACTCTACTAATTATCTCTACATTCAAATGGATGGCAATTCCCCTTAAAAAAGTGGTGGTACTGCGCTCTCCTTGAGAGTGAAGAGCCATGAAAAATTTATGGGTTATCTCATCATCATACCATTTAAATTTTTCAAAGAATCTCATCCGTTGGTAGCTTAGAAATATATCTCTAATAGGGGGATGTTGTTTTATTATGTTGTCATTTATGGGTTTCCTTCTATTAAAACCTCCCACCATGGCTCCTACTGCTTCTTCCTCAAGTTATTTCAGAAGCAAATTGTGAAGAATTGTGTTATGAGCAACCCAGAGTGTTAGGGAAGGGTAAGGATGTTGGTTCCTATTTTTTTGTCAGATAAGTGAGAATTATATTCCAAGCTTCAAAGGGATACCTTTGCTACAACCTTTCACTCCTCATGTGAAAAAACAGTCTTTTTCAAAAGAAATCAATTTTGCATGGGTTTGCTATAGGGTGATTGTATAGGAAGAATTTTTCTTAATAATTGGAAAAAACAATCTTTTTCAAAAGAAATCAATTTTGCATGGGTTTGCTATAGGGTGATTGTATAGGAAGAATTTTTCTTAATAATTGCATGTAGGGTAAGGAGAAAAGATGCCACTTACCGCTCCTTATATGACTTCCTTATGATTCTGGGAATTTGGAGGAATATTCTCCTTGATTCAAACCCTCTTTCGAATATAGGCTTAATCTTGTAGCAATGTCGATAATCTTGTAGCAACTGTGTCTAACCCTGTAGCACCTTCTCCCTATCCTGTAGCACCTACAATTCTCCTTTGTAGCACCCTAGGGAACCTCTAGCCATAGTTAGCTCAACCTTCGTTGTCTTGGTGGGATTTTCTAATGGTTTTGGGAATAAGAAACTAAAGTAAGGCCTTTACTTTTATTTCCTTTTGTGGTAGTGGGATTAGCACACTTCATGAGGTGGCCCCTCAATTCATTTCATTTTCTAACCATTGGCCCCATTCCTCGTGGTTATCATTGGCCTTTTACTTTTCCACATTGCATGAAAGGGTGAGTGAACTTTTTTTTACTATTATCTGGTGGACAAGTTTACTGGCCACCTCCAACCCATAAACACTTATTCGCCGTTCATTAAAAACATTTGTTGAGCCAATGTGTGCTTAAGGGAAGAGGCGAGGAGTGCCATACCTAATCCTACCTGTGATGTTAAGTTGATGCAGATGTATGCATGTTGTTTCTGAACCAATGAACGATCTTCAGGTCTCTAGAGGTGTTATATTTCATGTTATTGTTTCATACACTAATCCTCATTCAAACAAATTATTTTAGTGATATTCTAAGATAGGTGTTTGATGATGAAGTCTGTTTTTTTATGTAGGCTATTCCAGTGTTCAATATTCTTCTGTAGAGTGGATTAGTGACGTTGAAGCTGCCTCTCAAGGATGGCGTGCCTTTCTCAAATGTCAAGGTTGGCCTATTGATGCTTAAGGATGTAAAAATCTTCATTCTAGAGCTACAAAAGTTCCTTTCTTATGGTTCCATAGGGTTTGTGAAAGTTGTTATAGGATTGGTTTCCTTCCAATAGAAGTCACACAACCCCTTCCTAAACCACAACTAGCTTCATGAAATGCACTCAGTGATTTGGATAATTCATGGTGAGCCTATGGACAGAGATTGGAAACTCTGATGGTGGTGGAAGCTTGTGAAGAAGGGGTGAAAAGAGGGTCCTTTTTATGAACAGAGCTGGAGTCTTAGAAAGGAAAGTTGTTAAATCGTTTGGGTGAGAGGTGAAGGAGGTGTGGTGAACCTCTCCTATCATTTCCCAAAGGAAAAAATGATTTTTTATCCCTTTACATGGGTTGATCTCAATCCTGTAGCAATTCTAGTCAATCCTATAGAAGTTCAGGACAATACTGTAGCACTGTAGGATTGAGGCAGAATTTAGTGTAGTTGCTTGCTTGATGATAGAGGGGTTTAGGGATATGGTTGGAATGATGAAGCAAATGTAGGTGGCTAGCTTGGGTGATGTAGAAATAGAATGTGGGACCCTTTCATTCGAATGTTGTCCCCTTGACTATACCTAGAACCCTGCAAAAGAAAATTGTTAGTAGAACTAGTGTAAGGACCCCTTTACCTCTTTCTACTTCCTCATTTTGTTTGTTCATCTTGTTTGTTTTTTTGTTTTTAGACCTGCAGACTTCCTGTAAAGAGTTTTTCAATCTCCAAGCCTACACGAGGTGCCTCAAAGAAGGTTTTCACTTAAGGATCTTTTCATTTTATTATATTTTTTGATGTATGGATGCCTCCTGGAGGTTCTCAACCCTAGAGTTGGCCTTAGATGCCTCATGGAGGTTTTGACCTAGGCCCTTTATTTTTTCTTTTTCCTTTTTTATTATCTTTTTTATTTTATTATTCTTCTGTTGATTAGAGGTTGGATGAACTGAGGGTTGTGAAACCCCCAATTACATTCATCTCCTTTCTTATTGAACTAGTAAACTTCTCTTCTGAAAAATTCCTCTTGTATAACCTTAACCAGTAACCATTAACTAGCAAAGGAATGCATTCCTCATCAATTGTTCCTAGTTCGAAAAATCCATTCTCATAACATTTTTCCACTAGATAGGGGCCCAACCACCTTGTCATTAACTTCCCTTTCAAATCCTTGAAACTCGAATCATACAAAAAGGCAAAATCACCCTCTTGAAAATATGTTTCCCTAATATGTTTACAATGCCATATGTTCCTTTGAAACTAAACTACCTCATTGTGGAGGAGAGCCTACAATCTGAACTCATCCAAGCCATTGAGCTAAAGAAATATTTCTTGTTGTGTTGTAGTTAGGTCTAAATCCAATTGTGCTACCATCCTCCGGGTATTGTAATAAAACTCAATGGACATCAAGGCTTTATTTCCAGAAACCAACTTGAATGGAGAGAATCTAGTAGTTGTTTTCTAAGTGGTATTATAGGTCCAATTGGCCTCTACAAGTTGGTTTTCCCAATCTCTTCTATTGTTATTGAGAACCTTTGTCAAAATTTTCTCCAAAGATATGTTTGTGACCTTTACTTGCCCATTTTCTTGAGGATGATAGGAAATGGATTTCCTGTGCTTGATATGGTGTTGCTTCATGATGTATTCAATCAAATTTAACGAAAAATGTTCCCCTATATCTGTGAAAAACTCCCTTGGAAAACCAAACTTGTAGAAGAATTCTCCTTCATAAATTCGACCACTTTCTGCTTAGTTGCTAACTTCACCGCCTTTGCTTCATCCCACTTGTTCAATTAATTAGTGCAAACAATGATGTACCTTGTTTTCCCTGATGGGAGATCAATAGTCCCAATGAATTCCATGCCCCATTTATCAAATGGCTCCAAAGTCACTTGAGGTTGTAGTGACATTTCATCCTTGGGTGTAGGATTGCCCATATTTTGGCCCTAATCACATATGGTCGTGTACCTCTTTGCATATTGATGTAGAGTAGTCCCCATAGGGTCCATCACAGTATGCTGAGAGGCTATCAAAGACCTCCTCCTCTCTTACACATATCCTCAAAATCTAATATGGCCCCTACTTGAAAATATTTCCCCCAATCCAAGTGAAAGGGGCACTTTTTCTTGATAATCTTGCTCTTCTCCTTGGAGGATAGATTAGGACGGAATATCCTAGCAACCAAGGAGATAACATCAATATGGAAAAGAGTTGTTCATCTAGAAGTTAATCATCTACCATCTCCTCATCTGCAAGAAAGGTTAGTCTTGATAATTAAATATGCAACCACATTCTATTTCCCTTGTCTGTCAACAATAGTTAAATCAATTTTTTGCAATAGTAACAACCATATAATGATTATAGCATTGACATCATGTTTACTCACTAAATAGTAGTGGTTTCATGGTCAGTGTGAACAAAGGTTTGATATCCAATGATATAGTGCCTACACTTATTCAAGGAGTGCACCAAAATTAGGAGTTATTTTTCAATGAATTATAGTTAAGTTTAGCCTTAGAAAGGTTGTTGTTGATGAAATGTATAACGTAGGGTAGTTTTTCTTCCACTTTTCCTAAGGCTTCCCTTACAAATTTATCTAATTCATCTCGGTGGATATGGAAAGGTAATGTCTAATTGGGGCCCGTAAGGATGGGTGCATTAGTCAACTTCTCCTTCAATACTTCAAAAGCCTCTTGAAATTTGTATGTCCAACAAAATTTTGAATATTTAGCCATTAATTGAAACAGGAGTGAATCTAATTTACTAAAGTCCTTAATTTACCTTCTATAATAAGTATCCAATCCAAGGAATCTTCTAACATCCCTTTTTTTTAGGGGTAGGGACACTTTTAATGATGAAAAATTTGTTAGGGTCAACCTGTATCCCTTCCTTGGATATGGAATGGCCTAGGAGAGTCCCTGCATCCATAAAAAACTCACATTTCTTAGGACTTCATGAAATATTCATCTCAATGCTTTTCTTTAAGACATTACATATATTACAAAGAGGAAACTAGAAGTCACATCCATAGAGACTAAAGTCATCCATCTATATCTCAACAATGTCATGAACAAGGTCAAGAAAGATACTCAGAACTGCCCTCTAGAAGGTAGAAAAGGCATTACAAAAAATGAATGGAATGACTATAGGAAATGTTTCCCCAAGGAAATGTGAATGTTGTCTTGTCTTATTCCTCATGGCTCATCATATCTGGTTATACCCATTAAATCCATCTAGGAAGGAAAATAATATCTTCCCTATAAGGCCATCTAGGACTTCGTCATGAAATGTAGAGGGAAATGGTCCTTTTGTGTCGCCTTTTTAATTTCCCTACAATTGACACAAATCCTCCACTTCGCATCCTTTTTTGGGACTATGACAAGAGGGGACACACACTCACTAATATGAAATGGGGTATATGAACCCTACATCTAGCATATCTTGCAATTCTTCTTTTAAAATGTCCTTAAGGGCATGATTCATCCTCCTCTGGGGTTGGCACATAGGTTTACATCCTTCCACGATGCATATATGATGAGTACATATTGAGGGATTCACACCTTTGATTCCCCTATAGTCCTAAGAAAAAGCATCAAGATGTTGCCTCGGCACAATTCATAATTATTCTTCTTGCTCGACTGAGAGAGAGGGGTTTATTTTTAGAACATTGAATGGGATAATTTCCACAACCTTATCATGATCTAGATTAGGATAAATAGAACACGGATCATTCCATGGATTTCCCTCAGATTGCTCCAAGGATTCTTGCATCAGTTCATCAATTGGCATGGCAGTGAGTGGTTGATTCTATAAGAGATGGTCAATTAGGTCATCTTCATCAAGCTTCCTACCTCCTACAATAGTGTCTATTGTACATAATTGGTACAGGGATGTCTGATAAAATTATTATTCTTCCTCGTCGTCTATCCACAAAGGTAAGTCATGTGCAATAGAAGGTTGAGCAGGGAGATATAGTATGAGCTGCTATGAGAGATGCTCATTCTTGATGGTCATGTTCCCAGCCCTGCAACTAATGTCGGCATCAACATGGCCAACCAATGTCTCCCTAGGATTAGAGGGTAACCATTAAACTTGGTTTTGGTCTAGAGGACAAGGAAATCTATGCAATACTCCTAGTAGATGATGGATACCATCACATCCTCAATAATTCCTTCAGGGGATATTATGGACCTATTTTCAAGTTGTAGTATTGTGGTGGTCTTCCTCAAATCTCCTTGGAGGTTGAGATTGAGCATAGTTTCCTTGTTCATAACATTGATTGCAACCCCAAGATCAATCAAAGTATTAGGGACCACAATGATATTAATGTTCACATCCACTATTGGGCTACCCAAATCCAATTACTTTGGGGAGACCACCCTCCCAAGCATTAGAATAGACATCTTCCCAACAACATTGATAGTGGGGGAAACTCTTATTCTTCTCCCAAACTTTTGAAACATTCTTCCTTGATAAGGTTGTTGTAAATGGGAACATCTTTGATGACCTGGAGAAGGGGTACTTCAACACACAATTTCTTCAATTCTCTAAGAAGTTGAGCCTCTTTCAAGGTGTATTGGTTAGGTTGGACCAACATTTTAGGATAGGGATTTTCATTAGCTTGAGGGGTACTATATTCGTTTTCTTCATCAAGATATTCAAGTGGAGAAGGTGGGTAAGAATATGGAAGTAGCTTCCTAGACTGAAGGTTGATCTCTTAGATTTCCATAACATAAGTAGGATAGGATATCTCCACACTATAAACCTATTGTTCCTACTTATTGTTTGGCTTCAGATTAGGTCAGGCAGGCATTCGAGGTTGCTTAGGTGGGTTGTGGTGAGGGAGTTGTGGTTGACGTTGAGGAGGAGGCATTAAGGAAAGAATATTGGTTTCTTGAGGCTTCCATCCTTGTGAGGACTTGCCCATTGGGTAGGCTAAGATTGATATGGATGGAAAGGTGGGTTGATAGGATGAACACTATATTGAGGATCATAGGAGCAAGGAGAGGCATGTACCAACAAGGATGATTTGGAGGCTACCAAGGCTGTAAAAGTTCATTCCAGTTTGAATTGCGAGAAGGATATTGTGCACCTAACATGCCTTGTTGATAAGGCTAAGGGGCTTATGGACTTCTTTGGTTGATGAAGCAGAGTTCCTCCAAGCCATTCTAAGTGCCTTGGTACATAGCCTTTACACCTGGAAGAGATGAGAATTTTTTTGTTGCATGATTCTCCTCATAGACATAGAAAACCTCTATGGTGTTCGATGGGCACTCATTTACGGGATGCATCTTAATGCACGTAGGGAAAAATATGGCTAGTTCCCTTTCTAATTCCTCTTGCTTACTTTTAATCTGTGTTGTATCCATCTGCAAGGAAAAGGTATGAATCATTTAACCCTTGAAATCTTCCATCATACTCCCTTTATCATGTTTGATGGTTGAGGTGGAGGTAGAAGAGACTATCAGGCCTTGATTGGACCTACCTCTCTTCCTAGCAGCCCTAGAATGATTCTTCAATATTGTCTTGATGTCATCATAGGTCAACTAGTTAATATATGCTCCATACAGCATATTGAGGGCCTCCATTACATCCTCTCTAATCCCTCATAGAACTAAAATCTTGAGATATTCAGGATCAAGGCTGTACTTATCCCTCCTATAGGTTAGTTGGAACCTTTCCTCATAGTCTTCGAAGGAATCATCTGGCCCTATGGTCATCCTAAATATTTCTTCTTTTTCCTCCTTAGACCTACAACAGTCCCTATACTTTTCATTAAATACTTGTTGCATTTGTGCCCAGGTAGTGATACTGCCTCTAGGTAGACTCGTAAACCAAAACAAGGTTGCATCTCATTTTTCCTATTTTCAACCATGTTCTGGAAGGTGATATAGCCTCTTCCTCCCTTATGGGTTCTTCAAAATTTCTAGGTTTCTCACTTAGAGGATTTTATAACTCCATTGTGGTCCGACAAGGAAGTTCACAATCACTAAAGAATAACGATGGTTGACTAATTGAAGGGGTGGGGGTTTTTGGTAGAAGTTTCCCTTGATTATCTCTACTCCTATGAGGCATGAAAGAACTAGGTTTGTGTTTTCTTCTTTTATTTTTATTTATATTTTTCAAATTATCAATGCTAATGTAGAACCAATGATGGAAAAAGAAATAATTTTAACATCTACGTGTAGAAATAACACCTACATGCACGCCTCCCCAGCAACATTACGAAAAAGTGATGAGCCCTGGTATCACAACAAGATTTTTGAGACTTCCAAGGCTGCAAACTTTAATTATCAGCCTAAGGTTCATACAAATGACAATGTGGTATGAAGAGTAGGTAAAGTTATACTCATTGTACCTTCAAGAAATTGATCAGGTCAAGGCATACAAAGACCACTTTTTTAGTTAGCTTAAGGGAATTGAGTGGAAATAAAGTTCCACTGTAACTGCAGGAATGAAAAACAATTTCTCTACTTGCAGAAATAGAAAGTTTCATTCATGAAATGTAAAGCATAACCCTAGTTGCAAGAATGTAAAGGCTATGCTAATTGCAGGAATTAAAAGTACTTTTCTAATTATAGAATGTATACCTTGTGCTACTTGCAACAATGTGAATCATCAGTCTAATTGGAAAATGTGAAAAGTTACATTGAAAATATACTCCTATGTAAGAACAAAACTTTGTAATTGTAATCCTAAGATCATGAATTCAATAAATAAGCCTAATCTACTTTGCATGGGAAAATCACCCTCTCAATCACTTTGTTCAAAGGAACTTTACTAGAGTAACAGAACTCATATGCATTTGATGAAAAAATCATCATTATCATTCAATTTAGAAATTTGTCACCTAATCCTAATTGAATAATTGTGCTTGAAGTGAAAAATGGGTGGGTCCAATGTGGTCTTGGTTCTTCCTAAATCATGATTCAAAGCCTACAGGTCATTATTCAAGCCTAAGGGGAAAAACCTAGTGGGTGTGTGTTATATTCTTTCCATGACTAGTCGCACATAGGGGCGGGCAATCACAAGGGAGGCGCAACCCCCCCGATTGTGGGATTTCAGGCAGCGGTATCCCCTCTACACAACGCTGCTCAAGGAAAATCTTTTTGGACCCTATATTAGGTGGGCGGACCTACCTATGGTTTTGTGCATGGGTTTTTCACATGGTTTTGGGCATGATGGTTTTCTTCCCATGGTATTTTATATATCTGCTCAAGGGAACTATGGTTATGTTCAAATCTAGGGTTAATGGATTGGGGTTTATGAATGCTTCGGCATGTATATATAAGTATTGTAACATTGAAAGGAAAATAATGAAAAATTAATCTGGTAGTCCCCGTTTTGGGATCTAGGGGAAAATCTTTGTGTATTTTTTTTTTGTTTCTCACTATTATATATTTTTTGTTTTTAAAAATCCATTTGCAACTAATTTCTGTACAAGGTTAAAACCTACAAAACCAAGCCTTTGGAGAAAATCTAGTCATGTTTAGGGATTGCTACAGGATTGCTACCGATGCTACAAGATTTCCTTGTTTTGCTACAGGATTTATCCTGTGAGAATCGTAAGGGTGGAGAAGGTCATTTGAAGGCAGGAAAGGGTAGGTAGGGGTATATGAGGTTTGTGTGAGGCCCCATCAAATCCTAGTGCCTCTCATAGGCCCATCTTGCATAAAACAAAAATCGACACAGTGTCCCTCAAATAAACAAGAAATATGGTCTCGGTGGTAGAATTTTGAGGGTAGTGTGGGATTACACGAAATGGGTTAATAATGATAGGGGGTGTAGAATGAGCGTGTCAACCTTGCAAGCCACTAATAATACCTAAATACCAACAAAAATCCCTTTTATTGCATCAAAGTAAGCTAAGCTAGACATGATGAGTCAAATTTTATGAATTCAAACAAAGAAGGATTTTATTTCATTAAAAACCAATTTACCTCACAACATGAATCTAACCTACATACACGAAAACTTGAAAAAAATGATTTTAACTCCTAGATTGTAGAAACAAAGTATGCAAGAGATAATGAACTAAATCCTAGCAAATTGCAAAGGAAGGAAATCACATATTTTTGGCTTGTTTTTGTAGACTCCTTAACGACACTTTCCACAAAAGAGGTGTTAATCAGGCTTGCAACCACAATTGTCTAGAAAATAAACTTATACTCAAACAAGGAAGGAAATGTTGCTACTAAAATAGTGCATAAAAATTATACATAAAGAGGGACAATAGAATCTGGGTTGGACCCTAACCCAAGGAGACTCAAACCTCAACAACAAAGTTAGATGTGAGGCAACAATAGACTTTTCATTAACATAAAATATGGTTTAGATACATCATGCAAATAATAATGGAAATGACAATCTTGGGCACTTGGCTCTTAATAGCCCTTCTTTCTTCGAAAATTCAAATCCTAATCAACACTTAGGCCTATTTATTTATACAAAGAGGTTTGAGGGTTAGCCTCCTTGAAAAGAGGACTGACTCACTCCAAAACTTTGAAAAAAGTGGATCTAGATCCCTTATATCCTCTCATTCACTTGAGTTCATTGGCTACCAGTAGATATTGACTTGTACATGAGTGTAGATGAGTGATTTTAGGGATCACTTAGAGTCAAAGGAGATTAAATGCAGGGGAAAAACCTCCTACACTTCCTCTAGATGGCTCCAATGTGCCTCTACATCATAAATATACTAAAAAATGCTCTTTTTATTGCACGTTAACCACATTAGGCCACTAAACATGACAATCATCCTTTGATCTTCGTATTAAACACATATGGGCAAAACGATTTTAATTAATTTGAGAAAAGGAGAAATTATAGACTAGAGGATGGAAAAATGGACTTATAATATGCCTCTTGATGGAACCCATCGTCACCCCCTGCTAAAAGTGTTTCTCACCGTCTGAGAAACTTACTCACTGATATGTAGTTCATGCATGACTGAGGTGGCCTCTCTTACATCACAAAGCATCTTAGATGGTGTTCCCTCTCATGGATAGAATCCTACATTGGCCTCTATGGTTTCCCAATACCCCTAATCGTCTGTTTGATCTCTTCTCTCTTGTAGGCCCAATAACAATTGAGGACTGAGTTTTAGAACTATCCAATTTATTTTCAACCTTTAAATAATTATTTTATAGAGTTAGATCCTTTTTAGGGCATTCCTCAACCTTTCAGGGGAGTTATATCCCCTGGTTTGTAGACTGTGGGGTAGAGCATTCCATCTTCTTTGGCAATCCTAAAAACTCTCAGTCGCTAATAACATGAAGGTATCTTTAAAATGGAGGATGAATTGTTCTTGTGTTGCCAGGTAGAGAGGGGCCAACTTGGGATCTGCAGAGATAATTTTATGGTTACTTATGATAGCCTTGCAACTTATTAGCTCTAATTTGATGTATAGAGGATCACTTGCTTCTTTAGCCATAACCTTGTTTACATTGTCAACCCCCTTGTTTCTCAATGGGTCAGCCAAAAGGCGAGTTCCATCAGTTATGCATCCCCGAATATTGAGTTTGGCTCCCAAAAGTTCATGTTTTTGAGGATCATGTTGTGCATATAAAATTTAGAAAATTTGGCCTTATCCTCAATGCTTACCTATTAGTAGAAGTCAGTGAACCTTGTATAATCCTTCAATGGTAGAGAGGCATATTGTGCCAATGTTTTGATTTGGAATTGCAGCAATTTTTCTTTGAGGAAAAAGGAATATGATTTGGATGGCTTCTTTCATTGGATGTCCTCCATGGACAAGCTTACCAAATGGTGAGTTGTGCCTCCATTTCCTATAGTTTCTCTCTCAACCTCTTATTCTCTAATGGAAAATAATCCTTCATGACGGATTCCTTTAACCTCAATTCAATCAATTCTTGACTATTGTTTTGCATATTTTCCTCCATGACGCCCAAATCCTCTACTGTCTTGGATTTTTAAATTTGTATCCACCAGTGAGTTCTTCCTCTCTCTTTTTCTAATTCCAATAGGAGGGGAATTGTAAAATTTTCAGGTATGATTCTCCCCCCTTCAATAAAATTGTAATAGGACCCAAGATCATGTTGTGGAGTAGGTTATTGGATTCCTTATAGACCTTCTCCTTCCGCTTGAGGTATTGTTGTCCCTTCCCATAGAAACTTTTCTGCATCTTGTAGCAACTTTGTTCTTTCCTGTAGCAACTCTATTTTCTCCTGTAGTAGTGAAATATGTGCCTTCAGTTGCTTAGATGTGACTTCCCTAGTGGTTGTCCTTCCCATGGGTGTCATATGCTTCTTTCCCTTGGGTTTGATGGAGGTGGCCTCCTAAATTTTCCTTTTTTCTCATCCTAATTCTTCTTCTCGGTGGATAACAAATTCATCAATTGTGATAGGGACTGTTGAAGGAAGTTGAGGCTTCCCTGTTTGATTCTGGTGCTCTTTCTTCTTTTAAAGTATAAGGGAAATTTCCTGAGCTACCTTATCTTGATTTGAGGGGCATGACAAAGCCTACCAGAGTAGTAGTCACCTCTTTTTCTATATCCCCCTCTCAGAGGCTTACTTGCTGACTTTGTTTCTGCTTATTCTGAGGGGGCTCTCCAAGGCTATCTTCTGTTGCATTTTGTTTCCCTCTTGCATTTCCCCTCCTCTCCAACTTCTCTTTCAACCTCTTCACCCTTTTCTTTAGCCTTTTCCTCTTGTTCTTCTTCTCTCTCTTCAACTTCTTCTCATTGTTCTTCAACCTCTTCTTCTTCTTCTTGCTTACCTCCAACACTATATTTTGTGGTCTCCTCGTATTATGTCAGGTTTTGGGCTTGTGTCTCAATGAAGGCATCCCTATGCATGTCCATAAAATCATTTCACAACACAAGGCTCCCAAGATGGCTTAAAACATTCATGGAAATGATCCTTATGAGGCCATTATGGGCAATATACTAGTCTTCCCTCATGGATTGGCTCATCTCAAACATGGATTGAAGGAGGAAATCTAGAACATTGAGCCTGCTTAGAATGGGAAATTATGTTTAGAACAGTAGCTCATAAAGTAGCCTAAATTGGTAGGCATATACAACACCCAAACTCCCTTCACAATACATGTACTTGAGAATGTTATAGACCACTTCATCCCAAGGTTAAGGGAGGATCTCCCTTCTTACTCCATTTTTTTATTCGATGGGCTTCTCTTCAAGGAGGAAGAAATTTCTCTTGGCTAAGATGGCTTATGTAATATCTTAATTGCCCCATTTGACTCCTAGAGGTATGATGGTCACTCTACTAATGAGATATGCATTCAAATGGATGGCAAGTTCCCTTACAATAGTGGTGGCACTATCTTCTCCTTGAGAGTAAAGGGCCATGGAAAATTCATGGGATATCTCCTCATCATACCCTTTCAATTTTTCAACAAGTCCCATCCATTGGTGGCTTATGAAGATATATCTAAAGGGGGATGTTGTTGGATTTTTTCAATGTCTTTCAGTTATCTTATATTGGAACCTCCCCCCATGGCTCTTATTGTTGCTTCCTCAAGTTATTTCAAAGAATGTTTTTGTGAAGAATAGTGTTTTGAGAAGCCTAGGGTCCCAAGGTAGGCTAGGGATGTTGGTGCCTCTATTATATTAATAGAAGGTAGAATTATATTCATAGTTTCAAAAGGGTTACCCCTTATACCATCTTTCTTTCGTCATGTAAAATAAAATATTTTTCAAAAGAAATTAATTCTGTAGGGGTTCGCTACAGGTTGCATGCATAGGTAGAATTTCACTTAATAATTGCATGGAGGGTGAGGAGAAAATATGCTTCTTACCCCTCCTTGGATGATTTCCTTATGATTGTGGGGGTTTGGAAGAAGATTCTTGTTGATTCAATCCTTCTTTCACCTCTTGACCCAATCATGTAGCACCTCCTCTGCAATCTTGTAGCATTTTCAATAATCCTATAGAAATTGTGTCTGATCTTCTACCACCTAATCCCTATCATGTAGCACCTGCAAATTGACTTTATAGCTACTTTGTAGGACCCTAAGGAACCTTGGTCATAACTAGCATGATATTTGATCTCTTAATGGGCCTTTCTAACAGTTTCAAGAATGAGAAACTAAAGTCAGTCCTATCCTTTTATTTCCTTTTTTGGTAGTGGGTTGAGCACACTTGGTGAGCTAGCCCCTACACATGTTTCCTTTTTTTAATCATCGGACACACTTCTTGTAGTTATCACCCTCCTGCTCTAACCTTTTGATGTTGCATGGAAGGGTGAGTGAACTGCACTTTTACTATTCAAGGGAGGCCAATTTTACTGGTCACCTCCAACCAATAAAACCTTATTCCTCATTCATTAAACATATTTTTTTGTACCAATATGTGCTTAAGGGAAGAGGCGAGGAGTGTCATACCTGAGCCTACCTAATATTTTGAGCTATTGTAGATGCATGTATGTTGTTGTTGAACTAGTGATGTATCTACTTGTCTTTGGAGGTGCTATCTTTCATGTTCTTGTTGCATGCACTGATCCTCACTTGAGAAAAACATTTTAGTGATATTTTATGGTAGGTGTTTGATTGATAAAGTCTTTGTGTTTTTTTTATGCAAGTTCTTCCAATGTTCTATTTTTTTCTTCTACAGTGGATTAGTGACCTTATAGCTACCTCACAGGGATTGTGTGGCTTCCTTGGATTTGAAGGGTGGCCTTTTAATACTAAAGGATGGTCAAATCTTCGTTCTAGAGTTGTAAAAGTTCTTTTCTTCTAGTTTAGTATGGTTTGGAAAGGTTGTTATAGGATTGGTTTATTTCCTGTAGAAATCACAGAACCCCTTTCAAAACCATAACTACCTTCACGAAATGCACTCAGTGACTTGGATAATTAATTGTGAGCTTATGGATAGGGATTGGAAACCCTGATGGTGGTGGAAGCTTGTGAAGAAGCGGTGAAAATATGATCATTTTTTATGAACAAAGGTGGAGCCTTGGAAGGGAAAGTGGTTAAATGGTGTGGGGAAGATCTGAAGGAAGTGTGGTGAACCTCTCCTATAATCTCCCAAAGGAAAACATGAATTTTTACCCCTTTCCCTAGGTTGATATCAATCCTATAGAAATTCTGGTCAATCTTGTAGTATTTCAAGACAATCCTGTAGCACTGTAGGATTGAGGAAGAATTGACTATGGTTTCTTGCTTGATGATGGAAGGTTGTAGGGATTTTATTCCCTTGACATATGAGAAATCAATAATATGAAGAAATGTAGCCAAGAATGCAGAATTATCACATGAAATGAGAAAAACTACAATGTAGTTTATTATTCAGAAATAGATTCAATGTTCACTTTCCTCTTTGAGGGGGCAACCTCCAACATAACAAAGCTCAATTACAATAAGACTCGATGATATTTCCCTTATTAACTAAGCCTTTTTATAGATAAATGACATCCAAAACACTAAATACTAGTTGTCCGTTGCATAACCTAGGTTAACCACTTTATTTATTAACTATGGCCTGTTTACAACTAATAGTGGTTTCGTTTCTCTAATGCAAGTCAACCACTTACAATTATTAATGGGGATTTATTGACTCTCTAACTAAATATGAATCTAACTCATCTCGTTCAGCTTATTACAGAAATAAAGTGGTTAGAGTTGGAACCTAACATGCCCTCTCCCATCTAAAGTAACCTTGTACTCAAGGCTAAAGCTGCAGAAACTGCTGAAGAATAGTGGTTGGTTCCCAGGTCACATATTTTGGAGAGGTATCTTTCCACTTGATGGGGACTTCCTTGATCATGCAGCCGCATAGATTTATTTCACAAGTATCAATGGCTTGTTCTGGTCAGAGCCAAAGTGGGTCTTCCTCATCCAATTCGGGTAGACTTGTTTGAATTCTGAAATTGTTGCCCACTACTTTCTTGAGGCATGATACATGGAAGACTAGATCAATTTTTGAAGTAGGTGGCAAGGCAACTTTGTAGACTACTACTCTTATGTGTTGAAGTATCTGATAAGACCCATAGAATTTTGGTGCTAGTTTCTGGTAGCCATTTTCTTTGAGATATGTTTTCTTATATGGTTGGAGTCTCAGGAATACCTTATCCCCTTCTTGAAATGAGCACTCAAAATGATGTTGGTAAGCATGTTGCTTCATTCGGTTGTGATCTTCATGTAGATTATCTTTGATATGAGTGATCATGGTGGAACAATTCTATAGGATTTAATCAACTGCCTGTAAGTCTTTATAACATCTAGTGATATAATAAATAGGTGAAGGTAGTATTTTGCCATAAACTACCTCATATGGAGTCATCTTAGTAGCTTTTTGATAGTTAGTATTATACCACTATTCAGCTAAAGGTAGCCACTATACCCATTGATGCTACTTTTTTGAAGTGAAACAACTTAGATAGGTCTCCAAACATCTCTTGACTACTTCTGTTTAACTGTTGGTATGGGGATGATAAGTGGTACTTAGTTGGAGTTGCATGCCCTATAACTTGAAGAGTTCTTGCCAAAAAATTTTGGTGAAAGTGGGGTCGCAATCAAACACAATTGAAGTGGGGTAGCCATGCAGTTTGAAGATATGGTCCAAGAAAATTTGAGCCAACAAAGTGGGGGTAAATAGGTGTGGTAGAGCGCAAAAATGAGCATATTTATAAATTTTGTCCACAACCACCATGATGACTAATTTGTTGCCTGATTTTGGGAAATTGGTGACAATCCATGGAAACATCCATCCAGATAGAAGGAGGGAGTGGAAATGGTTGTAAGGTTCTCGATAACTTGATTGTTTCCCATTTGTTACATTGGTACACATTACATTCACCTACAAAAGTGAGAATGTTGTTTTTCATCTATGCCCAAAAGAAAGAACGATGTGCGCAATCATAAGTCTTCCGAAAGCAAGAATGTATTGCAATTGGAGATGAGTGAAGCTCATCCAAGATGCAGGTTTCAACGGTGGAGGCCAGTGATATAACTACTCAATCCTTGTAGTGAAGAATATCATCCTTCCAAGAGTAGTCTGCTGAGGAATTAGGATCGTCTCTTAAGTTATTAATGAGTTGGGAAAGAGAGGGGTAGGAGAACCATTCCTTGTTGACCTCTTCAATCTAATCTAGTATGGGTAGATAGATTGATACCAGGGTGCTCTCATCCTCAAGTTGGCGTGATAAAGAACCAAACACTACATTTTCATGCCCTTTCTCGTAAATTATCTCATAATCATAACCCAACATTTTTGCAAGACATTTATTTTTCTATGGCGATGATAGACATTGCTCCAAAAAATATTTGAGGCTTTGATTGTCCACGCATATTTGGAAGCGTCGCCCCAACAAGTTTGGCTGCCAGGTGTCTACAATAAATGTACCATGAAGCATCATATTCAATCACAAAATATTTGGTGAAGTCAGGTAGGGCCAATACATGAGTGGAGCACATGGCCTATTTGAGAGCCAAGAAGGCCTACTTAGCTACATCAGTATAGAGAAATGAATTTTTCTTAAGAAGATTAATGAGGAGTCTAGCAATCCATCCATAATTGCAGAAAAAACTGCGATAGTAGTGACTGATACCCAAGAATCCCCTCAAACTCTTCTAGGTTTTTGGTTTGGGCCAATGTTTCATTACCCGAATCTTTTTTGGATCAACCCTCACTCCTTCACGACCCGCAATGTGTCTCAAATAATTGACTTCTTTCACACCAAAAGAGCACTTGGATAATTTGAAAAATAGTTTTTTTATCTCAGAGCAATTGTAGTATCTCATCTAGATGTGGAAGATTTATGTACCAAGTTATGTTTTAGATGAGAATGTCAACGAATCAGACCGGGACAATTTTTCAGAGATATGGTTTCAACAGGTGGTTCATGAGGCTTTGAAAAGTATATGGAGCATTACAGAGACTAAATGGGATGACCAATAATTCATAATGGCCTTCATGAGTTCGGAAGGGAGTCTTGGGAATGTCTACTTACTTCATGTGTATTGATAGCCTGAGCAGGGGTCTAGCTTGGTAAACAATTAATCACCATGCAGTTCATCAAGAAAATCATCAACAACCGGAATGGGAAATTTGTCCTTAATAGTGAGTTTGTTAAGGGACCGACAGTCAGGACACATGTGTCATTATCCATATTTCTTGGAAAATATGACCACTGGAGAGGAATAAGGACAGATGTTGAGATGAATAACATGAGCTTCGAGGAGTTCATTGATGGTTATTTCAATTTTGTTCTTTTGGGCAAAAAGATATCAGTATGGGATGACATTAAGCAGCTGAGCACCCAAGACAAAAGGGATGATATGATCATGTTCACCCCTAGATGGTGGAATATCTTTAGTTTTGCTAAAGACCTGTTAGTGGTGATCTAATACCTGTTACATCTCAAGACGAATACGAGGAGTAGTGGATTTAATGGCCTGAATGGCATTTAATTAGGTGACTACTCCATGATGGCCCTCTTACACAGTATTTTGTCACACCTCCTGCACTTCCCCGTGACATACCCCGAAGTTTTAGACATGTGATCATCATGCAATGTACTCATTCATATATTCAACTCAGATCCTCCCTAAGACATTGATTGGAAAATGCCCCGAGCTTCCCCAGAAGGAATTAGCTCTTAAACCCTAATTTGAGAATCATCACCCTTATGAGAATAAAAACATCAATGATTGCCTGTTGCACTATGTTTGACCCACAATTAGGGCCTTAGTTTGACAATGCCTACATAGTCTCGACCAATATTCAGGAGAAATTGGCGAACTTGCAGATTGCGCAGCAGAAAACAAAGCAGGAGAGTGCAGGACCAACCATAAAGCAGCTGGTGGAACAGATCAAGCAAGCAACAACGTAGAGTGTGGCTGAGGTAGTAGTTGCACAAGTGGAGCTCCGGAATCTTCGCAGCAAGATCTTCATGCCAACCGAGTGACTCGAGGGCGAGTCACGATCTTTATGTTGGGGGCCTATTGGGATGGGATCCCCTAGGGTCAATTTTGGGGCAAAAGCCCAAGTTTTATTGTATAAATATATAAAGTCTTCAAAAATTGTGGTCTTAGAGCGCATAGATAGTTAAAGAATCATAAAGGGTTTTACCCTTCTTTATGTAAGTTGAGTCGGCTTTCTGAGGATCTACCCATGGTCCGCGGACCATGGGATTGTATAAGTAAGTGTGTCTTAGGATTTCTAAGGTGAAAAAATGAATATTTTCTATGGGAGAAGTCTAGAGAGTTAGTGGATTAGAGTAGGAATAAAGGATCTGAAGCTGTGTTCACAGAGGCCTAGAGTAGAGCCCACAGCTCTATGCGTGAACCCTTGGAGCTAAGTGCGCAAGGAAGTCTTGAGTCTATAACCTGAACTGAATATTAATAAAGATGATTGTTGTAGAAATACCTATGTTTATCTCTTTACTTTTGTTTATGTGAATGCGCTTCATGTTATGATGGGTTTACAAAATAATGATATATTGATGTGTGACTTTACATGATTTATATTGTTATAGGAATTCAATTGATGTTAATTATGTATGCGAAGATTATCTTGTTGCATGTTAAAGTTATCAAACACTTAGGTCGATCTGAGTAATTGCTGGGTTAAGAGTAATATTTCATGCATGTAAGTAGTTGATCAGTTTGTTCAAGGTCCAAGAAAGACAGTTGTAGGCCTTCGCAGAGGTGTAGAGGCTAATTAAAGGGAGATATATCAATAATCCATAAGGGCCTATTGATCTAGGCGAAGGCGGATTTAGGGCATAAAATGACATCACACTAATCTCTGGGTGCAAAAACTTGGTTCTAGCATCCCCCCATACTACTTCGGGTGAGACTTCATTCTGCACTCTGCAGATTGATGCTGAAAGGGCCAGTAGTGTAGGGATTTGTTTGGCGAAACTAACTTTGAACCTGGGTCAGGACCCACTAAGCCAACACTTGGACTTGGATATTCATTCAAGGAGATCCTATCAACATCAAGACTTGGTTGTATGCTTCCCTTTATTTGATATTAATACACAACTATTGGTTCATTTTCCATTGATGTGTATGCTCATTTATCATCTATCTTAACATTCCTTGATCAGTTAAGTAGGTTGCTTCTGAATATGCTATTTGCGTTTTCATGCCTTGTTGTGTCTTGATATCTTGTGAAGGTCCATAAACGTTGAGGGCAACAGGAACGAGCCCATGACACAAGTGATTCAAGTTCTTCAACAACTGAGATCAAGATAGCATTAGAGCGAGGTAGGCCATCTTCTTCATTTCTCTTTTCAATTGTAACCTAGGAAGGTGTCTAGTACATTGTCACTTAGGTTGCTAGTCCCACTCATTGTGCCAGAGTGATCATCTCTATCTACCGAGAGAATTTACGTAGAAAAAGAAATCATGAGTCTTCTGCGAAATCTATGAGCCTTTCCGTTTAATCATTCATCCTAATTTTATGTTGAGTTTGACAAACCATCCATTTTCAAGCTTGTTTATTTTCCTGTAACTTTTTTGACTTACTAGTGATTGCTTGAAGGTTCTTTATTTTTGTTGATCTAGAAGATTTTTTGGTTTTATCTCATCTTTCTTGACCATTGTGTTTTTCTCCCTGAAAGTCACGATGACATCGTAGATGTTTTAATTACAGTCACAATTATCATAGTTTTTCGTATGACAGGTGCGATGATCCCAGAAGTTTAATAAAATTAGGATTTTCCCTCTTGGTTTCAGTTTTTTTCCTTCTAGCAATGGTTTTTCAGCTTGATTATAGTGTCATTGTCTTGGTTGACATGTTTGTCTAACTACTATTTCCTCTTGATTTGGCTTAAGTCTGTCTGGAGCTTGATTTGTTTTCTAGGGTTCCTAGGGTTTCTAGGTCACCCTTCATTCACTAATTAGTCTGCTCTTCAGAGATCAATTACCTTTGTTCAAATAGTTCTTTTGCTTCTGGACATAATTTTCAAGTCACTTTTGGTTCTTTGGTATAAATTTATTTTCATTAGTGTCGAATCAACTAGATGCTTTGAAAGTCACTTTAGTTCCATTGGCAAGTAATAGATTACAAAATTGTTTGTTTTTTATTGAATCAAAAGGAAGTGATTGTTGTTATTCTTGTGTTTCAAAGAGTGAAGGTGTATATCATTGAAGTAATTTTGAAAAAAATATTGCATTCAAATAATTAAGTGAAAGAGATTTTCATGATTAGTGAGTTGTTTGCATTTTATTTTTCTCATTTGCACTAGTTTGCAGTGATTTCATCCTTAGGGAAAAGGAAAAGATTTTCATCTTTATGGCATTGCATTTGTTAATAGAATGAAAGATTAGATTTCAATTTATCACATTGAAAAGATTGTATCAATGCTTTTGGATTGTTTGATGCATTGATTGGTTGTTTCTGTTCCTTTGGTAGAATAGCCTTCATCGAATGAAAAGTTTCATTTTCATCATTTAGTTGCATTCTAGGAATAGGTGACATTATTGAGCGCTCAAAACTGAAACTTAATTCAAAGATTAAATTTAAAATTTACGTCAATGAATCTAAGGAGAATTTGAAACATTAATGATCATATTGAGTGGCCTAGGCTAGAGACGTGTTCCGGTGTCTATAAAACTCAACAGCTATCGCTCGCGATATTCTTGCATTAGACAGTGCTAGCACGGACTTTTGCTCCCCGTACCGTCGCGTATATGAAGGGAGACCCTCATAGGTTGCAAACCTTTATCCATAGGTAGCCCAGTCTACATTCCTTTAAACATGATACTTCGAACACAACATTCAGGGAAATTTCTTACACATATGTCACATCCTTGGTAAATTTATTTGCTAAGGTGTATATTATAGTTCACGCTTACTTGGTAATCCTTTTTTCCTAGAGTACCTGAGTAGTCGTTTCGATATTTTCTGACTCCTTAAACATGAAAACATCATTGAGAACCTATCCTTTCAAGCTCACTAAACCAAAGAAAGTGGCTAGAGTCACCTTTTCATCCTTTTCTCAACTCTTAAAACATGAAAAGGCAAAGTTTTTGTTTCCAAAAATAACTTCCCACGATAACATGTTGAACCCATGTAGTTTCTTCTTGGCCCAATCTTGAGAAAATCATTGTAAATTTTGTTTTTAGTCAACCCTCAACGAATCTCCTTTCCTTTCCTACACTTGAGAGAAATTCATCGTGGCTCTGAACCATTGAGTTCACCCCAAATTTCCCCTTCGTTGTTTGATACTAAAGGGTCTTAACAAGGAGTTCACATGTGACTTCCTCAGTCACTTGAAGCTCAAGGTTTTGAACTTGGGATTGTCTCGAGCATTCAACCTCTCTCTTCTCATCTACAACCATCGATTTCCTTATCACCTCAAGAATCTGATCTAGAAATCCCTAAGATTCCACAAAGGTTCATCTTATATCGACCAAATCTGTTATTTGATCCTGTTGTGATATCTACTCAGCATCCTTACAGTCCTTATGACCGTCTAGGTGTTCCTTTGGAATTATCTCCTCATACATCTCAGATTCCTCCTCGCCATCAGTTTCCACCAATGGGTTCAGAAGGTGAGATCCCAACCTCTTCTCTGGGTCATTCAAAAGTTTCCACTACTCATACTCCTCATGTCGATGATGAGCAAGGGTATGAATTTCCTCCAAAAGGATTTTGTTTTACAGCAATAGTCCCATCTCTCACACTTCCTAAAACTTGTAGGCCTACGTTTCTACCTCGTTATACAACCCTAGCCCATTTAGTTTCAGGAACTCCTAGTGCTTCATCTTTGTATCAAAATCCCATTTTGTCTTCAAATTCCATGCCTACTTCTCCTTCATTCATTCCAAACGCGACCTCTCAAGTTTCTATACAAACTATTGTCACATCAATTCATGTTCAGCCCACGATTCCATCACAACCTATACCATCATCTCAAACATTCATTTTGGTACAGCTGACTATTTCAGGTCATGTTTCAGTCAATTCTTCCACCCCTCTGTCAAGTGGACAGAGTGTTCCACTACTTTGGGGGGGGGGGGGGAATCTAAAAATTCCTCTTATGTTAAGTGAAACCAATGTGAGTCGATTGCAAACTCACATGGTTGGAGTCAATCAACCTTATTATGGTGGTATTCCTAACCTTGTTGGTCTATCCCATCAGGTAATATCCAGTATCAATAGCCTTATACAGCTTAGATTCCACTCCAACAAGCTTATGTCCTATATGGCTCACAAGCCTTGGTCAATGCGTCTTATATTCTACAAGAAGGACCTTATTTCCAACCTGCTCAATTTACTATTCCTGGTAGATATGGTCAGATTCAATTCGGAAATTACCAATACCCATAGGGTATATCCCAAGGAATTGTCCAACAACCTTTGCAACAGTAAGGGCAACTCTTGCAACAGCAAGGGCAACTGTTACAGCAACAAGAGAAACATTCACAACAGCAGGGGAAACCTTTGCAACAGTATCAACAACCTTTGCACCAGAAAACTCATCTTGTTCAACATCCTACTCAACCTTTGTATCCGCAAGGCCAACCTTTGCAACAACAAGGTAAACCTTTACAATAGCAAAGTCATCTTTTGTAGTAGCAAGGTCAAGCTCTACACCAATCTCAATATGTATATCAACAAGGCCAGCCTTTGCAAACCCAAGGTCAACCCCTACAGCAGTAGGGCCAATCTCTTCAAGTAAAGGGTCAATGGGCTCAACAACCTTACAATCCATATGTTGCATATAATTCTTATCAACAACCTATGGTAGGTCAATATCAAACCTACCCTAGAAAAAATCCAACTTATGGTCAAGGTAACCCTCAATGGGGGAAAATCAAAATCCCCTAGGGTCAAATCCTCCACTGTGGGGGTAGAATCCTTACCAGCAAGTTTGGAACCTACAGTTTGGGCCTCCTCAAATGCATTACATGCCATTCAATCTGTAATTTCCTTTTTTGGCTACATTGGAGCTGCCTGATGTCTTGAGGCTCACAAATGATACTATTTTTCATTCACCTTATTGGCCTTCGGTTCCAACTAAAATTCCAAAAGATTGTCCTAAATTAGAAGGAAAGTCTTAAGAAGGCCCGCAAGCCCATGTGATGACATATCACTTATGGTGCTCTTCAAATTCATATGTTGGTGATTGTATATGTCTTCGCCTATTTTAGAGAACCTTAACAGGTGTTGTTGTGAAATGATGTATCGAGTTTCCTCGAGCTACCTATGTTGACCTTAACTCTTTAGCTATGGCCTTCCTCACCCACTTCCAATTTTTGGTTCGATTTGAAACTGACACTCATTTGATCACATCCTTGAAGCAAGATACTGTGACCCACATTTCTAATCATATCCATGAATGGAGACATCAGCGTCACCTCATCAAATTTGATATTCTTGATGAGTTGTTAAACGAATGGTTCATGAAATCATTCATAAAATGGTTGGATGTGTTACCAAGGACCGAGCTATTGCAAGTTCTTAGTATCTAGACTTGGTCTATTACATATCTGGCATGTTATATGAGATGTTACCTGATGTTCCAAGACCATCTTTGGATCCGGCAACCTCAAATTCTCCTGATGTACCACCTATTGATGGTGTATTTGGTTCAGTGTCTCAGACTTCCACTAAGAATTCTTTGAAGAAAAAATTTGTTTCAAACACTGGTTCCAATAATCCTTCGAAAAATTCATCAAATCCTGGTAAAACCTCTGAGGTACATGTTGTTCAGTCTATCGTAGCAGATAAGGCCTCAAAAGGTAAGAAAAAGGGTAAAGCTAAAGCTAAAACCAATACCTTGAACATGATCCACCTAAATCATCTGCTGATGATGCTTCCAAATGCAAGCCGAAATATCCTTGCCTCATCTGTGAGGAAGACCATTATACCAAGGATTGTCCCCAACATTCTGAAGTTAACCGTTTATTGAAAGGGACTCCCATTGTTTTGAAAGAACCTTTTCCTTCTCAGTAGACATAGTTGGTAGACCAACCACAATCCTTTGCCTGCTTTGGCTCCCAATTTTTTATGATGCAAGGTTCATCACCTATTTCGATTGCTACTCGAACAAATGACTATCAAAATCCGTAAAAGCATACGGTGGAGAAAGAAGTCGCAAATATACCTTCTACTTCCACTCCGTCCAATTCTGGTCTACTCCATATTGAGCGTCCTAACAATGAATCTGTAATTTTACCACCTCCCAAAGGTGTACTTCGGAAATCATCTTATAATCCAAATGCTAGAGCTGCACAACATTATAATATTGTTGAATATTTAGCTCAATAACCTTCAGTGATGTCTGCTTTGGAAGTTCTCCAAACGTGTCCAACGCAACAGAAATCATTGTTTTCTACTATAGGTGTCATTGATCCTATCGATCCGATGATAATTACCTTTGATCTTGATAACTATGTTCCTTGTCCTCCCCATCAGATTTCTTTTCTTATTCAAGTTATCATTAAAAGAAAGATGATCCATCAGACTCTTATTGATGAAGGTGCTTCCACCTGCATCATGTATGTTTCATGTTGGAAGTCCATTGGCTCTCCTCTTCTCAATTAGTCCCCAAACACTTTGGAGGCCTTTGATGGTAGAGGCTCTCATCCATATGGTATTCTAACAAAATTTCCTATCACTTTGGAAGGATAGATCGTTGAGCTAGAGGTGGAATTTCTAGATGAGAGTCTCAATTACAACCTTCTTCTCGGGAAAAGTTGGACCCATGCTATGTTTTGTGTGGTTTCTTCTTTGTTCTGGGTGCTTTGTTTTCCTCACGAAGGAAAAATTGTCATCGTCGACCAACTGTCTTTTTCCTCTTCCAATACATCGAACAACAATGTCCCATATGTGGGAAATACTGAAATTCCTTATGAGAGTGTAAGGGAAAGTATTTTTAAAGATTCTGCTCTGATGGGTACTTTTACTCTACCACCCCTAAATGTCAGTTTGATCAATATGATCTATGTTTCTACAGATCCTTGGATCCACGTCTAAATGTCATTTTGATCAATATGATCTATGTTTCTACAGATCCTTGGATTATTCCTACTCCATGTCAAATTGATTCATTTGGTGATTCTATGTCATTAAGTCCACTAAAGCAAGATTATCAAGAAATTGTCTTGGCTTCAATCACCGCTTTAGAAAGTCATGTTGTTTTTAGTATGAACATGGATACTTATGTGCCATCTCCTTAGCTTGGTTCATGGGATTCTTCGGATCCTTTGAGCAAGACATTCTCCAACGACGGGAGTATCATTGAGGCTATATCTCTGGACAAAATTGCTTGGAACGATCTCCATCATCGTTCTTCATTTCTTCCCAGCCTTAATGAGATGCCTTTGTGTTTTGAAGCGTTCGTTTCTCATTTCTCAACACATTTACTTCAAACAGCTATTTTGGTACACGAAGTCATGTCTGAGAGTAATATGGGAAACATTACTGCAACACTACCCATTTGAAATTTCTGTCCAACCTGAAATCATTAAAATCTTTCAACTAGGGGCACCTTTTCCTCCTCATGAGATCAAGTTTCTCTTAGCTCCTTTCATGAGATTTTTTCACCGAGTCTCTACCGTTTTCCCATTATCGCAATGGGGTTTTCATCTTATGACTTGTAACCCTCACTCGCCTGGGGAGCATGGGGGCATAGCCTTCTATGAGTTTTACTCTATTATTTGGCTGAGTCGATGCTCACACGTCATGTCAAATATGAAACTCTAGTTTTATTCTCTATTGATCGATTGCCCAAGTTCGAAAATGGACTCCATCTGAACTTTAACTTTTTACACGAGGTAATTCATGTAATTACTTTTTATACATTAGCATGTGAATTCATTGGTGTTTGCTTTTTGATTTTTGGTGTGTTTATTTGCTTTGTAGACATGTGTTTTTCTTCTTACGTTGTGTTCCACTCGCTTGTAGATGTCATCAGGTCATTATGATGGTTTTACTTATGGTGCTTATCGTAGAACAAAAAATTTGTCTTTTGTAGCTTCTGCACTCTTTTCCCCTGATGGCGAGTTGATTGAATTACAAGGTATATGCCTCGTTCGAACAACTAATAATATTGTTGAATACAATGTAGTCATTGAACTATTGTTAGAAGTAGTTACTTTTTGCATTAGAGATTTAGTTGTCAAGTTAGATTCACAACTCGTTGTGTTATAGTTAAACAATCATCATTCGGTAAGAAATCCACATATATTTTGTATGTATCTACATGTTTGATTACTGGAAATAAATTTTGATTTTATCACATATTAGCATATTCCACACAATTTAAATACGTTAACAGATACATTAGAAAATTGTGTTCTTGATAGACATTTGCGTAATTTATAAAACCAATCACATCATCATGATACATGGACACATAAGTAGAAAATAAAACATACATATATATATATATATATATATATATATATATATATATATATATATATATATATATATATATATATATATATATATATATATATATATATATAGATAGATATATCATGTCTATCAGTGTTTACATGGAAATCTCAAAAAATAAAGTGTTCTAAGACACTTGGATTTCAAATCCCACAAAATGTGTAAAAGTAACTAGAAAGGCTATCAGCCCATACGATGCCCATGGTAGCATGAGACTGCTCTCATCACTCAGCCTAATAGCTGACATAATCTCGTTGATACTCCTACGGTGTGCCTCTTCCATTGCAGTGGCACATCGTCTATGGTAGCATACTCTTGTATCCGTCGGGTAATCACATCCAGGTTGCACTCCATCTCTACAAAGGGGTCCGTCGCTTCCTCATAATCGGCACCTACTATCTAATGGACTGTTCGTCATGCTATTGGCGACATGCTAGGTGGTCTTTCCAGTCCAACATCTGCACATTTATCACAAGTTACATCTTAGTTACACTCTTACAAAAAAATCATAAAACTTGAAAAAATCAAAAAACAAGTTTTACCTGCGTAAGTCCACTGTTCTCCTAGTAGTAGAGGTAGATCTGGTTCCCATCTGAAATATGTGCTAGCATATGAATAATCATCCACAACAAGTAGTTGGGGATGTAAACAACTGAAAAACTGTGGAGAGAAATACTTCTGTTGGCCACCTCCTCCTCGGGGCATGAGCTGACTCCAGCGCACTAGCCTCGGATCCTCGGGTAGAGGATTTGGTACCTTTGCAAACCAATTCCAAAACAAGGGCGCTTGCTCTAGGAAGAAAGTAACTAGTATTGAATTGAAACTAGATTGTTTCAAGTTCCCTTCTTTACATTTGGTTAGCTGTCTCTTCATATTATCTAGTAGTCCTCCACACCATTTGAAGACTGTGGGATTTATACAATCTACTGCATAACGGAATTGTGACTGGGAGGCTTCATGGAGAGCTTGCCTATGAGATACGTGAGCTATGGTGAACAAGATAGTTATGAGGGGAAGGTTAGTGAATGTTGTTGTCTTTAATTTCCCACCCATGGTCACCTGGGAAATGTCTCCTAACTAGACAACTAGTACTTTAACCTCCTTGGCAAGATCCAAAGAGTTCGACTCTCTCTCCCCTCCTAGACAATATGGTGATGAAATAAATATATGTTTCATCCAGCACTATCTCCTGGTATTTAATTATGAGGAGCTCTCAATCAACAACCCATAAGCTAATCAAATACTACAACAACTCCATCTGAGCTCTCAATCCTGTCATCTTCAAGAACTTCAACAACCCAAAATTTCTCAATGCATTGATACATTCTAGATCCTGGGATGCCTGGTGGTATTCAGCCTCATGGCCTCTTTATTTCCATTCTAGAACCATGATCTCCTGCAAAACATCATTACTCGTAAATTAGAAACTTTTTGATGGATCAAAATCAAGAATTTTTTCTTTAAAGAGGGTTTTTTCTTCAAAAAATTCTGCCTCGGTGCCATCGCACCTGTTTTTATTAATAGAGAAACTTCATTGTGAGGGCCTTTAGGCTAAGGAGCTATCATCGTGGATCTGATGAGGAAACCCATGATGATCACCAGCGCAATTTTTATTGTCTCTCATTTGACTATTCCATTTTGTCATCATAACCTTTAGTGCTATGTTGAGCCAAATGCTGCCACACTCTAGAGTCGTGTTGCCAGTGTTCAAGAGAAGCCCTATCTCTAGTTATTTACCTATACATTGTCTGCCCCGTTGTTACAGTCTTGGATCGCATTCATTTCATTCCACTTTATTCCTTGTTTCATGTTGATGATAGGGATTCATCATTGCCCTTCTTCGGCGGGTCGCTTCCTGTCAACTTCAGCTCATTATCTAGGAAGATGACTTAGAAAATCCATTTCAGTACCTTAGAGCTTGCATGCCTTAATGACAAGTTCTTCACATTCGAAGACAGGTCTTGATCTGAAAATGAGGCACTAAAGGCTTCTTTTCTAACTTACAAGAACCTCTCCCACTTCCAAAGCTTGAATATTCCCAATTCTTATTGATTAAAGAATGCAAAATTAATAAGTGCTTGATAATATGGGTGTGTGCTTATGCTTGTTTTAAACTGATTATGTGTTGTAAATTAAGGTGCTGAAATTGATATATAAATGCATATAATAGTAAATAAAGCAGTAGAGACAATGTAGCAGTAAAGAGACACATGAACAACAATATTAATTTGGAGTTCACCCACAACTCTTAGGCTACGTCTCCGTGATCTCTGGTTTATTCAACTATGCTCTCTGGGATTATGGTATAAGTCTTTTTACAAGCACTTTGGCTCAACTCCTGCTATTCCACACATAAACAGTGGGCTCAGACACCATTTTATCCCTTGGCTCTTGAAGCTTTGGCTCTTGGCTCTCTGGCTTTTGGTTCTAGCTCTTTGGCTCTTGGTTCTGGCTCTTGGCTCTGACTCTTTAGCTCTTGGATATTCAGCTCTGGCTTCTTTGGCTCTCTATTAGTTCACAACCCTCTTAGCTTTTCACTTGGCTTCGAAGTGACCCCATAGGCTACTATATTGCTTCTACGTTGTTGTCTAAGTGCTACCTGGGTGTGCTCGGCTTCAGCAACAAAAAACAACTCGGCCACCATCAATAACTCAATAGCCCACAATATTTGACATTCATGGCTTAAAAGCCAAATCGACGTTGTCTGTTGGTTTTAGATTCTCGTCTTTTGGTCTTGCCGGCGTCTATCCGCTTTGAATCTCTCTTCCAGATGTTATGCAATCATTACTTATCACAAAAAGGGGAGGTGGCTACCATTTCTATAATGTAAAAGTGCCTCGGGCCTCTGCAGCTCCTGAAATAGTCGTGCACTATTTACACACTGAAAATATAGTTTAGCGGAGAAAATCCACCAAAACTCAATGTGTCGGACTTCAAACATCCATAACTGCGCCATATTCTCCCATTGAGTCCACCTATTGGTCGTTGTTGCTTATCGCAATGGCTCTATCCCTTTGTATTTCGTTAGATAAAGAAATATGCATAAATACATTGAAAAATGGCATTTGGCGGATCTCAAATCTTATGAGATAGTACCTATTTTTCCATTGGGTCTAGCTGATCGCATCTCATATATATAACATATGTGGCCTCACTCCAATGTGTTGTGCCGACACAATACTGCGATGCAAAAAGTCACAATCGCATATTGCACAAGTCTGTGTTAGGAAATTATATATTACAGAGCAATGGAACACATAAAATATTGTAGAAATATAAACATAGAAAACGCATAAAACAAGAGAGACACAGATATATGTGGTTCACCTAGTTTGGGCTACGTCCACGGAGAGACAACCAATCCTTCCTTTTATATTATCCAGCAAACTGAAGAGATACAACCTACAATAGATCCACTGTAACACCTTCTTTGCTCTCAATATCCTCTCTCTTTCTCACTCAGAATACAGATCTACATAGATGCAATACAATTCCCTCATATATAGTGAGGGGTTGCCTTCTAGGGAAAAAACCATAAATTAAAGATAACTTCTACTGTCAGATCTCTGCTTAATGAATGGACCAGATTGAATAGAAATTACTATACTTTTACAAGGGAATTTTACATCTATTCTTAGCTTCGGGGGCGTTGCCCCCGAAACCCCCCGCCAGGGGGGGCTCCCCAAAGGTCGCAGCCACCCCCCTTGGACGCCCCCTGCAATGAATATTTTACGGGTAACGTTGCCGCTCGATTTCGAACTGGGGTCCAATGCGGCGATACCTTTCAATACAAAAGATAATCAGGCTCCACACCCAATAGTCTGAGGCCTCTTCATATAATAGGGCCTATGCCAGCGTCGATTGCCATCTCCACTTGACTGGCCCATGACACATTTGCAAGTCACCTGGTCATGGGTCTTGGTCCTTTTCCTTTGGATTTAAGAGATGCGATAAGGTGCAATCGCATATTGCAATTCCTCATGCCTGTGGTTAAGTCCTTCCCTTTGGTTATATGCAATGATATAAAGTGGTAATTGCATATCGCAATGCTTTAAGGCCTATGGTTAAGTCCTTCCCTTTGGCACATTTGCGATGCAATATTTCCTCTTTGACCAATCAAACAGGGCCACATGGCCCAATCCCAACCTTCCATGTGTCAGCTATGGATTGGCCCGTGAGCTTATACTAAAAATCAAAATTTTCAATATAGTTCAAAATTTAATGAAATTGCCTCCTTTTCTAAGGACATTGGGTAATTTTCATTTTACAATAACTCCTTCATCTGAAGTCTGTTTTCTCCCATTCAAATTGCGTTGGATTCAGAATGAAGAGATCTCTGAAATGAGACTATTTCTAAGAGCAGCCTGTGATGTTTCATTTTCCTCTTATTTATAAAGGATTTGTGCCATTTGGCACCTTTTACCTCTTGCATGAAGCCTTTTAGAATTAGAGGTTTATCCAGGATCCATTTTTGGATCACACCTTCCCACTAAAAAAACTTTTGGTCTCCAAAAGACTGATATACTGATGTGAACAGTAAATGAAAGTGACTCACCCTCTTCTTTCAACCTCCCTACACTTGCCTTTGCATAGTGCCTTTGACCCAAAGTTTCTTACAACTTCCCTTCTCTGGATGGGTTGGTCTTCCTGAGAAGAACTGTCTTCCTCCTTCCTTTCCTACAGAACTTCTACTGAAATGGTCATAGAAGGTAGTTTGATATTCTTTGCCTTGATCATTGTTCCAAGGTGGCTCAACAAATGTGAAGTACATCTATTCCACAAAACTTTCATTTGACCTTGTTTGACAAGATGCCAACAACAACTATTAACAACAACAGGCATACAAACAACAATTAAATGGACTAAACTCCTGCCTCAACAAAAGAAACATATTTTCACATCTTGTGAACACCTCCATGTCTTACATCTGCATACAAACGATGGACTAGATAAAAATCCCACAAAACATGCCTTTAAACCAAATGACTCTTCAAGTCAATCATGTAGAAAATACCATTAGGACTCTTTTAAAAAGATGAAACACTTCATCATTATCTCCATTTGGAGACCAAGTTAACTTCTTTAAAGTCAACATGGCATCACATGCATGTCAAAGAAATCAACCCTACAAGTTAATTACACATACATGTTCAAAAACAACGAAATCATCAACATCCCTGTGCTCATGCATCTCATGCTCATGCATGCATTTCATCCTTCAACTTTCACTTAAGCACACTGTACTTTCGAAGTTGTAATGAAATATAATGTAGATGCATCAGTAGACATGAAATCTTAATCAGATAAGAACTCTAACTTTTCCTTATTAATCGATTTCAAAGGTACTACCCTTGCCTGCACATCAACATCAACATGTGAATCATTTTGAGACACATCATTCATGGAATATTCACTTTTATTCCTTCCATCTTCTCTTTCCACTTTCTTCAGCTTTGGTGGAAGCATTGTTGGATTCAATGTCCAACATTTTGTAGCAAGATGTTCTTGCTTATGGCAGTAAGTGTACTGCATCTGCATCCTCTTGATAGCATGATTTTCCTTGTCCAATGGACCTTTGGCTTCTTGCTTATTTTCCTTCTTCTACTTCCTGTATGTGGCCATTCTCTTCCAACATCTAGAAATATCATGGTTATCCAAACGAAAAGGGGAACATGCAATTCCTTTCCCATACATATGTGTAAATTCATCATGCTTTGCAAAATCAAAAGGAATGTGTTTAGAACCAGATTTATACCTACCTCTTTCACCTTTATTTCCTTCATGGGGAGGTGAATCAAATGAAGAAGTGGCTCCCTTTGGAACACCATCAATCTCTTCAAGGTTGTTAGAGTCTCCCCAACTCTCTGGTTCAAGTGTGTGCTCCTGAACAGCTGCATTGTACAATTTATGTTTCAAGCTATTGCATTCCTCTTGAATACAACCTTCACACTTTTGAGGTAGAGGGCATGAACTGAAACTCCTTCTTGGGACTGTTTCAATGGCCTTCATGCAACTTTGGAACTCTGTCCATAAGACTTTCTATAGCCAAGACCCAAATACTTAGGCCTTTCCTCAACCATTATTGGTTCAACAATACCTTGTGCATGCTTTCCCAAGCCATTTCATTCATAGCCCGTCTTGGACATTAGCTTGGAACCTATGCCTTTAGTATGTTTTTCAAAAGAACCAATATAAGCATTATCAGAGGAATTTGAAGACAAGCTGGAATGGCTTACCTCTTCTTCAAGTTGGTACTTAACTAAGGCTTCTTTGGCAACAAAGAGTTGTGTTTCCAACTCATGCATCCTCTTCAGGTTCATATTTGCAATATGAAGTTGCCTCTCCATTTCCTACAATTTGTCAACAAGCAACTGCTTCTCTTCCTTCATGGAATTCAGTTTTCTAAGCATGCTACTCTTCCTTCCATCCTCATACATTTCTCTCACCATATCCATCATGGTGGAAATTTCTTGCTTCATGTCTTCATTAAGGAATCTTGTGCAGAACGCAAAATTTGAGGACCCACTTGTAGAAGTTGTCATTATGCCAATGAACAAAAAAACTTCAACAAGATAAATAAAGAGCTTATTTAAGAAACCTTTTGCAACAAACCTCTTGTGCTTTGGATTGCCTTGAGGTCCTTAGGATAGAAGAATGCCTTCAGCCCTTCTCCTTCTTGTCCTTCCGTGACTGAGCTATCAATAGCTTCCCCTCCACCTCCACAAACTTAGAAAATAGTCAATCTGCAAAGAAGCATACAATCATCCTCTTATTGTTCAAACACATTTTAGACAAGTAGTCTTTGCTCTGTCAATCAAGCATTCTGATATAACCTTCCTTGAAGGTGGGGTTAATCAATCTTAAGCTTTGACACCACCTGATCTGAAGATGAGGCACTAAAGTCTTCTTGTCTAATTTACAAGAACCTCTCCCACTTCCAAAGCTTGAATATTCCCAAGTCTTAGTGATTAACCAATGCGGAATTAATAAGTGCTTGATAATATGGGTGTATGCTTATGATTGTTTTAAATTGATTATGTGTTGTAAATTAAGGTGCTGAAACTGATATATAAATGCATATAACAGCAAATAAAGCAATAGAGACAATGCAGTAGTAAAACAGACACATGAACAACAATATTAATTTGGAGTTCACCCACAACTCTTGGGCTACGTCTCCATGAACTCTAGTTAATTCAACTAGGCTCTCCCGAATTATGGTATAAGCCTTTTTACAAGCTCTTTGGCTCAACTCTCGTTGTTCCACACATAAGTAGTCGGTTCATACACCATTTTATCCTTGGCTCTTGAAGCTCTAGTTCTTGGCTCTCTGGCTCTTGGTTCTGGCTCTTGGCTCTGACTCTGGCTCTTTGCCTCTTGGTTCTGGCTCTTGGCTCTGACTCTTTGGCTCTTGGCTCTTCATCTTTGGCTTCTTTGGCTCTCTATCAGTTCACAGCCCTCTTGGCTTTTCACTTGGCTTCCAAGTGACCCCATAGGCTACTCTTTTGTTTCTGCGCTGCTGTCTCAATGCTACCTACTTTTGCTTGGCTTCAACAATAAACAAAAACTCGACCACCATCAATAAATCAGTAGCCCACAGTCTTTGACATTCATGGCTTAAAAGCCAAATCAGCATTGTCTGTTGGTTTTAGATTCTCGTCTCTTGGTCTCCTTGGCCTCTATCCACTTCGAATCCCTCTTCCAGGCGTTATACAATCATTTCTTAATGCCAAAAGGGGAGGTGGCAACCATTTCCATAACGTAAGAGTGTCTCGGGCCTCTGATGCTACTGAAATAGCCGTGCTCTATTTACATAGTGAAATGTATTTTAACGGAGAAAATCTGCCAAACCTTAATGTATTGGACTTCAAACATTCATAACTACGCCCTATTCTCCCATCGGGTCTGCCTATTGGTCATTGTCTCTTATCACAATGGTTCTATCACTTTGTACTTCGTTAAATAATGAAATATGCATAAATACATTGAAAAATTGCATTTGGCGGATATAAAATCTTATGAGATAGCGCCTATGTTTCCATCGGGTCCAGCTCATCACATCACATATATATAACATATGTGGCCCCACTCCAATGTGTTGTGTCGATGTGATACTATGATGCGACAAGTCACAATCATATATTGCACAAGTCTGAGGCCTCTTCATATAATAGGGTCTATGCCAACACCGATTGCGATCTCCGCTTTATCGGCCCATCGCACATCAGTAAGTCACCTGGTCACGAGTCTTGGTCCTCTTCCTTTGGATTTAAGCAATGTGATAAGGCGCAGTCGCATATCGCAAGTCCTCATCCCTGTGGTTAAGTCCTTCCCTTTGGTTATATGTGATGCGATAAAGTGGTAATCGCATATTGCAATGCTTTAAGGCATATGGTTAAGTCCTTCCCTTTGGCACATTTGCGATGCGATATTTCCTCTTTGAACAATCAAACAGGGCCACGTGACCCAATCTCGCGCCTGGCATGTGTCAGCTATGGATTGGCCCATGATCTTATACTAAAAATCAAAATCTTCAATATAGTTCAAAATTTAATGAAATTGCCTCCTTTTCTAAGGACATTGGGTAATTTTCATTTTACAATAACTCCTTCATCCGAAGTCTGTTTTCACCCATTCAAATTGCATTGGATTGAGAATGAAGAGATCTCTGAAATGAGACTATTTCTGAGAGCAGCCTATAATTTTCATTTTACTCTGATTTACAAAGGATTTGTGCCATTTGGCACCTTTTACCTGTTGCATGAACTCTTTTAGACTTAGAGGTTTATCCAGGATCCATTTTTGGATCATGTCTTCATCATTGGCCTTCGCTTGGATGATTCCACAAGTGTTTGATTTTAGTTTCATTATCACATTCACAGATTGTACTATCGTACCTTGAGAGCCATTGTCATTATTGCTGATTTCTCTCGTACCTGTTAATGGTCCACATCATTGGCTGGTAATCAGGTGGATTTCTAGCATGTTCGACTTCAACACATTCATTCAATGTCAGAATTCATACTTTGATTAGGTCGAGATTGAGCGCAATACCCTGAGTCTTGTCTGATATGACTCAGGCTGTGTGGAGTTATATGTTACTCATGATTTTACACATGTTTCTGCTTTATGGATGGTTGTGACCATACCGTGGGACTTTATATTCATGATGATCCTCCTATATTGAATGGCTGTGACCATACCTTGGATCTTAGATTCACAAATGATTCTTCTCATTTAGATCGTTGTGGTCATACCATGGTGATGAGCCCCATAAATGGGTATTTAAATGGGCTCATTCTGCCTCTTAATTCGATTTAATCCACCATTCTCATTAGTTTATTGCATGTTTTTATTATATTTATGCTAATAGAGTGAATTGGGTTAGTCATTATGCCATGAAGTCTAATGTGTGCTTTATGCATATTTTTTGGTCAATTTTGGACAAAGTCAAAGGATTTATGAGCATTTGGCAACCAATATTCGAGGAAAACAGGGAAGAGGATTTGTAGGGGGTTTCCCCTTCATTTATTAACCCTTACCTTGAATTCTCCATCAGAAACTTGGAGCACAAGTAGCCACATTAGTGCATCCAAGGGGCAGTCGAGTAAGTAAAGAAGGCATGATTTTTATCTGCAGTTTTGGGAAGATGAGCTCCCATATTTTAGGAGGGTTGTTAAAGGATTCCATTTTTATAAGTAAGGGGGCTTGGAGCTTCAGCAGGTTAGCCAGTTATTAGTAAAATTTTCACACTTTTGTGCAGCTCCAGTTCAGCTCATTTTCGAGCTTCCTTTTTAAGGACAGTTTATGTAATGTGACTTTTATTTTTTATAATAGAGATGAAATAGTTTTTGAGCCAGAACTAATCTCTTTCAGAGGGCTGAATCTCTTGGGTTAGGGCCAAACCCAAGCTACCCAACACCTCTTGCCTTGTACTTATATGTTTTTTTCTTCAGTTCATGAGTTAATTACTGTTACATGAATGCATTATACCTTGTTTAGATTAGGTTGCTTTTGATGATTTTCATGGCTTCTTTTGTTTCAGTTGCTGAAGTAGGTTCACACAATGATAGGCTAAGATTCAAAAAAGGCAAACAATAGGCCCTGATCTCTTTTCTCCCTTCCTGGGATCATGATTTGAGGTCATGGCACTATTGCTGCCACCAAAAACACAGTTTTTCTCTTCCATGCAGTTTCTAGTGTAATGACTTGATTTCAAAGTTAATGTATTGCTTCAGATTCAGTTTGCCAAGATAATTGCCTACTTTTATAATAGATCTCTTTGCATGCTTTTCTATTCAAAGGATATTGTTCAACATTTTCTCTTTCTAGGTCAGAAATTAGGTCACTTGGAGATATTTATGTGTTCATGGTATAGTTAGTCCTTTCTTTGATCAATTTTTGTAAGTAGATGTGAAGATCTATTGTAGGACACCTCCACTCACTATACATCCATGAAGTAGCCATAATTAGCTCACTTCTCATAGATTTCCCAAGTCATTCGCAACATTTCACCAATCTACCCTAGTTTCTACATTTTTTCCATAAGCTTCCCTCTTGCCATTTGAAAAAATCCAACCATCCTCTTCTTTCTTGATCTTCCTTGACAAGCTCTAGACACCTTAACACACCCCTCTAGTGTGTAGCTACCCTTTCCCACCATTTCTCCACCTCCAAAACCTCCAAAAATAACTCTTGGCATCCTCCTATAGATCCTCATGTAGATCCCCTACAACCTCCTATAGAATTTCCTGTAAGTGATTTTTCAAAATCCGATTGCAAGGGAAGTCTTCAGAAGGGTGCTAGAGGCTTCTTAGGACTCCTCCACACCTCCGTACACCCCTACAAAAACTAGATCCACCCTCCATCGCCACCAAACCTCTACCAAAATCATAAACAAATAAATTACAAGCATAATAATTTCACATAAAAACACTCAAAAACACAAAAGGATGTTTTCTTCTCATTTCCTTTCAGAAGTAGCTTGAATATATGCAATTTACCTTTTCAGTAGTCAATGGCACTCATTTCATTAGTTCTCATCTCTTTTCCTGCAAAACTAGGGTTAGTTGGAAAAATTAGGGTTTGCTAGGGTTTGTGTTACACTTCAGTCTTCTTTCTTTTTCTGCAAGTAGAATAGTCTCTATAGAGTTAGCTTTCTTTCATCACAGTTAAAAGCTTCTTCTAGAAACTCATAGAAGTTGGCTTGAGCTCCTAGAGATCTTGCAGCAGCTGACCAAGTGACAGCCTCACGTAAGAGCTAGTACTTGTGCATACAGCATAGTCGCTTCCAACTTTGTTACAAACTACTAGGTTGATAAAAGTAAAATAGGAAGCCCCAGGAGTTCTAGCATTATTGCTGCAATACTGGTGCTCACCAATTTTTGGCATTGTTGTCAGAGAAGCCTCAGAGTATTTTGTGATTACTGCTTTCTTCTATATTCTACTACAACATTCTGCTAAGTAGTTTCTTTCAGCAAAAGTACATTAGTCCTTTCAATTCTGCAATTTCCCTTTCAATGAAAGTAGATTAGTCCTTTCAATTCTGCAATTTCCATTTCAACAAAAGTAGATTAGCCGTTTCCTTGCTTTCATTTCAATTCTGCAATTTCCATTCCAGCACAAGTAGATTGGTCATTTCCTTGCTTTCATTTCAATTCTGCAATTTCCATTCCAGCACAATTAGATTAGTCATTTCCTTGCTTTCATTTCAATTTTGCCATTTCATTTCAGTAAGTTCATTTCAGTAGTTGCAATTTGTTTGTTCAATCAATTTCAGTTTTGCAGGTACAAGCAGAAAAAAGGCAAAACCACCCAAGAAGAGATTCCCTTTCATGCCTCATAGGAATAGAGATAATTCAGGGAAATTCCTACCCAACAACCCCACCACATCACAAAGCCACCCTTCTCTCTTCTTTGGTGGCAGTGATCCGGAAGAACCTATAGGTGAACAACCAGAGATATACAAAGATCCTATAGCAGAAGAAGAGGAATAAACCATCCCTCGGGAGACAATGGCTGAAAACAAAAACATTAGGGGGAATGGAGAAAGAGTAGAGGGTACCTTTCCCATTCGAGAGACCAATGCGGACACTAAAATTAATAACATAAGCCCTTCAGCCCTACCTCACTTGCATGGGTTGGCTACCGAATATCCTAATACCTTTTTTTTTGAATTTGTTGTTATCTGTCGAATCTATGACTATGCAGAAGATGAGAAAAAGTTGAAATTGTTTCCTTCTACCCTCAAGGATGCAACATTGCACTGGTTCATGGGGTTACCTGGCAATAGCATCACAACTTGGGCTTAGATGCAACAAGCCTTTAATAACAAATACCGAGACCACTGTAGGTCAAAAGGTAACAAGGAAGAAATCTTCCGAATGACCATGGGAAGTGATGAATCCTTGGAATATTATGAAGAGAGGTTTCAACTTAGTTATAAAAGGATCAGGTGCACACCTAACCCTGAATCTCTGAAGTTGGTCCTGCTCAGAGGAGTCCCGGAATACCTTTTAGACACCCTCCATTTGTTGGATGGGGGGAACATCTACCAACTACATTATGAAGATATAAAGACTGTTTTTAAAAACCATTCTAGGGTAGCCAGAAAGAGAGGAAGGGGGAGTTAACCCATAACCAGTACCTCATCATCCAGTTCATCCCTTAAAGGAGAATTTGGAAATCTTCTGGAAAATTTCAAGAGTGAGATGATGCAGAATCTTGCCATGCAAATGGATACCTTGCATATCAAAAGGAAACAAGAGGAAGCAGAAAGGGCTTTGGCCATTTTTTCCCTAGGTGCACCCTAAGGCATCCTAGGAATGAGTGTCCATTGAACTCTATATAAGTGTGTTCAGTATGTGAAGAAGATCATCCCACAAATAAGTGCCCTTCCTTGCCCGGACTTAAAGCTGTATACCAGGGGGCCGAAGGAGCGACTGAACCGCTCTATTTCATGAACCAAAGGAGGCCACATGGACCCAAACCTTACCAGCAGGGAATGCAAGGGACATTCCAGGCATATTACAACCCCAATCAAGCCACTTCCATGCCTTCTTAGGGTCCCCTTGCTCATCTTTCCTAGTCCACACCCCATCCTTGGTCATATTCACCTTAATATCATGCTAAACCAACTACTCATTTGTTCCACTCCTATGCTCAGCCACAGCCTCAGTGGAATACACCTCATCAGGGGTGGACGCCCCAGTACAACACTCATCTTGCTCTTTTGCCTCCACCACCTGCTCAACCACAACCATTGCCTCCTACTCCACGAAGGCAACCCCAAATTCCTGCTCAACCGAACCCGAACCCAAATAACAGACAGGTTCAACAAGTATCTAGTGGGGAACCAACATGCCCAACTTATGCTGTGGAGATTCAGGAGATTAACCTACAATCTGGGAAGGTTCTCTTAGATAACCAGCCTCCCCCTAAGGAGGATGAGGAAGATAAAGAGGAAAGTGAACCAAAAGCAATTCCACCTTTCCCTGAGAGATTATCCGGGACGACATAGCCTACCCCAGAAGAAACTAAACTTCTGGGAGAATTGAAACAGCTATGTGTTAAGATACCACTTCTCTAAGCCATAAAGGAAGGCAGGCACAGGAGAGATGCCCCAACCATCAATGTCATAAGAGAACTGTCCGACCTAATGTTGGGGCAGGTAATTTTTCCGAAGTATATAGACCCTAGAAGCCCAGTAGTTGATGTTCACATCAATGGCACCATGATTCCCCATACCCTGATTGATCTGGCAACTGCTATTAATGTGATGACAAAGGACACCATGCTCAAGCTCAACCTTTAGGATTCCCTAAGAAATACCACAACAGTACTATAGTTAGCAGACTTCCCAACCGTGACCCTTGAAGGGATTATGGAAGATTTAATGGTCTCTATTGACTCTTGGGAGTACCTTGCTGATTTCTTGGTTCTCCAATTGAAAGCAAAGCTCACTAGGTATCCTCTCATTCTGGGAAGACCCTGGTTGGTTACCGCAGATTCCTACATCAGTTGTCGAGCTGGGAACATGAAAATCAAGAATGGGCATATGTCCAAGTAGTTAATCCTATACCCTCCTACCCAACTATTGTTAGAACATGATCTACCTCTCTGGTTGGAGGAGGAAGATGAAGATGAAGATGAAGTCTATTCTACATCATTGTATGCAGTAGAAGCTGCCATTGGGGAGGAACCACAAACTAAGGATGATATCATTGAAGACTTAATTCAAAATCCACCCCCTAGTATGTTGCCATTAGAAGAGCTAGTGAAAGAAACCCAAGACAATCCTTTAGTTGATCTCTGTGTGGCCAACCCAACCTCTCTTCGAGTTAAAAATATAGAGTTCAGCCATGAAAGAACATTGAAAATCAATTCACTCCTATCCAACTCCTAGGAGAAGGAACTGTGCGGCCTATTGAAAAAACATTTAGATGCCTTCGCCTGGAACTATAAGGAGATGAAGGGAGTGCACCCTTCAGTTTTTACTCATCACATTTAAATTAAGGAAAATTGCAAACCAGTTAGACAAACCCAAAGGAGGATGAATCCAACCCTTAAAGACATTATCAAGGAAGAATTGCAAAAGCTGTTGGATGCAGGATTCATCAACCCCATCTCCGTCAATGAATGGGTCTCTCCTTTAGTGTTGGTGCCAAAGAAAAATGGTAAGTGGAGAATCTGTGCTGATTATCGGGAAATAAACAAGGCCACCAAAAAAGACCATTTTCCTTTGCCCTTCATAGATCAGGTGTTAGATGGTCTGGCGGGGAAAAAGTTTTTTTCCTTCCTATATGGGTTCAATGCATACAATCAGATCCAAATCAGCCCAGAAGACCAAGATAAGACCACTTTCACTTGCCCTTGGGGTACCTTTGCATATCAGGTCCTTCCTTTTGGTTTGTGCAATGCTCCCGCCACTTTCCAAAGAGCTGTATTGAGTATCTTTTCCGAACTGGTTCATGATGTAGTGGAAGTATATATGGATTATTTTACTCCTTATGGTTCTAACTTCCAAGAATCTCTATCTAACCTAGGAAATGTTTTGGACAAGTGTATTGAAATGAATCTATCCCTCAGACCAGAAAAATGTGAGTTCCTGATGACTAAAGGGACCGTGCTAAGTCATGCAATATCTCAGCAAGTATTGCAAGTGGACCCCAACAAAATAGTCATTATCCAGAAGGTCCCACCTCCTAAAACGGTGAGGGATGTCTGAAGTTTCTTGGGTTTAGTGGGATATTATAGAAGATTCATTAAAAACTTCAGTAAGTTAGCATCACCATTGTTTGGCCTTTTGGGAAAGATGTCGAGTTCATGTGGATTGACAATTGTTAGGAAGCCTTAGATACCTAGAAAAGTAAACTGGTGATCGCCCCAATTTTGAGAGGTCCAAACTGGGCCCTACCTTTCCACATTCACACAGATGCCTCAAACAAAGTAATAGGGGCAGCCTTAGGGCAAATTGATGAAAAGTTACCTTATGCCATATACTTTATAAGTAAGAATTTGTCAAAGGTAGAATTAAACTACACAGTGACTGAGAAAGAACTCCTAGCTATTGTCCATTCCTTAAATAAATTCATACATTACATTACAGGCTATCAGACCTTTGTACACACTGATCATGCTGCAATTAGGTATTTTATGAATAAACCAGATGCGAATGCTTGTATCATTAGATGGTTGCTCTTATTATAGCAATTTGATTTAACCATTATCGATAAACTTGGTAAGGAAAATGTTTTTGCTCACTTTTTGTCTAGACTAAATCTACCTGTAGGTGAAGAAGGAGCGGTGGATGATTAGATGCTAGATGAACACCTGTTCGCTATCTCAGTTCTCTCCCCATCGTTTGCTGATATAGCGAATTACTTGGTTTCAACACAGTTCCCACCACACCTGTTCTCCAAAGAGAAGAGCAAGATCGTGAGGAAAAGTGCCCCTTTCACTTGGATTGGGGGAAATCTCTTCAAACTTGGCCCAGATCCGATTCTGAGAAGATGTGTCAATGAGGAGGAAGTCTTTGACATCCTCCTGACCTGTCATGATGGGCTTTTTGGAAGACATTTTGTAGCAAAGAGGACTGCCTTCAAAATTCTGCAAGCAGGTTACTACTGGCTCACTCTTCATCAAGATGTGAGGAGGTATATCAGCCAATGTGCTCGATGTCGACGGATGGGGAAACCTACTCCAAAGGATGAGATGCCCTTGCAGCCTCAAGTGACTCTTGAGCCATTTGAGAAGTGGGGCATGGACTTTGTGCATCCTATCAACCCTCCTTCAAACTAGAAACAATACATCATTATGTGCACCAATTATCTGACAAAATGGGAATAGACAAGGGAAATTAAGGCAGCAACCGAAGAGAAAGTAGCTGCGTTTTGAGGGAGAACATCTTCTATGAGTTTGGATATCTAATAGAATTAGTCACAGATCAAGGAAGATAGTTCACTTCCAATATGATTGAAGACCTGCTCACACATCACATAATCAAGCACAGGACTTCCACCCCCTACCATCCACAAGCCAATGGACAAGTGGAAGTCACCAACAGAGCCTTAGAAGGAATTTTGACCAAAGTAGTAAGCAGCAGCAGAAAATATTGGGTAGATCGATTGGTTGAGGTCACCTAGGCCTACAACACCACATGGAAGACCACCACTAGATTCACACCCTATGAATTGGTCTATGGGAAGAAGGTTGTGCTGTCAATAGAGTTTGAATAACATACACTAAGGATGGCAGCACAGCTAAACCTAGATCTCAGCCATGCACAAATGGAAAGGCTACTCCAACTTAATGGATTGGATGAACAAATAATGAGGGCCCTCCTCCACATAGAAGTAATCCAACTGCAAAGGAAAATATGGCACGACAGAAGCATCAAGGAGAAGCAATTTCAAGAAGGAGATTGGGCACTCTTGTATGACTCAAGGTATAAAGAATTCAAGGGAAAGTTGCAGACCAGATGGCTGGGTCCATACATTATAGAAATATGCAATGAAAATGGCTCAGTTCTGATCAGGACTATTGATGAGGAAGCCATCCCCATGCTTGTCAATGGGCATAGGTTGAAAACATACAAGAAACCCCTCTCCAAGCAAGAATTCATTGAAGAACTGAGTAAAATAGTATTGGTAGTGGAGCATGCCTCTACTTCCACTTCAACCACTCATTAAAAAAAAAATGGGAAAAAAGAATAATAAGGATTCAAGTGAAAACCTCTTTGAGGCACTTGAGTCCCATCCTTGGGGCTGAAAACCTCTCTTTAGGTACCTCAATAAAAAAGGAAAGAAAGAGAAAAAAAAGAAGGAAAAAAAGAAAAAAATGAGGAGAATAAAGATCCCTGGGTGAAAACCTCCCCTTGGAGGCACCCAGGGCAAGTAGGTAGGGTGAAAACCTCCCGGAGGTGCCCTAGCTATCTCTAAAAAAAAAAAAGAGAGAGAGAGAGAAAAGAACATAGATAGTAAAATTAACTTCTTTTGAATGCATTGCAAGTGGCAGGAGGGCCACAAAAGAAAAAGGGATATGGCCGAAGCTGATTACACCTCTGATAGACCCTTTTTCCATCATTATTGTCTTTTCCCAGTGCCTGGTCTCACTTTTTCTGGAAACTGTGCATCCTACAAGAGGCTCAGTGCATTCTATAGGAGGCTCCTGTAGAAATCACACAGAGCTCGAAATCA
Organism: Pinus tabuliformis; assembly: GCA_031772625.1. Taxonomy (NCBI): domain Eukaryota; kingdom Viridiplantae; phylum Streptophyta; class Pinopsida; order Pinales; family Pinaceae; genus Pinus; species Pinus tabuliformis. The sequence goes on from CM062811.1 coordinate 420,309,695, forward strand.
AGTCAAGAAAAGGATCAAAGGGCTAGAAACTTGTCCAGAAGACTTGTGAACCCCCCTACCACCTGTTACACAGTAATTTGTCACTGCCTTCCTGTCAGTCACCCTGCTGTGTCAATCACTAAGCTTCATGTCTTCTGAACTAGCCCAGAAACCCATTTTTCTAAAGTTTTCTGCCTCAGCGCGTCTGTTTAAAAAATATCCGCGATTACTGGCGCTCCATAGTGTATTCAATGCGCTGACAGCTCGAAAGGACACCACGTTTCCGCGCTGGTCGCCAGCGCGTCTTTCCCGTGTGCTTCCGCGCTGACATGACTGTCCCAGTTATGTAGACGCGGCGACATCGCGTCAGTTTCCTCATTATCCGCGCTGATCCAGTTTGGGCGAATTTGTTCAAACAACCAGCCTTCCAGATAACTCCAGGCTTGGTTGTTAGCTTTGTGAATGTCGACTCCCTTCTATGGCATGACTGTTCGACCCTTTGCAACCGTTTCTCTCAAAGATAAGCTCATCCTTCCACCTTTTTAGGAGACTCCTTCTCCTATATAAACTTCCACCATTACCATGAGCAGCTAGTTAGACTTAGCTTGGAATAGCTTGGATTGTACAGAGCTTGTAGTGCTCAGATTGCTGCTATAGGTTTGGTGTGCTAGGTGTGGAAGTGATTGATTGCTTAGGGAAGGTTGTTTTGTACTATTTGTGTGAGAGAAAGAGTTGCTTGTCTTGGGAGAATCATCCTAAAAGGTGAATGCTCGAGATACATGCTGACTGGCCCCTCCTGAGAAGGTTACCGACGTCAGAACATTTGGTTGTACTCTTCTCTATTCTGATTAATAATAGATGACTGCTATTATTGTTCCATTCTCATTTGTCTATGCAATGGTTAAATGTGAATTACATCTTTTCTGACTGATGTATGGTTACTTTTACTAGATTTCACGCTTGTGTTTGTTTCCTCTTCGTGTTTGTAGGTATCTATCCGCGAAGATCGCGGAGGATTGTGACCAGCCGAAGCGGAGGAGCGAAGGCAACATCTCTTCGTCAAATGACAGCGCAGGAATCCAAGTAGGTGCTTCTTACCTCTTGTTTAATTGTAATTAGGAACATGCGTAGCAGCATTGTGTGATTGTTGCTAGACCCCTGCTGGGCTAGTAGGGATCGCCTCTACCCGTAGAGGGGATTTACCTCTCCAACACCACCATTCATCTTCATAACCCTCCATTCCATACCTACACCACTACATTTCCACTCACTTCTTTCTTCCTTGCACATAAAATAGGGAAATCCTGTTTCTTTCGTTCTTTTAGAAAAATAAAAAATAAACAAGCAACAGCCTTAACTCTTACCTATTGCATACCAACTACTTTCCCATGACTGCCAAAATCTTCCTCAAATTCTTCTCAAGTCCCTGCTCTAGCGTCAACCAGAAGTTTTAGAGGGAGAAGAAGCTACAAGAATTCCTATAGGATTCCTGTAGCAGTTGATCCCCTTAAAAGTCGAGCTCCATAGGCAAGGTAAGTGCAACCACAGATGTGTAGAACACGTAAGGAGCTAGGCCTTTACAAAAGATCACCTGTACAAGGTAGCTGAGCCACCAATCAAGAAGCCACGGGTGCCAGCAGCAAAAATCCATGTATAGAACATCAAAGTCTAAGCATGCAACAACACGGTAGCACGGAATTCTCAACTAACAGGTAAGTGACTAAACCCATTCCTCTATTGCATGGGTATAGTTTAAAAACTGCATGGAAAAATGAGATGGTCGAGATTGAACTAGATCGGTGGCCAGCTAACTAGCCACCCTCGTCTAGATCAAACAACGCTCCACAGGTGCACTCAACACATGTGTTCAGCAAACTCAAAAAAATCTCGGAACAGGTAGTGGCGGAATCCAATGGGAATGATGGAAATGATTGCGGCAGGCAGCATAAAATTTTGATCATGACACTGCAGTGGGGACCAACAATCTGAATGAGGGTAACGTTCCCTTAATACCACCTCACCTCATCCCCGCAGAACTCTCCCGTAAGCTTAAGTACGCTGTAGTCAACCGCCTTCACCACCTTTGTTCTCATTTGTGTTGACGTGCTCTCGACTATAGCAACCTACCTACCACCTCCAGAGCCTCGAAACAGTCGAATTCTATCATTTTCAGGACCTGCTCGCTTATCGAGCTATACAGGACCATTATCAGACTCTACAGGAGTGGAAACACAGTCCTACAGGAGCCTTTCTACAGGAGGGCCAGTGAGCAGCATCGCAGAGGAAAATTCAGGATTTTATGGAAAATTCAAGCTCAAAGAGGTAGGATTTGTGTAGACCCTCTCTGCATTTTTGTCTCTACAAAGGGTGGTGTGATTCCAAGCGAGGTATTGAGTTGAAAAAGGAAGGAAAGTGAGAATAGAGTCTACCTGTGTTTTTAAAAAATGATATATACAGTTTCTCCATTTACTCTTTGCCCGAAATATTGGCTCTTTCTCCTCCATGGTATTCTCCAATGAAAAAAGATGATGCAACTTTAGAAAAGTAAGCCTGAAAAGAGTGAAGTTACGTTGGGTAGTCTGCACGTTTTGTAAGAAGAAAGACACAGTCCTATACGTTCTATGTTTTTTAAGGTATTGTTTCCCTCAAGCAGACAGAGAAGTGATGTAAGTCTAGAGAACCGAGTTTTGAAGGAAGAAGTTGCAATTTGTTTTTATTTAAAAGAAAGAACATGAAAACTCTCTCTCTCTCTCTCTGTTTCCTGAAAGAAAACCTCAACTGTTCCTCTGTTTTCGGGATTGAAACTTTCTACCTCCCTCTTCAACTAAAATATTCCAGCAGAATTTGAAACATCATGACAGGGGGTTTTATGAGGAAGGAGCCTCTGAATTCAACTAAGCTGCATGAACATCCAGAAGTGGTAGCCCTCTTTACTAGAGAAAATTGTATTCCTTTCTTTGAAAAGTTTCATGGGTGTGATGATGAAGTCATAAAGGAATTTGCATTGTCTTTAAAACCTCACTCAAAAACCCATGCCGATGTCAGTTTCAGGGGTCTAACCATAGAACTCACATCGGAATTCATTATTAGGATCACTGGTCTCCCACTTGAACTACCCCAGAGCAAGGAAGAAAAACCACTGGGTCAGGTTGCCAAGAAAACCTTTTTCCAACCTAATGAGCACCCTATGGAAGACAAGAATGGCATCAGGAGAACTAGCATACCTTACCCCTAGGATGAGGTTAGCTATTAGATTATCAAATACATCTTTTGTGAAGGAAGATACAACATACTTTTTGGGTGTCATTTCATAATTTTGCGTAAATTGAGGTATGGCATGGATCTCCCTGCACCTAAAAAACTCAATGTTCCCTATTTTCTCCTCCAATCCTTAATAGAATCTAGCAACAAATTGATGGCAGGAGTTCCAAAACAATTGGCTCACCATGGGCTAATTAAATTTCTGGTGGAAGATGCCCTCCACACTTTCACAATTCCCATAGCTTAGGAGATTTTCAGAAACATGACTAGAGAGGATGATATAAAATCTCTCACCTATGACCTTAGTCCACCTGAAAGCGAGGAAAAAGAACAAATAGGAGAAACTGGGAAGGAAATCCATGAAGAAGAGAAGAACACTCAAATTGAAGAAGAGGAAACCCAACCAGAGAAAGAAGAAAACCAGACTAAAATGGAGAAACATGACACAACCAGAGATGAGCCTGAAGCAGAAAAGAGGAAAGAATCAAAAGAAGAAAGGGTAAAACCACAAAAGAGAAAAAGAAGAGGCTTAGAACTGAAAAGAAGAAGCCTAGGACAGTTCAGAAAAAGGTTACCACAGAAAAAGTAGAAGCTAAGAAATAAGAGGAACAAACCAAATTAGAGACAGAAGAAGCAAAACTAGCAGGAATAGAAAACACAGCAGATGAAGGAAAAGAAGCACAGCAGAAAGAAGTGTCTCCTGAGACATTAGCAAGGGAGGCAACAGTTGTTCTTGCTACACTTAGTACTCCAGCCAAGCCCAAAGGAAAAAGGAAAAGACAACCATCCATGTACTTCAAGGCTTGAAAAAGTACTAGAATAAAGATGGGGAAGCCTCAGCCATCTTCAAAGGAGCCCATCATCATTGAAGATTCCCCTACTACCAAAAAGGAGGAATCTCCATCCAAAATCCGCATCACCTATGTAGGAATTTGTAAGACCTCCACTTGGAGGGAAAGGATAGAACTACAGGATTCCAAAACTGTCCTACAGGAGGCACAGATCGCCCTACAGGAGACCTGGACGAATATAGAAGAGACTGAGGAACTTGAGAAAGAGGCAGAAGAGCAGACCAAGGAGAAAGATAAGGCAAAAGAGATACCAGAACCTAACCCACATCCTAATTTGGGCTCTTATTACAACATTCTTGAAGGAGGAAAAATTATCCCTCATAAATTGCAGTACCGCTCTTATTTAAGCTAGAAAAAAAAAGGTCAGAAGCCATAGGTGGATGCAGATCGCAAAATCAAAAGTGGTGGAACACATTGGGCACATGGAAAACAAGTTGAGAGAGATGGGCAAAGAATTAAGCATTGTAAAGCATATAGAAGGCATTAGGAGACGTAATTGGAAGAAGAAAATGAAAGGTTAAAGAAACAGCTGCAAGAGAGGAAACCCCAGGCAGAAAATGAGTTGTTAATCTTAAGAAGACAACAATAGGAAAAGGAACCCCAGGAAGAAAGTGAGATATTAATAAGACAACAATAGGAAAGGGAACCCTAGGTAGAAATTGAGGTATTGATCTTAAGAAGGCAGCTACAGGATAGGGAAGCCCAATTAGCCTGCATGGCCAACTAGGCTATGGAGGCACTATAGTGTAGGCAGCCAGCCAAATCATATGCAGTATACCTAAAAGATCAGTGGCTCCAGTTCCAAATCAAGAATCTGGCCCAGAGAGGCACCATACCTATTCAAGATTATGGCTAATTCATTGATCTATGTGACCACGGTTCAGCTAAGGACAAAATGAAGCTGGCAGAGTTTTATTTACACAACATGGCCCTTACTGATATGAACCTATGGGACCCCAATGTTGTGCTAGGAGACTTGCAGCTGATGGCCATAGCATCTTGGATGAGCCATGAAGAGAAAAGGCCAACAGAAATCAAGAAGTTAATGGAAAAAGAGCTAAATGAACCCTTAATGATCCGCGCTGAGACAGAAGACCCCATGGCTCTCATTAATGCCCACCAACACCTTGTAGATAATCCTCAAAGTACCCCCAAGTATATTAATCAGCAAGCCTAGGCTATTGCACATTTTGAGGAAATGAAGAAATTGTTTGGAGATCACTACATTCATGCCTGCATGAGAAGGTGGAACACCTTGCCACACAGCCTACAGATCAGGGAGTATCACTCCCCAAATAGGATGAGAGAAGCCGTGAGGAGAGTGCCACTATATAAGCACTCTATGAAAAGTTTAAAGGCCAATTGGATTGGCCTTAAATTCAGTCCTCCACTGTTGCTAGGTCTACTGGAAGGTGTAAAAGAGGAAGAAGAACAGAAATAGTGGGAAGAGGTGGATAGAAAGGTAGGTTTCCATGATAAAGAGGAGGATATCACATCAGAAGCATGGGATGTCAAGGAATCCATCAGAGCCATCAAGGATGAGGAGATAGATTAGTTTCTTAGAGGATGAGCAACACTTTCAGTGGGGGGGTGATGATGAGCCCCATAAATGGGTAATTATATGGGCTCCTACTACCTCTTAATTCAACTTATTCCACCATTCTCACTAGTTTATTACATGTTTTTTATTATATTTATGCTAATAGAGTGAATTGGGTTAGTCATTATGGCATGAAGTCTAATGTGTGCTTTATGCAGAGTTTTTAGTCAATTTTGGACAAAGTCAAAGGATTTATGAGCATTTGGCAACCAATATTCAAGGAAAACATGGAAGAGGATTTGTAGGGGTGTGTCCCCTTCATTTATGAACCCTTACCTTGAATTATCCATCAGAAACGCGGAGCACAAGTAGCCACATTAGTGCATCCAAGGGACAACCGAGCAAGTAAAGAAGGACTGATGTTTATCTGCAGTTTTGGGAAGCTGAGCTTCTTGATTTTAGGCGGGTTGTTAAAGGATTCTGTTACACAGTAATTTGTCACCATTGGTCACCGTCCCTATCGCCCCGTTTCCATACATTGGAGGACGCATTCCGGGACCTGTGAGCAGTGACATAACCCAAAAACACTTGCATTATGTTCCCCTGAGTATGTACTTCATGTTCCCTGAAGACACCTTCTGCAAATTATCCCTGAAAAGTGCTCTTTTTCCATTGGCGCAGGTCCACAATATCTTACCCGCGCCAATAACTGAGATCCTCAAAAGAGGGCGCGACCACTGGCGCTCTGTCACAGAACAACACCCGCGCCAGCCCTGTTTAGTAATGATTTTTGCCAAAAGCACGCCCGTATGATTTATTCCCTTCAGATCACGAAGCCTTTTGAGGGAAAAATCCAGTGGATAGTGGTCGAGAGTCATCATCTATCCTTGACAACTATCCACAGTAGCTTTTCCGAGATAATGCCAATCCACAATGGGTGTCTTGGTTCATCGAATCTTTCTACCTTCTCCATCTATAAATATTTGTCCTCATGCATTAGACAAGCTAGTGCTAGATGTTGAGTTCTTGAGTTCTTGGAGGAATGCTAGTTATGATTATCATGAGTGATAATGAATGCTAGAGAGGTTATGCTGCCGGAGAGGAGATACATTGCAAGACACATATAGTTGCTCACCCAGCCAGGAGAGGTTCAACGTCAGAACCTTGGTTGTAACTTTTCCTGTTTATTATTAATTAATGAGCGACTGCTATTATAGTTCCAATCTCATTGTCTATTATGGTGATGTGTTGATTTATTTCCTTTCTGACTGAAATATAGTTGTGCCTTGGTAGATTTTATGTTGGTATCTATCTCTTCCTTTGCATGTGCAGGTGTCCGTTTATGATCTGCTGGAGCGAGGGAGTGGGAATATCAACTCTGCTTCAACCATAGCGTTGGATTCCAGGTTGGTCTTCTTAATTCACCTTTGATGCATAACTAGGAACTTGCGTTGCAGTGTGGTTTGATTGTGGCTAGTTCTGTTTTAGGCTAGTGGGATCGCCTCTGTCCGCAGAGGGGATTTACCTATCCAACAATTTGGTGACTCCACTGGGGAGAAGCTATTTGGAATTTGTCTTGCATGTTAATTTTCTCTTGCTTGCTTGAGTGAATGAGCTTCCTGGGTCAGTTTTGAGTTTATTCTTTACTGTTTGATCCATTTGAGCACTGTCAGCCCGACCTGAGGTCGTGTTATTTATTTTTCTAGCCGGCAAGCTTAATTGGCGCGGTTATTACTCTGACAGTCGCGCCAGTTGGCGTATGTTGCTCAAAAGCAACTCGCGCCAATCCTTTGGTAGCGCAAGTTGCAGGCTGACAGTCGCGCCAGCCCTGTAAATTTTACCTGTGTGTGGGTGGAAAGCTCTTTCAGCCTCTTTTTATATCTCTTACAGCCTCTGGAAGTGTGTTGAACCTCTGTTTGACTGGTTTTAGCCTTTATCCTTCAGTTGTTTGCTTATTTCTATTGATTTTCGTCTCAGCCCTAGAACATCTAGTGACTTTGCATGTCTAGCCTTCTGTGGGAAGTTTCGGTCTCTTGATTATCCAGTCAACTTGTTGGTTGTGTTCCGCACCTATCCAGTGATTTGTTAAAGCTTGATCTTCTATGCTCTGAGTGATTCACTTCTAGCCTCTTTGGATTTTACTTGACTTCATTCGAACTTAGATTACATGGTTCATTGAAAGTCTTTGTGTTTTTCCTTGCTTGCATAGTTCATTTTGGTGTTTCAGAATTGGTTCTATTTCATTGAGTGAACTTGGATTGTGCATATCTCTTAAGATTTGTTTAAATGCATCATGCCATCTTAAAGGAAAGAAAAACAAAATATCTTTTGCATTCTATTAGTTAGCATTTGTTGTTATTTGTTGCTATTAAAAAGAAAAAGAAAAAATTTCATTTCTTGTTATTAGCTGCATTAGGATCTTTGTTGTTTGTTGAGTGATCATTTCGTTTGTGTAAAGATCTCAACCCTCCTGTAGATAGAATTCATCGAATCAAATGATATAATTTTGGCATATAGTTTGCATTTAAGAAGTTTTTGAGATATCACATACGGTAGGACCAAAAAACTGAAACATAATCGAAGATAAACTTTAAAATAAACTCAATGAACATAACAACACATTGGAACATAACGCAAATACTCTAGAGGTCTAGGTTAGAGACGTGTTCCGGCGTCTTTAAACCTGGTAGTTTATCGTCGAGTGGTTGGGTGATTCCTCCACGGTGAAACGATAGGTGCCAATACGGACTGAGCTCCCACGTACCGTCGCGTATATACGGGAGACCCCACTAGGCTATTATCCTTTATCCATAGGAAGCCGAGTCTGCCGCCTTACAAGCCGTAATGCACTGAACACAACATTCGGGAAGATTGACTGCAGTACGGGAAGTCCTTGGTTTTCATCTGATTGCCAAGGTGTATAAGCAGTTTTACGGATTGTTTGGTAAACCTTTTACCTAGAGTCTCCAGAGTAGTCACTTTTGATCCTTTTCGGACTCCCTAAAAGAAAAGGTGCCTGTGAGCGTCTTGTCACTTCGTGCTCATTAAATATTCGAAGGACACTAGAGTCATCTTTTATCCTTTTCTCGACTCTTAAAAAATGAAAAGGTTAAGTTCAGTGTCTTAAAATTTATTGACCACGATAACATCTACCCAATTAGCTTTTGTTTATGTTAGTTCGAAGTAGGGGTTGTCTCGGTAGATTTCGTAAGTTTCATCCTGGCGGAATTACCAGTTTCGTCTTCTACCGAAACACTGGTTGTGAGTCTTCCCGTGGTTCTAAGTATACAACCACTTAGTTCTCGTGCCCCAGGTGACGAGACTTACCAGTTTCATTGGAACCCTACGTGGGAACCTTTTGAGGATGGTGTCCCTTTCTGGGACCATACTTCTCCTCGTGTGTCAGTCCCACCTGCTTCATCTGACATGGATGATTTGTCCCCTACAACGACCGATGAGTCCGTTGCGACAAGCGGTGAAATTCCCACCTCCACGGACCCTATACATGTTAGTAGTACACCTACTACTACAAATTTACCACTAGGATATAAAGCTTTAAGAGATACTATGCCGCCTGGAACTCCGTTCATGGGTCCCATTTGGTCATCACATACTTTTCCTACTACGGAGCCTTTTACTCCGCAAAGTCGCAGTCTATCTGTTACCTCAGTCACAACCGCTCCAACGGTTTGTGCAGCCTCTTCGACTCCTATTTCTGGTCGTCCCTCGGCTTCCTTGTTTGGAGTCTTTGATCCCATGACAAATGTCCCAATACAGGGGCCATATGATCCATATTTGTCATCTCAACCGGTTGTTGAGGTATCAGTTCCATTGTCAATTGATTGGACCTCCACCTCTTTCCATGGTGGTCAAGTTTCATCTGTGCAATCTCCAAGACAACCCCCTCAAGACCAACCAGAGCAATCCTTTCGTGGAAACCCTTTCGCTACTGGTGCTCCTTTTTCCTCTTCTTATATGCAACCTTCTGGTAACTCAGGTCAGTCGTCTTTTCAACAAGTCCAACCTGGTATCCAGCAAGGTTATCCCGTTGGACAAATTGGTCAACAAACTATTAACCCAAACCAATCCAATGTCCAGTATAGTCCAATGTCTGGACAAGTTACTCAACCACTTGGTCAGCCTACTGTCCAGTATTCACAACCCTCTGGGCAAGCTGGTCAGCCTCAAACACAGTTGGGCCAACCAACTGCCCAGCCTTCTCAGCCATCTAGTCTGCTAGGACAACCTTCAGCTGCGCAACAACAGTTCCAATCCCAACAGGTAGGCCAACCTCAGTATCAGCAGGTACAACCTTCTGGACAGATCGGCCAACCTCACTATCAACAAGGTTTTCCTTCTGGCCAGATAACCCAACCTATCGGACAGCCTACTGGCGCTGCTCAATCCGGTCTGTGGCTCCAAATGGGACCCCAATACCCATTTGGTCTTCAAATGCAAGCTGGGTCTCAATCACAAACTTTTTATCCAACCCAGCCTAGTCCTCAAACTCAATTTGGAGCCCCACCACCGTATGGCTACCAACAACCTCAACGGCAATTTTCATTTGCCCCGTACCAGAACTACCAACAACAGCAAGCGAATCCTTCGCAAACTTATCAACAGCCATACGGCGCATCTACAGTAGCGTTTGGTAATCCTTATGCTGGGGGGCAATATACAAATCCCTATGGCCAATACACTATGGGGCCAAATCCGTCCGGACAAAATCCATGGGGGCAACCACCACCTGGTTGGAACCCTGGTGCTCCACCCTACCAGCAGCCCCAGATGTCTTTCAATCCTCAATTACCATTCTTAGCAACTTTAGAATTACCGGATGTATCCAAATTAACCAATGATCCTATTCTTCATAATCCTTATTGGCCTCCAGTTCCAACTAAAATACCTGGTGACTGTCCAAAATTCGATGGTAAAGCCAATGAAGACCCACAAGCCCACGTTATGACTTATCATTTGTGGTGTTCATCTAATTCATGGCTTGACGATTCAATTCGGCTTCGCCTTTTTCAAAGGACTCTCACTGGCTCTGCCGCTAAGTGGTATATTGAACTTCATCGTGGGTCCTTTCAAGATTTCAATTCTTTGGCTATGGCATTTCTCACTCATTTCCAGTTACCCATTCGATACGAAACAGGTACACACCTCCTAACTTCGTTAAGACAAACGACGGCTACGCATATCTCTGATCATATCCATGAATGGAGGCGGCGTAGACGTATGATCAAATTTTGGATTCCCGACCAGCTTCTTACGGATTGGTTCATGACTTCATTCGTTCCTCCGGTAGCCCGAGACATCGCTATGGGAGCGTGTGTTACTGAAGAGCAAGCTATTGCTCGAGCTCAGTACCTTGACTTGGTTTATTCTCAGTCAGGTACATTATATGATTATTTGCCTGATGTCCCAAGACCAGGAACGTCTAAAGCCCCGCCAACACCCACTGTTGACGGTATCATTGGTTCGGTTAATTCATCCTCAAAGAAAAATCCCGCGAACCCTGCAAAGCAAAAAACATCTGCTTCGAATGGACAACCTTCCCAGGCATCACCTGGTTCGAATGTTACTTCTGAGGTTAATGTCGTCCAATCTAATACGGCAAACAAGGCTTCGAAAGAGAAGAAAAAAGGGAAAGCGAAAAATAAGCCAGAACAACCTAAACAGGAAACCCCAAAACCTCAACCTGAGGACGGCACTAAACGCAAACCCAAGTATCCTTGTTTTATCTGTGATGAGGATCACTATACCAAGGATTGCCCGAGGCGGTCCGAAGTGAGTCGTTTGTTAAAAGGCACCCCTGGGACTCCTGCGGTGCTCAAAGAGCCCTTTCCCACCCAACACACTCAAAAAACTCAAATGGTGGCTGACCCTACTCAGCCTCCCTCTTCCTTTGGTTCTCAAGTGTTTATGGCTGGTACAATACCCATTAATATCAGTATTCGAACAAAAGATTATCCGTCATCTACCGGGAAGGAGCCTGAGGTTCCCTCGAGCGCTCCTCCGTTCGGTTCAGGTCCACTCCACATCGAGAGACCTACCACTGAAACGCCTCTTCGACTCCCTCCAAAAGGAGTACTCCGGAAATCCTCATACAATCCGAATGCTCGTGCTGCACAACACTACAACATCGTTGAGGACTTAGCACAGACTCCGTCGACTATGTCCACTTTAGAGGTTCTCCAGAGCTGCCCGTCTCAGAGGAAGTCCATGCTATCTGCCATTGGTGGCATAGACCCGACCGATTCGGATTTAATAACTTTTGACTTAGAACGCCACACTCAGAGACTGCCTCCCCAAATCGCCTTCCTCATACAAGTAATTATTGATTCCAAGACGATTCATCGTACAGTTATTGATGAAGGTGCCTCAACTTGCATCATGTCTGTTGCCTGTTGGAAAGCTATTGGATCTCCAATGTTGAGCCAATCTCCCACTACCTTGGAAGCTTTTGATGGAAGAGCGTCCCGCCCTTACGGTATACTCCAACGTTTACCAATCTCTTTGGAAGGGAAGACGGTCGAGATGGAAGTTGAAGTCGTTGATGCTACTCTAACCTACAACCTCCTTCTCGGACGTAGCTAGATATACGCGATGCAAGCTGTTGCTTCATCTTTCTTCCGAATCATCCAGTTCCCTCATCAAGGGAAGATCGTTACTGTTGACCAGCTCTCCTTTTTTGCTTCTTCTTCTGAAGGCACAATCCCATTTGTGGAGCATACCTCCAAATTACCTAAGAGTCTGGGAGCTGGACTTTTCAAAGATCCTGATCTTATGGGTGTTTTTCCACTCCCTCCTCTAAATATCGCCTCTATCAATATGATCACTACTGGCTCTGACCCGTGGTTCGTACCCCCCACAGACCAAGTAGATTCCTGGGGCGACCGGATGCCATTGAGTCCTACCGAGCTTAATTATGTTGAAATCATTGCTGCCTCGGCTCCCTCTTCTGCGCTTACTCCATCCTCAGGGCTTCTAGACGAGGCTTCTTCGGATCCCCTAGGAGAAACATTCCTTTCCGACGAAGCTATTATTGAGACTATGTCTCTGGAGGAACCTCCCTGGCATAGTTCTCACCATTGTTCCTCATTTCTCCCTGCCCCGCAGCATTTTCTGACATGCCTCGCGTGGTTTGCTCCTTGTCTCCCATCACAAATCCTTCAAACGCCTATTCAAATTGATCAGGTTTTTTCTGAAAGGAATATGGCAAACATTACGCGAATCCAACCCCTCGACATCTCTGTCAAACCCGGGATAGTCGAGCATCTTCACATTGGAGTCACTTGTACTCCAGAGGAGATTCAACTTTATTCCAAACTTTTTCGCGAATTTCGTGATGTTTTCGCATGGTCCTATGAAGAAATGCCCGACATTGATTCTAGTATAGTGATGCATGAAATAATCACGTACCCAGATGCTAAGCCTGTTCGTCAACGTTTACGCCCTGTACACCCCCGAAAGGCTACAGCGATTAAGGCCGAGGTAGAAAAGCTTCTTAACGCCAATTTTATTTACCCTATTCCTCTTACAGATTGGGTTTCTAACATTGTGCATGTAACTAAAAAACAGCGTACGATCCGAGTTTGTGTCGATTACCGTGATATAAACAAAGCCTGTCCTAAAGATAACTTTCCCACACCATTCATTGATCAGATCATTGACGAGTGCGCCCGCAGTGAAATGTATTCTTTTATGGACGGTTTCTCTGGTTATAACCAGATCAATATTGCTCCCGTTGATCAACACAAAACTGCTTTTATTTGCCCATGGGGGACTTTTGCCTATAAGAAGCTCCCTTTCGGTCTTAAAAATGCCGGTGCTACCTTCCAGCGTGCAATGTCTTATGCATTTCATGACATTCGCCATATTGTGCAACCTTATCTGGATGATCTCCCTGCTCATTCAGCTAAACGTCAGGACCACCCTAAACACCTTCGCGAAATTTTTCTTCGCTGTCGATACTACCGAATCAGGCTAAATCCTCACAAATGTGTCTTCTGCGTTGAATCTGGCGGACTTCTCGGGTTTATCGTTTCTCGAGAGGGCATCCGTCTGGATCCCCTTAAAGTCGAGGCTATCGTGAATCTCCCTCCCCCAGCTTCTTTGCATCAGTTGCAGAGTTTGCAGGGAAAAGCCAATTTTTTACGTCATTTTGTTCCCAACTATGCCGAGGTGGCCAAAGGTTTTACACGATTACTGAAGCATGATGTCCCTTTTCATTGGGATGCCACAGCTCAGGAATCTTTTGAGCATCTCAAGAGTCTCCTTGTTTCTGCTCCATTGCTTCGTCCTCCGAATTACTATCGCGACTACAGCTTGTATTTGGCTGCCGTCGATACCACTATCGGCATGGTTCTTGTCCAAACTGATGATGATAACACTGAACATGTTATTTATTATCTCAGCCGCAACCTATTAGACACGGAAACTCAATATGCTTATATCGAAAAGTTGGCACTAGCCGTAGTTTGTGCTGTACAACGCTTCCGTCATTATATTCTTTTGCGTACTACTACTGTGATTTCTGATTGCAACCCCATGACGTATATATTGTCACGCCAGTTGCTGGGGGGCAAATACTCAAAGTGGATTGTTATCCTCCAAGAGTTTGACTTGGAATTTACCACTGCCAAGTCTAATAAATCCCTTGTGTTTTCTGAGTTAATTTGCTCTTTGCCATCTTCTCCCTCGACCTTGCCTGTAGAAGATCAAATTCCAGATGAAACCCTGTTCCTCATTAACACCCTCGATCCATGGTACGGAGATATAATCACATATCTGCAAACGTCCTCCTTCCGCCCGGGTGTGTCTAAAGACGCTCGGCGAAGGATTCGTCATCAATCTCAGCCATACCGTATCATTGGAGATACATTATATCGTCTTGGTGCAGACTCTGTTCTCCGCCGTTGTCTTACTCTAGAGGAAGCTGAACGGGTTCTAAATGACTGCCACTCTGGTGCTTGTGGCGGACATATGTCCGGATATGCTACAGCCCAAAAAATCCTTCGTGCTGGCTATTTTTGACCCTCTATATTCAAGGATTGCATCCTTGCCGTCCGCTCTTGTCATGAGTGCTAGATATACTAGCGGAAAATGTGAGCGCCTTCTGCTCCGTTGCACCCTGTGGTTTCCGTCGGCCCTTTTGCAAAATGGGGCATTGATTATATGACTTGTAACCCTCGCTCGGCCGGGGGGCATGGGTTTGTCATCGTTGCCGTCGATTACTTTACTAAATGGGCCGAGGCGATGCCTACATTAACTAAAGACGGTCACACTGCGGCGCAATTTTTATTCAATCATGTTATTTCGCGATTCGGCGTCCCTCAAGCCATTGTCACTGATCACGGAAAGCATTTCCGTAATCATATGATGTCGGAATTAACAACCCAGCTAGGCTTGCAACACGATAGTTCAACCCCATACTACCCTCAGTCCAATGGTCAAGTTGAAGTTGTCAATAAAATCTTGGTTACAATGCTTCAATGTATCGTTGGTGTGCATAAGTCTAACTGGCATTTGATGTTATTCCCAGCCTTGTGGGCTTACCGAACCTCCGTGAAGGATGCCACTGGTTTCACTCCATTTCAACTAGTTTATGGACTAGAGGCTACCCTTCCAATTGAATGTGAGATCCCTTCATTGAAATTAGCTGTCGAGCTACTTCCCAACACCACTCCGTTAGAAGAACGCCTTCTTTACTTAGAACGGTTAGATGAGACTCGTCGCCTGGCCTCTTTGGCCATCGAAACGCAAAAGAAGCGAGTCAAGACTCACTTCGATCAGACCGTCCATCCACATTCTTTCGTTGAGGGAGACTTAGTCCTACTCTATGATCAAGCAAAAGATAAGCTAGGCGCAGGAAAGCTCGAGTCTATGTGGCTAGGCCCTTATATTGTCAAGAAAGTCCTGCAGAAAGGGGCCTACAAGCTGATTGATTATGAAGGAAACCCTCTTGGGAAGCCCCGAAATGGGCTTTATTTGAAAAAGTACTATGCGTGATGCTGGTACATTTTATTGTGTACATACATTTACTTTAGTGTATTGTGTGTCGGTCTTCGAGACATAGCTACCACTTATTGTGTTTTTCGCTTCTTGTGCAGATGCCGGATGCACCTTATGTTGGTTTCGCTGATGGTGCCTGCCGCAGTACCCACGATTTGTCTTCTGCGGCATGGGTAATCTACGATCCTCATAGCGAGCTAATAGATTTCCAGGGTGTGTGTTTAGGCCGTACTACTAACAATGTCGCCGAATATTGTGCTGTAATCGAGCTACTTGCTAGAGCAATTAATTTCGGTATTCGCGCATTGATAGTGAACCTGGACTCTCAACTTGTTGTCCACCAGCTCAACGGGCAATATTCCGTCAGAAACCATCATATTCTAAGGTTGTATTTACGTGTAAGGTTGTTAGAAAGGCATTTTGATTTTATTACATATCAACATGTTCCAAGACAATTAAACACATTATCTGATGCATTAGCCAATCATGTATTAGATAGACATTTGCATAATTTGTAATTAAAACAATATATAAGCAAGCACATGAAAACACAATAATGAACCATAAACATATGTATATATATATACGTGTGTGTCATAATGTTTGCGCCGCGCGCATTACATAACCCAAAAATAATACATGTCCAAGTCCCATACAGCCGCTGACAACATGTCTCTCAAAATGTACAAAAATGAAACCTAGGCGTCTAAGCACGGTGATGCTCATGATAGCATGTCACCGCCCGCACCAAACGTCTCAATAGACGATGGAAGCGAGTAGATACTCCCACCGTGTGTCTCTGATACACTCTAGGCACATCGGCCAATTTGCCATAATCTGGTATTCCTCGAGTAAGGGCCTCAAGGTTCTGAACTAGATCATCCTCACCCTCTACCTGAGGGTCTGCTGCAGGTTGTGCTCTCCGCACGTTATGAGGCAAGTCGGCTGGTCGCTCTGCACCAACATCTGCATACATATAGGTGCTGTAAGAAACAGACATGTATTACAAAACTTGAATATGTAAAAATATTAAAAACATAAAGGGTTCTTACCTAGCTCCTCGTCCCAGTCCTCTCCCTTAGGCAACGGGAGATCTGGATCTCCAGTAAGATCAGTGCCCGCATAGGGCCAGTCCTCCACGACAATCAACTGGTGTTGGAGCCAAATGAAGAACTCGGGCCTCCAGGCCATATGCTGGCCCCCACCTCCTCTAGGCATAAGTGGTGCCCATAGAGCCAACCTCGGCTCCCGTGGCACTGGGTCTGCCACTATGCCTCCCGGGATCCGGAATATCGGTAACCGCTCCAGGAAAAACGACACTATAATGGATCCATATCCAAACTGCTTATTGCCTTCACGCTTACACTTGGTAGGCTGCCTCTTTATATTTGTTGTCACTGCGATGCCCAATCAAACAGTGTCGGTTGCAGACACTCAGTTGCCAGCAGTAAGAGATTCTTGCTGGCCTCGTGGGGTGCCTGTATCCCAGCCGTCCGGGTGATAGTAAATAGTACCACTCATATCACCAAATATGGGATAGTGACAATGTCCACCTTGGCACTGTTGGATCCAAAATGGGCCCCAGGACAAACCCTTTCCATTACCTCACCCATCTTTTCCCCGGAAGGCCTGCTACCGGACAAGATGGGCCATACACCCCGCCGAGATAGTCCAGTAATAAAATAGACATCAGAGACGTCCAACTCCAATGTCTGGTCCTTCAGGCGGAATACCTGATCCTCAATATCCCAGGCGTCCACAATAAACCTTAGTAACTCGGGCTGTGCACGTAGGTATGAGGTAAGGAAGAATCTTTTCAAGCCACAATCTCACAACGCATCCATGCATGCGTCATCTTCCATTGCCATGGCATCTATGGCCTCGTGTTCCCTTTCTCTCCATTCTATTGACATTTTGACCAATACCTGCAACCAAAAACCGAAGATGTCATCAATAAATCAATGATGAAATCAAATATCAAAGAAAATTGCAAATCCAACGGTGAAAAGAGGGTAAAATTTAGTTCGTACGATTGGCGCGACTGTTTTCAGAACAGTCGCGCCAATGGCGCATCTCCTTTAGAAAAAATTGCCCATTGGCGCGGTCCCGTGAAGAAAACTCGCGCCAATGGGCGCAACCCTAATTTTTGCAATCCCCCTTGCAGAGGATCATTCTGTGGAAGAAAAACTAAATAAATGGAATAGAAATGGAGCTAAAGATGAGGCCTCTTACCTGTTTCAAACGGCGGCTCGAATGGTCTCCTGGATTGGTCGCAATCAGCAGTCGAAATTTGCACCCAAAACCCTCCAACGGTAAACTCACAAGGTAAAAAGTGAAAAGTAATTTTATTTTTACCATTTCACTATTTATAACTTCTTTTGGCTTAAAAATACATTAAAATAACATTTTTGTGAAATATTTTTATGTCAAAGTAGAGTTTTACGCTGTTTTTGAATGTTGACAGTGTTTAGTGCCACTCAAGCAACATAACGAGCTCCCTTTTTGACTTTTTCGAGCTCGGTAAAACACGAGAAAAGGTTACTTTAAGGTCTTCTTTCAGCTCTTTTCTGACCATTTAAAGAGGAAAAGATGGCCGAGTCGCTCCTCTTGACTCGTTAAATGTTAATAAGGGGTGGTCGTTTTAAGTTCTTTTTGTCGACCGTTAAAACATAAAAAGATTACCGGGTTTTTGTCCTTTCAAACTCGTTAATGGTTACGAAACGACGTGGTTTTGACCACTTTTTTACTTTTTCAGGTCGAAATCACTAATTATGAAAAGTACTCCTCGATCATAATGATCGGGCGGTTCTTTCGGGTATTATTTTATACTTTTTCGGGCCCGAGAGACACAAATTTACGAAAAAGGACATCCCTGGAGTTTCCTTTTCTGCTGTCTTTTCAGACTCTCTAAACATGAAAAGACGCCGAGTTCTTCCTTTGTCAGACTCGTTAAAACTTGTTGAGATCAGATTTTGTCACACCACAAGCATATGCTATCCCCATCAAGCTTGTTAAAAATAACTGGGGTACTCGCCAGAAGTGGCGGGGGGGGGGGGGGGGGGGGGAAGAAAATTTTTGAACCATAATTATTACCGTGACGGCAGTATGTCGCTCTTGAACATGGCACTTTTCTGCTTTGTTGTCCAGGGTGGGGATATCTCATCTCATATCTTTCACTTGCTTCCATGGACTTGGGGACCTTATTTGACCTCTCATCCACTCATTGCCTCGTCATCATGACCTTTGATACATTGATGTCAAATACTGCCAATTCCATTAATGTGCCGCCGATATGTTCAAGAGAAGTTGACCTCTGCAAAGAAACAACCTCCCTCTGATAGTTCGTACAATCTTGATTCACAACATTATCTCTCTATCTCGTGTCGATGATGTGGGAAACATTATGGCCCACCTTCGATCAAGGTCACTTCCTGTCGACTTCAACTCATTATCCAGGAAGTTGATATAGAGACTCCTTTCCGGTGCCTTAGAGCCTGCATGCCTCAATGGCAGGTTCTTCGTGTTCGACGTGAGGTTTTCATCATTGGCCTCCGATCGAATGATTCTACGGGTGTTCGACTTCAAATCATTAATTCACACACCGTAGATTGTACCTATAGTACCTTGAGGGCCATTGTCATTATTGGTGGTACCTCTCGCGTCTGTTAACAGTTTCCACTATTGACTGGTAATCAGACGATGTTCATGCATGTTCGACTTCAGCTCATATATTCACATGCTTGAACTTGTACTCTTGTTCGGGTCGAGATGGAGCGCAAGACCCTGGATTGTGTCTATTGTAATCTAGGCGTGATTCTTGATACTTGACTCATTCACTGGATGGCTGCGACCATACCTGAGTCAATTCGTTGATCCTAACCAGATGGCTGCGTCCATACTATGGATCTAGATTATTTATGTACTCTCTTATGGATGGCTGTGACCATACCACGTACATCATGTAATTGAACTATCAGTCATGTCTCTTAACACAGATCCTCGGCGACAGCTCTATATATGTGTTCTTGTGTGTTCTCGTAAAGCATTTCACCCCTCTCTCTACCTCTCGGACTTCATGCTTTAGGGGGCATCTGTTACACAGTAATTTGTCACCATTGGTCACCATCCCTATCGCCCCGTTTCCATACATTGGAGGACGCATTCCGAGACCTGTGAGCAGTGACATAACCCAAAAACACTTGCATTATGTTCCCTTGAGTATGTACTTCATGTTCCCTGAAGACACCTTCTGCAAATTATCCCTGAAAAGTGCTCTTTTTCCATTGGCGCAGGTCCACAGTATCTTACCCGCGCCAATAACTGAGATCCTCAAAAGAGGGCGCGACCACTGGCGCTCTATCACAGAACAACACCCGCGCCAGCCCAGTTTAGTAATGATTTTTGCCAAAAGCACGCCCGTATGATTTATTCCCTTCAGATCACGAAGCCTTTTGAGGGAAAAATCCAATGGATAGGGGTCGAGAGTCATCATCTATCCTTGACAACTATCCACAGTAGCTTTTCCGAGATAATGCCAATCCACAATGGGTGTCTTGGTTCATCGAATCTTTCTACCTTCTCCATCTATAAATATTTGTCCTCATGCATTAGACAAGCTAGTGCTAGATGTTGAGTTCTTGAGTTCTTGGAGGAATGCTAGTTATGATTATCATGAGTGATAATGAATGCTAGAGAGGTTATGCTGCCGGAGAGGAGATACATTGCAAGACACATATAGTTGCTCGCCCGGCCAGGAGAGGTTCAACGTCAGAACCTTGGTTGTAACTTTTCCTGTTTATTATTAATTAATGAGCGACTGCTATTATAGTTCCAATCTCATTGTCTATTATGGTGATGTGTTGATTTATTTCCTTTCTGACTGAAATATAGTTGTGCCTTGGTAGATTTTATGTTGGTATCTGTCTCTTCCTTTGCATGTGCAGGTGTCCGTTTATGATCTGCTGGAGCGAGGGAGCGGGAATATCAACTCTGCTTCAACCATAGCGTTGGATTCCAGGTTGGTCTTCTTAATTCACCTTTGATGCATAACTAGGAACTTGCGTGGCAGCGTGGTTTGATTGTGGCTAGTTCTGTTTTAGGCTAGTGGGATCGCCTCTGTCCGCAGAGGGGATTTACCTATCCAACAGATTCCATTTGTATAAGTAAGGGGGCTTAGAGCCTCAGTAGCTTAGCCTGTTATTAGTAAAATTTTCACACCTTTGTGCAGCTCCAGTTCAGCTCATTTTCGAGCTTCCTTTTTAAGGACAGTTTATGTAATGTGACTTTTATTTTTGATAATGGAGATGAAACAGTTTTTGAGCCAGCACTGATCTCTTTTAGAGGGCTGAAGCTCTTGGGTTAGGGCCCAACCCAAGATTCCTAGCATCTCTTGCCTTGTACTTATATGTTTTTTTCTTCAGTTCATGAGTTAATTGTTGTTACATGAATGCATTCTATCGTGTTTAGATTAGGCTGCTTTTGATGGTTTGCATAGCTGCTTTTGTTTTAGTTGCTGAAGTAGGTTCACACAGTGATAGGCTAAGATTCAAAAAAGGCAAACAATAGGCCCTGATCTCTTTTCTCCCTTCCTCGGATCATGATTCGATGTCATGGCACCATTGTTGCCACCAAAAACATAGTTTTGCTCTTCCATGCAATTTCTAGTGTGATGACTTTATTTGAAAGTTAAAGTATTGCTTCAAATTCAGTTTGCGAAGGTCATTTCCTATTTTTACAATATATCTCTTTGCATGATTTTCTGTTCAAAGGTTATTGTTCAACATTTTCTATTTCTAGATCAGAAATTAGGTCACTTAAAGATATTTCTATTTTCATGGTATAACTAGTCCTTTCTTTGATCAGTTTTTGTAAGTAGATGTGCAGATCTCTTACAGGACACCTCTGCTCACCATACATCCATGAAGAATCCAACATCAGCTCATTTTCACAGATTTCCCAAGTCATTCGCAACATTTCACCAATCTACCCTAATTTCTGCATTTTTTCCATAAGCTTCCCTCTTGCCATTTGAACAAATCCAACCATCATCTTCTTTCTTGATCTTCCTTGACAAGCTCTAGACAACTTAACGCACCCCTCTAGTCTTTAGCTACCCTTTCCCACCATTTCTTCACCTTCAAAAACCTCCAAAAATAACTCTCGGCATCCTCCTGTAGATCCTCTTGTAGATCCCCTGCAACCCCCTGTAGAATTTCCTGTGAGTGATTTTTCGAAATCTGATTGGAAGGGAAGTCTTCAAAATGGTGCTAGAGGCTTCTTCGGACTCCTCCACACCTTCCTACACCCCTACAAAAACCATATCCACCCTCCATCGCCACCAAACCTCTGCCACAATCATAAACAGATAAATTACAAGCATAATAATTTCACATAAAAACACTCAAAAACGCAAAAAGATGTTTTCTTCTCATTTCCTTTCAGAAGTAGCTTGAATAGATGCAACTTACCTTTTCAGTAGTCAATGGCACTCATTTCATCAGTTCTCATCTCTTTTCCTACAAAAGTAGGGTTAGTTGGAAAAATTAGGGCTTGCTAGGGTTTGTGTTACACTTCAGTCTTCTTTCTTTTTCTGCAAGTAGAATAGTCTCTGTAGAGTTAGCTTTCCTTCATCACACTTAAAATCTTCTTCTACAAACTCATAGAAGTTGGCTTGAGATCCTAGTGATCTTGCGCCATCTAAACAAGTGACAGCCTCTAGTAAGAGCTAGTACTTGTGCATACAACATCATCGCTTCCAAGTTTGTTACGAACTACTGGGTTTATAAAAGTAAGGTAGGAAGCCCGAGGAGTTGCAGCATTATTATTGCAATACTAGTGCTCACCACATGGATCCTTTCATATAGTCCTTATTGTCCGGATGGCTACGTGCATACCATGGATTCATGTTTTGATATCAGATATGTATATGTATATGCGTTCTTGATTTGCAGGTCTCTTGATGGTGTTTGTCCTCGTCCTTGCAAAATCTCATAAATCATCTCAGCCATGACTCCTCATTCTGCCTTCATGCTTTAGGGGCATCTGTTACACACTATTTTGTCACACCTCCTGCACTTCCCCGTGACATACCCTAAAGTGGTTGAAACATGACCATCATGCAGTGTACTTGTTGGTTGTGGCCTTTTACCTATTTTATGCACCTTCTTTCCCAAGTTTTGATCCTCTTATCCTCCAAACCCATGAAACTTTACATGATTAATCACCCTTTTTCTCACTTTTACAACCTATTCCACTCTTATGTCATTTTGCCATATTTTACTGAATAACATGATACTTTATTCCTTTTTGTGGCTAACTGGGGTGAGCATTGGAGGAGTGTTTTGGAAGTTCTTCTCCTTTTCAGGTGTTGCTCGCGGGAACAAGGCTTTGAAGTAAATAGGTAGCATTGATCAACTTCAGAGTAGGGTACAATAGTTCGCTATTACACACTACATGTTGTTACAGGTTGTTTTCACACATTGAATGTTGTTACAGGTTGTTGTTACACTACACATTGATATAGAGGACATTTGTTACACCCAGGGTGTTGTCACCAGTTATTGTCGTTACATCCCGAACTGCCATTCACTCGTAGGATGCTATTGCACCGAAGCTGGCAAGTTGTGGGTACTATTCCACATAACAGTTGTCGGGCATTTAGGATTTTTTATTTTAGAAGCAACACACCCAAGTGGTTGCAATCCTAACCAATATATTTGAGAAGTTTTTTTATTTAGAAATAGGTTGCAACTACTTTTATTTTTTATCAACATGAGAATCAGGAGATTCTCATGACTGATCTATTCCTAACTCGGGGCATGTAATAATTATAAAAGAAACTTGATTTCCTATGTACATAGACAACATATAGAAAATCATTGTTACTTTGCTTCTGTCACTTTGAATTATTTTTAATATTAAATCACTACAGTGATGTTTTTGTTGCTCTTCATCTGATTCGTTAATTAATCTCTTTTCTTTCCTACACCCCTGTTAGGGAGGAAGGGCCCTCCTCTTTAGTAGGGACTACATTAGTAAGTGTAGTTTACATTATTGCTTCATTTATTGTCATATGGTTTTATGTTGTTGATGTACAAATTGTGAATTACAGTCACTTCTGTTCCAGATTATATTGTGCTCTTATACTGGTTTGATTAACAAAATGATAGTGACCAGCTGGTGTAGTTATTAGTTATCGTCTGGCGCTCCCTTACTCTGGTAGTTGAGAAGTGTGATTTCAATTCTGTGGATTGTTTTTATTTCTACATGAATGATTTAATTTTTGCAATTTGATTCAATGACATATTTTACTGTTCTTTCCATTTTTCATTCTTGGTTGTAGTATATTGGCACAACTAGTTCGAACTCATTGAAACGACAACACCTACCCTGGGTTGACAATTAAATGTTGCAATCACGATTAATTAGGATTGATTAAAACAACACTACATTTTGGTGTTGTTGCCGGGGACAGAAGTTGATGATACCATCAGGCAAGTTGTTTGTTTAATGATAGAGTGTTCCTAGTCCACAATCGTTGGGCGATAAGACTAGAGGTAAGAACCTGTGCATAGCTCTAACATACTTGGGTGGGCTCACCATTGTGATCACTAGTGCACTTAGGGCATGATATTTTGGTATTTTTTTAGCATGTCTTCAGCTCTTCAGTTGTTGGGCTGTAAGATGAGAGGTAAGGACCTACGCATCACTCTAACATAGCTGGGCGGGCTCACCACTATCGAAGACTAAGACACTTAGAGTGTGAATCAATACACATAGGGTCCATGTGTGCGATTGTAGGGACTATAGAAATACCAAAACGACCCCCCACTCTAATAAGTCATAGGAAAAATATGTCATAAAAAGGAAAGGAAGAGTTTAGATTTTGGAAGGAAAACATTTATCCAGAAACTAATATCTAAGGTAGTAAAAGAACAATCAAGCTCTCAAATGGATGCAAGGAAAATAGGGCCACAAAAAGCTATCACTCCCATAACAAGGGAAGAAATCTTTGATTCCTCTATCTCGAGGCTATATCTTTCTAAAGCTAGCACCCACACTCCCAAGATCAAGAATCCAATTCAGGAGCAGCAGGGGGAAGCTAGTAGCCAAAACGTTAGGACTGAAGGATGAGGGGAAACTGAGGGAGAACATCAAACACCTGAGATGGGAGAGCACCTGTTGGTTTATCAATATCCAGATTCAGGAAGTGCAATGAAACAACCAGTCCTGAGGATACTTGAGTCATCAATCACACCTGCAAGACCATCACAAGAACAGTTTGAAGAATGTCTGTTACAACAAGGGTTAGAGGGATTGGCCATGGGGAGTCAAAATGAAAACAATGCTAAAAAATATTCTACTATTACCACCTTTGAGTTCCCAATCGAGGATATCTGAGGTGAAGCTCCTATCAAAAATATTCCTCTATCATCTTTACCATCCTTCCAAGTGATGATTGTGGAAGATCCAGACACCTTTTTATTTAAATTTGATGTCTTATGCAAAATTTATGACTATATCTCAGATGCTCAGAAACTAAAATTATTTCTAGCTACTTTAAAAGGGGCAGCCTTGAGATGGTTCATGGCATTGGACTCCGCTTCTATTCGAACATGGAACGATATGAAGGAGACATTTTGTACCAAGACTATTGCAGAACCAGGGACTTAAGGGAGGAAGTATTCAGAATGACAGAGAAGGAGGATGAGATCCTCGAAGACTATGTAGAGTGGTTCCACTATAATCTACAGAGGTCTAAACACAGTGATTTAGACCATGAAATCTTGAAGACCATATTTATCATAGGAATGAGCGATGACTGCCTTGACACCCTGAACCTGCTAGGGAAGGGGGATATATCGCAGGAACCATTCGCTGAAATTGTAAAGCTTTGTCTAAGATTATCTAGAGGATCATCTAAAGGGAGAAGCACAATTCAAGATGCCTTTGCCTGAATACAAAAATTTGTAGGAGGAGGAGTAACCAGAGCAGAAATCAGAAATTTATTCGAAAATTTCAAGACCGATATCCTCAGTATTCTATCTTCCCAGATAATGAAAACACGGATCAAGAAGAAACAAGAAGAAGTTGATACACCTTTGGCAATGTTCTTTCTGAATTGCCGAAAGAATCATCCCTTGAGGGAATGCGAATTGAACAACATCAGCTTGTGCAATATTTTTGATCTAGAACATTCGACAGGTCAATGTCCAGAACTTCCTAGAATAAATAAAGTACTTAGAGAGTGAAGCGAGGAGGTGCAGTCCTCTTATTTCATTGCACCAAGGAGGCCATGGCAACCATGACCTCTAGGTATGTGTCAAGATTTTTCCTCTTTCAATTCATGGAACAATGCATATAATACTTAGCAATATCCATGGCAATATTCTTCTCCTTCTTCAACACAATTTCCTTCACCCTAGAACCAGTGGTCTCCATCTCCCTCTATCCAATATCCTCCATATCAACCATACCCTTGGAACCATAACTGGAGAGGAAATGCCCAGAATACAGTTTTACCGGGATTACCAATGCAGCAAAAACTACAGTTACCTCCTTTCCAAACTCTTGCTCCTACACTGCCTATGCAACCCCACCTACATGTGCAACCTAACCCAAACCCGAACAATAAAGCACCTCAGGGCATAGAGGCTCCACCTACCCTATTACCCCCATGGGGCTTAATGAAATTCAATTGGGATCAGGTAAGGCTATTAAACCAAATCACTCCCCTATCATTGTAGAGGAGGCATGTGAACCTTCCAGAGGAGATACTGTAGGATCTGAGGCAACTTTTGTACCCATAACAGTCGATAAAGAGGAAGTTATTACATTTGTAACAACCAACCCACGAAGGACTGTTACTACTATAACAACCAACTCAGGAAAGGCTGATACACCTGTAACAACCAACTCAACTGATGTAACTTGGAACCCTCTATATTGTTAGAGATTGGGTGAACCTGGAATGACTTCACAACGTGAATATGATTTTGTTAGGGAGTTGAAAAATTTGCATGTATGAATTCCCCTGCTGCAAGACCTTAAAGAAGTACATATTTATTCTAAAACAATGTGGGATTTGTGTGTCAAGAAACCTAGGAGGAAGCCTAAAGACCCTGCTACCATACATGCAATGGAGAATTTATCTGAATTAATGTCCTCTCATCCTCTTCTAACTAAGTAAAATGATCCAAGAAATCCTACGATTATTGTCTACATTAATGATCATCCCATAACTAACACATTGATTGACCTTGGGGCTACCATTAATGTAATTTCAAACAACCTCTTTACTACCCTAGGGCTATAGGGGCTTAGACGTACTCCTGCTATACTTCAATTAGTGAACAAAGCTTGTGTTAAACCCGAGGGGGTGTTAGAGGATATAGTAATTACAATAGCTTCCTGGATATATCCGGCTAAATTTCTTATCTTACAACCCAAATAGAAATTTGGGGGGACATCCTCTAATCTTAGGGAGACCTTAGTTGGCCACTACAGATGGATTTATAGGCTGTAGATTTGGATCTATGGTGATCTCGCATGGCCAGGAAATAAATAACCTTAATCTTTACACCCCAAAACCAAATTTGGATCTATAAAACCCTTGGTGGAATGAGTTTTAGCCCGAATCAGATCTTTCGCTACCACTCCTCACTCTGGGGAAATCCTAGTATTTCAAGGATGAGACATAAGATGATATCATTAATGGTTTTATTAGTAACTCACTTTCTATCTCTTCCATTAAAAATTCAAATGCGAAAGAAGTGGTAGAAGATATAGATTTTGAACAAATGAGAACCACTCCGAACACTGACAGTAGTTCATTTGAAATAGAACTTGGAAACTTTCTGAACATTAACCCCAACCTGACTGCTGAGAAAAACCAGTTGTCGTTATAGTTGTTACAAAAATACAAAAAGGCATTTGCATGGGACTATACGGATATGAAAGGGGTCCACCCTAACCTGTGCACTCACCGTATTTATTTGAAGGATGGATGCCAACCAGTTAGACAATCACAGCACTGCATGAACCCTGCACTGAAGGAGGTGGTGAAGGAAGAATTACAAAAACTCCTAAGTGCTAATTTTATTTATTCGATATCTGATAGTCAATGGGTGTCTCCACTTGTCATCGTTCCTAAGAAGAATGGCAAGTGGAGAGTCTATGGGGATTACATAGAACTCAATAAGGCCACTCAAAAGAACCATTTTCCTTTACCATTTATAGATCATATCCTTGATACCCTTTCCGAAAAAAATAAATAAATAGATAAATAATAAATAAATAAATAAATATTTTCATTTTTAGACATGTTTAGTGGCTGCAATCAAATACAGACTTCCCTAGAAGATCAAGATAAAATTACCTTTACTTGCCCTTGGGGAACTTTCGCATACATAGTACTCCATTTTGGACTCTACAATGTGCTAGCAACCTTTAGAGGACAATACTAGGTATTTTTTCTGATTTGTTGAATGACTTTCTTGAAATCTTCATGGACGATATTACAACTTACGGAGATGCTTTTAAAATAGAATTAGCTAATCTAAAAAACGTGTTGGAACATTGTCTATAGACTAATGTTCCTTTGAGCACTGAAAAATTTCACATGATGATGACTGAAGGGATAGTGCTAGGACACTACATTTCTGCTGACGAGATCAAGGTAGACCCTACAAAAATAGAGGTAATTCTTAAAATTTCAACCCCCAAGATGCAAAAAGAGGTACATAGTTTCTTGGGGCATTGAGGGTATTATAGGAGGTTTATAGAAAAAGTTTCAAAAATTACATCACCATTATTATCTTTTCTCATGAAGGATGTCGACTTTTTGTGGACGGGAATGTGTGAGTAGGCCTTTTTGAAGTTGAAATGTTGTGTATCAGTAGCTCCATTCTTATGAGGACCTAATTGAGAACTTTCATTTCACATAGCTATGGATGCATATGATATTATTGTAGGTGATGTTTTGGGCCAATTGGAATATAGGAAACCTTATGCTATTTAATACATAAGAAAAAATCTAACTCTAGCTGAGCTCAACTATATAGTGACCGAGAAGTAATTCTTAGCAGTTGTGCACGCCATCAATAAATTCTAACATTATATCACTGGGTATCAAGTATTTATACACACTGACCACTCTGCCATCTATTTTTAATAAATAAGCCAATTATCAAGGGTAGAATTACACGCTAGTTATTTCTGTTACAAGAATTTGATATCACAATTATCGATAAACCTAGAAAAGATAATGTAGTGGATGATTTCCTTTCTAGGTTAACTGTTGATGACAATTACATTCCTATTGAGGATATTTTCCCTATTCAATATCTCTTTGCTATTTCTACTTACTCACCTTGGTATGCAGATATAGGCAATTATCTTGCCGCAGGGAAGATTCCACAGTATTTGTCCTCCAAGGAGAAAAAAAATATTATACAACAATGTGCTACCTATACCTGGATAGATGGAAATCTCTATCACACTAGACCAAATTTCTAGATCAGGCGTTGTGTTAGAGAAGATGAGATCTTTGACATCCTTAACGCTTGTCACAAGGAACCTTGTGGAGGGCACTTCACAAACAAGCAGACAGGGTACACAGTCCTTTCGACAGGGTATTATTGGCCAACAATATTTCAGGATGCCAAGAAGTTTGTGAAGGGATGTGATAGTTTCCAAAGGATGGGTCAACCACTGCAATCAGATGAGATGTCATTACAACCCCAAATCATTTTATAACCTTTTAAGAAATGGGACCTTGATTTTGTGGGACCAATTAATCCTTCATCTAGACAGAAATATTACATTTTGGTCTGCACTGATTATGTCACAAAATGGGTTGAGGCAAAGGCACTAACCAAAGCCACGGAGCAAGCTGTTTCAGACTTTCTATTTGAAGACATATTTGTCTGATTTGGTATACCCAGGGAGATAGTCACGGATGGAGGGCCCCAATTTACATCCCATATGATCCAGAAGTTGGTTGAAAAATATAAAATCCATCATAGAATCAAAACACCTTATCATCCACAAGAAAATGGCCAAGTGGAAAGAACTAACAAAGTCATTGAGGGGATCCTTACCTAGACTATGGCCAGTCACTGAAGGAATTGGACTGACAAACTTCGAGAAGTGTTGTGGGCATAGAGGAATACATGGAGGAATACCACGAGATTCTCACCATATGAACTTGTGTATGGAAAAAATCACTTATTCCCTATTGAGTTTGAAATCAATACACTAAGAACAACATTGCAGGTAAATTTGGATCTGGCTACAACATAAAAATAAAGATTGAACCAACTCAATGAATTGGAGGAGAAATGGTTAGCTACTATCCAACAAATAGAGATTATCCAGTAGAAGAGAGCTAAGTGGCATGACAGATTCATCAAGAAGAAGAAGTTCCAGAAAAGAGATTGGGCTCTCTTATATGACTCAAGATTCAAAGACTTCAAGAGTAAGCTCTCCAACCAGATGGCTAGGTCCTTATGAGGTAGATGTAGCCTTTGACAATGGGACTGTAAATTTGGTGACCATTGACAGTGCGAGGACACCATTACTAACAAATGGGAACCATCTTCGGTTATATCACAAACCTGCTTCAATGGATTCATTTGTCAACATTATCACATATTCAAATCTTCAGATTATAGGAACAGGGGAAAGCCCCCCTGTGCTGCAAAAAAATCTATTTTTTCCAATAAATGTAATAACTAAAAATCAACCACTGTTGGCAGTTCTTACATTTATTGGGAGGGGGATTGATAGGTTGTCACTTCGCTAGCCTAAGTTGATGTTTCCCTTTACCTCATCAAGTACATCACTTGCGAGGGAAGGGTAACAATTGTGTTCAATTACCACTTTCATTTGCTAAACCACCTTTGACATCGACAGCTGATAAATATTCCCTACTTCTTGCTGGGAAACATCAAGCATATGTTTGTAGCCGTGAAAACAACTGCACATCCAGAAACATGTGTCACCAACCGTGGCGTCATCAAGCTCATTGCGTTGGATGCCCTAAGCCACCAGGGTAGGCATTGGGAAGAATTCATGAGGAAAAAGGCCATAACTACCCGCAGGAGACAAATTAGGATGTATGAGGAAGCTCAAGTAGTGACAAAGGAGAAACTCCAGCCTTCGAAAGTAAGGGTTGGTAAGAGGCCCATCGACAAGCCAATTGGTGATAGGTAGCCAAAGCAGGGAATAAGGGTTAGTGGGTACCCAGAGTCCCCATCCATGTCAAAGAAGAACAAAGAGGAGGAAGAGAGGAAGGACAAGCAACATTCTCATCCGGAGGAACCTTCCTCGCCTGGTACGAGTGAAACTCAGTACTTGCTATTAAAAATTGAAAAAATAGAAAAAGAGAATAGAGAGCTAAGGGAACAAATGGCAAAGGGGAAGGCAGACACAAGAGCCCTAGTTTTAGATACCTTGGCCAAGGCCGTATGATCCGAATTGGATCCTCAAACACTCTTAAAAGTTTCCTGAACTCTGTAAAACCAATACCAAATTTTCAAACTACTACGGATGTCGAGCTTATCAGAAATAACCTTTGAACAATGGCAATTTGTGGTTAGCACGAAGCAATGAAGACCCTCAATCAAAGTGCACAGACCGTTGGCCCATGGTAACCACGTGCTAGCAAAAACTGGTAAAACAGGAAGTCAGACCCAAAAACAGAGGCAGTTTCTAATATGCGATTAGCGCTAAAGTGCTAATTGTGTATCGCAGGGCGTCCCCCTCAGTGGAGGAAAGCTCCGAGTGCTTGGTCATGGGGAAAAGCATAAAACTGTACGAAAATCACTGATCCCATCAGAAGGCGGGCCTCACACTAAAATCGGCAGGATATCAGAAGGCCCTCAAGTGGTAAGCGGGTTCGACCGAGCCCCCCTCAATTCCATACAACGGGTGACACACGTCCAGTGGATGAGAGAGAAAACCACTCTCATCTCATGGGTAAAGGTCATGCTACTTACCTGCATGATATGGACAGAGATCGTAGGATATGGAGACCCAAAATCAACAGCGGAGAAGCAATCTGATGGGTGACCAGATTCGACAGGGAAATAGGCTAAGGCAGATAAGGTTTGAAATCCGGCATGACCGATGAGTTGGTGGAGGAATCAGTTTCGCGGGAAATCTTGGAGAAATGGAAATAAGGACCGTTCAAAGAGAACTAGCACTCAGTTCGTGAGGAAACAGGTGGCCACCTCTCAGTGAAGCGTTACAGTGATGATGACGCAGAGCAGGGGAATTGCAGTGGACAAAGGTAGGAGATCTAGAGAGCCAGGAAGCATAAACGAACAGTCAAGGAGCAGATTTCCTTTATGCCACGAACAGACAGAGAAAGCAAAAAAAAACAGAAAAAAGAGAGCAAAGAGAGAGAAGGAAAAATTGAAGAGAACGGAGAAGCTGCGCTGACTTGCAGAGCAAAGGCAGCATCGAGCAGATAGAGACAGCGAGAGTTCGAGAGTCTGTGAACTTCAGAAAAAGTTTGAGAGGTTCAAGCAACTCCTCTATGTATACTTGTCAGGTATTGAGTACCAAATTGGACTCATACCAATGAGACCAGTTGAGGTCGAGATTCAGTAAGGGGAGTCTGTGTACTCTAGATAATTGGGGAATCCAAGTACAGTCCTACTATTCATTATATGTTAAGTGAGACTCAATTTGAGCTCACTATTGTAAAACTTTGCTTTTTAAGACACAATAGAAAGGCCACCACTGAAGGCTAGACCAGGAGATGTAGCCCAGGAGGATTGGGTGAACTCCTTATTAAATTTGTTGTGTTTATGTATTTGCTTACTGTGTTCTCTTACTATTTCAGTGTCTATGTATTTCGCAATCTTATCGATCCATTTCATAAGATAACATAGGCACACCCCAGCACTTGAGTCTATAATACCTTCATTAATTAACTGAGATCATTCACGAGTGATTTCATATCAAGTGGTATCAGAGCTCCTAGGTTGTTAAGGTTAGACAAGATTGTGCTAGATTTTGTTGTTGAATGCTACCTAGATCAAATCTTAAATAGGGAGAAGGAGAGTTGGTCGAAACTAACACAGAAATTGGAAGAGTTTGTCCTAAGAAGAAAATGTTAGAAGAAATTCCCTTGGGACTAGACCCCCAATTCATAGATATTTTCCTAGCCATGAGGTCCATGGTAGGGGAAATGTACAGGGAGTTTAGGAAAGGTAAAGATGAAGATTCATCACACTACAAAGAAAAAGGAGAAGAAGAATCTCTCCTCCATGACCACTCAAAAGGCAAAGGGAAAGAAGGAAACATTCTCACACCTCCTAATAGCTCTGAACATAAAAATAAGACATCTTTGATTAAATTATATGTTAAATTTGATTTACCAATATATGATGGAGAGTTGAATTCAGAGAAGTTGGATAATTGGATCAAACAAATTGATGTTTATTGAAGAGTGTAGAGTATCGACTCAGAAAAGAGTAAGATTCAACTGGCCATCCTACACCTCGGAGGCACTGCCTTGGTATGGTGGGAAGGCAGGACACAAGCTAACATGAAGAAACATGGTAAGATTCTTTCTGTCTGGAGTGAATTTGTTTCTTCAGTAAAAAAGTAGTTCTATCCACTAGCTTACATACAGCAAGCCATGATGAGCTAGAAAACTCTTCGCCAATTGAAAAGGAAAAGTGTACAAGGTTACACCCAAGAATTTAGGAAAAGAGCTTTGATTCTAGGAATTTCATTAGACTCACCTGAGACTCTGTTGAAGTACATAGGTGGTCTACACAGCTACATGAGGCACACTATCCTCATGTTTAAGCCCACTAGTATAGATGAGGTATATGTTCAAGCTATGCATCTAGAAGATAGAGGAAAGAATGGGAACCTAGAAGTTGGAGGATCATCCAAGCCCATGGCAAGCAAGATTATGGATAAAAGAAAACAAAAATGGAAAGAGAGGAAGGCCAACACTGCATAGAAAAGCAAGTCTTCATGCACTCAGTGTAATAAGGATGGGCATGATGATGAGCACTGTTGGATTCTTCATTCGAAGCTGAGACCTAAGAAGTTCGAGGGCAAGAAGAAGAAGATTGTTGCAGCTATTCAGAAATATTTGGGGTCAAACTCAGGAGATGAAACAACCATGGCAGCCATAGGTATAAAAGGTAAAAATTCTTAAGCATCTACTAGTAATTCTGCACAATCTATTAATGATGAAGAAAATAAGAGAAAAAGACATGATCTTTTCCATATTCGAGTTATTTCCAAACATCAAAAGGTTGATACTTTGTTTGATAGTGGCTCACAAGTAAATTTAATTTCTGAAGCAATTGTAAAGAATTTGGGATTACTGACTACACCTCACAAGAAACCATACCCATTAGGTTGGTTAAGTGATAAAGCACAACTACAAGTGATTAGACAATGTAAACTTAAGTTTTCTTTTGGGTCAGCATTTGTAGATGAGGTTGAGTTAGATATAGTTCCTTTGGATATATGTGGAATTGTTTTAGGAAGTCCTTACTTGTATGATAGAAAAGATATTTTCTATAGAGATGAGAACAAGTTTCTACTCGTTAAAGATGGAATTGAATACTTTGTAACGGCTCATAGCCTCAAGAATAATTACACTCTCATAAACTCAGGGAAAATGAAATGAATTGTAAATTCATGCAAACAATTTTTACTAATGGTTGTAAAGGAAAAGAAACCTGATAAAACCAATGTATTTGAGGGCTGTGATGCTAAAAAACAAGTTGATTTAAAAAAAGTTGTTTCAGAATATGGTATCTTGTTTCAAGAATCTAAAGGTCTGCCACCCAAAAAGGAAATAGTGCATGATATTAATTTGCAGCAAGATGCTCCATTGCCTAACATCGGAATGTATAGGTTGTCCGCTTTAGAGAATGCATAAATCAAGAAGCAGGTGCAGGAGTTGCTCAAGAAGGGTTTCATCAGACCTAGCACATCATCATGTGGGTCTCCAATCGTTTTGGTGAAGAAGAAAGATGGCTCGTGGAAAATGTGCATTGATTACTGAGCACTGAATAAGATAACAATAAAAAATCGTTATCCCCTTCCTCACATAGATGATCTATTAGATCAGTTAAAGGAATTTGTTTATTTTTCCAAGCTAGACTTGCATAGTGGATATCATCAGGTCAGAGTTGCAAAACAAGATGCATGGAAGACTACTTTCAAAACAAATTAGGGATTGTATGAGTGGTTGGTTATGCCTTTTGGCTTAACTAATGCTCCTGCTACTTTCATGAGAATAATGAATTATTTACTCAGACCTTTTCTTTATGATTTTGTTATTGTATATCTGGATGACATTCTTATATTTAGCAAAACATGGGAAGAACATTTAAAGCATGTTAAGCAGACACTAGATGTTTTGAAAAGAGAAAAACTTTATGTTAAACTCTCAAAATGTGAATTCGGCAAAACATCTTTGAATTATTTGGGACATATAGTAGGGGGTGGTGAATTGAAGATAGATCCCTCTAAGGTGGCAGTCATTGTAAACTGGCCTAAACCCAAATCTACTACAGAAGTTAGAAGCTTCTTAGGAGCAGCACAATATTGGAGAAAGTTCATTTCTAAATTTTCCTTAATTGCATCTCCCTTACATGCTTTAACAAGATTGAACAAGGTGTTTCAGTGGGGAGGAAAATAGCAAAAATCCTTCAACACCTTGAAAGAAAAGATTAGTACAACACGAGTACTAGCACTGCCTAATCTTCAAAGACCATTTGAGATCCAAATGGATGCCAGTGACTATGCCATGGGAGCAGTGTTGATACAGCACGGAAAACACATATGTTATCATTCTGAGACATTCAAACCCGTATCAGAAGTTTTGGTCGAGTCTGTGGGAACTGATGGACACCAAACTGAAGAAAAGCACAGCCTTTCATCCACAAATAGATGGCCAGACAAAAGTAGCCAATAGGACAGTGATCCATTTGCTCAGAGGCTATTGTAGCAAGCATCCCAAACTTTGGGATGAACATTTGTGTTATGCGCAACATGCTTACAACCAAGCAAAACACTCTTCTACATAGAGATCTCCTTTTGAGACCTGCTTTGGTTTCACACCAAAGTCTCCCTTGGATTTTGTCTTTGGTAAAGACATAGTAGTTGATGGACACAGTGATGTGGGCAAGGCAACCAAGTTCATTAAACAAATCAAAGAGATTCACCAGGTAGTACAGGAACAGTTGGAAAAGATCCAAGCCAAATATAAGGCAAGGCATGACAAGCATCGGATGGAGCATAGTTTCCAAGTTGGTGATCAAGTCTGGCTGTATATCAGCAAAGACAGAATGCAAGGTGAAGGTAAAATTATAAAGCCAATAAGGCATGGACCTTTCAAGATACTTGAGAAAATTGGTGAGAATGCTTTTCACCTTGATTTACCAGATTACATGCACATCTACTTAGTCATTAAAGTAGACAGCTTGAGACTGTTTGAACCTTCATTAATTGAAGATCCCGAAGAGCAGATTCAATTGCCTTCTATTGATGATCTATTACCTGAATATCTCAATGAATTGTAGGAAGATACAGTTTTAGACAGGAAGGTGAGGACGACGTGCAATAGAGATGTTGAGTACCTCAGGATTGGACTCAAGGGTTCAAAGCCAAGTAGTGCAAAATGGATAGAGATTGGACAACTGAGACAACTATACTCTCACTTAGTCGATGCTTGAAAACTAAATTTTGGTGGTCAAAAATCTTTTTCAGTGGGAAGGCCGTGATCCGAATTGGATCCTCAAACACTCTTAAAAGTTTCTTGAACTCTGTAAAACTCATACCAAAGTTTCAAAGTGCTATGGATGTCGAGCTTATTAGAAATAACCTCTGAACAATGGCAATTTATGGTCAGTACAGAGCAACGAGGACCCTCGGTCAAAGCGCACAGACCGTTGGCCCATGGTAACCATGTGCTGGCGCAAACTGGCAAAACGGGAAGTCAGATCCAAAAGCAGAGGCAGTTTCTGATACGCAATTCACATATCGTAGGGCATCCCCCTCAGTGAAGGAAAGCCCCAATGGGGTGTTGTGCTATACAACAACCCCCCATTTCATAAAAAAATTTATTTTCATAACTATAATATGAAATGGGTCCCTTTTAGAATTAAATTGGTATCAACTTAGTATTTTTTCAAAAGGTCCGAAAATAAATAAAACATTATAAACCTTTTGATAGATCATATAAGTGGTCTTATAATAAAAAATGAATAATCCCTTATTATTTTGATAAAGCGATCGCAAGATCGCATATCACAATAACAAAGGATACATAACAAAAGGCCCGTTAAGTTTTCCCCGATGCGACAATACACGAACGGCTATCGGATATCGGCAATGGCAAGCTATCATGACAGAAGCCCCTTTTCACTCTGATGCGATGCGATATTGCTATTGGCGATCGGAGATGTACCATGCATGCATTTCAAAGTCCTCATTTAAAACTCCCAATGCGAATTGGCGATATCGCTATTGGCAATCGGGGATTCTGAAAGGAACCAATATAAAAACTTAAGCTTTCCCCCGATCGCCGATTGCGATAAAGCTAAAAGCACGGATTTCAAAAAAGGATTGATAAAGTCGGGATATTACGGTTAATTAGTATTAAAGGCCTTATCTTCCCGATAGCGATTCACTTACGCTCAACCAGCAAAACATCAAAGACACGCCTAAATGAATCACTTGCCCAATAAATGATATGATGAGCATTTAAAGGATTGACAGGTTTAAATGACCATTTAATGAGACAGTAAGTCTAAAATCTCTTCACAGATTGTATCCGCAGCCACTTAAGTTAATCCTCCATTATGCATTGATTAATATATCTCGTTCATATTTGGTTTGCGCCACCAATTCTCCACATTACGTTCATTTTCTCTCCTGTGCAGAGCTCTTCCGAAGCAGTAAATTCAAGCAGAATGGGGAAGAAATCGAAGAAAACTGGAATAGCTTCCGCTTCAGCAGTTACTAGACAACACCTTGCCGATCCTAGACAAAGGAAAAAGGGATGAATATCGGACCCCACATGTTTAGGACTCGGTAAAACTACTTGGTTGAATATCTACAATCTAATTGAGGCCAAGGAACCTGAGGTAACAACAGTGCAAGCCACAGCAGACCTGACCGGGAAGTCTGATGCTACCCTTAAGGATTTAGCTGACTCTTACCTTCATCGGATAGCAGCTCGAGAACAAATTCTCCCATATACAGATGTGGTGAGATGGGCAATTGAAGAAATCCTAATCACCAACAGAACATTCAGCACCATGGATGGGAGAGTCTTCGGCTCGTTTCAACCTGATGATTTGAGGCAAATGTATCATTTGCCTGCACCGGAGAAGAAGTACAACAAAGCATTTTTGGAGAATTTCAGGAATGAAAATGACATTGAATCAGAACCTATAAGGGATTGGAGGCAAAACCCAGCGAGACACAAGCACGAGTCTTCGGGTAAGTACTCTGTCGATTATTTGTCTTCCCCTTATTGTTATGCCAGAGTAATGATGTGTAGGTTGTGGGGGTTGCATGATTTCGCAAACTTCACTATAGAAATGGTTCCTTTGATTGAGGCAGCATGTAATAGCGAAATAATGGATTGGGGAACTATACTGTCTGATAAGCTAGCAACCGCAGTTCTTGATTTCAGAAACAAGTCCCGCGTTATTGAAAGGTTTATTCCCCCATTCTACTATAGTGCCTATATCTTGGACACCCTGTGTTTTAATTCTGAATTTCCTGTGCTTGGATGGAGATGGACTCTGCAAGACCCCATGCCCATTCATTTATACCATCAGAAGTTATGGAAGGCTCACTATAAGCACCATCTATATCAAATTTGCAACGGTTTTATGTTACCCATTCACTATTCCATTTTTGATAAACCTGCTCCTAAGATTTCCTACCAAGCGGGGATTGACTTGACATCCGTAGGAAGATGGTTCAGAGAAGAAAAATTCACCTATGTAAGAGTTTTTGGTAGCCAAGCCAACCCTCATGTCCTCCCTTTGTACATACCCGATAAACTATGAGCCCAGGAGGTAGCCTATCAGATTACATCCGAAGGAGTTACATAGACTCTAAGGAACAAAAAGAAACAGGTTTGGCCTCCTTATCCTCTAAGTTGCGGTGTCTACGCTCTACATGAATTTAAACATGCAGAGAAAGAAGCTGATAAAATCAAGGCACTAAGTCTAGCCGCTCTGCCTAATAGGTGATTTGATCCAAATAAAGTCGCCTACAATGCACTTGAACAGGCAAAATTAACTAAATTTGATCATAAAGAAGATATTTTTGATGACCTATTCTCCTCAGCTGAGTCAATATTCCAACTTAAATCGCTGGCCATAATGAAATATCAGGATGACGGGTTAGTTGAATTTAAAAAACTTAGAGAACAAAGGTTGCAAACTTTGCCTCTAGATCTGTTAGCAATGACCCCAATGACAGAATAAAGTGAGCCTGAGCAGCGACTCACTAAGGAACCTCATGCTACATCAAAAGAGCAGAAGGAAGTGCATGCAAAAGAACAGGAAGAAGTACAGAGAAAAGAGCAAGAGGAAACCTAGGGAAAAGAACAGGAACAGAGCAGCACATAGGTGAATGTAGATGCCCAGATTGACTCAAAATTGCTCTAGGAATGGCAACAATTCGACTCAATCATAAGCAATCTTGAGAGCTCGAAGGAAGCCGAAACATCAAAAGCGGCTGACACACAGGAGACAACATCTAAACAGGGTCCAAGTGGAACCAGCAGCCTACCCAGTTCTACAGGAATAGAAATAATTCCTAAGGATCCCTCCGATCAGATTGTTTTGCAAATAGAAGAAATTCCTCCATTGGATGTCTTTTACAGCCCAAAGCACAAGGTTGTAGTAAAACGACAGTGGAAAAGGAGAAGGACTGATCAACCTTCTCTATTCCTTGAACAAACAGTGATGGGCAAGGTGGTTTGGAAGGAGGAGTTTGATCCTTCTAATGACCTAACGAAACTATCCCAATATGCTGGAGCCTATTCGGTAGCCACCATAGACAAGGCATCAGAAGTTAGTAATCTATTAAAAGGAAAGGACCAGGAAATCACTTTGCTACAAACAAAACTATCGGAGGCACAACAGAAGGTAGAACAAGCAGAACAACAATTGTTTACACAGCAACAAATAAATAATCAATTGAATAAACAATTGCAGGAAGAGAAACAGAGAATTGATTCGAGTGCAGTTCAAAAGCAGAAAGAGCTGTCGGAAGCATTGGAAAAACTAAAAGCAATGAATGAACAAATGGTGAAGTCAAAAGATGAGCAAATTGCTCAACTATCAGCCCAAATAGAGAAAACCAAGAATCTTCCACAGCTAGCTGAATTCAGAGCAGAGGCATTACAAATAAACAAGGCATTGGTGACACAGATAAGGCTGTTATGTCAAAAAATCGCCCAAGCAGAACCTTTATGTGACTTAACAGCACCAATAAGTGATAAATCGGCTGATGCTAGAATAGACTTGGAGCAGGCCAATGAGACCTTGACTAATTTTCTTGAGTGGCAAGACACTGATGAGCGACAGGTAGCTAATTTGCCAAAAATCCTAGAATCGCATAAAGTTATATTATTTATGGAATGGCAGTCCCAGTTAATGAAAGCAGAGAGAGCAGTTTCCAGATGAAAATTAACCACAAGTAATTTGGTTGAATTGATTAATGATACTCTCTACTTATCTAACATGATCTCTCAGTGTACCCCAGGTAAATTGCTATCGGCTAAAACATTGGAGTAGTCATGTTATCAAGAGCTGGAGAAAAATGGGAGATTAATCACAGGAATTAACAGTTTGACATGGGACACCTATTGGTTGTTCTTAGTCAAATCATAGAGCCAGAGAGCCACGCTCAAGTGCCTCACAGATATAATCGGGTGTATCATTCCTGATATACAAGATGCCACCTATGCTGCCCAACTCAATTCTCGTCTCAACCGACCACCTGAAGTTGAACCAATGCTTGCAATATGCCAGCTCAGGTCTAAAGGCAAACAGCCTAAGTGATGAATCATGCTGCCGACTGCCAGATTGCCGTGAGGAAGATATTTTGAATCAAGTTGTACCAATTAAGTAGAATTTTAGTTTCATAGTTAGTTAGTTTTAATCAAGTATTTATAGACCCTTTCATGTTTTTAGAAAGGGTCGTAAGTTTTTGTATAAGACTTAAACCTGAAGTTTCACTGCTGTACTTTAGGCATATTCTTTTATAAAGACTGGGCCAATTATTCCAATTTTGATAATGAAGCTTTTATGTGAATGTGCACTACTGCCTTTGTTTAAAAGTGTTTCTGCGTCAGAATAAGGAATCCAAATAGCGATTGATATTGGGCGTGATTTGCAGCTCATATGGTACTACTATCTATGTCTGATTTCATTCCTTTTATGTGAATTCTTTTTTGATCGCTCTTGCTATTATCAAATATATGCATGTGTTTTAACAACATTCTTTATACTTTCCACTACTGGATGTTTACAACATGCTTTCCTTTTAATCATACATGTATCGGTGATATAAAAAGGATAGGTGTAACAATGTGTTAATCACTTTGTTCAACTATTTGAACAAAGTAATCATTAAGTAAAGGAATGTCTATGTTTATTTCTTAGAGTCATCTATATGCCTATCGATGAACAGATCATCAAACGTTGCACTTCAAAGAATAGAAGCCTCCCAGCATAGAATATTTTTATATTTTCACTGATAGATTAAGTCATCCATTCATTATCATTTATTAGAAATCAATCACTTATCCATCCCCTTTTATTAATTATTGGGAAACTGGTCCCATTATATCCAGTCGGAGCCACCATTCCAAACGGAAAAGGAGCTGTATTAAGGTCCGGATCGGGTGGTTATCCCCCAATGTTGATACAACGATTTTCGGGCATCAACATTTTTGGCGCTAGAAGGAGGGCATGAACTATGAATGGTGAGCAAACCTAAATCTATAGACCATTCTCAGAGTAAATCTCCCTCCACATCACCTCGTACTTCCCAACTGCATGCTGGTTCTCCAGTATCCAAGCAAGAAGAAGAGGAATCAACTACCGTTGCTCTCACCCACAATACTCCAGAACGATTAAGTCCTGAGTCCCCTGAAGTTCAGTTACTCATCCAGAAACTTCAAGGCTTCTCGATAACACCACAGAAATCTGAAGCATCTCAAAGCAGTGAGACTTCACAATTCAATTTACCTCATCCCCTCACTAGACTTCAGAGCGGAAAGCTCGATATTGAACCTACTGAGTTCCCTTTGCATAAAAGGAAAAGGGCCAAGAAGAACACTGAAGGATCTGACAGTGAAGCACTTTCATCCACATCCTCCATCTCATCTTCCCCTGTGCGAAGTCAACCATCCACTCCCTCCCTACATATTGTTGTTCATCAGGGATTAGGAACTTCAACATCCCAACCTGCGCAATCCTCAATATCAACTCCTTTCCAAACATCTGGAATTTCAACAGTAGTATCATCCACTACTAGTGTTACAATGGCAGATCCATGGACCAAGCCTGGTGCGGTCAATATGCCTGCACCATTACATGTATTACCTGATGCTCTTGAAAAATGGCTACCCAAGTTTAACCCAGATGATGGAACACAAGCTGAGGAACATATTAATAACTTCATGTTATCACTTAATCTCAAAGGAGTAACTGAGGAAGATGTTGTAGTTAGGCTTTTCCCTTATACTTTGCAAGGATCAGCAGGATCCTGGTATTTTTCCTTGCCATCTAGTTCCATTACCAGTTGGACCACCTGCCAAGAACAGTTTCTCACTAAGTATGGTGATGATAGATCTTTAGCCACATTAATAAATGATCTCTCCAATCTTAGGATAGAGCATAGGGAACCATTTAAAGAATTCAATGCGCGATTTAACAAACTCTTGGATAAAATCCCAATGGCCTCCAAACCAAGTAAACAAATCATAAGTGAATGGTATATAACTGCCCGACCTGCCAATATAGCTATTTTTGTAGACAGGGCTGCAAAACCAACTTTAGCTGAAAACATGAAAGAAGTACTTGCTGTGGAGAAACGTATTAATGCTCTAGAGAAGAAAGCTACTCTGGAAGATAGAAAAGCCAAAAAAGTTTCTTTTAAAGATGATTCAAAGAAAAAAAACCCCAAAAGATCGCTATGATATGGAAGGTCTGCAAAAGGTCCTTAAGACTTTGTCAAATGAAATGGTTGAAATCAAAAAGCAAGTAGCATAAACCTCAACTAAAAGGCCCTTTAGAACTTTCAAGAAAACTGAATCAAAACCACCGAATGTTATATCTAATGCAGATTCAGACCCTGAAGAAGAAGAAGAGGAAACAATCTCACCAACTGATGATGAAGAGGAAGTTGTTGAATGCGATGGAATGTGGGATTTCATACTGCCTAACTCCGATACA
The DNA here is from genome assembly GCA_031772625.1 of Pinus tabuliformis. NCBI lineage: Eukaryota > Viridiplantae > Streptophyta > Pinopsida > Pinales > Pinaceae > Pinus > Pinus tabuliformis. The sequence continues at coordinate 420,352,819 of CM062811.1, forward strand.
GAAAATGAAGAAGAAGCTTTTCCTGTCACCACTAGGAGTAAAGGTGCCCCTGAACCTGTCCAGGCAACTTCAAAGAAAAGAAGTGCAGGTGCCACAACAACAAAGGAAAATGTATCCACAAGGAAGCCAGCTGCAATAGTTTCCCAAAACCAACCTTCAACCTCAAATATGCCTTCAACATCTAAAACATTAGTAGTATCCAATTCAATGGAATACAATATCATTGATGATATGAAGAAAACTAAGGCAAACATTACTATGTTTGAACTTAGTAAACTAAAACATCAGCAGAAATTTCTTCTCAAAGAATTGAATGTTGTTCCTTTCTCACCTCTTCCCAGTGCTAAAGCTGCAAATGATTCAGGACAACCACCTTCTAGCAGGATTGAAGCTACTGATATGATTCTGATCGGAGACAGATCTAATTCCCATACTCCTCCTTTCCTATTAACCTATGAGATTTATAATCGTAATCTACACAATTGTTTGATTGATTCAGGGGCATCCTCAAATATAATGCCAGCTTCGGTTTGTTCCAAACTGAACATTGAACCCCAGAAATATGCAATACACATTGTACAGCTAAATATAACCAAGGTGTAGGTTGTAGGAGAAATTAACTCTGTAACTATCAGGTTATCGGCCGATCCGCGAGTATTTCAAAGAATTGATATCCTAATCGCCGATATACCTGAATTTTATGGTTTAATCTTAAGTAGGGATTGGTCCGAGAAGCTCCATGGGTATATTTCTACTGATTGGTCCCACATGTGGCTACCCTACAATGGAAAGCCAAATCAAATAAAAATCAATCGGGAAAAGCATATGACCCACATCGTCACAGAGTTTGAACAGGAAAATCAACCCATAGCATTTAATAACAATATCTTAGGTAATTATTCGTCGGAATCATTCTTCGGCAACTTCACAGCCCAACCATCTCCTTTCTCAGTAAACAATTTTACATCTCAGATTGAAAATTATTCACAAACAGATAGGTCAAGATGTTTTAATGATACTGAGAAAAATGTAAATACAATTGTTGATAATTCTTTATTTTGGTCTTTATATTTTGATGGCTCTAAATCTAATGAAGGCTCGGGAGCAGGATGTATCTTGGTTAGCCCGCAAGGAGAAAAAACAATGCTCTCCTGTAGGTTAGAATTTGAATGCACAAACAACAGAACCGAGTATGAAGCCTTAGTCCAAGGACTGTACAAAGCAATTGGCCTTAAAGTGAAATATTTGAAAGTGTTCGGCGATTCTGAAATTATTGTCAAACAGGTGAGAAATATGATTCATTGTCTTTCAAATCACCTCAAGCATTATCAATCACTGGTGGAAGAACTCACCTCACACTTTTCAGCATTCAATATCTTTTCCATTCCCAGGTCTCAAAATTCGGCAGCCGACTTGCTAGCCAATGTCACTTCCAAACTCCTACCTTCCGAAGATTATAGCCCAGATAGATTTTCAATAGAATTGCTTTTTAGGCCTTCAATTCCTGACAATGTCACTAATTGGAGAGTTTTCAATCACGATGAGGACGTTTTACAATTTTTGACTTCCAAAAAGTCCTATGATGATCAGATTATAGAGGAAAGCGATCATGATCTTCAGATGAGAGAAAACCATGAGGAAACTCAATACTGAAGCATGTGGTGAAGCTGGAGGATCTTTATTTATGATATTAAAGACATGTTTAAACCTGTGATCAATACAAAGCTCCATAGTTCCACCTTGAGGTTTGAGTTGATTAATCTTGGCACTGAACAAAATCCTCAAAACATTAATCTAGGATTAGGACTTTCTCTGGAATAAAAAACGACATTCATTATACTATTAAGAAAGAATAAACATGTCTTTGCTTTGAAGTATAATGATTTAAAGACATATGATACATCTATCATCTAGCATACCATTCCAATGCTTGCAGAACAAAAACCAGTTCAACAAAAGCTCTAAAAAATAATCTAAACCTAGAGAGTCAAATTAAAACTGAACTTAATAAACTCTTAAAGGCCAAGATTATTTTTCCCATTCGACACTTGAATTGGGTCTCCAATATGGTGCCGGTTAGGAAGAAAAATGGCGATATTAGGATTTGTATAGATTTCAGAAATCTGAATAAGGCAAGCCTAAAAGACAATTTCCCATTACCTACTATGGAGCAGATACTCCATTCAGTAGCAGGCTCTGAATTGATGTCCTTTTTAGATGGTTTTTCAGGATACAACCAAGTTTTGGTCCATCCTGATGACAGACTTAAAACTACATTCAGAACAAAGTGGGGAACTTATGCTTATCAGAAGATGCCTTTCAGACTCATTAATGCAGGAGCCACGTTTCAAAGAGCAATGGATATAGCTTTCAAAGGATTGATCAATAAAACAGTAGTTGTCTACTTAGACGATATTACTGTATTTTCTAAAAAGAGAACCAATCATTTGTATGATTTAAACCAAATATTTCAACGCTGCAGAAGGTACGGTATTTCACTCAATCCTAAAAAATCTTTCTTTTCTCTTGATAAAGGAAAGCTTTTGGGCTTTATTGTGTCCAAGATGGCATTTATATTGATCCAAGTAGAATTAAAGAGATCTCTGAAATCCCTTTTCCTCATAATAAAAAATCCATGCAGTCATTTTTAGGCCAAATCAATTTTGTCAAAAGATTTGTTCCAGACTTTTCTCACATCATTTTGCCACTACAAACTATGATTAAGAAAAATTCAGTGTTTAAATGGGGATCAACAGAAAAGGAAGCATTTGATTTAATCAAACAATCAATAATTAATGCCCCCGCCTTAAATACTCCTAATTTTTCTAATCATTTCACATTGTATACTATCGCATCCGATTTGTCTTATGCAACAGTACTCACTCAGATTAATGATCACAACTTGGAAGCACCCATTTCATTTTATAGTTCAAACTTGCAGGGTGCCGAACTGAATTACTCCGAAGTAGAAAAACAAGCCTTTGCTATATATAAAGCTGCCAAACATTACAGACCCTTCCTTTTAAAAGTCCATACAAAAATTCATAGTTCCTTTCTCTGCAGTAAGGAAACTATTAATCCAAAGGGAATTAGGTGAAAAAAGGGCAAATAGGGTTACAAAACTTCAAGAATATGACTTGGAAATCAAGCCAGCAAAGATTGTTAGAGGCCAAGGTTTTTGCAGGTTATTGGCAGGAGTATCCAACATTCAACAACCAGGTGATACGGAACATATCAAAGAAATCAATCAGATAAGTATTACTGATTCTGAATCCCAATATGCAGACTTGATCTTTTATTTGAAAAATGGATATGCACCTCCTAACCTATCTTATAAAAGCAAGAGGGCCATTAGATTGAAAGCAAGAAATTTCACAATTGTTAATGATGTACTTTTTAGGCAAAATTATGATTCAATCTTATTAAGATGCCTAGAAAAACCTGAAGCACAAAAGGTTTTGCAGGAATTACGTGATGGACCAGCAGGAGGACATTTTGGATCTGACACAACAACGCACAAAATCATTCATTCTGGATATTATTAGCCCACCCTGTTCAGAGATGCTCATGAATATGTAAGGAAATGCCGAAATTGTCAAACTTCTAGTGGAAGACAAAGAAAGCCAGCTTTCCCTTTGCAACCAGTCAACATTGAACAACCATTTGAGAAATGGGGATTGGACATCATCGGAGAAATCACTCCACATTCTTCCAAATAGCATGAGTATATCCTTACTGCCATGGATTATTTTACTAAGTGGGTTGAAGCAATTCCTTTAAAGACAACAAATTCTGAGGCAATTATAGAATTCATAGATCAATTCATCATTACCAGGTTTGGTGTCCCAAATTCTCTTGTTTTTTATAATGCATCTTACTTCTCTGGAAATGCTATGTTTGATTTCGCTATTAAAAGAGGATTTAAATTGAAATACTCTACTAATTACTATCCCCAGGGTAACGGTTTAGCAGAATCTACCAATAAAAATCTAATCAAGGTTATTAAGCGAACTATCGAACAGAATCATAAAAACTAGCATAAATCTTTAATATTCTCACTATGGGATGATAGGATAACACAAAAAGCTTCCATAGGTTCTTCTCCATTCAATCTTGTGTATGGAAAAGAAGCAGTGCTACCAACAAATCTTGTCCTTCCTTCTCTAGCCCTAGTTCAGTTCATTGAAGAAAGCCCTTCTTCTTCTATTCAACTTAGACATGATCAAATCCTAAAATTAGAAGAGGAAAGAGAAAAAGCCAAGGTTACTCATGCAAAACATCAGCAAATTATGAAGTCATCCTTTGATTCAACTTCATCCGGTTCAAAATAGTTTCAAGTCAGTGATTTAGTTCTGAAATGGGACAAAGCCCATGAGGATAAAGGAAAACACACCAAGTTCCAGACAATCTAGCTTGGGCCATTTCAGATCTGTGAGAAGATAGGCCATTCGACCTTCATATTACAATATTTATCAGGTTTGAGAGATTCTCTCCCTGTTAATGGCCTCATCTTAAAGAAATTCTTCAATTGAGGGGTAACCCCTTCTCCTTTTTTTAGTTTAGTAAAATTTGTAGTTTGTAGGGCCATTTAGAAATAAAGTTGTAAGTAACCTTCCATTGACCTTTTGCTGTATTTAAAAGTTTCTCAAAGAAGTAGTGTTGATATTTGCTTTTAAAATAATAGAAGCCTTAGACAAAAAGGACAATTTCTAGGAAACTAGGTATAATTGCATTCTGAAACCGCATTTCAATTTTTGTGAACTCTTCTCAAGATTTAGAAGTATTGTAAATCATTTTATGTTTTCAAATTGGTCACAAAAAGGTTATCAATATCAAAACAAAAACTAATCCAATTTCAGCATCTTTAACTCTTACCCTATCATCCATTCTCTCTTAAGGAGAAAATTGTCCATCCCATTCATCAAAATTTATAATTACTCAGAGTGTAATTCTAAAATGTTTGATATAAAAGATAAGGGGTCTTATTACAAGCCTGCTTACCATGATCATCGGGAAATAGTTTAACCAACATTACGAACACTGCATACCAAAACAGGGTAATGGCTTAAAATTATAAGACAAGGGGTCTCATCACGAGCCAGCTTGTTCGGTTAAATTACTACCAGTGAATGGCATTGTCAGTCAACTAGCCACCAAACCAGGACAATGACTTTTTATCTTAACAAAAAAGTAAAAGAAATACAAAATATGAAAGCATGTTTTGAATTCATTCTGTTCATCATACTCTGAAATGGATGGGATAATGGAAAATAATGTGGTTAAAAGGTATCCCTGTCGAAACTATGAACGTTTGCTGGCAGCAGAGGCTCTACCTATGACAGACGAGTCAATTCTAAAAGCTGATTTGGAAAGGTTTTCTGTTTTATCATTATCAACCAATAGAGGCCAATTTAAAACTTAGAATGTATCTAAGTTTAAACAAGAGAGGAAATTAGCAAAGATAGTTTTATTTTATTTCGAATGCATATATGCCTAGTTATATTAGAATTTTCCTCTTCGATGAGATTCCTATTTAGAGAATGTTTAAGTATTTCAGTACTTTTCAGAGATAGATGTTTCTTCCAGCGAATCGCCAATTGTTGTGGTCTACAACAACCCCTCATTTCATACAAATTTTATTTTCATAACTATAATATGAAATGGGTCCCTTTTAGAATTAAATTGGTATCAACTTAGTATTTTTTCAAAAGGTCCGAAAATAAATAAAACATTATAAACCTTTTGATAAACCATATAAGTGGTCTTATAATAAAAAATGAATAATCCCTTATTATTGCGATAAAGTGATCGCAAGATCGCATATCGCAATAACAAAGGATACATAACAAAAGGTCCGTTAAGTTTTCCCTGATGCGACAATACACGAATGGCTATCGGATATCGGCAATGGCAAGCTATCATGACAAAAGTCCCTTTTCGCTCCGATGCGATGCGGTATCGCTATCGATGATCGGAGATGTACCATGCATGCATTTCAAAGTCCTCATTTAAAAATCCCGATGCGAATTGGCGATATCACTATCGGCAATTGGGGATTCCGAAAGGAACAAATATAACAACTTAAGCTTTCCCCTGATCGCCGATTGCAATAAAGCTAAAAGTGTGGATTTCAAAAAAGGATTGATAAAGTCGGGATATTACGGTTAATTAGTATTAAAGGCCTTATCTTCCCGATAGCGATTCACTTACGCTCAATCGCCAAAACATCAAAGACACGCTTAAATGAATCACTCGTCCAATAAACGATATGATGAGCATTTAAAGGATTGACAAGTTTAAACGACCATTTAATGAGACAGTAAGTCTAAAATCTCTTCACAGATTGTATCCGCGGCCACCTTAAGTTAATCCTCCATTATGCATTGATTAATATAGCTCGTTCATATTTGGTTTGCACCACCAATTCTCCGCATTACGTTCATTTTCTCTCCTGTGCAGAGCTCTTCCGAAGCAGTAAATTCAAGCAAAATGGGGAAGAAATCGAAGAAAACTGGAACAGCTTCTGCTTCAGCAATTACAGGACAACACCTTGCCGATATTGGACAAAGCAAAAAGGGACTGATATCGGACACCACATGTTTAGGAATCGGTAAAACTACTTGGTTGAATATCTACAATCTGATTGAGGCCGAGCAACCTAAGGTAACAACAATGTAATCCACAACAGACCCGAACCGGAAGTCTGATTCTACCCTTAAGGATTTAGCTGACTCTTACCTTCATCGGATAGCAGCCTGAGAATAAATTCTCCCATATACAAATATGGTGAGATCGGAAATTGAAGAAATCCCAATCACCAACAGAACATTCAGCACCATGGATGGGAGAGTCTTCGACTCGTTTCAACCTGATGATTTGAGGCAATTTTATCATTTGCCTGCACCGGAGAAGAAGTACAACAAAGCATTTCTGGAGAAATTCAGGAATGAAAATGACATTGAATCAGAACCTATAAGGGATTGGAGGCAAAACCCAGTGAAACACAAGCACGAGTCTTTGGGTAGGTACTCTGTCGATTCTTTGTGTTCCCCTTATTGTTATGCCAGAGTAATGATGTGTAGGTTGTGGGGGTTGCGTGATTCCGCAAACTTCACTATAGAAATGGTTCCTTTGATGGAGGCAGCATGTAATAGCGAAATAATGGATTGGGGAACTATACTGTCTGATAAGCTAGCAACCACAGTTCTTGATTTCAAAAACAAGTCCCGCATTACTGAAAGGTTTATTCCCCCATTCTATTATAGTGCCTATATCTTGGACACCCTGTGTTTTAATTCTGAATTTCCTGTGCTTGGATGGAGATGGACTCCACAAGACCCCATGCCCATTCATTTATATGATCAGAACTTATGGAAAGCTCACTATAAGCACCATCTATATCAAATTTGCAACGGTTTTATGTTACCCATTCACTATTCCATTTTTGGTAAACCCGCTCCTAAGATTTCCTACCAAGCGAGGGTTGACTTGACATCCGTAGGAAGACGGTTCGGAGAAGAAAAATTCACCTATGTAAGATTTTTCGATAGCCAAGCCAACCCTCATGTCCTCCCCTTGTACATACCCGATAAACTATTAGCCCGGGAGGTAGCCTATCAGATTACATCTGAAGGAGTTACACAAACTCTAAGGAACAAAAAGAAGCAGGTTTGGCTTCATTTTCCTCTAAGATGTGGTGTCTACGCTCTGCATGACTTTAAACATGTAGAGAAAGAAGATGATAAAATCAAGGCACTAAGTCTAGCCACTCTGCCTAATAGGCGATTTGATACAAATAAAGTCGCCTACAATGCACTTGAATAGGAAAAATTAACTAAATTTGATCATAAAGAAGATATGTTTGATGACCTTTTCTCCTCTGCTGAGTCAATATTCCAACTTAAATCGCTGGCCAGAATGAAATATCAGGATGACGGGTTAGTTGAATTTAACAGACTTAGAGAACAAAGGTTGCAAACTCTGCCTCTAGACCTGTTAGGAATGACCCCAATGACAGAATCAAGTGAGCCTGAGCAGCGACTCACTAAGGAACCTCCTGCTACATCAAAAGAACAGAAGGAAGTGCATGCAAAAGAACAGGAAGAAGTACAGAGAAAAGAGGAAGAGGAAACCCAGGGAAAAGAACAGGAACAGAGTAGCACAGAGGTGAATGTAGATGCCAAGATTGATCCCAAATTTCTCCAGGAATGGTAGCAATTCGACTCAATCAGAAGCAATCTTGAGAGCTTGAAGGAAGCCGAAACATCAAAAGTGGCTAACGCACAGGAGACAACATCTAAACATGTTCCAAGTGGAACCAGCGGCCTACCCAGTTCTACAGGAATAGAAATAATTCCTAAGGATCCCTCCAATCAGATTGTTTTGAAAAAAGAAGAAATTCCTCCATTGGATGTCTTTTACAGACCAAAGCACAAGGCTGTAGTAAAACGACAGCGGAAAAGGAGAAGGACTGATCAACCTTCTCTATTCCCTAAACAAATAGTGACGGGCAATGTGGTTTGGAAGGAGGAGTTTGATCCTTCTGATGACCTAACGAAACTATCCCAATATGCTGGAGCCTATTCGGCAGCCACCATAGACAAGGCATCAGAAGTTAGTAATCTATTAAAAGGAAAGGACCAGGAAATCACTTTGCTATAAACACAACTATCAGAGGCACAGCAGAAGGCAGAACAAGCAGAACAACAATTGTTTACACAACAACAAATAAATAATCAATTGAATAAACAATTGCAGGAAGAGAAACAAAGAATTGATTCAAGTGCAGTTCAAAAGCAAAAAGAGTTGTCGGAAGCATTGGCAAAACTAAAATTAATGAATGAACAAATGGTGAAGTCGAAAGATGATCAAATTCCTCAACTATCTGCCCAAATAGAGAAAACCAAGAATCTTCCACAGCCAGCTGAATTCAGAGCAGAGGCATTACAGATAAACAAGGTATTGGTGACACAAATAAGGCTGCTATGTCAACAAATCGCCCAAGCATAACCTTTATGTGACTTAACAGCATCAATAAGTGATAAATCGGTTGATGCTACAACAGACTTGGAGCAGGCCAATGAGACCTTGACTAATTTTCTTGAGTGGCAAGACACTGATGAGGGAGAGGCAGCTAATTTGCCAAAAATCCTAGAATCGCATAGAGAGATATTATTTATGGAATGGTAGTCCCAGTTAATGAAAGTAGAGAGAGCTATTTCTAGATGCAAATTAACCACAAGTAATTTGGTTGAATTGATTAATGATACTCTCTACTTATCTAACATGATCTCTCAATGTACCCCAGGTAAATTGCTATCGACTAAGACATTGGAGCATTCATGTTATCAAGAGCTGGAGAAAAATGGGAGATTAATCGCAGGAATTAACAATTTGACATGGGACACCTATTGGTTTTTCTTAGTCAAACCATACAGCCAGATAGCCGCCCTCAAGTGCCTCACAGATACAATCAGGTGTATCATTCCCGATAGATAGGATGCCACCTAAGCTGCCCAACTCAATTCTCGTCTCTACTGACCACCAGAAGTGGAACCAATGCTTGCAATATGCCAGCTCAGGTCTAAATGCAAATAGCCTAAGTGATGAATCATGCTGCTGACTGCCAGATTGCGGTGAGGAAGATATTTCGAATCAAGTTGTACCAATTAAGTAGGATTTTAGTTTCATAGTTAGTTAGTTTTAATCAAGTGTTTATAGACCCTTTCATGTATTTAGAAAGGGTCGTAAGTTTTTGTATATGAATTAAACTTGAAGTTGCACTACTGTACTTCAGGCATATTTTTTTATAAAGACTGGGCCAATTATTCCAATTTTGATAATGAAGCTTTTATGTGAATGTGCACTACTGCCTTTGTTTAAAAGTGTTTATGCGTCAGAAGAAGGAATCTAAATAGCGATTGATATTGGGAGTGATTTGCAGCTCATATGGTACTACTATCTATGTCTGATTTCATTCCTTTTATGTGAATTGTTGTTTGACCGCTCTTGCTATTATCAGATATATGCATGTGTTTTAACAACATTCTTTATACTTTCCACTACTGGATGTTTACATCATGCTTTCCTTTTAATCATACATGTATCAGTAATATAAAAAGGATAGGTGTAACAATGTGTTAATCACTTTGTTCAACTATTTGAACAAAGTAATCATTAAGTAAAGGAATGTCTATGTTTATTTCTTAGAGTCATCTATATTCCTATCGATGAACAAATCATCAAACGTTGCACTTCAAAGAATAGAAGCCTCCCGGGATAGAATAGTTATTTATATTTTCGCTGATAGATTAAGTCATCCATTCATTATCATTTATTAGAAATCAATCACTCATCCATCCCCTGTTATTCATTGTTGGGAAACTGGTCCCATTATATCCAGTCGGAGCCACCATTCCAAATGGAAAAGGAGCTGTATTAAGGTCCAGACCGGGTGGTTATCCCCCAATGTTGATACAACGATTTTCGGGGCATCAACACGGGGAAAAGCATAAAACCATATGGAAATCATTGATTCTATTAAAAGGTGGGCCCCGTGGTAAAACCGGTAGGATATCGGAAGGCCCTCAAGAGGTAAGCGAGTTTGACTGAGTCCCTCCTGATTCCATACGACAGGTGACATGCATCCAGCAGATGAGAGAGAAAACCGCTCTCATCGCACGGGTAAAGGTCATGCTACTTACCCGCGTGACATGGATGGAGATTGTAGGATCTGGAGGCCCCAGATCAACAACAGAGAAGCAATCTGATGGGTGACCAGATTCGATAGGGAAATAGGTTGAGGAGGATAATATTTGAGATCCATCATGACCGATGAGTTGGCAGAGGAATCAGTTTCACGGGAAATGTTGGAGCAACGGAAATAATGACCATTCCAAGAGAACTGACACTTAGTTCATGAGGAAACAGGTGGCCACCTCTCTGTGAAGCATTATAGTCATGATGACGCAGAGCAGGGGAATTGCAGTGGACAGAGGTAGGAGATATAGAGAGCTGGGAAGCAAGAATGAACAATTAGGGAGCATATTGGCTTTAAGCCACAAACAGACAGAGAAAGCAAAAAAAAAAAAGCAGAAAAAAGAGAGCAAAGAGAGAGAAGAAAAAATTGAAGAGAATAGAGAACCCGAGCTAACCAGCAAAGCAAAGGCAACATCAAGCAGACAGAGACAGAGAGAGTCCGAGAGTCTGTGAACTCCAAAAAAAGCTTGAGAGGTTAAAGCAACTCCTCTTTGTATACCGGTCAGGTATTGAGTACCAAATTGGACTCATACCACTGAGACCAGTTGAGGTCGAGATTCAGTAAGGGGAGTCTGTGTATTATATAGACTTGGGGAATCCAAGTATAGTCCTACTAATCATTATCTGTTAAGTGAGACTCAATTTGAGCTCACTGTTGTAAAACTATACTTTTTACGACACACTAGAAAGGCCACCACTGAAGGCTAGGCCAAGAGACGTAGCCCAGGAGGATTGGGTGAACTCCTTATTAAATTTGTTGTGTTTATGTGTTTTCTCACTGTGTTCTCTTACTGTTTCAGTGTTTGTGTATTTCACAATCCTATCAATCCGTTGCATAAGATAACATAGGCACACCCTAGCACTTGAGTCTATAATACCCTCATTAATTAATTGAGATCATTCACGAGTGATTTCAGATCACCATAGACAGGTCTAGGTAAGGAGATATTCTGAGTTCTATGTGCACAGCCTGTACCGAGGAGCTAGTGACAACAGGGTTTAGAGTATGTGTAGTAGACACCATCTCAATGGAAAAAAAATGGAAACTTGGTAGGCTGACACACAAAAACCCGTTGAGGATATTATTGTTACACAATAACCAGCAATTGAGATGGCACAGTCCACAGAAAGTCATTTGGTAGCGAATACACAGGAGCCCTTGGTTGACACTACTGTTACACAAGAACCAGTAGTGGAGATAGAAGTCAGCCAAGGAAAGGAAGAAGAAGTTGACACCCATGAGCCTATGGTTGACATTGTTGTTACACAGGAACCAATAGTGGAGACAAAAGCCTACTGAGGGAAGAATGATATACAAAAACATGTGGATGACACTGAGGTTACACAAGAACCAACAGTGGGAATGGAAGCTGATCAGGGAGAAAAGGAAATTGTAACACAAAAATCCATTGATGATGATGTTGTTACACAAGAACCAATAGCCAAAATGTAGCAGTTTCACCCACGTGAGGCTCTTACACCCTCAATTAGTATTGCATGTCAAAGAACACGGGTCCTGATGAAGGATGGTGTTCTGAAAATATGTTGTCGTTATCAGAGATACAGAAATGGAAGCAGCAGGTGCTCTTTCTACAAGAGGGGGTGATCTTTCTCAAGGCACACAAAAGGATGATGGATTCCCTTAGGGAAAATTGGTTGAAGGAAGAATGGGAGAGAAAATGGGAAGCACAAAGGCACAAGGAAGCCACGAAGAAAAAGGATGAACAGTTGTATCTGCTACAATGGCAGGTCTCGGACCTGACGAATGATAAGAAAAAGCTTCGTGATCTTTCCACGAACCTCCTAGCATGCAGGCGGTTGTCCCCATCATATCCAGTGTTCCTTTGGGAACGATATTATTTATTTCAATTGAAAGTAGTTTTTGAGAATAGGTCTTATTTGGGTTCTTCTACCCGAACTTTTCTTGAGATTTTTCGCACTTGTAATTTTCATGAACAGATCTTGCTTTGCGAGCTATTTTTTCATCACATCATGTGTGAGTATGTCAGCACAAGAATGGTAGCAAGTGTCTTCTCCTATATGGGATATTTTCAATTACGAGCCTTTCTTTCGATTATGAGGAACTAGATTGAATGGCATCTGGGCATGAAATTAGCAAAAATTAATGAAGAAAGGACAATGTTATGGGTCAGAGCAGAACAAGGGATGGTTTATGAACTCATGCGTGAGTTTAAGCTATTCCTGAGCACTCCAGAGGTCAGGGAACAGTCAGCCATCTATAGGAAAATGATTGTGAGGATTTTCCTCACTTTGCATGCACAGATGAAAAGTCGAGCACTAGCAGGGTGACTTAAATGCATCGAAGCCTATAGTGCTGAGTTGTAAGAAGGAGATCATTTTGAATATAGAAATTTTGTGGTTGATGTTACACGGGTGCCTCTGTATGCTCGGATCGTGTAGACATTGGGGGAGTTCTGGATCAGGCTCATATTTAAATTTCCTCTGATTTGGTTACAAGTAGAAGAGTATTAGTCGGACTACCACCTATGTGATTATGAAGAAGAATCTTGGCCATGTTTGTTGATGGCCATTCAAGGGTACAGAGCTCTGGGTGAAGACACTATTGGTACTTACATTTTTACAGACTTGCATCACGGGTATAGCAGGAGAAGCTGAGATTCTGCATGGTGACATGCAATTGCTTCAGTTGGGGGGAGATGGTGGGTGTGATGTTTTACCTATTTTTTGCACCTTCTTTCCCCAATTTTGATCCTGTTATCCTCCAAGCCCATGAAAATTTACATGATTAATCACACTTTTTCTCACTTTTACAATCTATTCCATTGTTATGTTATTTTTCCATATTTTACTGAATAATACAATAATTTATTCCTTTTGTGGCTAACTGGGGTGAGCATTGGAGGAGTGTTTTGGAATTTCATCTACTTTTCAGGTGTTGCTCGCGAGAACAAGGCTATGAAGTAAACAAGTAGTGTTGATCAACTTCAGAGCAAGGTAGAGCAGTTCACTATTACACCCTTCATGTTGTTACACTATGCACTGATACAGAGGACCATTGTTACACCTAGGGTGTTGTCGCTAATGATTGTCATTACATCCCGAACTGCCATTCACTCACATGATGTTGTTGCACTAAAGCTGGAAAGTTGTGGGTACTATTCCACATAATAGCTGTCGAGCATTTAGGAGTTGTTTATTTTAGAAGCAATAAATCCAAGTGGTTGCAATCCTAACCAATATATTTGAGAAGCCTTTGTATTTAGAAATAGGTTGTAACTATTATTTTTTATCAGCATGAGAATCATGATATTCTCATGACTAATCTATTCCTAACTTTGGGCATGTAATAATTATAAAAGAAACTCGATTTCCTATGTAAAGGGATGGCATAAATAAAAGCGTTGTTACTCTACTTATGTAACTTTGAATTATTTTTAATATTAAATCACTACGGTGATGTTGTTACTACTCTTTATTTGATTCGTTAATTAATCTTGTGTTGTTCCTACGCCCCTGCTAGGGAGGAAGGGCCCTCCTCTTTAGCAGGGACTGCAGTAGTAGATGTAGTGTACATTATTACTTCGTTTATTTTCATATAGTTTTCTATTGTTGCTATACAAATTGTGAATTACATTTGCTTTTGTTCCATATTATATTGTGTTGTTACACTAGTTTGATTAATAGAACGATAGTGACCAACTGGTCTAGTTATTAGTTACTATGTGGCACGCCCTTACTCTGGTAATTGAGAAGTATGATTTCAATTCTGTGGAGTGTTTTTATTTCTACAAGAAAGATTTAAGTTTTGCAATTTGATTCAGCGAAATGTTTCACTGTTCTTTCCATTTCTCATTCTTGGTTGTAGTGTATCGACAAAAATAGTGCAAACTCCATTGAAATAGAAAGACCTACCCTGGGTTGAAAATGAAATGTTGCAGTCACAGTCACTTAGGATTGGATAAAATAGCACTATAGTACTCATTCATATATGCAGCTTAGATCCTCCCTAAGACATTGATTGGAAAATGCCCTAAGCTTCCCTTGAAGGAATTAGCGCTTAAACCCTAATTTGAGAATCATCACTCTTATGAGATTAAAAAAAATGATGATCATTGGTTGCATTGTACTTGACCCATGATGGAATCTCTCTATTCACTTGTATACTCGCAATGATCCCAAAAGGACAATTTTCCCAAAGAGGATGAGAAGCTTCGTGATATAGAGGCTTCCATAGTGGCGAGCTGGAGGTTGTTCGGAATAGATGAGGTCGAAATCTCCTGACTTGGCCTCTTGGTCTTATCTCTATGACCTACCTCTTTGATATGAGGGTGTACTCCCATCTTTGGAGAGATCTTAACTCCCTTTTCCATCCTATATATTCATCCTTTCCCATTCCCAAATGGTTGGTCTATTTCTATTTGCACCCTTTTGCTAAGATTATGCCTATATCCTACTCATTTAGCTTGGAGAAGGAGTGCTTGGAGAGCTTAGCTTGGACATGGATATTCATTTAAGGAGAGCCTATCAACATCAAGGCTTGGTTGTATGCTTCAGTTTATTTTCTATTAATACATAACTGCTCGTTCATTTTCCATTTATGTGTATGCTCATGTATCATCTATATCAACTTTATTTGATTAGTTAAGTAGGTTTCTTTTGAATATGTCATTTGTATTTGCATGCCTTGTTTTGTCCTGATCTCTTGTTCAAGTCTATAAACACTGAGAGCAGCAGGAATGAGCCCTTGATGCAAGTGATTCAAGGTCTTCGAAAAAGGAGATCGAGATAGAATTAGAGCGAGGTAGGCCATCTTCTTCGTTTATATTTTCAATTGTAACCTAGGAAAGTGTCTGGTAGATTGTCAATTAGGTTGCTAGTCCCACTCACTGGGCTAGAGGAACCGTCTCTGTCCATAGAAAGGATTTATCTAGACAATAGGCCCTTTTTTAAAAGCTTCTCCATTCAATGCAAGTTCTTGATAGTAGGAGCACCTACATGGGGTCCTCTTAATGTATAAGTGTGGTCGTTCTGCTTAAATCTCATATATAAATCCTCAAAATCCATTGTGATAGGGCCTAGTCTTCGAAGCCATTCAACACCGAGGATAATGTCACAACCACCGATTTAAAAAGAAAACATGTGGGTCTTTAGGTGGTAGTCTCCCATCTGAAGCTTAATATTTTCACAGCAACCTTCACATTTCATGGTTCCCCCATTAGGGATAAGTAATTTGAAATTATATACCACCCACACAAAGCAATTAAAAACTTATGTGACTCTCTTATGTATAAGTTATGAGTGTTTCCACTACCAATAAATACCACTAGTGGTCGTTGTTTAATAAAGCCTCGAAATTTCAGAGTCTGAGGACAAAAAATGCTCACCAACGCATGTAATGATATAATCGGCTCATTTGGCATAGCTATGAGATCA
This sequence comes from Pinus tabuliformis, assembly GCA_031772625.1. Lineage (NCBI taxonomy): Eukaryota > Viridiplantae > Streptophyta > Pinopsida > Pinales > Pinaceae > Pinus > Pinus tabuliformis. The sequence continues at coordinate 420,368,992 of CM062811.1, forward strand.
TTTTCAGTTTTGGTTTCCTCATCTTCTTCCTCAGGAACCTTAAGGGATGGAGCTTCCTTTGCTGAGTTGTTGTTAGTAGCATCAATTTGAAAGAATTTTGGTTCCTTGCATTTATGTCTATGCGAGTACATGTCATCAAAGTAGTAGCACAATCCTTGTTTTCTTCTTTCATCCATTTATGTTGGTGACACCTTTTGAACCTTAAGTGTTTGGGTGAGGCACAAAGCCTGGGTGGGACGCAGCTTGGCAACGAAATTTGGATGATTGGACTAGGTCTTTAAGGAAAATTCCACATCTAATGCCTTGTTTCATGCGTCCAACCAAGTAGCTGGGTGGTGTGTCTGGAAATGGGCTTGGATGGCTTATTTTAGGCCACTGATAAACACTCATAGTAGAATTCATATCCTAGACCGCGAGTTTTGATGGCCAATTGCTCAAAGGCTATAATGTAGTCCTTTACTATACCTAATTTCTAGAGCTTAGTGAGACAGCCCAAAAAATTAGATTCCCCGAACCTTTTTTCAGGGTGTTCAAACCTCTCATTAGCCATAACTTGATATCTGGTACCTAGAATTCACCAACCCAAGTCAATTACTTAATAGTATTCTTCTTGGAAAGAGGGTGAGATCAGGAGTCTAATGGCAGGGGTCATTTGAAGTCACGTTGGAAATTTTTTTGGGACACCCAGAAAATTGGGGACTTACAAGTGAATGGTGCCACTACAACCAGCTCGTCATCCTAAAGCTTATGGCCTAAGTATATTGCAAGCTTCCTGGTTTGGTCCCAACCATTTTTTTTTTCTTACACTGAAAGGATTTTTACTCCTCGCTAATCAATATTGCAATGGACGAATTCCAGAAAGCTTGATCCTACCCAATGCCCTATGAAAATCAAGCCTGGATTGTAGTAATAGAAATCCAAAGGTCTTTGTACTACTGAATGTGTTGTGACAATAGGATCTTGACCATCACAGCCAAAACCCTCACTGAACAAAGAGTCTAATCTAAACTGTAAAAGCCCAACTATTGAATCTGAGTTGTACGACGGCTGTACAACCCCAACTGTTGGATCTGATCTGGAAGATAAGATAGAGGGTGATATTTAGATAGCATAGCGAACTATGGCCACAAAGGAGTGTCAGGTGCTATAGATCACAATATACACAGGGGTCCAACAATAGTACTCGGCCCAATATTTCAGGGCGCTAACTGGGGAGGATCGAATGTACCCTTAGTCATACTGCTCGACTACCATATTGTACACGTGAGTAATCTCCTCGAGTGTTGTTCTCAGCATGTTGTAGCAAAAAGACAGTTGATAGCTTATCTAAGGTTAGGTTTCAGGTGAGCCAAGGGGGCTTCCGAGATACCCAATGGTACATGGAAGCGTAGTCTGTGCATGATTTTGTCCAATGCATTACTACTCGAAGGGGTTCCCATAGGGGTTATAAGGGAGTGTAACAAGTGTGACCGCCTCGTATATTTCCTACATGCATGCCTCCCCAAATCCACAGGTTGTGTGCTCAATGACAAATCTCGTGGTTTAAAGATGGTGGAACACGTCTCTAGCCTAGAAACAATTCTGCGAAAATTGGAGGTACAATTGGCCTTGGCAAGTTCTCTGATAACACTTATCATGCTCTTGACATGTGAGAAATCCATAATACCATAAATACAAAGAGATATAGCCTAGAACACAAAATTATGACATGAAATGAGAAAAACTGCAAAGTATTTTATTATTCAGAAACAAATTCAATGTTCACTTTCCTCTTCGAGGGGGCAACGTCCAACAGAGCAGAGCTCAATTAAAATAAAACTCGGCGATCTTTCCCTTACTACCTAAGACTATTTATAGCTAAATGACTTCCAAAACCCTAACTACTAGTGGTCCCTTGCATAACCTAGGTTAACCACCTTATTTATTAACTATGGTTTGTTTACAACTAATTGTGGTCCCTTTTCTCTAATGTGGGTCAACCACTTAAAATTATTAATGTGGTATTTATTGACTCTCTAACTAACTATGACTCTGACTCATCCCATTGGGCTTATTACATAAATCAAGGGGTTAGGGTTGGACCCTAACAAGGGAGATGGGTGGAATGATGAAGGAAATGTGGGAGGCTAGTTTGGGAAATGGAGAAATGAAATGTGGAACCCTTTCCTTCGACTGTTTTCCCCTTGACTGTGGATGGAACTGTGCAAAAGAAAATTATTAGCAAAATTAGTGTAAGGGCTTCTTTACCTCTGCTTGCTTCTTTCGTTTCATTTTTTTTTTTTTTTGAGACATGCAGTGATCCAGATCTTGGGGGAAGGCACCCAATATCAAAAACATTGAAATGGATCTTGGGGGGAGGGAGCCCCCCAAGATTTGAAAAATTGAAATGCCAGAGTAAAATAGGAGAACAAACATTAAACAAAGCCACCAAGAAACTTTTTATTAAAATAGAAAATAATTGTAAAAGCTACATTGTGGTGGACAATATGTCCTTTTACAAAATGTGACTTGTTACTTATAGTATTTTTTTAGTTATAATACCACAGGTAAATTCCAGAGGTGGGTAGGTACCATGGGTGATTGAATACCATGGGTGGATCTCACTTACAATACCATGGGTGAATAAATACCATAGGTGGATGTCACTTACAATACCATGGGTAAATTCCATAGGTGGATAAATACCTTGGGTGGATGAATACCATGGGTGGATCAATACCGTGGGTAGATGCCATGTACAATACCATGGGTATATTCCATGAGTGGATAAATACCATGGGTTGATGACTAACATGGGTGGATGCCAATTTTCATTTGGAGCATTCCTCCCTCCTTAGGAACAAACGGTCCCCATTGTGTGAAGTTCCTTCCTAAGAAGCCTTTTTTGAATATGAAGAGCCACCAAAGAGAAGGGTTTTGTGTGGTTAACCCATAATTGTGATGAATGAAGATCCGAGGATAGAGATACGCTATAATGCTTATGACCAATTATGATACTGATAATGTGCAACCTAGCAAATGGACATCGATGGAGTGTGCATTTGTGGATGACACATAACCATGACAAACAAATATCTGGGGATAGAGATACCATGTAATGCTTGTGACCAACTGTGATACTAATAGTGTGTGGCCTAACAAATGGTCTTTGATGACAAGGATTTTGTGTGGTTGACCCATAACCGTGATGTTGACTATCGATGAAGTATCAGGTGCTAACATAGCCTGCGGTGGGAGGGAACGTCTCCAAAGAAACCAAGCAAGATGCTGCTATGTTGAAACTGATGAATCTGAAGTAGGTGTCTGCTATCAGGGTGTGAGGGAACGTCTCCAAAGCGAACCTGCTCCGAATGTTGCTTCAAATATAAAAAATAATTTAAAATGGGCATAACTCAGTCAATATAACTTATAATCATTATTATAACCTGTTTTTGGAAAGAGAATGACCATTAAACATCTTCATGTGTGATTGAAATCACTATCTAGACTCTTTGGAAACTCAGGTTTGTGTTGCAACTATCCCGCCATCACAAAAGTTCTGAAAAAAATAGTTGATTTTAAATCAGTTATATCTCCCTCATCCGAACTCCAATTCAAACTATTTGTTTTTTTGAAATTGAGTAATTTTTTAAGAGAAGCTTAGATCCACAATTATTTTTCTAAAATTCTGCACAAAAACTGCAAAAAATGATAAGAGAGTTATCATCCAAGAATTGTTGTCAAAAAAAATTCTGCAACGTAGTTGATTTTAAATCAATGATATATCCCTCATCCGGACTCCAATTCGACCGATTTTATTTTTGAATTTAGGTACTTTTTTGCAAGGATACTAGATATGTAATTTTTTTTATAAATTTGGCACCAAATAATTTCACATATGATCTGCAAACTAGCCACCTAAAAAATTTCTGCAAAAAAAAGGAAGAAAAAAAAGTAAAAATTATTCCCGCTTTGCACAAGAAAGTGCTATGTGGAGGTTATAGCACGTGCATGAAGTTTGTTGAAGATTGTCGCAAAACTTTGAAACTAAAATATGAGTGAAACCCTCATTCCCATGGAGTTGTAACCTAGCTCTGATACCACTAATCCAGATCTTGGGGGAAGACCCCCAAGATAAGAAAAAAATGAAATGGATATTGTGGGGGGGGGGGGGGGGGGGGGAGGCTCCCAAGATCTAAAAATTTGAAATTCCAGAAGAAAATAGGAGAAAACACATTAAACAAAACCACCAAGAATTTTTTTATTAAAATAATGAATAATTATAAAAGCTACATTGTGGTGGACAATATGTCCTCTTACAAAATGTGACTTGTTACTTATAGTCTTGTTTTCGTTATAATACCACATGTAAATTACATGTGTGGGTAGATCACTTACAATACCATGGATGAATGAATACCATAGGTGGATTCCACTTACAATACTATGGGTAAATATCATGGGTGGATAAATACTTTAGGTGGATGAATACCATGGATGGATGCCACTTACAATATCATCGGTATATTCCATGAGTGGATAAATACCATTGGTTGATAAATACCATGGGTGGATTCAAATTTCCATTTGGATCATGCAAACTGCCTCTGAAGAGGTTTTTAATCTGCAGGCCTACCCCAGGTGCCTCAGAGGCGGTTTTCACCTAGGGATCTTTTCATTTTATCATATTTTTTGGCTCTTGGACTAACTCATGGATGTTTTCAACCCTATAGTTTTCCTTATATGCCTCATGGATGTTTTCACCTAGACCAGTTTTTTTTTTTTTTAGTTTTAGTTTTTTTTTTTTTATTTTTTTTTCTCCTTTGTTCCACCTTCTTTTTGTTGAGTAGAGGATGGATGAACAAAGGGTTGTGAGACCCGCAATTACATGCAACTCCTTACTTATTGAACTAGTAAACTCCTCTTTTGAAAGAGGCCTTTTGTATAGATTTAACTGGTAACCATTAACCAATAAGGGAATTCCTTCCTCATCAATTGTTCTTAGTTGTACAAATATATTCTCAAATATTTTCCCACTAGATAGGGGCCCAACCACCTTTTCATTAACTTCCCTTTGAAATCCTTGAACCTTGAATCATACAGGAGGGCCCAATCACCCTCTTGAAAATCTCTCTCCTTAATAGGTTTGCCATGCCAGATCATCCTTTGTAGCTAGACTACCTCATTGTAGAGGAGAGCCTGTAATTTGAACTCATCTAAGACATTGAGCTAAAGCAACCTTTCGTATTGTTTTGTAGTGAGGTCTAAATCCAATTGTGTTTCCATCCTCAAGGTATTGTACTCGAACTAAATGGACAATAATGATTTATTTCCATAGACCAATTTGAATAGGTAAATCCAATGGTGGTTTTCTAGGTGGTATTGTAGGCCCAAGTGGCCTCTGTAAGTTGATATGCCCAATACATTCTATTGTTGTTGACAACATTGGTTAAAAGTTTCTCCAAGGCTCTATTTGTGACCTCCACTTGCCCATTTTCCTGAGGATGATAGGCACTAGATTTCCTGTGCTTGATATGGTACTACTTCATGATTTCTTTAATAAAATTTCAGGTGAATTGTGCCCCTTTATCAGTGGCTAACACCCTTGGAAAACCAAATATATAAAAAATGTTCTCCCTTAGAAATTAAACCACTTTCTGCTCAATTGCATCCTTTACTACCTTTGCTTCTGCCTTCTTGGTCAAATAATCAGTGCACACAATGATGTAGCTATTTTTCCATGATGGGGGATCAATAGTCCCAATGAAATCCATGCCCCATTTCTCAAATGGCTCCAAAGTCACTTGAGGATTTAGGGGATTTTCATCCTTCGTTGTAGGCTTTCCCATTCTTTAGCACTCATCACATCTGGCAGTGTACCTCTTTGCATCTTGATGTAAAGTAGGCCAGTAGTAGCCAACTTGTTAAACCTTGAAGGTTTTCCTTCTAGCAGCAAAATGGACCTCATAGGATCCATCATGGTAGATTATGTCGAAGACCTCCTCTTATATTACACATATCCTCAAAATCTAATCTGGATCCAACATGAATAGATTTCCCCAATCCAAGCGAAAGGGGCACTCTTCTTGATGATCTCGAACTTCTCCTTGGACGATAGATTAGGAGGGAATCTCCGAGTAACCAAGTAGTTGGCTATATCAGAAAACGAAGGAGATAGCACCAAGATGGAAAAGAGGTGTTGATATGGAAGTTGATCATCTATCATATCCTTATCTCTAGGTAAGGTTACCCTTGAAAAAAAATATGTAACCACATTCTCTTTCCCTAGTTCGTCAATAATAGTTATATCAAATTGATGTAACAATAACAACCATCTAATGATTCTAGCATTGACATAAAGTTTATTCACTAAATAATTAATGGTTGCATGGTTAGTGTGAACAAATATTTGATATCCAGTGATATAGTTGCTAAACGTATTCAAAGAACATACCACAAGCAACAGTTCTTTTTAAATGACCGTATAGTTAAGTTCAACCTTAGTAAGGTTCTTACTGATGAAATATATATCATAGAGCAGTCTATATTCCACTTGTCCTAAGGTTGATACTACAACTTAATTTGATGCGTCTATGTGGATATGGAAAGGCAATGCCCAATTGGGGATCCTAAGGATGGCTGCAGTGTTTAACCTCTCCTTTAGTACTTCAAAGGCATCTTGACATCTATCTCTCCAAAAAGAAAAGAAAAAAAATCTGATAGTTGTCCCATAAGTATGGTCTCGGTGGAAAAATTTTGATGGAAGTGTGGGATGACAAGAAAGGGGTTGACGATAACAATGGGGATGTAGGATGAGTGTGCAAACCCTACAAGCCACTGATAGTACCTAAAGACAAAAAACAATACCTTTTCTTGCTCTCAAACTGATAACCAAATTGCAGGAAAATAAGCTAAGCAAGAAAGGATGAGTCAAATTTTATGACATCAAACAAAGAAGGATTTGATTTCATTAAGAACCATTTCACCTGACAACATCCATCTAACCTACATACATGAAAACTTAAAAAATATGATTTTAACTCCTAGATTGCAGAAATAGAGTATGTAAGAGATAATGAACTAAATCCTAGCAAATTTCAAAGGATAATTGTCGCATATTTTTGGCTTGTTCTTGTAGACTCCTCAACCACACTTCCCACAAGAGCGGTGGTAATTGTTGAAAATAACAAGAAGAAATGCTAAAAATAGAAGTGCTAAAAATAGCACTGTTATAAATAACGGTTTGGGTACCAGTGCTGGATTGAGCAACAAGGAATGAAAAATGGAATTGCTAAAAATAGCATTCTATTTTTGGCAGTTCGGGATGGATTCCAATTTTAGTCAGTCCCTGGACTAAAAATAGGAAGTAAAATTCGAATTTGAACTTAATAGTTGTTTGAAAATAAATTAATTAATTCTCCATGAGTTAATTAGTTGTGAAAAATCAAACATGAAGTCTATGTGAGGACATGCAATAGTTTCTCTATTAATTAAGGAATTTATCCATCAGTTAAAGAGATATGGATGAGTTTTAATTTGAGTTGTAATTAGTTGGCTCAGTTAACAGAGTCAAGTCCAGTTAGATTGATTTAAATAGTTTGTTTAAATTAATGTGAGTTCAGTTAGTTAATGCATGCTTGCATATAACTGCTACACTTCAGATAACTGAAGATTCTCTCATGAATAACTCATGCATGTCAGTTCAGATAGAGACCTAGTTGAGATCAGAGAAGGGATAGTGTACTATCAATTGGATGATTATTTTTCCTATAAAGGAAACTCATCCATGATGAGGATTTATCCCCTTCAGGACTGTGTAGTTGTATCAGAGGTTAGTGAGTGTGTGAAGAGGCCAATTCACACAAGTGGCTGCACTGGACCCCAATCAGAATTGCGCAAAGACATAGGAGGCTTGGAGGGCAGACCAGAGGTTGGATAGAGGCCTTTGACTATCTATGAGCAGCAGAGGTATTGTAGAGAGAGAAGGATAGCTTTTGAGTTGATTCGTTTTGTAATACCAGTTATATTTCCACTTGTATGATAATATAGAGATGGGGTTTTAGGCTAAGGCTTTCCCTGGGTAAATTCTTATGTGTTATGTGTGATAGATTCCTTCTTATCAGTTATATGTGTTCTTATTGATGTTGCTAATGTTCGATTAAGCTTCCGCTAAATTGTTTGTAGAAGTAGATCAAGTGTTTTGCTTTAGTACATTGCATTACCAGGTGATCTACAAGTGGAAAATTTCTACATGGTATCAAAGTGAGGTTTTGTAGAAAAAAACTACATGGTATCAGAGAAAAGGTGATCAAAGGAGAAAACAGTATACTCAGAGGAGATTTCAAAGTTTTGAGTTTTGGGCCAAGAGATTGCAGAGCAGATATGAAAATTTATATACAAAATTTTCAGAAACAAATAGCAGATTTGGATTCCTTGTGGAAAAATACCCAAATTCAAAAAACAAATCAGCTAAATCGGAGTTCGGATGAGGGAGATATCGCTAATTTAAAATCAGCTCTTTTTCTAGAAAATTTCGTCACGGTGGGAAAGTGGAAACAGATTGGTGTGCTAGCCAAGAACCTATATGCACTTTAGGTACAAGATTCATGCAAAGCCTTAAAGAGCAAGGCAAAGGTTCGATACTTGGTGGTTGAGAGGGAGTGTAAATTACCTCTCAACATGCAGTGCCAGAAGAAGTCTCAGACAATTGTGGAGGAGCCACAATTCATGAAGTAGCTTTAGGAGGTTGTGGAGTAGCCACAACTAGAGAAGCTGAGAGGAGATCGAGTAGAGACATATACTCATGCAGAGACCTCTAGTAGGGGGAATTTCGAGCCAGTTGGGCAGAGGGATCACATGCATCCATATCTCCAGGTAGGAGGTCGGGTGATGTGGAGTGATCGTCCTAAGAAGGTTGGAATAGGGGCAGGATCCTTGAGGTACCCAACCTCTTTGATTGGACTTTGCTATAGGAGCCCCGAAAAGGAGTAGCGGGAGTGGCTGAGTGGCTAGAGACAGATGCAGATGGAGCAATAGAGAGAGCTACAGTGCAGGAGTCCCAAAACTGTATAGAGCTAGCAGGTTGCAACAATGCAAGAGGCACAAGAGTGTTGCACTAGTGCAGGATGGCACAGAGAGGTGTGCAACGGTACGAGATGCATGGAGTGCTGCAGCAACTCAGAGGTCAAAGAGGGAGAACTTATCTGTAGCAGATAGAGCTTCAGCAATAGAGTATGTTTCTACCCCAACAGAGAGGTTAGTTGGGAGTTTTTTTGTTTCTAGAGTTGCTAGAGCAACCACACTTGGTAGAAGTGTTGCATGCAGAACATTCCAAAGGTACAAGATCGAGTTCAAGTTGAATGACTTTCTTGTTGAGATGGAGTGTTGAAAGTGGCAACAAGAAATGCTAAAAATAGAAGTGCTAAAAATAGCACTGTTATAAATAGCAGTTTGGGTAGCAGTGCTAGATTGAGCAATAGGGAATGAAAAATGGAAGTGCTAAAAATAGCATTCTATTTTTAGCAATTCGAGATGGATTCCAATTTTAGTCAGTCCCTAGACTAAAAATAGGAAGTAAAATTCGAATTTGAACTTAACATCTGTTTGAAAATAAATTAATTAATTTTCCATGAGTTAATTAGTTGTGAAAAATCAAACATGAAGTCTATGTGAGGACATGCAACAGTTTCTCTACTAATTTAGGAATCTATCCATCAGTTAAAGAGATAAGGATGAGTTCTAATTTGAGTTGTAATTAGTTGGCTTAGTTAACAGAGCCAAGTCCAGTTAGATTGATTTAAGCAGTTTGTTTAGATTAATGTGAGTTCAGTTAGTTAATGCATGCTTGCATATAACTACTGCACTTCAGATAAATGAAGATTCCCTCATGAATAACTCATTCATGTCAGTTCAGATAGAGACCCAGTTGAGATCAAAGAAGGGACAGTGTACTATCAGTTGGATGAATATTTTTCCTATAAAGGAAGCTCATCAATGATGAGGATTTATCTCCTTTAGGATTGCGTAGTTGGATCAGAGGTTAGTGAGTGTGTGAGGAGGCCAATTCACACAAGTGGCTGCATTGAACCCCAATCAGAATTGCGCAAAGAAATAGGAGGCGTGGACGGCAGACCAAAGGTTGGATAGAGGCCTTTAACTGTCTATGAGCAGTAGAGGTATTGCAGAGAGAGCAGGATAGCTTTTCAGCTTATTCTTTTTGTAATACTGGTTATATTTCCACTTGTATGATAATACAGAGATGGGGTTTTAGGCTGAGGCTTTCCCCTGGTAAATTCTTCTGTGTTATGTGTGATTAATTCCTTCTTATTAGTTATATGTGTTCTTATTGATGTTGTTCATGTTCAATTAAGCTTCCGCTAAATTGTTTGTAGAAGTAGATCAAGTGTTTTTCTTTAGTACATTGCATTACCAAGTGATTTACAGGTGGGAAATTTCTATAGTAATTAGGCCTGCAACCAAAATCTTCTAGAAAATAAACTTCTACTCAAACAAGGAAGGAAATGTTGCTACTAAAATAACGCATAACGAGGGATTGTAGACTTTGGGTTGGGCCCTAACCCAAGGGGACTCAGCCCTGTGCAACAAAGCTTAGATGTAAAGCATCAATAAACCTTTCATTAACATAAAATGGAGTTTAGACACATCATGCAATGATAGACTCAAGTTCCTAGCTCTTGATAGATATTCACTACTCAAAAAATTCAAATACTAATGAGCCCTTCGACTTGTTTATTTACACAAAGAGGATTGAGGGGAAACCTCCTTGAAAAGAGGACTGCTTCCCTCCAAAACTTCAAAAGAAGTGGATCTAGCTCCCTTAGATCCTCGCATTCACTTGAGTTCATTGGTTTCCAGTAGATCTCGAGTTGTAGATGAGTGTAGGTGAGTTATTCTAGGGATCACTTCGAGTCAAAGGAGAGTAAATGTAGGGAAAATCCTCCTACACATCCTCTATATGCCTCCAATGTGCCTATACACCATAAATGTACTAAAATGCTCCTTTTCCTACACATTACTCACATTAGGCCATAAAGCATGACAAACATCCTTTAATATTCCTATTAAACACATTATGGCCAAAAGGACGTTAATTAATGTGAGAAAAGGAGAAATTATAGGTTGGAGGATGGAAAAATGGACTTATAATATAACTCTTGATGGGACCTATCAATTATATTTATTCTCATGCTTGAGTTTCATGTAGATTTGAAGATTTTTGTTCTTGTTTAAATGTTGTAAAAGTATATTGTTTATGCAAAGAAAAAATGAGTTTAAATATTATTATGATTCTACAGGAATGGTTCAACTCTTGTTCAGGATTGTTTTATATTATTCTATTAAAACATCAAGTTCCTTATATGTAGGTTATTTTATTCAGTGAATTGAATAAAGATAAGTAAGAAAGGGGGTGAGTTTTGAAACATTTCGAGGTTGATGAGATGAATCCATTTCTCATTGTTTTCAAGTTGGAATCTTGTGGAGTGTTAAAACTGGGGTAATTCTATGTTCATGATTTTATAGGCACAATTCCTGAGTTGGGTCGAATAGGGGTGAAGCCCTAGAATACATTGTTTCCTAATAAATCTAATGCATGAATGGGCCTAAGCAATGTGAGTTCAATGGTGGGAGGGGGGGGGAGAGGCACCCGTCACTACCCTAGAATAATCCAACGGGGTGGGGGGGTGTGTTATAGGTAAAAATCACATGGAAGGTGTAGCGGATAGGAATATAAGTGTGCAATATTCCTTAATTTGATGGAATGGGACTGATGGATATATTATTTAGATAGATGGAAGACACTGAACAAGATTCATATAAATCTTCCATTATTGATGCACTAGTGGAGGAATTCTTATGTGATGTTAGATTATGCATATGACTGGGTTGGTTGACTAGACATAGGTCATTCAATGCCTTTCACTTATATTTCACCCTGCTACAAATGATGACTTGGTAAATCAATTCAAGGGCATGGAGGAACCATAGTAACACCTTTGATTTTTTCAAAAAAAGAGGACACAGAGGAAAATTATACATGATCAATGGGTTCTCCTATTCATTCATACATTGTATGTGATTCTAATAAGTTGGTATATTCAAGGGGAAATTAGGTGACATGTAATGGACTAAGATATTCTCAACCATCAACTCAACATAAATTTTATGTTACAGTTTGAGGATGTGGGATTAAAAAATGTTTTAGCACACACCAAACACATTATCTTCAATCAAGAACCAAGTAGAAATATGTGACCACCAACCAACTTATTCCTGCCATGGAAAACTGACTCGCTTGAACTAGATGGTCCACTATTTGATCATTGGAAGCAATGAAAGACATGACGAGGAATTAAATGAATTAAACAATAAGGAGACATATGGGAATTTCTATTTTGGTACTATGATTCTTAGAAAGTTACACCAATGTATAATTATGAAGTAAAAACTAAGCAATACAACAATGGTACTAAGGATTTTCCAAAGATGGAAATCATTGGAAACTATTAGAACATGAAGATAGTTACCTGAATTATCAATCTGCATAAGGAATATGGAGACCTATTGCAAAGGAGAATTAAGGAGATGAAAATTATTCTAGCTCTTCTAGGGAAATGTGGACTTTACATAATCCCTAAGTTAAAACCTCTATAAAATTGGCCATATCACTTCAACACCAAGTACAAGGAAAAGGTGTGTAAATAGATTAATTATATGCTTGATGTGGACTTTATTTTTCTAGTAGAAGAATTTCCAAACAGATAACTCGTATGGTCATCCAATATAAGAAGAATTCCAATAGCTACAAATGATGACTTGGTAAATTAATTCAACAGGATGGAGGATCCATGCGAACACCTTTGATTTTGTGAAAAAAGGCGGACAAAGAGGAAAATTATACATGATCAATGGGTTCACTTATTCATTCATACATTGTATGTGATCCTGAGAAGTTGGTGTATCCAAGGGGAAATGAGGTGACATATAATGGACTAAGATATGCTCAACCATCAATTCCATAAAACTTTTATGTTTCATTTTGAGGATGTAGCATTACAAAAAAATTTACCACACGACAAACACATTATCTTCAATCAAGAACCAAGTAGAAATATGTGACCACCAGCCTATTCCTTCCATGGAAAACTGACTCGCTTGAACCAGATGGTCCCCTATTTTAACATTGGAAGCAATGAAAGACATGAGGAGGAGTTAAAGGAATTACACAATAAGGACACAGGTGGGAATGTCTATTTCAGGAATACATCCTTAGAAAGTTACACCAATGTATAATTGGGAAGTAAAAATTAAGGAATACAACAATGGTACTAAAGATTTTCCAAAGATAGAAATCATTGGAAACCACTAGGACATGAAGATAGTTGCCTAAATCATCAATCTACATAAGGAATATGGAGACCTATTCCAAAGGAGACGAAAAGGATTTCTATCTATTCTAGCGAAATGTGAACTTTACTAGTCTCTACTTTAAAACCTCTGTAAAATTGGCCATATCACTTCAGCACCAAGTACAAGAAAAAGGTGTGTAAAGAGATTGACTATATGCTGGATGTGGAGATTATTTTTCTAGTAGAAGAATTTCCAAATGGATAAGTCCTATGGTCATCCAATATAAGTAGAATTCCAATATCTACATATGTGTATATTTGCATGGCTTAAACATAGCTTATGTGCATGAGTCCTTTCTAAAAACATTCACAAATGAGGCCTTGGAAAATTTGGGTAGTAGGAATCTTATTCCTTCATCGATGAGATTTTAGGATATTATCTGGTGAAAATGTCAGAGGACCAAAAAATGACCACATTTTTTATTGAATAGGAATCCTTTTCATATGTTTTCATGTTTCTCAACATGAAGAATGCAATTACAATCATTTTTTGGAACATTGTGACTCCATTTAAAGAATTTATTCATAAATTTTTGGATGATTGGACTATTTTTATTCTACTGAAGGAATACACATATCCATTTATATTGATGTTGAATAGGATCAAGCAGTTATATATCTCACTGAATATCAAGAAATGTATCTTCTACACATCCTTTGGAACTTCACTAAGCCACATACTATGTCTACTAATGGACCCTACCAAAATTTCTACCATTTTCTAGATATGGTAGTGCATCCTTCAATGCAACAATTATGGCATATAATTTATTACAGAAATTTCATCAGAGTACGCTAGGAGTGCTACATCAATGGGAAAATAGCTATAAAAAGACATGAATTTCAATTAGACATCAGAATGCCAAGTCACATTGGACATCCAAAAAGAAAACCCAACTATTGTGCAAATCATTTAGACTCTAGAATGGTAAGAAAATGTTCCACATTCATGTCAAATCATTTTCCATGTTGCCAAATAAAATACTAGTGGAATCCAAACAAATGCCTCTCAAACATGAATAAGGGTCGAAGGCTAATACCAATAGGCGGGGGAGTTGGGCATGCCCACACAACATTTTTTTATTATTGTTTTTAATATGTTTTTATCTATTGTTTTCCATTTTTTAATCATTTAATTTCTTTTAACTCTTTTAATTTTTTTTTTATTTTTTTAATTATGTTTTCAGTTAGACATTTCTTTCCTTAATTTTTTTAAATTTTTTAAATTTGTTTTTTTCATATATTTTTTTCTTTTTAAAATTTTTGGGTTTGCGTTTTTCTTTTTTTATAGTTTTTTTCATATGATTGAAATTTTTCTGGATTTTTTATAATCCTTTTATGAAATTTTTTTTTCTTTTTATAAAAAATTTAAACTCTTCTATGAAATGTTTTGTTTTGTTTTTTTCATTTTTATTTTTAATTTATATATATATTTTTTTCCTTCTTTTTTACTACATGGGTTGTATTAATGTTGGATTATCAACCCAACCCTACAATTTGTCAATTTGATAGTTGATTTTTTAGTTTTCATTAAAATGGATCAAGTCGGCCCCTAATGTGTATGAATTTCATGGCTAATTTTTAAGTTTTCATTACAATGGGTGAAGTATGCCCCATTACCTGTCAATTTGATGATTGATTTTAAAATTTTTGTTGCAATGTATCAATTTGTTTTAGGATAAGATTTTAAAAGAGCTATACTTTTAGCATTTAAAAAAATTACTTTTGGGATGAGACTTTAGATTTAGGTATTTATTTTAAAGGTTTTTTTAGCCAATATATTTGGTTTTAATTCCATGATTGAAAAATGTCAAAATTTTAAAAGTCGAGATATTTTATATTTAATGTCATGGTTCAAAAGAGGTGTTGTGATATTTATATTTAATTCCATGGTTGAAAATTGTTGGAGTTTTTAGGTTTTCTTGAGTTGTGACATTTTATCTTCAATGTTGTCATAAAAAACTATTGGAAATTTAAGGTTTTCTAGAGTCATGATATTTTATTTTTAATTTCATTCCTAAAAAAACGTTGGAATTTCAAAAGAAAAAGAGTTGACACACCATCAACACTTTTCTATTTGAGGTATTTTTTCATGTTATTTGCACAAAAGAAATTAGTTTTTAATGTTGTTAAAAAAACCCAAACCTTGGAAAAGAATATTGATGCAACATCAAAGTTTTTCATTTTTGAAGTGTTTTTAATGTTTATTGCACAAAAATTTTAGTTTTTAATTCTGTTGCTTAAAAAGATTTGGAATTTTAACAAAAAAAACTGTTGATGCAACATCAACATATTTAGTTTTCGGGGTGTTTGTTCATGAGTTTTGTGAAAAAATAGAGATTTTTTGGGCTAGAGTTCTTGTTTTCAAGTTATTGTTTTGGTTAAGTAGGTAAATTTGTTAGTTGATTGAGACATCACCCATCTTGTTGAGAAACTTAATAAAGATTGACATGATGATAAAAACATTGTTCTTAGTTTCATGAATGATTTGCAGCACAACGAGTGACATATGATTTATCATTTGACTAACCTGCAGAAAAACAATAGTGCTTACGGGAGAAACTAAGTCACTTAGTAGTGCTTACAGAAGTTCGGCCTCCATCTCATCTGAGAACAGTTCATCATAATCAAACGTGAGAATGTAAGTGTATCCACTTGCAAGGGTTGAGAAGTTTGTATTGGAGACCTGCTTGCCGTGACTAGCGTGTGCGCTTTCATAAAGTTAATAGTACGTGCTTGGGTGTCAATGGCTGCTGGGGTCCTCTCTGTAACTGTTCCAAACAGAAGTAAGACTGTTGTTAGTCAATGCAAGGTGGAGTACTTTCAGTCATTTTCCACACACTGGGTTCCCAAATTCATAACACGTTATTTTCAGGAATGGATATTTGTGGCGGGGTAAGGTTGTTCATACATCAGGGGAGCCATAAAGTTAATAGGTTGTTCATACCTCACAAAAGTTGAGAGGTTTGCATCAGAGACCTCCTTGTCATGACTTGCTTGTCGGCTGTCATAAAGTTATTAGTACATTTTTGGACGTTAATGGCTTCTGGGGTCCTCTCTGTCACTTCTCCAAACGGAAATAAGACTGTTGTTAGCCAATGCAAGGTTGGAGTACTTTGAGTCATTTTCTACACAATGGGTTCCCAAATTCATACCAGGTTATTTTGGAGTCACAGAAAGTCAAAAATGGATATTTGTGGTGGGGTAAGGTTGTTCATACCTCAGGGGAGCCATCATTGTAAATCATCGTCATTGCCTCCAACTAAGTTTTGCACGGGTCAC
Organism: Pinus tabuliformis; assembly: GCA_031772625.1. Lineage (NCBI taxonomy): Eukaryota > Viridiplantae > Streptophyta > Pinopsida > Pinales > Pinaceae > Pinus > Pinus tabuliformis. The sequence goes on from CM062811.1 coordinate 420,385,680, forward strand.
AGTCACTTTCTGCAGTGCAACACCATGGTGGCAGCTGGATATCTTATAAGTAACATTCCCAGAAAATACCGTGGCCATAAATATGGCTATGCTTGCAAAACACCCAATAGACTGAACTTGCAATATAGGCTTTTTTGGACACCTAATCCTAAATGGGTTAGTGTGGAAGTCGAATGGACAAAAGCAGTCCAAGAGACCATGGGATCTGAAACCCAAGAGTCACATAATGTACTATAAATGTAAATCATTTGTCAATAAAAATTGTACTGCACGTTTTATCTTTCATATCTCTTGTGCTGTCCATGGGTGTTTAACATGGTATCAGAGCCATGATGTGTGGCCTGTGTAGTTTTCTCATGGTTTAGCAACTGGTCTAAGCTGCCTTGAATAATGCTGGCCTAGTCTTCATTACCTGACCATTTATTTTAGCTGAGCGCATCAGATCTGCAACTAGGCATTGTATTCCTACCTGCGGCCTATCACAGTCTGCGCACTGGTATAACAGTGCTGCGATTTACCATGAGTGTTCTCCCTCATATTCGTATCTGTCATCTCTGCACCTCATTATAACCTGTTAGTGAGCAGAGCAACGGTTATTTCTTAGATTCTGAGTTGCATCACCTGAAATCTCCACTCGAATTGCGCATTCTTTTGTGAAGTACGTTGGAGGTCACAATCAAGGTTCGAATTTGATTCGTTGGGTCAGAGAGAGAGCATGTGTGCTGGTCCAGTAGCTATTTGACGTGTGAATCTGAGTCACAATAGCAGCTGTGATTGCCTCCATTGATTGTCCACACCTGCGCTGCCCTGACATATTCCATTTATGATTCCTGCGCTTCTCTGATCATAAACGTTTCATATTCTCGGAATGATGTCCATCAGTTACATTCGAATTTTGTCTGCCATATTCCCTTGAAACTACTGTTGCTTAAAACCTGACATACGCTTGAACCGTGGACGCTTGTGTTACAGTGTGTGGGGTCTGTCATATTCCATTTATCAGACCTGCGTCTGACATTACCTGCATTCTGAATAATTTCTCATTTGAATCAGTGTGTAGCGGTTTTGGACGGCCATACAGCTCCAGCAAAGTGTATCAGTGCAAGCATTGATGATTTTTTGAATGCTGCCTGACAAAGAATTGTGGAGGACGCATCTGGTATCATCGTTCTGAATGAGCAGTGCATTAAAACTGGTTCGTTGAAATTCGACTTTGCAAATGTAATTCAGCAGAGTATAAAAATAAAACCCTGGCAGCCCACTCCTTGTGGTTTCATTTGCCAAGGCTCGAACCCTTGCCACCCGATGCTAGATTTGATTCTCGGCGATGCGCGCAAGTTCCGCTGCCCCGACGTGGTTTTCTTCCTTTGCGCGATGCCGATTTTCCTCCTCAGTCCCTACTCAAACTAGAGTCGTCTCCCAGCGAATTCCGGAATTAGAAGTGCGATCTGAGAAGTGCGATACGCCTAGCAAGAAGACTGAAACATTCTAGCTATTCATGGTAGAGTTGTTCCTGAACTGTGCACAACATTAGAGCTCGGAGGCTGCGTCGTCTGTAGAAACCCGTTGTGATGGAGGAGATACTTCTCAGGAGAGTTTGTAGTCCGCTGTTGTGTAGTCTGTGTTCTTATTACAAGAATTTTGTCGCTCCTTGCGTTTCTCCCTAAACCTGCATTGAATCGATATATTGTAATTATCTTTGCACGTTGTGGTGTGTTTTGGTCTCCATCATACACTTTTTGCTTGCGTTGAATAATTGTGAAGGCAGTAAACATGAGTTTGGTATGCGAAAAAAAAAAAGGGCTCTCTCCTTCTGCGTCGATCCCTGAAGCATTGAATCTCTGCCTACAAACTAGTTGGTTGTTGCATTGAAAGGCCCATGACTATTACTTTCAATGGTGTGTACCTCTATAAAATTTAGACAATTAAATGGGTCAGTTCAGCTATTGAGGTCGTTGTTGCATTTAATGGTGCATTAAACTTTGGGTCCGTCTCTAGGGCACCGTAAAATTCTTAAATGGTTAAATGTTGGAAAGTGTGTTAGTATCTGGTTTCGTTGTCGTTGAATGATATATGAGGCGAGGGTATCTTGTGCGTTGAATTTTTTATTGAAGGCCGATAATTATCTCTTGTTCGTGCGACGGTGTTGGGGATGTGCAGTGCTTCATGAGGCCCTGGTAAGGATTTTCAAGGGCCGATTCCAGGGGTAGAAATCTTCAGCTTTACTGCAGCTTTCCATCGGTTGTGCTACGGAGAAGCTACTGAATGAGCTGGTATCCAAGATTTGTCATTTTCCAATAAATAAAAAAAAGGGGGCGTTGCAGGCGAAAGAAAGAAGAGGACTGTACTGCACAACCGTGCACACAGTCAGCTGCGTTTATTGTTCCAAAACGGCTCTGCTTGCTTATTTCACTAAGCGCCAGGGCGTCAAATTTCTTGATTCAGCTAAAGATTTAATGATCCGAGGCTTCTGTTGAATTGTTGCAAAATATCTTCAGAGCAGTTAATTCTTTTCAGGTTATTCTTCAGATCCAGCAATTTTTTTGGGGAAATGATTCTTGAAGATTTCTGTTGACATTTAGACGCTCCTATGCTTTAAGGGAAGGTGTAGTTGTGTGCATTTTTCTTTAATCTATGGGGCAAAGCAATGCTGCATTTATAGTTGCCGATATACGTTGCAGCAATATCTGGCTGCTTGAGGATTGCAGCTGGATAGGGATAAATCTTTAGTTTCGTTTGTGGCGGATCAAGTGCTTGACAGACGGCGAGCTGGCAGGTGCCTTGTTGAAAACCTTTGAGCATTTTGTGGCTTTAATGCTGGAAGAATCGCAGAGGACTTTGAGATTTTGCAAAGGTGGAGTTTGAGCCGTGTCTTTTCAGGCGAATTGAGGACTTAATTCACAGTCTTGTGATTTCCCTCGTTCGATCCTCACCGGTAACGGGTGCTTTGTTAGTGTTTTTTAATTATGTATACAATGATGATGAAGATTAAAGGTGTAATATCAAGTCTATGGTGACTGAAATGGAATGAAATATTCCTGACTTCAAGCTTTTAGCAAACTCAAAGCTTCACACTGGTCTTCCTATTTGAAGGGGTTTTGAAATTCAAGTCTGGCGGCTGAAATACATAGTTCAATTTATAAGACAAGTGTTATGACTTCTGCAAATTTTTGGGTTGTCATATATTGATTTACATTTTTGAAGAGATCTCATTGTGTAACCAGGTTCTCTACTTCTCAGCTACTTCTTTATTACAATTTGGCTAAGATGTTTTTCTGTGTAATTTTGCGCAGAATATGTTCATGAAAATATATATATATCATATGGTATGAAATTGCATGGTATATGGAAGTATATTGAGAAGTTACATACTTGAAGATTTTTTGATGACAAAGTGGTACACCAATCAATTTTTTTGCAGTGATATTATTATGAAATGGATAGAATGAGTGTTGTATTAGAATTACTGAATACTCTAATACATTCTACCACGGACAATACAATTATGATTGATAAAGCCATTGTCGCAAACATTCAAATCTGTTTGAAAAATGCACAAGAAAAGATAGAGTTTTTGCAGCTTGAATCACAACTGCAGTAGGAAGAATTACAACAATGGAGTCATCATTCTGAACCTGTTTCTGTTCAGAAGATTGAAACAGACTCCCATAAACAGCAAGTCAATAATGTTACAGATTTAGTACCCAATAAAGTAGCAGTTGTACATGTAGATGCAGAAACTCAATCTGCACTTCCCAAGCCCATCATCAGACCTTGGGAACAACTTGTCCACAACAAGCACAGAACTAGTCTTGGATATGACAAGGACTTGTCCTTTCATATTCCAGACTATGCCAAGCCCATTCAGTTTCAGAGTGTTGGATTCATTCATAACAGTTCACTTGCTCCTCATGACAGCTCACCTCCAGCTGTTCCAGATTCTGCCCATCTTCCACAGCAACAACAACAACAAAAACAACAGATCGTGAAATGCCAACACTGTGACCGAGTTGGCCATTTGAAAGATCACTGTTTTGATCTTCATCCATGTAAGCACTGTCATAAAACCACTCATTCTTCAAACAGATGCTTCAGAAACAAACGTCCTGCAAGAACAAAGATTCATCTTGGATGGATCGCTTCTTGGCAATGGGCATCAGCAGCCAAGAAGATATTCCAAACACATATCAGAACTTGTTCCAGAGTATTGAACAGTCTTGCAGTTGAGTTTTCTCCATCATCTCACCTTGTATCTGACAGGGGGGGAAATGATGGTCATCTACAAGCTTCAAAGTCACATCAAGTGATCCTGAGCCACAACCTGCCACACCAGCTTCAGAGTTGTAGCCAGAGACAAAGATGCCTGAACATGCCTTCAGTTGGCAATCTGAGAACACTTCCTCTAGCAGAAGACTCCAGCTTCTTGCCATTTTTGGAAGAGTTCCAGGAATTGCATTAAGCATTCCAGAGTTGTTGGTCATCCTTAAACCATCACAGATTGAGAACACTTACTCTAGCAGAAGACTCCAGCTTCTTGCCAGTTTTGGAAGAGTTGCAGGAATTGCATTAAGCATTTCAGAGTTGTTGGTTATCCTTAAACCATCACAGGTTGAGACTTCCCTTTTCAGGTTGAAGTTTTACCTTTTATGCGGGGTGAGACCTCCCTTTTATGGTTGAAGGTTTCCCTCTTTAAAACAATAGGATCACTTCCTCTTGCAGAAAACTTCAGTTTCTTGCCAGTTTTGGAAGAGTTCCAGGAACTGCACTAAGCGTTCCAGTGTTGGTGGTCATCCTTAAACCACTACCCTTTATACCAACATTTCATAGAGCACATTCAGCCTAGTGCTACCATGCATTTTTTTCACATTTTGTATTACAGCTCTCTTCTTGGACTCATACATAACCCTTCGGATTAAGGGGGGGAATGTTGGACACCTAATCCTAAATGGGTTAGTGTGGAAGTCGAATGGACAAAACCAGTCCAAGAGACCTTGGGATCTGAAACCCAAGAGTCACATAATGTACTATAAATGTAAATCATTTGTCAATAAAAATTGTACTGCATGTTTTATCTTTCATATCTCTTGTGCTGTCCATGGGTGTTTAGCAGGCTTGTGAGATACAGAAAAAACAATGGAGGATAAGATTGTATTTTGGAGTGTATTGTTGGAGCTACTTTCATGGGTTTCGCAGAAGATGAATAGAGCGCAAGCTCTTCCTCAAGAGGCTCAAATTTTACTGCTAATAAAATCTAGCTTGCAAGATCCTCATTCTTCCATGAAAAACTGGGTGGACTCCATTGATGCCCCTGCATTTGGGATGGAATTACCTGCGACATTTCTACTTGAAACTAAATTTCTGAAGGGTCCATTTCCTTCCAATGAAACTAAAGTAAATTTGTGGCTTCGATAGACAACACCAATGGATTCTCCAGGATTCTGGTACCGGAGGTTGGCATGGCCAAGATATTAGTCAAGCAAGCAATAATCACTTTTCAGGTCCAATGCCAAAAGGAATTGGTAACTTACAAATCTATGGGAAGTCAAGTGTGGTTCTTAATTAGATGAAAGGATAATTTTATATGGAAAGTTTATATGTCTTGAAAACGTTATAAGTTTTAGAAGTGAGTTTTTAAATATTATATATCAATATTTTTTTATTTTTTTTTTAGAGAATTGAAAATTGTTGTTTATGAGTTGTCAAAAAAAGTTTGTTAATGAGAGAAAATGAGCTATCAAGCTTACTAGTTTGATGATTATTAGTGTTAAACTTTAGTAATCATAAGTTTTAATTCCATGCTTATCAAATTGATGTATAAGACTTCTTTGTTGGTCTCACAATGGATCCATCACACTCATCTTTGCATAATAATTTGATCGTCAAAGTATATAGAAATGTACATACTTTTACAACCTCTAGATTTGAACTTGTAACCTCCTACAAAGAAACATATGTATTATACCCACTCAAAATGAATTGGTATAGGATTTTGATTTATTAGGAAGTTAAAAAGAAAAAAAATGAAGTAAAAGTGTATTTATATGGGTGTTTTTATAACAAAAAAAAAAGTAAGTAATTGTATTACTTATAAAATTTTAATGTTTTATTCTATATTATTTTTTTATAAATCAATTATACACCTAGTTAAACTCTATATATATATATATATATATATATATATATATATATATATATATATATATATATATATATATATAGGGTTATATTTACATTCTAACTATTTATGTGATTTTTGTGTACTTTAATTAACTACATAGTTAATAATATTTGTATTAATTATGTAGAGTACTAGGCTAGAGACGTGGTGGTTCCTATCATGGGAAATACTCCAAGTTATTTTCTGAGTCCTAACATTACAATGTACGGGACTGTTGTCTTCGGGCTATTGTACAGAGGGTTTCCCTTGTTGTGGCATGAGACAACGAACCTGGAATGCTCCCCTTTTTCGTAAGCTTAATTATACAACTAGATATGTATACAATTATATATATAACTCGTTTTATCTAGTCATTGTCAATATTCAATTTTTCTACCTATAGAAATTAAACAATAGATTTAGACTATAGGTCTTGCAATATTATACTACTTATTACCATATTTATTTGGGGTGACATTCTTTTTTTGTTTTGTTTTTGGTATTCATTCCCACCCTCATGGAAATACCAAAGTAATGTTTCTAGTTTAAACCTCTTACCATCCTCCACAACACAGGAAGAGTCGATCTTGCACATGTAGTCTTCTAGCTACATGTAACCAATTATAATAGATGCACACATAACTACATATACATGTACACATATATACCTATTACATTTACCAATATTATGAGGATTTTTACACCTTTTTTTTTAGATACAATACTAAAGAATTCAATATTCATATTAAAAAGCTTTTACATTCCCTCAATTAAATCAATCAACATAAATTCAATCAACGTTTATATACTTATCTAATTTCTTCCCAAAAATATGATAAATTCTTCCACATTCCTCCCAACCATTAACTAGCTTTGCCCACCTCGTTCCCTAAAGCTCTACTCCTCTCTGTGAGGAAAAAAACACATAATTCCTTTTCAAAATTTACCTCCTAAACCCTTTAGCAATGTCCTACTAATTACTTGGGTTCTAAACTTGTGTTTCTCTCCCAATCGTCCTATTTTCAAAAGCAACTATCATTATCTCGCATAGTTATTTTCTATAGGTTACACCTCATGAAATATATCCCCAATCATTAAATTTTGTTGGTGGTATTTCTCTACTAATAATTCTATTGAATAATGGAAAAAAGGAGATGTATTTTTTGTTCTATCCTCCTTCTTGGGCATACTAATTTCAATTATTTGCCCAATAGTTAGGAGTCAAATATCACATGATAGCCTTTAACATATTTTTTAGAATGTTAACACATCAAAACCATTTCATCATTATATATATTTAGGAAACTTGTGATTTATATTTTTTTATTTTATCTACATGGAAATATGATTTGGAACATGTATTCAGTCTGGTATTTACTTAACTAAGAGGGAAAGAATTCTCAGTTTTTAGAATTACTTTGTATAAAAAATATGAACAAAATAGAAGTCTGGGTTAGGTTAAATACTGACACAGAAGTTACATTTTCATATATTTAATAGGGTTAGCATGACCAAGGGATAACACTGAGAAGAGGCTCTCGTATTATTCCCCAATAACAAGAAGTCCATGTTCTAATAATAGAACTAATCCAAATTTAAATAGGAATGCAACAAATTACAGATATAACCATAAATACAGAGATGCAACAGAAATAACATTTCCTTTGATTAATATCAAATAATGAAATATTCTTACAAACAATATGTAAATGAGACTAACTCGGCTATGGTAGCTTATCTCTGAGAAGAGATGTGGTGGCTACATGCCTCTGAACTGTCTTACAATGAGGCTCAAGGGATTTTTTATTGTTTAACAATAAGAGCAAACCCTAAACAACCAAAACCCTAACCTGAGGAGATGTAACACCAAGAGTTTATGGGCCCCGTTGAGGTTAGTTGGGCAACCAACTTCCCGGGGTCATGACTTGGTCATATTATTTTTGTTTGACATGCATGATACCCCCTTGGAAATATCTCTCTGAGTACTACGATGGAAAAAATGATTTAATATAAGTCATTGGTGATATATTGCCAAGAAAACATCGTTTAGGGCCTCAAAACGGCTCTAGAAATTTAGGACCCAAAAAACTGCTAAAAATAGTAAACTGTGCTACAATTAAGGAAACTAAAAAACTGAAAGAAATAATGGTGGTGGTCCAAGTGGAATTGGCAGGTGGACATCAATATCCACCCGGATCATTCCTCCCCCCTTAGGAAGCAATGGTCCCCATTGCGTTGAGGAAACTTCTGTTGAACTTGGTCCTTGCTCAGCCACTTGCACTGGTGAACAAGTTGGCTTGCTTTCAAGACTCGATACAGTTGGATCTTCTGCTAGCGAGTGTTCTTGATTTGCATGTCCATGAACTGATCAGTTACAACTTGTTCCATGCAGTCTAGATTTAACTATGTTTGTGTGAGTTGTTCTGCAATGTCGGATGTGTCTAGTAATGGTGGCAAGTATGGCCGAAGGCAATCCACATTAAACATTAGGTGCAGGCCAAGGAATGGAGGAATGCTAAGCTCAAAATAATTATCTCCCACAGCCTTGGTGATGGTGTATGGACCATATCAAAGTGGGCGAATATTGTGGTGGGGCCCAATGAGGCACTCCTTCTGCAAATCTAGCCAAACTTTGTTGCCCACCTGGAACTTATGTGGCACTCGATGTTGATCATGTCGTTGCTTGTACTTTGCATTGGCTTTGTCTAATATGTAATGGACCTATTGGCAGATGTGTTGAATATGCTCAATGAAGCTATTTTCCTTGTCGACTTCGGATTGGACATGAGTCGAATCTCCCTGAGTTGCCGCAACTAGTTTGTCCACATCAATGGGACATAGTGGCTGGAATCCCAAGCCCACCTAAAAAGGGTTGTGGCCAGTCGAGCTGTGGAGAGCTTGGTTGTAGCTATGTTGGACATAGGGGAGGCTATCATCCCATGTGTGTGGATGCTTTGAGTTGTACATGTGTAGAATGTGTATGATCATCCTCTTGACGACCTTTGTCTGGTCATCAGTTTGGGGATGGAAAGCTGTGGACTTAGTGAGCTTGGTCTCCAACATCGACCAGATACTAGATCAAAATGCACTGAGGAACCTGCTGTCCCGATCTGAGATGATAGACTGTGGGATCCAAAAGTGTACCCACACTTGTTCAAAGAAGAGTTTAGCAGTGGCTTCTATTGTGAAACTCTTCTTGCGGGCCACCATAATGGCCATATTCGAGAATCTGTCGATGACCACAAAAACACAGTCATTTCCATGCTTATTAGAAGGAAGGCCTGACATGTAATCCATGGAGATGGATTCCCAAGGTCAACTAGGGGTAGGCAGCGGAGTATAGAGACCTTGCTTCTTGATGGTTGGTTTGGCAATGGGGTAGGCAGTACAGGATGTAATGTACTTCCCGACATCTTGTCGAAGATTCAGCCAATAGAAATACTTCTACAGTACTCCCACTATTTTCTCAACCCCGAAATGCCCAGCAGACCGACTGTAGTGCACCTCCCAAATCATCTTCGCATGCTCGCTTGAAGGAACACAAATGTGTCTCATATGGCATAACAGAGCATCCTAGAGGTAAAAACCTCAAACTTGCTAACCCTCCAAGACCGTATGGTATGCATGGTTGAATTCTAGGTCACTTTTGTAGAGAAGTGGCCAATTAGAAGTCTCGCACCCACAAGAGTTGAGCACAGTAGTTAACGCCATGATCGGTGGTCAGTTGAGGCAATATGAAACATTATTTGTGTTGCCCTTCTTGTACTTGATATTCAAATGAAATTGTTGCATGTATGTGGGCCACTTTTGTGGCGATCATTTTGTAGCTTACCTTGCATCTGTATGAACTGCAAGGGTCGATGGTCTGTGTGGATGACCGTTTCCTTCCCCAAAATGTAATGCTTCCATTGTTGGCAAACCTGCACAATGGGATACATCTCTTTATCATAAGTGGGATACTTTCGGACTGTGTATGAAATTTTATCACTGTGATATGCCACTGGATACCCCTGTTGAGTAAGGCCTACCCCAATAGCATAGTCATAGGCATCTATCTCAATCTCAAATGATTGTTGCAAGTCTAGTAATGTGAGCACTGGTGTAGAGCATAGGTGATGTTTCAACTCTGAAAATGCCTTTTATTGAGTTTTAGACCAGAAGAATTTTTCTTTTTCTCCTCCTTTGGTGACTTGACTCAAGGGCCAAGTGATATGAGAGAACCCCAACACGAACCTGCGGTAGAAATTGGTAGGACCCAGAAAGCTGTGGAGCTTTGTCAGAGTGGTTGGGGCTAGCCAATCCTGAATGACTTGGATCTTGGCTAGATCCACATGCACCACTCGTTCATCAATAATGTATCCCAGATACTAAACCTAGGTCATGCCAAAAGTGCATTTCTCCAAATTATCACACAGCTTGTGTTGCCGTAGTGTTTGGAGAACCTGCCAGATGTGGTGGAGGTGATCTTCCCAACTCTGGCTGAAGATCATGATGTAATCCAAGTATACCACTCCAAATGAGTTGGTGAATGGTCGTAATATGTAATCCATTAGCCTCATGAAGGTTGCAAGAGCATTTATCAACCTGAAAGGCATAACCAACCATTCGAAAAGGCCCTCCTTGGCTTTGAAGGTAGTCTTCTAGACATCGAAGGGTTCAATTGGTACCTGGTGATATCTAGACTTCAAGTCGATCTTGCTGAAATATTTTTCTCCCTTGAGTTGGTCCAGAAGGTCATTGATCCATGGGATTGGGTATGTATTCTAGACAATGATCTTGTTTAGCGTTTGATAGTCAATACAGAGTCTCCAAGTCCCATCCTTCTTCTATACCAACACAATCGGGCTCCCACAGGATGATGAACTCGGCCGAATGTGACCTTTCTATAGTAGCTCCAGAATTTTCCTCTTGATTTCATCGTTCTCCATAATGGAGGGTTAATAGATTGCTCCATTGGGTAACAACGCACCTGGGGTTAGATCGATGGAGTGCTTGATCTAAAAGTGCAAAGGCACCCTTGCAGGGGAGGTGAAGATGTCCTTGCAGTCCTCGACGACCTTTTCCATCTGTTATTGTTGTGTGGAGGGGCCTTGTCTAAAGGTCGTGGCCACTGTCTTCTTCTTTCCTTGAGGGCATATAATCAGGAAAACAAATTTCCTGGTTTTTGAAATCAGCTTACTGCATTGATTTGTAGTAACCAGAGAGATGGCGGTAGGCGAGGTTACCTCCAGTATCTTGTAAAATGTATTTCCTAATGTAACAATAATAGTGCGAGGCCTTGACTCATACACAACATGCCACTTCCAAAAGTATGGTTGGCCTAATAATACATCACAAACATCAAAGGAAGCAACATCAGATAATATCGCATCCATGAAGGGATTGATGTTGTATGGAAGGCAGCATTGTTGGCTCACACGCAGATCCCATCCTTGGTGAAGCCACCCGATGGTGTACAGTTGTGGGTGTGTTGTGGTCGGTAAGCTCAACCGCTTCATGACCTTTGTTGCAATGAGGTTCTTTTAGCTCTCGCCGTCGACAATGAACTGTAGTGAGGAACCCTTCACCCACATTTGGAGTTGAAGAGATGCTCCTCCTCCTCTGGATCTTTGGGTTCCTCCTTTTGGATCTTTGTGGTGGCAATGGTTGTGGTGGGCTCTGCATCAATAATCTGCTTCCCTTTGTCATTCCCTTTGTTGGGTTCTAACTCAGAGTGGGAACATGCATCTGATTCTGATGCCTTTAGCTCAGCCACAAGTGATTTCTTGGCCTGACACTCGCTTGTGTTGTGGGTGGAGCTCTTATGGAACTCACACCACTTTCCCATGTCCTTCTTCGACTCTGCAATGTCTTCCTTTGCTTATGGCCTTGGTGGGTTTTCCTCGGCCATCCCGCCTTGGATTTGTCCTTTGTTCTGCTATTTGGGGGCACCTTTCCCTTGCTTCGGATTCACATATCCAAAGTCTCGCTTCTTCTATTTAAACTTTTTCACAATCTTGACAGCGTATCGGTATGTCGTGCCGAGTGAGGAGATTTCCAAGAACTCCATCTCGTCCTGGATGTATCTATGTAGGCAACCGCGGTACTTGAGTACCAAATGTTTCTCAGAATCCTTGATGCCCAACTTCATGTGGAGGGTATGAAAAACATTGGTAAACTCTAGCACATCTTGGTCCCTTTCTTGCCACAGCATTGTCCACTTTATGTATTTGTCCTAATAGCTCCCGACAGGGTAGTACTGCTCCTTGATGGCATCCCGGAATGAATTCCAAGTGGGAGCAGCTGAAAACAGTGAGTTCGTACTTTCCTCCTTCTACTCACAATAGGTTTCCCACTATTCCTTGACATGGGGGGCGGCTTTGAGAAGAGAAAAAATAATCTTTTCTTGGCTAGAAAAATGATGAACAAAAAAGTATCCTTCTAACAGATTCAACCATTTATCTATGACGTTTGCATCTGTTTGGCCCTAAAATATGGGAATGTCAAAGTTTACTTGTACCTTAAAAGGTGTGGATCCTCTAGAGTGGTTGTTAGATGTGGATGCACTACGTGTGGGAAACCGTTGAAGAATCTAGGCAAAGTTATCCATCATTGTGTTCCTTTTTTTCTCGAGGGCCTCCTCGAGCAATATTTTGATAGGCTCTCTTGCTCCCTCATCTTTCTTTTCTTCCTCCATGGGAGGCCGTTGGAATTTACAAGGCTAGTCTTGCAAAGGTTCGACTTGTTCGAGCCCTAACTCCTTATATCCCAACCTCGTTGGGGACATGCAAAGAAAAACAGAGAAAGAGCATACTGCTCTGATACCACTGATCTGAATTTAAACATGAATGCAACAAATTACATATATAAACATAAATACAAAGATGCAGCAGAAATAACATTTCCTTTGATTAATATAAAATAATAAAATATGCTTACAAATAGTATGGAAACGAGACTAGTTGGGTGATGGTAGCTTATCGCTGAGAAGAGATGTGGTGGCTACATGCCTCTGAATTTCCTTACAATGCGGCTCAAGGGCCTTTTTATTATTGAACAATAAGAGCAAACCCTAAACAACCAAAACCCTAACCCGAGGAGATGTAACACCAAGAGTTTATGGGCCCCATTGGGCTTAGTTGGGCAGCCAACTTCCCGGGGTCATGACTTGGTCATATACTCAAGTAGAGTGATGTTAGACTCTACCATTGAGTCTTATGAATGTTAATATGAAAAATCTTAGTTACAGAGAAAGTAAGCTAGTCTCTTAGTTACAGAGAAAGTAAGCTAGTTGTGGCTATTGCCAAACCTTGGCATACAATTCAACATTGAATATGCTGACCTTGCACCAGAAGAACAAGAGAATAAGAAGTTAGCCACAAGGTACATGGAAAAGCCAAGTCTTAAAAACCGTCATACCCCATTTCTTTCAAAAATCCTCATGCAAGGATTAGAAATGGCCTATAACTAATAGGAATAACTTCACATAATGAATTACATGAGAAAAGAAATAATTTAAACTGGATTCTTGAACAAAATAAGGAGGAGTATGAATTTACATGAGAAAATTATAGTGGTGGCTATAAAATCTTATTCCTATGACATAATTAAACTTTATTTGAAAAGAAGAGTTTGTAAAGGAAATCTAGGAAAGAATAATATGTTATTTTTTTCATTTATTACAAGAAGGTAAAAGAAAAATTACATGGATTACCATCTAGAAGAGTGTGCCAATGGTGACTTGCAAGGAAGCTAGAAAGAAATCCTAGCCTTGCAAAAGGAAAATTGTGGAACTTTATTACCAGTACATTACCTTCAGGTTTAGGGAAAAATCAATGAACACAATGGAAACTATATATATATATATATATATATATATCGTACTTGTAGCGTTGTAAAATCTCTCTAAATTCTGAAGCCATAACTCAAAAGGTTGGAATTGTGGCCTAAGAACGTAATGGATAGATTACAGGTGGAGGAGGATTTCATCTTCCTTGGTATTAACACATGAACAACTCAATTAACTGGTGTGTGAGGTCAATAATAGAAATAAAGTAAAAATAGAAATGAAGAAGCCAAGGTAAGAGGTTACCTAAAGAATTTTCTAGGTCAAGGGCTAACTATTCCACTCGGTGGAAAGAAAAAAAAAGAGTTAGTCACAAGCTTAGCTGCAACGGTATCATCTTTAGTCAGCTAGAATCGTAGAAGAATTTTCTACTCAAACCTTATACCTGCAACAACAAAATATTATTTAGCCACTAGGATAAGTTGGAAAATATAATCTTAACTAAGCGAAAGGAAAATAGTTTAAGTTCATAAATTTCATGAGGAAAATCAACCTTAGAATGAGCATACATGTAACAAGGAAAAACAAAATGATATTTTGGCATTACCTGAGTTCATAGTAGCCTTCTCAAAAAATTAGGACTATGGAATGGATAAGTCTGGCTATAATGGCCTTCAAGATAACAAAATACTAGGCAAATGAAACCCTTGAAAACCCTGTCAATTACAGAGTTTATGCGGCCAACATTCGGGATGTAAATTACCTTAGGAGTGGGAGGAGAGGGTAGTTACCCTACCACCCCGTCCAAACGATAACCATCGTCATATCTCCAAAAACAAATCATGATTGTGCTCACTTTGGCCGACCACATGGCTAGGCGAGGTGTCACAATCAAGATAGGACACATTACGAGGCCAAGACGTAAACACGAGCTCATAATTCTATAATTCCCATAAATTCAAATTAAAAGTTGGTCTAAAACATAATGTTTTTATACCAGAACAAGAAATAATGGCACCGTAACAACGTCTAGTTGTAGGAAAATTGAAATTCTAATAGATTTCCTTTAGAGCATTGCGGTTTCGACATTAGAGAAGGGATGATTATAAATATGTTATAACTGTAAGGTAATGTACGGTACGTTGCCCCATATTTTATTCAAAACCTTTTGTTTTTTTTTTGTAAACAATAACATTTTGGCCTAAGAGGCTAGGTAGAGCTATGATAGAATATTTGAAGGTTTAAGAAAAGCAATTGGGTAGAAGACCTAGTAGCAAAAGTGGTTCTTGAAATGGAAATGAAATTATTATGAAATGTAAACTTTGAGGTTGGGAACTTAACTGGTTGAATAATATTTGTTTTCCTCCATGGTATAGTAAAAACAAAAATTGAGATGATTATGGGAAGTAAATTTGAGGTTCTTTACATACGGTATAAGAGCCATATGTTACAATATTGTGTCTTATGAGACCAAACATAGCTAAAATTAAACATTATAAATGTTTTTCACATGATGAATTTTTGGATGATTGGACTATTTATGTTACAATATTGTGTCTTATGAGACCAAACATAGCTAAAATTAAACATTATAAATGTTTTTCACATGATGAATTTTTGGATGATTGGACTATTTTTATTTCACTGAAGGAATACACATATTTCTTTAGATTGATGTTGAATAGGATCAAACAATCTCATTGAATGTCAAGAAATGTATCTTCTACACATCCTTTGGAACTTTAATAAGCCACATACTCTGTAAGGAAGGTCTACTAGTGGACCCTACCAAAATTTCTACCATTTTCCATATGGTAGTGCATCCTTCAATGCAACAATTATGGCATATAATTTATTACATGAATTTCATCGAGTATGTTAGGAGTGCTACATCAATGGGAAAATAACTATAAAAAGACATGAATTTCAATTAGACATCAGAAAAGTCACATTGGACATCTAAAAGAAAACCTAATTATTGTGCAAATCATTAATATTCTAGAATGGTAGGAAAATGTTCCACGGTCATGTCGAATCATTTTCCAATTTGCCAAATAAAATACTAGCAGAATCCAAGCAAGTGCCTCCAAGACATAAATAAGGGCCGAAGGCTAATACCAATAGAGGGGGGGTTGGGCATCCCCACACAACATTTTTTATTATTGTTTTTAATATGTTTTTATTTATTGTTTGCCTTTTTTAATTATTTAATTTAATTTAATTATTTTTTTAGATTATGTTTTTAGTTAGACATCTGTTCTCTTAATTTTTTTTATTTTCTTTAATTTGTTTTTTCTTTGAATTTTTATTTATTTATTATGATTGATTTTTTTTTTAATCTTTTTATGCAATGTTTTATTTTTTAAATAAAAATTTTAAACTCTTTTTTTTATTATTGTGTTTTAATAGTTTTTTTTTTGCTTTTGTTTTGCTTTTGTTTTGTTTTTTCCATTTTTATTTTTAATTTATCTATTCTTTTTATTTTCGTTCTTTTTTTCTACATGGGTTGTGTTAACATTGGACTAGCAACCCAACCCTACATTTTGTCAATTTGATAGTTGATTTTTTAGTTTTCATTAAAATGGATCAAGTCGGCCCCTAGTGTGTATGAATTTCATGGCTAATTTTTAAGTTTTCATTACAATGGGTGAAGTATGCCCCCATTACGTGTCAATTTGATGATTGATTTTTAAATTTTCGTTGCAATGTATCAACTTGCCTTAGGATAAGTTTTTAAAAGAGCTATACTTTTAGCATTTAAAAAAAATACTTTTGGGATAAGACTTTAGATTTAGGTATTTATTTTAAAGGTTTTTTTAGCTAATATATTTGGTTTTAATTCCATGATAGAAAAATGTCAAAATTTTAAGCTTTTTCAATGTCATGATATTTTATAATTAATGTCATGGTTCAAAAGTGTCAAAATTTTAAGGTTTTTGAGAATTGTGATATTTATCTTTAATTCCATGGTTGAAAATTGTTGGAATTTTTAGGTTTTCTTCAGTCCTGATATTTTATCTTTAACGTTGCCATCGAAAACTATTGGAAATTTTAGGTTTTCTAGAGTCATGATATTTTATTTTTAATGCCATTGTTAAAATAATGTTGGAATTTCAAAAGAAAAAGAGTTGATGCACCAACACTTTTCAATTTTAGGTATTTTTTCATGTTATTTGTGCAAAAGAAATTAGTTTTTAATGTTGTTGTTAAAAAAAAAAACCAATCGTAGAAAAAAATGATGATGCAACATCAACCTTTTTCATTTTTGAAGTCTTTTTCATGTTTATTGCAAAAAAAAATGATTTTTAACTTCGTTGCTTCAAAAGATTTTGAATTTTAACCCAAAAGAAAGCGTTGATGCAGCATCAACACATTTAGTTTTCGGGGTGTTTTTTCATGAGTTTTGCGCAAAAATAGAGATTTTTTGGGCTAGAATTCTTGTTTTCAAGTTATTGTTCTTGTTAAGATGGTAACTTTGTTAGTCGATTAAGACATCACCCATCTTATTGAGAAACTCAATAAGACCGATGTGATGATAGGAACACAGTTCTTAGTTTCATGAATGATTTGCAACACAACCAGTGACATATGATTTATCATCTGACTAGCATGCAGAAAAACAGTGGTGCTTACATGAGAAACTTGGCCACTTAGAAGTGATATTGGCCCACATGGAGAAGCATGTTCAGTGTTGCTTCATGCCTCCTTCATCTCCAAACTCTAGACCAGAGCATCCACCTTGAATCCTAATCAATTCCTCTGATTTGTAATGCTAGTCGACTGCATTCTGGTTTTTGAAGACCTTCCAGTATAATGTCTTTCCAATTCTGGTCAAAAAAGTTATTTTCGAAATTAACTATCTTCTTTCGTAATTAACGATTGGACAAAAAGTCTAGTAAGAATAATCAATAAGATTTTGGAAAAATGTATAAACTAATATAATCTTTTGACATAAAGGAAATTCCTAAATTCACAAAAAATTGTAACATTTTATCAATATTTAAAAAAATGTATTTTGATTATATTTTATAATGAAGAAAAAGAAGAACGTCGAATAAAAGCTAATATGACTTATAGAATCTTAATAAGTTAATGTATTATTTAGCAACCCTAGGTGGTGATTCCCATGATATGGTTCAAGGCTTAAAACTCCCCTTTGATTATGTGGACCCTATTTGGGGCCATGATGGGTTTACATGGAGGTTAGAGTGGTAACAATAGGAATCAACTCTCTATTTATGAATCAACTCTTTAATTATGAGAACAACTCAATTGCCCATTCTTCTAGATAGCATAGAAAAATTTAAATTTTAATTACCTTTTTATTGAAGACGTTCATAGATTTGATGAGTTAGAAGCTTAGGAAAATTGGTAATTTGATAAATATTTTGAAATTGAATTCTAATTATACATATAGGCATGTCTATTTTGGAATAGAGTTTCCAAAATTTTAATTTAATTATTAATAATTATTAAATGGATGATTGAGATTTAATGTCCACAGGAAATATTCTTAATACTAGTCACAATTAGAGTCTCCATGGTAAAGTGAAAGTGAATTTTTACGATTAAAAATGTTGAACATGTTTTTTTTTAATGTATATATTTTTAGTTCATATATTAATTTTTTATAATTAATTATAATGCTAATAATTTAAAATGAAATGATAGTTTAGTTAATTTTTATAATTATTTTATTTGTTTTTTAATTTTGAAAATGTAAGATGTATTATGAAGTAAGGCTTTTGATATTTGTCATGGGTTGAATTTATCGACATTTACTAACCTTTTAATTTATATGATTGAGCTAGTTTTTGTATGGGTAAGAAACTCAAAGAGAAAATGTTTTTTATCTTCAATCTTTTAAGTGTGACAAAGACAACAAGTTCTTTTATTCCTTATTCTATAACATGATTTCTCTCTTTCTGACATTAGATTTGGCGGTCGAACCTACTCTTACAACCTTATAACAAGGGGTCATGCTCCACCACTGAAGCTACTTTGATGAAGAAATATATCAGAAAAGTTGAAAGGAAGATCACAACATTTCTCCCAACAACCTAATTTACATTCAATTGACAAAATATTAAATACAGTGTATTTTAAAAAATGATAAATTAATTTCTCCTAGATGAGTGGGCTTAATGGTTAAGAGGATGTGTTTCCTCCTAAGAGGTCACAGGGTCAAAACCAAAGAGCGGTAGAGTATGTATGCTTTCGTAGACTTAGCGTCAAATCACACATATGTGGGTCCCTTGTCCCACAAACAAGGGGGTCTCGTACACCAATTTGGTACAAACGAAGGGGCATCATACACAAATTTGGTATATAGCTTGTGTCGTGACCATAAAATTAGATAATAATAATAATTGTTTACTAGTATATCTTTTACTAAATATTATTTTAAATATAGAATTTATTATCACTGTTATTATTTTATTTTAAGTAACGGAATTAATAATTAGGTAGTACTCTCATGACACAAGACTCACACATAAGTAATTAAATATTTGAACATAAAATATCTAACTCAGAGTACTTTACATTTTCACAAGCTTATCTAAACTCTCCGGACAGAAAGAAAAAAATATTGTTATTATTACTTATATAATAATAAAAAATAACTATAAATTAATTTATAAAATATTTTTTAACTATTCCATCATAAATACAATAAAAAGTGAAAATTTGTTAATAAATTTCAAAAAAATAACTATAAACTAATTTATAAAATATTTTTTAATTATTCCATCATAAATACGATTAAAAAGTGAAATTGTGTTAATAAATTTCAATAGAGCTATCTAAAATATTACAAAGAAAACCCATACATTTATATGAAAGCATTTTACTGAAAAAAAATATCAAAAACCTTCAAATAAACGTTACCCAAACACTTAAAAAGACTTCATGAAAGTGATGGTTTGCCCAAAATTATCAACAACGTTGGAATAAACACCAACCAAATATTTCAAAGCTTCAGCAACTTTTAAAAATATTTCTTAAAATACGAAACAACGTCACCGGAAAAAATAAAGTTAACCATCAATCGATAACAGACGAATATTTTTTTTGTCCTATTTGCAAAAGAGGACATACCACGTGTAAATTTTATCCACCACAGAAGTTCGGCCTCCATCTCATCTGAGAACAGTTCATCATAATCAGACGTGAGAATATAAGTGTATCCACTGGCAAGGGTTGAGAAGTTTGTATTGAGATCTCTTTACCGTGACTTGTTTATCCGCTTTCATAAAGTTAATAGTACGTGCTTGGGCGTTAATGGCTGCTGGGGTCCTCTCTGTCACTGCTCCAAACGGAAATAAGAGTGTTGTTAGTCAATGCAAGGTGGAGTACTTTGAATCATTTTCCACACATTGGCTTCCCAAATTCATAACAGGTTATTTAAGAGTCGCACAAAGTCAAGATTGGATATTTGTGGCTGGGTAAGGTTGTTCATACCTCTCCTCTTCTCAGAGAAAAATCTATCATGGGAGGTCCTACAAAGGAAACGCTGGCAAGGGCCGAGCAGGTGTCAGATGTGCCTCTCAGAAACAGAATCGAACCTGCACATGTTTTTCCAGTGTGCAGCCACTTCTTCTATCTAGTATGAACTTTCTTTACATTTTGGTTTCTCTCATCAGTCGTTTTCCTCTGTACAGGATGGTTTTTCTTGGTGGAGCTCTCAATGCCCTGCTTGGCGCTCCCTTTTTGTCATCTCCTGCTGGTTCCTATGGTCATGGAGGAACGAATGTATATTCAACAACTCAAACAGGTCTCTAGCCTCCATTTTGAATTCAATATTGGGCCTCCTGCCCCCTTGAATTCTGAACATGCGCTCTCGCTTCATCTGGAGAGTTCTTTTGCTGCATTAACTGTCATAACTGCCTTTTGGTTTCGGGCTCTCAGGCTTTCTTTATCTGGCTTACATCTGGATTTCTCATGTATATGCGGCTTCTTATGCGGCTTCTTATGCTTATTAAGCTTATTATCCTTGCCTCTTCATATGGATCCATGTCTCGGCAGTCTCTCTGTTGGACCGCTCCATCAAGCTTTTTACAGCTTCTGTTTGTATTCAGATCTTTATATGCCCTTAATATAATCTATTTTGATTTTCTTTCTGAAAAAAAGTTGTTCATACCTCAGGGGAGCCATCGCTGCAAATAATTGTCATTGCCTCCAACTAAGTTCTGCACGGGTTAGAGTTACTTTCTGTACTGCAACACAATGGTGGCAGCTGGATATCTTATAAATAACTTTCCCAGAAAATACCATGGCCATAAATATAGCTACGCTTGCAAAATACCCAATTTCCTGAACTTGCAATATAGGCTTGTGAGATACAGGAAAAACAATGGAGGATAAGATTCTATTTTGGAGTTGCTTTCATGGGGTTCACAGAAGATGAACAGAGCGCAAGCTCTTCCTCAAGAGGCTCGAATTTTACTGCTAATGAAATTTAGCTTTCAAGATCCTCATTCTTCCATGAAAAACTGGGTGGACTCCATCGATGCGCCCTGCAGTTGGGATGGAATTACCTGCGACAATTCTACTTGAAACTAAATTTCTGAAGGGTTCTTTTCCATCCAATGAAACTCAACTAAATTTGTGGTGTCAATAGACAACACCAATGGATTTCTGGTACCGGAGATTTGGCATGGCAAACTTATTAGTCAAACTTGAAGCAAGCAATAATCACTATTCGGGTCCATTACTAAAGGGAATTGGCAACTTGAGGCAGTTGGGCGATCTGAATCTGCAGAAGAATATGTTGGCGGGATCCATTCCTGTCGAAGTTGGTTCCTGTGTTTCTTTGGCTGTTACTAATCTTGCAGAAAATATTTTGCAAGGATCCGTTCAAGAGTCACTGGGATATATTGCTAATCTGACTTGCTTTAATATTTTAAACAAAAAACTATTTGGTTCTGTGTCAAATAGTCTCGGTATAGTGAAGCTCACTTTTCTTAGCTTATCCAACAATCATTTAATAGGGTTTGTTCCAGATTCACTCTTTAATGAGGTTAATGGAAAGCTTTTCAGGGAATCCATTGCTCTGTGCTAAAAGATCTGGAAACGATAATTATAATAATAACAATATAGGGGAGGGATGCCATTACTTGTGCGTCTTCCCCTCCACCTCAGCCACTGGCATGTGGCTCCCGCAGGCGCTTGTATGACACTTGCCCGATGTGTTGTGCCACGTGTTGTGGTGGGTGTCAAGGTTTATAACCCTAATTTAAACCCTTTTCTGCCTCCTGCTTCCGCCTATTTGTCGCGATGTTTGCTCTGCTCTGTGTATTGCTATTCGGGTCCGCTATTTGGGCGAAGCACTCCGCCGATAGTGGCGCGGGATGGGTCCATTTCCTATGCGGCTTGTCCGCCATTGTTGGCCTGCTAACCCTGCTTAACTGCTTGCACGTGCTCGTTATCTGTACAAGGTTTCCGTTGTTCTTGTTTCATTCTGTCTGTCAATCTTGTTCGTTCTGGACCACCAAGGGTTTACACATACCTTGGTGGTTGTTTCATTCACGCGGCCTGTTGTTTGGGAAGGAGCCAGTGCCAATCTCTAGCCAGTTCGAGGTTACAGGTAAATTTACAGGTTTTTGATGATTTTTGTTTCACATTGTCTTTAATATTTATGTCATTGCCTAATTTCTTATTTTTCCATGTTTTCCAAGTTGGTTGTAGGTCTGGCAAGCTCTGGAGAACGTCTGGCGAGCTCTGGAGAAGGTTTCGACATGAAAGACGCTTGGACATGGCTTCTACATCTATCCAGTAGGAAAAATCCTACCAGTGATTGCGAGTGTGTTTTTCAATACCTCGCCTTTTGTGTTTTTCAACACCTCACCTTCCTATTGGAAATTTTGTTATTTTTGCTCTTGGAGTTTCAGTCGTTTTGTGTTTGGTCAATCTCCCATTGCATTTCATAGGGTTTTGTAGGTTTAGGGTTTTGCAAGTTTTGTAGGTTTAGCAGGTTTAGGGGGTTTTGCAGGTTTAGGGTTTTGTGTGTCTTTAGAGTTTTGTGTCCATTGGCTTTCCTGCTTCGTGAATCCTCAGTCTTTAATCCAAATTTCATAAACTATTTTCTTATTGTAATTGTCATTCTGCTCTACAATTGATTCATTCTCATAGGACATTTATTCAAGAAAAGGGTGGTCCATGCCATCGACGTATATGGAAGCATGGCCTGTGTATTTATCCGATCTTAGCTTAAACAATAGGGTGCGTTAATTTATTCATTTCGGATGCAACTTTATCATGTTTGGGTGAATTGGGTTTTGCACTGATTCATATTATGTTGGATATTTTTGTTGCTTATGCCTAATGTGAATGTACGAGTTTTGATGTTTATGCTATACATTGGATTTAACTCATAATGTGTTCCGAGATAGATTGATTTATAAGTTGTTTTGGTGGAAGATTGTTAATTGAGTTTTGGTATGGTTACATCGTTTATAGTTTTCTTTAGGCCATCATGTGTTTCGTGATTCAGTTATAAGTTAATTTGTATTTGGTATATATTAATGAACCACAAAGTTATATGGAAGCATGGCCTGTGTATTTTTCCTATCTTAGCTTAAACAATAGGGTGTGTTAATTTATTCATTTCAGATGGAATTTGTTCGAATGCAAATTTGTCATGTTTGGGTGAATTACGTTATGCACTGATTCATATTCTGTTGGATATTTTTACTGCTTATGCCTAATGTGAATGTATGAGTTTTGATGTTTATGCTATACATAGGATTTAACTGATAGTGTGTTCCCAGATAGATTGATTTATAAGTTGTGTTGGTGGAAGATTGTTAATTGAGTTCTCGTATGGATACATCATTTATAGTTTTCTTTAGCCATCATGTGTTGCCTAAGCCAGTTATAATTTAATTTGTATTTGGTATATTTTAATGAACCACAAAGTTATATGGAAGCATGGCCTTTGTATTTATCCTATCCTAGCTTAAACAATAGGGTGTGTTAATTTATTCATTTTGGATGGAATTTGTTCGGATGCAACTTTATCATGTTTGGGTGAATTAGGTTTTACACTGATTCATATTCTGTTGGATATTTTTGCTGCTTATGCCTAATGTGAATGTATGAGTTTTGATGTTTATGCTATACATTGGATTTAACTGGTAGTGTGTTCCCAGATAGATTGATTTATAAGTTGTGTTGGTGGAAGATTGTTAATTGAGTTCTGGTATGGTTACATCGTTTATAGTTTTCTTTAGGCCATCATGTGTTGCTTGAGTCAGTTATAATTTAATTTGTATTTGGTATATTTTAATGAACCACAAAGTTATTGGCAACAATTGTAACAAGTAAAAACATTTTCTTAAGGCATTTAAATCTAATATTTAAATGTGGATATTTGAGCATGTTAAAGAGTAGCAATGAACTCAATTCCAAAACTTGAAATTGCATAGTTGGAAGTGTCAAGTATAGAGATTGACATTTAGCAAAATAAATTGCCAATAAATTTATAACAGAGGAAACCATGTGTTGGAGGCATGCTCTTGAAAGTAAACTAACAAGCTAGCCAACCTTTTTCCTTCCAAAAAATATAGGGTACCATCGAAGGGATCAATATGATTGACAACAAAAAGGTGGCTAAGTACATTGGAACTAAGCACTAGTTGTCACAGAGACTGAAGTTGAGCCATAGCCCCATAGAATATTTCAGAGCCACAATAACTAAACATGTAAATGATTTCTTTAGTGGTGCCAAAAGGAGTAGCAGGAGTAGTTAGGGTGAAGTAGAATTTGTCCTCCAAGCCAAGGCAAAACCAACAGTTCTCACAAATAAAGCATTGTGAACTTTTTAATGGATTTGAATTTGCAAGCAACACACTCATCATATTGATTATGTTTACACAATTATGTTTATGAATCTCAATCAGATCGTTGTTACATGATGTGGTAAAAAACGTGCTTGCAGCAAACTACCTTTAGCCATAGAACACTTTGTCCATCCTAACCTTGGGGAGTTCATTTTGGTGATCTGTGGCCATCTTAGATGCCATTAAATAGATTGGTGTGGATCTGCTTTCTTTTTATGGTTAGAAATGTTGGGATATGTAGGGTTTATGGTGCCAATTATTTCCAATGACAGTGTATGCATGGATGTATAGAGGGCCATTTTGGCCCCTCTTATGGACAATATTATAATGAACGCTTGTTCATTTTTGCTCATGTTCACTAATGGAGCCATTCCCTGTGGCCCTGTGTTTTTGTCTGAAAGGAATGAATGTTGACCATTTCCTGCGTATTGCTATTTCAGTGGCTCTGAATCTTTGTTCTTTTACACTTTTGGTCTATGCTCTCAATAACAAATGACCAATTTAACTGAAAATTTGAGTTGAATTTTCATCAAGGAGGTAGTCCATTTAGGCTTTTACGCTTTTTGTGTTTTGTTAGGTCTGTTAGTTTTAATCTTTTCTAGTAGATTTGGGTTTTCAGATGCTATGTATATTTTCTGTGGTAATTTTGCATTCAAATATTTTGATTCTTTTTACTAGTACTTCTGGTATTGGTTAATTTTTTCAATGATTTTACTATATTGTAAATAATGAAGTTCATTGACTTGTTTCAGATTTTTGCTGAACAAAAATCATGGTTTTTTTGTGTGTACTATTTGGAAAGATGCAAGATTTTTCTAGAGGAAAAAATTGTAATTTTCATTCATTTGTAATGGTTCAAAGTTACTTTCTATAGACACATTTTTATTGTATTTTCTTGATGTTTATGATTATCAGCTCAGTGATCTTTTTGCATAGCTTCTAGAGAGGATTTTTATACAATGTTCAGCGAAAAAGACAAGGAGTGAATAGATTCCTTTCATAATGCTGTGTGCAACCAGACAACATATGGACAGTTCAAAATGTATAGTACAAAATGAAATGGATGCAAGTAGTCAATTATATTCCTTCCCATGCAAGGAAATCCCTGAAATGTTTTATGTTTTAATTATAGGTATTATGTGCATTATCTGTTGTTTCATCATGAAGTATTGCTATAATCTCATGAAATGTAAACTAAAAATGTTGTCATTGTTTCACTTGTGTAAACCATTTGGTGTGTAGATGCATAACAGAAAATCCCATTTGCATTCTAAGGTAAGATTTCTACATTATAATAGACTATAGATGTTCCTTCTAAAATGGATTTTGGTTACAATGCCGCACACAATATGAAATAAAACAACCCAGGTTGTAAGTGAAAACGTTTCTATGACAAGAAAAAGATACAATCCATCCAAAATCCACATCATAATGTGCTTACAACCAAAAACATATGACACCCCTATTCTTTATGGCCCTGAGAATCTTGAGTGCCAAACTCCCTGAGTTACCTTCCTGATCCAGGTAGGTTGGCCTACCTAAAAAGGGTTGATTAGGAAATGGTTGATTGCTTCCATATGATTGAGTCCATTTTGCAGCTTCCAACCATAGAGGTGTTGGGTACCTCACATTTGCACTACTGACCCTTGCATTAAGTGGAGGTGTGTAATGAGCATACATAGAATTGACACCTCCTCTGGTAGGAATAAGGCAAGTGGGTAAACCCTTAGTTTGATAGTGAGGCACTTGAATGTTTGTGAGATCTTGGAATAATGGTGTATTACCTGCATTGGATTCCAATGAGTTTGAAATAATCCTGGTTTCATTAGCAATGCTTGCATCATTATCAACCATATTGATCATCCCTTGTTCCTTTTCAAGCATTTGTTGTGTCTTTCTTGATTCCTTTTCCTGTCTTGCTATTTGTTTTTGTTGGTCCCTAACTTACCTTGCTTTATCTCTTTCAAGCCTTTCATCTGCTCGATGTTGCGCTGCAACAATCCTTGATGCCTTCTTCTCCTTGACTAGATCCTTCTTTTTTTGTTTAATTCTTGCATTTCAAATTTTTTTTTTTTTTCAGACTCAACTAACAGGTTTATATAGTCCTCTGAGGTGAGTAACTATGAGCTTCGGCCCAAACGAAGACTACCCGGTGTACCTTGCTTTTTTTCATTGATACCCTCTCTACTGGTAGCTTTAGGAACCACCCAAGTATCTTCTTCACCCCTCCCACTTGCATTTCATTGCTTGGTACTTCCCTTTCAGTATCTAATGGAACTTATTGAACTATATCATTATCTTCATTTGATGCCTCATTATGTGCTTCATCTTCTTCCATTAATCTGTTGTCCACAAAAAAATGAACAATTTCACTATTCAATTATGCTGGTTGTGAGGGAATGTTCATGCTTTGTTCATTGGTTGTTGAGACACTATGTGGATTCATATTAATCATTTCTTCTGCTAGCCATGACAGTGGGGTTACTTGGCTTGGTAATGTCAATTGGTCATTGTCAGCTGCATGTTCAACAATGCCATTAACAATATCAACAGTAGGAGTTTCATGTTTTTGAGTTGATGGAATGATCTCCATGTTATAGTTTCATCATCTTCATCATATAAGTGTCCTTGAGAGAGGGAAATCATATTACCAGCTGCAACCACATCATCTTGGTCATCTACTTCTTTCACTTCAACACCTATTTGGGCATTCCCTTCTTCTTGACCATCCACATGCAACGCTTGGCTACAACCAATATCATGCATAAGAGCATCATAGTTCAGTGGCTAGATTCTTGTCCTCCTAAAGCCAGCCTTGATATTTGATGGTGTCAGAGCCCTTTTAAAAGCTTCACTTGCAAGCTCTGCTAGCTCGAACCTTTTCACCTCAACCCATGGATTCTTTGCCATCCATGCAGCACGTTCCGACTTGAAATAGTTCTTGAAAGGGCCAAACACACTAACATCAAGGGGTTGCAGTCTATGAGTGGTATGAGCGGGCAATGTCAATAGATTGATGCCTAAATTGTTTGCTTCCTCAATTGTTTGTACAACCATGTAGCTCCCATGACCATCTAATATCAATAGGTGTCTGTTATTAGGCAAGATGCCACCTGGTACCTGTTATGCTCCTATACCAATAGGTGTCATATTTCATGATCGACTTGACTAGCTCTGCAATATGTACATACCTTTTCTTGTTGCAAAGGTTTTCCATATTCTTAAAAAATCAAAGATTAAAAAAAAAAATGTAAAGAGGGTATACCCTAAAAGAAAATAAAAGGGTAAAAAAGAATAAAATGGTCAAAAGAAAAACTGAAAAGAAATGAACCCCAAACAAAAAGACTAGGCAAGTGTGCAAGTCAAAGTGCCACTACTATTTCACTTTCTGTAAATAGAGCATCATGTGCAGCTTGTAGAACTTTTACCACAATTGATGACTGGCCAAATAGCTTAACCTTGGCCAGGTCATGTGTGAATTTCCTGTTTTAGAGATAGATAGTATAAATCTGTCCAAACTGTTTAATCTTGGCAGATAAGTAGATAGGTAGAGAAGTAAAGGAACTCAACTGTTTAATATGAGCCCTTGGAAGAAATAAGTACAGATTTAGATAGGCTTATCATGTAAAGAAAAGAAAATTGATGAGGGTTTGCTAGTCCAAGTGCACCCAATGCAGAAAGAAGAAAAAATGTTAGGAACAGTAGGCTGGGTAGACAGTTTTGATGTTGCAAAAAGAGACTTGTGATTGATGTTTGTCTTTCAAGTGGTTCATTTTTATCACAAGTATCATGGTAGGTGTCTGGATCTAGGTCAAGCAAAGCATGAATAACTCCCCTCCATCATTTTCCCAAATCACTTACTAATCTCCC
Organism: Pinus tabuliformis; assembly: GCA_031772625.1. Taxonomy (NCBI): domain Eukaryota; kingdom Viridiplantae; phylum Streptophyta; class Pinopsida; order Pinales; family Pinaceae; genus Pinus; species Pinus tabuliformis. The sequence continues at coordinate 420,414,313 of CM062811.1, forward strand.
CCTAGAGATATTGAGATCTGCTCAATATCCCCTACTCGTTCCATCTCATTATTGCCTCAGTAAAGTCCCATTTTACTTATGAAAATGGTTATCTTCTATGTATAGACCCCTTCCCTTCCCTTTGGGCCTAAGTTTTTGTGTAAAAATTCTAAAACATTTAAACTTAGCACTTGCTTTCATTTGTCATATTAACACTAATTTGTATTATATAATTCCCCTGAAAAGATACCCTATCCCATACTATATATAATATAATCCCTCCACTACTGTATTATTCCCGCCCTTGGCAAAACTATAGCCATATATCACTGTTTTAATGGAATTATAGGTTTATTCGAAACCTTATAATAACCATTCCCCACACACAGTATTGAAATTAATTAACCCCATGTTAATTAATTAACAAATCACCCCACCAACCAATAAACGTAGCCCCGATATGATTTATTAGAGTTTATTATATCGGGCCCCCGCACATTAACCCTCCACTATCTTCACAGAGAGCCAACTGTCCGATCAGCGCCCTCCCATCGGACGGCTATAGATCATATCGCGACCCCCTCCGCCGCTACATTTTAACGCCCAGGAGACTGGCAGTATTGCGCCTGTACCATGGACGTGTGTCGATCACCCGCGCTGCTCGCGGCCCTCTCAACCGAAACCACTTAAGCCCATAAGCAGTGGGGGCCAAAACTACTTACCGCCCTTCCGCTGACCCCTCGCTGATGTCACCGTCACATCACCCCCCACTAAAAGACAAACTGTCCTATCATGCTGACGTCATCTGCTCAATAAAGGCCAAAAATTACTCGCCAAACCGAATTTCGTTAAAAGGTGACGAAATATCATTTTCAATGTTATTTTGTTTGTTCACTCTCCCATGCAAAAGTACGACTAAAGCCATTGTACCAGTTTTTCAACCGCCACCCGGCCGAAGAGAACATAGCAGCGCGTTCTGCACCCTGATATCCAACCTACATTTACTCAGTTTGCCTCCATAGTTTAGGTATTTATCGATTTTACTGGTAACCCTATAAATTCCACTTTTTTCGACTAAAAATTCTACCTGGGAAACCAAATTCGAGTCAAGAGCAGTCTGTTTAGCCCACAAAAAGACTCCCAAGGCCTGCTGTTCAGTCCAATTTTCCACAACAATCCTAAATTTCAGTTTGAAAACACAAGAGCCAAACATGGAAGCCCCCGCAGCCCTGAATGTCGTGCCTGTGAATACACCTCACATAGACTTGAATTATCTGCCTCTTCCAGACAAGGACTTTCAAATTAAGGACTTAACCACTGATTACAATCATTTTCAGGCCTTCTATCAAATTAGGGATAGTTATCTAAACAACTCTGATATTTTTGGACTATGGGAATCAAACCTTCCCATGTACTTCCTCCCCTTAGTCCACGTTTTCCCAGACATCATTCACCAATGGCGTGCCAGCTATGACCCTGTCCTTCGAGCAGTTATGTCTTCTTCCCAAGATGTCATTTTCTCCATAACTGCTTGAATCCATCAACAAGATGATACACTTCCATTCCACTGAGCCTCTTGCTCTTCTTTCCATGGGATTTTTACTGGAAAAATCTTCTCAATTGCCTAGCTCAGAGATAACCCGCATTGCTCAGATGTTCATGTCACCAAAGCACCAACCTATAGGCCCTCCACCTTATCTGCATGCCCTTTTCACTGAAACTTGTAAACTCATTGTTGACATGATATCTTCGGTCTTGGGATTTAGGTCCAGTGAATATGTGGATGATATCACCCTGGTTCTGTTATCAATATTTACTTTCGGACAACCCCTTGCTGTCAAATATGACTATGCCACTTTCATTGCCAACAAAATCCATGCTCAGTTCATGAATTTGGAGAGGGAAGGTGTCTTCAAATACACATCTTATATATACCATCTGTTGTTATATTATCAGCGAGACAGCTTTCCATTTCCCATCAGGAAATTAGACTCAAAGGGAAATCGAAAGTCTGTGATTTTCTGGAGCTCAGTCTTTCACAATACCTATGAGTGCCCTTATACTTATAGCGAATTCATTGATTTATTTGTACACCCAGCCTCCACTTTGTTGATAGGGGCTCCTCCTGCTAGGATCACTAGTGATATGAAGAAGATTTTGCAGCTTTCCAAAAACTACAGAATAGGTGACTGGTACCTCTACCAGAATCACAAAGAGATCAGAATGTATGGGTGTGAACTATGCCCTTTTAAATTGCCTAAATATGTGCCCATGAAGTTATTTGCATTAGAATATTTTAGGTAGATCATCCATGCAAATTTAACCCACTTTTGTAATGTAAAGAAGAAAGCTCAGCTGAGAATCAAAAACCAGTTAGGCCCTTATGTTATCCATGATAGGGATGCGTGGAAAGATGCTGAAAATATCTTAGAAGACCACCTTAGATTGAAAAAGAGTTTTGGGTGGGTGCCATATGACCCATGTAGTTTCATAAGTGACAGAAGGGTAAAGTACAGGCTGTCAGTGTATATATATCATAGGATCCCACAAATTGAACAGTATGCAAATCAGGAAGAATGGGTAGAAGGGACCTTGATACAAGAAATTAGTGAGCAAGAAAAGATGGAAAAACCCATGAAAGATCTTGAAAAAACCCTTGACCTGGACTCTTTTGGACAGGTATCTTTCAAGCAGCCTCAACAATCAAAAGTTGGAACATCTTCTGCTGTAATTTCTCAGCAGCCTGCACAGAGAATCAACACACCAGTCACAGGGACTTCAAACGGCAAAGAGGTGGAAACTATAGAACATCCAATAATGACAGATCAGCCAGGAGGGTGTAAAGAGCAGGAACAAGTACAAGTTCCTCTAGCCCAAACTAGAGCAGCAGAAATCCCAGCATTACAAACTCCTTTAAATGAGGAAAAAGGCAGGGAAAGAGACAGAGAAAAGGCCACACCTATTAGTGGACCTGCAGAGAAACCAAGTGCAAAAAGGCAAATATTGGATCCTCTGTCAGAAGAGGAAATCATTGAAGAAATAACAGACCGCCTAAGAGGTGAGAGGTTAGTCAACCAACAGACTTCCCCAGTGGTAGATACATCAACTAGCTCACATAGGCAGGAGCTAGAAAGGAAGCACAGTGTTGAAGTATCATCTACCAGGCCACAGAGCAAATAGTCCTCTGATATAAAACAAACTTTTACAGAAATTAAGGAAAAAAATGATCTTGTGAAAATTCAAATTTACAATAAATACTTGAAGATTTCCCCCTCAAACTAGCAAAGGTTAATGTATACCTATGACATTAAAGAAGGCAAAATGATTATGAGTTATTTTAAGCCGAAGGTACCGCAACCCTGATCTGCTATAGATTACATCATAATAAACTTAAAGGTCCTAGCCAAAGACATTCATCCAATGGACTAGATTGAACTCCACAAGCAAACTGGAAAAATGGTTTATTCTACACTCGCTGACAAAGCAATGTTGGCTCACGAGTTGCAAAGTTCCTTAGACACCACAACAGCTCAGTTAGATTGGGAATAAGCTTCTTCTTTTGCCAAAGATAATAGAATCAAATCTTTGGAGGAGATCATCATGGAACTGGGACATGATCCCAAAGATGCGAAGGGCATAAAGGCATTAATCATAGAGAAAAAATGAAAGGAAGACATGATGGATCTGCTCATGAAACTCAATGAAAGATTAACTAATATAGAGCAAGCACTTGAGAAATCATTACAAGAGAAGCAGGGATAGTCGACCTCCCAGCCACCTGAGGTAATCCCTATAGTTACAAGTGCAATGCCCTCAACAACTAGAACAATATCGGCCCCGAATGTACCATCAATCATAGCAGCAGTAATTACAGGTACAGAAACCACAGCAGCAGCGCCTGGCAGAATTACAAGTATGAGCACAGAAGAATTGATAAAAGCCATGGAAGAATTAAGACTCCAAGTATCAAAGCTGAAACAAGTAAAGCAAAAATTGTCAAAAGTATAAAAGAATTATGACAAATCCAAGATGAATGTTGCAGAGAAGATAAGAGAGGTGAAAACATTAGAGAACAAAATCAGAGCATTAGATAAGGATCTCACTATGGATAAGCCTCTGGCAGAAATCAAAGGAATTCTCTGGACCAACAATAATCAGTCTTAAGTAATGTTTGGCCATCTATCCAAGCCATTTATGAGCAGATTGATTTGATGAATGTAGCACATGGTGAAATCCAAAAAGCAAGAGCTTTACTAGGACAAATGCATGAGCAGGCCAACCGGCTCATACATTTTTTGAATTACAAAAACAGAGAACAGTTGGAGCAACTTGGCATTCCAGACAGGACAGGCACCATTTTGGATATCAAAAGAGTTCTAACCAAGAAAATTTTGATGCAGAATTTGGAAAAAAGATGCCAAAATATGCAAGTAGAAATTAAATCTTTCATGCAAAGGTTTACAATTTTGGAAGATAGAGGGCTGCCAAGTCTTTTAGGAAATAATAACAGGCTTATGAAACACGTAGATTATGTACATAAGTTGAACACATATGATCTTGATCAAGCTGGTTCATCAGCAGGTACTTCAGGAGTAAAAGCACTCCCTACAGGCCAAAGTATCTATGATAATTTGGAGAGCATATTTTATATTGAACATGAAGTAAAACATCTGTTTCAGCTCCAACCTAATTTTATCAGATATACTGAAGCTGAAGAAACCTTTAGAAAACTTCAGAGGCATAAATTGCCAAAGCAACAATGGTTGGAAGATATGTTAGGGATCCTGTAAAATTCCTCCTAGGGTCAAAGGATATCCGACAACAATGGGGAAACCAGCGCAGAATATCAGTGGAGAATAGCTGCAAGCCAACTTGCAGAACCTACCTCCGGTACATCCAATAAAGAAGGAATGGCCAACACAGTAGCAATTTATTGTTTCCCTATTTTTTGAGACTGTTTGTCTCTATCATTTTGTAAAAAGGCATTAGTCATCACCAGATATTATTTCTATCAGATATTTTGTAAGATATTTTGATATTTTTGTATAAATACCCCCCCAAACGAACTATTTGGGGTTGGTTGGTGGGTATTCATAGTTATTGACTGTAATACTGAAACTCTAGAATAAAACTCTATTGGAACCATCTGTTTTCTGGCTTACTGAATGAGTAATTGATGTTAAGGACAATGTTACAGAATTCTTGAATCAGTTTATGGATCAATAAGTCCTTTCTAACTTGTGTTTTACAATTTCTTCACTTTTTATATCAACTATGTTTCATAATCTAAATAATAGAGAGAAAGAATAATTCAGAATCTGCTTGATTGCACTCTGTCTTCAGCCTTTATTATTTTTTGTGTTTTCTTCAGAATTAATATAAACAGTGAATTCTTAATTGCTCTTGTTTCCCCTAATTCTTTCACCTTGAGTTTTCCTAAGGAATTCTTAATTTCTCCTTAACAATGTTCATTCACTTTCCCTCTGTCAATATGATGAAGGATTCTTAACTGCCCTTCACCCAATTGACTCCATTCCATCTGATTCCAGCTTATAAATTGTTCCATATTTGAGTACCTTGCTCTGTGATCCTTTCCTTTGTTAAGATACCTAATCCAGGAAGCTATCCTTCTTGACTCCATCATGCCTAATGGACTGAACTATTCAGTTTGCCTCACTATTCTATTGAATTCCACCATCCAAACAAAAAACAAACCCTTGAACTTCATAACTAGCCTAACACCTTTTAAAACAAAGTTAAATCATAAAGAGAGAGCCCTCTCTTGATGCAGATTGGCTAGAATCTGTATCTAAAAGATTGGTCTGTGGTTACCTCGGCCGTATTCCCTTTCTTACAACTTTGGGGAACAACCTCAGTGATAAATCATTGGCGACTCCACTGGGGAATAACTAATTTGTTTGTTACTGCTATCTACTTCATAAACTACAGATGGAGCCTGACATTAGCCAGGTAGTCGTTGAAACTGCCTTTGCCTTACATTTTCATAAGTAAATAAATGTTGCTTCAGTCTATCTCCAGTCTAGTTTATGTATGAAAATAACTGTTTCAAATTCTTAATTAGTTCCTTCCTCAAAAGTCTTTAGGAAACTTTAAAGTTCTCACATCTAAAATTTCCTAGAAGATATTGTTAAAGTTGTATTGCTAAAATATTCCAAGAAAAACAAAACAAAAAACATACTTAGAAACTGGCTCCAAAGAAAAAGATCCATTACACCAGGTCAAATCCGGATCCTAAACCCCCACCTATTTTTGCAAATCCTAATCTGATCCCTAGGATCCTTAGAAGCCAAGAGAGCCAAGAAAATTTTGCATGTTCACACCTTGACAAACATCTGCAAAACCCAATCCAATCTGAGCTTACTCCTGGAAAAGTACCAATCCTTTCTGTTATTGCTACAGCTTCTCCAAGTTCATCATCAGCACTTCAAACCCTCCTTCCCACTCTCCCATCTGTAGCATACATTTCCACTGCTATCCCTGCTCTTCCAGTTGTCATAGCGAAGAATATCATTCTGCCACGAGTAGTCCTTGGTGGAATTAGGATCTACCTGCAATTGAGAAATGAGTTGGGAGAGCCCGGGGTGTGAAAATCATTCCCTGCGAGCCTCTTCAATCCAGTCTGGAATGGGGAGGGAAATTGCGAGCAGAGTACTTTCCTCCTTAAATTGGCGAGATAATGCATCTGCTACACTATTTTCTTTCCCTTTCTTGTAAATGATCTCATAATCATATCCCAGCATTTTAGCTAACCATTTATTTTGTTGTGGGGAGGATAGGCGTTGCTCCAAAAAATATTTAAGACTGTGATGATCTGTGACGATTTGGAAACGTCGCCCCAATAAGTAAGGTCGCCAGGTCTCGACTGCATGTAAGATGCCCATCATTTCCTTCTCGTAGGTAGATTGGCCCAGATTCCTCCATTGAGTTGTTGGCTTGTGAAGGCCAACGGTCACCCTTCCTACATTAAGACCGCCCCAATACCTATACCCGAAGCATCACATTCAATGACAAAGGATTTGGTGAAGTCAGGTAGTGCTAAGACTGAAGTGGAACACATGGCGTTTTTGAGAGCGGTAAATGCCTGTTGTGCTTCCTCGTTCCAGACGAAGGAATTTTCCTTTAGGAGTTGAGTGAGGGGCTTTGCTATGCGGCCATAGTTGCGGACAAATTGACGATAATAGCCTGTGAGACCCAAAAATCCTCTCAAGCTCTTCAAGGTCTTAGGTTGAGGCCATTCTTGCATTGCCTGGATCTTTTTGGGGTCCACCTTGACACCTTCATGCCCCACAATGTGGCCCAAATACTCAACTTCTTCCATGCCAAATGAACACTTGGACATCTTGACAAATAATTTATGCTTGCGGAGTAGTTGCAAGAGTAGATCTACATGCTGAAGATGTGCAGCCCAAGTACCACTATAGATGAGGATGTCATTGAAGAAGACAAGAAAAACTTTTCTGAGATATGGTTTGAGAATGTGATTCATAAGGCTCTAAAAAGTAGAGGGGGCATTACAAAGACCAAATGGCATGACCAGGAACTCATAATGGCCTTCATGAGTTCTGAAAGCCGTCTTGGGAATGTCGACTTCCTTCATGCGAATTTGGTGGTAGCCTGAGCGAAGATCCAACTTAGTGAAGAATTGAGCCTCGTTGAGTTCGTCCAGCAAATCGTCAACCACCGTGATGGGAAATTTATCTTTGACTGTCAACTTATTGAGGGCCCTGAAGTCGGGACACATCCGCCACTCCCAATCTTTCTTGAGCACCATTACCACGGGGGATGAATAAGGACTAATGCTGGGACAAACGACACCTGCTTCCAACAATTCCTTGATGATTTTTTCTATTTCATTCTTTTGGGTGAACGGATATCTGTATGGCCGCACATTTGGGGGTTGGGCCCCTGGAACCAAGGTGATGCTATGATCATGTTCCCCTCGCGAGGGTGGAAGCTCATGAGGCTTGTCAAAGACTGTCCGATGGTTATTTAAAATCTGTTGCATCTCATGATGAATTGGCAGAGACATGGTTTCGACTACCTGGATGGCATTAAATTGAGCTACTACTCCATGATGGCCCTTTTTTAACAATTTTTCCATCCTATGTGAGCTGATGATAGAGGGGGCTCCCGCCTGGAGTCCACGGAGGGTATGTGTGGAGTTGTTCTGCTTAAAACTCATATATAACTCCTGGAAATCCATTGTGATTGGCCCAAGAGTGCAGAGCCATTCAGCGCCGAGGACAATGTCGCAACCCCCCATGTGTATGGCAAACATGTGGGTTTTCAACTGATAATCCCCCATTTGAAGTTTGACATTTTCACAGCGGCCTTCACATTTCATTGTGCCCCCATCCGCAATTTGGACTTGGAAGTTAGAAACTGCTCGTACAAAACAATGCGCTACTTCTGCGATTTTTTGATGGATGAAATTATGGGTACTTCCACTATCAATCAAGACTACTACTGGGTGATGTTTAAGAAAACCCCAGATTTTGAGAGTTTGAGGGGAAGAAATCCCTGCCAATGCATGCAGCGAAATAACTGGTTCGTCAGAGACATTCTCCTTTGGGTTGTCTTCTTCTAGCACCTCATGTTCCTCAAGTGGTGGATCTTCCTCTGTTGAGCTATAGTCAGTGGCATCTATTTGAAAAAATTTGGGCTCCTTGCATTTATGACCTGGGAGTATTTTTCATCATAGTAGTAACATAGTCCTTGCTTCCTTCTTTCGGCCATTTCCGCAGGTGACACCTTTTGGACCTTAAGTGTTTGAGTCGTGTTGTGAGCCTGTGGGGGACGACCTTTAGCGGGAAATTTGGGCGACTGTATTGGGCTGCTAATGCACGTTCCACCTTACGAGCTACCTGGCAAGCCTCCGTCCACGTGGGAGGGTGGTGAAATAGAACTTGAGCTTTGATGGCTTCTTTAAGACCACTGATAAAACATTCCATGTAGAACTCATCTGTGAGACCCCTAGTGCGGAAGGCTAAGGCTTCAAAAGCGGTAATACATTCATCCATTGTACCAGTCTATCGGAGCTTAGTGAGACGACCCAAAAAAGAGTCTTCCTGTTCAAAGCGATCTCGAAGAGCTTTGGTAAATTGGGTCCAAGTCCTAAAAGGTCCATTGCAACGCTTATACCATTCCCACCATTGCTACCTTTCATTGTCCAAGTACATGCTTCCCAACATAAGCTTATTCGCATCATCTGGGATGTGATTCAATTTGAAATACTGCTCCATTTGTGCTAGCCATGTGGACGTGTGAGAACCGTCAAATTTATGCACATCCAACTTGGGAGGTCGCTGACTGGGTGGTGGATGGGTGTGCCAGACGTGAGGAGAGTGGCTAGACTCACCCTCATTGTATTCATGGCCATTATACGCCTCCTCGTGGGCTGGCTCCTTGCCCTTCGAGAGAAATTACTGTATCTGGAGACTTAGTCCACGAATCTCAGTTTGGATGGAGTTCACACTTTCTTCAAGTTTGTCCATCCTTTCATTGGCCATCGCTTGAGCTCTAGTTTCTACCATACACCAACCTGATGAAAAATTGGGACCGCCTAAAAAATTTTACTAATAAATTGAATGGTACCACCTTGCTCAGCTCGTCGTCCTGATTCTGATGGGCTAGATCACTAATAAGCGCCCCGGAAGATATCAAACTCTTTTTTTTTTTTTTTGAAAACTCCTAACGGAGTTTTACTCCTTCTTGATCAATACTGCAGTCACCAAATCCTCAAAATGTCAACACTGCCAAAAGTCCTACGAAAAGTATACCCCAGTATAGGAACCCTTCACAACAACTCCGATCTGGTGGGTCTGAGAGATCTGAATGGCGGAACAACTGCTGCGGCGGATCTGATGGATCTGCGGGACTGATGTCTGCTGCTGCTGCACCTCTTTGCACACGCGGATCGGGAATAGATGATGTGTGATCCCCCGATAGAAAAGGAAACTATGGTCGTGAGGAGTGTTAGGTGCTACAGATCGCAATATACATAAGGGTCTGGAAGTAGTACTCGGCCCAATGTTTCAGGGCTCTAACTAAGGAGGATCGACTGTACCCTTAGCCGTACAACCCGACTTCCCTATCGTACGGGCGAGTAATCTCTCCGAGTGCTATTCTCGGTGTACTGTAGCCACAAGACGGCCGACGGTTTATCTATGGCGAGGTTTCAAGGGAGCCTAGGGGGCTTCCGATATACCCAGAGGGTACGTGGAAGACAGTCCGTGCGCGGTTCGGTCTAATGTGCTACTACTCGAAGGGGTACCCACAGGGGTTACAAGGGAGTCCAACAGACATGACCACATCTTGTATTTCCTGCGTGTATGCCTCCCCAAATCCGCAGGTTTATGCGCTCAACGACCGATCCTGTGGTTTAAAGACGCCGGAACACGTCTCTAGCCGAATTTTTTTTTGCTAAGAATTGGATATCCCACCGGCCCTGGAAAGTGCTCTGATACCACTTGTTATGCTCTTAACCTGCAAAATGATATCCAAATACAGAATATGCGAAGAAAAGATACCCAGAACACATAATAGCAATGATTTTATTATTCAGAGAGTAATGTTCACTTGCCTCTTCGAGGGGTCAACCTCCAATAGAGCAGAGCTCGACTACAAAATAAGACACAATGCTCCTCCCAGGGAGTCTCTATCCTTTATATATGACTCATACATGCAATACCACGGGCCAATACCGTGGGTTTTATTAATACCATCTATCTAATACTACGGCCCATTTGCAACTAACTGTGGTCCCCTCATTAATTGCGGGTTAACCACTTACAAATATAAATATGGGCTTTATTGACTCTTGACTATGACGTGATCCCATGACATAAATAAGGGGGTTAGGGTGGGACCCTAACAGATAGACCTGACTTTAGTTGCTCATTTCTGAAACCATTAGAAAGGCCCACTAGGAGATCAAAGGTCAAGCTAGCTATGACCGGAGGTTACCTAGGGTGATACAGAGGAGCTACAAAGTTGATTTTCAAGCACTATAGGATAGGGAATATGTGCTATAGGATCAAACACAATTGTTATAGGATTACCAAAATTGCTACAAGATTACAGAGGAGTGTTACAGGGAAAAGTGTCTATGCAGAACTGCTAATCCCACTAAGGTGTGGTAGCTACCTTAGAAACAAACAAAGTAAAACTACTTTCGTTTTCCTTTATGAAAGATAGATGAGACAAGAATAAAGGAGACCAACCTCTGTCTTGCGCTTGGTTCCTTACTCGATTCCTCTCTCTTCTGATAGTCCTTTTCTACTTGCTTCCTTGTACACCCAGCTTCATAGAGTACCTGTAGAATCAAAGCAGCAAACACTATGCAAGAACATGGATCTATTATCATAAACAATCTAGGATCAGATGTAAATTGACCATGCAAATGCATGAAACATAAATGACACAAGAGTATGGAGGAAAACTTGAATAGCTTTATTGATAATCAAGAAAGAGCCAAGAGAGTTACAACCAGTTGTTCTGACCCAGCATCATCCTCTCAGCAAGTAAGCCCTTCTTCACCTCATGCAAAGCTTAGATCACCCAACACTATGATGTCGCCTCAAGAAACCAACAACAATTCCTTACAAGATGCAAAATTCCAGCCTCCCGGATCTCTGGGATGAGGGATCCATTTATAGATATCTGTAAGGGAGATGAGTCAGCTTGTGATTTGATTAGTGTCTTCCCTCTGATAGTTCTTGCTTCCACTTGGAGATTGATGATCTCTTACTCATCCTTGGTCGAATTCAGAATGGCAAGTGTCACAGGAGAAGTTTCTGGAAGATTCCATGCTTCTCCACCTCGTGGATTGACACTGCCATTTGTCTCTTCTCGCCCATCACACCCCATAGAAGGGATTTTTGAAATGAAACGCACCCACTGAGTGTACTTAGGTGAGATGCAACGCAATTTGCCTATGGAGCAGGTGAAATGATCCTGTTTTGACCAGTTCTGAGTAGTTTTTCATGGAGAACTTCTGGGAGAAGCTGTAATCAGTTGAACTTGTTCCTTTAGGGGTTGGAACAACACTTTTAGGGACTTAGGAGCCCTTGGTTTATGGACATTTTATGTTTGGGGTTGTAGTGCCCAAAAATGTCTATAACAGTTGCCCCCTAATGCATGAGGTTGTTAATCTTTTTTGATGTCGGATGAAATGCTTTATCATGAGGGTCTGAAGTTCTTTCAAGTTGGGAGGAGACCTATAATAAGATACAATAAAATACATTATCTTCATAATATTTTCATGATCTAGCTGATGCGAGCATTCCCATGCTCAGCTTTATAAATTCATTTTCATGTACATGGGACAAACAATCGTCTAAGTGTAGATTGATGATTCTGGTAGAGCCATCATCCCTTTGATTGGATGATTATCTGTGCAGCAATGATGTACATTTGATGCCTTTATTTCCCTGAATATATATCGCAGCCCGGATGGATGAAACTAGATCCGGGGTCTTCAATCTCGTTCGATCTTCACTCAAAGTACAAGTCGATCCATGTGAGAGATGTTCTAGAGTCGAAGATGGAAAGACATCGCCTGATTACCAGCCAATGATGTAAGTTGTTAACAGGCGCAAGAGGAATCACCGATAATGATAATGACCCTCAAGGTACTGCAGTACAATTCACGTGGTGTAAATAAAGTACTTGGCATCGAACACCACGCAAAATCTTTCGGTCGAAGGCCATTGATGTAAACCTGTCGCTGGAAGTGAGAAACTTGCCATTGAGGCATGCAAGCTTCAAAGTACTGAAAGGGGTGTCCCTAGATCGACTTCTTGGATAATGAGCTGATGTCGACAAGAAGCGATCCATCATAGGAGGGCCTTAATGAATCCCACATCAATGACATGGAATGGAGCAAATGATTTTAATGGAGGTGAAAACGATCTGGTGATATAAGGTTCAGGGTGGTGGTCATGAAAGAATGGAGCGTAAGTGTATTGCAGCGGGTGAGACACAGGTGAATTCTCTGAGTGACTTCTCTTGAACATATCAGCAACACTGACGTGATGGATTGGTAGCATTAACCACAAATGTGGATGGTGTGATGGGACCATGGTGATGTGACCGGTGAATCAAACAACCCAACCTGACTTGGATGCGGAGTGAAAGTGTCATGTTCAAGAGTGACTTGCTACCAACAAAGTTTCTTCAAGTTTTCTTCCCAATTCTCCCCAGTCATTGCTGACCAGTACCTCTTTATTTTTGTCAAGCTTGAGGAGGATAACATATGCTTGTTCTATAATCTGCCCTTCGGGCAAACCCATCGCTATGTTTTAACGAGCCTAGCGATAGTGAAACTCGTTCTTGTCTTCTATGGACAAGTTTGTCGCTATTAGGTTTTAACGAGTTTAACGACAAAGATAACTCGGTCCTTTTCAATTTTAGAGAGTCTGAAAAGGGACGTAAAGGAAACTCCAAAATCCTTTTTCGTCATCTATTCCCTTAACTCCGAAAAAGTATAAAACAATACAGAAGGGATGAATTTTCGACACTTTTAACGATCCGAACAAAACAAGCGCTCGATCTTTTTGTGTAATAATCCCTCAGGTCCAAAAATATTAAAATCTAAAGGAGGGATAGCACTCCCGGTCCCTTTAACGAGCTGGAGAGGCCAATGGCTCCGCAATCTTTTCATATTTTAAGAGTCAGATGAAAAGAGCTTAAAGGAGACTCGTCTTTGAGGATCGAGTGATAAAATTGGGTAGCAGTTGATTCCAGGTAAGGTTTGGAATTTTCCAATCACTGCAGTGTTACAAGGATGGCTAGCGGGATCACTCTTCGTAGCTGTTCCTCAAAAGGGGTAAACAATCAAATGGAGGTGAATGATCGGCCAATAAATAGCTTTGTCCTCTCAAAGATTGTATTGCATGCTCAATTGCTTCATCAAACTAGTTATAAATGAACAATATATGTTTGAAAAATGAGTTAGGACACTAATATTTTACTCGAATTACGTAAAAAGTAATTTAAAAGTGCTTTTACCTCTCATTTTACCATTTCATTTGAACTTTGGCTTGTTGGAGCTTTGGAGGTGCTTTCCCCCCTTGATTTTCATCAGCTGATTCGGGAGATTCTATGGACGATTTTCGGCGCCGTCTGGACCAGGTAGGAGCTAGACCTGAGCTCTTTCATTTCATGCTTTCCATTTTGCATTCTGAGCCTGATTTCTGGTTTTTCTAAGCCTCTGGGGTTTGAAAAACTCGCCATGGCTCCATCGCACCCTTTGTATATCGAAAGGTGCGTTGGATGTTAGCCTGTCTACTGGCCAACTAGCATGCAATGCACCCACAACACTACTGCAGGTGCGATGAGCGCAAGGAAGGAAATTTATGCACAGTTTTTTGATGGAAATTTTGTCTATTTCTCACCAAATTAGGATCTAACTCTTCTCTTGTTTGTTTTCAGAGATTTTTGGAGAAAGATTACTATTACATGGCGAGAACGTGAGCATGAAGAAGAGGAAATGCTTTCTTTACATGATCCGGTTATAGTAAACGCACTGCGGAACTGTGGCTTGCTAAAGTTTTTCCACATTTCTAGCATGAGACAACAAATCAACTTGCTGCAATATTTGCTCAATGCTTGGGATCCTACCAGCCAGGTGTTCCAGATTAGGGGCAAATCCATCCCCTTGACTGTAGTGGACATCTATTTTTTGACCGGCTTATCGAGGTGGGTTGCCCCCATCTCTTTATCAAGTTCGGCCCGAGGAGGTGAATATGTGAGAGATTATGTTTGCAGGTATTGCAGAGAGGGATCTTAGCTGAGTAAAGACGGCAAGATCATCATCCGAGATGTCACTGACAGGTCCCTAAGGACTATTCTGTTCACTTTTGGTAGGATGGCTGGTGGTGCAGCTCTTCATGTGGCCAACCGATCTTATATGCAGTACGCCTTGGAATGTCTCCAACCGAAGGTGTTCAACTGGTGTGACGCAGTATTCCTTGTGATGAAAGAAAAATTGACAAAGGTGAAGAGCAGGAGACTGAAGAACTTTGGATATGGTTCTATCTTGACCGCCTTCGCCTTGGAAAAGATACCACTGATGCAGCCACAGTATATTGCACTCGGTTTACCTCCACCGACTAAACCATGTATGCAGCGATGGGTCAACCATATGTCTAGGCATGCTAGTCAGTCTCAGATTTCCTTTTCTGATACCTTCTTCGGGTGGTTTGATCGTCAGGAGATGGTTTATTCTGAGTATCCATATGCTGATATGGACTTCCGGGGTGACCCAGATTTGGTACTGCCGGCTGGCGAACAGTGGGCTGCCATTGGTAAATTCTTTGACCATATTCCTGTTTATCGCTTTTCTTTTATAATGTCCTTGTGCTTTATTCTGTCAAGACTAATCAAAACTCATGTGTTCATGCAGATGTCTGTCTTGTTCGGCCAGTAGTACGCCTGAGAGTGCCAGTTGCTGCCCCAGCAGGAGAGGCTGTTGGAAGGGCTATCCTTCGCGACCTCGATGTGGCCAAGATTCTTTCAACACTACAGGATCAGGTTGAGGGACTCACTCTCGGTATTCTAGATGTGAGGACTGACGAGCTACCTTTGAGGTTGCAGTGGCATACTACTGGTGTGCCAAGATGATGGACTAGGCTTTTACGCATGATCGCACAGGTTGTGATTTGTTATCACGAGCATCATTAGACTAGGGTGCCCCCTAGCGTTTTTGAGTTTTGGGTCATTTGACTAATTTTGTCTTGGTTACAGAACATTATGTGTAAACCATAAACGGTTATATATATATTTTTGATTTTCGGAGTTTTATTTTGGTTAAGTTGCATGATCCTGATGCAAATATTGATGAGATGCTTCTTTTTATAAATGTTGCAAATGTCTATCTAACACATAATTTTCCAATGAGTCAGTTAATGTGTTTAAGGTTCTGGAAATATGCTGATATTGAATAAGATCAAATTGCCTTTCAAAAATCTTGACCCTTAGGAACATGCGATAGATAGCTGGATTTCGGACGGAGTAGATACCAGTGAGTTGTAGTATGATGAGCTGTGAGTCTAGCCTGACGACCAGTCGACGTATGCCATGTGTGATGGCATCAGAGAGAAGTTCTATCAACACGCTATATTCAGCGATGTTATTCGTTGATCGACCAATTCATACCCCTCTGAAACTTACTAACTCTCCGCTTGGGTCAAAAATGGCCCAGGCCACAGAAGATAAGTTCCGCGAACTACGACTTGCTCCGTCGGCATATCCAACAAAAGATTCCAATAGGTTCGACATCTGCGACAAATGTAAAAAGTGTATTTACCTGACCAAAACAAATACTTTAGCGAAAACAAAAATGTAACAAAAGCATATAGTTTACCACACCGAATCACGCATAGTAACGCTTAAGGTACAACCCATTACGAGGTTGTGCCAGTGGAATCCCATCATAATCCATTAACTCATAGGCTCCTTTTGCTAACACTCGATTAACAATATAGGGGCCCATCCATAAAGACTTGAATTTACCTGCCCCCAATTTATTGAATTCTTGGTCATAAAGCAAGACCAAGTCACCTTCTAAGAAGACACGAGGTTTGACATTCTTGTCGAACTGCGCCTTGACTCGTTTCTTATGGGCTTCGTTAGCCAAAGTGGCATCACGACGGGTTTCATCCAATTGGATTAGTTCCAAGAAATGAGCCTCGTCTTCTGAAGTCCCGGGGAGAAGGTTGATTGCGAGTTTGAGGGATGAGATTTCACACTGGATTGGTAAGATTGCTTCTAGGCCATACACCAGTTGGAAAGGTGTAAACCCAGTTGCATTCCTTATCGATGTTCGGTAAGCCCACAAGGCTGAGTACAGGATCAGGTGCCAACTTCTTTTCTGAACTCCAATCATCCTTTGTAGCATGCGTTTCAAGACTTTGTTGATTGCTTCAACTTGTCTGTTGGCTTGCAGGTAATATGGAGTAGTGCTGTCATGAGACAACCCTAATTTGGTAGCTAATTCGACCATCATGTGATTGTGAAAATGCGATCCATGATCTGTGACTATAGCTTGTGGTATGCCGAATCTGGTGACTACATGATTGAAAAAGAAAAGGGCAGTTGTTTCACCTGTGTTATCTAATGTAGGCATCGCCTCAGCCCATTTGGTAAAATAGTCAACTGCGACTATGATATACCCATGCCCCCCGATCGAGGTGGGGTTACATGTCATGAAACCGATTCCCCATTTGGCGAATGGTCCAACAGTAACTATTGGCTGTAGAGGTGCGGGTGGTATTCTGGTTTTGCTATCGAAAATTTGACAGGCATGGCAACTTCTGACTGCTGTTATGCAATCTTTGAACATTGTTGGCCAAAAGTACCCTGCTCGTAAAAATTTTTGCGCCGTAGCGTAACCAGATTGATGCCCCCCACACGCGCCTGAATGGCAATCATTCAGGACTTTTTCGGCCTCCTCATGGGTGAGGCACCTCCGTAGAACTGTATTGAAACCACGACGGTAAAGTGTATCACCGACGATCATGTAGTCTTTTGATTGGTATCGAATACGTTTTTGTTCGGAGCGGGAGGTATTGGGCCCATATTTTTGGGTTTGGAGATAAATTATTATATCTCCATACCATGGATTGCTTGAAGATATTAGAAACAAATTTTCGTCCACGATCGTTTCTTTGGATGTTTCATCGTTGGACGATGATGGGAGATCGCGTAATAACTCTGCGAAAACTAGTGCTTTCTTTGACTTGGATTTTACAAATTCCAGATCAAACTCTTGTAGAATTGCTATCAATTTTGAATATTTTCCCCCCAGCAACTGTCACGACAATATATAAGTCATGGGGTAGTAATCTGACAGAATGGTAGTTTTTCGAGAGAGGACATAGTGTCGAAATCTCTGTATCGCTTGAACAGCTGCGAGCGCTAGATTTTCAACATAAGAATATTTTCTTTCTGCATCATTTAAGTTCTTACTTAAATAATATATAGGATGTTCAATTCCATTGTCTTCTTGAACTAAAACCATTGCGATGGTTGTATCTACAGCAGCCAGATACAGGTTAAAGTATTTTTGATAATCAGGAGTGTACATTACTGATGCTTTCATTAGGGATTCTTTCAAAGCATCAAAGGAAGCTTGCGTGACCTGATCCCAAATGAAGGGCACTTCCTTTTTCAACAGACGAGTATAACCTTTAGCAAGTTCGGTGTAATTTGGAATGAACCTCCTCAGAAGGTTTGCTTTCCCTTGGAGTTTCTGAATCTGAAGCAAATTCGAAGGTGGAGGCAAATTTATGATTGCCTGAACCTTACTTGGGTCGAGACGAATCCTGTCTTTTGAGACTACAAAGCCAAGTAAACGACCAGAACTGACACATAACACACATTTGTGTGGATTGAGTCGTATCTTGTAGTGTCGGCAACGTAGAAATATCGCTCTTAAATGCTGCGGATGATCAGTCCGCTTTTGCGAATGAGCTGGAAGGTCATCGAGATATGGTTGGACGATGTTTTTGATGTCATGGAAGGCATAATTCATTGCCCTCTGAAATGTTTCCCCTGCGTTCTTTAAACCAAAGGGTAATTTTCAATATGCGAATGTGCCCCACGGACAAATAAATGCAGTCTTTGACTGGTCCTGTGGGCGGATATTTATTTGATTATACCCGGAGAATCCATCCATAAATGAAAAGATTTCACATCTGGCGCATTCATCAATTATCTGGTCAATGAAGGGTGTAGGGTAGTTGTCTTTTGGACAAGCTTGATTTACATCCCTATAATCGACGCACACTCTAATCGTTCCTTGTTTCTTCATAACAGGAACAATATTCGATACCCAATCGGTTAGAGGAACCGGGTAAATGAAACCAGCATGGAGAAGTTTTTCAACTTCTGCCTTGATGGCAGCGGCTTTCTTGGGGTGCACCTACCATAGCCATTGTCGTATTTGTTTGACATCTGGATACATCTTGATTTTGTGTTCAACTATACTCGAGTCAATGCCTAGCATTTCTTCATATGACCAAGCAAAGACATCTCTGAATTCGCGAAAAAGAGCGTTATATATTTCCAGTTCTGAAGGAGAACAACATTTGCCAACATAAATATTCTCTACAAAATTTGTTTTGGTCGAGATATTTATGGCGATAGTCTCTTCAATGTTGGACAAGTTTCTCTCGGAATCCACCGTGTTTACAGTATTTGATAGAAAATAAAAAACTAAAGGATGATAAAGGTCATCAAGAGTATCTTCTTCACAATATGGAAGAAGGGAATGATGGTGGTAATCTTCCCATGGTGCCCCTTCAATTACCATTGATTGAATAATTCCTTCGTCTGTCTCACGCACTCGCGACCAAGGATCTGAAGGGGTGCCATATTCCTTAGACCTATCTATCCAAACGCTTGATGAGCGTTGATTTGGGTTTTCCTCCCATGCTAGGAACATTGATTGCTACAATATTTCTGTTGGGCTTGGAGGCAATACCTGCGCATGATCCATGTTGATATCATTTTCTGAGATCTTTTTAATCGAAGATATCATATTGCAGGTTCCTACCGACGCTACTTCCGCCAGATTGATTGGAGGCGGAAGGGAAAAAGTTCCCATTAATATAGGGTATTTTAGTAGGCCTACTCCAATATTTTGAAGCGAATGCGGGCTTCCATGGATCATTGGAATGCTTCCCGTAACTTGAGAACCATTGGGAAGGAAAGTTTATTGATCAACGACTGTAATCCCTCCTTGAAAGGGGAATGTAATCTTCCTAAAATAGGTCGACACAACGGCCGCCATAGCATATATCCATGGTCTTCCCAGTAGGATGTTGTAATCGAGGTTTCCGTCGATTACTTCGACATCTATTTCTACTGTTTCCCCCCTTAGTTCAACCTTAAAGTTACTTAGAATACCATATGGGGTATATGTTCATCCGTCAAATGCTTTTAATGTTGTCGAAGATTGCGACAAGGTTGGAGATCCTAAAGTTTTCCAGCAACTCATCGACATAATACATGTAGATGCCCCCTCATCAATAATTGTTCGATGAACAGTTTTGTTGAGGGCTTTCACTTGAACGAGGAAAGCTAGTTGAGCTGGCAACTGAGGATCATATCCTTTATGATTAAAGGATACAAGATTGGAATCCTTTGGGTCTATCCCACCGATGGCCGATAATAAAGCCTGCTTTTGGGATGGGCAATTTTGCAGTACCTCAAGTGTCGACATAGCGGATGGTGATTGGGCCAGATCTTCCACTATATTATAATGTTGTGCCGCTCTAGCACGAGGATTAAATGTCAACTTGTGTACTACTCCCTTTGGCGGTTTTATTGTCAACTCAAGAATGATGGGAGGCGCAACTTCTGTCGAAGTTGTTGTCGAACTACTAGGTTGATCTTTATCCTTGTTGTTCGACAGCTGTGGATTCTCATAATCTTTGTTCCTTGTCGATATCAAAGCATCATTTTGCTGTTTGGATACCGACAACATCAGCACTTGAGACGGGGAAGCATTTCCACTGTCAACCAGATTTGTTCCTACATTTGTAAACAGATCAATTAATATTGCCGAGGTTTTTCAATTCTTGAAGAATTTTTTAAGCTTAGCTCTGTGTGGACAATCTGTTGTCCAGTGATCCTCATCGCATATAAAGCATGGACGATTTGGTTTCCCATTTCCAGAAGGTTTTGTAGAAGATTTTTCATGTGATGATTCCTCATGTTTCTTCTTCTTCCCTTTGCTTTTGTTCTTGCCCCCTGGTTGTTTCGTTTCTTTGCCTTTATCTTTCGAGACAACATTTACTTCCGAGGCAAGAAGTTCCTCTTTTGCATTTTGACTGGAAATCTTACGGGCCTTTCTAGATGTAGCCTTTGTCGATTTCGTGTTTGTTGCGCCTATCACGCCATCGCCGGCATGAGAGTCATTGTTTGATTTAGGAGGAGGGGGGACCAAAAATTCCGGTCTGGGAGTGTCAGGTATTTTATCGTAGAGCGTACCAGACTGAGTATAAATCAAGTCTAAATATTGCGCACGAGTAATGACTTGCTCTTCGGTGACGAC
Organism: Pinus tabuliformis; assembly: GCA_031772625.1. Taxonomy (NCBI): domain Eukaryota; kingdom Viridiplantae; phylum Streptophyta; class Pinopsida; order Pinales; family Pinaceae; genus Pinus; species Pinus tabuliformis. The sequence continues at coordinate 420,435,374 of CM062811.1, forward strand.
TCCCAATTTTGCCAGATCTTCCGTAATGGAAGGCAATAATGACTTAATAAACCATCCAGCTAAAAGCTGATCAGGAACATACGTTTTTACCATTCTACGACGACATCGCCACTCATGTATATGATCAGATATGTGAGTGGCCATTGTTTGTTTGAAATTGGTAAGAAGTTCCGTTCCCATTTCGTACCTTATCGGTAACTGAAAATGGGTTAGAAAGGTTGTGGCTAGGGTACTGAAGTTGTCAAACAAAGCTCTGGGAAATTCAATATACCATTTTGTTGCCGGACCAATTAATGTCCTCTAAAAAAGGCGAAGCCTAATCGAATCATCGTTTAGGGTGTTTGATGAACACCACAGATGAAAGGTCATCACATGATTTGACGGATCTTCACCCGGATTTCCATTAAATTTAGGAATATCTGATGGAACTTTATACGGAATTGCTGGCCACCAAGGGGCATAAGCGATTGGATCGTTTTTTAACCGATTTAAATCAGGTAACTCTAAAGTTGCCACAAAGGGTAACTGTTGATTCAGGTTAGGTGAAGCATACCCAGGATAAGATGGAATCACTTGAGCAGTTGGTCTTTGCATGCCAGCATAATGCATTTGGTGCTGGTAACTTTGGTAAGGTTAGTGGGCATGACCATTGTAGAATGGTTGATTTTGACCGTTTTGAATATACGGCTGCCCACTATTTGCAAAGATTTGTTGCTCAGATCCTTGGTATACTTGTTGGAATTGTAGTTGTTGGTATTGCACCAGCCATGGTTGTTAAGCCATGTGTTGTTGCCCAATACTAACTGTTTGAACAAGATGAGGGGTAATTGTACCCGTTTGGACCTGTGTCATTCCACCAGTCAGCGATTGTGGTTGAGTCACAGGGTCAAGAGGCTGTTGCATTATAACCTGAGAAACCTCAGGCTGGCATACAACAGGCAGCGCTTGTACTTGCGACACCGTCACAATAGCTGGCATAGTTGGTATATTTGACATAGGTAAACATTGTTGCATCAAATATACAACTCTTAGTTGTTGAGGTAGTATCGGTACCCAACCGCTAGACGTAATTCCAGCATAACCAGAATTTTGTTGTGAACTCCCGTATGGCTGTCCTCCCGGAGGGGACAATGAAAGGGTATACTGCCCCCAATACGGCGGTAATCCGGTATTTAAAGGAATGGTTTTCCCTTGAGGACCGGACTACCCAAATTGACATCCCAATGGATCAATTTGTTGAGACTCAACATAAGAGTTTCTGGATACTATTCCAGATGAACAAACAGGAACGGACCATATTGTCGAAATAGCCCCTAGATGGGCTCCTTCTAGCGATTGAGAGCTAGTTGGGACAGATGGTATACCGATGAACATTGTTGGAGTGATAGCAGGAAGTTCTGCCGTCGTTGTGTCGGACGACACAGTCCTAGATGTTGACGGTTGTTTAGACATTTCTAGTCTATCCAAAAGATTACCTAGCGATTCTACAGGATCTTCTGCTGGCGGTAGACTAATTTTTGATGAAGAAGGATACAGAGTGATCGCGACTCTAAATTGCGATGGAGTACTAGATGGAGGATCCTCCACAATCTCTTCTATAGCAATCAGACCAGGTGGAAGAGGTAGACCGTCAGGTCCGTAGAATATTTCTGGTGCCGAATAAGGTATGGAATCTGCAGCGACAGATGTTTGGGGAACAACACTCTCCGAACCGGTTGTAGATGGAACTGGTTCAGTGATACAAGGGTTTACCCTCAGACTAGGATCAGTACTACTGTCCTTCAGTGGCTGCTGAACTTATTCTGTAAAGGCAGGGATACCAAAAATGTTTGGAGTAACCGGAGTCTCTGATGTTGTTGGAACACTTGTTCTAACTTTACCAGGAGATTTGGAACCGGTTAAATGAGTTCGCTTTGTCCGTGATAGTTTTGATTCTGGAGACAAAGACGGTTGACTCGTAAGCCTCCATGAATGACAGGGTTTCAATTGACTTTCTTCCACGATTGTGGATTACTCGATCAACTAAAAATCAAGGGGAAGTATGTTTCCGAATTAGATGAATTTTAGACGCTTCGACACAACTTGTTTTTTCAATTTTAAAGAGTCGAGAAAAAACAAAAGATGACTCTAGTCGCCTTCGATTTTTAATGAGCCTGAAGTGACAAGTGCACAGATGGACCTTTTCCGTTAAGGAGTCTGAAAAGGAACGAAAGGGACTGCTCTGGAAATCTAGGCAGAGGGATTACCAAACCGATCGCAAAACTGTAGAATACTTTTTACGGTGCGGCAGTCAATCTTCCCGAATGCTGTGTTTAGTGCATTGCGATCGATAGGGCGGCAGACACGACTTCCTATGGATAAAGGATTAAGCCTATTGTGGTCTCCCAAAATATACTCGACGATACGTGGGAGCACAAGTCCGTACTTGCACTTATCGTCTCAAAGTGGAGGAATCACCCAACCAACAGTGAGAACAATAGTTACCAGGCTTTACGACATCGGAATACGTCTCTAGCCTAGACTTCTAGATGTTGTGCGTTAGGTTCCAAAACGTTGTTAGATTCATTAAATTTATTTTATATTTGATCTTGCTTAAGAAATTTTCCTTTCAGGTTCAGTGCGTGATGTAGATATACAATTCCTAAAATGCAATCTAAGATGATAAACAGTCTTTTATCTTCTTTGTGCAATGAAAATCCTAGCTACTAAGGAAAGAAAGACAGAATTCTTTCAACAAAGAGCAAAGAGCACACACTATATGCACTGTCCTAAATCAAACCAGTCAAATAGTCTAAATGCAAATGCACATACATGTATTTGTTTTCAGCCTTCTTAATATGTGAATGATAAAAATAAAGCTAATGCGCAAATCTGAATTACTTTTCAAGCGACAATTACTAACAAGTTTCTTTTCAAAATAAAAAATGAAGACAATGACAACACTTTGTGATTTGGAAATGAAAACTTGCTTTCGACACTAGAAAAAATACTAATTCAGATCAAATACAATAGTAGCAGGGTAATCGACTATCAAGAGCAATCAGACTCTCTTCTATGACTGAAAAGGACACTTGCGAAACTTTCAAATCAAGAAACGATAGTACAATTACGTTACTTTTTGCAAAGGATAACTGAAAATGACTAAACAAATACACAAAAACATTTATAGTTCTTTGCACAATAGAGGCATAATATCAGCAAGGAAAGGGGTTTCAAACAAAGGTGTACTGACCATAGGCAGCAAAACTCATGAATAGAACTGAAAAGAATTAACACAGAAACCAAAATTCAGGAACAATGCCTAGCCTGATCAACGCGCCTGTAACACAGTGAATTTGAAATGCAACGCACCTACTACACTCGGGAAGTGCGTTGAATTTCATATTCACAAAACAGAGAGTGCACTGGGCCAGGGATGAGACTTTGCTTGGGTTCCGGATCACAGTTTGCAATCCAGTTCAGGGATTTTGGCCAAGCAAGTGGTAATCAGTAAATCAACAACAAGGGTAGATCTAAGGAGGTTACTAGAGCCACCACAAGGGCAATTAGGGAGTTTGTAAATCAGTTGTTTAATTCATAAACAAAACCCAGAGATTGACTGAAGCGGCATTTATGCAAATTCAGTTCAAAAGCTACCTGGCTCAACGTCAGGCTCCATCTGTAAGTTTATAAAGTAAACTGAATGTAGATAAACAAACAACCTAGTCGCTCCCCAGCGGAGTCGCCATTTTGTTACAGGGAAAAGTGTCTATGCAGAACTACTAATCCCACTAAGGTGTGGTAGCTACCTTAGAAACAAACAAAGTAAAACTACTTTCATTTTCCTTTATGAAAGATAGATGAGAGAAGAATAAAGGAGACCATCCTCTGTCTTGCGCTTGGTTTCTTACTCGATTCCTCTCTCTTCTGATAGTCCTTTGCTACTTGCTTCCTTGTACACCCAGCTTCACAGAGTACCTGTAGAATCAAAGCAGCATAACACTATGCAAGAACATGGATCTATTATCATAAACAATCTAGGATCAGATGTAAATTGACCATACAAATGCATGAAACATAAATGACACAAGAGTATGGAGGAAAACTTGAATAGCTTTATTGATAATCAAGAAAGAGCCAAGAGAGTTACAACTAGTTGTTCTGACCCAACATCATCCTCTCAACAGGTAAGCCCTTCTTCACCTCATGCAAAGCTTAGATCACCCAACACTATGATGTTGCCTCAAGAAACCAACAACAATTCCTTACGAGATGCAAAATTCCAGCCTCTGGATCTCTGGGATGAGGGATCCATATATAGATGTCTACAAGGGAGATGAGTCAGCTTGTGATTTGATTAGTGACTTCCCTCTGATAGTTCTTGCTTCCACTTGGAGATTGATGATCTCTTACTCATCCTTGGTCGAATTCAGAGAGGCAAGTGTCACAGGAGAAGTTTCTGGAAGATTCCATGCTTCTCCACCTCGCGGATTGACACTGCCATTTGTCTCTTCTCGCCCATCGCACCCCATAGAAGGTATTTTTGAAATGCAACGCACCCACTAATTGTACTTAGGTGATATGCAACGCACTTTGCCTATGGAGCAGGTGAAATGATCCTGTTTTGACCAATTATGAGTAGTTTTTCATGGAGAACTTTGGAAGCTGTAATCAGTTGAACTTGTTCCTTTAGGGGTTGGAACAACACTTTTAGGGACTCAGGATCCCTTGGTTTATGGACATTTTATGCTTGGGGTTGCAGTGCCCAAAAATGTCTATAACAAGGAGGTGTTACAAGATTGGGATGAGAGGTGAAAGAGGGTATGAATGAGCAAGAATATTCCTCCAAACCCCCACAATCATAAGTAAATAATCCAAGGAGTGGTAAGTGGCATCTTTTCTCCTCACCCTCCAGGGAATTATTAAGAAAATTTTTTCCTATACAAGCATCCTGTAGCAAACCCCTACAAAATTGTTTTCTTTTTGGATATTTTTTTACATGAGGAAAATAGATGGTAGAAGGGGTAGCCCTTTTAAAACTTGGAATATAATGTACCCTTCTATGAATAGAAAATAGGAACCGACATCCTTAGCCTACCCTGATACCCTAGGCTACTCAAAATATAATTCTTCACAAAAAAAAAATCTTTGAAATAACCTGAGGAAGCAGTAGTAGGAACCATGGGGGCAACTTCCAATAGAAGGGAACCCACAACCACCAACAAAATCCAAAAACGTCCCCTTTTTATATATATCTTCCTAAGCCACCAATGGATGGGATTCTTTGAAAAATTGAAACGTTATGATGATGAGATTACCCATGAACTTTCCGTGGCCCTTCACTCTTAAGGAGAATATAGTTCCACCACTATTGTAAGGGGACTAACCATCCATTTGAATGAAAATATCATTAGTAGAGTGACCACCATACCTCTACGAATCAACGGGGCAAGGAATATAGAACATAAGCCATCATAGCCAAGAGAAATATCTTCCTCCCTAAAGAGAAGCTTGTTGAAGAAAAAAAAGGAGTAACAAAGGATATCTTCCCTTAACCTTGGGATGAAGTGGTCTATAGCATATTCAAGTACATATCTTGTGAAGGGAGGTTGAGTGTTGTACATGCATACCAATTTAGGCTACTCTATGAGCTATGGTTCCAAATATAATTTCTCATTTTAAGAAAGCTCAATGTTCCACATTTCCTCCTTCAATCCATGATTGAGATGAGCCATAGGGTGAGCGAAGGGAAGCACCAATAAATTGCCAAAAATGGCTTCATACGGACCATTTTCATGAATGATTTAACCCACCTTAGGAGCCCTATGTTGTGGAATGATTTTGTGGACATGGATAGGGAGGCCTTCATTGAGACACAAGTGCAAACCCTGACACAATATGAGGATACTAAAAAATAAAATCTTGGAGGTAAGAAAGAAGAAGAAGAAGAGGTTGAAGAATAAGGAGAAGAAGTTGAAGAGAAAGAAGAACAAGAGGAAGAGGCTAAATAGAATTACGAAGAGGTTCAAAGAGAATTTGGATAATAGGGGAAAGAAGGAATAGGGAAACAAAATATAGTGGAAGATAACCTTGGAGAGCCCCCTCAGAAGAAGAGGAAACAACATTAGCAAGTAAGCCTCTTAGACGGAAATATATAACAAGAGCTGGTTACTACTCTAGTAGCCTTTATCACATCTATCAAACTCAAGAGAAGGTATCCCAAGCAAGGTACCTTATACTTTAAAAGAAGAAATAGCACCAAAATCAAACAAGGGAAGCCTCAACATCCTTCAATAATTTGAATCACAATTGATGAATCAATTTGCCACAGAGAAGAAGAAATAGGATGAGGAAAAAGGAAAATTAAGGAGGCCACCTCCCTCAAAGCCAAGGGAAGGAAACCTTTGACACCCATGGGAATGCCAAACACTACATTATTCACAACTAAGCAACTCAAGGCATAGACTGCCCTACTATAGGAGAGAAAAAAGTTGCTACAGGAAAGAACAAAGTTGCTACAAGATGTAGAAAAAGTGCTATGAGAAGCAACAACAACACCTCAAGAGGAAGGAGAAGGTCCACAAGGAATCAAATAATCTACCCCACAACCTAATCTTGGGTCCTATTACAAGTTTATTGAAGGGGGGAGAATCATACCTGAAAATTTTACAATTACCCTCCTATTTGAATTAGAAAAAGAGAGGCAGAACTCACCATGGATGAAAATTGCAAAATCCAAGAAAGTAAAGGATGTGGGAATCATGGAGGAAAACATGCAACAAATGAGTAAGGAATTGGTTAACTTGAGGTTAAAGGAATCAATCATGAAGAAGAAAATGCAGCTAGAGAATAAGAGGTAGAGAGATAAACTATAGGAAAAGGAGGCATGATCTGATAATCAACCTATGAGTGACCTCAGTTAACGATTGATTGAATAAAGGTATTACAGACTCATGTGTTGGTGTGTGTTCTGTGTTATTGAAGCAATGGATCAATGAGATTGCCAATACATAGACAATTAAATGGAGAAACAACAGAGAAATACAGTAAGAAAACACAAGAACACAAGAAATTAATAAGGAGTTCACTCTATTCTCCAGGGCTACATCTCCGGTCCAGCTTTCAGTGGTGGCGTTCTTTTATTTTGTCTTAAGCAGAGAAATTACAATGCAGGGAATCAATATGATTTCTCCTGAAGCAGGTTTGCTTGGCAGGGTGGTTCTTGGATTTCCTAAGCCACTGGAGTGCACAGACTCTGTTTTTCCTACCATCTCTATGACCTTCTGGTCTACAATGGAAAGAGCCCAATGTGGTGCTTAGTCCAAACAGATCCTCTCTGGGAACGACTTGAATTTCTAAAGCTCTCTAGTGTTTGATGCTGCCTTTGGTCAGCTTGGCCCTCTATCTCTTCCTACTTTTGCTTCACTATCTTCTTCTCTCTATTTTCTGTCTTCCTTCCCATCTTCCTCTCTAGGTTCCGGTTCCTCTCTGTCTCTCTGACTTCAACTGTGTATTTTGTCTCTGTTCATGGCTTTAGATCTGTTCATTCCCAAGATTGTTCGGTTCCTCTTCGGTCTCTGTCGATTCACCTTCTGCAGTTGTGCTTGGAGTTCCCTGTTCGGCGTCATCATCAGTGCTGAGAGAGTGGCCACATGTCCTCCTCTAAAAGGCGCCAGCATGCTTCGTCGATTCATTTCTTTGGTTACATCATGGAATGATTTCTTCCTCCGTCATGGCAGTCAAACGGACTTCAAATCCTTTTAAAACACAGCTTAATCCATCATTGATTCCGCTTCCTCCATCAGGCACAATCTCAGCCATCCGATCTGGGTCCCCCAGATCCAATGCCATACACATGTTTCACACGGTTGACTCGCTCGACCATTAGCGCGCTATCAACAATGGTTTTCTCTCACCTCTGCTTGCCACGGTTTGATTGTTGAGTGGGATTTCTCTGCTTCCATCCAAAACCGCTTACCATTTGAGGGTGCCCCGATCAATACCGCCAGTTTCTAGAGCGCGGGTACTGCCTTTGTCCTTTAGCACTTTTCACTTTTCACCCACGGTTGTCCAGCTCCCCATGCGTCCAAGTGCTTGGGCTTCCTCCATTTTGGCCCTGTTCGCCCAGCGAGCATAATTAACACTAATCGCGCATCACACACCTCCTTATTTTCCCAATATGGGCCTCGTAGGGGCTACTTTGACCTCCCGCGTAGTCTCCATGGGCCTCGGTCAGTGCACTTTGACCAAGGTCCTCATCGTTCCATGCTGGCTGCCATTTCCACTGGTTCAGGGTGTTTTTGATCGTTGTTTTTGAATTCTTTAGAGATTTCTCCCGACCTGATATAGTCATGATTCCTTGACAGTTCTTTATGGATCCAATTCGGATCATGAGCTTCCCAATGAAAAATCTTTTGGACCATCAAAAGTTGGTTTTCAAGCATCAACTAAGTGAGGGTATTGCTTTCTCACTTGTCCAATCTCAATCCACTTTGTACTGCTTGGCTTCGAACCTTTGAGCCCAATCTTGAGGTACTCAACATCTTCCCTGCGCTTCGTCCTCACCTTCCTGTCCGGCACTGTGTCTTCTTGAAATTCATTAAGATATTCAAGTAGCAGGTCATCAATAGAAGGAAACTGACTTTGCTCTTCAGGGTCCTCAATCATTGAAGGTTCAAACAATCTCAAGCAATCTGCATTTATGACTGAGTAGATGTGCATGTAAGCTGGTAGATCAAAGCGAAAAGAATTTTCACCAATCTTCTCAAGTGTACTAAAGGGTCCATACCTGATAGGCTTTAGCTTTTTACCTTCACCTTGTATCCTGTCCTTGCTAATATACAGCCAGACTTGGTCTCCAACTTGAAGACTATGCTCCATCTGATGCTTGTCATGCGTAGCCTTGTACTTGGCCTGGCTCTTTTCCAGCTGATCCTATACTGCCTGGTGGATCTCCTAGATCTGTTCAATGAACCTAGTTGTCTTGTCCACATCACTATGTCCATCAACCATGGTATCTTTACCAAAGGCAAAATCCAAAGGAGACCTTAGTGTGAAACCGAAAAAGGTCTCAAAAGGAGATCTCTGTGTAGAAGAGTGTTTTGCTCTGTTGTAAGCATGTTGCACATAACACAAGTGTTCATCCCAAAGTTTAGGATGTTTTCTGCAATATCCTCTTAGTAACTGGATCATTGTCCTGTTAACTACTTCTATCTGGCCATCTGTTTGTGGATGAAAAGTTGTGCTTTTCTTTAGTTTGGTGTCCATTAGTTCCCACAGACTAGACCAAAACTTCCCCACAAATCAGGTGTCTCGATCAGATATAATGGAAGTGGGTAATCCAAAATGAACCCATACATGTTCAAAGAACAATTTTGCAGTCTGTTTAGCTGTAATCTTTTTATTACAAGGTATCAAAATACACATTTCGCTGAACCTATCCACAACGACATATAGATAATCATGGCCCTTCCTAGATTTAGGCAGTCCTCCAACAAAATCCATGGAAACACTTTCCCAAGGGTGAGAAGGAATTTGAAATGGAGTGCACAAGCCTAGTTTTCCATTGTTGGGCTTGCTTTTAGCACACATAGCACACCCTCTTACATATCTAGAAACTGTCTCATTCATTTTCGGCCAATAACATAACCTTTGCAGCTGTGCAACCATTTTACTTACCCCAAAGTGACTTGATATCAGAGAAGTGTGTGCTTCCCTAATTATCTTTACTCTCTCAGTTTCTGGAATGCAGAGTTTCCCACAATGATATAATAGTTGGTGCTTCAGATGATAGTCCAATTCTTCTACTCTTTGGCCTTGACTCAAAGTTGCATATACATCTTTAAATTCCATATCCTGAGCATATTGTTCTATGTAGCTTTCATGTAGCACAAAATTATGCTTAAGTATGGTAGATGCATTTATAATGGGTCTAGATAACATGTCTGCAACCTTGATATGTATGCCTTTTTTATATCTGATGACTAAATGAAATTGTTGTAGAAAACCCATTAATCTAAAATGTTTTGATTGCTGCAACTTAGTTTGGGAGTGTAGATATTGAAGTGGTTGATGATCATTATGTATTACTCTCTCTTTTCCCATTAAATAATGTTTCCACTTTTTCTCAATTTGAACTAATGCATACAATTCTTTATCATATGTAGGATAGTTAACTACTGCAGGATTAAAAGTCTTAGAATGATAACATACGGGTTTACCGTGTTGTGTCAACACTACTCCCATGGCATATTCACTGGCATCAATTTGGATCTCAAATAGTCTTTGTAGATCTGGCAGTGGTAGTACAAGTGTTGTACTAATATTTTCTTTCAAGGTGTCGAAGGCTTTCTGATGTTTGCCTCCCCACTGAAACACCTTATTCAATACTGTTAAAGCATGTAAGGGAGTTGCAATTGAGGAAAAGTTATAAATGAACTTCCTTCAATATTGTGCTGCTCCTAAGAAGCTTCTCACTTCTGTAGCAAACCTAGGTTTAGGCCAGTTCACAATGACTGCCACCTTAGAGGGTTCTATTTTCAATTCACCTCCCCCTACTATATGACCCAAGTAGTTTAGAGATGTTTTTCCAAATTCACATTTTGAGAGTTTAACATAAAAATTTTCTCTTTTCAAAACATCTAATGTCTGCTTAACATGCTTTAAATGTTCTTCCCACATTTTACTAAAAATCAGAATGTCATCCAGATATACAATAACAAAATCATCAAGAAAAGGTCTGAATACATCATTCATTAATCTCATGAAAGTAGCAGGAGCATTAGTTAAGCCAAAAGGCATAACCAGCCATTCATACAATCCCTTCTTTGTTTTGAAAGCAGTCTTCCATGCATCTTGCTCTGCAACTCTGACCTGATGGTATCCACTATGCAAATCCATCTTGGTGAAATAAACAACTTCCTTTAATTGATCCAAAAGATCATTTATGTGAGGAAGGGGATAACAATTTTTTATTGTTATCTTATTCAGTGCTCGATAATCAATGCACATTCTCCATGAGCCATCTTTCTTTCTCACCAGAACGATTAGTGATCCACATGGTGATGTGCTAGCCTTGATGAACCCTTTCTCGAGCAACTCCTGCACCTGCTTCTTGATTTCAGCATTCTCTAAAGCAGACAACTTGTACATTCCAATGTTAGGCAATGGTACATCTTACTACAAAATAATACGATGCTGGATGTGAACGCCTCTAACTAACCCACCTTCTCCCCCGGAACTCATGCGGATGTTAACGCCTCACCTCACACTACGATGGCTGCTTTTTAGTTACAGAATGCCTACTTTGGTAGGTAAAAACCAGAACTGATCATCAAACAAAGACTCCTTTCCTAATAGGGGTGACCCGCCTCACCTCAAAACAACGTGGACTATTTTCCCCCATTGGCCTGCCTCACCTCAACAACGTGGGCTATGGGTATTGGATTCATAAGGCGAGTACTATGACGCTTGGCAAAATACTGGTTATCCAAGAGAAACGTTATAAAAAGGTATAGTTTATAAGGTGCCGTAAGGCCGCTTGACCATAAGGGAAAGGAATCAAACCCCCTCCTTATAAGTTAATTTGGGTCAGTTTCAACCTAAAGAGATTTGAAGAAGGCCGCCATCGTGCCCCCGGCAGGGTGAGGGTGAGCCTGTCGAACTCTCGACCTATGCCCCCCCCACCCAATAAGTAAAATGAAAGCGAACTCTCGACTAAAAGGCCGCCATCGATATGCTCTCGAATTTATTGATGATGCATTACTTATGATGCACCTGTTTTGGGTCATACGCCTCATTAAAAAACACCTGTGCTGCCTATGCCAGGACTCTTTCCCGCTACTCGATCCAGGGAGGTGTAGAGCCACTAGATGCCGGTACTACCTACATTTCAAGTGGAAATGACAGGTTTCAATCACTCAATGCCAAGAGTCGATCACTCGATGACAGGTTTCGATACACTCAATGCCAGGATTCTTTTCCACTAGTCGAGCCAAGAGGCGATCACTCGATGACAGGTGGTGATCCCAGGAGGAAATGCCAGTCATAGATGGGCTGGGATACTCGGCTGCTTGGCTTTTGGCTGCTTGGCTAATCGACTTGGCTTGGATACCGGGATCGGTTTATCAGTTGGGATATTCAGTTGGAAACATGAGCTGCTTGGCTGGGATATTTCACTGTGGCTGCTGCACTACTCGATACCTAAACTACCACATGCTCATATATAACTACCACCATTTCACCGGCTATCAATTAAGAATGACCAGCAGTCACTTACTCATTGTCTTGGTCGGCATTCATTATATACGTAATTACGTCATTCGAGATAGGAACCATCAGATGCTTATTCAACTTGGGGCGAGATAGTGTAATGACATATATAAGAACGGTGATAGTGACTTGCGTGAAAGTGATTAGCCAAAACTGAAATAGCCGTAAGGCCGCATCTAGGGCCCTATATTATTTAGGGGCGGAGCCACTCACTATTCCGATGGTGAGGACCGAAGGGATGGAGTCACTCACTATTCATATGGGGAGGGGCTCGACTGTCAAGGATGCGTAAGCAGGCTCGACTGTTAAGGAGAGGACCCTCACCATATGAATAGTGAGTGACTCCGTCCCTTTAGGGGGCTCGACTGATAAGGAGAGGAGAGGGGTCACTCACTATTCATATGGTGAGGGTTCTCTAGCCTCCTACTCGATAACAACCCATCAGGACCTTCATCTACGGGGGGCATCCTCATTCATTGTAGGGGGAGCATCCTCACACGCAGTCACTTATTGAAGGAACGAAGGAACCACTGCTGATGCTAAGGATGCCAGGATGCACAGAAGGATGGAAGGAAGGGTGGGTAGGTGGAAGAAGGGAAAGAAGCAAGCAAGGACGGAAGGATGGATAGAACGAACCACACGAGAGCAAGCCCAAGCGGACTACTTCCTTGCTTACCCACCTGCAGTGGACAGGGAGACCACGCCTTGGCTACGGCACAAGCTTACTACCGATACTGTATACGAACCCTACACTCGCTACCGATGAAGACATCCCACCCTGCTTGCTTGTCTGAAGAAACAAGGTATAGGGATCCCTACCTAGATGGCAGGCATAAAGATACCCACCTACAATGATGGGACAGGGCACGAGGGGAGAGCGACAGGATGAAGGCGGAAAAACTTCCCTAACCCCCGAGAATTGCAATTAGCGCCTTGAGGGAATAAAAGAAAAGATAGCGGATCATTTTGAGTTGGCAGCTTCAAACCCTTCATGCGCGAGGGCGCGGCGGGTGAAGAGCCACGGAGCCAGGTTACTTCACCTACATAATGACAGTTCGCTTTCGTTCCTTCCTTTTGAATACGCTGAGCTAAACTAATTGAATACGCTGGGCTCCGCGCTAATCGACTGGACTACTCAACTGTGCTAATCGGCCTAGCCTACCGGACTGGGCTACTCAACTCCATTGTAACAACAAATCAATACATTGATAACAGTTCTCATACCCTGTGCCCCGTAGTTGCTTGTGCCCCATTGTCCGTGCTAAGTCGTTTCCGTGCCCAGTTAGACCTAGTATGAAACCTTATGAAATCAATACTCGCATAGATACGTCCTTGCAACAGAATAAGAAGAAATGATCTTTCTCACTCTCTCTTCTTACTTAGTTCTTAGCTTTAGTCCCATGCCCTCCGAGTTCAATCCAAGAGCCTTAGTGTGGAGAGCGATCGAGGGGGAGGTACCCCGCCCGACCCAAGGCAGTAAGTAAGAAGTGTTGTTTGTCGTTATTCCTCAACCCATAGCGCTCCTCCTCGCTGATAGCCAGTCATTGCAAGAAGGTGGTCATGGAGACGTTGACCTTGTCCAAGGATAAGACCTAGCTGGGAAATCTAACCGGAGTCAGGGGCATAATCAAAGGAGCCTAATCTACAGGTGGAGAAGAAACGTTGTTCATGCGTGCCAGTTGTATGTGCCCCGCCCCAGTGTACGTGCCCTGGGCAGTGCCACCCATAGCTGCTAGTCATTCCTTCCTTGCCAGGCAGGGGGTTCCACACAGGAAGAGCCGTGCATGCCCGTTTCATCCATATGGTCTCTCTACGTCGTGTTCATATAGGCCATGGAGACGTCCTTTCCTTTCCATCACACTCTACAAAGGAAGGTATGGAAGGAAGGCCACGATAGTTCACCTTCAAAGCAGATCATGCATGGGCAAGCGTTAGCGATCAACCACCAACAAGGAGGCAAGCGTAAATGCCTTCATGCGGGAAAGAGAATGCGGGACTGAAACTGTCCTTCCATTCAAGGGTTCGTTCTCTCGTCGTGTCAGTTGGTCACGCGGGTGTCTTTTTCCCTCCTCTCTTGTGCGGGAATGAGACTCCTTCTTTCTGGGTGAGTGTCCAGGGCAGGCGGACTGAAAGCGTACTGAATGCGGGCAGATTGGTTAATGTGTGAAACCGGCCAGCAGCAAACCTTCGCAGACATCATCTGGGTACCACCCCTCTGTCGAAATATCTGGGTAAGCGGCATATTCTTTCTTTTTTCTATAAATCCACCTAACACGGCTACATCATCCGTCCGTTGGTCGACCCACCAATCTCGAAGACCTACCCAGGCATGCCTAGTCCCGGCCCCCCCCACCCAATAAGTAAAATAAAGTAAATAAAAGCAAGCAATTGCCAACACAAATAAATCGTTCATGGCGAATCAACATCAACGTCGAACTCGAAATGATCGTGTAACCAACATATCACGCACGAAACTTGTGTACGGGGGAAAAACAACTGGTCACATCGAACTGGTAAAACATGACCATTTCAATCCAGGGCACGGGGTATCGCAACTGATGGGGACAAGAACCCTCCTGGGCACGCCAAACTGTTCACATCGAACAGGGCAAGGGGTATCGATCAAATACCACACAGATAATCTACCCCACCTCCCTGACTGAAACTACCTGACTAGCGTGAATGAAACTAGCTGACCTGCATGAATGGCTCAACCTAGCCTCTTTCGCTGAAGGCTCTATCTATCTGCCCTCCCCTCTCTGAATATCTCTATGTGTCTGGCGTATGATCCTCACCCACCTGGTGAATCGTATATAACAAGCTGTAGTACCTCACTCTTGGTGTGAAGATATCACTGCTGCAATAGCCCCCCCTGTCCCATGCACATCGTCGTTCACCGCACCCCCTATTATATATCTGGGTCCCCTTGCCCCACCCACGAGCTATTCAACTCACTCTATCAACAGCACAAGCTAGGCAACTAACTCTATCAACGCGTCTATCCATTCTCTCATATGTTGCATGGGGTACATCTCCTTAGCTATGATGGGAAACTTCTCTCGTTGTCTGTTGGCAACTTGGCTCAACCTCATCTCCATCTCTCTTGTCCAACCCCGTCTGCCTTACTCCCGGCAAGTATCAAAAAGCAAGCAATCCACTTCCATTTCCTTGCCCCACCCACGAGCTAGTCAACTAACTAACTCTAGCAACAGCACGAGCCATTCTTTTCTCATATGGCAATGGGGTACATCTCCTCTCTCGGGTAGTAACGATGGGGTGGTTCTTTCTTCGCGACTGTGTGACTACTCTGGGGGACTTGGTTGGTCTGGCTCTCTCGGTGATCCGTTTGGTTCTATCTCCACCATATGGAAGGGGAGCTTGCCTCATTACTTGTCCCATCGCATTATTACATAGATAAAGGACAGGAGTTTCATAATTATACATTTAGATAGATAAAAGGAGTAGCTCAATAAACTCCTTGGCTCTCTTGGCCTTGTCAAGACTAATCTCTATCCTCTTCAACGATGGAATGAACAAATTGACTAGTTTCACTTTCTAGCGGAATTTCATAATTTAGCAGTTAATTCAAAAATAGAATCCCTGCTTATCATCCGTTCTATTCTATCACATTCCGAAAATAGAATATTGAAATATTTCAATCTCTAACTCATAGAGGGGGGTCCTCTCTCGCTCGACGCTGATAAATAAAGGTGCGAAGCCGCCAGAGAAGAAATAGGAGGGGCAAGGGTACGTTAGTACGCTCGATTGCTAATGAGAGGGCTTTTGAGCTTGCTATCGAGTCTTGTACGCCCGAAGCAAGGAACTGACTGAACCTAAACTACCACATGCTCATATATAACTAACTACCACCATTTCAGCAGTCACTTACTCATTGTCTTGGTCGGCATTCATTATATACGTAATTACGTCATTGCTACTTACGGAGGTGGCTTATCTGCCTTCTTAGCATGCTTATCCCTACGGCGCTGCTCCCTTCATATAATACCTCAATAGCCCTGATTGATGACAAGAATAGCCTAAATTCCTGCTATTTGGATGGGTTCTAGAGCAACTAACTAGACGAACACACTGGAACCAGACCTGCAGGAAGAAAGCCACCAGGAAGAAAGTAAGTGAATATATCCTTTAGCTCTGAAGTCAGTGCCCTAATAATGAGAGTCAATAGTAGGGGCCAGATTATCTACGTGATAGCCAGCCCCATCCTGAGGACAGGTAATGCCGGGGGCCCTAGCTATAACGACTAGCTATTCAACTATAATAAGGGGCTCCATCAGTAATAACTATAATCATTCAACCGGACGGAAGGCAGTAACGAGTTAACAACTATACAGATTATGGGAGTGGTAAGGACACACGGTAGTTCTCCTCGCATGGTAAGAGAGCCCGGTCAAGGGAAGGTGGGGTCGTGCTCGCATGAGGAGAGAAGGTGGGGTCCCCATTCCTGTAGTTAAGGGAAATCCAGGGACATGATTTGTTTTCACCCATCGGTAGGTAGGAGCCATCCTGAACCCCCGGTTAGCATCACCGGTAGAATCCTCCGGCTATAGGGACCATCCAATAGGAACGAACCCCGGTGAAGGAACCTTAGTCATAGGAAGAAGACAATGAAGAAGATTCTCAGCTCAGAAGTAAGCTATACTGATACTGAAGTACGCGTTCCACACCTCTACGTTCTGTTAGCCACGTTCGAGTCCTTCTGTTACGTTCTGTTAGACCACCGTAAACCTCGCTATAATATACCTTGTTCCACACCTTTAGGTGCATTCCGTTCTAACCTTGTTCTACACCCTAGGCAAGAACACACCTGAAACACACCGAAGACTTTGACCTGCCCTTGACCTCTGATGAGCTAACCAAAGAGAAGCATTCTACCATAACATGACTTTGACTGACCACGTTCTTTTGATGATAACCCTATCGTAACCCTCGGGAAACACACCGACCCAATCCTTTGCCCCGATATCGTTCCCTCTCGATCATGCCAAGCCAAGAACGATGAGATTTCGTGTAATGCCTTGAAGAGACTGGTTTACCAGCATGCTCCGTAGGAGTTACTTTGCTCTTCCCTAGAATCGAGAATATTTGTGGTTGGTTATTAGATAGAGAGATTGTTCTCGTTCTCTTATTCCCGCGTAAGGCGACAACCCCAATGGCTCAGAGAAGATATAATGCTTCCTATTATATATAATATAAAATGCAGCTCCGGAGGGAGGGTAGGGGGATCGGAAGAATCGGGAAAAGGCGAGAGTGCTTTATTCACAGCTTTATAGGGGGTAAGGGGTTATGAACAACTCGAGTGGCACTGTATATAAATGGTACCTTATATAAGTTATACGAGTGAGTCGTAAATACAATGAGCAATGAAACACTCACTTATAGTATAGTATATATCCCTATCTATCTGGCAATGTCATGTAGACTAATAACCACCTTTCAATATCAATGCATACAGATAAGACTTCACGGCAAGCTTGACTGACTTGCCTCGGTCACCAACACGGCTTGATACGGTTCACGGCATACTTGAACCGACGTATTTGCTCGTGTTTTCTATAGGTCAAAGATGTGATTTGAGCCGGTTGATTCATGAAGCAATGATGGTAGAATCGATGGTGTTTGTGCCTGCCCTGATGAATTAGATCAAGTGGGTTGGGTTTATCCATTGCGATGAGGGAATATGCGCGTTCTATATGAAGCACTGTTCACAAATGGTAGTGGTAACTGTTGATGAGATCAAATATTATGTGGTTGGGGCTCCTGCTGATAAAAATGTATCATTAGGTGGGGAAAGAAAGGCAGCATGCATTAAGTTACTCATCGGGAGGAGGGGGGGTAAAAACCGAATCTTACCCTAAATTTGAAAAGAAAAGAAATAACTGAATTTCCCCTAAGATGGCTGCTCTCAATGAGAGGGAGGCTGGGAGGTATGACTGGCAGAGAGCCTCTGCCCAGGCTTAGGTAGAGGTGGTTAATAGGCTAAAGTTCATATGTAGGTGGTGGAGGTTCTATGTTATAGGGTTTATATAGGAAGAGCTGGGCCTAGGTCGAGAGAAAGTACTAGTTCCAAGGATCTGTGTTCCTGCAGTAGCTGTTGAAGAGAATCAATTCATATCTGTTCCAAGTTGCTTTGCTCTCAAGCAGCGGTTGAAGTTCCAGCTTACATGCCAATGCCAGGATAAGATACCGTTCCATTAATTGCACCCAGCATATGAGGTTCATTGATTTAGGGCTATTGCTTATCGTAATGTAAGCAAACCCACGTGTAAGCGGATCAGAAGAAAAAGAAGCAGACATGTTATCATATAAGAATCTAAACGCACCTTCCTTCTCCCTCATAGTGGGCTCGGCTCTAGGCTGATGCTGGTTTGGCTAAACTCGAACGAACGCTTTAGATAAGCCCAAAAATCTGTCTTTTCAAACTGACTTGAATCCCGCTCTCCCTACTAACCCACTAATGGATATTTGCTTTTTGGCCATTAGAACCAGTCATTAGTGGACAGATCATCAGTGGACAGATCGTCTTATCACTAGTCCCAGTTATCGCATGTTTCTACTTACGTAATTCCGCTAAGGAAAGGAATGAGTTAGGCAAGTCAAGGAATGCGAAGCCGCCAGAGAAGAAATAGGAGGGGCAAGGGCCCTTACTTCTTAGGGGTCACTCACTATTCATATGGTGAGGAATCTATTTTCTTTCTGGCCATGAAGAAAGTACGCTAGGGAGAGTACGCTTCACACTGCCTCCCTCACTCATTGGTTTGATGATCATTGGATGAGAAGGTTGCTCATCGACCGTGGGTTAAAGAAAGCAAGGTCGGTGGGACCGTTTGCAAAGGCTGGTTTACATATGGAGGTTTACTGTATGGCAGCAGGCTAAGCGCATGACCCCTCCCGCTCGATGGTTCAGGTAGCTGGCATGAACCTATCAATCGTTGGTCCGTGTGTGGACCATAGGGAAGGGCAAGTAAGGAAGGGGGAAAGAAACTAGAGCGGGCAGATCAGAACAAGGCAGGATAACCGGAAGGCAGACAGCGAAAGCACAGTAAGGAAGTGACAGTAGAAAAGTAAGACGTAGAACGGACAGAGAGGGAAAGGAAATCAAAGTAGGACTGGAGGATTTGAAACAGATAGTTAGTTGGGATACCTTAGATATAGGCCATGATAGACAGAGATAACGTCAGTAAGTCCTACTGCGCTTAGTCAAACCCACAGTGACAAATATAGGCTATGGGAATAAATACTTACTGGGGATAACCTAAAGCCATAGAGTAAGACCCCAAAGATAGGGTTAGAAAGAATGGCTATTGGATAAACTGTACAGATAGGGTTAGAAAGAAAGACCTAAAGCATTGGGGTTAGACCCAATCAACTGGTATCGGGGAAGAGAAGCTTAGGGAGACTTACTTATAGCCGAATATTGGGGAAGAAAGAAACGCTATGGGAGACAGAGCCAAGAGTACTGGATTTCATGCCCAAAGATTAGGGATCTGAAAGAAAGGCTTTAGGTAAGACAGAGAGAATTGGGGTTAGACAAAAGCATTGAGTTAACTGCCCAAAGATAGGGTGAAAGATAGAACTGGTATCGGGGATAAAGCGTAGAGTCAAACCCCCAGATTAGGGTTCAAGATATAGGCTATGGGAGACTTACTGGGGATAACCAAAAGCATTGAGTTTCATGCCCCAAGATAGGGGTGAAAGATAGAACTGGTAGCGGTAAAGGCTATGGGACAGACTCTAAAGTTAGGCCTTTGGAGCTTAGAAAGAACGGCTTTTGGATAGCAAAGGCAGTGGGACAGAAGAGAAGAGCACTTGGTAAGATCTACTGAACAGATAGGCCCTACAGCACTTGAGTGGCAACCCTAGCATGGATTGAATGGCGGAAAACTAGAAAGTACCTCTGGCAAGCCATTCAGTAGGTTCAATCCAAAGCATTTAGTGGATTTGTACCCGAAAAAACTACTTACTACCAGTGTGTATCGATCTCTATGTGCGGGATCTTACTGTTTTACCCTTGCTTTTGTTACTGCCTCTGCCATCCTTGCTTCTGGTTTTGGTTAAACTCGATCAATTGGAGAAACATAAACTGGGACTGGGTAAAATGCAACTGAATATGCTTATGCCTTCGCTGGTGAAACTCCTGCCTTTGTCCCTTATGCTGTGGGGTATCAATCTCGATTTGCGGTATACGCATCTATTGGTGCTTAGTCTACCACCGGTTCAAGTTTATTGGCTTGGTCACTTCACACTCACCCTTACTTCTTTTTGTTGTCTATGCTGCCGCCGCTACTGCTGAGTGTGTAAAAAGCACTGGCTATCTCGCTAGCAGCTGGGCATGGAAAAAGGAATAACGCCATGGGCTCTGCCTCCTTTACAGGCGTTGGTCCGGGGTCAATTGAATCTGCTACGCGGTCATTTTGAAAAGGATATGAAATAGGCTATCGACCTGGAAGGGACACTACTAGCTATCATATTGGGGGTTCCACCTATTCCTTCCCTCGTGGCACTTAATATATCCCAGCCGACCGGGGGAAGCGCTTAGAGAAGTGGCATACCAGTAATCGGTTACGGTGCTGAAACTGGGCCAGGTTCTCCTGGTTAACGGGTGAAACTTCTTAGGGTCAATTGCCTGTGCTGACCAAGGTCTCGCCACTGGTGAATCAATTGTTCTTCCCATGGCTCCCATTGGTTTTGTTCAATTGGTCTATCTATTCTTCTTCGTGCATAAGCCCTATATTTTGGTTTGCTTCTCCATTTCTTGAACAGTCAGAATCAAAGCTGAAAGGATCAAAGCTAATAATAGCAATCACGTATATATATGTCTACTCTTGCTCTATGTGTGGCTCTATCTGTTTAGCGTGTTATGTTGGTTTGGTAGGTGGATCACGGCAGAGAGTAGAAGAGGAAAAAGGATCCGTAACGGTAACGAGTAAGAAGAGAGAAGGAACAAAGAGATCCGTAAGGAAAAGGGCTATAAGAGAAACAAGGATGCGTAAGCAGGCTCGACTGATAAGGAGAGGATCTGTACTGTTCATTGACTAGATCTAAGGCTATAAGAGGAACCAAGGATGCGTAAGCAGGCTCGACTGATAAGGCAGCCATTGGGAGCGCTCAAACCTCCGCCTCCTAAAATGGCAAGAATAGGAGAGAAATATGTTCAAACCTCCGCCAAGGTGAAAAAGGCTATTGGCAAGACCTAATGCATGAATGAATTATATATGTAATTACGTATATAATGAATGACTTGAAGACTTGCTTGTCCTGATCAACCCTCTCATTTTGATCTGCTATTATATATGTTATTCTGCTTGCCTTATGACTTGCCTACATACATGCTCGTAACTCTGCCTTATGACTTGCCTTTCAGATCGGGCCCCATCAAATCTTGCTTTTCATGCCTGCCTCCCAAAGCATTCATTAATCAAGTGGTCTAAGGTAGTACGGTGGGTAAAGAGAAGGGTGGGTAGCAGGGAAGGGGCCGCCTCCATTCCCCTCCTCTCCCCCATCCCGAGAGAGATGCGAGAGATGCGAGCTCACATCATCAATCGAGTGAGGGCCATATCCTTTTGGATACAAATGCTGGAAACAATTGGATACCAATGGCATTTTATGGATAGGCCTATTCCTCCGGGGGCCTTAAGAGAGACAGATGAAGCAGAAGTTACCATAAAAAATAGATAAGTTATGTATCCTCCCTTTTGTGTTGGCTGGATTTTGGGATTGAATGTATAATTTCATATATAATGGTTGTAACTTAGGAAAGAAAGAAAAGCTCCGCAGGCCGGTCGTCCCGGACTTGTGCATCAGGTAGGAGGTTTGACCGCGATCGACCGCTGGATCGACTGCTTCAACTTATTAATATACAGACTCTACTGAATCAATCGCATCATCGACTGCTGCTGGACCTGTAACTGGACTGCATAAGGGGAAAAGTCATTTGTTTGCAGGTCTGGGTCAAAAGGGGAGTTGATAGGGGTTCTCACTTAAAGGGGATGTCTGTGCTCCCCGAACATGGCTGCTGAGTTCAAACTGTTAGGATACACGGGTCTGAGACCGTAATCAACCTTGTGGGCACTTTCATTGGATGTCGTCCAAAGTAGGCCCAAAGTAGGCCACCTAAATAATAGCAAGAAAATGAGCCTCTTAAATCCAAGTTTTTCAGTAAGAATGACTTCGTTCCTGCCTCTCTTAAATCCAAGTTTTACCATCCAGCCGTGTCTCTTAAGTTCTGGCTTGAGTTCCTAAATCCGGCAGTTCCACGATCTCTGCTAAAGGGAAAACCTATTGGCTACTCGACCATCCATCCAGCCATGTCATCCAGCAATCGTGAAAGCATGGGGAGCTACGACAAGTCCTCGGCTAATCGACCATCCATCCGGTGCTGATAAGATAAGTAAGTAGCAGCAGTACCCACGCACTAAGCTATTAAGTAAGAAGTGGTATTGGGAAAACAAGTGCTAGGTATTCAGGTGGGTAAGTGGTTCGATAGCAGACACTAAAAGAGAAGTATGGCTCTTTGTTTCTAGCCAGTGGGTTCAAATTGCTGAATCGGTATTGTATTGGCTCCTCGGCGGGAACATGGTACCAAATATAAGAGCTCGTGCTGTACCCCCGATTCATTCCTGGCTTAAGGGAATAGGTAGCACTCAATGTCCTCCTAGGGTGAAGGCAGTAAGGTAAGGGTATAGGGTTGGTTGATCCGGTCCTGACCTAATAAGAGAAGGGTAAATAGCGGTACCCACTAAGCGCTTCATGAAGTTTGTGTTCTAGGGCTAAAGGGTCTAGGTCTGAAGGTGGGTAAATAGAAGGTTAGCAGGCACTATAATGAAAGGGAAGGTAGGGCTCTTCCTAGCCAGTGGGTTGTTCTAATTCATGAATCGTATCCTGACGCTCGGCCGGAACCAATAGGTCATAGTGGTACCAACGAATCTGTCCTTTCAGCAAGTGTGATTCCAGAAATTACGTACATAAAAGCCCGCCCGCCCAGGAGCATTTTCAATAGTCGCTCAAGTAGGGGAATAATCTCAAAACCAATAAACCTTGTGCTTGTTGCTGTGTATATGGTCATTACACTCACGAGTGTCCCCTTTGACCTGAGATGTGTCATATGTGGGAGGCGGCTTAAGCTGCCAAGCACCCTACCCAGCCACCACCTCCGTCGAAACAACCCTCGTCTTCGCAACCGGCTATGATGAGGAACCCTTTCCCAACACAAGGACACGTGGCCACACTGGAAACCCATCCTTCCACACCACCTTCCATTCCTTCCCAGTCTGGAAATGGAACTTACAACATCCTCTATATTGATTCAGGTGACATCAAATTCACTACTCGATCGCGTCAATATGGTACACCACCTGAGACTCAACCAATTGAACTCGCAGAACCTATTTCATCCAATAGTGGATCTTTACACATCCCTCGACCTAGTATTGAGCCAGTACCAAAATGAAAAAAAAAAATAGAACTCGTCTCAATTTCCTAATGCTCATGCACAGGTCACCTAGAATTACAATATAGTAGATGACTTAGCTCAGTCCCCTACTGCTATGTCGGCCCTTGAAGTGCTTCAGACATGCCCCACATAGAAGAATACTCTACTATCTGCTTTGGGCACTGTGGATCCTTCGGACGATCGATTGATTGTCTTGGACATTGACAAAGCTGACCACCCTCGCTTACCACCCTCTGTGGCCTTCCAGATACCAATCTCTATGAAAAATGCTATCATTGTCATGGTGTATCATTGACAAAGGTGCATCCACTTGTGTGATGTCTACCGAAGTCTAGAGGAATTGGGTTATGCTAAGCTTGTTCCATCTACCATAACTCTCTGTGCCTATGATGCCCATCTCAACTAGAAGGGTTGTACATTGTCCCATCCAAGTCACTGGGAAACAAGTTCTCCTAGATGTTGAAGTTATAGTAACACCACTTTACTATAACTAGAATCTACTCTTGGGTTGTATTTTGATGTACACCATGAAGGTGGTTTGCTCTTCAGTCTTCTGCACCATGAGCTTCCCCCACAACGGTAAGATAGTAACTATTGACCAGCTTACGTATATAGACCCTAACAGTAATAAAATGATCGATAAAAGAATTGATTCCTTGGGTGGAAAACATGCCTTCCATTTCCAAAATAAGCCCTGGCGTATACTATAAAAAGACTCCACCTTTCTTGGTGCTTACCACAGTCCTCCACCTGTCTATGATCCACCAAGCTCCTCCTGCATATGCATGGTGTCATCTTCCCAAGCATCCAAGAAAACCATGTGCTCGTCTTCATAGCCACCTACTGCTCAGACAGCCTCGACATATTCAATCCCTATGTCTAAGGGCGTTCCCCCTTTTCACTGTTCTTTTAGCCCAATTCTGTTCCTTTGTCCACCACCTGGAATAATGAGTACTCCAGTTATGGCCACCTTCAATTTGCCAAATAGAACATTGGGGATTACATTTTGGTACTTGGATCCTCCTGCCCCCACCCCACCTTTTGTGCCTACTCCTTATTTAGCGTTGACTCCTGTACCACCGATAGCGACCACTCCGATTGCTACTCCAACACCTACACAGGCCCAGCCCAATCCATCTCAAGCTGGGAAAAGGGTGGACAAAGGGGTAAAACCCAAGAAGAGAGGGGGAACCAATAGTATTAACCAAGCTATGGCTAACCTGAGCACTGCACCTAAAGCCCCACCTCCATGTTCTTTATGCGACCTCCCTGGCCATGCTACCAATAATGATATCTCCTAGAGCTTAAAAGACTTCTTCCTGTTTATGATTCAGAATCAGACCCATCCATCCCAGTGGTTCATGTCACCTTACTTGAGTCATCCAAATGCATTAAGTCTTTGTGCATGAACCACCCTTGTGCTCTGTGTGATACCTATGTGGCCATTACTCTCGCCATTGTCCCAAGTTACCCCATTTCTGTGATACCATTGTTGTCGTAAGAGAGTTGGATGCCTCCCGAAGTGGAGCTTCTACCCTAGTACTTGAGGATGCGCAAGCAGGCTCGACCCTTTTTTTTACTTAATTTGGGGGGGCCAATAAGTAAATTGAACCTAACCCTTTCTCATTAGAGGCATAGTCAAGAGCCAATCCAACCCATTCTTTCTATTTTTCCCCCTGATGTGCCTATGGATGAGAACGTCATGCATATCCTTTACCTTTCAACCTCCATTGGATCAATTGCATCAGGAAATCATTCATTTGATAATAGCATACATAAAAGCATCCCTTGTATTCCCTCTATCGCTTCAGTATAAACATCAGTGGATGGGGCTCACCCGAATGAATGAATATATTAGTGGGGCTTCAGCGCAATACTTCACTTCCCATGGGGATGGATTCCAATGAACATCCCGCATAACTTCATAAATAATGATCAGATGTGCGCAGCCATATTCATCATAAGAATACTGATTGATTGGGGCACGCATTCCACCTCCAATCACCCCGTTCAGTGCATGGCTATCTATTTCCACCCCACCCCTTATTAGTTAGGATATTTTCATACTTCACTTATTTGGATTTGGGCAGTACCTTCCTACCATCATTTCTCATTGAGTTATTCACTCTTCCAGGCAGACTCAATTACATTATGATCGGGTTAGAAACACTATTCCGCATCCCTTATGATCTGAAGGAACTCTCATCGAGTGTTCTATGATCGGGATTGAGGATACACACTAATCCTCAATATTATGATCTACGGATTTCAAGAATTGCTCTTCCTAATCCCATAACTTCATAGATCATGATCCGAAGTGGATAGCAGTATTTATAAGAATCTATGATTCATCGGGGGAATGAACTATGATCGGGGTGTAGAGCACACTCCTCCAACTGATCCTTGGGATGTGGGACTCACCCCAATATATTGCCACTACCTAGTTACTTCACTTACAGGGCACATAGGTCACACCTCCAATCACTCTCACTCTACCTCGTTCAGTGCATAAGATTTGCTTTTCTTTGAAGTATGCTTCGCCGGGTGAATCACAACACTTCACTTCCAAGGCCTTCACCCTTCAATGAAAGGCTCACAACCCCATACCTGGCACAGAGCTCTCCCCCAGTGCCAGAGCTTATTGCTACCCATACCTGTTACAGAGCAGTTGATTGACACTACAATGCACGCAGCAAGCGGTAGCAAGCGGAGTATGTCAGGTAGGAACAAGAAGGAATTAGATGGCCCGTTCTCAACTCGGCTCAATCAAATCATTATTGATGGGTGCATAGCCAACGAAGGCTCACCTTTGGGGTAAGGAGAGGCGCTCGACAGCTCATGAGACACCCTAGGTTCTGGTCTAGCCCTTACAGGTACTTAACCAAGTCCAGTCATAAGTGTTGGTGTATAAGCCCGGATACGGTTCACTAAAGTAACCACGCTGGTAGCCTGGGTCAGCCTCGTTCCTAGGTGGATAGCAATATATATATATGGTACCACTAGTCTTGCGACATTAAGCTAAGTCTAAGTTACCTCTAAGCCGTATGGGCCATCTGGTACAGTTAACGTATGTTATAAGTACTAAGTCCCCTCTAACGACCTACAAACATCGCCCAGCCAAGGGCCAGCCATGCCATTGATCAATAGAAAAAGCAGGTCATGCCTGGGATCACTACGTGTAGTAAGTCCTTAAAAGAGATATAAGGGCGAGGGCGAAAAAGGGCGGATAACTCTGCTAGGCTATGAACAAAGTCACCAAAGTCACCAAAGAACTCTGCTGGGCTAGTGAGTGGGGGCAGTAGGAAGTAAGTAGAAGTAAGTATCTGTCTGCTTAATATTTGAAAAAGAAATGTGGATCTGTTCAAGAAAGGAACAAGGTCTGCCCAGGATCTTTCTGAACTAGATGGCTGAACGAGAATAGGGAGGGATATGGATATAAGGTATCGGAAGAAAGAATATGAGTGGTTATTTGGCTAAAAGTAAGGGCTAAAGGAATGGTTATGGTGGGTGTCGAACTGCTACCTTAGCTGTTGGGGGATCTTCTACTGGTTCAGGATCAACAGATGAAATTGCTCCTACTTTTGGATCTAGAGCTATATGTTGCGGATTAAGTGCTAGGTACAGATACAGATACGGAACCCACAGAGGAGGTAGAGGCAAAGGCAAAGACGGAATTCAACAAGTGTTTTTTATGGAAGTAAGTTAATGCTATATCGCTGCTAATCAGAGGTGTATAGGGTGTACTACGTGATGGTGTTATGTGCTGGGTAGTACTCCAGGAAGGGGGGTAGTGTGATCCAGTCCTGAGATGAGAAGAGGGCTTTAGCTGTACCTTCTAAGATCAATTCATCAAGTGGTCTAGAGCTAACAGCTCTACCAGGTCATAAGGTGAGTCCCAAGCGAAGGAAAGAAGGACATGAGAGGCATAGAGAGGACTCAAGGACAAGACACGACTCAGACCCCAGCAATTTGATCTTCATTAGCCTTGTTGTTCGCAGATCGGTTACTCTCCTTTGAAGGTGAAGCCCGTTTGAAGGCAAGTCATGGTATCCGGGATCGGACATCGAAAGGGAAGGCGAGGTTTCAAAGTCTATTAGGGAAGCGGGCCCCTACTGGTAGTGATACCCCGATCTCATGGATGAAGGCTAACGTTTTCTATTGGAATAGAGGGATGTGCAGATCAATTCCACTTTTCACTTTGCCATCTAGAGATAGTTTGTCGTGAGTTAGGATACGGAGTTGGAAGAGAATGCCAGTATATCAGTTCATCTTCATCAAAGGCCAAGGGCCAAGAGAAGCTCAATCGAAAAGAAAAACACTTCTGCTATTGATTGATTTAGTCGGTCGAGATCAAAGAATTAAGGGATTTGTCCCCGCACTCGAAGGAAAAGAAAAGCAGATTCACCTATCTTTTATACGATATTGATTCAAGTTGCCAGAAAAGGCGAACTTGAAAGAGCTTTCTTTTGACCAGACTTGATTGTGCGAAAGCGGTTCCCCTGATTCAGCTTTGACTAGCCAGCCGCATTCGTTAGCGAAAACAAGGACTAGACTACTCTAGAGAAAGGCAGGAGTTCACACTATGACTGGGAGGGAGGAGTGGAACCGCTCGACCTGAAGTAAAGCACTCTGATAGCACTGGCCCTGTTTAAGCTTCGATCAAAGCAATCAGGTATGGTGGCTGTGCACCTTGAAGGGCTGAGGCAATGAGTAAACCCGATGGAACTCAGGCTTCTTCATATCCGAGTCCAGGAAGAAAGCAGTCAAAACAGCTCATAGACAAAAAGTTTCGCCAAAGCCAACCCAACTACCACCCATTCGATTACCGGGAGTCAGAACATTCGGTCAAGGCCAGCTGGCACAAACAGAAAGAGACAAAGCCCTCACTCTGGCAGCCCTTTTCCCAGCGTAGACAGAGAGGGAGTGGAATCGGGAGAATAGCCGAGTGTACAGGCTACGGTACGGGTCGAAGAGCGAGCTTAAAGGGCAGAGAGAGGAGCAGCTTGACCGGACGAGGTGGGGGATCTCCGCAGCTCCAACATCGAGGAAGTCCTACAGTAAAGTCATCAATCGCACCCTGACCCAGAAAGCCAATCAATCAGAATATGTTGGCTTAGGAGTTTGAGTCATATTATCAATCTTAGCCAGCACGAAAAGCCTAATCAACAAAAAATAAGAAACGAATAGAAAGAGGGGGTTTACCTATTCATGTAGTTCTTCTTTAGTCATTCCCTAACCTTTTAGCATAAGCAACCGTTTCATATTCATATTCTATAAAGAATATGCTTTCCGAACCTAAGGCTAATAGCTCCCGTGCTGCTTTTGACTCCTACTCCTACTCAATTAATCCGAAGTTGTGGTATGGGTGTCCCGTGGATGCACATGCGAGTAAAGCAATGAGAATTGTTGATTCATTTGACACATGGAGAAGGGAATCGAAGATGGATGGAATTTCTTAAATTAACAATATCCATTGCGTTCTTTTCTATTAATATTTTCTCTTGGTCACCAGAATGTTAATTTAAGAAATGTCTTCCCCGTGGCCAGAGGCGCTTAAAGTGTTTGCTATTCCAAAGTGTGCTTCTCCGATCTTCAAGCGCTTTCCCGCGAAAATGAAACAATTTTCTTGCCTTCACCCGGCCGATTAGGAAAGATTTCGGCTTCTCAATCAATTCCGTTGCGTATTAGAAGATCAGGGGGAAAAGAATCAATTGACTTTCTCCGCACCTCTGACACGGACAACCATAGTGGTGGTAGCTCCTGTTCTGATGCCTTCACGCTCCTCTCGCTATGCTCGAGCTGCTTCGCACCTCTCACTTTCTTTTGTTTGAGCGGCTATCGCTTCTCTTTGATTCTATAGTGGGAATTCCTCTTCTATCGTGATTAGTTGGGCCAGACTCTTCCTCTCATTTTCACTCCCCCATCCCTCCTCAAGGTTGGGAACAAGACGGATATGCCAATGGCGTCTATCAGAGAGTGGTTTCCTGGATTGGTTGGTTTGAGGAGTTCAGGCGTTAAAAGAAATTACTGTAGATTGATCCTCTATCCCGGACCATTCCATTCACCTAGTATCATTCTTCATCTCCGACGGCTAGGACAGTCCTCTACTCCGACAGCTAGTTACTGAGATTATGAATCTGAGCTTGCTTTTTGAATACAGTCAAAGTGGGACCTCCCTTGTTTTCGCATTCCTTGCCTTGGCCCGGCCTTCAAAGGCTAGTCATCATTAGCTCATTGGCTTTCTTTCTGATAGCTTTCTCCCTGGCTAGGAAATTCGATGAGTCATCGTAGGGGCATATTTCTTTTACTTCAAGCCCACCCTCCTTCAAATCCAGATCGGAAAATTGCGTAGATTGAGATGCAGCTCTTTGATCTCCACTTGGGTCAGCAGTTGAACTCGTTGCCGAAGACCTTGAAGCTTCTCTTGCTGACTTCCTTCCCGTGGGACTTTCCCTCGTCAACTGGGGAAATGGGCTCCGATCCTCTTTCTATTCTATAGTTGTCTATTGAATAGAGGTCGGTGCCAATGGAAGAATGGAATCAAGAATCAATTGAGCTGCTCCTTCTGCTTGTCGTTCGAGTGCTGGAAAAAAACATATAGCCGCTGCTTCCATAAAAGCTCATCTGATTCCTGAATCTGGTTCGCTCCTCTCCCTCTGGCCGAGTGGCTACGCTCCTTGGCAGTCCTAGTTGGGTTGAATTTTCACTGCTTGTCTCAGACCTTATTCTCCCCCTGTAGCCCGTTGGTGAGGAGTTGAGGGAAATTCAAGTTTTTTCTCCTCGCCGGGGACTTCTGCTGCTTCTGGTCGCGCTGCTACTTCCGACTGTGCTGATTCGGGCATTCCTCCAATGCTGGGAGTATGATAAAGCCCCGATTCGATCAGTTCTGTTGCCCAAATCGAATGTTCTACCTGACTCAATCCCCTTCTTCAGGAATGGCGGCATGGCATGGCTTACGAGTGAGGATGCCCAGTCTCGGAACTGAGATTATGAATCTGAGCCTGCTTCCTCAACTGCCTTTTCTTTTGCTTTGGCGGGAAGGAAGGCTGGCACAAAAGAAACATCGGCTTCGGGCTGGACCCTTAGACTAGTCCTATCGATCTGACAAGAAGAAGGGAGGCATCTAAAGGGGGAAGAGTCTATCATGTCGGAGGTCTAAACTACCTTAGATATGCAATTTGAAGATCTTTATGTTCCGGCCGATTGAATTTCAGGAGAAGTAGAGGCCTAAGCATCCCAAACAGATTCATTAGGTTAATGGGCGGCAAGAGATGCCACATCTAGGTCAGCCACATTAGCTGTTTCAGCAGAAGAAGCTTCAAGTCGCTCAACCACCGAC
Organism: Pinus tabuliformis; assembly: GCA_031772625.1. Lineage (NCBI taxonomy): Eukaryota > Viridiplantae > Streptophyta > Pinopsida > Pinales > Pinaceae > Pinus > Pinus tabuliformis. The sequence continues at coordinate 420,466,432 of CM062811.1, forward strand.
CGGGAGAGAGGCGAAAAGGCTCAACCGAGGAAGGAGCTAGATCTATTCTCAAATCCTTGTCCTTTGCCAATGCCAAAGACATACCAAGGGCTCAAAGCCACTTCTTCATCGACAGGTTCAGGCGCGAAGTGAACCAAACCAATAGCAGTAGGTTCAGCAACGGATCGGGGAAGACATTCACTGACCTACTTGGCCAGAGTTCCCACAGCAGCCATTCTTTCGGCAAGCCCCCATCAAGCCCTTGTTAAGCTTCTTCAAGTGGAGCACGGCGCGCAAGAGAAGGGGCACTAGTTGAAGAAAACCACCATGGAACGGATTCTTTCTAACCTGCTGAACTTTCTCAATCGACCTAGATGAAGTCTTGAATTCAGTCAGTTCGGGTGAAAAGAACTTCCCCCTTTGCCAACGATATCCCAGAAGTTCGCCGGCTCAACCTGAGGGAAAGAGGGTGCAACTAGCCCATACTTTCTATAAAAAGTCCCTTGACTACTATACTTGATTAGTGAGAAAAGGATCTTGATCTATGAGTTCTCAAATTCTCTTTCTATATGAGTGATCAGAGAGGGATGTGCCGATCAAGGACGTATTGAATGGAAGAGAATCATGAGCTACCCTTCTGAATGGCAAAGATGCATCAACCACTTCATTTTCTAAGATATTCTTATAAGGATGCGTAAGCAAGCTCAACTGTTAAGGAGAGGACCCTTTAGGAGGCTCGACCATTAGGGAGAGGAGAGGGCATTTGCGTGCGTTTTACGGCTACTTGAAAAGGCCCAAGCTGGGAACCTAGCGGGGACCTAAAAAATAGCCTAAAATGGCCATTTTCACGTGGCTCCAAGGACCGGAGGCGCTCGACCATAGGGAGAGGACCCTTTAGGGGGCTCGACTGATAAGGACCTTTAGGTGCTCGACCATAAGGACCTTTAGGTACTCGACTGTTAAGGACCTTTAGGTACTCGACCATAAGGGAGAGGAGAGGGAGAGGAGAGGATGCGTAAGCAGGCTCGACTGTTAAGGAGAGGACCTTTAGGTGCTCGACTGTTAAGGAGAGGATGCGTAAGCAGGCTCGACTGTTAAGGACCTTTAGGTACTCGACCATAAGGGAGAGGATGCGCAAGCAGGCTCGACCATAAGGGAGAGGACCCTTTAGGGGGCTCGACTGATAAGGATGCGTAAGCAGGCTCGACTGTTAAGGAGAGGACCCTTTAGGGGGCTCGACTGATAAGGAGAGGAGAGGAGAGGAATAACAGTGTATAAATGCCCTTACTAGGCATAAATAAGGTCAAACTACTAGGCACTAAGGATGCTTCTTCTACTGTTTGAGGCATAATGGTAGCTACATATTTGGTGATGACATGAATAAGGTATTTCAAGAACAAATCCAAGAGGATAGGGCCTTTTAGGATTCATAAGGGTGCACGCACACATGGCTATTGATGGCGCTGTATAGATCAAACATAGGTAACACCAACCACTATTAGCCGGCTAGGTTACTTTGATCCCGAAAAAGCAATGGAGGGTAAGGCCTTAATTCCTTCTTGCCCGTATGCTTTCGGCTTTAGGAAGGAATTGCTGCTTGAAAAGCGTGTCCTGTCCCGAGCGGCTTCACCAACTCCTGTATATCCTCGTGATATACAACAACCGTTTCTTCTGGATCTGGTGCGGCTCAACTGGGCGAGTCACAATTGGACTCACCAGAAAAAGGATCATGCGGATCGGGCTCTGAAGGATCAACAATACCTTTCCTGATGAGCTACGGTCAGTTTCATACTTACCTTCTATTTCTTTATGAGAACCCGAGGGCAATAGAACTGGAAAGGTAAATGGAATTGGAGTTGCACCAATTGGCAATGCCAAAAGGGACTAGAATTCCCCATCGGCGGGAGAAGGAGGGAGATGGATGGATCTCCAAATTTCATTGTAAAGGGAAAAGGGACGGGGATTGGATCCCCGAATGGGAATAGAAATGGGACTTCCCAAATTGGCAAGGTAAATGCAGTTGCACCAAGTGGAAATGGAACGGGAACTGGCAATGCATTATCAAGTGGAATAGGATCCCTAACATTGGGAAAGGTTGATCACCCAATTGTCAATGTATTATTGTTTCTATTGGTTTGGTGTAAAGAAAGTATCTACGCCCGCTTAAGCGAAACGACTGGCGCTTCGATAGAGAAAGCTCTGGTCTTTGCGTCCCGTCCCAGTTGAAGGGTCTAACACCTTCCACCGAACCTTGCCCCTCTTTACCTTTTTAGAGACCTAGAAATAGACCTTGACGCAGCCCGCCCTTCACTTGAACCTAAACCTTGACCTCGAATTCACTTCTCGACCTGTCACTAATCCTTCACCTTCTCGGGAAGCCTTGCACAGAGTTCTATTGCCGGCAATGGGTGGCTTCATGACTTTCTATGGGCACACGCCTCTCAAGTCATCCAATCTTATGGCTCTTCATTGTCTGCCTATGGTCTTTTCTTTTTAGGTGCTCATCTTGTTTGGGCCTTTAGTCTCATGTTCCTATTCAGCGGCCGTGGAAGGGTTACCCTTCGAGTGTATACTGGAAGGGCAGGTTGCACCTATCGGTCGGTCTAAAGAAAGGGCTTAGGGTCGGGAGTCTACCTTCCCACAACTTGCCGGCACAGCAACCGGATCTTATAAATCGAGCTCTTTTTCACTATTCAGTGATGGATGCATTCTCACACGAGACACTAAAAGAAACCTGAGATGTTCTCTAAGAAGGGTCGCACCTCTCGCTTTCTATTATTCTTAGTCGTTGCTCAATTGTATTCATTCCCTCCTATCCTGCCGTGAGATGAAGAAGTTTCTTCTTGCCGTTGATCCATGCGTGCTCAAAGACGTAGAACTAGAACCTTTTGGGAAAATGATGAGCCTATGTGAGTGTCTCTTAGATCCCCAGTTCGTTCGGGGTGTCCCCCAGAGCCAGAGCAGTGTAGAAGGTTCTACCGGCTGTGAAGTGAAGGTGTAGACCTGAAGACCTAAGCATAGGGTAAGGTTAACCCTTTGAAGGAGTGTAACGAAGGTTCTACCTTCTTTCGCTTAACTGATCTACCAACTGTGCATAGCCGTGATAAGGTTCTTTTCTACCGTATACGTGAACTGACCTGTTCTATAACGAACGGGGGCTTCGCTGTGATCGCGTATTGAGCTACCAACCTTCCGTCCGTCCGTTTTCGAGGGAAGGGAGTGGTAGCTCTGAAAAGATCCCGCCAGCTGTGACTGGATCAGGCAAGAGGTCCACCTAAATAACGCATGTATACAGCAAGTAACCTACCGGAGCCGGTTAACCGGATCTAATCGCTAATGGATGTGAGATCAAGCCGGTAGGAACCTGCCTTCTTTCTGTATTACCATATTACACTCTAAGTTCAATTTTTCACCAAAGCTGCTTGCCTCAATGGCGGCTCAGACTGTCTGCCATGCTCACCGAAACCGGACTGCTTCGCAAAGCAAGAGTTCCCACCACTACGAAGGAGCTACTCACTTGCTCGAGGGAGTTGGAACAGTTGCCCCTTTCACTGAATTAAGTGGTAAGTAGTGAAAGGCAAGGGTGAACCTTCTAGCTATCCTCCCTCGTCGTAATTTGTTCTATATTCATTCCACTGAAAGGGTTCTAGCTCGTCGTTCCTCTTTATTAGGATTAGTCAGACGGCCACCCAGATGTGCATTGAGTCCTCTATTTCTATTAGAGTGAATCAAATAGATTTATTACTGAGCTACAGTTCAGGTGAAACCAACCAATTGTGTTGTATGAACTGATCTATTATATATACCACCATCGGCTTCAATAAATGCAGTTGCTTTTTCTCTTGAATGAGATCTCAATGCAAACGTTGCTCCATCCCCACGTGATTTGATGATCCACCATCAGGAAACGTTGATTCTGTCTAGCACCTGATGGGATGGGGATGTAGCTATTATGAAAGAAAAGAAATGCTAAGCTCACCTCCGCACCTGACTCTACGAAGAACCGCTCCGTCCGATAAGTCACTAACTGGATAAAGCTCCTCTAAATCCCAAAGAAGCACCCGCCCGAAAGGGGTCATTCTCTCCGTCCACCCGGCGGAAGTCAACTTGAATAAATGAAGGGAAAGGCCAAAAATAGCATGGCCGTGTTGGGCTAGCATTTGGGGAAAGGGAGCCCGCCCGCTCGCTAAGAACGAGAAAATGAAAGAAAAAGGTCCGTAGGTCTTGTCCTTCCTAGGGAAAGCATCTTCGGTAAGGTTAGGGGATGTTAAGGGCAATCACCTTACTGCCCTAATAGCCCCATGAGCGACAGCTTAGTGGCTTGGATCCCTTTTTGGGTGGCAGGCCTTTAGTTTCTTGAAATAAGACATCATACTTTGAAACAACCTTTTCTATATCAGCGTGTTGTTCAGCATTACAACCCTCAAATGCATTGGTTTTATTAGGTTTCATTTCCTTTACAACCATCAGTAAGAATTGTTTTCATGAATTTATCATTCTTTTCATCTGCGCTGAGTTTATGAGAGTATAATTATTCTTGAGCTTATGAGCTCTTACAAAGTATTCGATTCCATCTTTAACAAGTAGATACTTGTTCTCAAGTCTATGGAAAATAGCCTTTCTATCATACAAGTAAGGAATTCCTAAAACAATTCCACATATATCCAAAGGAATTATGTCTAACTCAACCTCATCTACAAATGTTGACCCAAAAGAAAACTTGAGTTTGCACTATCTAGTCACTTGTAGTTGTGCTTTATCATTCAACCATCTTAATGGGTATGATTTCTTGTGAGGTGTAGTTGCTAATCCCAATTTCTTTACAATTGTTTCAGAAATTAGATTTACTTGTGAGCCACTATCAAACAAAGTATCAATCTTTTGATTTTTGGAAATAACTCGAATATGGAAAAGCTCATGTATTTTTCTCTCATTTTCTTCATCAATAACAGATTGAGCAGAATCACTAGTAGATGCTTCAGAATTCTTACCTTTTATACCTATGGCTGCTATAGTTTTTTCATCTCCTGAGTCTGACCCCAAATATTTCTGAATAGTTGCAGCAGTCTTCTTCTTCTTGCCCTCAAACTTCTTAGGTCTCAGCTCTGAATGCAGAATCCAACAATGATCATCATCATGCCCATCCTTTTTACAGCGAGTACATGAAGCTTTGCTTTTCTGTGCAGTGTTAGCCTTCCTTGCTTTCCATTTCTGCTTTATTTTCTCCTTGCTCTTACTTACAGTGGGTTGGGATGGTCCCCCAACTTCTATATTTCCATTCTTTCCTCTAGCTCATAGATGAGTAGCTTGTACAGATACCTCATCTATACTAGTGGGATTAAACATGATGATGGTATGCCTCATGTAGCTGTGTAGACCACCAATGTACTTCAAGAGAGTCTCTAGTGAGTCTAATGAGATACCCAACATCAATGCTCTCTTTCTGAATTCTTGAGTATACCCTCGCACACTTTGCCCTTTCAACTGTCGAAGAGTTTGCCAACTCATCATGGCTTGTTGCATGTAGGCCAATGGAGAGAACTGCTTTTTTATTGTAGCAAAAAATTCACTCTAGACAGAGATGGTCTTACCATGTCTTTTCATATCAGCCTAGATTCTACCTTCCCACAAAACCAAGGCAGTGCCTCCTAGGCGTAGGCTTGCTTGCTGAATCTTACTCTTGTCTAAGTCTATGTTCTGTACCTTACAATACACATCAATTTGTCTAATCCAATTGTCCAACTTTTCAACATTTAGCTCTTCATCATATATAGGCAAATCAAATTTAACATCTAACTTGATTAAAGATGATTTCTTGTTATGCACAGGGCTATTAGGAGGTGTGAGAAAGCTTTCCTCTTTCCCTTTTCCTTTGGAGTGGTCATGGAAATGAGACTCATCTTCTTCTTTATCTTGTTTAGAACCTGAGGATTCTTCAACCTTATGCTTTCTAAAGTCCCTATACATTTCTTCTACCATAGAATTTATAGCTAGGAAACTTTCTATGAATTGAGGGTCTGGCCCCACAAAACCTTCCTCTGACATTATCTTCCGAGGATAGACTCTCCCAATTTCAGGATTATTTTCCACCAACTCTCCTTCTCCTAATTTGAGCTTTGATCTAGTGAGCATTCACAGCTAAACCAACACAAGCTTGTCTAACCTTACAGCCTAAAGCTCTGATACCACTTGATTTGATAATCACCCAATGAGTGACCTCAGTTAACGATTTATTGAATAAAGGTATTACAGACTCATGCGCTGGTGTGTGTTCTATGTTATTGAAGAAACAAATCGATCAGATTTCCAATATACAGACAATTAAATGGAAAAGCAGCAAAGAAATACAGTAAGCAAACACAAGAACATAAGAAATTAATAAGGAGTTCACCCTATTCTCCAGGGCTACATCTCCAGTCCAGCTTTCAGTGGTGGCCTTATTTTATTGTGTCTTAAGCAGATAAATTACAATGCAGGGACTCAATATGAGTTCTCTTGAAGCAAGTTTGCTTGGCAGGGTGGTTCTTGGATTTCACAAGCCACTGGAGTGCACTGACTCTTTTTTTCCTACCAGCTCTGTGACCTTCTGGTCTACAGTGGAAAGAGCCCAATGTGGTGCTCAGTCCGAATAGGTCCTCTGTAGGAAAGACTTGAATTTCTCAAGCTCTCTGGTGCTCGACACTGCCTTTGGTTAGCTCGACCCTCTGTCTCTTCCTGCTTTTGCTTCACTATCATCTTCTCTTTGTTTTATGTATTCCTTCCTGTCTTCCTGTCTGGGTTACGGTTCCTCTCTATCTCTCTGACTTCAACTATGTATTCTATCTCTGTTCATGGCTTTAGAGCCGTTCGTTCCAAAGATTGTTTAGTTCCTATTCCGCCTCTATCAATTCACCTTCTGCAGCTGCGCTTGGAGTTCCCTATTCGGCGTCATCATCAGTGCTTAGGGAGTGGCCACATGCCCTCCTCTAAACGGCGCCAGCTTACTTCGTCAGTTCGTTTCTTTGGTTACATCGTGGAACGAGTTCTTCCTCCACCGTGGTGGTCAAATGGACTTCAAATCCTTTTAAAATGTGGCTTAATCCCTTGTTGATTCCGCTTCCTCCATTAGGTGCAATCTCAGTCGTCCGATCTGGGTCCCCTAGATCCAACACCATATGCACGTTTCACGTGGTTGACTCGCTCGACCATTAGCACGATATCAACGGCGGTTTTCTCTCACCTTCACTTGCCATGCGTCGATTGTTGAGAGGGATTTCTCTGCTTCCATCCAAAACCACATACCGTTTGAGGACGCCCCAATCAATACCGCCAGTTTCCAGACCGTGGGTCCCACCTTTGTCCTTTAGCGCTTTTCACTTTTCGCCTGTGGTTCTCTGGCTCCCCATGCGTCTGAGTACTCGGGCTTCCTCCATTTCGGCCTTGTTTGCCCAGTAAGCACTAATCATGCATCAAAAACCTCCTTATTTTCCCGATCCAGGCCTCCCAAGGGCTACTTTGACCTCCCGCGCAGTCTCCATGGGCCTTGGTTAGCACGCCTGTTACAGGGAAAAGTGTCTATGTAGAACTGCTAATCCCACTAAGGTGGGTAGCTACCTTAGAAACAAACAAAGTAAAACTACTTTCGTTTTCCTTTATGAAAGATAGATGAGAGAAGAATAAAGGAGACCAACCTCTATCTTGCGCTTGGTTCCTTTCTCGATTCCCCTCTCTTCTGATAGTCCTTTGCTACTTGCTTTCTTGTATACTCAGCTTCACAGAGTACATGTAGAATCAAAGCAGCATAAAACTATATGAGAACATGGATCTATTATCATAAACAATCTAGGATCAGACGTAAATTGACCATACAAATGCATAAAACATAAATCACACAAGAGTATGGAGGAAAACTTGAATAGCTTTATTGATAATCAAGAAAGAGCCAAGAGAGTTACAACCAGTTGTTCTAACCAAACATCATCCTTTCAGCAAGTGAGCCCTTCTTCACCTCATGAAAAGCTTAGATCACCCAACACTATGATGTTGCCTCAAGAAACCAACATCAATTCCTTACCAGATGCAAAATTCCAGCCTCTGGATCTCTGGGATGAGGGATCCATATATAGATGTCTGCAAGGGAGATGAGTCAGCTTGTGATTTGATTAGTGTCTTCCCTCTGATAGTTCTTGCTTCCACTTGGAGATTGATGATCTCTTACTCATCCTTGGTCGAATTCAGAGGGGCAAGTGTCACAAGAGAAGTTTCTGGAAGATTCCATGCTTCTCCACCTCGCAGATTGACACTGCCATTTGTCTCTTCTCGCCCATCACACCCCATAGAAGGGATTTTTGTAATGCAACACACCCACTGTGTATACAGGTGATATGCAACGCACTTTTCCTATGGAGCAGGTGAAATGATCCAGTTATGAGTAGTTTTTCATGGAGAACTTCTGGGAGAAGCTGTAATCAGTTGACCTTGTTCTTTTAGGAGTTGGAACAACACTTTTAGGGACTTAGGAGCCCTTGGTTTATGGACATTTTATGCTTGGGGTTGCAGTGCCCAAAAATGTCTATAAAAGTTGCCCCCTAAAGCATGAGCTCATTAGTCTTTTTGATGTCGGGTGAAATGCTTTATCATGAGGATCCGAAGGTTCTTTCAAGCTAGAAGGAGACCTGTAATAAGATACAATACAATACATTATCTTCATAATATTTTCATGATCTAGCTGAGTCGGGCATTCTCGTGCTCAGCTTTATAAATTCATTTTCAAGTACATAGGACAGACAATTGTCTGAGTGTAGACTGATGATTCTAGAGGAGCCATCATCCCATAGATTGGATGATTATCTGTGTAGCAATGATGTACATTTGATGTCTTTATTTTCCTGAATATATATCGCAGCGCGGATGGATGAAACTAGATCAGGGGTCTTCAATCTCATTCGATCTTTACTCAAAGTACAAGTCGATCCATGTGAGAGATGTTCTGGAGTCGAACATGGAAAGACATCACCTGATTACCAGCCAATGATGTAAGCTGTTAACAGGCGCGAGAGGAATCACCGATAATGATAATGATCCTCAAGGTACTACAGTACAATTCACGTGGTGTGAATAAGGGACTTGGCGTCGAAAACCACGCAAAATCTTTCGGTTGAAGGCCATTGATGTAAACCTGTCGCCGGAAGTGAGAAACTTGCCATTGAGGTATGCAAGCTTCAAAGTACTGAAATGGGTGTTCCTAGATCAACTTCTTGGATAATGAGTTGATGTCGACAAGAAGTGATCTGTCATAGGAGGCACTTAATGAATCCCACATCAATGACATGGAACGGAGAAAATGATTTTAATGGAGGTGAAAACGGTCTAGTGATATAAGGTTCAGGGTGGCGGTCATGAAAGAATGGAGTCTAAATGTATTTCAGCGGGTGAGACACAGGTGAATTCTCTGAGTGACTTCTCTTAAACATATCGGAGACACTAACATGATGGATTGGTAGCATTAACCCCAAATGTGGATGGTGTGATGTGACCATGGTGATGTGACCGGTGAATGAAACAACCCAACCTGACTTGGATGCGGAGTGAAAGTGTCATGTTCAAGAGCGACTTGCTACCAACAAAGTTTCTTCAAGTTTTCTTCCCAATTTTTCCCCAGTCATTGCTGACCAGTACCTCTTTATTTTTGTCAAGCTTGAGGAGGATAACATATGTTTGTTCTATAATTTTCCCTTCGAGCAACCCCATCGCTATGTTTTAACGAGCCTAGCAATAGTGAAACTCGTTCTTGTCTTCTATGGACAAGTTTTTCGCTATTAGGTTTTAACGAGTTTAACGACAAAGATAACTCAGTCCTTTTCATTTTTACAGAGTCTGAAAATGGACGTAAAGGAAACTCCAAAAATCCTTTTTCGTCATCTAATCCCTTAAGTCCGAAAAAGTATAAAACACTACAGAAGGGATGAATTTTCAATACTTTTAACGAGCCAAACAAAACAAGCGCTCGATCTTTTTGTGTAATAATCACTCAGGTCCAAAAAGATTAAAATCTAAAGGAGGGATAGCACTTTCGGTCCCTTTAACGAGCTGGAGAGGCCAATGGCTCGGCAAACTTTTCATATTTTACGAGTCAGTTGAAAAGAGCTTAAAGGAGACTCGACTTTGGGGAACGAGTGATAAATTTGGGTAGCAGCTGATTCCAGGTAAGGTTTGGAATTTTCCAATCACAACAGTGTTACAAGGATGGCTAACAGGATCACTCTTCGCACCTGTTCCTCAAAAGGGGTAAACAAACAAATGGAGGTGAATGATCGACCAATACAGAGTGGAGCTGATGATGAGAACACTACCAAGGTTTTAAAGGCTGAAGTACTACATTCACGACGGTTATTTACCGGAAATTGGTTCATTTTTTATTGAGCTTAAACGCTGGGGGAAACATTTGCTCATTTCTTATGTTTATTTTTTAATGAGCATGAAGTCTGCATTAAAATTGCTCGATATATCCAGTCGTATAATAAGAATGTCTCATATATAAAAACGACATTATTTCAAAGCTTTGCCCCACATCCTTTCTTTATGCAAGTTATGAAACGACCAATCCTACGAGTTTAAAGGGTTAGAGGACCTACAAATTTAAAAAATAAATGGTCGCTCTTCGCTTGCATGCCAAAAGGTTTGCATGCCCCCAAGTATACAGACATAGAGTTTCAAGGATACCCCGCAATTTCACAGACAAAACATTTGTTTTGCCAAAAGGCCTACCTCTTTCAGGTTACCAAAGATTGTTCTATTCACACCGCAAACAAAACACTTCTTCGGAAATGTCTACCGAAATAGACAAAGGTGAATGGTGCAAACGCCTCCACTCACATAACTTTGACGAGGGAATCTTGTTCCAGTCCAACCCCCTTTTCCAATTGCGGATGAGAGTGTCAGACTAGTCATATATCCTTCGTGGAAACCTACGCTATACCTGAAGTTCTCCTGCCGAAGCAGACCAGGGTGCATGCCCCCTGGGTTTCAGTCATGTCCCCCGAATTACTCGCGCTCATCAGGTGGACGGACTGGGGATTGATGAGACATTCCTTACGTGAAAAGACCATTCAGGGATGGTATATGACTATTTGCTATGCGTGAACCGGGGAATGAAAGCTGGTCTACGAGCTTGACCACTCTTCCTTCGTGTGGAAAACACATTACTCTAAAGAATGATGAGCCAATGGCTCCCATGCAATAAATATAGTCTCGCCCAAGGAGTAGATTATAATCCAGGGGTCCTTGGACTACCATTAAGTTCATGTGAACGGTTTTCCCTCTCAATGTTATGGGCACATTGGGAAGGATCCCTAACGATCGACTGGTTCCTTTGTCGAAGCCTGTTAGATTTCTCATCTCAGGAAAAAGCGATGGCGAACCAAGCGCTTTCCAAGCAGTCGAGGAAAGGATACTCACAGAAGCCCCTTCATCTATGATGGTACCGGCCATAACCATTCTATATACTTGACCAATGATTTGGAATGGTACGCTAGCCAGTAAACGGGGTCTACCTAGCTAATTCCAGTCGAAGGAAACAACTAGTTTGTTTGGAGGTGGGACCGAATAGACAGCCGGGTATGACTCTGACGAACTTCCTTCCTGCAGTAAAGGAATGGGTAAATTGCCCCCATGTTCATCGGAGTCTGTGTTTATGAAAAGAATTTGGACGGTGTCATCCTTGTCCTCTTCGGTGACTGTATCATCTGAAGATGGAAACTCTAAAGGCAAGACCAGGTCAACTGCTGCCTCGACCTTTTGACTTTCATCTGGTATGGGTTCAGATGGTTTATCTTCAATGGTAGATGCTTCGGCCGACCACCTGGGCGGGTCAGCCGGATTTTCAACTAGTGATAGACTCGGCAAGAGTTTCTTATATCCAGGAGGAAGTCGTAACGGTGAAACAGGATGATCATCCAAAACTCTTTTAGCCTTGTCTAAGAAGGGACAACGGTGGACGGCATGATCAGCTTCACACAGTTTACAAGGAATTTTGCACTTTCCTTTTTGTCCAGGGTCTTCACTTTCACTAGTCGACGGTGTGCTTTCAACATGATCATCAGAGGTTGACGACACCGGGTTGTGCAAACGAGGAGACCAGTCCCTTAAGATCTGAGGGATGCAGGGACAATCTCTAGGATAGTGGTCTCCTTTGCAAATGACACATGGCGATTTAGGCCTGGTCGGTGCAGTGTGTGGATTTTCGCTAGACGACACTTGGTTGCCCCTTCTCACCTTTGGCTCCTTCTTCTTCTTCTCTTTCTTCTTCTTCTCCTTCTTCTTCTCAGGTACTTGATTTTTGGCTTTACCAGCCTCATCAAGCGAAGAGGAAGGAGGAGAGGAAGAATTGGACAAAGTAGAGGGTCGGGGGGTAACTCTCGAATTGTCTAGTTGCTGACTCGATTGTTCAGGAATTGTGGTGTTCTGAACGACAGAGGTTGAGAAAAGCCATACGGGCAAGCCGATTGTCAATCCTGGAAGCAACAATGTGGCCATATGGGGTGCACCAACATCTCCCCAAGAGGAGAAGGGACTAGGATTTCCTCCAAGGGGAATTCCTTGGTTGGTGGACTCCATTTTCTCAACCTAAGGCCAATGTAGGAAAGGTGATGATTATTCCATTTAAAATAAATTTTAGACGCTTTGACACAACTTGTTTTTTCAATTTTAAAGAGTTGAGAAAAAAAAAGATGACCCTAGTCGCCTTCGATTTTTAATGAGCCTGAAGTGACAAGTGCTCAGATGGACCTTTTCCATTAAGGAGTCTGAAAAGGAACGAAAGGGACTGCTCTGGAAATCTAGACAGAGGGATTACCAAACCAATCACAAAACTGCAGAATACTTTCTACGGTACGACAATCAATCTTCCCGAATGCTGTGTTCAGTGCATTGCAATCGATAGGGTGGCAAACACGGCTTCCTATGGATAAAGGATTAAGCCTATTGTGGTCTCCCAAAACATACTCGACGGTACGTGGGAGCACAAGTCCGTACTAGCACTTATCGTCTCAAAGTGGAGGAATCACCCAACCAACAATGAGAACAACAGTTACCAGGCTTTACAACACCGGAATACGTCTCTAGCCTAGACTTCTAGATGTTGTGCGTTAGGTTCCAAAGCGTTGTTAGATTCATTAAATTTATTTTATAGTTGATCTTGCTTAAGAAATTTGCCTTTCAGGTTCACCGTGTGATGTAGATATACAATTCCTAAAATGCAATCTAAGATGATAAAGAGTCTTTTTATCTTCTTTGTGCAATGAAAATCCTAGCTACTAAGGAAAGAGAGACAGTATTCTTTCAGCAAAGAGCATAGAGCACACACTATATGCACTGTCCTAAATCAAACCAATCAAAAAATTTAAATGCAAATGCACATGCATGTATTTGTTTTCAGCCTTCTTAATATGTGAATGATAAAAAGAAAGCTAATGCGCAAATCTGAATTATTTTTCAAAGGGACAATTACTAACAAGTTTCTTTTCAAAATCAAAATGAAGACAATGACAACACTTTGCGTTTTGGAAATGAAAACTTGCTTTCGACACTAGAAAAACTATTAATTTAGATCGAATACAATATTAACAAGGTAATCGACTATCAAGAACAATCAGATTCTCTTCTATGGCTGAAAACGACACTTGTGACACTTTCAAATCAAGAAACGATAGTACAACTACATTACTTCTTTGCAAAGGAGAACTGAAAATGACTCAACAAATACATAAAAACATTTACAGTTCTTTACACAATGGAGGCGGAATAACAGCAAGGAAAGGGGTTTCAAACAGAGGTGTACTGACTACAGGCAGCAAAACTCCTGAATAGATCTGAAAAGAGTGAACACAGAAACCAAAATTTAGGAACAATGCCCAGTCTGATCAGCGCACTTGTAACACAGTGAATTTGAAATGCAGCGCACCTACTACACTCGGGAAGTGCGTTGAATTTGAGATTCACAGAACAGACAGTGCGCTGGACCAGGGACGAGACTTTGATTAGGTTCTGGGTCACAATTTGCAGTTCAGTTCAGGGATTTTGGCCGAGCAAGTGGTAATCAGTAAATCAATCACAGGGATAGATCTAAGGAGGTTACTACAGCCACCACGAGGGCAATTAGAAAGTTTGTAAATCAGTTGTTTAATTCATAAAAAAAAACCGGAGATTGACTGAAGCGACATTTATCTACTTTGCATTTGCATAGCAAATGCAGTTCGAAGGCTACGTGGCTCAACTTCAGGCTCCGTCTGTAAGTTTATAAAGTAAACAAATGTAGATAAACAAACAACCTAGTCACTCCCCAGTGGAGTTGCCATTTTGTTACAGGGAAAAGTGTCTATGCAGAACTGCTAATCCCACTAAGGCGGGTAGCTACCTTAGAAACAAACAAAGTAAAACTACTTTCGTTTTCCCTTATGAAAGATAGATGAGAGAAGAATAAAGGAGACCAACCTCTGTCTTGCGCTTGGTTCCTTGCTTGATTCCCCTCTCTTCTGATAGTCCTTTGCTACTTGCTTTCTTGTATACTCAGCTTCATAGAGTACCTGTAGAATCAAAGCAGCATAACACTATACAAGAACATGGATCTATTATCATAAACAATCTAGGATCAGATGTAAATTCACCATACAAATGCATAAAACATAATTCACACAAGAGTATGGAGGAAAACTTGAATAGCTTTATTGATAATCAAGAAAGAGCCAAGAGAGTTACAACCATTTGTTCTGACCGAGCATCATCCTCTCAGCAAGTGAGCCCTTCTTCACCTCATGAAAAGCTTAGATCACCCAACACTATGATGTTGCCTCAAGAAACCAACAGCAATTCCTTACCAGATGCAAAATTCCAGCCTCTGGATCTCTGGGATGAGGGATCCATATATAGATGTCTGCAAGGGAGATGAGTCAGCTTGTGATTTGATTAGTGTCTTCCCTTTGATAGTTCTTTCTTCCACTTGGAGATTGATGATCTCTTACTCATCCTTGATCGAATTTAGAGAGGCAAGTGTCCATGGAGAAGTTTCTGGAAGATTCCATGCTTCTCCACCTCGCGGATTGACACTGCCATTTGTCTCTTCTCGCCCATCGCACCCCATAGAAGGGCTTTTTGAAATGCAACGCACCCACTATGTATACTTAGGTGAGATGCAACGCACTTTGCCTATGGAGCAGGTGAAATGATCTAGTTTTGACCAGTTCTGAGTAGTTTTTTATGGAGAACTTCTGGGAGAAGCTGTAATCAGTTGAACTTTTTCTTTTAGGGGTTGGAACAACACTTTTAGAGACTTAGAAGCCCTTGGTTTATGGACATTTTATGCTTGGGGTTGCAATGCCCAAAAATGTCTATAACAACGCTCTGACCGAGGTCCTTGTCATTCCACGCTAGCTGCCATTGCCACTAGTTCAGGGTGTTTTTTATCGCTGTTTTGGAATTCTTTAGAGATTTTTCCTGACCTGATATAGTCATGGTTCCTCAGAAATTCCTTATGGATCGAATTCGGATCAAGGCACAACTTACCACCATGACAAGTTTATCCATGGAGGCCATCCAATCTGGGGAGCCATCGAAATTATATGCCATTTTCCTCAAAGAAAAATGGCTACAATTCCAAATCAAAACATTGGCATAATATGGCTCTCTAACATTTAAGGATTATATCAAGTTCATTGACTTCTACCAATAGGTAAGCATTGAGGATATGGCCAAATTGTTTGAATTTTATATGCACAACATGATCCTCACAAACATTAACTTTTGGGAACCCAACTCAAGATTGGGGGATGCACAACTGATGGCACTAGCCTCTTGAATGACCCATGAAGAAACAAGGGCCGAGGAAGTAAAGAAGGTTATGACCAATGAAGTAAGTGAGCCGCTCTACATTAGAGCAAAGCTAATAAGTCCCAAGGATATCATTAGTAACCATAACATTATCTCTGAAGATCCCAAATTGCCCCCTCGCTACCTGGAAACATAAGAAAAAGCCATCCTCCATTTTGAAGATACTTCTAGGCTATTAGGGACTGAGAGTTTGCAAGATTCAAAAATAAGATGGCAAGCTCTGCCCTACAATCTACAAATTAGGGAATATCACTCCCCTGAAAAGTTGAGGAATTTCCTAGAAAGGACCCCACTCTACAAAATAATTATTTAAAGGTTGAAAATCAATTGGATAGGGCTAAAACTTAGCTCTCCATTGTTATTGGGCCTACAAGAGAGAAGAGATCAAGTAGAGGAACAAAGGTAGTGGGAAACCATAGAGGCAAATGCAGGATTCTGTCCATAAGAGGGCACACCATCTAAGATGACTTGGGATGTCAGAGAGGCCACCTGGGCCATGCATGAACTACATAGCAGTGAGTAAATTTCTCAAGGGGTGAGCAACACTTTCAGTAGGGGGTGATGATAGGTCCCATCAAGAGGTATATTATAAGTCCATTTTTCCATCCTCCAACCTATAATTTCTCCTTTTCTCACATTAATTAACATCTTTCGAGCCATAATGTGTTTAATAGGAAGATTAAAAGATGATTATCATGCTTTGTGGCATAATGTGGTTAATTCGTGGGAAAAAGATCATTTTCGAGTAGTTTTATGATGTAGAGGCACATTGGAGGCATCTAGAGGAATCATAGGAGGCTTGTCCCCTGCATTTTCTCTCCTTTGACTCTATGTCATCCCTGAAATCACTCATATACACTCATCTACAGGTCGAGGTATACTGGAAACCAATGAAATCAAGTGAATGAGAAGATATAAGGGAGATAGATCCACTTTTTCAATTTTTTGGAGGGAATAAACCCTATTTTCGATATCCCTCAATCCTTTTTGTATAAATAAACATGCATAAGGGCTCATTAGGATTCAAATTTTGGAAGCAAGAAGGGCTACTAAGAGCTAAGTGCTTAATACTATCATTTCCATTCTTATTTACATGATGTATCTAAACCCTATTTTATGTTAATGAAAAGTCTATTGTTGCCTCAAATTTGAGTTTGTTGTAGAGGGTTGAGTCCCCTTGGGTTAGGGCCCAACCCAGAGGCTACAGTTGCAATTAATGTATCATTTTTATGAATTATTTTAGTAGCAACATTTCCTTCCTTGTTTGAGTAGAATTTTATTTGCTAGAAGATTATGGTTACATGCCTGATTACCACCTCTCTTGTGGGAAGTGTGGTTAAAAAGTCTAGAGCAGCAAGCCGAAACATATGTCATTGTTTTCCTTTGCAATTTGCTAGGATTTAGTTCATTATCTCTTGCATACTCTATTTTTGCAATCTAAGAGTTAAAATATTTTTTTTCAAGTTTTAATGTATGTAGGTTAGATGCACGTTCTGAGGTAAATTGGTTCAAAACCTTGTCTATTTGACTTCATAAAATTTGACTCATCCTATCTTGCTTAGCTTATTTTGTTGTAATTTGATTATCATTTTTGAATGCAAGAAAAGAGATTGTTACTGGTCTTCAGGTACTATCAGTGGCTTGCATGGTTGGAAAAAACATCCTACTTCCCCCTTGTCATCATTAACCCATTCCTTGTCATCCCACACTACCCTCAAAATTCTGCTACCGAGACCATATTTCTAGGTTATTTGAGGGACATTGTGTGCATTTGTTTTTCTGAAAGATGGGCCTCGAAGAGGCACTGAGCTTGGAACAGGCCTTACATAGCCCTCATATACCCCTACCTACTCTTTCCCACCTTCAAACCACCTTTTCCAGCTTCAAAATGCTCATGGGATCAATCCTATAGAAAAAAATGGCAAACCTGTAGCATCCTATAGCAGTCCCTAAACTTGACTAGATTTGCTCCAAAATATCAACTTTTGTCCCTTAGGCTTGAATAATAATCGCTAGGCTTTGAATCCTTTATTGAGGAATACCTAAGACCACTTTGAACTTGCGTTTTCTCACTGCAAACGCAATTGTTCAATTAGGATTAGGTGACATATTTCTAAATTGAATGATAATGATGATCTTTTCATGAAATGCATATGAGTTATGTTACTCTAGTCAAGTGACTTTGAACAAAGTGATTAAGAGGGTGATTTTCCCATGCAAATTAGATTAAGCCTATTTCTTGAGTTCATGCTCTTAGGATATCAATTACAAATTGTTGTTCTTACATAGGATTAGTTTCTTTTCAAAGTATCTTTTCACATTCTCTAATTAGACTAATGGTTTAGATCATTGCAGGTAGCACAAGGTTTACACTATGCAATTAGAAAGTATTTTTCATTCCTTCAATTAGCATAGCCTTTACATTCTTTCAACTAGGGTTATATTTTACATTTTATGAATGTCACTTTCCATTTTTGCAAGCAAAGCAATTGTTTTTCATTCGTGCAGTTAGAGTAGAACTTTATTTTTCATTCAATTCCCTTCCTTGAGCTAGCTAAAAAAGTGGTCTTTGTATGCCATGATCTGATCCATTGCTTGAAGGTGCTATGAGTAGACATAGGCCTACTATGCATACCACACTATCACCTCTTACATTTATATGAACCTTGGGTTGATAATTAAAGTTGGTAGCCTTGGGAGTCTCAACAATCTTCTTGTGATACTAGGGCTTAACACTCTTTGGCGATGTTGCTAGATGTGTGTGCATGTAGGTGTTGTTTCTACTTATATGTTACATTTCTTTCTTTTCCCATCATTGGTTCTGCATTAACATTGGTAATTTGAAAAAGATAAATAAAAATAAAAGAAGAAAACAAAGAAAATCAAAACTAGTTCTTTCATGCCTCGCACGAGTAGGGATAATCAAGGGAATTTTCTACCAAAAATCCCCACCCATTCAAGCAGTCAACCATCCTTCTTCTTTGGTGATTGTGAACTACCCTCTTAGACCATAGGGGAGTTAGAAAATCCTCTGGGTGAGTAACCTAAAATTTTTTAAGAACCCATAAGGGAGGAAGAGCCTATATCACATATCCAAAACATGGTTGAAAACGGGAAAGATGAGTTCTTTCCTATTCGAGAGACCAATGGGGAGGCTAGGATGAAGAATATAATCCCTACTGCTCTTCCACACTTCCATGGCCTAGCCTCTAAGGACCCTAACACATTTATGTTTGAGTTTTTTGTAGTTTGTCAGACCTATGACTATATCTATGATGAGAAGAAGCTGAAATTGTTCCCCTTCACCCTCAAGGATGCAACCTTGTGTTGGTTTATGAGTCTAGTTAGATGAAATATCACTACTTGGAAAAAAATGCAACAAGCCTTTAGTTAAAAGTACAAAGACTATTGTAGGTTTAAGGAGACAAAAGAAGAAATCTTAAGGATCACCCTAGGGCCAGATGAGTCCTTGGAAGACTATGAGGTAAAGTTCCAACTCAACTATAGGAGGGCTAACTATACCCTTGATCCTGAATCACTCAAGATTTTAGTTATCTGAGGGATTAGGGAGGATGTAATGGAGACCCTCAATATGTTGTATGGCGGAGATATTTACCAATTGACCTATGATGACATCAATACAATATTCAAGAATCATTCTAGGGTTGCTAGGATGAGAGGTAGGTCCTGTCAAGGCCTAATCAAATCTTCTCCCTCCACCTCAACCATCAAGCATGAGATAGGGAGTATGATGGAATATTTCAAGAGTGAAATGTTTCATACCTTTACCTTGCAAATGGATACTATGTAGATTAAATGGAAGAAATGGAAATAAAAAAGGGAACTAGCTATATTTTTCCCTAGATGCGCTAAGATGCATCCAAGAAATGAGTGCCCATTGAACACCATAGAGGTTTTATCTGTTTATGAGGAGAGCCATGAAACAGATAATGGCCCCTCTCTTCTAGGCCTAAAGGCTATGTACTAAGGTACTGAGAATGGCTTGGAGAAAATCTGCTTCATCAACCAAAGAAGGCCCTTGGCCTTATCAACAAGGCATGCCAAGTGCACAATATCCTTCTCACAATTAAAACCAGAATGCACCTTTCCAGCCCTTTTATCCTCCAACACATCTGTATTGGTCCATGCCCTCTCCTTGGTCCTATGCTCCTCAATATATTCTTCATCCTGTTAACCCACCTTTCCATCCATATCAATCTCCGCATCCTCAATGGGAACTGTGTCTGAGCCCTCTTGCTGTCATTCTATGAAGAATGAAGACTAGGAAGAGCTTGTGTTGAGACCCTCATTCAAAAATTTGTCTACAATAGTCCATTAACTATTCTTAGAACAAATGACCACCACAAATCCCGTTGAAGCTGTGAGTTCTGAAGTTGTTATTTCTGACACGCTAGGCTCTATGATATCAAGTATGGAAGCTACAACCCCTATGACTACCACACCGAGATCACTTAGGCTGAAGAAATATGCTGCCAAGGAGCAGCAGAAGAAGTCGATGCCAGTGCAACAGTCACCAAGGAAGAACCCATAAATGTGATAGAAGGAAAAATGATAAACAACCGGAGAAGATGGTCGATTTGGAGGAGGAAGAATTCTAAGGCATAGAGGAGTTTTATGTGTAGGAGGGCAAGCCTATGACACAACCCCTGGAGTATATCCTTCGTGGAAGGGAAAAACCAAAGTTACCAAAGACCCAGATTCTGAGAAATTTTCGGTTTCAATGCCCCTGTTTCCAGAACAGGTGGAATTTGAAGGCACACCCTTAGCGTGTATTCCAACGCTGAAAATGGAGGATTGGGACCTCGTGGACGACAAGAGGTTCCCACATTTGGCGACTAGCAAGTATATGATGAAAATTTACTACAAAGAGATTGGGGTTACGTAGTTGGAACCCATGAAGTGGGTCAGAGGTGTTGAGCAAGCGGGGTTACTGCACATGCTCTACGTGCCGCATTTTCATAGGTCAATAATCAACACGGTGTGAGTGCGCCAGCTCCTTGCGCTGGTGCACGATGGGTGCTTATGGCTTGGGGATCCTATCCCGATCACAGACATGTTAATTCATCAGATCACAAAGCTGCCCTACAAAGGGGCAGACCCTGCCAAGGAGTTTGGAGCGAAAAGTGGTGAAAAAGAGTTAGCGGATAAGATGAAGGCAAAATATGGTCTTGTTAAGGAGTCACACAGATATTCTATCCACTCCATTTAGGACCA
This sequence comes from Pinus tabuliformis, assembly GCA_031772625.1. Classification (NCBI taxonomy): domain Eukaryota; kingdom Viridiplantae; phylum Streptophyta; class Pinopsida; order Pinales; family Pinaceae; genus Pinus; species Pinus tabuliformis. The sequence goes on from CM062811.1 coordinate 420,487,507, forward strand.
GGTAGTACAATTTTCTACCCAAATTCTTGCAGGGAAACGCATGAGGAAATGTCGTGTGAACGAAGTTCCAACGCCGGTAGTATCATTAGCTTCCCAGTGCATGAAGGGAGTTCAATACAACTGGGCGAAGTATTTGTGCAAGGAGTTCCTCGTGAACTTTCATGAAGCTTAGGAGGACAAAAAACCCTTCCACTATGTGTGGCTTTTGCTGTCAATTGTTTTAGTAGCTTCGCGCTTACCAAAGGACAGTTAGTTTCCCCCGCAGCCAGAAGATTTACCAAAGGTAGCGAAGTTCACTTCTTTGTGGGACACAAAGGATCTAGAATGGATCAAGGGCTCGAAAATTTTCTAGATCTTGATGGAGATGGACCTTAGTCATCAGTCAAAGGCCAAGGTTGTCGCCAACCTTGTTCGCACAATTGACAACCTTCGCAGAGTTCAAGGCCGATTTCCACAACATTTCAATCAAGGCACAAAAGGACCCAAAGTACATATAGCATAAGCTGTCATATTTAGTATCTGAGACAGATGTACAGGAGATCATGGGGAGTTAGCCAACGGAGTGGCGCGAACCCACGGAGCAGGGTACAGGTAGCAGCAAAGGTGTAGAAAGTTCTACTACGTAGTCGACCGTTGCACAGAAGTGAAAAGAAGTAGTCTAGAAGGCGACGCGAGCTCTGACTGAGCAGAAGTAGAAAGAAGTTGTGTCTAAGACAACTATGGAGAAGGATCAAGTGGAGAAAGAGTGTTCTGCAAAAGATCAGGTTGAGAAAGAATGCCTAGACATAGAAGAACTCGATGAATTGGCTTTGCAACACATAGATGAGCAGGAACTATCTCGACAGGAAGGAGGCGGTGAAGAGGGACAAAGTGCTTCCTTCACCTTGAAAAAGCATGGAAAGGAGCAGACTATTGGGAAATGAAAGAAGCATAAGTCTGACAAGCAGATGTGCATGGACGCAATGGTCTTGAAAGAGGGGGATCTCGACGAGATCGGTGACAAAGTCATAGACACAACAACAAAGTTTCAGTCAGCAATAATTATAACCCATAAAATTGCACCTGTGCAATTCCAGGGGCTAGCAGGGCACTACCTCTCAGAATTACGTAGAGCAAGTCTAGAGGCCAATGTTGGGCCAGCTCTGCACAATTTCTGGGAGGAAGGAAAAGCCTTCACTCTCATAAATGCACAATGCAAGCCGAACAAGGCAAGATTTGGGCCAAGGCAACCCAGACCGCCCAACTGAAAGCACGAAAAGGATGAATGCACGGTGAAGCTGAATGAAAACAAGAGTGAATGAAAATTCATGTAGACACTGAGTGCGAGATTCAGAAAATAGGAAAACAAGCAAGTTTGTGAAGCGAGTCACTGCAATGGCGATTGTGAGTGCAAAAAGAGTGTCATGCATGCGACAACAATGAGATGAAATGGAAAAATTTGAAACAGTGCTTCTACAAGCTAACATGCGTTAAAACATCAGTAAGCGTTCAACAAAACCAAGCAAACATCATTCACATAAACCAAAATACAAAAAGCAACAGAAACGCACCAAAAGACATGAAAAATAGACTTACCTGGAAAAAGCTGAGTTGAGTGTGTCAAATGCTTCTGGATGTGATGTGGGATGCCAGAGATCCAAGATCGATGTGAAGAATGAGCTCTGAAGCATCGAATAAATAATTTTGATAAGATCGAGGCTTATGACGTGCATGCCACAAATCTAGGAAAAAGTGACACTTGGTAGGAGGTTTCTAAAATGACTTTTGCATGTAACCTTTAACTGCTAAAAATGGTTCCCTAAAATCTAGGGATGTTTTTTCTTTTTTGCCTTTTTTTCCAGAAAAAGCAGCCCATGCATGCAAATCAAGATTTCCTAGTTCTGGAGGGAACCGATCAACTTGGGAGCACATACAATAGCCTACAAGCCTTGGAGTGCCTTTTGCGTAGTTTCTGGGCTAAGCTAGTCTGGTTGTCCCTGAAGCTTTGCACAATTTCTGAGCTGAAGCATTGATTGTCAGCCAGAATTGTGCAATTTTTTAGAGCAAACCTTGTGATGGGATGCTCTACACACTTTCTAGAGGGAAGGCTTCTTGGCTATTCTACGCATTTTTGGAGAGCAACGGGCAAACTAGATGGTCTGCGCAATTCTGGAGAGGAGGTTGGTTCCCCTCCATATTTGTAGAGTTTTCCAAGCGAGCACAACAACAAGAAAAAGACCAAGTTCTGGAATGTCATCTTGCGGGTGAGAGGAAAACAAGCAAGCAAACACAAGTTGATAAGCGACAAAAGCTCAACTGAAGCATATGTACCTAGATAGTGCAAGACATGCTGCTAAAGATGGTTGGTAGGGAGGCTCCAAAATGAAGCTAAGGTAAAATTTTGGAAGGTGGTTGTAGCTGCTACAACATTATGTTACACACTTTGTCCATGTATTTTCATTTTTTTCAATGCGGTTCTACTCAAAAGTATGCAGAGGGGGTACTTTTTGGATGTGGAACTCAATTCAACATCCAACGAGTGTCTACACTTAACATTTAGGTCAACTTATAAGGAGATAAACCAAAAATACAATAAAAAAATAGTTTATTTTTTCTTTAAAAATTCATGACTATTATTTTATTACTTTTCTTAGGAGACCCATTTTAGACTTTAAAATTGCTCCAATTAGCATATATGTATTTGACATAAATCTTGAAGCCATTACAACAAAACTCAAGATAATAATCATTGATCCTAACCACCCAATGTAAACCCTATATATATATATATATATATATATATGATGATGATGATGATGATGATGATGATTAACGTCCACTAAGACCAATGCATATTATTATATATATTAATAATTATTAGCTAAACTATATATATATATATATATATATATATATATATATATATATATATATATATATTAATTTAATTTTTTAAATATAGTTTAGCTATATGTATTATTGACATATAAAAAGTTAATATGGAATAAAATTGTTAACCCTTAAAATTTTATAAGTTATACAAATACTTCTTAATTGTTTGTTACTTGTAAAAATACCATTACAAATACACTTTTAGTTCATTTTTTTTCTTTGTAACTTTCTAATCAATCAAAAGCCTACAACAATTCATGTTAAGTTATACAAATATTTCTTAATTGTCTTTTGCTTGTAAAAATACCCTTAAAAATACACTTTTAGTTCATTTGTTTTCTTTGTAACTTTCTAATATATCAAAAGCCTACAACAATTCATGTTGAGTAAGCATAATCGTTAAAAACATGTGTTTCCTTGTAGGAGGTCAAAAGTTCAAATCTAAAAGAGGTAAGAGTACACCTTTATATATACTTTAACAATCAAATTATTATGTAAAGATGCATCTCTGTCCCACAAACAAAAGAATCTCATACAACTATTTGATAAACATGACATGAAACTTGTGGTTTAACACTATTATTAACGTATCAAACTTAGTAACACATTTTCTTTCATTAAAAAACTTTCTTTTGACCTCTCATCAACAACAATATGTAATTCCATAAAAAAATATTGATATGACATATTTAAAAAATCACTTCCAAAACTTATAACATTTTTTAAAATTACAAACTTTTCATATTAAAACATACAACATTTTCACGACTGGTAAGCTTCCCATATGAAATTAACCTTTCATCTAATTAAAACCCACACTTATTATAGAGTTGTAACTTTTGTAAAATAACTATCAAATTCATCACTAATTTCAAAGCTATCAATTCAAATTCAACAAGTTATTTGTATCACCCTGATTTAAATAATTTTATTATTTAAAATATTTGATATTTAAATATATTTAATTAGTTATTATTTTTTATCTTCATTTCAAAAATAATAAAATAATTTTATTTTCATATTTTATATTATTTTAAAAATCATAAAAAGATTATCATTTTCTCTTAATTTATAAAATATAAACTTAAAATTTAATTTTATGAAATAATAACTTTTATTGTAATAGTTTGGAGCTCAGAGATACTTTCAATTTTTGTGGATTCTTTCCAAATGAGAATCAGAAAAGTGCAAAGTACATTGTTATTATTATAATTAACGTTTCCATCACAGTTACCAAGTTCTGCTGTATTGACAGAAAGAATTCAGAAAAAATCTCCTTTCATCAATCAACAAGCAGCGAGGGTATTATAGATCTGGTTTGCTATTCTAAGCGGCTAGGCTCAACAAAGGGCAGGATGCAAGCAAGCATCCATCTACCGCTTTAGGAAGATTTACAATACAATTTTTTTCATAAAAAAATGGAACTTTTGTATTAAAAATTTAAAAAATTATATAGGAAGTTAGGTTTTTTTTAAATGGTAAAAATTTTAAAATATATATTTTTAAATTTTGATAAAAAAATAATAATATATTAATTTTTATAAGATATCTACTCTCAAAATTTTCCATGGTTTTGAATTTTATGGTTTCCATGGTTTCCAGATTTTTAGCACAAGCAAATTATTTTCTGCAGATTAGTAACAGCCAAAGAAGCACACCAACCAACTTCATCAGGAATGGATCCCTCCAACACATTCTTCTACAGATTCAGAGCACCCAACTGCCTCAAGCTGTCAATTTCCTTTGGTATTGGACCTGGAAAGTGGTTATTGCCTGCTTCAAGTTTGACTAATAGCTTCGCCACGCCAATCTCGGGTACCAGAATCCCGGAGAATTGATTATTCTGAATACGCAACTCTGTTAATTCCTTTGCATGTCCAATCTCATAATCAATTCCACCAACAAAATTATTGAAGCTTACTTCAATAATTTTAACATTGAGCCGTCCCCAAATTCTTTTGGACACCGCACCATTCAGATTGTTGTTTTTAACTCTAAAACGCACCGAAGTTTTGCATTCTTGATAAGTTTCAGGCAGCTCTGCTGTAAAAGAGTTATAGACAACCAGAAAATATTGCAGATTTCCTCCTCTGCACATATCTCTTGGCAGCGCGCCATTAAACTGGTTTTCAGAGACATCGAACAAGTTAAACTTGGATGGATTGCCAAGCTTATGTGGTAGTTGAACTGTCCAATTGTTCTTATACAGTGCCAAACCTTCAAAATATGGTAACCCCCCAATGCTTTCAGGAATCTGGCCTCTCGATTCGTGTTGGCCTCAAAGGACGCGAGGTTTATCAGATTACCAATTTCCTCTGGAATGTTTCCACTAAGCATGTTCTTTAATGCATCAAAATATTTCAGAAATGTAAGATTACCCAGCTCTCGAGGTATATTTCCACTAAGATTGTTACTGTAGAGCTCCAGTTGGTAATGTTTACAGAGTTTGGAAATTTCCTTGGAATAGATCCATGGAGGTTATTGGCAGAGAGATTCAGCAGGCCCAAATCTGTAAAATTTAAAATTAAACTCGGAATCTCTCCCACCAGATTCCAGGAATCTCGGTATAAATAATTGAGTTTATTCAAATTCATAAGCTCTTGAGGTATTTTTCCTGGGCGGAATGGAATATTTGCCAGGCTCAGAGAGGTCAATACTGGTAAATTTCCTACAGAAGCAGGGAATACACCTGTGAAGTTGTTGAATGTCAAATCTTGAATTTGCAGGGATTTAAATGGAGAGAAGTCTGGCAAAGTACCAGATAGAGAATTATTGGAAAGATTCAAGAACTCGAGTTTGCTGCAATTCATGAGGGTTTCTGGAAGATTCCCTGAAGGTTATTTGCAGGCAGTTGAAGTTTCTTCAAGTTTCTCAAACCGTATATATTAGAGGGAAAAAAAAACCTTCTGAAATTTAGTTTCAAGTACGAATTGAGTAACCATGCATGTAGAATTGTCGCATGTAATTCCATCCCAACTGCGGGGCGCATCAATGGAGTCCACCCAGTTTTTCATTGAAGAATGAGGATCTTGCGCTCTGTTCATCTTCTACGAAACCCATGACAGCAGCTCCAACAATACACTCCAAAATAGAATCTTATCCTCCATTGTTTTTTCTGCATCTCACACGCCTATATTGCAAGTTCAGGCTATTGGATATTTTGCAAGCATAGCTAAATTTATGGCCACGGTATTTAACTTTATGAAAGCCGACAAGCAAGTCACAGCAAGGAGGTCTCCGATGCAAACCTCTCAACTTTTGCGAGTGGATACATTTAGATTCTCACGTTTGATTATGATGAACTGTTGATAGAGACCGGACTTCTTCGGTGGGAGAAATTGGAATCGGATTTTGTTTGGAATGTGTTGGAAGATAAGAAGCTACGCGTGGTTAGTCCTGTTTTGCAAACGAGGCCAACAAAAATATTCGTATTTTATCGATTGATTGTGACGTTTATTTTATTCCGTGATCGTTGTGTCGTATTTAAAGAAAGGCGTCCATGGGAAGGTTAATTATATGAATTTTGTTTTTTTGGAAATAGATTTAAGAGCATCAATTAAAATTACTGAGTATTTAAACTTTTAAAATTTCATAGTTATAAATCAGATTTTTTTAAAAATTTATTAGATTTTTTTAAAATTTATAGACAAATTTAAAACCTAAAATTATTTAGGATTTCTATCCAATTTTATCAACATCTTACCCGAAATTCTATTATTTCTCAGACAAATTAAAACCCTTAATTTAAAGAAATATTTTGAAAAGTTGCTGGATCTTTGAAAATTTTGGTTGATGTTTGTTCAACGTTGTTGATAATTTCGGCCAAGCCACCACTTTTATGAAATGTTTTAAGTCTTCGGTGTAAGTTTTTTGTTTTTTTTTTTTTTTTTTGGGAAGGTTGTTGATATTTTTCAGTAATATACTTTTTTTATAAATGTTTGGTTTTTTTTAATATTTTAGTTAGTTTTATTGAAATTTATTAACAAAATTTTACTTCTTATTTTATTTATCATAATTATTATTAGCTAAGTAAAAATATGTTATAAATTAATTTATAATTAAAAAAAATATTATTATATAAATAATATGAAAGTGTCTTCTTCAGATGTCGATCCTGCTTTGAGACAGGCCATCTAGCTAAAAATTGCCCAAAAGCCTCTCAAAAAAATTCCGCTAGAAAAAACCACCACAGATCTACATGGTGGGAAGGAGCACAAAAGAACATTACACTGTCATCAAAGAAGAATACTCTAGAGAAAACTCTAAATCACAAGAAATGGGACAAGAAAGAAACAAGTCTCAAGACAAGCAGGGAGAAAGCCCCGCCCAACAAATCAACAGTTATGAGGATTCAAATACTGGACAAAATAAATCTTCCTTTAACAGCAAAGCAGATCTCCTAAACCAAACTTCTTCTCCGACTATCTTCAAAAGGATGAACACAATAGATCCCGAGGCTAAGACACCAATGTCCCAAGAACCAGAAGAGATGAAGGAGATGAAAGATAAAAGAAATTGGAAGACTGTAGAGAGAAAAAAGAAAGCTACATCACCAATCTCGCCAAGAAAGACGAGGAAACAGATAATTAAAAAGTAGGAAAATTATAGGCCCTATAGACCAATTTGGTCTCAGTGGACATTAACCACCACCACCATCATCAATATTAACCACCACCACCACCACCATCATCATCAATAATAATCAAATTTATAACTTCTTTTCAAAAGCTTAATAGATACGCTTGAGAAAGTTCAATAATTAAGCTTATGAAAATGTGAAGCATTGTAAGTTAGATTTTCCATTTTCAAATCTCTAACTATTTATTTGTGGGCTTTGGCTTAGTCCATTTAGGTTTATATTAGTAGATATAAGAATAATAATAATAATAAAATAATTTGTATTTAAAATAAAATTTGATAAATATATATTAATAAACAAGTGGGAGAAATTAATCTATCATTTTTTAAAATAAGTTTTGCTTAATATTTTGTTTTGTAATTGTGGGGAGAAATGTTGTGATCTCTTTTTCAACTTTTTTCTATATTTTAGAGAATCTTTAAAGAACTAAAACATGTATACCCCTAAGATATTAAATATTGTGATTTTCTTTTCAACTTTTTTGTTTATATTGTAGAGAATCTTTAGAGAACTAAAACATGTATACTCGTAAGATATTTTTCATCAAAGTAGCTTTAGTGGTGGAGCATGGTTTGTTCTCTCATCCATTCATATTCAATTCCAAGGAACATGTTGGGCCCCTTGTTATAAGACTAGAAGACTTAATAAATGAAGAAATCATTTTCTAGAATAAGGAATAAAAAACGTTTTGTAATGTCACACTTAAAAGGTTGAATATGAAAAACACTTCTTTTAGAGTTTTTAACCTATATCCAAACTAGCTCAACCATATAAATTAAATAGTTAGTAAACGTTGATAGACATGAATCCATGACAACTATCAAACCACTTCATTATACAGCGCACCTTTTCAAAAAAGGAAAACATTAAAAAAACATAAAAATTAACCAAATGATCATTTCATTTTAGATTATTATTATTATAGTTAGTTATAAAAAATCAATATATGAATTAAAAATATATACGTTCAAAAAACATGTTTAACTTTCTTAATCATGGATATTCTAAATCTGTAAATAGGCTTTGTTACAATACCATGGGCCAATATCATCACTTATCATTACCACATGCCTAAAAACCATAACTCATTCCATACAACACTTGATTGTATGAGATTTTTTTTACATGCCAAAATCTCATAAGTCATTTCATAAAATACTTGTTTGTATGACATTTTTTTCAATTAATCAATTTAATTAAAAGAGTAGAAAGTGCATATCTACTTTGAAGGTAAATTTCAACCTTGACTTTCATTGCATTTCAAAATATCATATGGAGGTTAAATCTCAGTCATCCACTTAATAATTATTAATAATTAAATTATAATTGTGGATGCTCTGTTCCGAAACAAACATGCCTATTTGCATAATTAAATCTCAATTTTCAAAATATCATATGGAAGTTAAATCCCAATCATCCACTTAATAATTATTAATAATTAAATTAAAATTGTGGAAGCTCTGTTCCAAAACAAACATGCCTATTTGCATAATTATATCTCAATTTCAAAATGTTTATCAAATAGCTCGTCAAACTATGAACATCTTGAAACACTTATCTTAAAGTGTTTTAAACATAATAATAAATTTAAAAAGGAAAAAAAGTAAATAATTTTTTTCTCTCTTTGCAGAGAAATGTGCAATCGAGGATAAGGTTGATTCTTATAGCTACCATTCTAACCTCAAGGTGAATTCATACATGCCCCACACAACACCTATATAATCACGGGGAATTTTTAAACCACTTCATAGAGACTTCATATCAAGAAAATCACCAATGAAAATGTCTACCTAAAATTGTTGAATAATACATTTACTTATTAAAATTGGATGAATCAAATTTCCTTTTATTAAATGCTCCTTTTATTTTTCTTTATTTCACAATATAATCAAAATATAATTTTTTTATATACTAAAATTGTTATTTTAAAATAAATTTATATTATTTTAAAATTTTAATATAAATAAATTATATTAAATTTCAATTATATATATATATATATATATAAAATAAAAAATATATTATTATTCCCTAAAACTTAATTTTTTAATTTTATTATCATCCTTATAAATCTATGTTAATTTTGGCTTTACCAAATTAGAAGCGATAAAACCTCCTTTTTTTTAAGTACAAAACTGCGAGTAGATACACTTATATTCTCACGTTTGATTATGATGGACTGTTCTGAGATGAGATAGGGACCGAACTTCTACGGTGGGAGAAATTGGAATCGGATTTTCTTTAATATGCCCTGTTGTGCAAACGGGGTAAAAAAAAATTCGTATTTTATCGATTGATTGTGAAGTTTATTTTATTCCGTGATCGTTGTGTCGTATTTAAATAAATAAAAGTGTTCGTAGAAGGTTAATTATATGAATTTTGTTTTTATGATGGTACAAATTTTGTTTTTATGGTGGAAATGGATTTAGCATTATCAAATTTATTTATTTATTTATTTTATTTATTTATTTTTTTTTTTCTAAAGGTGGAAAAATCTATCAAACTCAGTTTGTCAAACCAACAGTGAGGACAGTCATCTCTGGCTAAGCATTATCAAATTATTGAGCAAATGTAATTGCTAAAATTGAATTTTTTAAAAAATTTAATTTTACAGAAAATTTTATTATTTCCCAGACAAATTTAAAACTTAAAATTTCCCAAAATTTCAGTCAAATTTTATCACAATCTTATTTGAAATTCCATTATTTCTCAGACCAATTATAAACCCTTAGTTTAAAGAAATATTTTGAAAAGTTGCTGAATCTTTGAAAATTTTGGTTGATGTTTATTCAACATTGTTGATAATTTGGGCCAAGCCATCACTTTTATGAAATGTTTTAAGTGTTCGGTGTAATTTTTTTTTAAACACTGTTGATATTTTTCAGTAATATACATTTTTATAAATGCTTGATTTTTTTTTAATATTTTAATTAATTTTATTGAAATTTATTAACAAAATTTTATTTTTTATTTTTTTTTATTATAATTTAACTAAACATATTTTATAAATTAATTTACAATTTAAAAATCATTATTTTATAAATAATAATAATAAAATTTATAACTTCCTTTGAGGCTTAATACATAAGCTTGTGAAAGTTCAATAAATAAGCTTATGAAAATGTAAAGTATTGTAAGTTAAATGTTCTATGTTCAAATTTCTATTTACTTATCTGTGGGCTTTTATTAGACGTGGCTTAGTCTAACTAGGTGTATAGTAGTAGATATAAGAATCATCCCATAATAATAATAATAAAATAATCTATATTTAAAACAATATTTAATAAAATATATATTAGTAAACAATTATATGAGTGGGAGAAATTAATTTATCATTTTTTAAAATAAGTTTTACTTAATATTTTGTCTTGTAGTTGTTGGGAGAAATGTTATGATTCTTTTTTCAATCTTTTTGTCTATATTTTAGAGAATCTTTAGAGAACTAAAACATGTATACTCGTAAGATATTTCTTTATGAAAGTAGCTCTAGTGGTGGAGCATGGTTTGTTCTCTCATCCACCCATATTCAATTTCAAGGAACATGTTTGGCCTATCAAACTAGCTTGTTCTCTCATCCACCCATATTCAATTCCAAGGACCATGTTTGGCCCCTTGTTATAGAACTGGAAGATTTAATAAAGGAAGAAATTATTTTATAGAATAAGGAATAAAAAAACCTTTTGTAATGTCACACTTAAAAAGGTTGAATATGAAAAACACTTCCTTTTAGAATTTCTAACATGTATCCAAACTAGCTCAACCATATAAATTAAATAGTTAGTAAATATTGAAACTATGAAACCATTTACTTCATTATACATCTCACATTTTCAAAAAAAGAAAACATTAAAAAAGCATAAAAATTAACTAAATGATCACTTCATTTTAAATTAGTATTATTATAATTAGTTATGAAAAATCAATATATGAATTAAAAATATATACATTTAAAAAACATGTTTAACTTTCTTGACCATAGATATTCTAAATCTGTAAATGGGCTTCATGGGCTTTGTTACAATACCATGGGCCAATATCATGGCTTATCATTACCACATGCCAAAAAACCATAACTCATTCCATACAACACTTGTTTGTATGATATTTCTTTTACATGCAAAAAAATCATAAGTCATTTCATAAAAGACTTGTTTGTATGACATTTTTTTTAATTAATCAATTTAATCAAAAGAGTAGAAATGACATATCTACTTTGAAGGTAAATTTCAACCTTGACTTTTCACTGCATTTCAAAATATCATATGGGGGTTAAATCCCAATCATCCACTTAATAATTATTAATAATTAAATTAAAATTGTGGAAGCTATGTTCCAAACAGAGATGCCTATTTGCATAATTAAATCTTAGTTTCAAAACTATGAATATCTTGAAACACTTATCTTAATGTGTTTTAAACGTAATAATAAATTAAAAAAAAAGTAATTAAATTTTTTCTTTTTCTTTATACAGAAATGTGCAATTGCGGATAAGGTTGATTCTAATAGCTACCACTCTAATCTCAAAGTGAACTCATACACGCCCCACATAACACCCATATAATCAAAGGGAATTTTTAAACCTCAAACTTCATAGAGACTTCATATCAAGAGAATCACCAATGGAAATGTCCACCTAAGGTTGTTGAATAATGCATTTACTTATCAAAAATCAATTAATCAAATTTTATTTTATTAGAGGCTCTTCTTAGTTTTATTCATTACAAAACATAATCAAAATACAATTTTTTTAATATTAAAAGTTGTTATTTTAAAATAAATTTATATTATTTTAAAATTTTAATATAAATGAATTATATTAATTTTTTTTTTGGTAGGGAAGCACCCATTGGGGATTTGAACTAGTGGCCTATCGCAAGGAGTGCCTTAACAGTGCACTCATTCACCATCAATCCAAAGCCCCATGGGCTAAATTATATATTTTTTTTTGCTGAAGCAAGTAAGGATCCTTCTATATCATTATGGCAAAAAAATAGTGTACAATATGAACAACCATTCACCCGACATCGAGGAAAACAGAAAGGAATAACAGCCTTAGCCACTAGGGGCAACACGAAACAGCTATACCTTTAGAAAAACAAGCATAAGAAGAATTAACAAGACTCCTGACAAACCCTCGGGAAACTCGCAAACTTTCTGGCGGCCTCCCTTCAGAAAACCCCCAACTAAAGTACCATCCCATCAAACCGAAAAGATCGACGGCTGAGGAGGAAGCCGATATGCAGAAGAGCCTGAAGATTAACCTCCCTGCGACAACCATTGATTCACAGCATACAAATCCTACGGCTGAGAAAGATTTCGCACGGGACAAGAAGGAGGAAAGATAATGTGCGATCGAGGGCGGTTTTCAAACCCATCCCCTGCCACGTGTCGCAGGATGTATGGGATCGCTGCGATAATGCCAAAACCATAACCGCTCTGAAGGCAGTGCGAACAGTCGAAAGCCATCTGGGAGGTGGTTTTGCAAACAGGACCCCGAGAACTAAAACCACTCGCTGCCAAATGGATTGAATCCTCTTACAAACACAAAACATCATCGCCCTAGTTGGGAGAAAGTGCAGGAGAGAGTGTTTCATCGAGCAAAGACGTGAGGGAAAAATAAGAGATCAACATCATGCTTGCACCTTGCCTCTGGACTACCCGACAGGGTAACCTTCTTTATCGGCATAAAATTCCCACCAAGACGACACAAACGGGGGACTATCAAATCGAGCTATTCTCCCTTGTTTTGAGTCTAAACACATCCCTGTCTTCTTCCGCCTGTGCGTCGCAAATAGCTCTCAGTCTACTTGGACTTGAATCCTGCCACTTCATCAACACATTATTCTTTGTGCAGCTGACTCCCTGGTTGGCCAGAAGATCCGCCAGCTTATTTGTCTTTCTGCGCACATGGTGGAAACCAATAGTGCGCAGGCCCTAAATATGGCTTTGAATTCTTTGGAAGAGCTGAATGAGATTCCAATGCTTAGAGACTTTATCCAGGGTAGCTCCATTATGAATTTTTTGCACTGAATTGATAATTAACTCAGAATCTGCCTCTATCATGACGTTTAGATAGTTGCTCTGCTTCAGTGAATCTAGGCATTATTCCATAGCCATTAGTTTAGCCATGTTATTGGTGGCTGTACCTAGGTGGCAATGAAAAATGGAAACAATACTGCCCTCTACATTTCTGAGGACCCCTCCATACCCTACAGTTCCACGGTTCCCTTTTGAAGCCCCATCAATGTTGTACTATAAATAGCCCTCCAAAGGAGGATGCCAAAAATCCTTCTCCAGATCCATCGTAGTGAGCTTCCTATCAAGGCGAAGGAGGGTAAGCCCATTCATCCCCAGCTGCCTGAGAATATTTAAATCTACTTCTGAGGGGGGGTTTAGGGAAGATGCGAACAGTAGTTCTCACTATCTCCTTGAGCTATTTCAGGATTATCTCCAACAGGTGTTGAGGGGGCTTTTTATCCTCCTTAAAAATTCTTTTGTTCCTCTCTTTCCACATGTTCCATATGATGAAGCTTAGTGTAAGAATCCATGCTGAGTTTAGAATTTCATTATCCGAAAAAAAATTCCTCCAGATGCTGAGGGTGTTAATGATGCAACCTCTGTCTCTATCAGATTGTTAAAAAATAATAGCAAAAAAATCTCACAACCAGGATTTGAAAATACAGTTGTTGAGTAAATATTCCTAGGTTTCTTCTTGTGCTTCACAGAGCGGGCACCTGGAAGGCCCCTGAACACCTCTTTTCCTAAATTTATCCCAAGTCAGGATTTTTTTGTGATACACAACCCACATGAAGAGTTTGTTTTTCATCCACCCTTGATGCCTCCAAAGCTTTTGCCAGATTTTGTTTGGAACCCGGGGATCCAGCTCAAGAAGAATGCTTTTTTCTTCCTTAAGAATAAAGGTTCCCTCATTGTTATTCCCCCATCTCAGTTGCTCTTGTCCCTCAACCACTAAGATCTTCCTTTTCTCTACTATTTTTCTGAGCTCCTCTGCTCTAGTTTTCAGGAGAGTGTTATTTTTGCATTCAATGTTTTTCCATGTTCTCCACTTATCCGTAGGATTAGAATGTATCCAAAAATCCTTAACCTTTATTAAACCTTGGGAATCTCACTCTTGTTTAAGCTCAAGAAAGTCTTCTTTTGCCAGAATTGGTTCTTTCTGCCACTTGTCTTCCTAAAAAAGGGCAAGATTTCTTTCTCTAATTTCCCAAAACCTATTCTCTTGTACTAGTCTTCTGTTCTCCCGGGCTTTGTTCCAAATATAAGAACCCTTTATATTTCCTGTCATTCTTATAAGATCATTGTTCTGCTAGGAACTGGCATATTTTTATTTCCAGATATTTTCCCATTGAGTCTCTGGATGCTGGACCCAGCGCCACCAAAGTTTGGCTCCTAAAGCTTTACTGAGAATCTCCTAATCGTCCAATGCAAGTCCTCCATGGTTCTTGGGCTTACAAATTTTATCCCAAGACACCAAGGCCCATTTCCTCTTAGTCTCCTTCTTGCCCCAAAGGAAGTTTCTTTGAATATTCCTCAATTGCTGAAGGACCCCTTTTGGAGCTGGGAGTGCTGATAACATGAAAATAGGGATTGCTTGCAGCACTGCTTTTGTAAGAACTAACCTACCTGCGAGGTTTAAAGATCTGATGGTCCATTTACTGACTTTGTCCTGCAACTTGTTGAGCAAAGGTTCCCATATACTTTTGAGCATAGGTTTAGCAGTTAGTGGGACTCCTAAATATTTTGAAGGAAGGAAATCCCTTTGAAAGCCAAGAATTCTGGAGATATTTTTCTGAATAGCAATATTGGTATTGAAGAAGAAGATTTTAGATTTGAAGAGATTAACTTCCATACCTGAGGCCGAGGCAAAAAGCTTTAAAAAAAATTGTAGTTTGAAGCTTCTTGGACTGTGGGGACTCCCTATAGCATGGTATCATCTACAAATTGTTGGTGAGTCA
Source organism: Pinus tabuliformis (assembly GCA_031772625.1). Classification (NCBI taxonomy): domain Eukaryota; kingdom Viridiplantae; phylum Streptophyta; class Pinopsida; order Pinales; family Pinaceae; genus Pinus; species Pinus tabuliformis. The sequence continues at coordinate 420,502,993 of CM062811.1, forward strand.
GGGGTTGACCATTGTCAGTAAGTTGCAGACCTTTGATCTTTCCTGATGATTTCGCTTGTTTTATAGCTCTCCCCAGTCCTTCCATCATGATGATAAAAAGAAAGGGGGAGAGCAGGTCACCCTATCTGAGGCCTCTAGAGGGACTGAAAATCTCTGAGGGAGCGCCATTGACCAATATAGAAAAACTGGAGGATGTCACCAGTGCCATAACCCATCTGACCCAGCTGTGATCAAATCCAAAAGCAATCAACATTTTCCTAAGGTAGACCCAATTTACCTTGTCATAAGCTTTGGCAATATCTAATTGCATGATCATACCCATTTGCTTCTTGCTAGTTAAAGAGTGCACCACTTCTTGCGCTGGTATGATGTTATCCAGAATTTTTCTGCCTTCCACATAATCTAATAGCTCTCTAGAAACCAGGACCGGAAGTAAAGGTTTGAGTCTGCTAGCCACAACCTTGGATATGATCTTATAGACTACGTTGCATAGGGCTATGGGTCTGTATTTATCCGGCGTCTGAGCAATTTCTTGTTTGGGGATCAGGGCGATGAAGGAAGTGTTGAGGGCTTTTAGAATGGTTTTGTTAGATCTAGAATCCTCCACAACCTTCAAATTGTCCTGCTTAACAATATTCCAGCAAGCCTTGAAAAATTCCACGTTGAACCCATCTGGGCCTGGAGCTTTGCCATTCTGCATGTCTTTGAGGACATCACTTAGCTCCCCTTCTATTGCTGGTCTATTCAGGTTGAAATTGTCCTCTCTGGATACCAGTTTTGGTACATTAGTAGTTATTTCCGTGATAGATTGCTCTCTGTCTGAATTGTTCTCCTATGTTATACCTTGGAAGTGGTGAACTAACAAAGCTTCTATAGCTTTATGGGAGATCTGCAGTTCTCCTTCTTCACTCTTGATCAAAGAGATGTTGTTATGAGCTCTATTGGCCATGGTGGTTCTATGGAAAAACTTAGTATTGCGCTCTCCTTCTTTTAGCCATTGAACTCTAGACTTTTGTCTCCAAAATATTTCCTCTTGTTTACATAGATTTTCCCATTCTATATAATGTTTGTCTGCTTGCTTGTTGATGTATTTATCAAAGCCTTCCTTGATTGGAGCTTGGTTGAGAACCAACATTTTGTTTTCAACTACTTTCTTTTCTTCAAAAATATTACCAAAATCCTTCTTGTTCCATTCTTTAAGCCAGAATTTGATGTGTTTTAGTATTTTGTGAAGAAGATACATACAGGTTCCCTGAATCTACAAGTCCTCTGTCCACCATTTCTCAATGTTGTTTATGAAGTCTGGGTGTGACAACCAGATATTTTCAAATCTGAAAGGTTTGTTTCTAGGAGTGCCTATACCCTTGATTTCTAATTGAATTGGCCAATGGTATGAGCCTCCAAAGGGAAGAACTCGTGCTGTGACCTCTTTACCATTCAGCATAAGATTCTCAGAAATGAAGAATTTGTCTAGCTTTGAGGCAATAAGGGCCTCTCCCCCCTTCTGTTATTCCAAGTAAAGAGGCCAGTATTCCAATTAGTATCAACTAGATTTATTTTATTAGAAAAGGTTTGGAAAGCAATGGAGTCTTTGCTTATTGATCTTGTACCTCCTTTTTTCTCTGAAAGGGATTTAATCATATTGAAATCCCCTCCCATGATCAAGGGTATGTCTGTGTGTCTGTTTCTGAGATCAACCAAGGTTTCCAGAAACTTAAGTTTGTCATCTATTCTCTGAGGACCATAAACATTTGTGACCAGAAAGGTGTCCCTTTCTCCTACCGGTTGAATAACAACCGATAAGTAATTTCTGGAAGCCTCAGCTTCCAGAATGGCAATTTTGTGGGGATTCCATAGAGTGAGTATGCCCCCTGCTGTATTTTCTGCTTTAACTTCTAGGAACTCATAGCTGCTGAGCCATTTACTGTGGATTTGTCTTACCTTTTGAATGGAACATTTCGTTTCTTGGATGAACATTATATCCGGCGTTTCTTGTTTCATTCTGTTACTAAGCATTCTTTGCTTTCTCTTGCTTCCTAGACCTCTAATATTCCAAGATGTCAATTTCATTATAAAAGATTTGTAAAGGAGTAGCTGGCTAGTTCTTTCATCTTACCTGAATCAATCATCAGCTTTCCACACTCCATCAAGAGTTCATTCTGCCTTTTCCTCCCTCTTTTCTTGCCTGGGTGTCGAGTAGCTAGTCCCAGCGTGGCTTTCATCATTTTCACCCCTCGGTTGTCCTGCTTGTCTATGTTGTTCCCTCTCTCTAACTTCCTAGCTTGCGTTTTCCATAGAAACAATTGTTGTATTCTGTTGAGTTCTTCTTGAGGTAGCGAATCCACTCACCCTATACTGCCCTGCCTCAAGAATCCTTCTAGGTCTAGGCTTTCCTTATCAAGAATTTCTAGTAGTTCATGTTCCTCTTGGTCTGTATCATTCTGGGTCATTTCCTGATCCATTTCTTCCTCAGCATTGCTCATAGTGGCTTTTTTTTGGTACTCATTATTTTGTGTTTGTTGCAGGTTTCTTTCCTTCTCCTTTTCTACAGAACCCCCTTCGATTGTTTGATCTTTTATAGTTATCTTTCCCTGAAGCACCTGAAAACTGTTATGCCTGAATTGTTTCCCTTCACTTTGCGGATTTTTCTGTCCTCTTTTACTTCCTTTGCCTAAGTTAACCACTTTCAGGAAGCTATCTGATTCTTTCATTGTGTTGATTCCTCTTTTGTTTATTTCTTTGTTGAGTGGACAGTCCCTGACAAGATGTCCATGTTCATGGCATTTTCGACATCTGAAAGGAATGTGCTCATAATCTACTGTTTGCACCCATTCTTCATCAAAAACTTCCAAGATTATCTCTTCCGGTAGAGCTCCTGATAGATCCATGTCTACACATATTCTAGCAAAGGAAGTATATTTTCCCCTTCTGGTGGCTTCAGAGGCTTTAACATAGCAACCTAATTTATTGCCTATGGCTGCCAACGATTCATTTTTCCAATAATCTAGAGGTCGAGAGTAGAGCCTTACCCAGACCATCGCTAAAGTAAAAGTTTCCTTCTCTAGGACAAAGTTCATCATCCAAGGTCTCATGTAGAGTCCCGCAGCAGCATAGAAGTAAGGCCCGCCTTCAAATATTCTATCCTTGTCTTCAATATTAGTGAACACTACCGTAAAGAAACCCTTAGACTCGAGATGGAGGTCTATGCTCCCTTTAGGTTTCCAGTGGTATTTAATCCACGACTGTAACACTTTTTCAGTGGGCCATAGTCCCATGAACTTACAAATGATGGCATATGTCCCCATGTGCTCCCTGTGCACCTGCAGCTCTAGATTATTTAAAATAACCCTGGGAGTTGTGTCTGTTTTGGGTTTACAAGGACCCTTGATTTTCTTTTCTTTAGTTCCTTGTATTTTGTCTTCTTCCTCTATGTCATTAGTGCTATATTGACCCTTTTCTATGGGTTCTCCTGTTCCCTCTTTCGTGCTTTGTTTTCCCGCCACCCCTGTTTCCCTGACTATTTCTAGAGGCTTCTTGCCTCTGCTGGCCATGGCCTCCTTGTAGGAGGGAGTGGAGCCCCCTCCTCTACCGCCCTTCATAGAGCCCACTGACCTCTCCTATTTGTTCTGGACACTGATCGCTCTTCACTGTTCTGCCACCAATGTTCAACGTCCAGGCTCCCGCACCTAATCATGGGCTAAATTATATTAAATTTCAATAATATATATCAAATAGAAAATAGGTTATTATTCCATAAAACTTAAATTTTTAATTTTATTATCATCATTATAAATCTATGTTAATTTTGGCTTTACCAAGTTAGAAGAGTGATAAAACCTCTCAAGATGGAAACCTTTTTTTGAGTACAAAACTTGAAACAAGGCTTGCTAATCCATCATAACTCTCGATCTATCAAAGGTAGAGAGGGATAAAACCTCTCAAGATGCAAACATTTTTTTTGTACAAAACTTTAAAAAATTTGCACATAAAAGATTTGATTCCCCTCCACCCTTGGTAGATCCAAAATTAAAATATATTCATGCTACTTCTTAATAAAATTATTTATACCTATATAGATATAAATTTCATGGATAGCTAGCTATATATATATATATATATATATATATATCACAATTATGAGTATGAAACATTTTATTTGAATTTATTTTATTGTAATATGCATATTATGATTTTTTTTTTATCAAAAAAGTGTTTGTAATTTTATTGGATTTATCAAGCCTATAGGGACAAAATGTATTGAAGTGTGAACATCTTTCTAAATGCAAAACATAAAAAGGGATTGCACCTCTACATATGTGAGTCCTCTTGTCGCTTGATAGACTTGAGGTTAATATGGATCTATGTTAGTGTTATATGTATGTATGTGTGTATGCATATCAAAAGTTGTTGTCACTTGATAGATTTGGAGTTTACATGAATTTATGTTGGTCGGTCACACACACACACGCACACACACACACACCTTGAAATAGAAAACAACTCTCTCTCTCTCTCTCTCTCTCACACACACATATGTGTGTGTCTGAGATTTTTTTTTACATAATATGGAACAAGAAATTATACATCTTCCTTATTTTTTTTCTGAAAAGAAAAAATTACCAACATTGTTTTATATTAATAATAAGTCATTTACATGTAGTATATAACACCTAAAGTTATCATAAATAATCTTCCAGGGTAGATATTTGTGTCCCAAATTTAAAAGTGCATTAGCAACTCCATTATGTTCTTTGTATATATGGGAAAATGTCACTCCCCAAAAAAGGTCAATCAACAACCTAATTCTTTTCATCCAGTTAATGAGCATAGGAGGATCAAAGGATAACCAGTTCATATCCAAATCAATAACAACCTTTGAATCACTGAAAACATCCATTGACTCTATGGATAACCAGTTAGCACAATATAAGACCCCATGACCCCCCAAAAAGTAATAATCCTTGTTATAGAAAAAAAGCAATTAATATATCTATGAAATTATATTACTCAATATGAATATTGAATTTTTTTAATTTATGGCTAATTAAAAAAAATCATATGTGTGTGTGTGTGTGTTCGCGTTTTAATTGAATTACGTCACTACTCTATACTCAATTGTAATATCAATAATATTTTTAAATGTCACATATCAACTCTATATTAAATAATAAAGAAATTACACATAATGGAAATTAAAAAGAAATTTAAAAATAATAAAAATACTTTACTCTTAATTACTTTGTCTCTTCATATAAATTTGATGTAAAAATAAATTGGAAATTAAAGAATTTTTTTTATAGTATACATTGAAATTGTTTTTTGTTATTATCATTTTCTAATTTATTAATATAAATATTGTTTTATTATTTTATGTGTAACATTAGGGGACAACATCTTCTCAATCGTATTAGGTCGTACAACATCTCTCGACCCAAATCAAAATTATAATATAACAAAATTGAATTTAATTCAATTGCTTTTTACATTTTAAAGTGAGGTAGCATAATGTTTTATTATTATTACCTTTTAATTCAACAGTTTATTTTACAGACCACTAAATATAAAACACTTTTCAAGGCAATTAATTTTTATTTTATTATTACATATTTTTACAATTGATCTAGCAAGAGTTAGAGGGATCAAATTTCTCAAAAAGGAAACCAGTTTTTAAATACAAAATTTGAAGAAAAGTTTGCATTCATGATATGAAGTTAAGATTTATATATGTATATATGTCCTGATGATGGGTCCTGGTTTAGATGGGTCTTGGTTTAGACTCAAAACGTCGACAATAAAAATGTCTACTATGGAGTAATTTTTGACAACACAAATTAAAATTATAATATAACAAAATTGAATTTAATTCAATTGCTTTTTACATTTTAAAGTGAGGTAGCATAATGTTTTATTATTATTACCTTTTAATTCAACAGTTTATTTTACAGACCACTAAATATAAAACACTTTTCAAGGCAATTAATTTTTATTTTATTATTACATATTTTTACAATTGATCTAGCAAGAGTTAGAGGGATCAAATTTCTCAAAAAGGAAACCAGTTTTTAAATACAAAATTTGAAGAAAAGTTTGCATTCATGATATGAAGTTAAGATTTATATATGTATATATGTCCTGATGATGGGTCCTGGTTTAGATGGGTCTTGGTTTAGACTCAAAACGTCGACAATAAAAATGTCTACTATGGAGTAATTTTTGACAACACAAATTAAAAACACTCAAATGTTTTAACTACCAGTATTTATCCATTTTAAGCACGACGCTAACATGAGCCAAGAAGGATCAAATTTCTTCACATGAAAACTTCTTTAGTGTGTAAAATATAATGAGTAATTTTAAATTATTTAAAGTGTAGTTTTCAATGCTATATAGAGTATATAGAGGACCAAACTATAAAATATTGAGACGACTTCAAACATTTTAACCATAAAACTTAGTTTTTTGTAATATATACATATTTTTTTTATTATAGCTAACATTATTTTTCTGTTTCGAGTGTATTTTATTTTTATTTTAAGAGGGACACATCTCACCTCCACGTTGAACATGAACATACTTACACATTCCCCTGAGTTGCAAAATGAGCCTGTAGGCTTAGTAAGGAATTATTATGATTTAGTTTCTCCACACTAAAATGTTAATAGGTGGCCCCATATATATGTGTGTGTGTGTGTGTGTGTGTTTGTGTGTGTGTGTGTGTCTAATTGTTTTATGTTTGGAGGTTTTCTCGGGATACTTTCTAGTGAAATTTACCCTAGATCTAACAATCCCAATGACCCAAGGGTTTTTGAGGGCACTGAATCCATTTATGGATTCAAAAAAAGATTTAAACAAAAAAAGTAATAATTTGACTGAAATTATTTTAGCCGACCAAAAAATTTAAAACCTTTTTGAGGGCACTGAATCAATTTATTCATTTTAAAAAGGATTTTAAACAACAAAATAACATGATTTGACAAAAAACGCCATAACCTAGAATAATTATTTATAAAACAAACTCCAAAACAGGCACACACACATTTAGTTATTTTTGTTATTAATATTTTTCTAAATGGTACATGTCAATTCCATACTAAATATTGAAGAAATTACAACTCCTCTTTATACCTTGAATTAAAAAGAGCTCCCTCTATATATATGATGTGAAAGTATTTTACATACTACACATATTGAAATATTTGATTTATAACTCACATTATTTTTTTTTGGTCATTAACATTTTTTAAATGTTATATATCAACTTGATATCAAATTATACATCTCTTTCATAATGGAAAATGAAAATATAAGATTTTATTTTAATTTAAATTACTTTATTCGTCTATATATGTAAAATTGATATAAATTATGTTATTTAATATGGACATCCAAATATTTTATTTATGGCTAACATTAAAATATTTTTTTGTTATTACTATATTTTTGTTTTAAATATTATATCTCAACTAAATATAAAATGAATTACACATTATGTAATATCATTAATAATATTGTTGCATGTCATATATGAACTACACATTTAGTAGTAAAAGAAACATGTAACTTCCTTTTACAAATAAATTAATTTTTCTTTACTTTTAATTCATTTATCTCTCTATATAAAATTAATGTAAAATTTAAGTATGGTAAATTATTTTTTCTTTACTTTATCTCTTTATATAAATTCGATGTATTTGATTTTTTTTGGATACTTTTCGGAAACTATGTAAAAGATTTCTAATCCATCCAATGTCTTAGGTGAATACTCCGCCCATCATCTAAGGACATGGCTAGAGTTTAGACTAAAAATTTTGGATCGATTAGAAATCCCTCACATAGTTTTCTTTTCTAAAAAATCTCCAGAACATGACAACTATGAAAACATACACTCATTTATTTTTTTGTTATTACCATTTTTTAATTTTGGATATTGGGTAGGTCATTGTGTCAGCCAGAATGAAGAGAGAGGTATGCAAGCAATGTTGTAAGACATTATGTAATGTAATCATATGTTGAACCTATCAAATTAAAATAATACATATAAAAATTTACAATTATGTGATGTAACATTATGTTATTTCGATCAAGTTGAAATGAAAATTGAAATTGAAATTAAAATCAAAACTAAAATTAAATTTTTAATTTGAAAACTGGCATTATACTAGTCTGCATACTACCCCTACCCCCAAACCCTTGATGGTAACACCTTCATTGTCTGGGCATATTGCACTAGAAATGTAAGGGCTAGGACACTGTTCCCACCTAAACACCCAGAAACCTAAGGGATAGGATATGATAAGACAAAATAAAAGTAAAACTAAGGGATGTTAGAATTACAAGAGAGGTATATGACAAATTATAATGGAAAAAAGGGGGGTAGATAAAATACTCTAGGTAGGGTCTAATAACCATCAAGAAGAAACAATATCTAAACATCAACTCACCCCCACTAAGCTCAAAGAATTACATGCAAACACCCACTAAATAGAAGAAAAAATAGTGAAGGAGTAGTCAAAATCAAAGGAATTGGACATAGAGAGAATTCCTCAATGCTAACCAACCTACTAGACCTAAACCCACATAGTCGTGAGACCTAGTTGAAGGCTGATGACTCTTGCCTCTACAATGTTTGTTGTTGTGGTTGTTGTTAGCACCCCAGGTGATGCCTCCACTACTTTCCTTGGGATTTTTCCCTAACAGTTTTTTAGCATCCAACACATGAGTTGGACAACCTTGAACCCTGAAGCTAAGTCTCCCAAGCTTTTGGTGCATGCTAAGCCATGGCCATGGAAAAATGTTTTTGCTTGTACCATATGAAAACCCACAATCTATGCCATAGCCCTGAGACTTCACTACCGAATGCAAACCTCTCACTACCTGTCACCCAAAGGAATTGTCCCACCTACGGTGGGGGTATAGCCCAGGAATAATAGAGAATCTGTAGTAAGGTCTCTCATCCCAGAGCGCTTGAGTTGAGAGAATTTTGTGATAAGATTGGAAGGTGGTAATATTTGTTTGCATGTGGGTTCCATAGGGTGGGTTGGCGATGCCACGCCCCTCTTAAATGTGATGGGAGGTGGTTGGGTGGTAGGCTCCTTCTCTCCTCCTCCAACATCCTGAATTCTAAAACCCCGATCGAAGACATTTTATCTACATATAAGATGATTTGGAATGGTTTCTTCTAGTTGGACCACACTTCATTAGTCCATGTTGCTACCAAATAGCTGTTTTGATACTAACAGCCTAGGTTAGCTTGGGAGCTAACCACTTTGTTTCCAATTTGTCAAGAGTGTGAGGCTATGATAGAAGGAATAGATTGGATTAACATTTGAATGTGGGAGATAATGTTTTCTAGTCGCCAACTATTGAATAGTTTTTATTTTGGGGTTATGTTAATTATTTTCTTGACAATTGAGATAACCAGCTAGGAATCACCATCTAGCTATAATTTTAAGTACCCAACATTGTTATCCAAGTCAAAACCCTCTCCAAATCGAGGAAATTTGCCACATTATTACTCTTGATGCCATAATTTCTAGTATACAACTTTAAAACTTGACCATCCCAATCATGAAAATCCATCCAGGTTTTCCTCTGGAGGCACCATCAAAATTTAACTTCGCAAAACCCATTGGGGGAGGGGTAAATATTTTATGAGAGTTGTTTCATGGTGTGGAATTCTTGGAGAGGAATTTTGAGATCATTAGTGGTGAGAGCTCTATTTGGGTCAATATCCCTTATTCATGTTTGTTAACTTTCTAGTCTTCCTTAGTCTATTATTTTGATAGGAGGGTCTCCCTGATGTTTTGATTAATAATTTTCCAGACCTTCCCATCTTCATTGTCCTTTTTATTTCTTTCTAAGTCACCCAAATAATAAATTCTAGAGCTAGAGTCCATGTTTGATTCAAGATTGGGTTATAAGATATGCTTGGTCCCCATCTCTCAAAACTTTCCACCAAGCTATTGTCATTATGGTCCAAGCATATAAACAGGTGCAATACATGTGCCCAAACATGGTTGAAAAAACAATAGACATTTAAGGGGTGATCCATGTTCTCTTCTTGATTCGAACATTAGGGGTAAATTGTAGGAATTTGGAATCCCTTTTTCTAATTAGATCCCATAGAGATATTCCTTTATCCTACCAGCCACAAAAATTGTGAAACTTTAGGGTAATGGACGTTCATCCAATTTTTCCACCATAGAAGATGGTTATGAAAACCCTTGTGACTGGCTAACAAGTGTAAGCCTCTTTATGTGAAAACATCCCTTTAGTATGGTCAACCCAATATATTTTTTCATGGTATTGAACAATGGGTATTTTGCGACTTTACAACTCCTAATAAAGAATAGGAAAAGATACAAAGGTTAGTGCTCTAGCTAATCTTTAATCGTCTTCCACACTCTCCAAAGGGTGGAATTTGGAGAAGGTTTCCAAAAATCCTCTATTATAGTAAATTGTTCCTTTGAAGCAAAAACCTCTAGCTCCTATGGTTCCTCACAATCCCCCAAGTGAGGAATTGTTTTCCAAGCATCTTTCCAAAAGAGTGTGGTGCAACCATTATTGATCTCCCAAAAAGCATGATTTTGAATAAGACTTTGGATACCTCATGTCAAATTTCATATAGAGGAACCTAAGGGATATTTTGTACCTCTTAAATTAACTAACTATAAGGATGTGTGATAGTATTTATTATTCCAAATTTTTTTCCAACATTCATTACCTCCCTGAAGCTACCTCCAACATAGTTTAGCTCACATTGCCTTATTTAATATCTTTAGGTCCCTCAAGCCCAAACCCTTGGCCAACTTTGTGATGTAGTGCTTTTCCTAGGTGAAAAACAACCATTTTATTTCTTTCTTAGCTCCTCTAGAAAGAAATTTTTCTATATAGAGCAGTGATGATTTTGAAAACTACTTCAGGGGTTATTAGGACTAGAACTGCGTAAATTCGAAGAGCTTGAAGGATGGACTTGAGAAGGACTAAACAACTATCCAAGTTAAGAGAGCGAAGCACTCAACTATCAAGTTTGTTAGAGAGATTATGAATTAGTATGTCATGCCACTAGGTTGATCTGAAGGAGTAATTCTCCAATGAAGCTCCTAGGTACTTAGTAGGAAGTTTACATATATAGAAATCTAGAAGGAATCCCTAATGTCTTTGAAAAACATCATTAGTATTAAAGAAATATATATTCATTTTTTCATTGGTTTATTAGCATACCTGAAGCCTCCATGTAGTCATTGAGGATGGTTTTCAAATCCATAGTCTCCCCCATTTTTGGCATTCCAAAGAGAATAATATCATCAACAAGTTGTTAATGAGTGATAGGTAGATCATGACCATATAAGTGAATTCCTTGGGTCACATCTTGTTCCTTTTCTGCCAAAATAAATAGAAAGTGGGAAATAGAATCTCCCTGTTGAAGACCTCTAGAAGGATTAAAATTCATATTTTGTGATCCATTCAAAAGAATGGAGAAAAAGGGAATATAAATTAAGGACTTAATCCAAGAAATCCACTTATTTTAAAACACAAAGAATTGAAGGGTTTGGAGCAAATAATGTCAATTTAACTAATTGTAGGATTCTGGGAGCTCTAATTTTATCAAGATTCTAGCCTGCTTGGATCTCTTTAGGGAGTAGATAACCTCATGAGTTTCCAATACCCCATCCATAATTTGGTGCCCTTCAACAAAACCAATATGCTCTGGTGAAAGGATATTTTTCAACAAAGGTTTAATACCATTACTAATGACAATCGATGTGATCTTATCAAAAAATTTGCAAAGGGAAATTGGTCTAAAAACTTTAGCATTATCCACTCTATTAGATATAGAAATTAAGGTAATAAAATAAGCATTAAGACCAAGCCATATCATTTGTGAGTGGTGGGATTCTTCAACCAAAGCATGAACCTCCATGCCTAAGGAAGGCCAACAAGATTGAAAGAAGTAGTAAAGTTTTTGGGACCTAGATCTTTATTCTTTTGCATCACCGTTACTACCTCTTCCACTACTATGAATGCGACTTCTCACATCATGACATCATTCTGGGTCAGATGGATTAATTTGCGCATTTTCAAAGTCATTCACTAGATAGTGGATGATGTGTTATCCATGGGATTTGTAAGTAGGGAGTCATAATTGAAGACAAACTCCTACTCCAACTCAGTAAGTTGCACCAAGTGTTTCCCATCCTTAGAGGAGAAGGAAAATATCATGTTGTGATGGTATAGTTTCATCATTTCCTTGTGGAAGAATTTCAAATTTCATTCTCCTTCTTTCAACCATTGCACACAAGATTTATGTTTCCATATGGTCTCCTCCTACTTACTTTATTTCTTTATTTGATTGATTATTTATCCATCTTCCATTCCTAGGACAATATGTATCCATCTAGAATAATTTATTGTTTCACTTGTTGCATATGAGTATCTAGGTCATGTTTCTCTTTGAAGATAAGGTTGAATTATTTTCTATTTTGTTCTTTGAGTTTGAGTTTGAATTATTTGAGATTGAGTTGGAAGGTATGCATGTGATTTCTTTTGTGGACTTGTAATTCCTCTCACCAACCTTTGGATTTGGTCAGGAAATTAGGATGATGAATATAAAATCTTTCAAATTTGAAGGGCCAATTATGAGGAGTCGCTTTCAGGTCTAGTTCCAAGTGGATTGGCCAATGGTCTAAGCCAATGCTATACAGAATAATGACTTCATAAAAGATATATATTTCTAATAGGGCTTATGATACTGAAAATTGATCTAGTCTAATAGCCACTTAATTTTTCCCTCCTTTGTGGTTATTCCAAGTATAGACCCCATTGATGGTATTTAGGTTGGTCATTTGAAATTAGTGTAGAAATTCAAAAACTACTACACCTTTTGATCAAGTCTTTTGATACCTGCATTCTTATCTTCCAAATATTTAATAAGGGATAAGCCTCTTATTAAAACTCAAAGCTCATGTTGGTGGAGGGATATTATAGTTATAATTTTTACCGAAAAGGATAGTTTTTCCATAGGAGGATGAGGGTCATATACTACAGTTAAGCAAATTGATTATGTGGCTCCTACACACTAAAAGTGAACTAGGAGAATATGGGGTTCATTTTCAAATATTGGAATGACATCACTTGTGAATTCCAAAGAATGGATAAACTCCTTGCACTTCATATGGCATCTAATCCTACAACTTCACAACCTCTCCAACATTAAGAGGTAATTTCCTTGACTTTATCAATTGAAACTTTTGTTGCTTGTGTTAGGTCTCTATACTACTAGTGTAGCCCCTTATTGTTATTAGTTCAACCCCTCATTGTATTATTGTACCCATATAGTCACCATGTTGTTATTATTTTTCCCCATAGAAGCCAACTATTGTTATTGTTGTGCCCCTAGAATATTATTGTTATGTGGGCTCTGATTGTATTGGGATCCCTTAGACTCCTGTATATAGAAAGGAGGTCTTGTCATTTGTATCATCCAAGAATTGTTCATTTGTGTAATGTAAAGGAGGTTACCACCTCAAAGAGGCTGATTTTGAAGTCGTTGATCTATCATTTCTATCTTTTTGTAAGCTAGTTTCATAACATTTGGTATCAGAGCCTTTGGATTATATGGTTTCGCTGCTCCAAATAGGTCATCGTGGAATTTTAGCTATAACATTTTTTATATGATGTTTCAGAAGCGGAAACTAAAACCCATTTGAAACAAAATCGCAGTGAACCTTGGATCTGAATTTCATATATTTTCTCACTATATTTTCAGAGATAGGATCCAAGAAAATCAGGGTTTTCGCAGGCTCCTGAATTATATCTCGAATAGGTGACCTAGGGAAAATCATCATAACTTTCTCTCTGAGCATCAGATTGAAATTTCATAACAAGTTATAGAAAGAGGATGGACTTTAGTTTTTTGTGTATTGGTTTTTGGTCCTAATGTCGAAATTGTGACATGTGAAACTTCGTACAAGTTCACTCTAGGGAACCAGTATATAATCAATTCATCGTGGGATATTTGGCATAACTCTTCCTTGGAGAATCCAATCTTGATCAGACTTGTGGGGTTGGAAATAGAACTCATAGGGCTACCTTAGGATGCAATTTTAGATCTTGGATATCCAAAATTACAGAGATATAATAGATTCAATATTGAGATCCTACAAAGTGAAAAACTGTGTGTAGTTTTTTTGAAATTTTTCATAAGTTTGGTTTGAAAAATTAGTTTGAAGGAATTCAAAGGACACAGTGAAGCATTATTATCATTAATTGATGCTCTGAAGAAAGAAAATAGAAACAAATAGTAAGAAACCTAAAATCTCTAGCATGAAACATGAAGAAAAAGAAGAAATGCAACATGATATATCAAAATTACGAGACCAAGTGCAACAAAATTTACTCTCACAAAATGTAATAGAAGCTAAGATGGATGGTTTAAAGAAAGGTGTGGAAGCTAAGATGGATGGTTTAAAGATAAGCGTGGAAGGTAATATGGATGGTTTAAAGAAAGGCATGGAAGCTAAGATGAATGATGTGTAATCTAAGATGGATGGTATAGAAGAAATAATTAAAGGAAACATGGAAGATTTGAAGACAAATTTGAAAAAGTTGCTACAAGAAATCCTTACTAATGATGGAAGGGCAGTGAAGGAAACTCAATATGAGAACAAAAGAAATGTTAACCATGATTTCGTAGACTCTAACATTGGATTGAAGACCCACCATGTTCCAAAGATCGATATGAGGAAGTTTGATGGCAAGGATCCCGTAACATGGATACTACAGATGGAGCAATATTTAAATCTCCATAATGTGAAAAATACACAAAAGGTACGCATTGCAACTTTATATTTGGAACCAAATCAATTTGTATGGTATCGGTCACCTTTGTCTTATAAAAAATGGTCACTTGGGCAATTTTTATGGAAGAAATGATAACACATTATGAGGATAAAAAAAGCAACACCTTTTTTAACCAATTGATAAATCTCAAACAAAAGGGTTCAATGATGGAGCACATTGAGGACTTCCAAAAATTGAACATAAGGGTAAAAGATATTCCAGAGGAACATAATATTGATGTGTTCATAGGGACTTTAAAGGATAACGTTCAACCTGAGGTTTGCCTTTGGGAACCTGACTCATTGGAGAAGGCATTTAGTTTGGAAAGAAAAATGGAAAGCAAAATTATGGAAACAAGGAAGCCTACCATTCACAAGTATAAAGATGGAAGTGTTGTTGCCCCTAGCCTTCCACAAGCTACAAGGTTGACACCACAAAAATTGGAAGAAAAAAGAGAAAAAGAGCTTTGTTACAGTTGTGATAGAAAATACACTAAAGGTCATGAGTGTGCTGGGAATAAATTATTTTACATAGATCATGAATAGGAGGAAGAAAAGGAACAAGAAATGTTAAAAGAAGAGGATATACACCAGGAAAAATCCCTAGATAAAGAGTAAATGAATTCAACCATATCTTGTAATGCATTTGCCATAATTGTCACTCCTAAAACTATCAATATAGGACATATCAAGAAGAAAAAGGTAATAGTGTTGATTGATTAGGAAATTACCCATAATTTTATTCATTGTAAGATATCCAAGGAATTGAATTGCTTCCTATATCCAGCACCAAAGTGTCAAGTGATGGTTACAAGTGGAGGAACCATAAATTTCCCTGGAAAGTGTCATAATATCAAGTTATCCATGGGGGAATATATATTGAATAGCCAAATGATTTCCATTCCAATGGGTGGTGTTGATGTTGTACTAGGAGTCCAATGGCTACAATCCTTGTGTACAATAGCATTTAATTTTCAAGAAATTTTCATGAAATTTATTTGGGAAGGAAAGGAAGTTGAATTAAGGGGTATCACAGGGAAACTGGGAAAGATAAAGTTCTAACAACATGACAAAGCTTCTAAAGAAAGAACAATGAGGCTTAATTGCACAATTATGTTTGATAGAGGTTCCCACATCAAAATCATCTATTTCTCTAGATCTCCAAAAAGTCTTGGGCAATCATTCCAATGCATTTGAGACTCCCAAAGGCCTCCCACCTATTCGTGATAATGATCATGCTATTCATTTGATTCCAACAAGTGTTCCTTCAAACATCAAGCCTTACATATATCCCTATGCGCAAAAGAGTGAAATTGAACGTATGGTTGTAGAAATCCTAGAGGCTGGTATAATTCAACCTAGTCAAAGTTCTTTCTTTGCTCTAGTGGTATTGGTACACAAGAAGGATGGATCATGGTGCATGTGTCCGGATTATAGGGAGCTCAACAAGCTTACTATTAAAGATAAATTTACCATTCTTATCATTGATGAATTATTGGATGAATTACACGGAGAAATTTTCTGCACCAAGTTGGATCTTCATTCAAGATATCATCAAAACATAATGAAGACTGAAGAAATTCCAAAAACAACATTTAGAACTCATGAGGGTCATTATGAATTTTTGGTCATGTCGTTTGGCCTTACCAATGCACATTCTACATTTCAAGGTTTGATGAATTCCATTTTCAAACCCTTAGAAAATTTGTGCTAGTATTTTTTGATGATATACTAATCTACAACAAGTCTTGGAAGGATCATGTTCAGCATGTGGTCAAGGTGCTCAAACTATTGGAGGATGTTTCAATGGATTTTATCACAGGTTTACCCAAGTCTAAAGGAAAGAGTGTCATCATGGTGGTAGTTGATAGATTTACCAAGTATGCACACTTTCGTGCATTATCTCATCCATTTAAATCTAGTACAGTTGCTACTGCATTTATGGAAACAATTCAAAATGTGTTGGCATTATGGCACAAGTTTGGAGCTATGGCACAGGTGTTGTCCTTGATGGAAACTCTCTTTGGTGGCAGATCTCTTTGGTAACAGATCTCAGTTCAGGCTTTCCGAATGAAAGAAAAGACATATATGCAGGTTCATCTAGACTAAGATGCGTATAAACACGGGTTAGACATTACAAAGGTGCGTATGTGTATACATGCATTTTCACGCAAGGAAAAGCGTGTATATGTTGGAAAATTTACTTTTGGTCCATGGTAGTTAGTCCTTGGTATTTGAACCTATGGTTTTGGACCATGGCATCTCGTCAGAAGTGTTGATCCCAAGTATTGGGTCCTTGGTATTTTTTATTATGGTTTTGGACCGTGGTATTATGAAAGGCCTAAGACTATAAAAGGGGAAGGAGATCATTTGGCAAATAACAATCTGAATTAATTGAATATCTAATAAGTGTGAGATCTGAAATATTGGTGATTGGGGTTATGGTGCAATCTGGATCAGAATGAAGGAGGAACCTTAGTGCAAAGAAGGATAAGTTCTATTGATGGGTCATAATCTTTTGGCTTGAATGATAATATCTTTGCATGATTTTGATCTGTTATATGTGGCGCATGCTTGATCTATAAATCTGATAATATGGGTTAATCAGTGTCTGAATATTTGAAAGAGTGAATTATCTTTTATAGATCTGTACATAGGTTCAGTGAAGCGAATGTGTGTATACACACTGGTTCAGTGAATAAAAACAACGTATACGCAGGTTTCTCCAGACGCAGAAGCATATGCACGCAGGTTTCAGGTTATTGAAGTAGCGTATATGTTTTGAGTTGTGATCTAGCTGCTTCTATTTATTTCTGCAGTGTTCTGGGTTCTGAATTTGGTGTGTGATTACTGTTACTATGTTTTGGGTACAGCTGTCAGAGAAGTATCTACTTGATTCAATCTAATTGGTGAAATGAGATTATTTGATTATGATTTATTGATGTTCATGGATCCAGTTTGAAAATTTATGAAACGTGGTCCCTGGAAGAAAGAGAAGGTTGTAGCCTTCTGTAGGCCAACACCTACGTACTAGTATCTTGGCTAGTGCAAAAGCTAAGGGGGTTGTAGCTCCCTTCCAGGAGAAGCTAGAGAACAAGAGAGGGTTATAGCTCTCTGCAGGTTGCAGCCTGCGTACTGGTAAAGGACTGCACCAGTACTTTGTAAAAAGAAGATTCTAATTAAAAGAAGATAAAGACGAATTGCAGCAAGTGGTTTTCACCCACATTGGGTTATCTTGTGTTCTTGTGTGTGATTTTCTTCTGCTCTATTTTATTGTTCCTGGTTACTGGTTATTTGATTCTAATACACATATTAACAATCAACATCTGACAGATAAAGTAAATTATAAGTTTGCATTGTATACGCGGTTTTCTTTCGACATAGTTGCGTATATACACAGGTTTAATTAACTGAAGTAGCGTATATTATCTGAATTTGAAAAAGGGAATATTTGACTTGATAATATTGATTCACCCCCCCTCTCAGTATTATTTCCAACAATTGGTATCAAAGCATGTCCTTCTGAAGAAGCTTGATCGCTTGAAAGAAGATCCATCATCATGAGCAACTACGAGAGAGAAGCATCTATCAGGCCACCAATCTTTGACGGGAAAAACTTCGTATATTGGAAGGTAAGATTTACTGCCTATCTTCAATCTCTTGGTACAGAAGTCTGGGATATCATAGATACAGGGTACACTTTTCCATCAGCAACTCCTACAGATCCGGCTGAGAAGAAGAAATATGAAACAAATGCAAAGGCTGTCAATACTCTATTAGGATGTCTATCTCAATCAGAATTCGTGAAGGTTATGTAGTTTAAATCCGAAAAAGAAATATGGGACAAGATTGTTCTGAGCTATGAAGGAGATGATCAGGTAAAACGAGCAAAACTTCAAACCCTCAGAATTCAGTATGAAAATCTCAGAATGCACAACGATGAAAGTGTGGCTAACTATTTCCTTCGTGTAGATGAGATTGTTAATTGTATGAAAAATCTGGGTGAAGAAATAAAAGAGGTTGTTTTGGTTGAAAAGGTTCTAAGATCTTTGTCCCCTAGGTTTGAATCTAAAGTTTCTGCAATAGAAGAAAAGGAGAATCTACGAAACCTTACCATGTCACAGCTACACGGAATTCTGACTGCTTATGAAATGAGGAAAGGAGGACCATCAAACAGGAGAGAAGCTTCCTTCAAGGCTTCAGGCAAAGGAGATTACTATGAGTCAGGACACGTGTCAGAAGAAGAAGAAGAATCAAATTTTGTCAAAAACCTTCAACGGGGTGCTGGACGATTCCGAGGTAAGTTACCTTTCAAATGCTTTGCTTGTGGAAGAGTTGGTCACTATGCTACCAAATGTCCTCATAAGGATAAGATTGACAAGGGGAAGGAACCTGTTAGATGGAACAAGAAACAAAATGCAAATAAGAAAAGCTATTACACTCATGAAGATAGTGATGGAATTTCAAATAGTGACGAAGATGAACGAGGTAATAATTATAAACTTTTAATGGATTTTGAAGATGATGATTACGTGGATGCTATAGATGAAGAAGGTATTTATGAAGAGATTTCTAATCTCAAAATTTGTTTAGAAGAGAAAAATGTGATTATTGATTCTCTGCAATGTCAATTGGCTGAAAGGGAAAAACATCATGAAAAATTGGAATGTGAAATTGTTGGTCTTAGAAAAGAGATTGAGAAAACAAAAGCTTTTAATCTTAAATTTGTTAAAGGATCTGAAACTATGGATGAGATTATCAATGTGCAGCGTTCTCCACTAATCAAGACAGGTCTCGGATATAATGGAGAAGCATATCAAGCATCCACCTCCAAAAGTTATCTTGATGCAGCAAGGAGGAGCGAGCAAAGGCCTAATAGAAATCATCAGGTAAATCAGGGACAGTTTACCTCAAGAATGAACAAAGGCTATTAAGAAAATCGGGGGCAATCTACCTTAAGGACAAACAGAAGCCACTACCAACCACAGGTAAAATCTTCCCAATTTGCCTCAAGAATGGATGTCAGTAGAACCTACAATCGGTTGGTTGATAGATTTGATAATCACAGGAGTTTCTTCAATGGCCAATGTTTCTCTTGCCATAAACAATGTAAACTTTGAAACGGGAACTGATACTGTTACCCGTTTCGTAGAGATAGCAAAAAAATGACCCGATTTCAAAAGTGGTGATCCAGAACACACATGTTTTTTTTAGAACATAGTTTTTGGAACTTTAATTTTTTTCATGTGCATTAAGTTTTAGAATGGTAGTGATTTTCATGCTGATTTTAAAAAGTGAGTACTCTGCATCACACCCTTTCTTTAAAAGACCTATTTTTTGACTTTAAATTTTCTAGTGTATGAAATGTAAACAATTATTTTCTAAATTTGATAGTTTTTGAAGTGGTCATTTTATTCATATTTTCTTGTTCTCTATCTTAATTTTTCTTTTTTTTTTAGTGGGGTTTTTATTGTTTTGCGTTTTTAAATTAGAAAGTCGATAGTTTGAATTTTAGATAATCTACATATTTATACATCCTTAATTAATTTTTCAATCCACATGAAATAATTGTTTATAAAAAACAACATTTTTTAACAATGGACATAAAAATAACCATTTTTAACATAAATATAACAAAAAAACTAAACGCTTTGATAATTTTTTTCTAGAATTAACATGTCAAAATCACAATTTTTATACAAAAATATTAACTAAAAATGGTCAAATAATAGTTTTTTTATGAATTTCATGTCAAAAAAAAAATAATAACAACTTTTTTTTCAAAAAATAATAATTAACTTAAAAATCAATGCGAAAATCACAAATTACAAATATTGAACACATAACAACTTTAATTCATTGATTATTCTTTTCATGAAATGTCAAAGTCAAAACATTGCAAAGCTTGATTTCCAGGTATAACTTAAATTTAATCAACAATGTCACGTAATCCAAACTCTTCGTCCTCTAGAGTTTCATCATTGTCATCTTCCACAATATTTCCTGCTTCCTTTTGCACAATTTCCTCTTCTAATGGGTCTTTGATGTCTGAAAATCTCCCAATATATGTCTTTCCAAACATTCCATGTAATGGTGGTTGGAGTTCCTTTACCTTTTTTGCCACACGTGATTCACTAAAGTCCCCTTTCTTCAACCCAATTTCTTGCATAGCATCTGGAAGTAATTGAAGAGCATTAATTCTTTGCTGAATGAAATTGCATTGTAATGGATCTTTCTCAATTGCAATGCAATTTCTTCCTTTTTGAAGGCAGCATGCTAGTGTTGTACCTAATTATCAAGCACAAAAAAATAATGAAGTAAATTAGTACAATGACATATTAATTAAAAAAAAGAAATTGAAATTCAATTCCATGTGGCAAAACCTACCTGAGCCAGAAAATAAATCCAGAACCCAATCTCCTTCATTTGAACATATGTCTATAAGATAGTTAATCAATAATTGTGGTTTCTGATAAATGTTAACTATCTGTCCTTTCGTTTCTTTGTCTTCATATGTTAGTTTTCTCACAACAGCATCATAAGTCAGTATTTGGCTATGACTCTTTCTGTCCACCCGATTAAAGATCATAGACATATGGCTATCATCTTTTGCCCAACTATCAATATGAACGAACTCACAGTCATTTATAAATTTTTGATCTTCATTGTTAAGAAGATTTGACTTTTGCCTGTAACATAAAATAGTAAAAGTTCAATTAACTTGTACATAAATGAATTTTTCAACATTAATCAAATATACCTTTAAACATCTTACCATGTAAGCTGCATCCTTGAATTTGTTTTCCCCTTGAAGCTTGACAATACCATTGCCAATTGTGTGTCTGAATGAAATGTCACAAATCTCCATAATGGTGATGACGTCACTTCCATAAATCCCGCCACCACTTTATTAAAAGCTTGATAAGTATAAGGGTCACTATCATAGTAAATGTTTAGAATATTGAAACCATGGGGAATATCTGCAATAACCAGGGCATAATCCCTTTATGGTACGAGTTTAGCAATGTCTTCACAGTCGCCTTGTATTACTTGATATTGAATAGTGTCTAGCCCATTCCAAATGAAATGATTAAGAGTTGGATCAAGTTCAACATTCTTAATACGTTGCTTTCTCAGTCTTTCAATATTTATTTTTTCAATAAAAGTCTTGAAACTGTCTGGTGCTCCATTATCTTCTTTCCTCATCTTTTACCAAACAAACAAATGTATGTGTAAGTTTTAAATTAAAAATAGTACACATATGATTAAAACTGAATGTATAAATCAAAGTTACCTTTTTAAATGCAATATAAAAAGCTTTTAATGTTGATGTAGAACTTGAATCTGGATAGTTGCATACAACATCATCCCAATTATCTTCATTCAACAATCTAACCATTTGTTCCTGAATTTTCATGTAAACTTTGTGACTGCATAGATAAAGTAAGAAAAAGTTAATATAGTGATATGTATAACAAATACTACCAATAACAACATGTTTTATTTAAAAGATAACTATAATCCTGGAAATAAGTAAAAAAATTCAGCAAACTTACTTTTGAAATTCTTCAGACATTTCTTCCAATGATAATTCCCCTAACCTCACACGAGATAATATTGTTTTGACAATTTTTTCATCTTTCACTCCTTGCATCGCCCTCCAAGGCGTGATGGTCATATCGTCTGGAAGTTGCTTTAGTTGAGGAGCTGATTTATTGTTGCTACATATCAATGGCTTAGACTTTTTGACCCTCTGGTTTTTAATGCCAATGTCTTCCCACATGCTAAAAATGTCATCAATCAACTTCCAAATATCTCCAGTTCTAAATGCCAATTGGAAAATGTTATCAACACCTCTGAATAAATCGCTATATCTGTTGTCTTTTCCACCTTTTGAATTGGTTTTCTCTTCAATTTGATAGCCTATTTCCATACAACATTCCTTTCGGAAATCTGCAGTAATATTCATCCTATCCCCACCACATTTTTCTAGGAATTCACTATGAATAAGTCTAACCCTTTGGATGAAAGTCATAGACATCCTATATTCATTCTCTGAATTATGATCCCATGCCACTAATTTTTCTTCTGTTTCATTTAAACCAGCATAAATGATACATTTCATTGTTTCAAAACGTGGGTTATTAGGATATTCCTCCATCAATTGTCTTTGAGCTTCAACAGAATGGTTCCCCCCAAGCACATAATAATTGTATTCAAAACAATTTGACTTATCAAATGCTTCTTTGTTGGGAACTTGAAGTGGATCAACAAGAAGCACATAACTAACCACATGAGCATATGGATTGTACCTCATCAATGTCTTCAAGTTGTGAACATGCAGATGATGTGGCTTTCTGACTTGATATTGGCATTGTCCTTCACTTGCCTTATAGGTTTGTCTGACATTTAACTGAAATGTACGACCACCATCAATTAAGTTTCTCTTTGTCAAATTCTGTCGAATGGCATTTTGTTTTGTTTTGATAATGCCATCATCTAAATCAGCTCTTGGTGTAATGATTTCTCTGCTTTCTTTTGAAGTTTCACTAGGTTCTTGACTGCTGGTAATGACTACTTCAAGATCTTCAACTCTACTTTTATTCATCATAACATTCTCAAGAGATCTATTCTTGGGCATTGTTACTTTTGGTCTTTTACAACCTTCCTCAGTTCCAATGTCATCTTCAGTAATGGAAACATATGCTTCATTGTCAATTTCAACTTCATCGTCCTCAAAAGTAACTTGTTTACCCTTTCTAGATTTATCCACCAGAGGCCTTTTTTTCTGATTCTTTGGATGTAGTTTTGTAGCATCATCAATTACTACATTTTCCATGTTTTCCATATCTTCTTCTGACACTGAGTAAAAATGCCTGACAACTTTCATGATATCATGCTCTATGAAATGAATGCCTCCCAACCTAATTGAACAACTTTCAACAAAATTCTGCCAAACAAAATATCATATGTTAATATAAACAAAGTTAAAAAAATATAGCAAGACACTTTCAAAACGCAAAATAAAAATACAAATAACAATACTTACAATGTTTTGTGTCATCTCATTTACGATTTGTTTACACAACTTTGTAGATACCTCTCTCGTGTCATATAATGAATATGATAGTCGGTATTTAATCCTTTCATGTGACTTGGGAGCTTTTGTAAGTACGTAAACAACTTCAGTGTTTGGTACCGAACACATATCTATGACTCTTCCCATCACCTCCAAATTTTCATTATTATGGGGTATATCAATGTATAGATATATATTCACATTTGTGCTCTCTCTTTCTTTCACATACCAGACTCTTGATGGAAATTTCACCTCTTTTGAACTTTTCCAATCTGAGATTATCTTCTTATCACTTAAGGCACTTGAAATATTTGTAGCCATGAGCTCAGGTGGAGTTCGTTCACCAATGTTTTTTGAAGATGCACCTTTAAGAGTCTTTGGTCCAGAAAGATTCACAGAAATTTTCCTTGATGCCATATTCCTAAAAAATAAAAACACATAAATTAGTAAATAAAAAAACATATTAACTTAAATTAACAACAAAAATATACCATAAATTTTTTATTTGTATAATCAGAATTGCCCAGCCACCTCTAACGGGCAGGCGGGTCGATGGGCGAGCGGGAGGTCAGGTGAGGGATGATGAGGCTAAGTGGACATTTAGGCAAGTATGGGCGAGCCCCTACCCACGCGCCCCCCACAACCCCCTACCCAACCAACCTATCCCCTACCCATGCCCTCCCCTCTACCCCCCATAACTCCCATACATATGCCCCCCTCTACCCAACTGACCCCCCAAGCCCCTTACACATGCCCCCTCCCCTCAACCCCCTTACCCATGCGCCCCCTACCCATGTGCCCCAACTCTCCACCTCCCCAAAACCCCCTACCCACGCCCACACCTCTACCATCACCCTCACCCCCAACCCCCTCACCTCTCGGCCCTCCAATCCAACTCGCCCCCCTCTCCTCCCTTTTCCCTCCCCACACTCCCCGCACCCCCTCAGCCGCTCCCCTCACCCCACCCTCTATACCTCCCCCCCCTCCCCGGCCCCCCCCCCCCCCCCCCTTCCCCTCCTCCCCTGCCCCCTTCGCCGGCCTCCTCCTCCCTTCCCCCTCCACCCCCGCGGCCCCCTCGGCCGCCCTGACCCCTTCTCCCTCCCCTCGCCCCTGCACCGGCCTCCACCGCCGCGCCCTTCCCTCCCCTGCCCCCACCCCTCCCGCGACTTCCCCTCCCCCTCCCCTCCCCTCACCCCACCCCTCCCCCCCCCCCTCCTCCGCCTCCCCTCCCCTTCCCCCCCCCCGGCCTCCGCCCATGCCCTTTCACCCCCCTTACCCACCCCCCCCCCCGCCCCCCCCCCGCCCCCCCCCCACCTCCCCCCCCTTCCCCCCTCCCCCCCACCTCCCCCCCCTCCCCCACCTCTACCGGCCTCCTCCCTCCCCCCCCGGCCTCCGCCCATGCCCTTTCACCCCCCTTACCCACCCCCCGACCGCCCCCCTTCCCTCCCCCACCCTCCTTTCCCACCCCCCACAGTGGCCCCCTCCGGTCCCTCCCCCTACCCCACCACCCCCCGGCCGCCCACCACTTACCTCCCTTCCCCAACCCCCCGCAGCCCCCCTCCCCTTCCCTCATCCTACCCCATACCATCCCCCCACACCCCGTGCCCCATCCCCCTAAACCCCCACAACCCCCCGCCCCCCATACCCCCTAACCCCTCCCCCCTTAACCCCCATCCCCACAAACCCCCTAACCCCTCGCCCCCCAACCCCCTCCCCCCACACCCCCATCCCCCCAAACCCCCAACCCCCTAACCCCCTACCCCCATACCCCCCAAACCCCCACCCCCTAACCCCTACACCCCCACCCCCTCCCTGCGGCCGCCCCTCCCCACCGCGCCCACCCCGCGCGCCGCCCACCCACCCCTACCCACCCCACCCTTCCCCTGCCCACCCCCTCCCCCTCCCCCGGCCCCCTCTGCCCACCCCTCCCTCCTGCTGCCCCCTCCCCCTCCGCCCACCCCTCCCTCCACTGGCCCCATCCGCCCACCCCTCCCTTCCCCCGCCCCCTCCCCCGGCCCCCTCCACCCACCCCTCCCTCCCCCGCCCCCCTCCCCCTCCGCCCACCCCTCCCTTCCCCCGACCCCTCCCCGGCCCCCTCCGCCCACCCCTCCCTCCCCCGGCCCCCTCCCCCGCCTCCTTCGCCCGCACCGGGCGACCCCCGCGGCGCCCCGCCCCGCCCGACCAGCGGCGGGTCGATTCCGGTAATCGACCCGCCGCCAGTCGGGTGGTGCGGGGCGCCGCGGGGGTGGCCCGGTGCGAGTGGAAGAGGCCGGGGGAGGGGGCCAGGGGGAGGGAGGGGTGGGCGGAGGGGGAGGGGTCCGGGGGAGGGAAGGGTGGGCGAAGGGGGAGGGGGCCGGGGGAGGGAGGGGTGGGCGGAGGCGGCCGGGGGAGGGGGCGGGGGAAGGGTGGGGTGGGCGGAGGGGGTGCGGGGTGGGGAGGGGAGGGGGCGAGGGAAGGGAGGGGTGGGCGGAGGGGGCGGGGGAAGGGTGGGATGGGCGGAGGGGGTGCGGGATGGGGAGGGGTGGGCGCGGTGGGGAGGGGCGGCCGCGGGGAGGGGGTTGGGGGTGTAGGGGGAATGGGGCACGGGGGGTAGGGGGGTTGTGTGGGTAGGGGGTATGGGGAGCGGGGGGTATGGGGGTAGGGGGGGGGGTAGGGGGGAGTAGGTGGGGGCGGGGGTAGGGGGTATGGGGCGGGGGGGTAGGGGGGGTGGGGGGGGTGGGGGGAGTAGGTGGGTGGTGGGGGGGAGTAGGTGGGGGCGGGGGAGGGGGTGGGGGGGTAGGGTGTATGGGGCGGGGGGGGGGTAGGGGGGAGTATGTGGGGGGATGGGGGCGGGGGTGGGGGGGCGAGGTAGGGGGATGGGGTGGGGGGGGCGGCCAGGGGGGGGTCGGAGTTAGGGTGTGGGGGTGCGGGTGGCGAGGGAAGGGCGTGGAGGGAGAGGGGGCACCGAGAAGGAAACAAAGGGGGAAGGAGTTAGGGGGTGGGGCCCATGGGGCCGACGTTAAGGAAGGGAGGGAGGAGTTGAGATTGGAGGGGAATGGGAGTTAGGGGGTGGGCTTATGGGGAGGAGAGTTGTGGGGTAGGGAATGAAGAGTCAGGGAAGGGGGTGCATGGGTGGGTGAGTTGTGGGTGGCAAGGGCTGGCGCATGGGCCCACCATGCTCACGATTGACATAATTGTTATTTTGGCTTGGAAAAATTATTAATTTAAAAAAAAACTTCTTCGTTAAATTAATTTAATATGAAAATTTTGAAAAAAAATTGAACTTACCTTTCAATTGCGATAATTCTTCATTGAATATGTTGTTGATAGCAATATAGCTGCTCCACAAATTCACAAGTCTTTCAACGAACTTCAGAAAACGTAGATGTGAGGTGAGTAATAGTGATAACAAAATTTAATATATAAATGAAATTACGAAGATGTTTTTCTGTACGATTAATGTGGGATAATTTGTTTTAAATTATTATAGAGCGAATATTCTAGAGTTATTTTACAATGGATTGAATGTGGGATTAATTTGTTTTAGAATATATTATAAAAATTAAAAAAAAAAAATTAGTTGTTTAGTAAATATTATATACTTTAACTATTAGAGTAATTAATATACAAGTTGTAGTTTACAATTTGAATTTCGGTGATTGATTTCATAAAAAAATTTAGTTTATGTTTTTCAATCAATTGTAGAATAAAATAATAAAGGTAAATAAATCTAACAAACTTTTGGAGGGAAATATTTTCGCGAAAATTTTTGGAGGGAAATATTTTCGCGAAAATTTTTGGAGGGAATAATTTTGGAGGGAATATTTCATTCTTTAAGCTATATAATATTCTTAGGAGACTCCATTTGTATCATTCAACATCTTCTATTTGAAAGGGATGGATTGTTCTGATGGTGAGATTTCGATTTATACACCATCAACATCTTCATCGCGTAACAACTCTATTCATATTGATGAATATAGCGGGAATTCTTCCACTATGAATAGAAAGTCAATTCTTCCACTTAGTCCCGATTCTAAAGACTACGAGAGCAGCACTGATGAAAGAGGGGATGGAGAATTTCAAATGAATAAAGAGTCACAGATTCCACTTAGTCCTAATTCTAAGGACTATGAAAGCAGTGGTGATGAAGAGCATGATGGTGAAGTTCAAAATAATGGAGTGTCACGATGTCCACTTAGTCCTAATTTTGAGGACTATGAGAGTAGCAGTTTTGAAGAGTGTGATGGTGAAGTTCAAAAGAATGGAGTGTCACGGTGTCCACTTAGTCCTAATTCTGAGGACTATGAGAGCAGCAGTTCTGACGTGCATGATGGCGAATTTCAAAATAATGGAGTGTCACGGTGTCCACTTAGTCCTAATTCTAAGGACTATGAGAGCAGTAGTGATGAAAAGTGTCATAATGAATTTCAAAAAAATGGAGTGTCAAAGTGTCCACTTAGTCCTAATTCTAAGGACTATGAGAGCAGCAGTGATGAAGAGTGTGATAATGAATTTCAAAAGAATGGAGTGTCAAAGTGTCCACTTAGTCCTAATTCTAAGGACTATGAGAGCAGCGGTGATGATGAGTGTGATAATGAATTTCAAAAGAATGGAGTGTCAAAGTGTCCACTTAGTCCTAATTCTAAGGACTATGAGAGCAGCACTGATGATGAGTGTGATAATGAATTTCAAAATAATGGAGTGTCAAAGTGTCCACTTAGTCCTAATTCTAAGGACTATGAGAGCAGCGGTGATGAAGCGCAGGATGATGATTTTCAAAAGATTGGAGTATCACAATGTCCTCTTAGTCCTGATTCTAAGGACTATGAGAGCAGCAGTGATGAAGCGCGAGATGATGATTTTCAAAAGACTGGAGTATCACAATGTCCTCTTAGTCCTGATTCTAAGGACTATGAGAGCAGTAGTGATGAAGAACAGGATGATGCAGTTAGTCCTAATTCTAATCAGTATAAAGGTAGCAGTGACAAAGGACAGGATGTAGCATCTTCGATAAGTAAACAGCCACATTTTCAACGTAGTCCTAATTCTATGGACTATGAGAGTAGCACTGACAATGTACATGAGGAAGAATATCCATTAAACATCGAGTCAGATTTTCCATTTAGTCTGAATTCTAAGGACTATGACAGTAGCACTGAAGAAGTGGAAGATGAAGGGTATCCTCTCAGTCAAAATTTGAAAATCAGAGCTGATCATAGTGTGGATAACATTCCTCTTAATGATGATGTAAATCCTTATAAAAATGATGATCCAATGATGGAGATGTTGCCAAGAAATATTGTATCGAGGAGTAGGAGCAGACCTTTTCGTATCAATGCAAGCTATTCTAGTTATACAAGGGGTAGAGCAGAATATCTGATGAGAAGAAGTTCTATCAGCGCTCTCATTTCAAGTGAATGTTGCCAAAAAATTGCTTGAAACATATGGATTTCACATTTGCATTAGAAAGCAGGAAGAGATATTTGTCAATGAATAAAAGCATGCAAAACTCATATTTAGTTGGTTGCATGCAATCTACATTGTCAGGTTATGATTATCATATTAGGAATTTATTATTGTGTCGAAAAGCTTTCAAAATGTTTCATTCAATTGGGAATTTTCGTCTCTCGAGAATTCAAGAAAATTTGGAAAAGGATCCCACATTTTATTCAGAAGTACGTTATAAAAGACAGTTTGGGCCATTATCAAATACTGCAATGTCATGGATGAAAGATTTCTTTTCAAAGCATGGAGAGTGTATGCCAAATAGAGAGACAATACATATTCCAGATAATTTTTCAAGACGAGAAATCTACAACTTATACAAAGAATATGCAGAAAGTGCTGAGGGACAGGGCCAATTTATTACATATCAATATTTTGTGAAGATATGGAAGAAAGAATTCAATAATGTTCGTATTCCTAAGAAGACAAGGATGGGGATTTGTAGTACATGTGCTTCTCTTAAATCAAAAAGGGACCAATGTGAAGGCTCAGAAAGAGGTAAGCGTTCATAAATTTTACTTTTAAAATTGTATAGTCATCAACTATGAAAACATATTTCTTAATGAATTTCTTTTATGTTGTGTAGATTTAATTGTCAAAGAACTTGAGGAGCATCGCGAACAACAAACAAATGAAAGGAAGAAGTTGTACAAGCATCAAAAGAAGTGTTATGATAATCCAAATAAATATTTGGGTTTGATAATTGATGGTATGGACCAGAAGAAAACACTTTTACCACATTTTGTTCGCACACCTAAAAATTTACAAGAGGAAAATTTTATTCAATTTCACTTGGTCGGTTGTATGGTCTTCAATGGGAAAATGTTGCCAAGGGTGTACTTCACAACTCCAAATATTCATAATGATGCAAATCTGACCATAACCATAATTCATGATGTGATTTCTCATTGGTCTGGTAATCTTCCTGAAGTTTTGTATCTACAATTGGACAACACTTGCCGTGAAAACAAAAATCAGGTTGTTTTTGGGTATGTGAACATGCTTGTTGAATTGAGAATTTTTCAAAAGGTAAAGGTTGGTTTCCTTCTTGTTGGGCACACTCATGACCATATTGATCAGATGTTCAGTCGTTTTTCAGTCACAATGAGGAGGAAGGAAGTTGGGAGCTTGCCATCACTAATTGAATGTATTAAGAAATCATACATGCCAGAGCCTGCTTTTGAAGTGTTGGAAGAAACTGTTGACATGCGAAGGTTTATTCTAGGATCATATGGTGAGGGGAAATGCATTGAACAACTTAATGATATTAGCTTCCAACATCAATTTCGTATAAAAAAATTTGATGGGAAAACACTAATATGGGGCAAGAAGTTTTCAACTACTACAGAATGGGCACCGTCATCAGGTTTGCAATTTTTGAAGTTCATTCCAGATCGTCCAATATTTGCATCAAAAATATTGTTATTACAATGAGTTGGTGAAGTTCAGAATGCACGCAGACAGAATAGACATATAAATTATTCTGATTGCCTAGAAGAAATTAAAAAATGTATTAGATATACATATGAGTACTTTGACATTGCTGATTCAGTTTGGTGGGAGTCATTTTTCAATAATCAAAGTGATATCATTTCAACAACAACCAATGAAGATATACCTTTGAAAAATCCATTTATTTGGCCACAAAATGTGTCGAATGAACAAGAGGAAGTAAACATTGTTGAACAACAACAAACTCAAGGTATTATTAATTCTTCACAGGCAATGGAAAGAGAGATGTATATTGGTTCCAGAAGATCTCGTGCACAACGTGAAGCCATGGAAGACCTTTATAGGGGTTGAGTACATGATATTAAGGAGGGTTGCATGATTGCAGTGCTAGCAGATGGAGATCCCAATGGCTATCCATTTTGGGTTGCTAAAGTTATAAAGGTCTTTATAGAAAATGAGGATGTTACAGGAGTTGAAGTACATTGGTATGCCACAAATACACACCCATTCAATGGTGTGTATAAGCCAGAGATGGTAGTTGACAAAAAAAAATGGTGGAAAAAGAAAAATAAAGGGTACAAATATAAATCGCCACCGCACAGACATATTACAATTGGAGGATGTTGACATACTTGTTTATGACTTCAATTTAACAAAGAGAGGAACTCTTCGCTTCAAGATGACAAAGATTCTAAAAAGGTTGTTACCAGAAGAAACAGTGTTGACATGGGAGTCTGCTGAAACCAGTCGTAGATCTAGAAGACTTTTGAAACCTAAAATGTTGGGCATGCATGTGGACTCAGATGGGGCACTAGTTGATGAAAGAGAAGAATATGGAACATCTTCGTCAGCATCCAGTCACTCATCTGAAGATGTGAATTCTGATGGTGTGCAAGAAAATATGAGTGATTTTGAATAATTGTTTAAGACAGTTTATATCACTGATGTATGCATCGTATCTTCAAATAAAATTAATGTTTTCCATATGTTGTTAAATGAGAAGTTATGAAGCATTTTTATGTTGTTGAATTATGTCTTCAGTATGATAAATTTTATTGTTTAAATATCTACAATGCAATATCAAATTAGAGATATAATGTCCGTTTTATTCAGTATACAAATAAAGACTTTTGAATTCATTCAGTGATATAATTTGTTCATAATGTCATGGTTTTTTAATTTTATAGTTGAAAAAATTTCAATTTCTTTTGTATCTAGCATGTTGTGGTTGAAAACATGTTAAATTTATACTTAGGAAAGAAAAATGATATTCTACCAGAAACATTAATGTGTTTTTTCCTTAAAAATTAACTTTGTTTGAGACATAAATAATTGGTTTTATTAGCATTTTTTAAAAAGTTTGAAAATTGACCCTAAAAAAAAATTCATTATTCCAGTATCATCACTTTCGTTTTGAAGCTATATTTTGCACGAAAATTTCGTAGTAAATTTCGTAGTCACTGCCATTTTTAAAACACGATCAAAATTGACACCTAAAAGAAAAAAACATCGTTCCAGTATACACACTTTTCATTTTTAGCACTGTTTTTGATGTGTTTTTGGGGTTTTTTGGCGAGAGTTCCCGTTTTGAGTTTATAGTTCCCATTTCAAAGTTTATATTGTTCATAACTTTGGTCACAAAGCAACTCAATGTGTTGCCTCTAAGACAATCATGACTAGAGAATCTCAAAAACAAAGAAGTATGACTGGAATCACAAAAAGGACCTATAACAACTTTTCCGCCCTTCAAAGTGAAATTAAATGTTTTATTTGTAATAACTTCGGTCATGAAGATTCTGAATGCAGGAGCAGGTTTCAGAAGACAACTCAGAAGGAACAAACCTCAAATGCCAGAACATGGAGAAGGAAGGAACCGCAACCAGAAAGATGTGGTATAGCTTTATATGTAGAAGGACAGGAAAATCAATGGTACATCGACAGTGGATGTTCGAAGCATATGACAGGTGATAAAGAAAAACTTCAATCATATAGTGCTTTAGAAAAAGGAAAGAAAGTTTCTTTTGGAAATGAATTTTTCGATTTTTGTGAAGAACATGGAATAAGAAGGGAATTCTCTACAGCTAGGACTCCTCAGCAAAATGGAGTAGTGGAAAGGATGAATAGAACGGTTCAACAAATGGCTCGTGCTATGCTTGATGAGTCTGGAACTCCCGCAACCTTCTGGGGTGAAGCTGCATTTGCTGCGGTTGTTATTCTCAACAAAACAAATGTCCGGGTGAACAACACTCAAACTCCTCATGAGCTCTGGTATGGTGAGACTCCTTCGGTAAAACATTTCAAAATATTTGGAAGCAAATGCTATATTAAGAATAATGATGAACATCTTGGAAAGTTTGAACCTAGAGTAGATGAAGGCATTCTCCTTGGTTATTCTCCTCACAGCAAAGCATATAAGTGTTACAACAAAAGACTTGGAAGAATAGTTGACAGCATTGATGTAGTGGTTGATGAAGAAGGAAACATTCCTAGGCAAGTAAATTATGAAAATATCAAAGAGGATGAAGACCATCCTTCAAATCAGATTGATGATGATGAAGAACCTCAAGAGGCACCAGAGGAACAGATAAGGATAGAAGAAAAGACTCCATCTAGTTACGTTCAGAAGAATCTTCCAGAATCTCAAATTTTGGGGCAGAAAGAGGCAGGTATACAAACAAGAAGAAAAATTGCAGAAGCCTCAAGCTATTTGGCATTTCTCTCCTCCACTGAACCACAAAATGTAAAAGAAGCATGCAAGGATGAATGTTGGGTCAAGGCAATGGATGAAGAACTTGAGAAGATCGAAAAGAATAACACTTGGGACCTGGTTCCTAGACCAAAAGATAAGAATGTCATAGGGACAAAATGGATCTTTAAAAACAAGATGAATGAAAATGGGGAAGTGATTAGAAACAAAGCTAGACTTGTTTGTAAAGGGTATGCTCAACAAGAAGGAATAAACTTTGAAGAAACATTTGCTCCCATTGCTAGAATTGAGGCCATCCAAATGTTTCTTGCTCTCTCAAGCTTTTAGAAGTTCAAAGTATTTCAAATGGACGTGAAATCATCCTTTCTGAATGGAGACTTGGAAGAAGAGGTGTACATTCAGCAACCAGATGGTTTCATTCTTGGGAATGATCCAAATCTTGTATGCAAACTAAAAAAGGCTCTTTATGGTCTTAAACAGGCTCCAAGGGCTTGGTACTATCGTTTGGACAAATATCTTCATCAACAAGGCTTTTCAAAGGGATCAGCAGATAGCAATCTTTATATAAAAATTGAAAATGACAAATTGCTAATACTTGTTGTGTATGTAGATGATATTATCTTTGGCAGCAATGAAGAAACTATGAGTCAAAACTTTGCCTTGGTGATGCAGAAAGAATTTGAAATGTCGTTACTTGGAGAGCTAACATATTTTCTTGGTCTACAAATCCAACAAAATGAAGGTGGTATCTTTTTGTCTCAAACCAAGTACCTCAAGTAGATTTTGAAGAAGTATGGCATGGGAGATTCAAAACCTGTATGTACCCCTATGGTTATAGGTTGCAGCCTCAGTGCAAATGATGAATCGAAGGCAGTGCATCAACCAACTTATAGATCCATGATTGGAAGTCTACTTTATTTGACAGGTACTCGACCAGACATCATGCATGCAGTAGGAATAGTTGGAAGATTTCAAGCAAATCCTAAGGAAACCCATCTTCAGGGAGTGAATAGAATTTTCAAGTATCTTCAAGGAACTCAAAACTATGGCTTATGGTATCCTAGAGATACAGATCTCACTCTTCATGCTTATACAGATGCAGATTGGGCCAAAAGCGTGGATGATAGGAAGAGCACAAGTGGTGGTGCATTCTTTATGGGTTCCAGATTAGTATCTTGGTTCAGCAAGAAACAGAGGTCGATTGCTTTATCTACAGCTGAAGCGGAATATGTGGCTGTTGCATCTTGCTGCACTCAACTCCTTTGGATGATGTAGACCTTGCAGGATTTTCAAATCACTTGTACACCACCTATCTCCATCTTATGTGATAATACAAGTGCAATCAGCATTTCAAAGAACCTAGTCATGCATCAAAGACCAAGCACATACTAATCAAGTATCACTTTCTCCGGGAACAAGTTTTGGAACAAAAGGTAAAATTGGAGTATGTTCCTTCTAAGGAACAAGTTGTTGATATTCTCACTAAACCACTGCCCAGGGAAACTTCTGAATACCTAAGATAGAAGCTGGGAGTAGTTGATGCATCATCTTGCTGTTAAATCTTGTCTGTTTCAGAGAAAAATGGGTGTATGCTAGTTGCCTGAGGAGGATCCACGTACATACGCAGGTTTGTGAAGAGATAGTCGCGTGTATGGAGGTTTGATGGATATCAGTAGGGACAGGATCTGGTTGAAGATATTCTGATATGGGTCTAGCAGAGACCATCCGGCACAGGTCTAGGGGGAGCAAATAAACTTCTAATGATGCATTGTTGGCATTATCTTTGAATCTTTTTGGTTCTAGTACACAGCTATTGTTGGTTTCAAGTGGAACAAATGCAGAGGGAGAACGGAAGAAAATCACGGTTGCTAATCTGAATGATGATTGACAGATGCTGCTAATATCAGTTATTGATGACTTTCATAAGTCTTGCTCTAGATATTTCGTCTCTATGTCATGTATCTTCGTTATGGTGTCAAGGTCATGTAACGACCTATTTTGGTTTCCCCACTATGCTTGGGAAGAATATGTAATGCACTTGGTTGACATATGTAAATTTCTGATGTATCCCCACTTGATTGGGTGGATGATCCCAACTTGGTTGGGTGATGGATGTATGTATTGATTCTTTTGGTGATAGGAAGGTCTTTTATGATGTATGAGTCATGGTTCTTCTTGAAGAACATATTTTTGCAGATCTTGCCTACAGTCAGGGGGAGCATGGTCAACTCCGCAGGGCAGAGATTTCAGCATGTACTCAGGTGAGCACAACCCTTTGCCATTGATGACAAAGAGGGAGAATGACTTTGAGGATCTTGGAGTTGCCATCAAGTCCAAAGGGGGAGATTGTTGGCATTATGGCACAAGTTTGGAGCTATGGCACAGGTGTTGTCCTTGATGCCAACTCCCTTTGGTGACAGATCTCTTTGGTAACAAATCTCAGTTCAGGCTTTCAGAATGAAAGAAAAGACATATACACATGTTCATCTAGAATAAGACGCGTATACACGTGGGTTAGATGTTACAAAGGCACGTATGCATATACACGCACTTTCACGCAAGGAAATATATGTTGGAAAATTTACTTTTGGTCCATGGTAGTTAGTCCTTGGTATTTGAACCTATGGTTTTGGACCATGGCATCTCGTCAGAAGTGTTGATCCCAAGTATTGGGTCCTTGGTATTGTTTATTATGGTTTTGGACCGTGGTATTGTGAAAGGCCTAAGACTATAAAAGGGGAAGGAGATGATTTGGCAAATAACAATCTAAATTAATTGAATATCTAATAAGTGCGAGATCTGAAATATTGGTGATTGGGGTTATGGTGCAGATCTGGATCTGAATGAAGGAGGAACCTTAGCACAAAGAAGGATAATTTCTATTGATGGGTCATAATCTTTTAGCTTGAATGATAATATCTTTGCATGATTTTGATCTGTTATATGTGGCGCTTGCTTGATCTATAAATCTGATAATCTGGGTTAATCAGTGTCTGAATATTTGAAAGAGTGAATTATCTTTTATAGATCTGTACGCAGGTTCAGTGAAGTGAAGGTGCATATACACACTGGTTCAGTGAATAAAAAAGCGTATACGCAGGTTTCTCCAAACGCAGAAGCGTTTGCACACAGGTTTCAGGTTATTGAAGTAGCGTATATGTTTTGAGTTATGATCTAGCTACTTTTGTTTATTGCTGTAGTGTTCTAGGTTCCAAATTTGGTGTGTGGTTACTGTTACTGTGTCTTGGGTACAGCTGTCAGAGAAGTATCTACTTGATTTAGTTCTAATTGGTAAAAAGGAGATTGTTTGATTATGATTTATTGAAGTTCATGGATCAAGTCTGAAAATTTATGAAACGTGGTCCCTGGAAGAAAGAGAAGGTTGTAGCCTTCTATAGGCCATCACCTATGTACTAGTATCTTGGCTAGTGCAAGAGCTAAGGGGGTTGTAGCTCCCTTCCAGGAGAAGCTGGAGAACGAGAGAGGGTTATAGCTCTCTACAGGTTGCAGCCTGCGTACTGGTAAAGGACTGCGCCAGTACTTTGTAAAAAGAAGTTTCTCATTAAAAAAATATAGAGACGAATTGCAGTAGGTGGTTTTCACCCACATTGGGTTTCCACCTTATATCTTGTGTTCTTGTGTGTGATTGTCTTCTGCTCTATTTTACTGTTCCTGATTACTGGTTATTTGATTCTGATACACAGATTAACAATCAACATCTGACAGATAAAGTAAATTATAAGTTTGCATTGTATACGTGGTTTTCTTTTGACATAGTTGCGTAAATACGCGGGTTTAATTAACTGAAGTAGCGTATATTATCTAAATTTGAAAAAGGGAATATTTGACTTGATAATACTGATTCACCCCCCTCTCAGTATTATTTCCAACAAAATCTACATGGAAATCCAAAGATTATTGTAAGCGATAAAGATCCTATTTTCACTGGAAATTTTTGGACATAATTATTTTCTTGTTTGGGTACTCAGTTAGCTCATAGATCATCTTATCATCCTCAATCTTATGGGAAAATTGAGATAGTGAACAAATGTTTGGAAGTATATATTCGTTGCTTTGTATCTGATAAATAGACACAATGGGTCAAGTGGTTTCCTCTAGTTGAATGGTGGTATTACACTTCAATACTGTAGCAAAAATGACCCCATTTATGGCACTTTATGGATATCATCCAACGTCTATCACATCATCTTTAAAAGAAAATTCTAAGGTTCAAGCAGTGGAATATTGTACAAATTCGCACTCTAGATCAGCAGATTGTGTAATAGACTAAAGCAAGATACAAGATCTACTTCTACAAACAATTATGCAGAAGCTTGATCTAATTGAGCAAGATCAATTGAACACATATAACTGATAAGGAGAAATTAGTCACACATAACACAGAAGAAATAACCCAGGGAAAACCTCAGCCTAAAACCCCAATATTTGTATTGTCATACAAGTGGAAATATAGTCTGAATTGCAAAAAGAATCAGCTCACAAGCTATCCTGCTCTCTGCAATCCCTCTGCTGCTCATAGATAGTCAAATGCCTCTCTCAAAAATTCTCCTCTGCCCTCCAAGCCCCCTATTTCTTTGTGCAATTTTTCTTGGGGTCGAGTGCAGTCACTTGTGTGAATTGGCCTCTTCACACACTCACTAACCTCTGATCCAACTGTGCAATCCTGAAGAAGATAAATCCTTCTCCATGGATGAGCTTCCTTTATAGGAAGAATCCATCCAACTAATAGTACATTGTCCCTCCTCTGATCTCAATTGGGTCTCTGTTTGAATTGACATGCATGAGTTATTCATGAGAGAATATTCAGTTATCTGAAGTGCAACAGTTATATGCAAGCATGCATTAACTAACTGAACTCACATTAATTTAAACAAACTATTTAAATCAATCTAACTAGACTTGACTCAGTTAACTGAGCCAACTAATCACAACTCAAATTAGAACTCACTCTTATCTCTTTAACTAATGGATAAATTCCTCAATTAATGGAGAAACGGTTGCATGTCCTCACATAGACTTCATGTTTGATTTTTCACAACTAATTAACTCATGGTGAATTAATTAATTTATTTTCAAATAGCTGTTAAGTTCAAATTCGAAATTTACTTCCTATTTTAGTCTAGGGACTGACTAAAATTGGAATCTATCTCGAAATACTAAAAATACCAATGCTATTTTTAACACTTCCATTTTTCATTCCTTGTTGCTCAATCAAGCACTCGTACCCAAACTACTATTTATAGCAGTGGTATTTTTAGCACTTCTATTTTTAGCATTTCTTGTTGCCATTTTCAACACTCCCTCTCAACAAGAAAGGCATTCAACTCGAACCCGATCCTATACCTTTGGAATGTTCTACATGCAACACTTCTACCAACTGTGGTTGCTCTAGCAACTCTAGAAACAAAAAACTCCCAACTGACCTCTCTGTTGGGCTAGAAACATACTCTGGTGTTGAAGCTCTACCTGCTGCTGACAAGTGCTCCCTCTATGACCTCTGAGCTGCTGCAACACTCCATACATCTCGCACCATTGCACACCTTTATGTGCCATCCTACATTGGTGCAACACTCTTGTGCCTCTCGCATTGTTGCAACTTGGTAGCTCTACACTGGCTTGGGACAATTGCACTGTAGCTCTCTCTATCGCTCCATCCGCATCTATCTCTACCCAATCAGCCAGTCTTGCTACTCCTCATCAGGGCTCCTGTAGTAAGGTCGAATTAAAGAGGTTGGGAACCTCAAGGATCCTACCCTTATTTTAGCCTTCTTGAGATGATCACTCGACATCGCCCCACCTCCTACTTGGAGGTATGGATGCATGTGATCCCTCTACCCACCTGGCTCGAAATTTCCCCATATTGTAGGTCTTTGCATGAGTGGATGCCTCCACTCTGTCTCCTCTCGGCTTCCCCAGTTGTGGCTGTTCCACAACCTCCTGAAGCTGCTTAACCAATTGTGGCTCCTCCACAATTGTCTAAGACTTCATCTGGCACTTCATGTTGAGAGGTAATGTACTCTCCCTCTCAACCACCAAGTCTCCATCAGTTGCCTTGATCCTCAAGGCTTTGCATGCATCTTGAACCTCAAGAGCATATAGGTTATTGACCCATGAACCGATCTGCTTCACCTATCTAGTGATGATGTGTCTACGGAAAACCTTTCCCTTACTAAAGACTACATCATAGCCTCTGTCTTCCAGCATCACGATTGACACCAAATTTCTCTTCAGTCCTGGTACATACTTGACATCAGTCAAGGTAATGCAAGCTCCATGCTCCCTCTAAAAATAACGGAGCCTACACCTGAGACACTATACTTTTCATCATTACCCATCACTATGAGTATTTGGAGATCTTTATCCTCCAAAGTACTGAACAAACTCTTTTCACCGTTCATATGGAAAGAAGCTCCACTGTCATAAAACCAACCACTTCCCACCATGGATGAAACCATGCATGCAAACACTGTGAAATCCAACTCAAACTATGAGCCTAGTGTCTCACCTTCTGATCCTTCCACGGATCCCTTCTGGGATTTCCTCAATGGACAATTTGTAGCAAAATGGTCCACCTCATGACAACGAAAGCATCGCACTTTCAATTTGTCAAACTTCTTCGCACCTTGGGAAGAATTGGATTGGGAAAGAAAATCTTTCTCCTTCCCCTTCTTTGCCTTACTCGCTAAGGCACAGTTTTCTTCATCCTCCATGGATGAAGAACCATCTTTGGTGCTTCTTCTTATCTCCTCCTGCATCAGATTTGACCAAAGTCGTTCCCAATCTGGTAGTTTCTCTCTTCCATTAATCGAGTCCTGGTAGTTATGCCAGCTCGTAGGAAGACCGAGGAGTGTAAGAATCACCTTGCCATCATCAGTTGTCGCGATCCCTACACTTCCAAGCTCATCCCTGCATGTGGTGAGCTTGTTCAGATACATAGAGATCGTGTCGCCCTTTTCACACTTGATCTTCCAAAGCTTGTCTTTCAGCACCAGCTTCCTCTGATCGCTGCTATTCTGATATAGATCTTTCAATGTTTTCCACATTGAAAATGGTGTCTCCTTCCCATGGAGACTCGAGACTATGTGGTCTCGAACTCCCTCTAGAAGGATTCTCCTTGCTCTAGCCACACATTTCTTCCATTCCGCCAATTGAGTAGCATCAGTCGGCTTGGGGATTTCTTGATCAATGAATTCCTTTAGACCGTTATCCTCTAGTACTACTTCCATGTGATCCTTCCAAGCTATATAATTCGAGCTGCCATCAAGGGCATACTCGAGTCTTAAACCACTAAACGCCATAGGTGAAATAGAGATGTGATAAGAACTCGATTTCTATATTTAGGAATCACAAACTTCGAAATTCTCCCTTCTTTTATACTGTTCTTCGCCTTGATCACCATTG
Source organism: Pinus tabuliformis (assembly GCA_031772625.1). Classification (NCBI taxonomy): domain Eukaryota; kingdom Viridiplantae; phylum Streptophyta; class Pinopsida; order Pinales; family Pinaceae; genus Pinus; species Pinus tabuliformis. The sequence goes on from CM062811.1 coordinate 420,543,980, forward strand.
CTCCGATACCATGTAGAAATCCCCACTGTAGATCAACAGATTATGCAATAGACTAAAGAAAAATACAAGATCTACTTCTACAAACAATTATGCAGAAGCTTAATCGAATTGAGCAAGATTAATTGAACACATATAACTGATAAGGAGAAATCAATCACACATAACACAGAAGAAATAACTCGGGGAAAGCCTCAGCCTAAAACCCTAATCTCTGTATTATCATACAAGTGGAAATATAATCCGGATTACAAAAAGAATCAGCTCACAAGCTATCCTGCTCTCTTTGCAGTCCCTCTACTGCTCATAGACAGTTAAAGGCTTCTCTCAAACCTTCTCCTCTGTCCTCCAAGCCTCCTCTTTCTTTGCGTAATTTTCCTTGGGGTCCAGTGTAGCCACTTGTATGAACTGGCCTCTTCACACACTCACTAACCTCTGATCCGACTGTGCAATCCTAAAGGAGATAAATCCTTCTCCATGGATGAGCTTCCTGTATAGGAAAAATCCATCCAATTGATAGTAAATCGTCCCTCCTTTGATCTCAACTAGGTCTCTGTTTGAACTAACATGCATGACTTATTCATGAGATAATATTCAATTATCTGAAGTGCAGCAGTTATATGCAAGCAATCATTAACTAAATGAACTCACATTAATTTAAACAAATTGTTTAAATCAATCTATCTGGACTTGACTCGGTTAACTAAGCCAACTAATTACAACTCAAATTAGAACTCACTCTTATCTCTTTAACTAATGGATAAATTCCTCAATTAATGGAGAAACTGTTGCATGTCCTCACATAGAATTCATGTTTTATTTTTCACAACTAATTAACTCATGGTGGACTAATTAATTTATTTCAAACAACTATTAAGTTAAAATTCGAATTTTACTTCCTATTTTAGGCCAGGGATTGACTAAAATTGGATTCTATCCCGAACTACTAAAAATGACAATGATATTTTTAGCACTTCCAGTTTTCATTCCTTGTTGCTCAATCCAACACTGGTACCCAAATTGCTATTTATAGCAATGATATTTTTAGCATTTCTTGTTGCTATTTTCAACAAGGATCACATCGAGCATCAACAACAAGTTCTGAAACTCTTAAAGGATAACCTCACTTTGGCGCATAATAGACTAAAACAATAGGAATATGAACATCGCAGCGAAAGAAGTTTTGATGTAGGTGACTGGGTATTTCTACGATTACAACTATACAAACAAATATCCCTCAAGAAAGCTAAGAAGGATAATAAATTATCGCCAAAGTATTATGGTATGTACAAGGTGTTACAAAAGATTGGTACTATGGTGTACAAATTGGAGCTTCTTGCATCTTCCCGAGTACACCCAGTTTTCCATGTTTCATGCTTAGAGAAGGTTATAGGTGAGAAGATCCCAATTCAAACAATATTTCCAGAACTTGGCAAGGAAGGAAAAATCATATTGGAACCTGAAGTAGTCACAGAAACAAGAAATTGATAGCTATGAAATCGATCAATTTCAGAGTATCTCATCAAGTGGAAGAACTTACTTGCTAAAGATTACACATGGGATGATGAAAATTTTACACAGAAGCATCCAGAACTACTCAAGCATTGAGGACAACACTTTTTGAAGGAAATGGTTATGTTAGGTCCCTATACTACTAGTGTAACCCCTTATTATTATTAGTGCAACCCCCTTACTTTATCATTGTGCCCATCTAGTCCCCATGTTGTTATTATTGTGCCCCATAGAAGCCCACTATTGTTATTGTTGTGCCCCTACAATATTATTGTTATGTAGGCTCTGATTGTATTGGGACCCCTTAGACTCTTGTATATAGAAAGGAGGCCTTGTCATTTGTATCATCCAAGAATTTTTCATTTGTGTAATGTAAAGGAGGTTGCCCCCTTGAAGAGGCTGATTTTGAAGTCATTGATCTATCATTTCTATCTTTTTGTGAGTTGGTTTCATAACAACTTGTACCATAAATATATTTGGGATTTCCTTTTTGATTTGGCCTTGAAGATATCTTTGTCTACCTCAGCTATTGTGACTGTAGATTTTACAAGAGATAATCTTCATTGTGTGGAACTTTTGGGTGAGGAAAACACATCTAGTCATTAGATAAAAATTTACCCTAAAAGTGCCCATGATTTTTTTTTTCTAATTGTATTTTTGGCTTATCTTCTTATATCTTTACTACAATTTCAAGTGTAAACACTCATTGGATGCATAATTAAATTCCACATCCAACAAGTACCCATTACGCATACTTCTAAGAATACCCACATTTATCAAAATTGAAGATAAGTTAAACAAATGCGTTCAACACATTTTTTAATGTATCTTTAATTTTTATCAATGCGGGTCTTCTCAGAAGTATGCATAATGGTGGTTTGTTGGATATGGATTTTAATTCCCCATCCAACGACTATATAAATTTGAAATTTGAGTAAACCTTTAAGGAGATAATCCAAAAAATACAATTAAAAAAGTAGTTTTCTTCTTTTCCCGCCATATTTCATCTCCTATTTTATTATTTTTTTTTATGAGGCCACTTTTAGGTTGAAATTTCCTCTAGTGAGCAAAGTCACTTATCCTAATTAACTAGATATTCCACAACTATCTAGATCAAGGATTTGTTTGTCCTTCTGACCCATTTTTTGAATTCCTTATGAGGTTGGGAAATGCCTTTCCTGCTTTGTGTAAGTATCCCAAACCATTTCCTATTGATCGCACCTCCCTGTTTGATTCCCAGATTTGGTACTTCACTCTTCGATATGTCTAGTGATATTGGGATTAAAAATGCTCTAGAATCATGTTCAAATATTTATTTTTTCATTATCGATGGAGATTTAATGGGAATTTCTCATCTCTATTCAAGATTTCAGTGTCCTCCTCTACGTCGATTCTTACCACATATGGCATGATTACCTCCTCCTGAGTTGGGATTTCCAGGAGGGTTTCTGGAGCCTTCGTTTTAAGTGAGGTTCTGATTTGATTTTCCTCTACATTTGAGTCTAAATTCATGAGATATTTAGGAAGCTCTATCTCATCATCTTGATTGGAAAGCATCGAATACTTATTTCCAGTTGGAATTTGAGTCGCCTACATTTGAGAAGAATGATCTTTAGGGTTTCTCCTTTTTGTTGTAGCTCTTTGAAAACCATCTAAATTAGTTCTTTGAGATTCCTTTTGCATTTCCTCCTAATGGATCGAGAAATATCTAATTAAATAGCCATGCTTGTGGCATGTTTGGCATTGGAAATGAACATGTTTGTAATCCAGAGGTTGAATCCATATCTCATTTTTGTAGGATATTTCTTTACAGACTCTAATAATGGCTAGGAGATATCCATGTAGACAATATTTTGGCATATGAGGTCTACATACCACATTTTATGACCTATGACATCTTGAAAAAATATCTAGTTGAGTTGTTGATTCCTTTAAGAATCTTCGGGCCCCAAAATTATTGGGGTAGGGAAAAAAACTCCTACCCACACCAAGTTTTCTAAGAATTACTCCTTTCGAGGGTTACAGTGTGCCCCCTAGAATATCATAAATAGAATTGCATTTTTATATAAGTAGGAGCCATTTTCAAACACTCTATCCCTATCTTCCAGACTGATTAAGATGACCATAAAGAAGCCTTTGGCCCCCAATTCCAATTTGTCCTTTTGACTACCATTTGTTGTAGATCCATCTTACTAGGTCATTTTATGAAGGAAATATACTAATAAACTTATAGATAATGGCATGATATTTCATATATTACTTGTATCCTTCCATTTTATTGGGCTGAACCTTGTATTTTGGGTTTGTTGCTGCTTTAGGTAGGTAATAAATTTAAAACCGGAATTTCCATTGCACTCCAAGAATTATAGTGTCCCATGTTTCTCCTCCTCCATGTGGAGCTCTAGATCCTTCCCCTCCATTTGCATGTGATTGGTTTTTTCCAGTCATAGTTTTTTGTAGGAGGGGCTCATGCACTCCCCTTTTGAGCACACATAGATGAGATCAATTTCGACAAAAGTGATAATGTCAAAATATGATACATATCCTTACTGGGTTGCACTAGCCTTCAAATGTGAGCAAGTTTTACGGAAAATTTATGCAAAACCAAACCCTAACCCATGCAGAGCTCTCTCTGTAAATTGTTTTATTATTTAAAATATTTTAATATTTAAAGGCATTTAATTTAGTTGTTGTATTTGTTTTCTCTACTTTGAAAATAATTATGATTTTATTTTTATTATAGTATATTAAAATGATAATTTTCATTCAACTTTATTTTAGGTGGTTGAGAGAAATGATTATTAGCCTTGCCACTTAGATTAGATTCTTGTTGTTAGTGTTGAATACTATTTGTGATCAAATGTACTCTTTCATATTGATGACATAATTTTTTGTCAAATTATAATACTTTCAGATTAAATTTGACTTGTCTCGTGGACCCATGACTACATTTTTCACTTTTCCAGCCTTAATTTCATTCTCCCTTCATATTTCCAAACTCTAGCCATTTTCTATTTTCCCATTCTTTTCCATTTAACTCTAGCCATATCCCATATTATTTCATTTATTATAATCCATTTTTGTTAAAGAATCCAACTCTAACAATTCCCCATATCATTAAACATGGCCGCGAAGTCTTCCATAATACATTATGACCCCATTATTTTATATTATATATAAGCCCCCACCTCTTAAGTACTAAATAGGCTCGCAGGTCATGTGGTGCCTTAAACACAAATCTCATACCCCATTGTGCTCCCATAGTCCAACTCTACCTGCATTTCATTTAACACTAAGAAACATGTCGAAGTTCCTTTTTAATGGTTGGGACCCATAAAACATATTGTTGTCGGCATATCACATGAAACAATAAAACGACCACCTGTCTACCCTTCCTAATTTCGATTGTGATATCACATATCACAAACTCTCCAGCCTGCCAATATCACATATCATAGAACCCTTCTTGTCCGTTGATTGCAATAAAATTGTCCCCGTCGACTGCGATAAATTTCTCCCCCCGCTGATTGCGATATCGTAATCGGGGATTACATAAATGTTAAATCTCTCCTCCACCGATAAGTCCCACTCACCGATATCGAAAAAAATTTCCTGTCAATTGCAAAAAAGTCCTTCCTTCTGATCGCGATGTGATCAAAGCTTGATTGATGCGATACGTTATAGAGTTGTATATAAAGAGGTTGTTGGCTCCACCAAATGGAAAGTCTTGTGTAAGTAAGTCTCATATAAATATGATTGTGCCCCTCTCTATATTGTAATCCCGACAATCGACTGGCTGCTCATCCAAAAAATTGCACAGTTTTAATGAGCAGGCGTTCTGCTACCCAGCAGTCCGCTCAGCTCAGAAATTGCATAGAGATGATCAACAGGATGACCTCCCAGCCTCATTACAAGTCCCCTGGCTAGAATCTCCTAGCAACAGACTTCCAGTTGCTTCTAAGAATCATGTAGTTTTTGCTGCCAATGACCGAGTAGTCAACAGCCAGTTCCCTCTGGGAATTGCGTATTTTTGGCAGCCAGTGACCCAGCAGTCAACTTCCAATTCCCTCTGGGAATTGCACAATTTTGACTGCCAGTGACCTAGCAGCCAACTACTAGTTCCCTCTAGTAATTGCGCAGTTTTGGCTGCAAGGCTCCCTAGCAGTTCCTCCCAAAAACTACACAATCTCTGCCTATTGACCCTCCTTGAAGCCCGACCTATTCCTCCAGAAAATTTCACAAATCTTTCCTTCCAGCCCCTACTGCCCGCTTGTTCCAAAAACTGCACAGATTCTACCTACCTTTCCTTCCTGCAACCTGGACTGTCCCTCCCAAGATTTGAACAATTCCACCATCTAGCCGAGCCAGACCTCGTAGAAAGTCACTGTCGACTTGGGTTGCCCATATCCATCACTCAATGACTCTTGTGGAGTTTTCATCAGTAGTGCCCGGAGCCATCATCCCAATTCACAACATTGTTGCCTCTCCCAGTCACCTGCATCTGAAATGATCATGTGTCATGGTAGACTAGGAGGTTTTGCATTTGATGTCATCTCTTCATGAGTGACTGCAGGTATAGGTACACCAAAAAACATGGCACGATGATGAATGGGATGAACAAAGGGAGCACATGCAGAAGGATAGGTTCACCAACAAACGAACAAACAATGCATGCGAAGGGATGTTCTTGCGAACGGATTGTTGGCATTATGACACGGGTTTGGCGCTATGACACAGGTGTTGTCCTTGACGGCAACTCACTCAAATGATAGATCACAGTTCAGGCTCTCAGAATGAAGGAAAAAGAGATATACACAGGTTCCTCTTAACCAAGTCATGTATACATGCAGGATTGTTGATCAAAAGGCGCGTATACATAAGCACACACTTTCATGTAAGGCAAAGCGCATACATGTGGGAAAACTTATCTTTTTTTTGGTCCATGGTATTTAGTCCTTGGTATTTGGACCTATGGTTTTGGACCATGGTGTCTTGTCTGAAGTGTTGAACCCAGGTATTGGGTCCATGGTATTGGTTCTCTATGGTTTTGGACCATGGTATTGGGTAAGGCCTAAGACTATAAAAGGGGAAAGAGATCATTAGGCAAAGGCACTCAAGGATTGAATATCTTATGAGGAGCAAGATCTAGAATACTGGTCATTGGTGCATAGATGGATCTTAATCAAGGAGGAACCTTAGCACAACAAGAAAGATAAGTTTTATTGATGGGTCAAGATCTTAAGGCTTGAAGAGAAGTATCTTTGTGTGATTTTGATCTATTAATTTTTGCGCTGACTTGATCTATAAATCTGATGATATGGGTATTACTGATGTCTAAATATCTGAAAAGGGTAAGATTATCTTTTATAGATCCATACATAGGTTCAGCATAGAAGCGGCGCATATACACGCTGGTTAATTAATTCGAAGCAGTGTATATGGAGGTTCTGCATATTGAAGTAGCATACGTCTCATGAAATATGTTTTAGCTACTTTTGTTTGTTTCTGTAGTGTTCTGGGTTCAAGATTGGCTTCTGGTTACTGTTAATGTATTCTGATTACAACATTCAGAGAAGTAATTGGTTGATTTAGTTTTCAATGAAGCAAAAGATATTGGTTAACGCAGGTGTATTTGATGTTTGATTATTGATGGATCCAGTTTGAAAATTTATGAAACGTGGTCCTTGGAAGAAAAGAGAAGGTTGTAGCCTTCTATAGGTCAACACCTACGTACTAGTAAATCAGCTAGTACAAGAGATAAGGGGGTTGTAGCTCCCTCCCAAGAGAAGCTGGAGAACGAGAGAAGGTTGTAGCCTTCTACAGGTAGAATCTTGCGTACTGGTATAAGACTGCACCAATACAAAAATATTGTAAAAGGAATTTTTCTTATTAAAAGAAGATAGAGACGAATTGCAGCAGCTGGTTTTCACCCACATTGGGTTTCCACCTTACACCATGGTGTTCATGTGTGCTTCTTGTGTATGATGATCTGTTTTGTTTTACTGCACCTGTTTACTATTCATATGGTTAATGAAGTTCTAATGCACTAACTAAAGATCAACATTTAATGGATTAACTGAATCATAAGTTTATTGGATATACGCTAGTTGCATACAGTTACATGTACACACAGGTTCATTTAATTGAAATAGCTTATATGAATCTGATTATGGAAATGAAAAATTTATTGATTTAATAATACTGATTCACCCCCCCTCTCAGTATTATTTCCAACAATTGGGATTAGAGCAGTTCCTTCAGAAGAAGCTTGATCGCTTGAAGGAAGATATATCATCATGAGAAACTACGAAAAGGAGGCATCTATCAAGCCACCAATCTTCAATGGGAGTAACTTCATCTATTGGAAGGTAAGAATCACAACCTATCTTCAATCTCTTGGTATAGAAGTTTGGGATATCATGGAAGGAGGATACACATTTCCATCAGCAACTCCTACATATATAGCTAGTAAAAAGCAGTATGAAACAAATGCAAAGGCCATCAATACTCTATTGGGGAGTCTATCTCATTCAGAATTCGTCAAGGTTATTTAGCTCAAAACTGCCAAATAAATATGGGACAATATCCTTCTAAGCTATGAAGGATATGATCAGGTAAAACATGCAAAACTACAATCTCTCATAATTCAATATGAAACTCTTAGAATGTAAAATGATGAATGTGTGGCTAATTATTTCTTACGTATAGATGAGATTGTGAATCACATGAAAAACTTGTGTGAAGAAATAAAAGAAGTCGCTTTAGTTGAAAAGTTTCTAATATCTTTGTCCTCTAGGTTTGAATCAAAGGTTTCTACCATAGAAGAAAAGCAAAATCTTCAGAGTATTACCATGTCATAGCTGCACAGAATCCTAATTGCTTTCGAAATGAGAAAAGGGGGTCCATCAGACATGAGAGAAGCTACACTCAAAGCCTCAGGAAAAGGAGAATACAATGAGTCAAGACATACATCCGAAGGAGAGGAAAAATCAAACTTTGTCAAGAACCTTCAACGGGGTTCTGGAATATTCAGAGGTAAGCTACCTTTCAAATGCTTTTCTTGTGGAAGAGTCGGTCACTATGCAGCCAAGTGTCCTCGTAAAGATAAACTTGACAAAGGTAGGGAACTAGTTATATGGAACAGAAAACAGAATGTAAGTAAGAAGAGCTATTATACACATGAAGACAGTGATGGATTTTCAAATAGTGATGAAGATGAACATGATTATAGACTTTTGATGGCTTTTGAAGATGATGATTTCTTGGATGCTATAAATGAAGATGATCTCTACGAAGAAATTTCTAAACTTAAAATTTGTTTAGAAGAAAAGAATATGATCATAAATACTCTGACATTCCAACTTGCTGAAAGGGAAAAACACAATGAAAAGTTAGAATGTGAAGTTGTGGGACTTAGAAAAGATATTGAGAAAACAAAAGCTCTTAATCTTAGAGTTGCTAAAGGATCTAAAACTTTAGATGAGATTATCAAAGTGCAGCATTCTCCTCTAATCAGGACAGGTCTTGGATATACTGAAGAAGCATCTCAAGCACAGAAGCCATCCACCTCCAAAAGTTATATTGATGCAGCAAGGAGAAGTGAACAGGTTGACAATTGACAACAAAGGCATAAAGCAGATCACCAGATAAATCAGGGTCAATCTACTTCAAGGATGAATATATATCACCAATTAAATCGAGGGCAATCTACTTCAAGGATGAACTGAAGCTACAACCAACCACAGGTAAATCATTCTCAATTTGCCTCAAGAATGGATGTCAATTGAAACTACAATCATTTGGTCAGTAGGTTTGATAATCGCATGAAGTTCTTCAATGGCCAATGTTTCTCTTGTCATAAATTTGGACACAAAGCTCCTCAATGTGTTGCCTACAAGACCATCATGACTAGAGAAGCACAAAAACAAAGGAGTATGACTGGGATCATGAAAAGGACCTACAATAACTTTTCTGTTCTTGAAAATGAAATAGAATGTTCTATTTGTAACAACTTCGGACGTGAAGATACTGAATGCAGGAGTAGGTTTCGGCAAACAACTCAGAAGGAGCAAGCTTCATTAAGTCCCAAAACATGGAGAAAGAAAGAACCACAACCAGAAAGATGTGGTATAGCCTTATATGCGGAAGGACAGGAAAATCAGTGGTACATCGACAGTGGATGCTCGAAACATATGACAGGTGATAAATAAAAACTTCAGTCATATAGTGCCTTAGAAAAGGAAAGGAATGTGTCATTTGGAAATGACATCACTGCCTTCATAAAAGGTAAAGGTTCTTTTATTTTGAAAGAAAAAGTCAAAGCTGGAAATGTTATGTATGTTGATGGCTTAAAACATAATCTATTGAGTGTCAGTCAAATGTGCGATCAAGGAAATGAGGTAATATTTCGATCAAATGGATGTATTGTTTGTGAGCTTGATATAGGAGAAATAATAATCAAAGGCTTAAGAACTCCAAATAATTTATACATACTCAAGGGAGGACAACAACAATGCTATCTAAGCAAGAATACTGAACACTGGCTATGGCATAGAAGATTGGGGCATCTAAGCTTCTCTCATATAAGGAAAGCATGCAAATATCAGGCGGTTCGTGATCTCCCTGACATTAGAAATCCAGACAATACAATATACAAATCATGTCAGTTTGGTAAGCAAACCAAAACTAATTTCCCTAAGAAGGAAATATCAGCTAGTAAGCCACTTGAACTTGTCCATACTGATTTATGTGGTCCACAAGGAAAAGGTCACCTTGAGGAGAATAATACTTCATATTGTTCATTGACGAATTTTCTAGGATGTGTTGGATAGGACTTGTGAAGCATAAAGATGAAGCCTTCGAAAAGTTCAAAGCATTCAAAGGCTTGGTTGAAAACGAATCAGATCACAGAATCAAATGCCTCAGTCTAATCGAGGAGGGGAATTTACATCAGATGAATTTTTCGATTTTTGTGAAGAACATGGAATAAGAAGGGAATTCTCTACTACAAGGACTCCTCAGCAAAATGGAGTAGTGGAAAGGATGAACAGAACAGTTGAACAAATGGCTCGTACTATGCTTAATGAGTCTGTAACTCCTGCAACCTTTTGGGGTGAAGCTGCATTTGCTGCTATTACTATTCTCAACAAAACAAACGTCCGGGTAAACAGCACTCAAACTGCTCATCAACTTTGGTATGGTAAGACTCCTACGGTAAAATACTTCAAAATTTTTGGAAGCAAATGTTACATCAAAAGGACTGATGAAAACATTAGCAAGTTTGAACCTAGAGCAGATGAAGTCATTCTCCTTGGTTACTCTTCTCGAAGTAAAGGATATAAGTGTTACAATAAAAGACTTGGAAAATTTGTTGAAAGTATTGATGTAGTGGTTGATGAAGCAAGAAACAATCCAAGGCAGGTAAAATCTGAAGATTTCAAAGATGATGAGGACTATCCTTCAACATCAAATTAGACTGATGATGAAGAAGAAACCTGTGAGGCACCAGAAGAACAGATAAGGGTAGAAGAAAAGACTCCATCCAGATACGTCTAGAAGAATCATCCAGAGACTCAAATTTTGGGGTAGAAAGAGGCAGGTGTACAAATAAGAAGAACTATTTCAGAAGCTTCAAGTTATCTAGCATTGCTCTCCTCCATTGAACCATGAAATGTAAGTGAAGCATGCAAAGATGAATGCTGGGTCAAGGCCATGAATAAAGAACTTGAGCAAATTGAAAAGAATAACACTTGGGAGTTGGTTCCTGGACCAAATGATAAGAATGTCATAGGGACAAAATGGATATTAAAAAACAAGCTGAATGAAAATGGAGATGTTATTAGAAACAAGGCCACACTTGTTTGTAAAGGGTATGCTCAACAAGAAGGCATAGACTTTGAAGAAACTTTTGCACTAGTTGCTAGACTTGATGCCATAAGAATGTTCCTTGCTCTTTCTAGCTTTCATGAGTTCAAAGTATATCAAATGGATGTGAAATCTGCTTTTCTAAATGGAGACTTAGAAGAAGAAGTGTACATTGAGAAACCAGATGGATTCATCCTTGGGAATGATCCAAAACTTGTATGTAGACTCAAAAAGGCTCTCTATGGTCTTAAACAGGCTCCAAGGGCTTGGTATTTTTGTTTGGACAAATACCTCCATCAACAAGGTTTTTCAAAAGGATCAATAGATAGCAATCTATATAAAAAAATTGATAATGATAAATTGCTAATACTTGGTGTGTATGTTGATGATATCATCTTTGGTAGCAATAAAGAAGCCATGAGTCAAAACTTCGCTTTGGTGATGCAGAAAGAATTTGAAATGTCCTTACTTGGTGAGCTCACATAGTTTCTTGGTTTACAAGCCCAACAAAACAAAGACGGTATCTTTCTATCACAAACCAAGAACCTCAAGTAGATCTTGAAGAAATATGGGATGGAGGATTCGAAACTAGTGTGTACCCCTATGGTAACAGGATGCAGCCTCGACACAAATGATGAATCAGTAGCAGTGCATCAAACAACCTATAGATCAATGATTGGTAGTCTACTCTATCTTACAGGTACATGACCAGATATCATGCATGTAGTGGGAATAGTTGGAAGATTCCAAGCAAATCCAAAGGAAGCACACCTTCAGGTAGTTAAGAGGATTTTCAAATATCTTCAAGGAACACAAAACTATGGCTTATGGTATCCTGGAGATACAAATCTCACACTTCATGCATATACAAATGCAGATTGGGCAGGAAGCATGGATGACAGAAAAAGCACTATTGTTGGTGCATTCTTTATGGGTTCCAGATTAGTATCTTGGTTCAACAAGAAACAAAGTTCAATTGCATTATCTACAGCTGAAGCAGAATTTGTGGCTGTTGCATCTTGTTGCACACAACTCCTTTGGATGATGCAAACATTGCAAGACATTCAAATCACTTGTACTCCACCTATCTCCATTTTTTTGTGATAATACAAGTGCAATCAGTGTTTCAAAGAATCCAGTCATGCATTCGAAGACCAAGCACATACCTATCAAATATCATTTTCTCTGGCAACAAGTGCTTGAACAAAAGGTCAAATTGGAGTATGTTCCCTCCAAGGAACAGGTTGTTGATATATTCACCAAACCACTGCCTAGGGAGATATTTGAATACCTCAGACAGATGCTGGGAGTAGTTGATGCATCATATTGTTGTTGAAATTATTTGTTTCAGAGAACAGTGGTTGTACACGAGTTTCATGAACTGTATCTACGTACATACGTAGGTGTCTGTGGACACAGTCGCGTATATTATGGTTTGAAGACAAACAGTGGGGCCAGACTCAGGATGAAAAGAGTGTGATATGGGTCTAACAGAGACCATCTGGCATAGGTTCAGGGGGAGCATATAATTCTAATAATGCATTTTTGGCATTAGCATAGAAGATTTTGGTTCAATTTCACAATTGTTTTTGTTTCAGGTGGAACAGGTGCAGAGGGAAATTATGGTTGCCGATCTGAATGATAATTGACAGATGCTGCTGATGTTAGTTTTTGATGACTATCATAGTCTTGTCTTAGATATTTCGTCTCTATGTCATGTATTTCTTTTATTATCAAGGTCATATAACGGCCTATGTTGGTTTTCCCACTATGCCTAGGATGGATGATGTAATGTTCTTGTTTTATCATGTGTAAACTTTTGGTGTATCCCCACTTGGTTGGGCGGATGAGTGAATCCCCACTTGGTTGGGAGATGGATGTATGTATGAGTCTTTGGTGATAGGAAGGTCATTTATGATGTATAGAGTCATGTTCTTTCTTGTAGAACATCTTTTTACAGACCTTGCCTACAGTCAAGGGGAGCATGGACAGCACAACAGAGTAGAGATTTCAGCATGTACTCAGGGGGAGCATAACCCTTTGCACTTGATGACAAAGGGGGAGAATGACTTTGAGTGACTTAGGGTTGCCATCAAGTCCAAAGGGGGATATTGTTGGTATTATAACAGAGGTTTGGCGCTATGACACAGGTGTTGTCCTTGATGGGAACTCACTCAAATGACAGATCACAGTTCAGGCTCTCAGAATGAAGGAAAAAGAGATATACACAGGTTCCTCTTAACCAAGCGCGTATACATGTGGGATCGCATATCAAAAGGCGCAGATACATATGCATGCACTTTCATGTAAGGCAAGGCGCGTACATGTGGGAAAACTTATTTTTTTTTGGTCCATGGTATTTGGACCTATGGTTTTGGACATTGGTATCTCGTCGGAAGTGTTGAATCCATGTATTGGGTCCATGGTATTGATTCTCTATGGTTTTGGACCATGGTATTGGGTAAGGCCTAAGACTATAAAAGGGGAAAGAGATCATTAGGCAAAGGCACTCAAGGATTGAATATCTTATGAAGAGCAAGATCTAGAATACTGGTCATTGTTGCATAGCTGGATCTGAATCAAGGAGGAAACTAAGCGCAAGAAGAAGGATAAGTTCTATTGATGGGTCAAGATCTTAAGGCTTGAAGAAAAGTATCTTTGTGTGATTTTGATCTATTAATTTTGGCACTGACTTGATCTATAAATCTGATGATCTGGGTATTACTGATGTCTGAATATTTGAAAAGGGTAAGATTATCTTTTATAGATCTGTACGGAGGTTCGACACCGAAGCGACACATATACATGCTAGCTAATTAGTTCAAAACAACGTATATGTAGGTTGCCTTAATACAATAGCATATGCATGCAGGTTCTGCATATTGAAGTAGTGCACATCTCATGAAATATGTTTTAGCTACTTCTAGTTATTGTTGCAGTGTTCTGTGTTCAGGATTGGTTTCTGGTTACTATTAATGTATTCTGGTTACAACATTCAAAGAAGCAATTTTTGATTCAGTTTTGAATGAAGCAAAAGAGATTGGTTAATGTAGATGTATTTGACATTTGATTACTGATGGATCCAGTCTGAAAATTTATGAAATGTGGTCCCTGGAAGAAAAGAGAAGGTTGTAGCCTTCTCTAGTAAACACCTATGTACTAGTACATCAGCTAGTACAAGAGCTAAGGGGGTTGTAGCTCCCTCCCAGGAGAAGCTAGAGAACGAGAGAAGATTGTAGTCTTCTGCAAGTAGAAGCCTGCGTACTGGTATAAAACTGCACCAGTACAGAAATATTGTACAAGGAAGTTTTCTTATTAAAAGAAGATAGAGACGAATTGCAGTAGGTGGTTTTCACCCACATTGGGTTTCCACCTTACATCATGGTGTTCATGTGTGCTTCTTGTCTATGATGATATGTTCTATTTTACTGCACCTATTTAATATTCATATGGTTAATGAAGTTCTGATGCACTAACTAAATATCAACATTTAATGGTTAACTGAATCATAAGTTTACTGGATATATGCTAGTTGCATTAGACATAGTTGCGTGTACACGTGGGTTTATTTAACTGAAGTAGCGTATATGAATCTGAGTATCGAAATGAAAAAGTTATTGATTTAGTAATACTAATTCATGCCCCCCTTTCAATATTATTTCCAACACGGATGATCATGAAAAGATGCGTTCACGGACGAATGGATGAGCAAGCATGCAAGATGTGCTCACGGACGTACGAACAGACGAACATGCGCCTTTCATAAACAGATGAGCCTATTAAGCCTTCCAACATGCAAGCAAGGAACAACAAGCCAAAGCTTCATCAAGTGAACCAAAGACCATCGAAGACTCCGTGCACTTTGCCATGCGAAGGTGAAGCTCTGATATGCCATGAAGACATCCATCACCCAACAACACTGTAGCTCAACATACACTCCAACAGCAACATGAATGTACCAGTACTATCATGTTGAGTCATGTCATGAGTCATGTCACCCACATCTCTACTTTGGGCTATGTTATTAATCAATGTAATGGAACGTGGAAGTCCAAGAGACCCTCTTGTTGTACAAAGAGTCATGTAAAGTCAAAAGTTCATGGAAGTCAAATGTTCATGAGGGTACTCGAACAACCACAAGGGTCAGTTTCACCCTTGGCTATAAATACCCCCCTCATTTGTACATGAAAGGAATTTTCACCTCAACACCTCCCACATAGCTAAGGGAGTCTGTAATATTTTCTTTGAGGAGTAAGTAGTGGCTCCAATGCCCCACTCATAGGGCTATTGATGTATGGTGTAATGATGTATCTTGGAACTTTCACTTATTTTAGAACCCTGCTAACAGACCAACAGGTTTTCACACATGTATTGTAACTATTGTAAGATTAATCTTGAACACTTGTAATGCATGTTTCTTTAACCTGTGTTGAACACTTGAATTATTTCACTTGTTGTAATGCATAATCTGTTAATGGAAATGTGTTGTATATGGAGTTAACATTGTCTTGCCCATGGTGGCTATCTCCTCGGACATCAGACAGACCTTTCGCATCAAGCTTGTTGTAACAACTATTGGACTCATTCACACTCATCCATTGAGTGATGTACGTGTTATCTTACCTTGTGTGTTGTGACTGTCATATTTGTGTGGACTGCTCCTCTGGAATTTTTGTACGTCCTATTGTGTTGTGTGTTCCTAGCCGAGTTGGGACTTCATCCCAACCAACCTGGGACTCACTCTCACCCTCTCCCCTTATAGTGAAAGAACCATTGACACAAGTAAACTAGCATTCACTAGGCACGCAAACCTCACTTCTTGAAGGCAAAGAAGACCACTCTCCTATGCTGACAAGCAAGAGTTGAGGCAAATCCTTAAGACAATGGCAATCGGGCCATCATACCGGATGAGACTCCCTCACCAAACGGTGTGAGGTCTAGTTGGGACTTCATACCAGGGTGATCCCCTGAATGTTGGTGGATCCAGCACCGTCAACAGAATTTATGTAACAAATATTGAATTTATTTTTTCAAGATATTTATTTTGTAAATAATTATATAAATACTTCATATTTCAAAGTATTGTAGGTGGGATGTTTGTGAACCATAGGTTGGATCTAGCATACATTTTGTAGTAATATAACAAGAAATTGTAGTTATTATCTTGGGATTCTTGTGGTATACTTCTTTGACAGTGTTTTTCTCTAACATTGATTTTTCCTACCATCTCTATGCTTTCTTGTGATCATCTCATGAGTTTTAAACATAATTCATAAGTTATATGCTTTGTTTTGATGAGAATTTCATGCTAATGTTATTTCCTCTTAACGAATGAATTCATGATTACATTCTCATTCTGATCCTCTACTTTTTCATCTCTGCACCACCACGAAAAATTATTTCTATCACTAGTCATGCCTACCTTGCCCCATTATATCTCTATAATTAATCATTAGAAACCTTAGCCTATTTCCTAGATCTATGAGTTTTATCTAGCAAAACTCTACAACCAAACACCATTGAGCTTAATATCTAGCCTAACATCTGAATTCCCACTCCAGTCCCTTCATTGGCTGTGAGATCCTTGAGAGAGCCCTCTCTAATTTGGTAGGGCCAGCTTCCAGATCTAAAGATTGGTTTGAGGTTACCTCCTTGGATTCCTTTCTCAGCCTTGGGACGCTGAGGAGTGATAACATTTTTGGCGACCATACTGGGGAGAGCGAATAATTTCATATTCCCCAGGAAATATTGTCAAAGTTTAGATTCGATTTACTGATGGTGGACAACAATCAAACACATATGAAGGCTGAATCATTTACCTGGCAACTCCAATCAAATTTCAACCTAATTTGAAGACTCCACTGGAGGATGAACCCTACCAACAGAAACATGAAAAGACAATATGGAAAGATCAAGTATTCAAGTTGGAATTTCATCCAAGACATTATATGCTTTATTATAAATTATTTCTTCTCTTTTCTTGAGAATGTCAAGAAGGTTTTCCAAAGTATACTATATTTGAGAAAAGATCCCAAACCTACATTTGATTCCTTTCCTTTGAATATTGTGAATACAAATTCTCCTTACGCTTTTGATTTTGATCAAGACCCTTCTTCTGAAACTTATGTTGATCATATTCAACTTGATGAGCCTCAAGAGATCAAGAATAATCCCATAGCTTTTGTACATACTCCTATACCTTGTAAAATTCCAGATAGGTACAAGCCTCTCATCTTACCTCCTATACTCCATGATTTCCCTCAATATTATGACAAATCTCTTCCTAGGTTTAATGGGGAATATTGTAACATCACTGCTGAAAATCACATTCAGAGTTTTGAAAATTTTCTTGACCCTTTTGAGATTGAAGAAGATGATGTTAGTGTTAGGATTTTTTCTCTATCTTTGCAAGGTGAAACCAAGAAATGGTTCAAAAAGTTACCAACAACAAGAATTCTCGATTTCCATCAGTTTGTGAAAGTCTTCCTTAACAAATGGGTTATCAAGAGGAATCCTTTTATGATTTTAGAAGAATATAATCATTTGAAAAGACAGTCAGGAGAAGCAGTGCAACACGTTTTAGCTAGGTTTAATCAAGTATACCATTCAATCCTATTGATATCAAACCGCCTCCCAGTTTAGGTCTCTTACACTACTCGGATGCCTTTGATCTGGAAATGGAATTTCAATTGAGAGAAAGGTACCCTACCACACTCGAAGAAATGTAGGACAATGCAATAGATATGGAATCTAATATGTTGGTCAGAAGGTCAAAGTTGAAGGAAGCTGAGAGGGAGAATATAGAGAAGGAGCACCTAGCATCTTCAGAAATGAAGCTTGGCATTTTGGTAAGCACAATGGAAGAAATAATGTGAAGGATCACCATGAGAGATGAAATTTCTATTCAAAAACACCATGACCCACTTATTGCAGAAAAAGAAGTAGTTACTCATCCTAACCATTTGGCTACTAAACCTAGTTACCGTAGATCAGAAAATTATTGTTTTTTGTATTCATTTATGGACAGTCATGAAAATGGATTTGTAGATAAATCTGTGGAGAAGAAATCTTCTGATCTAATGTGCATGCTTGATGACATTCCTTATATTGATGAGTTGCCCAAATATGATCAATAGGATGATGACTATGTTGTCGAAGTCAAGGCTAACTCTTCAAAGCAATCAATGACATGCTTTTGGGAGGAGTAAGTTCAGTTATAGCAACTCGAATATAGTCCTTAGCCTGTGCATATCAATCAAGAAAACAATGAAGAAAATGCAAAAGTTTTCAAAGTAGGTGAAAGGTCTTTGCCCTTATGTTTCGCTTCATTTCAATTTCTGAAAGAGAATTTTCCCAAAGTTAGAAATCAACAGTCTCATCATGTTCATCACAAAGGTCACAAGAAGTCTTGCTTCCTTATCACGACAGTTTTGAGTTGAAGCTCCAGGAAAGCAAGGATGCAGATGAAAATTTGAAACCATGGTATGAAGACTACCTAGAAAGGAAGTGTAACCTATTAGATCCTCCATTTGAAGATCCTTTTATTGATTTGTTGTAGTCATCAAAGGAGGTAATGTTTCATGATTTTCAAGACCCATTAGGTGGTCTTTTGCAAGCATGGGAAAATGTGAATGTTGTTTTTTTTTTTTTTCCAGCATAAGTCTTGGTTTCAGTTTTCATTGTGAGTTGCCTACATGTACATCATTATGTCTGCTTATAGAGGATGTGAGCAGAATTTCAGTGAATGGCCACCTCCTTTTTTGGCTTCATTGGAAATTTTGTATCACTTGAGTGAGTAGGTTATGGATCAATTAGAGTAAGTAGGAGTGTGAATAAGCTTAGCACTTTGAGAAAATTTTCTAGTAACATAGCTTTGGCTTTTAGCAGTAAGTTTTTCAGCATTATTTCATGCTAGAGTAATTTCAGTTTCATTTTTAGTGGTGTACAATTTGATTTTTAGTTTGGGGAGTTTCATGTGGAACCTTATTCAAGTCACCTAGGTTATCAAAAGACACTAACAGTGATGAAGATATTTTACTATTGGCCGAATTTTAAGAGGGATGTAGCAGATTTTGTGGCGATATGTTTTGACTGTCAGTGTGTGAAGGTAGAGAGTAAACATCTAGGTGGACTGCTACAACCGATTTGATTCTAGAGTGGAAATGGGAAGTTATTTCCATGGAATTTATCACAAGGTTTCTGAAGACAGTGAAGGAGCATGATTCCATCATGGTCATTGTGGACAGGTTCATGAAGGTTGCACATTTCATTATGGTGAATTCTACATTCTCAGCTAGAGATGTAGCACATGTATTCATCCGAGATGTGGTTAGACTGCATGGTGTTCTGAAGAAGATTGTGTCAGACATGGATGCCAAGTTCACTTCCAAGTTTTGGAAGGATTTATTTGTAAGTTTGAGCAAAAAGTTTGCCTTCAGCGCAACTTATCATCCGCAGACAGATGGACAGACAGAGAGGGTCAACATGATATTAGAGGACATGTTGAGCATGCATGTGATGCATCAACAGAGGAAGTGGGAAGAGTATATCACTTTGGTAGAGTTCGCATACAACAACAATTATCAGGAATCATTGAGGATGAGTCCTTTTGAGGCATTGTATGGGCTGAGTTGTAATACTCTCATCAATTGGAGTGATCTAGTTAGCAGGGTATTGTTTGGACCAGATATGTTGGTGGACATGGAATAGGAAATGTAGGTGATAAAGAAGGATCTAAAGGCAGCATAGGATAGACAAAAGAGTTATGTAGATAGGAAAAAGTTGTTCAAGGAGTTCTAGGTTGGGGAACAGTTGTACTTGCATGTCAAACCAAAGAAGATCTCATTGTGGATTGGATCATGTGCCAAGTTGGGAACATGGTTTTGTGGACCCTTCTGTATCATTGAGAGGATTGGACTAGTAGCTTATCAACTTGCACTACCTCTAATAGCGAAATTCCATGATGTTTTACAAGTATCATTGCTTAAGAAGTATGTTAAGGATGTTGATCATGTGATTGATTGGTCTATATTGTAGGTGGAACTAGATGGAGAATTCAAGCCGGAGCCTCAGTGTATACTGCAGAAGAAGGTGCTCATGCTCCGAAACCAATAAATTGATGAAGTTAAGGTGCAATGGAAGTACTTTGCGCCAGATGAAGCTACATGTGATATGGGAGATCATATGCAGGCTATGTATCCTTCCTTGTTTGCCAGTTGAGGCAAGGCAGTTTTGGTTTGGTGTTTTAGTGTGATTTTGGGTATATGTTGTGGTATATGTTTTGATGATGTTGGTTTATGTACATATGTATATGGATGTAAATACTACCATGGGATATGTTATAAAGCTCCACTATGTGGTATGTTGTTATGATGTCATGTTATTATGTTGTTATGTTGGTTTGTTTTCCAGCAGGGTGATCATTGCAAATACTCCATCGAGGTAAGTAATAAAGCTCCATCAACATTATATATTTTTCTTACAGTAGTCTTGTGGTTATACGTATTTTCGAACACCAAGGATGGTGCAAATTCTGTAGAAATTTTGAATAATAAACACTTATTCACAGAGATTATCCCGATTATACACTATTGCAGAATACATGCACAATACATAATCTCCTCTATGTTGATCATCAATTTAGCAGCATTAAAAAAAATGAAACATCAATCGCATGCACACATTAACACAGTATGTAATGCAGGGAAAGCATACAACTGAAAACCCCACACTATCTGTATATTATAATGATTGAGAACATGTAACAATACATAGTACAATACTCCTCACAAGTACTCAGTACTATCTCCACCTGTTACACACAAAACTAGCTCAGATCGGAACAAGTCACAAGTTCAAATCTCCTTCGCTGCTTTGTCTGCCTCCACTGCGCAATCCTGCATGAGAATCACGTGAGCACGAGCTACAATTGCCTATATATTGGCCCACACTGCACAGTCCTCATTGGCATAACTCAATGCCATGCATGTGCAAATCCCATGCACAACTGATAGTCACAACTCACCCTTTCACTTACCTCTAACCCCTGTCTCTGTTGAACTGTACATGCACTGAGTTAACTGATGTATTCTTTAGTTTCTTTATGAGTTATTAATTAGTGAATTAATTAACAATCAATTCACACAACTCATCAGTAGTGTATTCTTTAGTTAGACTAATACAACTAGTTCAACCAAGTCAAACTGAACACAACTCCATCAACTCCACAATCAACTCCATAGAACTCACATGCATGAGTTCTAACTAAAGTCCTCCATGCAACAGCTCAACTAACACATAAGAAACCACGTGATTCCTTTTGTCAGCTGCATGTGCCACATTCGTAGCTCAAACTGAAGTGCTCCAAGAGAATAAGATAATGTTTAGAGTCCAAATATTACTAAGGGCTAATAATATTTGATTGTTTCTATTTTTAGCCTGGCAGTCTAAAAATAGACTCTGATCACTCCATTGTGAACCAAAAATAGAAGTCCATCTATTTTTCCCGACATGACCAATCATCCATAAACAACATCCTAAAACTCATAGACCATGATCCTTATGTCTAAAAATAGACTTAGCACCAAAAATAGCCTACGGGCCCACTTAATGAAGGCGACTCCTTTTCACTAAGATCCATCATCTTGTTGCATTTTCAACACTCCCTCTCAATAATATATGGAATATCTGCAACCCCTATCCTGCCTCTGTGTTGTTCTGCATGCAACACATTTGCCCGGTCCACTTGCTCCAACAACACTTGAAACAAAAACACTCCCAACTAACCACACTATTGGGCTACGAACATACCCTGATGCTGAAGCTCTACCTGTTGCTGAAGAGTTCTCCCTCTCTGAAATCTGCACTACTGCAACATCTCCATGCATCTCGCACCATTGCACACCTCTCTATGCCACCTAGCACTGTGAAAAACACTTGTGCCTCTCGCATTGCTGCCGCCTGCTAGCTATGCGTTGTCCTAGGATTCCCTACACTGTCGCTCTCTCTGCCGCTCCATCCACATCTGTCTCTACCCAATCATTCAATTCCTACTACTCCACATCGAGGCTCCCGTAGCAAGGCCTCATCCAAGAGGTTGGGTACCTCAAGGATCTTTCCCCTCCTCCTTGGGATGATCAATCCACATCACCCCACCTCCTACCTAGAGGTATGGCTACATGTGATCCCTCAACCCACCTGGCTTGAAGTTTCACCCTATTGGAGGTCTCTGCATGAGTAGATGTCTCTACTTGATCTCCTCTCAACTTCCCTTGTTGTGGCTGCTCCACAACCTCTTGAAGCTGCTGCACCAATCGTGGCTCCTCAATAATCATCTGAGACTTCTTCTGGCTCTGCATGTTGAGAGGTAATATATGCTCCCTCTCAACCACCAAGTCTCCATCAGTTGCCTCGCTACTCAAGGCTTTGCATGCATCTTGAACCTCAAGAGCATACAGGTTCTTGACCCATGTACCAATCTGCTTCACCTGTCTAGTGATGATGTGTCTAAGGAAAACCTTTTCCTTACTGAAGACTACATCATAGCCTCTATCTTATAGCATTGCTATCGACACCAAGTTTCTCTTTAGTCCTGGTACATACTTGACATCGATCAAGGTAAGGCGAGCTCCATGCTCCCTCTGAAAAATAACCGTGCCTACACTTGAGACACTATACTTCTCATCATTACCCATCGCTATGAGTATCTGGAGATCTTTCTCCTCCAAAGTATTGAACAAACTTTTGTCACCGGTCATGTGGAAAGAAGCTCCACTGTCAAGAAACCAACCACTTCCCACCATGGATGAAACCATGCATGCAAAGAGTGTGAAGTCCAACTCAAACTGTGAAGCAAGTGCCTCACCTTTAGATCCTTCCCCGGATCCCTTCTTGGACTTCTTCTTTGGGCAATTAGTAGCATAATGGCCCAACTCATGAAAACAAAAGCATCTCACCTTCGACTTGTCAACCTTCTTCCCACCATTGGAAGAATTAGATTCGGAAAGAGAACCCTTCTCCTTCCCCTTCTTTGCTTTGGCAACCAAAGCACAATTTTCTTCATCAGATGTCTTTAATGAAGATCCATCCCTGGTGTTCCACCTGATCTCCTCCTGCACAAGATCTGACCAAAGTCTCTCCCATCCTGGCAATTTCTCCCAACCATTGACAAAGTCCTGATAGGAATGCCAACTCTTCGGAAGACAAAGGAGAGCCAAGCTCACCAAGTCCTCATCATCGACAGTCACCCCCACACTTCCCAGCTCATCCCGGCATTGGGTGACATTCATGAGATATTGGGGCATACTGTCTCCATTCTCACACTTAGATGTTTCTAAGTTTATCCTTGAGTGCCATTCCACTAGCTCAAAACTCAACCGCTTCTGATCTAAATTTCGTGAGAACAAAGTATTTCTTGTACAGAGATCGACTTTATGGGCATTCACCGGATATCTTACCTTCCAAAAGAAGGATGAATCCAGAGGCCACCTGGCCCGATTACAGACTCTGCCTGAAGAAATAAAATGTAATCACTTTTTGAATAATAGATCTGATGATCAATCCTCGCTTTGATATCCTGTAGAACTTTTTCTACAAATCAAAGAGCTCTGATACCATGTAGAAATTTTGAATAATAAACACCTATTCACAAAGATTATCCCGATTATACACTATTACGGAATACATGCAGAATACATAATCTCCTCTACATTGATCATCAATTTAGCAGCATTAAAAACAATGAAACATCAATCGCATGCACACATTAACACAGTATGTAACCCGGGGAAAGCATACAGCTGAAAACCCCACACTATATGTATATTATAATGATTGATAACATGTAACAATACATAGTACAATACTCCTCACAAGTACTTAGTACTATCTCCACCTGTTACACACAAAACTAGCTCAGATCCGAACAAGTCACAGGTTTAAATCTCCTCTGCTGCTTTGCCTGCCTCCACTGCGCAATCCTGCATGAGAATCACATGAGAACAAGCTACAATTGCCTAGATATTGGCCCACACTACGCAGTCCTCATTGGCATAACTCAACCGCATACATGTGCAAATCTCATGCACAACTGATAGTCACAACTCACCCTTTCACTTACCTCTAACACCTGTCTCTGTTGAACTGTACATGCACTGAGTTAACTGATGTATTCTTTAGTTTCTTTATGAGTTATTAATTAGTGAATTAATTAAGAATCAATTCACACAAATCATCACTAGTGTATTATTTAGTTAGACTAAATACAAATAGTTCAACCAAGTCAAACTGAACACAACTCCATCAACTCCACAATCAACTCCACAGAACTCACATGCATGAGTTCTAACTGAAGTCCTCCATGCAATAGCTCAACTAATACATAAGAAACCATGTGGTTCCTTCTTTCAGCTGCATGTACCACATCCGTAGCTCAAACTGAAGTGCTCCAAGAGAATAAGATAATGTTTAGAGTCCAAATATTACTAAGGGCTAATAATATTTGATTGTTTCTATTTTTAGCCTGGCAGTCTAAAAATAGACTCTGATCACTCCGCTGTGAACCAAAAATAGAAGTCCATCTATTTTTCCCAACATGACCAATCATCCATAAACAACATCCTGCAACTCATAGACCATGATCCATATTTCTAAAAATAGACATAGTCTAAAAATAGACTTTGCGCCAAAAATAGCTTGTGGGCCCACTTAGTGAAGGCGACTCCTTTTCACTAAGATCCATCATCTTGTTGCATTTTAAACAAATTCGATGTAATAAAAGTATATAAAGGAAAAATAATAACCACAGATGATGAGACACTTATTCCAAGTTGAATTTTGGGAAGAATCCTAGTGATGGGGATCACTTGTGATTGTTTATGGCCAAGGAAATTTGCAAATGCAATGGCTAAGGCTTTGGAAAGGAAAATTGGCATTTTGGCACATTTATTTATGAAAATAATGGAAATTATGAGAAAAGGGAGGGGAAAGGTCATATGCTGCATGTGAGGAGGAAATTAAAGGAAAATAATGGAAAATGAAGAAAATAGAGGCCTCATTCATAAAAAGGCTTCAAAGTATCAATTGGTGACCTTTTGTTAGTTCAGTTTTGGATCTCTCTCATTATTCTCTCTCTCTCATACTCTCCAAGACTTAGAGTTTTCTTGGAGAACTCTTGGTGGGTGTGGCATACTTGGATATTTGGAGCAAGAAGGAGAAAGAAGAGCAAGAAAGCACAAGAAGGCATCATGATCAACAACTACATTAAATTTTATTGCGGGTACAGAGTTGCATGTATGTTTCCTTCACTAGTTTTGGCATGCATGTGGTTTCTTGTTTGTGATTTGTCATTGGCATGGAGGATTGCCTTGATTGATAGTCGATCGCCTAGCTTTGCCATTTCCTAGTTAGCCATGGTGATTATAGGTTTACATTCATTTTTTATTTTTCATTGTTTATCATGTTTCCTTAGCTTGGGTTGAGTTACTAGTCCTAGAAGACTTGGTTGGACAAACACTCTAGAAGCCCTTGGTGGGTTGAGTTACTAGTCTTGGAAGCTTTGGTTGGAAAAACGTTCTGGAAGCCCGACGACAACTGTGGGTTGAGTTACTAGTCCTGGAAGCCTTGGTTGGAACAAACGCTCTGGAAGCCCTATAAGGCTTGGATGGAGAGAAATCTGATGATAGTTTTGTGATGTCCAACCATGAGGTGGAATCACTGTTTGATGGGTTGATGTGGATGGCCTCTGGAAGCCTTGAATGAGTTTTGATTGATGTGTTCTAGGAATTTGCACATTCATGCATGGAATATGGCACAGGGATGAATGGCTGAAGAGATATTTGGCTCAACTATTCTACCGTCGGGTGGAATGTGGAATTCCCATCCTGAGTTTGGATTTTGAACCATTAATGAAAGGTTATTTCTCCTTGTATTTCTATGAGAAATTTGATGAATTGCATGTGGTGCATATGGTTGTAATTTCATGAGTATTTCTACTACTATTATGTTGGTTATGTATGTGTTTTATGACAACATCCATGTGTGGCTTTCATCATGTTTTGTAATTAATGATCAATGCATCTATGACCTAATGGATGGAATGTCAATTGATATGTTGAAGCCTCAATGGTTCTTAGCGATCATTAGCTATGTATGAGACCCCTATTCTTAGAATTGTTAGTTACAATTGTAGATTACGCATTTGTAATATGTTTGACGAAATCCTTGTCATGGCTAGTAGGGGTCCAATCAAGGTCCTGAAAAATTATTCTCTTTAGTACTATCATTTCTATGCCATTTTACTACTCTGAAGAGATGGTTCAATTTTGGCCAGTGACCTGGGCTCTGGGTCTAAAAAATTGGCTCAAATCCCTGAGTCACTGGCATAGTACTGACAATTTGGGTCTTTGGTCACTGGCAGGCAAGCCCGTGAGAGTGGCTTTGGGTTGCTAGTCGCACTCATGCCTATAGCATGGGAGCTACTGAGCCTTAAATTGTCCAAAATCTTAGTGGGACCCCAAGGCAAGATGTTTAAAGTATTGGATTAGTTTTTGAGGGTCTTGTAGCTAATGATTAATGTATGTATGGTGTGTTTCCATCGGTTTGACTTCCTTAACGTGACTTGGGAGGTCGAATCATATCGTAGTGGCCTCTCGTCACATATTTACCTCGGTTGGTCAGTTGCTTCGGTACATGTGGGAGGAGGGTGTTACAAGAATCATCTTGGAGGGAGTTCGGGATCATATTGTCTCGAATCTCCATGGAAAAGAAAATTTGTTCGTGATGTTGAGGGCTCTAATTGAATTTTTCAAGAATAGTAGTGACCATAGGAAGTTGGCACTCAATGATAAAGTTTGAAGTATCAAGATGCAGAAGAATGACACAATTCGTAGTATCTGAGCAAGTTTACATAGTGTCATGATGAACTTGGCGGGGTTGGCATTAATGTCCCTGAAGAAGACTTGGTAATCTTAGCCCTTCTGGGCCTTCATAAGAGTTGGCATAGCTGCCAAGATTAAGTAAATGGGAGGGAGAAAATACCATGTTGGGAGTGCTTATGGTCTGATTTGGTGTAGGAGGAAATAAGGTAGAATACCATATATGGGACTTCATCCAAGGGCGAGGATGAATAGAACTTTGCATTGATTGGAAAGGAAATGAAGGGAAAAGGAAAGAAATCCCAATCCAAACCAGAATCAAATTAAGGGGGCAAGAAGAAAGATTTGTCAAAAATTAAATTCTTCCATTGTCATGGATTCGAGGCACTATGCATGAAATCTCCACACAAGAAGGAAAAAAATAAGACCTCAGGAGTAGAAGCAAGTGAATATTTTTCTTCAAATTTCGAGCTTGAATTTACCCTCATTGCATGCATGGGCAACAAATTGATGGGGAGTGTGCATCGTTTCATATGACGAGAAATATAGATTTTTTCAGCGACCCCGAGGACAAAAATTTGCAGATGAAAATTGATATGGGGGATGACGAAAGGTATAGCATGACCGGGATTAGTACAATCACCTTTTAGAGGGATTCGGGCTCCCACCTCAGGCTCAAGGATGTCATGTTCATTTTGGGCCTAGAGAAAAATTTTGTCTCTGTTGCAGTTTTGGAAGACATGGTTATGATGTGTTCTTTAGCAAAGGAAAGGCATTCCTCAGACACATAGCCACAATATTGGTGAAGCAGGCCGAGGTTTGTGTGAAGAACCTATACAAGTTAGAGGTGGAGGATTGTGCTACATTGAGCACAAAGGTAGAGAAGGTGCATATTTGTGATGTCGGTGAACTTTGACATAGAAGACTTGGCCATTTGAGTCACGACGCTTTGAAGATCAGGTAAGAGATAACCACAAGCCTCCCCAAAAGAGCACTTGAGAAGCAGGATGTATGAAAATGATGTACTTTGGGGAAGTACACAAAATCCACATTCCATGATCGAGACAACAAAGCACATGTAGTCCTTGAAAGGGTCCACTCTGATGTCTGTGGACCTTTCTTGACAACCTCCATTTCTAGGCACATATATTTTGTCATTTTTATTGATGACTTCTCATGGAAGTGTTAGATCTTCTTCGTGTGGAAGAAAGATGTTAAATTCTCCAAGTTTGTATAATTCAAGGCACTAGTTGAGAAATAAATTAGTAGTAAGGTGAAGGCTCTCAGGAGAAATAATGGAGGTGAGTACGTGTTGAATGAGTTTAAAAATCTCTATGCAAAAGAAGGAATTCAACGAGAGTTGACAGAAGCCCACAACCCGCAATAGAATGGGGTGGTTGAGAGTAAGAATCGTAGCATTATGGGAGTAGAGAGGGTGATTTTGCATGATCAAGGCCTACCTTTGCACTTGTGGGCCAAGGCATGCAACACAATAGTCTATTTGTAGAACTGGAGTCCTCATCATATTCTTGGCATGATTAAACCAAAGGAGGCTTTCTCGGGGAGAAATTTAGATGTGTCACACTTCAAGATTTTTGGAGCCTCTATTTACTTCCATGTCTCTAAAGAATCAAGGAAGAAGCTAGAGACGACAACAAAATTGGGGATATTTTTGGGTTAGATAGAAACTCCTAACAAGTATTGTGTGTACTTTACATCGTTCAGAATGATAGTTGTGTGAAGGGATGTAAAATATGATGAAGATAAAGCCACGTGGTGCTCTCTTGAGAGGGAGCTTCAAATCCCACTAAAAGAGGATCTTTTAGATCCAAAGGAGGAATCTCAAGAAGTTATGGGTCAACCACAAGTTGAGGAGGAGAGAGTGGAGACAACCACTCAAGCAGAACCATCCAGAGAAGGCAAAAAAAGGACCACGGAAGCTGAGATACTTATGAAGGATGCGAGGGAGAATGTTGGTTCTCCTTCAAATCAACATAGAAAGAGAAGGTCACCAGATCGATAGACTCACTACATGGATCTAATTACTGAGCTTGTAGAGACTAATCCATCATCTTTCTAGGAAGTAGTAGAGAAAATTGTATGGGTTGAGGCAATGGTGGAGGAATACAAATCCATTGTATAGAATAGTGTTTGGGAAATGATTCGAAGACCAGCAGATAAATCAGTTATGGGTTCGAGATGGATCTTTAAGCTTAATCATGTAGCAGATGAAAACATAGAAAAGTACAAGGCCATATTTGTGTCCAAGGGGTACTCTCTAGCTGAGGAGATTTACTATGAGGAGACCTTTGATACTGTAGCACGTACTCATCCATTAGATCAATTCTTGCTCTGGTTGCATAAATGGGGTGGAAGATCCACTAGATGCATGTAAAAACAACAATCCTCAATGGAGTTATTGATGAGGTATATGATGAGCCCCAATTTTGGTACAATTTGGGCTCATTTTGGCCTATTCTACTTGCTCAAACCATTCATTTTTTATTGCTTATGCATGCATTTCTTAGTTTATTCATGTTGTTTGTAGGAAGAAGGGTAGGCACTCTCTCTACGTGACTGATGCATTTTGATTCCAGGTTTTGGCATTAAAAGGGAGCAAAAGACAACGAAAAAGGAGTTAAGGAGACAATGAGGTGGCACTGCGGGTTTTGGGAGAAGATGTCCACGGTTCTAGGGACATCCCTCGTGATTCCCATCAAGAACTCCGAGCTCTAATCCATCTCCCCTCCGAGCTTAAAAAATGGCCAGCTGTTCTACAGGAACAGCAGTTATAAACTGCTCTACAGGAACAGCAATTATGACCATCCTACAGGATCAGCAGTTAAACTCTAGTTGGACAGCCGAGCTCCTAAAATGTAGGACACTTGTTGGATCATCGTTTTTGTATAAGTATGAAGGCTTTAGCCTTAGATAGGTTGTTGAAACTCTCGTATTGCTATTGTAATTTTGGAGCACAGTTCAGTTTTCGTTCCTTTTTGTAAGCCAATTTGGCATGATATCAGTTATGAATAAAGAAGGCAGTTTGTGATCTAGTTCTGAGTTTTTCTCAAGGAGACTATAGCTCTCAGGTTAGGGCCCAACCTGAGAGCCATAGATCCCCTCTGCTGTAGTGTTGTTTCCATTTCATTTCAGCACTGTGAGCTTTCCACTTACACATGCAATTCGAATTACAGGTTGTTAAGTTGGTCTTTCTCATGAGTTAGATAGGATTTGCTTATGGTGAGTTTGTTTACAGTTGTTTAGTGTAGCAGAGGATAGATATAGTCCATTGGAGCTCCAACAAAAAGGTTGTTCAGGCTCACTGCCGTCTCATTTGGGATTGGAGTGAAGTCCATGATTAACCACCAAAAATACGCATTTCTTTATTCCATGATTGCTGCCAACACAGTCACGTTAAGTTAGCTGCTTCTACATGATTCACACCTGCACCACACTTCCTTACCACAGCTTCATGCACGTTCTCTTTCACATTTAGATTGCTGCTCATCGAATTTACAAGCACACGTAGTTTAGGTTGATGCATTTTTGGTTAAGTGACAGTCATAAGCATTTGTTTCACTTACACTGCTCTCTCTCGTCCCATCACTTTGTCCTCCATCCTGATCACGCATGCAGACATCTCTTTGACCCCTGCTCCGCTCTGTTATCTCCCAAAGTCTTTCACTCCTCACGTACTTCCATTCTCTAGCCCTTTCATTGACCTAGCCCTCTATCTTCCAACCTACTCCTTACATTCACTCCCTATCCTGTTCCTCCACTTCTACAGCCATCACCAGCCTCATTCCTACCTTACACATCTTCCCCTACCATTCCATTACTCCTCCATCACTCCAAACACTCACAGTAGGTCCTCTGTAGCCATTTGTAGACATCCTGTAGAAAACAGAGTATCCTGTAGGATTCTCCACAGCCATCCTGTAGGAGGCCACTCTCTCGGTTGCTGAGCATCTGAATGTGAGGAACCTCTGTGGATGGGTGCTAAGGATCCCTAGGGACCTCTTCTAGCCTCCCCAACCTATCCCACGCTTTCCTTCCTTCTCCATCCCATCTGCACAACCAAACCCTAGTTAGCACAAGATCACCATCATCCCACACACTTAACAGAAAATACAAAAACATAACTTTCATGATGCAAGTAGTTTAGAACGATGCATTTTCATTTATCAGAGGTAGTGACAGCATTGGTAGAAGCTTCATTCACATTTCTTGCATTGTAGAGGTTAGACTAGTTAAATTAGGGTTTCCTAGGTTTACATGCTTTGATTTGCTTTCAGTTCATTTTTGTCAAGTAGAGTAGCTTTCCTTTGAGATTAGCTTTCGTCCATCAATTAGCAAGCTTCTTCTGAGAGCCTATAGAAGTTGGCTTGAGCCCTAGCGGACTTGTGCCATCTGACCAAGTGACAGCTGCGACAAGAGCTAGTACTTGTGCATATAGCACCGTCGCTTCCAAGTTTGTACGAACTACCGGGTTGATAAAATGAGAGACAGGAAGCCCCAGGAGTTGTAGCATTATTGCTACAATACTGGAGCTCACCATCCTCTTTGGCGCCGTTGCCGGGGAAGCATCAGAGTATTAGTAATTGTTGCTTTTCTTCTACTTCCATACTCTTACTTCTGCTCAGTAGTTTACTTCATTTCCCTTTTTGCAAAAGTAGCTTAATATTTCTTGCTTTCCTAGATTAATATTTCCTGCTTTCCTAGATTAATATTTCTTGCTTTCCTAGATTAATATTTCTTGCTTTCCTAGATTAGCATTTCCTGCTTTCCTAGATTAATATTTCTTGCTTTCCTAGATTAATATTTCTTGCTTTCCTAGATTAATATTTCTTGCTTTCCTAGATTAGCTTTCCAATTTTGCAATTTCATTTGAGCAATATAGCTAGTTGTAGATCACTTTGTTTCAGTTTTGCAGGTCCCAAAGAAAAAGCAAAAGCACTCAAAACAAAAGAAAGAAAAGTCCTTTCCATTTCATGCCTCGTAGGAACCGTGATAGATCAGGCAAATTCCTACCAAACACCCCCACCACATCACTGAGTCACCCTTCACTCTTCTTTGGTGACCGTGACCCAGAGGAACCTATAGGTGAACATCCGAAGATATACCAAGACCCTATAGAAGAAGAAGAGTTAGAGACCACTCCATCTGTAGCTATGGCTGACAATAGAGAAGATGAGAGAATAGAAGGAGCTTTCCCCATCCGAGAGACCAATGGGGAAATGAAAATGAAAAACATTAGCCCCTCTGCTTTGCCTCACTTCCATGGACTGACCACTGAGGATCCTGATACCTTTTTGTTTGAGTTTGCTGTCCTTTGTAGAACCTATGACTATACTGAAGATGAGCAAAAGTTGAAGCTTTTCCCTTCTACTCTTAAGGATGCAGCCCTACGCTGGTTCATGGGATTACCTGGGAATAGCATAGCTACTTGGGCTCAGATGCAGCAAGCCTTCAATACCAAGTATAGGGATTATTGTAGGTCCAAGGAAACTAAGGGAGAGATCTTTCGAATGACCATGGGCAATGATGAGTCTTTAAAGGATTATGAGGAGAGGTTCCAACTTAGCTATAAACGGGCCAGGTGCACGCTTGACCCTGAATCCCTCAAGTTTGTTCTACTCCGAGGAATCCCTGAAGATCTCTTAGACACCCTTCACATGTTAGCTGGGGGGGAAATTTACCAACTGCCTTACGAGGACATCAAGACTGTGTTCCGAAATCATTCTAGGGCAGCTAGGAAAAGAGGTAGAGGAAATCTCCTCTCCACTGGTGTCCCTTTCTCCAAACATGAGTTTACAAACCAATTAGAAGATCTTAAGAGTGAGGTGAGACAGACCATTGCCATGCAGCTGGACACATTCAGGATCCAGCAGAAGAAAGAAGAAGCTGAGAGAGCCTTGGCTATCTTCTGTCCTAGGTGCACCAGAAGACACCCTAAGAACAAATGTCCATTGCATTCGGTTGAAGTCTGTTTCGTTTGTGAGGAGGACCACCCAACAAATCAGTGTCCAACCTTACCTGGATTTAAGGCCATGTACCAAGGGACTGAAGCCCCCACTGAACCTCTCTACTTCATCAACCAACGGAGGCCTCAAGGATCTAGACCTTATCAACAGGGGATGCAAGGGGCATCTCAAGCTTATTACAACCCCAACCAATCGACTCCTATGCCTTCCTGGGGTCCCCCTGCTCATCCTTCTTGGTCCATGCCTCCTCCATGGTCTTATCCACCTCAGTATCCTACTCAACCTCCCTCTCATCCATATCACTCACATACCCAGTCGCAGCCTCAATGGAGTGCTCCTCAGTCGGGGTGGAGGCCCCAATACAACACTCCTCCTGCCATTTTGCCTCCACCACCAGTTCAACCTCAGCCTTTACCTCCTGCTCCTCCTAGGCAACCTCAGATGCCTGCTCAACCGAACCCGAACCCCAACAATAGACAAGCTCAGCAGGTATATACTGGGGAGACCTCATGCCCTACCTATGCTGTGGAGATCCAGGAGATCAATCTTAGATCTGGAAAGACTCTTCCAGATCGCCAACCTCCTCCCCCAGAGGATGAGGAAAACCACTAGGAGAGTGAACCAAAGCCTATTCCTCCACTTCTACAGCCATCACCAGCCTCATTCCTACCTTACACATCTTCCCCTACCATTCCATTACTCCTCCATCACTCCAAACACTCACGGTAGGTCATCCTGTAGCCATTTGTAGACATCCTGTAGAAAACAGAGTATCCTGTAGGATCCTCCACAGCCATCCTGTAGGAGGCCACTCTCTCGGTTGCTGAGCATCTGAATGCGAGGAACCTCTGTGGATGGATGCTAAGGATCCCTAGGGACCTCTCTTAGCCTCCCCAACCTATCCCACGCTTTCCTTCCTTCTCCATCCCATCTGCACAACCAAACCCTAGTTAGCACAAGATCACCATCATCCCACACACTTAACAGAAAATACAAAAACATAACTTTCATGATGCAAGTAGTTTAGAACGATGCATTTTCATTTATCAGAGGTAGTGACAGCATTGGTAGAAGCTTCATTCACATTTCTTGCATTGTAGAGGTTAGACTAGTTAAATTAGGGTTTCCTAGGTTTACATGCTTTGATTTGCTTGCAGTTCATTTTTGTCAAGTAAAGTAGCTTTCCTTTGAGATTAGCTTTTGTCCATCGATTAGCAAGCTTCTTCTGAGAGCCTATAGAAGTTGGCTTGAGCCCTAGCGGACTTGTGCCAGCTGACCAAGTGACAGTTGCGACAAGAGCTAGTACTTGTGCATATAGCACCGTCGCTTCCAAGTTTGTACGAACTACCAGGTTGATAAAATGAGAGACAGGAAGCCCCAGGAGTTGTAGCATTATTGCTACAATACTGGAGCTCACCAGTATACATAGAGCAACCATAATTTTTTCAGACTTTTGATCTAGAATATCATGTGTATAGACTCAGGTGAGCATTGTACGGTCTCATGCAAGCACCCCACGCTTGGTACACCAAGATCGATAACTATCGCACTAGTTTGGGCTTCACCAAAAGTGAAGTGGATGAAAACATCTATCATATTTTGGTAGAAGGTAAACTGTTGATTATTATATTATATGTTGATGACTTGATTTTAACTGGCAATGAGCAGGTGATTAGATCTTGCAAGGAGGACCTTGCAAGAGAGTTTGAAATGAAGGACATGGGTCTCATGTAGTACTTCCTCGGATTGGAAGTATGGAAAAGTGATGGGGAATTGTTTGTCTCTCAGGGAAGGTATGCCAAAAAGATACTTCAGAGGTTCTGCATGGATAGTTTCAAACCCATGGAGGCACCTCTATACCAACTATAGGAGAGAGGATGCCACTTTAGGTGAGGAAGTGGAAGCTACTATTTACTGCCAGTTCGTGAGTTCACTAATGTATCCTGTGAACACATAACCATATATGTACTATGTAGTCAACCAATTAATCCAAGCCATGGTTAGGCAAACCGACCTATTTTAGAGGGAAGCTAAGCATGTTCTACGGTACCTTAGAAGAACTACCTAGTTTGGACTATGGTACAAATAAACAGAGGGAGTGAAGTTATGTGGATTCATAGATGCAGATTGGGTGGGAAGTCCATTAGACTGATAGAGTACACCAGGTGGAATTTTTATTGCTAGGTCCATGACGGTTTCATGGTACAGTAGGAAGCAAAGATCTATGGCAATTAGCTCAACAGAAGAAAAATACATGGCTATCAATCAAGCAGAATGTGAGGAAATCTAGATGAGAAAGATACTTGTTGCATTGTTTGGTTAGATGATGGATCCAACTGTGATCTACTATGATAATAATATTTGCATCAAGCTCTCTGAACATCCTATTTTTTCATGATCGATCCAAGCATATAGATATATGGTATCACCATTTGCGGGACTGTGTCCAGAGGAGGATAATGATGTTGCAGTACATTCCAATAGAGGAACAAGATGCTAACATTTTGACAAATGCCTTGTCAAGAGGGAAGTTCGAGTTCCACAGTTGTAGGATAGGGGTGGTCGATAATCACTTTCTTGCTAAGAGGGAGTGTTGAAAAATGCAACAAGAAATTCTCAATTTGATTTTTTCCTTGATTAAATTGAGAAAAATCGAATTTCCAAATCAGTAGACAACTTGGATGATAACTTGTGTGAAATGGCTTGTGTCCCCTGGTTTACTCAGTAAATTCAAGTTGGAGGAGTTAGAGTTCAATTCTGCATGTGTGATTGATAATTTGTAGCAATCAAGGTCAGTTATCTCAAGTTGTTTTCAGTTAAACTAGTTCTAACTTTTGGAGGAACTAGTGGAAGGTTAGTTAAGCAGTGGGACTTCAATCAAACTCAGTGACCATCCAGTTAATTGATCGATCAACCTAAAATATCTAGTGCCTGTAGAGAATTTGAGTTACCCAGTTGAGTTGGAGAATCCAAGATGGTGTAACATCAATTGTAGACTAGTTTTGAGTGTAAAGTTGTTACATGTTGTTAGATGATCAACCTAAATGAATTGCACAATTTAATTGAGGGAATTTCCTAAATAATAGGGGCCAATTCCTAAAGAAACAATGCAAGTAAATAGGAGCTCAAGCCAAGGGAAAAATTGACTAAGTTTGGGTCAGAGGCCTTCAGTGAGTAGAGAGATAGGTTGTGCACTTGCAGTGTGAGCTCAGTTGAGCAAAGAAATTTTATTACATCTCTATCTCATTTGATTGATGCAAGAGCCACTAGGGTTTTTTACCTATTTCTTTCCCAAATAAAATAATTGTTGCATGTGTGTTATTCCTTCTTTCTTTTCTAAATTTTTTGTTTAAAATTGTGAAATAATGTTCACAAAGTAGTAGTGTAGACCCGTGTCTCGTGATTTTGATTAAACCTTCATGAGCAATTGCAAATATACAACCTAATTTCTATAAGATTGACTCAAATATCAAGTGTAGACACTAGTTGGATGTAAA
Organism: Pinus tabuliformis; assembly: GCA_031772625.1. NCBI lineage: Eukaryota > Viridiplantae > Streptophyta > Pinopsida > Pinales > Pinaceae > Pinus > Pinus tabuliformis. Next base: position 420,580,706 of record CM062811.1, read on the forward strand.
ATTGAATTCCACATCCAACGAGTGCCCCTTCTTCATACTTTTAAGTAGTCTCGCATCGAAAAAAAATGAAAATACATGGAAAAATTGTGTAATTATGTTACACACTTTATCCATGTATTTTCATTATTTTTCGATGTAGGTATACTCAAAAGTATGCAAAGGGGGTACTTGTTGAATGTGGAATTCAATTCAGCATCCAACGGATATCTACATTTGACATTTCAGTCATCCTATAAGGAGATAAGCCAAAAATTCAATAAAAAAACTTAGTTTATTTTTTTCCTTAAAATATTATAACTATTATTTTATTACTTTTCTTAGGAGGCCCATTTTAGACCCCAAAATTGCCACAATTAGCATATATGTATTTGACATAAATCTTGGAGCTATTACAACAAAGCTCAAGATAATAATCATTGATCCTAACCACCCAATGTAAGCTCTATATATATATATATATATATACACACACATTAATTTAATTTTTTAAATATAGTTTAGCTAAATGTATAATTAACATATAAAAAGTCAATATGGAATAAAACCTTTAACCCTTAAAATTTTATAAGTTATACAATTACTTCATAATTGTTTTTTACTTGTAAAAATACCCTTACAAATATACTTTTAGTTCATTTTTTTCTCTAATAAATAAAAAACCTACAACAATTCATGTTGAATGAGCATAATCGTTAAAAAGATGTGTTTCCTTGTAGGAGGTCAAAGGTTCAAATCTAAACGAGGTAAGAGTACACCTTTATATGTACTTTAACAATCAAATTATTATCATACAACTATTTGATATGAACAACATGAAAGTTGTGATTTAACACTAGCATTAACCTATCAAACTTGGTAACACATTTTCTTTCATTAAAAAACATTCTTTTGACTTCTTATCACTTCCAAAACATACTACATTTTTGAAAGTAAACTTTCCATATTAAAACATATAACATTTTCCAAACTTATAAGCTTTCATTATAAAATTAACCTTTCATCTAATTAAAAACCACACTTATTATAGACTTGTAACACTTATTATAGACTTGTAACATTTGTATAACAGCTATCAAATTCATGAATAATTTCAAAGCTATCCATTCAAATTCAATAAATTATTTGTGCCACCCTAATTTAAATAGTTTTATTATTTAAAGTATTTCATACTTAAATATATTTAATTAATTATTATTTTTTATTTCTATTTAAAAAAATAATCATGATTAGGGTAATTTTATTTTCATAAAATATATATATATATATATATATATATATATACACTCGTCCATTGGCAAAAGAAAGATTATCATTTTCTCCTAATTTATAAAATATAATTTAAATTTAATTTTATAAAATAAAATACTAAGCTTTATTGTAATAGTTTGGAAGTTAGATAAATACAATTTGTGTGGTTTCTTTCCCAATGAGAATCACAAAAGTCCAATGTATATTGTTATTATTTTAATTATCGTTTCCAACATAGTTACCAAGTTCTGCTGTAAAAGAATTCAGAAAAATCTCCTTTCATGAATCAACAAAGTAACGAGGGTATTATAGATCTGTTTTGCTATTCTCAGTAGCTAGGCTCAACAAAGGGCAGGATGCTCCCAAACAACTTATAACTTTTTTTTTTAAATGATGAGCAAGCATCCATCCACTGTTTTAGGAAGATTTACAATACAATTTTTTCATTAAAACATTAGAACCTCTGTATTAAGAAATTACATAGATGTTATGTTTTTTTTAACTTTTTAAATTTTGAAATATATATATATATATTATTGGCATAATTTAATTGGATAATAGTAATTGGTTAGTTGAAAATAATCATTATTATAATGATGATAGTTTGTTTGGAATTCAATTTTAAAAAGTTTATTTTTTTTGTTATCCATTACAAAGAAATATTTATTGTTAAATAAACTTGGATTGAAAAAAAAACAATAATTGACATATAAATTTTTTGGTATATGAAAATCACTTAAAACCTGATTTCTAAATTTTTATCTAGTCTCTCATTTTTTATATTACACTTAAGTTCTAAAATTTTGTAATTCATATTTTTAGATTTTACTTACATATTTTCCTGCATTCTATTTTTCAATTTTGAAGTTATCTTAAATAAACTTAAATGATTAATATTGAAAATAAGAAAAGTATCCTAAAATATCCATTTCAATTTATTTTAAATTTCTATTAAAAAAAATAATAATATATTAATTTTTATAAGATATATACTCTCAAATTTTTCATATTGGATTTTATGGTTTCCATGGTTTCCAGATCTTTTAGCACAGATACCTAGATTCCCTGAAAAGTTGTGCCTGTAACCTCATTAAAAATTGAATCTGGAACGGGCCCAGTTAACTTATTGTTGGATAAGTCAAGAAAAGTGAGCTTCAGTGCACCGAGACTGTCTGGAAGAGAATTAGATAGTTTAGTTTGTTGTTTGAAATATTCAAGGAGTTTAGATCAGGAATATATCCCAGTGACTGTAGAATTGATCCTTGCAAATTATTTTCTGCAAGATTAGTAACAGCAAAAGAAGCACCGCAACCAACTTCATTAGGAATGGATCCCTCCAACACATTCTTCTGCAGATTCAGAGCACCCAATTGCTTCAAGCTGTCAAATTCCTTTGGTATTGGACCGGAAAAGTGATTATTGCCTTCTTCAAGTTTGACTAATAGCTTCGCCATGCCAACCTTGGGTACCAGAATCCCGGAGAATTGACTACTCTGAATACGCATTTCCAATCTCATAATCAATTCCACCAACAAAATTATTGAAGCTTACATCAATAATTTTAGCATTGAGCAGTCCCCAAATTCTTTCGGACACCTCACCATTCAGATTCTTGTTTTTAACTCTAAAACGCACCAAAGTTTTGCATTCTTCATAAGTTTCAGGCAGCTCTCCTGTAAAAGAGTTATAGACAACCAGAAAATATTGCAGATTTCCTCCTCTGCACATATCTCTTGGCAGCGCGCCATTAAACTGGTTTCAGTGACAGTGAGCAAGTTAAACTAGGATGGACTGCCAACTTCATGTGGTAGTTGAATAGTCAAATTGTTTTTATAAAAACCTTCAAAATATGGTAACTCCCCAATGCTTCAGGAATCTGGCCTGTTGGTTCGTGTTGGCCTCAAAGGAAACAAGGTTTATCAGATTACCACTTTCCTCTCGAATGTTTCCACTAAGCGTGTTCTTTGATGCATCAAAATATTTTAGAAATGTAAGATTACCCAGCTCTCGAGGTATATTCCACTAAGATTGTTACTATAGAGCTCCAGTTGGTAATGTTTACAGAGTTTGGAAATTTCCCTTGGAATAGATCCATGGAGGTTATTGGTAGAGAGATCCAGTAGGCCCAAATTTGTAAAATTTAAAATTAAACTCAGAATCTCTCCCACCAGATTATAGGAAGCTCGGTATAAATAATTGAGTTTATTCAAATTCATAAGCTCTTGAGGTATTTTGCCTGGGTGGCATGGATTATTTGCCAGGCTCAGAGAGGTCAATTCTGGTAAATTTCCTACAGATGCAGGGAAACAGTGAAGTTTTTCAATGTCAAATCTAGAATTTGCAAGGATTTCAATGGAGGGAAGTCTGGCAAAGTACCAGATAGATAATTATTGGAAAGATTCAAGTACTCGAGTTTGCTACAATTCATGAGAGTTTGTGGAAGATTCCCTGATGTTGAAATAATAATTTCAACTGCAACACTGTCTGGAATCTGCCATGGCAACAGCGATTGCAAACAACATTTATTTCCGAAAATCGCCTATTCTCCATCGCACTGCCTTTCTCGCAATGGTGGTATTTTCTCAAATGGCTCCGATCACATTCACTTCCTAACATGTGTCCACAGCAACTTTTCCAAAATAGTTTTCCATCAAAGCGTAAACTTCAGAAGAAATGGGCCGCGCGATATGGTGGACAACCGTCGGATTAAATCAACGGTTGATACAAGCCTGCAACAATGAACTTGCGTGAAGTGAAAGTTTTGTTTTGACCGCCAGTTTCTCCGTAAAAGTAATTAATGTAAATTTAATGTGATAGGTAAAAGTTGGTAAAGTTTTTTAAGTTTATTTTTTTTCTAACTCATGGGAAGTATGGGCATAAAAAAAAATGCATTGTTATGTTTTATTGTGTGGTTGTTCATTGCATATGTAATGAAAAGTAAAACTCGCAACAGCTAAGGTGAAGGAGAATTTTTCCAGCAAGTTGGAAGTAATGCACACAGCACTGTGAAGGTAAGGGAAATGTTTTGTTGAGAGAACATATATGCAATGTAATGAAAAATAGATGCAGTAGCGTAAATGGGATTTTTGTGTTGTTCGTTGAAACAAAAGAGAATGCGCAGTAGCGCAATTGTAAGGTAATTATTTTTTTTGTAGTTGCATATGAAATGCAATAGAATCAGCAAGTGAATGTAAGATATTTTTACAGCAGTAAATGTAAGTTTTATTTTTACACACAGTAGTGTAAAAATTTTTAGCTGAGACAGAGTAAAGTTTGCAAGGAGACAAAGCAATTTTTTTTGTGAGGAACCAAAGTGTTTTTGTGTAGATCCCTCTGTGAGAGGAAGAAGTTTGTAACATGCAGTCTTTCATTAATGAATACAAAAAGTTTTTATGTGTGTTTAAAAACTCTGTTCTTCTTTAGCAAACAATTTTTGCTTCCCTGTGCTAAGATCCTGTGCAAAAACAGAGCATTTTCTCTGTTCAGAATTTTGTTTGAAATTACCAGAAATTTCCGACATGGTAATCAGAGCTTGTCCAGGCTCTTTGAAGGTGTCAAAGAAGTTGAAGGAAGGGCTTCTTGTTGCAGGAGCTTCTCCAACAGAGTGAAGACTCAGTCAAAAATCCAAGGTATTTCTCAAGCTAGTTTTCTGTGTTGTTGTTGAAGACAGTTAGTTATTTTAATACACAGTCAAGTGTTTTGAAGCATAGTTAACAGTGCAAGAATGGTTGGAGCCAGCACTAGCATGGGTATCTTTAATACTCAGCTTCCACAGTTTAATGAGAAAAGCTATGACTATTGGGCAATAACCATGAACGCTTTGCTTGCCTCACAAGATTTATGGGAATTTGTTGAAGATGGTTTTGAAGAACCAACAGATGAAGATGAGTTTAATAACTTGACACAGGCAGAGAAAGATCTATTGAAGAGCTATAAAGAAGAAGGATTCTAAAGGCCTCTTATTTTTGTATCAAGCAGTGCATGAGAGTGTGTTTCCAAGGATAGTAGCAACTAAGACATCCAAAGAAGCATGGCAAACTCTCAAGATAGTCTATCAAGGCATGGAGAAAGTTAAGACAGCAAAACTACAGTTGTTGAGGAGAGATTTTCAGAATCTTTGCATGAAGGAGTCAGATAATATTGACTCATTCTTCACACAAGCGATTGCTCTGGTCACACAGATAAGGTCTCATGGAGATATTCTTGAAGAAAGGAGGATTGTGGAGAAACTATTGAGGGTCCTACCCTCAAAGTTCGATGTGATTGTCACCATCATAGAAGAGACAAAGGATCTCACAAACTTCACAGTTGATGAACTACATGCATCACTGATAACACATGAGCAGAGATTGAGTAGAAATGAAAATTCATCTCTAGAGCATGCCTTCAAGACCTAAATGTCCTTTAGAAGAGGAAGAGGTCAAGGCATAGGAAACAAGAAAGGAAGAGGCAGAAGCCAAAACAGAGGTGGAATAAACAGTCCAGCAAATGCTCAAGGAAGAGGCAGCAATCCAAATCAGAACCAAGGCCAAGGCAGCACCCAACAAAGCGGACAACATCATGCTCAAGGACAAAGGTATGAAAAATCCAATGTCCAATGTTATTATTGTAAAAAATATGGGCATTATGCAAATGAATGTAACAAGAAGCATCATGACATGAATAACAGAACTAGTGCAAATTTCACTAGAGAAAATATCAGCCAAAGTAATTTGTTTTTAACTTGTAATATGGTTGAAGAAAAGAGTGAAGATGTATGGTTTCTAGACTCTGGTTGCAGTAACCATATGACAGGAAACATAGCCCTGTTTTCTATGTTAGATCAGAGTGTGAAGTCACAAGTCACACTAGGGACTGATAATAAAGTTTCTGTTATGGGAAAAGGAGAAGTAAAAGTTTTAACAAAGAAAGGTGAAAAGAAAACCATAGCAGATGTTTATTATGTTCCTGGAATGAAATGTAACCTCTTAAGTATTGGACAGCTTGTTCAAAAGGGGTACAATGTTTTCTTTGTGAATGATGTATGCACCATCATGGATAGAGCACCCAGCAAACAATGTATTACTGAAGTGAAGATGACAAGGAACAGGATGTTCCTCACGATGAAGGCAGATTTGAAAAATAAAGAAGTAATTGCAGCGGTGACTCAAGAGGCTTTCCAAAGAGAACCAAAAGATGAAAATTGGTTGTGGCACTTGAGATTTGGACATCTCAACTTTGGAGGTCTTAACTTGTTGAATAGGAAAGGAATGGTAAGAGGATTACCATTGATAGAGAAACCAGACAGCCTTTGTGAAGGTTGTATCTTGGGGAAACAACACAGAGAAATTTTTCCATCTGAGAAAAGCATAAGGGAAAAAGCACCCTTAGAGATTGTCCACTCAGATTTATGTGGACCGATGAAAACTCCATCACTAGCAGGCAACCACTATATTCTAACATTTATTGATGATTTTACTAGAAAAACTTGGGTTTGCTTCCTGAAGAACAAAAGTGAAGTGTTTGAAAGATTTGCAATTTCAAGGCACTGGTAGAAAACCAAAGCGGGCTGCATATCAAAGTTCTAAGAACTGATAGAGGAGGTGAGTATATCTCCAAGGAATTTCTACGTTTTTGTAAAGAAAATGGAATTCATAAGCAGTTTATAGCTAGGTACACTCCGCAGCAAAATGGAGTTGTTGAAAGGAAGAACAGGACAATCATGGATATGGTGAGGAGTATGTTAAAGGAAAAGCATTGGCCAAATGATTATTAGGCTGAAGCTTTACAGTGTGCAGCGTACATTTTGAATAGATGCCCTACAAAAGCAGTCATGAACAGAGTGCCGGAAGAAGCATGGAGTGGAACAAAGCAAAGAGTCACCCACATGAAAGTTTTTGGATGTGTGGCTTATGCACACATTCCAGATCAGCTAAGGAATAAATTGGACAGCAAAGGGGAGAAATGTATTTTCACTGGATACAATGAGGAATCCAAAGCTTACAGGTTGTATAACCCATCCACCAATAAGCTCATTGTGAGTAGAGATGTTCAGTTCATTGAGGAGGAAGCTTGGTATGGAAGCATAGAGAAAACAGTGAATGTTAAAATCTCTTTGTCACATAATGAACATGATGAGGAGATGGCTGAAATACATCCCCAAACAACAGCACCAACACAAGGACATCAATGGACACCCTTGAGGAGAAATGAAAGTGCTTCTCCAAGCACACCACAAGGAAGACATTCAAGTGCTTCTTCAATCACTTGTACACCAAATGAAGGAGGTAAGAAGTTCAAAAATTTAAGTGAGATTTATGAACAAGAGGCAGCCAATGAAGGTATGAATTCTTTGTTTGCATTGTATTGTCATGTTGATGACCCTATCCATTTCGAAGAAGCAATTAAGGAGAGGAAATGGATAGACGCTATGGATGAGGAGATTAATGCCATAGAAAGAAACAAGACATGGGATTTGGTGGAACTACCAAAAGTAAAGGAAGTCATTGGAGTTAAATGGGTCTACAAGACCAAAAGTAATGCTGAAGGAAAAATAGAAAGACACAAGGCAAGACTGGTTGTCAAAGGATATAAGCAGCAGTATGGGAGAGACTATGATGAAACTTTTGCACCGGTTGGTAGAATGGAAACAGTGAGAGCAGTGTTGTCGATAGCAGCACAAAACAAGTGAAAAGTTTACCAAATGGACGTGAAGTCAGCATTCCTAAATGGAGTGTTAATGGAAGAGGTTTACATTGAACAACCTCTAGGCTATGAAAAGAAAGGCCAAGAGCACAAAGTGTGCAGATTGAAGAAAGCTCTTTATGGGCTGAAGCAATCACCAAGAGCATGGTACAGTAGGATAGATTCCTATCTACTGGAAAATGGATTTGAAAAATGTGAGGGAGAACCCACTCTCTACATCATAGAAAAGGATGGTAAATTACTAATTGTTGTGTTGTATGTTGATGATGTTATCTTCACAAGCAATAATGTTTATCTTATTGAAAATTTCAAAACAGTCATGAAAGAAGAATTTGAAATGACTGACATGGGTTTGCTCAAATACTTCTTAGGAATAGAAGTAGAACAAAATGGAAATGAGATTTTTATCTCACAAGGGAAATATATTAATGAAGTGTTGGAAGATTTAACATGCTGGAGAGCAAGACAGCAATCACTCCCACAGTGATGGGATTAAAACTCAGCAGAGAGGACAACAACAAGGATTTTGATCATAGTTTGTACAAGAGCATAGTTGGCAGCCTTATGTATTTGACTGCAACTAGGCCAGATATAATGTTTGCTATTAGTTTGATTTCCAGATTCAAGGAGAGGCCAAAAGAAGCACATTAGCAGGCAGCAAAAAGGATTCTGAGGTATGTTAAAGGTACTAAAAGGTTTGGCATTTTATGTACTACTTCAGAATGTTCAGATTTAATTGGATACACTAATAGTGATTGGGTTGGAAGTGTAGATGATCGGAAAAGCACATCCGGTTATGTTTTTCATATGGGTTCAGGAGCCATTTCATGGGCTCCTAAAAAACAGCCTATTGTAGCGTTGTCTACAGCAGAAGAAAAATATGTGACAGCTACAACAGGAGCATGTCAAGCAGTTTGGATGAGAAGGATGTTGAGAATTTTATGCCAAGAGCAAGTAAAAGGAACTGTGATCTTTTGTGACAATAACTCAGCGATTTCATTATCCAAGAATTATTTGTTTCACAAGATAACGAAACGCATTGACAAAAAGTTTCACTATATCAGAGAATTGGTAAGCAATGGAAAAATGGTTTTAAAATATTGCAAAACTCAGGAGCAGGTTGCAGACATTCTGACCAAGCCTTTGGGATAGAAAAGTTTTGAATTTTTGAGGAAGTGTTTGGGTATGACTGATAACCCAGTAGTTGAAATTAAAGGGGAGTGTTGAAATAATAATTTCAACTGCAGCGCTGTCCGGAATCCGCCATGGCAACAACGACTGCAAACAACATTTATTTCCGAAAACCACCTGTTCTCCATCGCACCGCCTTTCTCGCAATGGTGGTATTTTCTCAAACGGCTCTGATCACATTCACTGCCTGACGCGTGTCCACAGCAACTTTTCCAAAACCGCTTTTCATCGGAGCGTAAACTTCAGCAGAAATGGGCCGCGCGATATGGTTGACAACCGTCGGATTAAATCAACGGTTGATACAAGCCTGCAACAATGAACTTGCGTGAAGTGAAAGTTTTGTTTTGACCGCCAGTTTCTCCGTAAAAGTAATTAATGTAAATTTAATGTGATAGGTAAAAGTTGGTAAAGTTTTTTAAGTTTGTTTTTTTTTCTAACTCACGGGAAGTATGGGCATAAAAAAAACGCATTGTTATGTTTTATTGTGTGGTTGTTCATTGCATATGTAATGAAAAGTGAAAGGAGAATTTTTCCAGCGAGTTGGATGTAATGCACACAGTAGTGTGAAGGTAACGGGAATGTTTTGTTGAGAGAACATATATGCCATGTAATGAAAAATAGATGCAGCAACTTAAATGGGATTTTTGTGTTGTTCGTTGAAACAAAAGAGAATGTGCAGTAGCGAAATTGTAAGGTAATTTTTTTTGTAGTTGCATATGAAATGCAATAGAATCAGCAAGCGAATGTAAGAGATTTTTAGAGCAGTAAATGTAAGTTTTATTTTTACACACAGTAGTGTAAAAATTTTCAGCTGAGACAAAGTAAAGTTTGCAAGGAGACAGAGTAAATTTTTTTTGTGAGGAACCAAAGTGTTTTTGCGCTATGTGAGAGGAAGAAGTCTGTAACAAACAACCTTTTATTAATGAATACAAAAAGTTTTTATGTGTGTTCAAAAACTTTGTTCTTCTTCAACAAACAATTTTTGCTTCCCTGTGCTAAGATCATGTGCAAAAACAGAGCATTTTCTCTATTCAAAATTTTGTTTGAAATTACCAAAAATTTCCGACAGGTTATTTGCAGCCAGTTGAAGTTTCTTCAAGTTTCTCAAACCGTATATATTAGAGGGAAAATAACCCTTTTGAAATTTAGTTGCAAGTACCATATATGTAGAATCGTCGCATGTAATTCCATCCCAACTGCGGAGCGCATCAATGGAGTCCACGCAGTTTTTCATGGAAGAATGAGGATCTTGTAAGCTAGATTTCTTTAGCAGTAAAATTTGAGCCTCTTAAGAGGAAGAAATTGCGCTCTGTTCATCTTGTGCAAACCCCATGAAAGCAGCACCAACAATACACTCCAAAAAACAACCTTATCTTCCATCGTTTCTTGTGTATCTCACAAGCCTATATGGCATGTTCAGGCTATTGGGTATTTTGCAAGCATAGCTATATTAATGGCCATGGTATTTTCTGGGAAAGTTACTTATAAGATATCCATCTGCCACCATGGTGTTGCAGTACAGAAAGTAACTGTAACCCGTGCAGAACTTAGTTGGAGGCAATGACAATGATTTGCAGCGATAGTTCCCATGAGGTATGGACAACCTTACCCCAAATCTTGACTTTGTGTGACTCCAAAATAACCTGTTATGAATTTGGGAACCCAGCCTGTGGAAAATGACTGAAAGTACTCCACCTTGCATTGACTAACAACAGTCTTACTTCCGTTTCGAGCAGTAACAGAGAGGACCCCAGCCGCCATTAACGCCCAAACACGTACTACTAACTTTATGAAAGCGGACAAGCAAGTCACAGCAAGCAGGTCTCCCATACAAACTTTTCAACTCTTATATTCTCACGTTTGTGGAGGCCGAACTTCTGTGGTGGGAATAATTGGAATCAGATTGGCCTGTGGTTACACGTGGTATGTCCTCCTTTTGCAAACAGGACAAAAAAATATTCGTGTGTTATCGATTGATGGTCAAGTTTATTTTTTTCGGTGACCGCTGTTTTGTACTTGAAGAAATATTTTTGGTTGGTGTTTATTCCATCGTTGTTGATAATTTTGGGCAAGCCGTCACTTTTATGAAGTGTTTTTAAGTGTTTGGGTAACGTTTACTTGTAGGGTTTTGATATTTTTCAGTAAAATACATTTTTATAAATTCATTGGTTTTTTTTCTAATATTTTAGGCACCGTTATTGAAATTTATTAACAAATTTTCGCTTTTTATCATAATTATGATGAAATAGTTAAAAAATATTTTATAAATTAATTTACAATTATTTTTTATTATTATATAAATAATAATAATAATTATTTTTTTATTTTTTTATATGTTTGTGAAAATGTAAAATGTTGTGAGTTAGATATTTTATATTCAAGTCTTTAATTACGTATTTGTGAGTCCGTTATCATACAAGTAATAATAATAATATTTTTTTTGGATCTTAAATAAGTTTGTGAAAATGTAAAAGGTTGTGAGTTAAATATTTTATGTTCAAATCTTTAATTAGGTATTTGTGAGTGTATTATCATAATAATAATAAAAAACTTCGAAGATCTTAGATAAGTTTGTCAAAATGTAAAATGTTGTAAGTTAGATATTTTATGTTAAATCTTTAATTACTAACCTGTGGGTCTTGTGTTGGATGTGACTTGGTTCACTGAGATTTCTGATGGTACCTACAGGAATGGCCTTGGTGGCGTGAGAGTACTACCGAGTTGTTGATTTCCTTACTTGAAATAAAGTATATTTAAAATAATATTTAATAAAATATATATTAATAAATAATTATATGTGTGAGAGAAATTTATTTATCATTTTTTAAAATACACTTTATTTAATATTTTGTCATTGAATGCAATTTAGGTTGTTGGGAGAAATGTTGGGATCTTCCTTTCAATTTTTTGTCTATATTTTAGAGAATCTTTAGAGAACTAAAACATGTATACTCTTAAGATATTTCTTCATAGGTGTCACCACCAAGTCTAATGTAAGAAAGGGAGAAATCATTTTATAGAATAAGGAATAAAAGAACTTGTTGTCTTTGTCACACTTAAAGGTTGAAGATGAAAAACACTTCCTCTTTGAGTTTCCAACCTATACACAAACAAGTTCAACCATATAAATTAAAAGGTTAGTAAATGTCGATAGATTCAAACCATAACAAATAACAAAACACTTACTTCCTAATACATCTCACATTAAAAAAAAAAAATCTAATAAAATAATCTTAAAAATTAACTAATTATAACTTCATTTTAAATTATTATTATTACAATTAATTATAAAAAATCAATATAGGAAGTAAAAATATATACATTAAAAAAAACATATTTAACATTTTAAATCATAAAAATTCACCTTCACTTTACCATGGAGATTCTAACTCTGACTACTATTAAGAATACTTCATGTGGAGATTAAATCTCAATCATCTACTTAGTAATTATCAATAATTAAATTAAAATTGTGGAAGCTCTATTCCAAATCAGACATGCCTATCTATATAATTAGAATTCAATTTCAAATGATTTATCAAATTACCAATTTTCCTAAGCTTCTAAATCATCAAAGCTATGAACATCCTGAATAAAAACGTAATTAAAACTTAAATATTTATATGTTATCTAGAGGAATGAGCAATTGAATTGTTCTCATAAATAGAGAGTTAATTCCTATAGCTACCGCTCTAACCTCCAAGGAAACTCATACATGCCCCAAATAGGGTCCACATAATCAAAGGGGATTATTAAGCCTCGAACCATATCATGGGGATCACCACCTAGGGTTGCTAAATAATGCATTAACTTATTAAGATTCGATAAATCAAATTAGCTTTTATTTGACATTATTCTTTTTCTTCATTATAAAATATAATCAAAATACAATTTTTTTAATATTTGAAAAATGTTAGTTTTTTTTTTTATGAATCGAGGAACTTGCTTTATATCAAAAGATTACATTAAATATACACTTTTCCTAAATCCTACGAATCTTATTCTTACCAGATTTGTTGCATAATGGGTAATTACGAAAATAGATAGCCAATTTCCAAAATAACTTTATTGACTAGAATTGGAAAGACATTATACTTGAAGCCCTTAAAAGATCAGAATGTAGCCGACTATCACTACGGATCAAATGAATTGATCAGGAGGATTTGGGGTGTGATGCTCTGGTCTAGAGTTTGGAGATGAAGGAGGAATGAAGCTGCGATGAACGTGCTTCTTCATGTGGGCTAATATCACTTCTAAGTGACCTAGTTTCTCCTATAAGCACACCTAAATTTTCTACATGCTAGTCAAATGATCAATCATATGTCATTGGTTGCTCTGCAAATCATTCATGAAACTAAGAAGTGTGTTCCTATCATCATGTCAGCCTTTACTCAGCCGTTCAACAAGATGGGTGATGTCTCAACCGACTAACAAAGTTACAGACTTAACCATAAAAATAACCTGAAAACAAGAACTCTAGCCCCAAAAACCTTTATTTTTGTGCAAAACTCATGAAAAAACACCCCAAAAACTAAATGTGTTGATGTTCCATCAATGTTCTTTTGTATTAAAGTTTCAAATTTTTTTCAACAATGAAATTAAAAACCAAAAATTTTGTGCAATAAACATGAAAAAGCACTCCAAAAATGAAAAATGTTGTTGTTGCATCAACACTTTTTTTCCATGGTTGATTTTATTTTTTTAACAACAACATTAAAAACTCATTTCTTTTGTGCAAATAACATAAAAAATACCCCAAAATTAAGAAGTGTTGATGTTGCATCAACACTTTTTTTTGGTTGAAATTCCAACATTTTTTAGCAATGGCATTAAAAACAAAATATCATGACTCTCAAAAACCTTAAATTTCCAATAGTTTTTGATGACAATGTTAAAGATAAAATATCAAAATTCAAAAAAACCTAAAAATTCTAACAATTTTCAATCATGACATTAAAGACAAATATCACAACTCTCAAAAACCTTAAAATTTTGACATTTTTGAACTATGACATTAAACATAAAATATCATGACCTAAATTTTGACATTTTTGAACCATGATATTAAAGATAAAACCTTTAAAATAAATACCTAAATCTAAATTCTTATCCCAAAAGTATTTTTTTCTAAATGCTAAAATATAGTTCTACAAATTGACACCATGCAATGAAAATTTAAAATTCAACAATCAAATTGACATGTAATGGGGGCATATTTCACCCATTGCAATGAAAAATTAAAAATTAGTCATAAACATAGTGGGGGGCAACTTGGTTCATTGTAATGAAAACTAAAATATCAACTATGGAATTAGTAAATTGTAGAGTTAGTTGCTAGTTGAACATTAACACAACCCATGTAGCAAGTAAGAAGGAAAAGAAAAATAATAGATAAATAAAAATAAAAAATTTAAATTTCAAAAAATTATTAAAACATAATAATATAAAAAGGAGGTCAAAAAGTTTATAAATAACCAAGAAAAAAAAAAAAAAAAAAAAAAAAAAAAAAAAAAAAAAAAAATAAAAAAATAATATATATATATATATATATACCAAAAAAATAAAAATCATATAAAAAAATAAAAATCCATAAAAGAGAAAAATCCAAACCCATAAAAAATTAAAAAGAGAAACCAAAATATAGGAAAAAACAAATTAAAGAAACTAAAAAGTATTGAGAAAACAAATGTCTAACTGAAAACATAATTAAAAAAAATAAAATAAAAAAAGAATTAAAAGAAATTAAATATGTGTGGGCATGCCTAGCACCCCCTCCCCACCCCCCGCCTATTGGTATTAGCCTTGGGCCCCTATGCATGTCTGGGAGGCAGTTTCTTGGCTTCCACTAGTATTTTATTTGGCAAAATGGAAAATGCAACGAGATGAACGTGTACCATTTTCTTATCATTATGGAATCTAAATGATTAGCACAATAACTAGGTTTTCTTTTAGGATATCTAATGTGGCTTGGCATTCTGATGTCTAATTGAACTTCATGTCTTTTTCTAATTATTTTCCCATTGATGTAGCACTCCTAGCATACTCCTTGATGGAATTCCTGTAATAAATTATATGCCATAATTGTTGCATTGAAGGATGCACTAACATATCCAAAATGGTAGAAATTTTGGTAGAAATTTTGGTAGGGTCCACTGGTAGACCTTCCTTATAGAGTATGTGGCTTAGTAAAGTTCTAAAGGATGTCTAGAAGATACATTTCTTGATAGTTAGTGAGATATATAATTGCTTGATCCTATTCAACATCAATCTAAAGAGATGTGTAGTCCTTCGGTAGAATAAAAATAGACCAATCATCCAAACATTTATGAATAAATTCTTTAAATCCAGTCAGAATGTTCCAAGAAATGACTGCAATTGCATTCTTCATGTTGAGAAACATGAAAATATATGAAAATGATTCATATTCAATTACAAATGTCGTTGTTTCTTGGTCCTCGGACATTTTCACCAGATGGTATCCAAAAATCTCATCAATGAAGGAATAAGATTCGCTACTACCCACATTTTCCAAGACCTCATTTGTGAATGTTGTTAGAAAGGAATCATAAGCATAAGCTATGTTTAAGCCATTCAAATATACACATACGTAGATTTTGGAATTCTTCTTATATTGGATGACCATAGGACTTATCCATTTCGAAATTCTTCTTCTAGAGAAATAATGTCCACATCAAGCATATAGTCAATCTATTTACACACATTTTCCTTGTACTTGGTGTTGAAGTGATATGGCCAATTTTACAAAGGTTTTAAATTAGGGAATAGTAAAGTTCACGTTTTGCTAGAAGAGCTAGAAATCCTTTTCATCTCCTTTCGATCTCCTTTGGAATATGTCTCCATATTCCTTATGTAGATTGATAATTCAGGTAACTATCTTCATGTCCTAGTAGTTTCCAATGATTTCATTATTGTATTTCTTAGTTTTTACTTCCTAATTATACATTGGCATAACTTTCTAAGAAGCATAGTCCCAAAATAGACATTCACAATTGTCTCCTTACTGTGTAATTCCTTTAATTCCTCCTCATGTCTTTCATTGCTTCCAATGTTCAAATAGTGGATCATCTGGTTCAAGCAAGTCAATTTTCCACGACAGGAATAGGATGGTGGTCACATATTGCTACTTGCTGCTTGATTGAAGATATGTGTTTGGTGTGTCGTAAAACATTTTGAAATGCTACATCCTCAATCTGAAATATAAAAGTTATATACACTTGATGGTTGAGCATATTGTAGTCCATTATATTTCACCTCATTTCCCCTTGAATATACCAGCTTCTTAGGATCACATACAATGTATGAATGAATAGGCGAACCCATTGATGATATAGAATTTTCCTCTATGTCCACATTTTTTCACAAAATCAAAGGTGTTCCTATGGATCCTCCATGCCCTTGAATTGATCAAACAAGTCATCATTTGTAGTAGGGTGACATATAAATCAAAGGCATTAAATGACCTATGTCTAGTCAACCAACTCAGTTCTATGCATAGTCTACCATTTGAGTCCCTTCACTAGTGCATCAATAATGGAAGATTTCTATGAATCTTGTTTAGTGTCTTCCATCTATCTAAAGAATATATCCACCAATCCAATTCCATCAAATTAAGAAATATTACACACTTCCATTCCTATCCACTACACCTTCCATGTGATTTTTACCTATAACACACCCTCCCACCCCCTTGTATTATTCTAGGGTAGTAATGGGTGCCTCCCCCCATCGAACTCACATTGCTTCGGGCCATTCATGCATTAGATTTATAAGGAAACAAAGTGTTATATGGCTTCACCCCTATTCGATTCAACTTAGGAATTGTGCCTGTATAGTCACGAACACAAAATTACCCAAATTTTAACACTCAACAAGGTTCTCAATTGAAAACAACGAGAAAAGGATTCCTTTCATCATCCTCGAACTTCCGTTCGTCACTTCATGATGTATTTGAACTCTATTTTATGTTAGTGAAACGTCTATTGTTGATTCACATCTAAGTTCTATTGCAGAGGGTTGAGTCACATTGGGTTAGGACCCAACCCAGAGGCTATAGTCCCTATTTTTGTATAATGTGTATGCATTATTCTAGTTGTAACATTTCCTTCCTTCTTTGAGTAGAAGTTTATTTTCTAGAAGATTGTGGTTTCAGACCTAATTACCACTGCTCTTATGGGAAGTGTGGTTGAGGAGTCTATAACAACAAGCCAGAAATATGCGACAACTATTGTTTGTAATTTGCTAGGCTTTAGTTCATTATCCCTTGCATACTCTATTTTTGCAATCTAGGAGTTATAATCATGTTTTTTAAGTTTTCATGTATGTAGTTTAGATGCATGTTGTGAGGTGAAATGATTCTTAATGAAATGAAATCCTTCATTGTTTGATGTCATAAAATTTGACTCATCCTTTCTTTCTTAGCTGATTTTTCTACAATTTGATTATCATTTTGAGAGTAAGAAGACGAATTGTTGTTGGTCTTCAGGTAATATTAGTGGCTTGCAGGGTTGGTACACTCATCCTACACCCCCCTTTTCATCATCAAACCCTTCCTTGTCATCCCACGCTACCCTCAAAATTTTGCCACCGAGACCATATTTCAGGGACAACTATTTGATTAGTTCTTTTGTTGGAGAGATAAATGTAAATAGGCCTTTGAAGTACTGAAAGAGAAGTTAATGAATTCACACATCCTTAGGGGCCCTAATTGGGCATTTCATTTCCAATCCACACAGATGCACTAGATAAAGCTATAGGAGTGGCCTTAGGACAAGTGGAAGGCAAACTGCTCTACGCTATATATTTCATCAGTAAGAACCTTTCTAAGGCTTAACTTAACTATACAGTCACTAAAAAAGAACTCTTGGTTGTGGTGTATTCTTTGAAAAAGTTTAAGTACTATACCATTGATGTCAAACCTTTGTTCACACTAATAATGCAACCATTAAGTATTTAGTGAATAAAGCTTATGTCAATTCTATATTCATTATATGGTTGTTATTATTGCATTAATTTAATCTAACTATTGTTGAAAAACCAAGGAAAGAGAATGTGGTTGCTGATTTTTTGAGGATATGTATAACATAGGAGGAGATCTTTGACATCTTCTCAGTCTGCCATGATGGACCCTGTGGGGGGGATCTTACTGCTAGAAGGACAACCTTCAAGGTTTTACAAGCTGGCTACTACTGGCCTACTTTACATCAACATGAAAGAGGTATACTTCTAGATGTGATTATTTCCAAACAGTGGGAAAGCCTACAAACAACGATGAAATTCCCCTACAACCTCAAGTGACTCTGGAGCCATTTGAGAAATGGGGCATGGACTTCATTTGGCCTATTAATCCCCCATTATGGAAAAATAGGTACATCATTGTGTGCACTGATTATTTGACCAAGAGGGATTAAGCAAAGGCACTAAAGGAAGCAACTGAGCAAAAAATGGTTGAATTTCTAAGGGAGAACTTCTACAAGTTTGGTTTTCCGAGGGAGTTAGTCACTAATAAAGGAGCACATTTCACCTCAAATTTTATTCAATACATGATAAAGTAACACCATATCATACAAATGAAATCCGTTGCCTATAATCCTTAGGAAAATGGGAAGTGGAGGTCACAAATAGAGCCTTGGAGAACATTTTGACCAATGTTGTCAAAAACAATAGAAGGGATTAGGCAGGCCAACTTATAGAGGCCACTTGGGCCTATAATACCACCTGTAAAACAACCATTGGATTCACCCATTCGAATTGGTCTATGGAAAGAAAGCCTTTTTTTCCATTGAGCTTGAGTATAATACCTTGAGGATGGCAGAAAAATTGGATTTAGACCTCACTACAACAAAACACGAAAGGCTGATTCATATCAATGGCTTAAATGAGTTCAAATTGCAAGCTCTCCTCCACACTGAGGTAGTCCATCTACAAAGGAAGATTTGACATGATAAATATATTAGGGAGAGAGATTTTCAAGAGGGTGATTGGGCCCTCCTATATGATTCAAGGTTAAAGGATTTGAAAGGGAATTTAACGACAAGGTGGTTGGGTCTCTATCTATTGGAAAATTGTTATGATAATGGATTTGTCCATCTAAGAAAAATTGATGAGAAAGGAATTCCCTTGCTAGTTAACAGTTACTGGTTAAAGTTATACAAAAGGCCTATGTCATAAGAGGAGTTTACTAGTTCAATAGGAAAGGAGTTGAATGTAATTCGGGGTTTCACAACCCTTTTTTCATCCATCCTCTTATCAACAAAAAGAAGGCAGAACAAAGGAGAAAAAAAAATTAAAAAAGAGAAGAAGGAAAAAAAAATGGTCTAGGCAAAAACCTCCATGCAGCATAGAAGTCCATCTCTAGGGTTGAAAACCTCCATGAAGTAGCCCAAGAGCCAAAAAATATAATAAAATTAAAAGATCCCTGGGCGAAAACCTCCTCTGAGGAGCCTAAGGCAGGCTTGCAGATTGAAAACCTCTTCAAAGGCAGTCGACATGTCTAAACAAAAAAAAAAATCCAAAAAAGAAGAAAAAAATGAAACAAAAGGAGGAAGCACAGAGAGGTAAGGGAACCCTTAAACCTGTTTTGCTAACATTTTTCTTTTGCATAGTTCCAACCACAGTCAAGGGGACAACAATCATAAGAAAGGGTTCCACATTTCATTTCTCCATCTCCCAAACTAGCCTCCTACATTTCCTTCATCATTCCACTCATCTCCCTAGACCCCTCCATCATCAAGAAAGTAACTACACTCAATTCTTACTCAATCGTACAGTGCAATTGGATTGTATTGAAATGTTATAGGATTGGCCATAATTTCTACAAGATTGAGATCAACCAGGCGAAATGGATCAAAACTCATGCTTTCCTTTCGGAAATTATAGGAGAGTTTAACCACACCTCCTTCACCTCTCAACCACACCATTTAACCACTTTTCCTTCTAAGACTCCACCTTCGTTCATGAAAAAAGACCTTATTTTCACCCCTTCTTCACAATATTCCACCACCATTAGAGTTTCGAATCCCTATCCATAGGCTCACAGGTAATTATCCAAGTCACTGAGTGCATTTCATGAAGGCAGTTGTGGTTTTCAAAGGGGTTGTATGAATGCTACTGGAAATAAACTGATCCTGTAGCAACTTGCACAAACCTTACAAAACTAGAAGCAACGAACTTTTAGAGCTCCATACTGAAGATTTGACCATCCTTAAGCATTAAGAGGGCACCCTTGAGATCTAAGGAAGCCACACCATCCTTGAGAGGTAGATGTAAGGTCACTAATCCACTCTAGAATTAACGTATCAAACACTGGAAGAACCTAATTAAAAAAAAAAAAAACAGAGACTTCATCAATCAAACACCTACCAGAAAATATCATTAAAATTTTTTGTTCGAGTGAGGATCAATGCATGCAACAAGAACATGAAAGATAGCACCTCCAAAGACTAGAAGATAAATCATTGGTTCAACATCATCATGCATGCATATACAACAACTAAACATCATAGGTAGGGTTAACTATGACACTCCTCGTCTCTTCCCTTAAGAACATATTGGTTCAAAAAAAATATTTTTTGTGAATGAGGAATAAGTTTTTATGGGTTGGAGGTGGCTAGTAAATTTGTCCACCCTTGAATAGTAAAATTGCAGTTCACTCACCCTTCCATGCAACATGGAAATGTTAGATAGGGAGGGTGATAACTACGATAAGTGAGGCCAATGGTTAAAAAAAATAAACATGTCTAGGGGCTAACTCACCAAGCATGCTCAACCCACTACCACAAAAGGAAATAAAAGGACAGGCCTGACTTTAGTTGCTCATTTCCAAAACCATTAGAAGGGCCCACTAGGAGATCGAAGGTCAAGCTAGCTGTGACAAGAGGTTACCTAGGGTGCTATAGAGGAGCTACAAAGTTGATTTTCAAGTGCTATAGGATAGGGAACATTTGGTACAGGATCAGACATAATTGTTATAGGATTACCAAAATTGCTACAAGATTTCATAGGAGTTGTTACAAGATTGGGCCAGAGGTGAAAGAGGGTATGAATGAGAAAGAATATTCCTCCAAACCCCCACAATAATAAGTAAATAATCCAAGGATTGGTAAGTTTCATCTTTTCTCCTCACCCTCCAAGCAATTATTAAGAAAAATTTTGCTTGTAGAAGCATCCTGTAGCAAACCCCTACAAAATTGCTTTCTTTTTGAAATTTTTTATTTTCTACACAAGGAAAAAAAAGATGGCAGAAGGGGTAGCCCTTTTAAATTTGGAATTTAATTATCCCTTCTATGAATATAAAATAGGAACTGACACCCTTAGACTACCTTGAGACCCTATGTTGCTCAAAACACAATTCTTAACAAAAAAAAATTCTTTGAAATAACCCAAAGAAGCAGTAGTAGGAACCATGGGGGGAGTTTACAATAGAAGGGAACCCACAACCACCAACAAAATCCAAAAACATCCCCCTTTTAGATATATCTTCCTAAGCCACCAATGGATGGCATTCTTTGAAAAGTTGAAATGTTATGATGATGAGATAACCAATGAATTTTACATGGCATTTCACTCTTAAGGAGAAGATAGTGCCACCATTGTTGTAAGGGGACTTGACATCCATTTGAATGAAAAGTTCATTAGTAGAGTGACCACCATACATCTACGAGTCAATGGGGCAAGGAATATAGAACATAAGCCATCATAGCCATGAGAAATTTCTTCCTCCCTGAAGAGAAGCCCGTTGAAGCAAAAAATGGAGTAACAAGGGATATCCTCCCTTAAGCTTGGGATGAAGTGGTCTATAGCATATTCAAGTACATATCTTGTGAAGGGAGGTTGAGTGTTGTATATGCCTACCAATTTAGGCTACTCTATGAGCTATGGTTCCAAATATAATTTCCCATTCTAATCAGGGTCAGTGTTCCACATTTCCTCCTTCAATCCATGATTGAGATGAGCCATAGGGTTAGCAAAGGGAAGCACCAATACATTGCCCATAATGGCCTCATACGGATCATTTTCATGAATGATTTAAGCCACCTCAAGAGCCCTATGTTGTGGAATGATTTTGTGGACATGGATAGGGAAGCCTTCATTGAGACACAAGCCCAAACCTTGATACAATATGAGGATACCACAAAATAAAGTGTTGGAGGTAAGAAAGAAGAAGAAGAACAAGAGGTTGAAGAATAAGGAGAAGAAGTTGAAGAGAAATAAGAACAAGAGGAAGAGGCTAAAGAGAATGATGAAGAGGTTGAAAGGTAATTTGGACAATAGGGGAAAGAAGGAATATGGAAACAAAAAATAGTGGAAGAAACCGTTGGAGAGCCCCCTCAGAAGAAGAGCAAACAACATTAGCAAGTAAGCCTCTCAGAGGGAAATATAGAACAATAGGTGGCTACTACTCTAGTAGACTTTAGCACATCTATCAAACTCAAGAGAAGGTATCCCAAGCAAGGTTCCTTATACTTTAAAAGAAGAAATACCAAAATCAAACAATGGAAGCCTCAACATCCTTCAACAATATGAATCACAATTGATGATTCCATTAGCCACTGAGAAGAAGAATTAGGATGAGGAAAAAGGAAAATTAAGGAGGCAACCTCCCTCAAAGCCAAGGGAAATAAACCTCTGACACCCATGGGAAGGCCAACCACTATGGTATTCACAACTAAGCAACTCAAGGCATAGACTGCTCTACTATAGGAGAAAAAAAAGTTTCTTTAGGAAAGAACAAAGTGGCTGCAGGATGCAGAAAAGGTGCTACGAGAAGTGATAACAACACCTCAAGAGTAAGGAGAAGGTCCACAAGGAGTCCAATAATCTACCCCACAACTTGATCTTCGGTCCTATTACAAGTTTATTGAAGGGGGAGAATCATACCTAAAAAATTTACAATTCCCCTCCTATACGAATTAGAAAAAGAGAGGCAGAACTCACCGTGGATGAAAATTGCAAAATCCAAGAAAGTAAAGGATGTGGGAATCATGGAGGAAAACATGCAACAAATGAGTAAGGAATTGGTTGACTTGAGGTTAAAGGAATCAATCATGAAGGAGAAAATGTAGTTAGAGAATAAGATGTAGAGAGATAAACTAGAGGAGAAGGAGGCACAACTTACTACCATGACAAGTTTATCCATGGAGGCCATCCAATCCAAGGAGCCATCCAAATCATATGCCATTTTCCTCAAACAAAAATGGCTACAATTCCAAATCAAAACATTGGCACAATATGGCTCTCTACCATTTCAGGATTATAGGAGGTTCATTGACTTCTACCAATAGGTAAGCATTGAGGATAGGGCCAAATTGGTTGAATTTTATATGCACAAAATGATCCTCACAAACGTTAACTTTTGGGACCCCAACTCAAGATTGGGGGACGCACAACTGATAGCACTAGCCACTTAGATGACCCATGAAGAGACAAGGGTTGAGGAAGTAAAGAAGGTTATGGCCAAAGAAGTAAGTGAGCCCCTATACATTAGAGCAGAGCTAATAAGTCCCAAGGCTATCATAAGTAACCATAACATTATCTCTGCAGATCCCAAATTGGCTCTTCACTACCTGGAAACATAAGAAAAAGCCATCCTACATTTTGAAGATGCCTTTAGGCTATTAGGGACTGAGAGTTTGCAGGATTCCCAAATAAGATGGCATGCTTTTCCCCACAATCTACAAATTAGGGAATATCACTCCCCTGAAAAGTTGAGGAATGCCCTAGAAAGGACCCCACTCTACAAAATAATTATTTAAAGGTTGAAAATCAATTGGATAGGGCTAAATATCAAATCTCCATTGTTATTGGGCCTACAAGAGAGAAGAGATCAACCAGAGTAACAAAGGTAGTGGGCAACCATAGAGGTAAATGAAGGATTCTATCCATAAGAGGGCACACCATCTAAGATGACTTGGGATGTTAGAGAGGCCACCTGGGCCATGCATGAACTACATAGCAGTGAGTAAGCTTCTCAAAGGGTGAGCAACACTATCAATAGGGGGTGATGATGGGTCCCATCAAGAGGTATATTATAAGTCCATTTTTCCATCCTCCAATCTATAATTTGTCCTTTTTCTCACATTAATTAACATCGTTTTGGCCATAATGTGTTTAATAGGAAGATTAGAGGATGATTTTCATGCTTTGTGGCATAATGTGGTTAATGTGCGGGAAAAATAACATTTTTGAGTACTTTTATGATGTAGAGGCACATTGGAGGCATCTAGAGGAAACATAGGAGGCTTGTCCCCTTCACTTACTCTCCTTTGACTCTATTTCATCCCTAGAATCACTCATATACACTCATCTACAAGTCGAGGTATACTTGAAACCGATGAAATCAAGTGAATGAGAGGATATAAGGGAGATAGATCCACTTTTTCGATTTTTTGGAGGGAATAAACCCTATTTTCGATACCCTTCAATCCTTTTTGTATAAATAAACAGGCATAAGGGCTCATTAGGATTAAATTTTGGAAGCAAGAAGGGCTACTAAGAGCCAAGTTATCAATACTATCATTTCCATTCTTATTTACATGATGTATATAAACCCTATTTTATGTTAATGAAAAGTCTATTGTTGCCTCAAATATGAGTTTTTTGTAGAGGGTTGAGTCCCCTTGGGTTAGGGCCCAACCGAGAGGCTACAATCCCAATTTATGTATTATTTTAGTAGCAACATTTCCTTCCTTGTTTGAGTAGAAGTTTCTTTGATAGAAGATTATGGTTACAGGCCTTATTACCACCTCTCTTGTGGGAAGTGTGGTTAAGGAGTCTAGAGAAGCAATCCCAAAAATATGTCATTGTTTTCCTTTGCAATTTGCTAGGATTTATTTCATTATCTCTTGCATACTCTATTTCTGCAATCTAGGAGTTAAAATCATTTTTTCCAAGTTTTAATGTATGTAGGTTAGATGCACTTTGTGAGGTAAATTAGTTCCTAATGAAATAAAACCTTGTTTATTTGACTTCATAAAATTGGACCCATCCTGTCTTGCTTAGCTTATTTTGTTGTAATTTGATTATCATTTTTTAATGCATGAAAAGAGATTGTTATTGGTCTTCAAGTACTATCAGTGGCTTTCATGGTTGGAAAAATCTTCCTACGTCCCCCTTGTCATCATTAACCCATTCCTTGTCATTCCACACTACCCTCAAAATTCTACTACCAAGACCATATTTCTAGGTTATTTGAGGGACATTATGTGCATTTGTTTTTGTGAAAGATGGTCCTCGGAGAGGCACTAAGCTTGGAAGAGGCCTTACACAGCCCTCATATACAACTACCTACTCTTTCCCACCTTCAAACCACCTTTTCCACCCTCATAATGCTCATGGGATCAATACTATAGAAAAAAATGGCAATCCTGTAGCATCATGTAGCAACCCTGTAGCATCCTGTAGCAGTCCCTAAACTTGTCTAGATTTGTTCCAAAATCTTGGTTTTTGTCCCTTAGGCTTGAATAATAACTGCTAGGCTTTGAATCCATAATTGAGGAATACCTAAGACCACTTTGAACTTGTGTTTTCTCACTACAAGCGCAACTATTCAATTAGGATTAGGTGACATATTTCTAAATTGAATGATAATGATGATTTTTTTCATGAAATGCATATGAGTTTTGTTACTCTAGTTAAGTGACTTTGAACAAAGTAATTAAGAGGGTGATTTTCCCATGCAAATTAGATTAAACCTATTTCTTGAGTTCATGCTCTTAGGATATAAATTACAAGTTGTTGTTCTTACATAGGATTAGTTTCTTTTCAAAGTAACTTTTCACATTCTCCAATTAGAATAATGATTCAGATCGTTGCAAGTAGCACAAGGTTTACACTATGAAATTAGACAAGTATTTTTCATTCCTTCAATTAACATAGCCTTTACATTCTTTCAACTAGGGTTATACTTTACATTTGATTAATGGAACTTTACATTTTTTCAAGTAGAGCAATTGTTTTTCATTCCTGCAGCTAGAGTAGAACTTTACTTTTTCATTCAATTCCCTTCCTTCAACTAGCTAAAAAAGTGGTCTTTGTGTGCCTTGATCTGATCCATTGCTTGAAGGTGCTATGAGTAGACATTGACCTACTATGCATACCACACTATCACCTATTATGTTTGTACGAACCTCGAGTTGATAATTAAAGTTGGTAACCTTGGGAGTCTCAACAATCTTCTTGTGATTCTAGGGCTCATCATTTTTTGCCAGATAGGTGTGCATGTAGGTGTTGTTTCTACTTATATGTTACCTTTGTTTCTTTTCCCATCATTGGTTCTGCATTAACATTGGTAATTTGGAAAAGATAAATAAAAAGAAAAGAAGAAACCAAGGAAAAGCAAAATTAGTTCTTTCATGCCTCACACGAGTAGGGATAATCAATGGAAATTTCTACCAAAAATACCCACCCCTTCAAGCAGTCAACCATCCTTCTTCTTTGGTGATTGTGAACTACCCTCTCGGACCACTGGGGAGTTAGAAAATCCTCTAGCTGAGCAACCTGAAATTTTTGAAGAACCCATAAGGGAGGAAGAGCCTATATCACATATCCAAATCATGGTTAGAAATAGGAAAGATGAGTTATTTCCTATTCGAGAGACCAATGGGGAGGCTAGGATGAAGAATATAATCCCTACTACTCTTCCACATTTCCATGGCCTAGCCTCTCAGGACCCTAACACATTTATGCTTGAGTTTGTTGTAGTTTGTTGGACCTATGACTATACCTATGATGAGAAGAAGCTGAAATATTTCCCCTCCACTCTCAAGGATGCAACCTTGTGTTGGTTTGCGAGTCTACTTAAAGGAAATATCACTAGGAAAAAAATGCAACAAGCCTTTAATTAAAAGTACAAAGACTATTGTAGGTCTAAGAAGACAAAAGAAGAAATCTTAAGGATGACCCTAGGGCCAGATGAGTCCTTGGAAGACTATGAGGTAAATTTCCAACTCAACTATAGGAGGCCTAACTATACGCTTGATCCTGAATCACTCAAGCCTTTATTTATCTAAGGGATTAGGGAGGATGTAATGGGGACCCTCAATATGTTTTATGGATGAGATATTTACCAATACAATATTCAAGAATCATTCTAGGGTTGCTAGGAAGAGAGGTAGCTCTAGTCAAGGTCTGATCAAATCTTCTCGCTCCACCTCAACCATCAAGCATGAGATAGGTAGTATGATGGAAGATTTCAAGAGTGAAATGAATCATACCTTTGCCTTGAAAATGGATACTATGCAGATTAAATGGAAGAAATAGGAAGCAAAAAGGGAACTAGCTATATTTTTCCCTAGATTCACTAAGATGCATCTAACAAATGAGTGCCCATTGAACACCATAAAGGTTTTAGCTATCTATGAGCAGAGCCATGCAACATACAAAGGCCCCTCTCTTCCAGGCCTAAAGGCTATGTACTAAGGTACTGAGAATGGCTTGGAGAAAATCTGCTTCATCAACCAAAGAAGGCCCTTGGCCTTATCAACAAGGCATGCCAGGTGCACAATATCCTTCTCACAATTAAAAATAGAATGCACCTTTCCAGCCTTGTTATCCTCCAGCTCATCCATATTGGTCCATTCCCTCTCCTTGGTCCTATGCTCCTCAATATCTTCTTCATCCTGTTAACCAACCTTTGCATCCATATCAATCTCAACCTCTTCAATGGGAATTGTGTTTGAGCCCTCTTGCTATCATTGTATGAAGAATGAAGACTAGGAATAACTTGTGTCGAGACCCTCATTCGAAAATTTGTCCGCAACAGTCCGTGAAATATTCTTAGAATGAATGACCGCCACAAATCTCGCTAAAGTTGTGAGTTCTGAAGCTGATGTTTCTGACATGCCGAGCTCTGAAATATCAAGCATGGAAGCTACAACCCCTGTGACTATTGTGCCGAGATCACCTAAGCCGAAGCAATCTGCTGCCAAAGAAAAGCAGAAGAAGTCGATGCTGATGCGATAGTCATCGAGGAAGAACCCATAGATGCAACAGAAGGAGAAAAAAGATAAATAGCTGGAGAAAGTGATCGATTTGGAGGAGGAAGAATTCTAAGGCATAGAGGAGTTGTATGTAGAGTAGGGTGAGCCTATCACTTGGCTCCCAGATTATATCCCTCCGCAGAAGGGAAAAACCAAAGTTACCAAAGACCTAGATTCTGGGAAATTTTCGGTTTCGATGCCCCTGTTTCCAGAACAGGTGGAATTTGAAGGCACACCCTTAGCACGTATTCCAGTGCAAAATATGGAGGATTGGGACCTTGCAGACCACAAGAGGTTCCGACATTTGGCGACTAGCAAGTATATGATGAAAATTTACTACGAAGAGACTAGGGTTACGTAGTTGGAACCCATGAAGTGGGTCAGAGGTGTTGAGCATGTGGGGTTGCTGCACATGCTCTGTGTGTCGTATTTTCATAGGTCAATAATCAACACGATGTGAGTGCGCCAACTCATCCCACTGCTGCATGATTGGGGAGCCTATCCTAATCACAAACATGTTAATTCATCGGATCATAAAGTTTCCCTACAAAGGGGCGGACCCTGCAAAGGATTTTGGAGGGAAAAGTGGCGCAAAAGAGTTAGAATATAAGATGAAGGTGAAATATGGCCTCGTTGAGAAGTCACACAAATATTCTATCCACTCCATTCAAAACCAAACGGTGCAATTCGGTGCCTAGATTCTTGCAGGGCAAATCATGACAAAATGTCATGCGGATGAAGTTCCGGCACCGTTAGTATCATTAGCTTCCCAGTGCGTGAAGGGAGTTCAATACAACTGGGTAAAGTATCTGTGTAAGGAGTTCCTTGTGAACTGTCGCGAAGCTCGGGAGGATAGCAAGCCCTTCCACTATGTGTGGATTTTGCTGTCAATTATTTTAGTAGTTTCGCAATTATCAGTGGATAGTCAGTTTCCCCCGTAGCTGGAAGGTTTAGCAGAGGCAGCGAAGTTCACTTCGTTGTGGGTCACAAAGGATCCAAAAAGGATCAAGGACTCGAAAATTTTCTGGATCTTGATGGAGATGGACCTTAGAACAGTCATCAGTCAAAGGCCAAGGTTGTCCCCAACCTTGTTCATGCAGTTGACGGCCTTCGCAAAGTTCAAGGCCGATTTCCACAATGTTTCAATCAGGGTGCGGAAGGACCCAAAGAACATATGGCACAAGCTGTTGTATTTAGTATCTGAGATAGATGTATAGGATATCGTGGGGAGTTGGCCAGTGGAGTGGCGTGAACCCATGGAGCCGAGTGTAGGTACCAGCAAAGGTGCAAAAAGTTCTTCTGCACAGTTGGTCATTGCGTAGAAGTGAAAAGCAGTAGCTGAGAAGGTGATGCGAGCTCTGGCTGAGCAGAACCAGAAAGAAGTTGTTGCTAAGGCAACTGGAGAAAGAGCACGCTAAAAAATAGCAGGTTAAGAAAGAATGCACAGACATAGAAGAAGTCGATGAATCAACTTTGCAACAAAAAAATGAGTAGGATCTGTCCAAACAGGAAGGAGGCGATGAAGAGGGGCAGAGTGCACCCTTAACCTTGAAAAATCACGGAAAGGAGTAGACTGTTGGCAAAGAAAAGAAGCATAATTCCAATAAGCAGATGCGCATTGACCCAATGCTCTTGACAGAGGGGGATCTTGATGAGATTGGTGACAAAGTCAGAGACACAACAACAGAGTTTCAGTAAGCAATGAATGCAACCCAGAAAATTGCACCTACGCAATTCTAGGGGCTAGTAGGGCACTACCTCTTAGACTTGCGCAAAGCAAGTCTAGAGGCCAGTGTTGGGCCAGCTCTGTGCAATTTCTGGGAGGAAGGAAAAGCCTTCACACTCAGAAATGCACAATGCAAGCTAGGCAAGGCAAGATCTGGGCCAAGGCTGCCCAGACTGGCCTATGGGCGACTGAAAGCGTGAAAACGTTGAATGCATGGTGAAACTGAGTGAAAACAAGAGTGAATGATAATTCATACAGACAATGAGTGCATGATTCAGAAAATAGGAAAACAAGAAAGTGTGTGAAGTGAGTCACCGCAACGACGACCGTGAGCGCAAAAAGAGTGCCGTGCATGCAACAACAGTGAGATGGAATGGAAAATTTTGAAATAGTGCTTCTACAAGCTAACATGCGTTAAAACGTCAACAAGCATTCAAAAAAACCAAGCAAACATCACTCACACAAATCAAAATACAAAAAGCGATAGAAAACTAGCAAAAGACATGAAAAGCAGACTTACCTATAAAATGTTGAGCTGAGTGTGGCAACTACTTTTGGGTGCGATGTGCGATGCCAGAGACCCAAGATCGATGTGAAGAATGGGCTTTGAAGCATTGAATAAATAATTTTGATAAGATCGAGGCTTATGACGCGAATGCCACAAATCTAGGAAAAAGTGTCACTTGGCAGGAGGTTTCTAAAATGACTTTTGCATGTAACCTTCGACTGCTAAAAATAGATCCCTAAAATCTAGGGATGATTTTTTATTTTTTGACTTTTTTTTCGAGAAAAAGCAGCCCATGCATGCAAATCAAGATTTCTCAATTCTGGAGGGACTGATTAACTTGGGAGCACATGCAACATCCTGCAATCTTTGGAGTGCTTTTTGCGTAGTTTCTGGGCTAAGCTAGTTTGGTTGTCACTAAGGCTTTGTGCAATTTCTAGGCTGAAGCCCTAACTGTAAGCCAGAATTGCGTAATTTTTTAGAGCAAACCCAATGATGGGATGCTCTACACAGTTTCTAGAGGGAAGGATTCCTGGCTATTCTGCGCATTTATGGAGACCAACAGGCAACCCAAATTGTCTGTGCAATTTTGGAAAGGAAGGTTGGTTCCCGTCCATATTTGCAAAATTTTCCAAGCAAGCAAAACAATTAGAAAAAGACCAAGTCTCGGAATGTCATCTTGCGGGTGAGAGGCAAAAAAGCAAGAAAACACAAGCTAATAAATGACAAAAACTCAACTGAAGCATATGTACCTAGAGAGTGCAAGACATGCTGCTAAGGATGGCTGGTAGGGAGGCTCCAAAATGAAGCTAAGGTAAAATTTTGGAAGGTGGTTGTAGCCACTACAACATTATGTTACACACTTTGTCCATGTATTTTCATATTTTTTCGACACGAGTCTACTCAGAAGTATGAAAAGGGGTAACTTGTTGGATGTGGAATTGAATTCAACATCCAACGAGTGTCTACACTTGAAATTTGTGTCAACTTATAAATAGATAAGCCAAAAATACAATAAAAAGTTAGTTTATTTTTTTCTTTAAAAAATCATCATTATTATTTTATTACTTTTCTTAGGAGACCCATTTTAGACCTCAAAATTGCCCCAATTAGCATATATGTATTTGACATAAATCTTGAAGCCATTACCACAAAGCTCAAGATAATAATCATTGATCCTAACCACCCAATGTAAACCTAATATATATATATATATATATATATATATATATATATATATATATATATATATATATATATATATAGATGTTGGAAATAATACTCAGGTGGGGGGGTGAATTAGTATTAGCAAATCAATAATCTTTTCATTTCCATTATTAGATTCATATATGCTACTTCAGTTAAGGCAACCCGCGTGTATACGCAACTGTGTTTAATGCAACTAGCGTATATCCAGTAAACTTATGATTCAGTTAGTTGATCTTTAATGAGTGCATCAGAACATTATTAACCATATAAACAGTAAACAGGTGCATTAAAATAGAACAGATCATCACACATAAGAAACACACATGAACACCATGATATAAGGTGGAAACCCAACGTGGGTGAAAACCACCTGCTACAATTGTCTCTATATTCCTTTTAATAAGAAACTTCTTTTTACAATTTTGTACTGGCGCAGACTCATACTAGTACGCAGGCACCCACCTGCAGAAGGCTACAACCTTCTCTCGTTCTCCAGCTATTACTGGAAGGGAGCTACAACCCCCAAGCTCTTATATTACCCAATATGTTTACTAGTACGTAGGTGCCAGCGTATAGTAGGCTACGACCTTCTCTTTTCTTCCAGGGACCATGTTTCATAAATTTTCAGAATAGATCCATCAATACAAAACAATCACCACTGCAATACAACCATCAAATATATCAGCATCATCAATTTCTGAATCATTGAAAAACTAAATCACTAAAACGCTGTTATCAAAACACAGTCACCAGAACACAGAGCAGAACCTACAACTCTGCAACAACCACTAGAACCAACAACAACCTCAAATATCAAATCTCATAATGTATACGCTACTTGGCTATGTCGAACTAGCATGTATACGTTGTTTCACAAAAGGGAACCCACATACAAATTTGAAAATAATTACTTATACCTTCGCTGCAATTTTCAACTTCAAATATACCTAGAATATAAGATATAAAGGATAAGACATGCATCAGTATTCATATCTATTCATGATCATACCATATAATGATAATGCATTTTAGTCTTCATGATCCCGGTCCATCAACCTTCATCAACCGCATAGGTGCACCCTTGGTTCAGATCAAGCAAAGCATCACAAAGCCATAACTAGCATCCCAGATCTCACACTTCATCAGATATTCATCACTTGCACACTTGCCCTTTGGCCTTACTCAATACCATGGTCCAAAAACACTTAGAACTAATACCTTGGACCAATTACCTAGAATCAACATGTTGGACAAGATACCTTGGACCAATACCATGGATCACAATACCATGGACTAAATACCACAGACCAAAACCAAGTTCTCCAACATATACATGCCTTTCCTTGAGTGAAAGTGCGTGTATACGCATACGCGTATTTTGGTCGGTGAACCCACGTATATACGTGGCTGGGTCAAAAGGGAACCTACGTATATCTCTTTTTCCTTCATTCTGAGAGCTTGAACTATCATCTGTCATCTGAGTGAGTTGCCATCAAGGAAAAAACTTGTGTCATAACTGTATCATAATGCCAACAATCTCCTCCTTTGGACTTGATGGCAACAACCACACCAAGTCACTCTCCCCCTTTGACATCAAGGGCAAAGGGCGGATCAAGATATTCTCTCCCTTGACATACATTCTGTTGTCCATACTTGCCCTGAGTACATGCTGAAATCTTTGATTGAGCTCCCCCTTTGTAGATGCCAAGATGTACCAATCCGTCCATGCTCCCCTTAAGCAAGGATAACATGACTCTACAACTCAACTAAGTGAGTATGACCTTCCAATGACTCATACATACATCAATCTCCCAACCAAGTGGGGATACACCATTTTGACTCATTCACCCAATCAAGTGGGGATATACCAACTGTTTATACATGACTGAAATAGACATTATTACATCATTCTTCCCATGCAAAGTGGGGTTACAAATTACATCATATGACTCATGGGTCTTCAACAGAAATACATGACATTTTTAACAAAGACCAACGACCTAAACAGGACCATGATAGTCATCAGCAACTATCATACACCATATGATCTGCATCATAAGCATCCGTCACCATCATCTAGACCTGTAACCTGCAATACCATTCTCTTGGCCAACCAACACCCAAGACTTCTAACCATAATGCCAACAATGCATTATTCAAAGCATATGCTCCCCCTGAACCTATGTCAACCAGCATGATCGAACCATATCAAACTTCTTTTCCTGTTCTACTTCATTTTCTTTAGAGATCCATATACGTGACTTTGCAGCCTCCAACTCGCATATATACGCGACTTCTATTCATAATATGTTCGTATTCAAATTGGAATACTAAAGGTCTACACTTTCAATTTCCCCTGTGTCTGCTATGTCTGCTAACTGAGTTATGCCACATCTTTCTGACTCTAATTCTATCTTCTTCAATACCTAGAATTGTGATGATGTATGATCCTTTTGTTTTAGTGTCTGAATTTTGCTCCTGCATTCCTTTACTTTATGTCCAAACTTGTTACATGCATAACATCTTACATGTTTCATATTCCTTTTATTGCAATCAATAGCTTTGTGACCAAACATATTGCAAGTAAAACAATATCCCTTAAAGTACCTGGAATGTGATGATCTTTCTATGTGATGGTCTTGAAGTATTCTTCTTCTACATCTGGTTGCAACATGTCAAAGATTATGACATTCATAACATTCAACATAATTTACTCATCGGAGGAAATAATTGTCTATCATTTCCATAGTTAGGAGTAAAAGATTTTCTTTGAAGAATTTCTTTCCTTGGTTGCTGTTGGGGTTGACCACTTATCTTCTTGTTGATCATTTCAGATTTTGCATTAGAATTCCTTCCCTCACCCTGTGAGCTAGATTCACCTTCGATAGTTTCATAAAAGCCAATACCAATTTTGATAGTAGGGGATCTTTGACTACTATGAATATCATAAAAAATCTTAGTACTGTCTTCAAATCATAATAGTTTATCCTTTTCTTCTAATTTACAATTAAAGATATTTACCTCAACCTGATGTTGTTCTTCCCTTTCCAGATATTGCTTCCTTATGTTTTCTTCAGCTTTTCTTCCTTCTTCCACTTGTTGCGTTAATTCAAGCACTTCATGTTCTTGTTCTTCAAGAGCTTCTTTATTATGCTTCTTTGATTCTTTAAGATCTTCTTTTAGAGAGAGGATATTAGATTCAAGTCTTTGAATTGTTATGCTCTAATCTTTTACTACATCCTGCAGCTGCCCCCTTACTCTGGTTACTGTCTCCAGCTGTTATTTTAATCTAGTAACTTCTTCTGTTTCTACGTCCTTATTTTCATATGCCATGAGAAGTCTAATGTCTTCATCACTATTGGATGAGTCATTACTTTTATCATGAGTATAATAACTTCTATTACCTTCTTCAGACATCTTTCCTTTGTTATGAGGGCATCTAGTAGCGTAGTGACCAACTCTACCACAAGAAAAGCATTTGAAAGGTAGCTTACCTTTGAACCTTCCAGATCCCTGTTCAAGATTCTTGACAAAATTTACCTCATATTCTTCTTCTGAAATGTATCCTGATTCACTAAGTTTTTCTTTTCCATTTGCTGATACTTTAAATGCAGCTTCTCTCATATCTGATGGTCCTCCTTTTCTCATCTCAAAAGAAGTTAAGATTCTGTGAAGCTGCATCATAGTGATTTTCTGTAGATCCTCCTTTTCTTCTATGGAAGACACTTTGGATTCAAATTTAGCAGACAAGGATCTCAAAACTTTCTCAACTAAGACAACTTCCTTAATTTCTTCACCCAGAGTCTTTATACAATTGACAATCTCATCTATACATAGGAAGTAATTAGCTATGCTTTCATTAGTATGCATCTTAAGAGTTTCGTACCGAATTCTAAGAGTTTGAAGCTTAGCACGTTTTACCTAATCATCTCCTTCGTAGCTTAGAATGATTTTGTCCCATATTTCTTTGGCTGATTTGAGCTGCATGACGTTGACAAACTCTAATTTTGACAAACTTCTCAATAAGATAGTAATAGCTTTGGCATTGAGTTCATATTGCTTTCTACCTGTCGTATCTGTAGGAATTGTTGATGGATAGTTATATCCTCCCTCCACGATTTCCAAAATATTCATTCCAAGCGATTGTAGATAGGTTGTGGTTCTTACCTTTCAGTATATAAAATTTCTCCCATCGAAGATTGGCGATCTGATGGCTCCCTCTCTTTCTTGATTACTCATCCTGATGGATCTTCCTTCAAGCGATCAAACTTCTTCTAAAGGACCTACTCCAATACCAATTTTTGGAAATAATACTGAGAGTGGGGGGGTTGAATCAGTATTAGAAAATCAATAATCTTTTGGTTTCCATTATCAGATTCATATATGCTACTTCAGTTAAGGCAACCCGCGTGTATATGCAACTATGTTTAATGCAACTAGCGTATTTCTAGTAAAATTATGATTCAGTTAGTTGATCTTTAATGAGTGCATCAAAGCATTATTAACCATATAAAGAGTAAACAGGTGCAGTAAAACAGAATAAACCATCACACATAAGAAGCACACATGAACACCATGATATAAGGTGGAAACCCAATGTGGGTGAAAACCACCTGTTGCAATCGTCTCTATCTTCCTTTTAATAAGAAACTTCTTTTACAATTTTGTACTGGCGTAGACTCATACCAGTACGCAATCACCTACCTGCACAAGGCTACAACATTCTCTCATTCTCCAGCTACTACTGGAAGGGAGCTACAACCCCCTAGCTCTTGTACTAGCTAATATGTTTACTAGTACGTAGACGCTAGCCTACAGTAGGCTACGACCTTCTCTTTTCTAACAGGGACCACGTTTCATAAATTTTCAGACTAGATCCATCAATACAAAATAATCACCACTGCAATACAACCATCAACTATATCTACATCATCAATTTCTGAACCACCCAATAACTGAATCACTGAAACCCTGTTATAAAAACACAGTCACTAGAACACAAAGTAGAACCCAGAACTTTGCAACAACCACTAGAACCAGCAACAACTTCAAATATCAAATCTCATAATGTATACGCTACTTGGTTGTGTCGAACCAGCGTGTATACGCTGTTTCACCAAAGGGAACCTACGTACAGATCTAAAAATAATTACTTATACCTTCACTGCAATTTTCAACTTCAAATATACCCAGAACATATGATATAAAGGATAAGACATGCATCAGTATTCAGATCTATTCATGATCATACCATATAATGATAATGCATTTTAGTCTTCATGATCCCGGTCCATCAACCTTCATCAACCGCATAGGTGCACCCTTGGTTCAGATCAAGAAAAGCATCACAAACACATAACCAACATCCTAGATCTCACACTTTATTAGATATTCATCACTTTCACACTTGCCCTTTGGCCTAACGATCTCCTCCTCCTTTTATAGTCTTAGGCCTTACTTAATACCATGGTCCAAAACCACTTAAAACCAATACCTTGGACCAATTACCTGGGGTCAACACATCAGACAAGATACCTTGGACCAATACCATGGATCACAATACCATGGACCAAATACCATGGACCAAAACCAAGTTCTCCAACATGTACGCGCCTTTCCTTGCGTGAAAGTGCGTGTGTACGCATATGCGTATTTTGGTTGGTGAACCCGCATATATACGCGGCTGGGTCAAGAGGGAACCTGCGGATATCTCTTTTTCCTTCATTCTGAGAGCCTGAACTGTGATCTGTCATCTGAGTGAGTTGCCACCAATGACAACACTTGTGTCATACCTGTATCTTAATGCCAACAATATATATATATATATATATATATATATATATATATATATTTAGCTTAGATGTATTATTGACATATAAAAAGTTAATATGGAATAAAATTGTTAACCCTTAAAATTTTATAAGTTATACAAATACTTCTTAATTGTTTTTTACTTGTAAAAATACCATTACAAATACACTTTTAGTTCATTTTTTTCCTTTGTAACTTTCTAATAAATCAAAAACCTAAAACAATTCATGTTAAGTTATACAAATACTTCTTAATTGTCTTTTACTTGTAAAAATACCCTTAAAAATACACTTTTAGTTAATTTTTTTCTTTGTAACTTTCTAATGAATCAAAAGGCTACAATAATTCCTGTTGAGTGGGCATAATCGTTAAAAACATGTGTTTCTTTGTAGGAGGTCAAAAGTTCAAATCTAAAAGAGGTAAGAGTACACCTTTATATATACTTTAACAATCAAATTATTATGTAAAGATGCATCTCTATCCCACAAACAAAAGAATCTCATACAACTATTTGATAAGCATGACATGAAACTTGTGATTTAACACTATCATTAACATATCAAACTTAGTAACACATTTTCTTTCATTAAAAAACTTTCTTTTGACCTCGCATCAACAACAATAGTTAATTCTATAGAAAAATATTGATATGACATATTTAAAAAATGACTTCCAAAACTTATAACATTTTTTAAACTTATAAACTTTCCATATTAAAATATATAATATTTTCAAGACTTATAAGCTTTCCATATAAAATTATCCTTTCATCTAATTAAAAACTACACTTATTATAAACTTGTAAATTTTGTACAATACATATCAAATTCATCAATAATTTCAAATCAAATCAATAAATTATTTGTGTCACCCTAATTTAAATAGTTTTATTATTTAAAATATTTAATATTTAAATATATTTAATTAATTATTATTTTTTATTTCTATTTAATAAAATAATCATAATTATGATTATGATTAAGATTATATATATATATATATACTCGTCCATTGGCATTATTGTAGAGGTCACGAAAAGATTATCAATTTCTCCAAGTTTTATAAAATAATAACCTTTATTGTAATAGTTTGGAGCTCCAAGATAATTCCAATTTTTTGTGTGGATTCTTTCCAAATGAGAATCAGAAAAGTCCAAAGTATAGTGATATTATTATAATTATCGTTTCCAGCATAGTTACCAAGTGAAAGGATTCAGAAAAATCTCCTTTCATCAATCAACAAGTATTATAGATCTGGTTTGCTATTCTAAGCGGCTAGGCTCAACAAAGGGCAGGATGCTCCCTAACAACTTATTTTTTTAATGAATGAGCAAGTATCCATCTACTGCCTTGGGAAGATTTACCATACAAATTTTTTATTAACTTTTTTTTAAATGAACGAGCAAGCATCCATCTACCGCTTTAGGAAGATTTACAATACAATTTTTTTATTAAAAAATGGAAACTTTGTATTAAAAAATTATATAGGTTAAAGGTTTTTGTTTTTTTTTAATTATAAAAATTTTAAAATATATTTTTCTCATTAGTATAATTTAATCTAATAATAACCATTAGTTAGTTGAAGAATAATCATTATTGTAATGATAATAATTTGTTTGGAATTCAATTAAAAAAAAGTTCATTTTCTGTTACCTATTTAGACACATTTATTGTTGAATAAATTTGGATAAAAAAACAATAATTACATATAAATCTTTTGATATATGGAAATCAGTCGAAACGTGCTAATATCGTGCTAATATCTAATATATTTTTTTTTAAATTACACTTCAGTTTTAAAATTTTGTAATTCATAATTTTAGATTTTACCTGCATGTTTTCTTATATTCTATCTTTCATTTTTTAAACTTATCTTAAATAAACATAAATAATTAATATTGAAAATAAGACGAGTAGAGTATCCTGAAATATTCATTTCAATCTTTTTAAATTTTGATAAAAACATAATAATATATTAATTTTTATAAGATATATACTCAAATTTTTCCTTACTGGATTTTATGGTTTCCATGGTTTTGAATATTATGGTTTGGATGGTATCCAGATCTTTTAGCACAGATCCCTGGATTCCCTGAAAAGTTGTCTCTGTAACCTCATTAAAGACTGAATCTGGAACGGGCCCAGTTAACTTATTGTTGGATAAGTCAAGAAAGCTGAGCTTCAGTGCACCGAGACCGTCTGGAAGAGAACCAGATAGTTTAGTTTGTTGTTTGAAATATTCAGGCAGTTCAGATGAACAATATATCCCAGTGACTCGAATTGATCCT
The DNA here is from genome assembly GCA_031772625.1 of Pinus tabuliformis. Taxonomy (NCBI): domain Eukaryota; kingdom Viridiplantae; phylum Streptophyta; class Pinopsida; order Pinales; family Pinaceae; genus Pinus; species Pinus tabuliformis. Next base: position 420,620,362 of record CM062811.1, read on the forward strand.
TGCAAATTATTTTTTCTGAAAGATTAGTAACAGCCAAAGAACCACAGCAACCAACTTCATCAGGAATGGATCCCTCGAACACATTCTTCTGCAGATTCAGATCTCCCAACTGCCTCAAGCTGTCAAATTCCTTTGGTATTGGACCTGAAAAGTGATTATTGCCTGCTTCAAGTTTGACTAATAGCTTCGCCATGCCAATCTCGGGTACCAGAATCCCGGAGAATTGACTATTCTGAATTATTGGAAAGATTCAAGTACTCGAGTTTTCTGCAATTCATGAGGGTTTCTGGAAGATTCCCTGAAGGTTATTTGCATCCGGTTGAAGTTTCTTCAAGTTTCTCAAACCGTATATATTAGAGGGAAAAAGACCCTTCTGAAATTTAGTTTTAAGTACGATTTGAGGAACCATACATGTAGAATTGTCGCATGTAATTCCATCTCAACTGCGGGGCGCATCAATGGAGTCCGCCCAGTTTCTCACGGAAGAATGAGGATCTTTGTAGCTAGATTTCATTAGCAGTAAAATTTGAGCCACTTGAGGAAGAGCTTGCGCTCTGTTCATCTTCTGCGAAACCCATGAAAGCAGGTCCAACAATACACTCCAAAATACAATCTTATCCTCCATTGTTTTTTCTGTATCTCACAAGCCTATATTGCAAGTTAGGGCTACTGGGTATTTTGCAAGCATAGCTATATTTATGGCCACGGTATTTTCTGGGAAAGTTACTTATAAGATATCCAGCTGCCATATTTATGGCCACGGTATTTTCTGGGAAAGTTACTTATAAGATATCCAGCTGCCACCATGGTGTTGCAGTACAGAAAGTAACTGTGACCCGTGCAGAACTTAGTTGGAGGCAATGACAATGATTTGCAGCGATGGCTCCCTGAGGTATGAACAACCTTACCCCAAATCTTGACTTTGTGTGACTCCAAAATAACCTGTTATGAATTTGGGAAACCCAATTGTGTGGAAAATGACTCAAAGTACTCCACCTTGCATTGACTAACAACAGTCTTATTTCCGTTTGGAGCAGTGTCAGAGAGGACCCCAGCAGCCATTAACGCCCAAAAACGTACTATTAACTTTATGAAAGCCGACACGCAAGTCACGACAAGGAGGTCTCCAATACAAAGATCTCAACTTTTACGAGTGGATACACTTAGATTCTCACGTTTGATTATGATGAACTGTTCTCAGATGAGACAGAGACCGAACTTCTTCGGTGGGAGAAATTGGAATCGGATTTTCTTTAATACGTCCGGGAAGATAAAAGTTACACGTGGTATGTCCTGTTTTTCAAACGGGGCCAAAAAAGAAATCGTATTTTATCGATTGATTGTGAAGTTTATTTTATCCCGTGATCGTTGTGTCGTATTTAAAGAAAGGTGTGGTTAATTATATGAATTTCGCTTTGTATGTATGAATGAATTTTGTTTTTTTTGCAATATCAAATTTTTGAGAATTTAAAATTTTAAAATTTAATGGTTATAAATTAGATTTCTCAAATTTTAAATTTAATTGTTATAAATTAGATTTCTCAAAAATTTTATTAGATTTTTTCAAAATTTTAAAAAAAATCCTATTGTTTTTGGGACAAATTTAAAACCTTAAATTTTCCATATTTTCCATCAAATTCTATCACAATCTTACTTAAAATTCCATTACTTCTTCCATAGGTTAACAACCCTAAGTTTAAAAAAATATTTTGAAAAGTTGCTAGATCTTTGAAAATTTTGGTTGATGTTTATTCAATGTTGTCGATAATTTCGGCCGAGCCATCACTTTTATGAAATATTTTTCAGTAATATATATTTTTATAATATCTTTTTTTAATTTTATTTATTATAATTATCAGCTAAAAATATTTTATAAATTAATTTACAATTTAAAAAATATTATTATATAAATAATAATAATAAAATTTATACCTTCTTTCAAAAGTTGAATAAATAAGCTTGTGAAAGTTCCATAAATAAGCTTACGAAAATGTGAAGTGTTGTAAGTTAAATTTCCATGTTCAAATCTCGAACTACTTACTTGTGGGTTTTTATCAGAGGTGGTTTACTCCACTTAGGTGTGTAGTAGGAGATATAAGAATCATCCCATAATAATAACAAAATAATCTATATGTAAAACAATATTTAATAAAATATATATTAGTAAACAATTATATGAGTGGGAGAAATTAATCTATCATTTTTAAAAATAGGTTTTATTTAATATTTTGTCTTGTAGTTGTTGGAGAAATGTTGTGATTTTTTTTCCAACTTTTTTCTCTATATTTTAAAGAATTTTTAGAGAACTAAAACATGTATATTTTTTTGTCTATATTTTAGAGAATCTTTAGAGAACTAAAACATGGATACTCAGATATTTCTTCATCAAAGTAGCTACACTACACTGGTGGAGCATGGTTTGTTCTCTCATACACCCATATTCAATTCCAAAGAACAAGTTTGACCCATCAAAGTAGCTTGTTCTCTCATCCACCCATATTCGATTCCATGGAACATGTTTGGCCCATCAAAGTAGCTTGTTCTCTCATCCACCCATATTCAACTCCAAGGAACATGTTTGGCCCATCAAAGTAGCTCCAGTGGTGGAGTATGGTTTGTTCTCTCATCCACCCATATTCGATTCCAAGGAATATGTTTAGCCCATTGTTATAGGACTGGAAGAGTTAATAGAGGAAGAAATCATTTTATTGAATAAGGAATAGAAAAACCTTTTGTAATGTCACACTTAAAAAGTTGAATATGAAAAACATTTCCTTTTAGAGTTTCTAACCTATATCCAAACTAGCTCAACCATATAAATTAAATAGTTAGTAAAAGTTGATAGACATCAATCCATGACAACTATCAAACCACTTACTTTATTATACATCTCACATTTTCAAAAAAAAACATTAAAAAACATAAAAATTAACTAAATGATCACTTCATTTTAAATTAATATTATTATAATTAGTTATAAAAAAATCAATATATGAATTAAAAATATATACATTTAAAAAGCATGTTTAACTTTCTTAACCATAAATATTCTAAATCTGTAAATGGACTTTGTTACAATACCATGGGCCAATATCATGGCTTATCATTACAACATGCCAAAAAACTATAACTCATTTCATACAACACTTGTTTGTATGATATTTCTTTTACTTGCCAAAAAATCATAAATTATTTCATAAAAGAGTTGTTTGTATGACATTTTTTTTAATTAATCAATTTAATTAAAAGAGTAGAAATGGCATATCTACTTTCAAGGTAAATTTCAACCTTGACTTTTCACTGCATTTCAAAATATCATATGGAGGTTAAATCCCAATCATCCACTTAATAATTATTAATAATTAAATTAAAATTGTGGAAGCTCTATTACAAAACAAACATGCCTATTTGCATAATTAAATCTCAATTTCAAATTATTTATCAAATAACTCGTCAAAACTATGAACATCTTGAAACACTTATCTTAATGTGTTTTAAACATAATAATAAATTTAAAAAGAAAAAAAAATAATTAAATTTTTTCTTTCTCTTTATAGAGAAATGTGCAATTGAGGTTAAGATTGTTGGGTCCCTATAATACTAGTGATTACCCCATTACTATTGTAGTTGTATCCCTTATTAATATTGTTGTGCCCCTATTGTCCCCATATTTATATTACTGTGCCCCATAGAATCCCTCTATTGTTATTTTTGTGGCTTTATATTATTATTGTTAGGTCGGCTGGGTTATATTGTGACTCCTTAGACTCCTATATATAGAAAGGAGGTTTTGTCATTTGAATCATCAAAGAATTGTTCATTTATGTAATGTAAAGGAGGTTGCCCCCTCGAAGAGGTTGAATTCTAAGGTGTTGATCTATCTTTTCTATCTTTTCTTGAGATGGTTTCATAACATTTGGTATCAGAGCTTTGGATTCTAGGGTTTCCCTGCTCCAAACAGGTCATTGTGGCATTTTCACTATAACCTTTTTTTCTGTGACGTTTCAGAAGTTAAAAAAAAAACCCATTTGAGAAGAAATCACGCTGAATCTCGGGTCCAAATTCCAGAACTTTTACGCTATATTTGCGGAGATATGATTTGAGGAAGTTGGTCTTTTTGCAGACTCCTGAATTACATTCCAAACAGGTGACTTGGGGAAAATCGTCATAACTTTCTCTCTGAGCATCGGATTGAAATTTCGTAAGAAGGTATAGAAAGAGGACAGACTGTAGTTTCTTGTATATGCTTTTCAGAGCCAGAGGTCGAAATAGTGACTCATGGCAAGTCGTACAAGTTCGCTCTACTGAACTAGTCTATAATCAGGTCATCTTGGGAGATTGTGCATAACTCTTCCTTGGAGAATCCAATTTGGATCAGACTCGTGGCATTGGAAAGAGGACACAGAGGGCTACTACAGGTTGCGATTTCAGAACTGGATAATCCAAAATTGCAGAGATACATCAGATTCAATATCAAGCTTCTACAAAGTGAAAAAAGGTGCGTAGTTTTTTTTAAGTTTTGCATAAGCTTGGTTTGAAAAATTAGTTTGAATCGGTAATTGATGCCCAAAGGAAAAAAAAATGAAAACACCTAGTAAGAAACCTGAAATCTCTAGCACGAGTCATGAAGAAGAGGAAGAAATGTAATATGATATATCAAAATTACGAGACCAAGTGCAACAAGTGTCACTTGCACAAAAAGCAACAGAATCTAAGATGGATGGTTTAAGGAAAGATGTAGAAGCTAAGATGGATGGTTTAAAGAAAGGTGTAGAAGCTAAGATGGATTGTTTAAAGAGAGGCATAGAAGCTAAGATGGATGGCATGGAAGCTAAGATGAATGGCATGGACGCTAAAATTGATGGCATGGATGACAAGATGGAAGAATTGAAGATGAATATGAATAAGTTGCTACAAGAAATGGTCACTAATGGTGAAAGGGTAGTAAAGGAAACTCATGATGAGAGCAAAAGAAATGTTAATCATGATTCCATAGACTCTAATGTGGGATTAAAGACCCACCATATTCCAAAAATCGATATGAGGAAGTTTGATGGCAAGGATTCCGCAACATGGATATTATAGATGGAGCAATTTTTCGATCTCAATAATGTGAAAAACACACAAAAGGTACGTATTGCAACTTTATATTTGGAACCAAATAAGTTTGTATGGTATCAATGGCTTTGCTTTCGTAAACAAATTATCACTTGGGCAATTTTTACGAAAGAATTGACAGCACATTATGAGGATACAAAATGCAACACTTTTTTTAGCCAATTAATAAGTCTCAAACAAAAGGGTTCAATAATGGAGCACATTGAGGAGTTCCAAAAATTGAACATAAGGGTAAAAAATATTCTAGAGGAGCATAGGATTGATGTGTTCATAGGGACTTTAAAGGATAATATCCAACATGATGTTCGCCTTTGGGAACCTAATTCATTAGAGAAGGCATTCAGGTTAGCAAGAAAAATGGAAAGCAAAATTATGGCAACCAGGAAGCATACCACTCACAACTATAAAGATGGAAGTGTTGTTGCCCCTAGTCTTCCACAACCTATAAGGTTGACACCACAAAAATTGGAAGAAAAAAGAGCAAAAGGGCTTTGTTACAGTTGTGATAGCAAATACACTAAAGGTCATAAGTGTGCTGAAAAAATTTATTCTACATAGATTATGAAAAGGAAGAAGAAAATGAGCAAGAAAGGTCAAAAGAAGAGGATATACTCCAGGAACAAAGCCTATATAAAGAGGAAATGAATCCGACCATATCTTGTAATGCATTGGCGAGAATTACCACTCCTCAAACCATCAAGACAGAAGGACAAATCAAGAAGAAAAAGGTAATAGTGTTGATTGATTCAGGAAGTACGCACAATTTTATTCATTGTAAGGTAGCAAAAGAATTGAATTGCTTCTTATATCTAGCACCAAAGTGTCAAGTGATGGTTGCAAATGGAGGAACAATAAATTGCTCTGGAAAGTGCCATAATATCAAGCTATCCATAGGAGAATATGTATTGACTAGCCCAATGCTTTCCATTACAATGGGAGGTGCTGATGTTGTACTAAGAGTCTAATGGCTACAATCCTTGGGTTCAATAGCTTTTAATTTTCAAGAACCTTTCATGAAATTCTCTGTGGAAGGAAAGGAAGTTGAATTAAGGGGTATTGCAGGGAAACCAGGAAAGATAATCAGCTCTAACGGTATGACAAAGCTTCTAAAAAAGGAACAAAGAGGTGTAATTGCACAATTATTTTCGCTAGATGTTTCCACATTGGAATCATCTATTTCTCCAGATCTCCAAAAAGTCTTGGACAATCATTCCAAGGTATTTGAGACTCCCAAAGGTCTCCCACTTATTCGTGATCATGATCATGCTATTCATCTGATTCGAGGAAGTGTTCCTCCAAACATCATGTCGTACAGATATCCCTATGCCCAAAAGAGTGAAATTGAACGTATGGTTGCAGAAATGCTAGAGGCTGGTATAATTCAACTGAGTCAAAGTTCTTTCTCTGCTCCAGTAGTATCGGTGCACAAGAAGGATGGATCATGGCGCATGTGTCTGGATTATAGGGAGCTCAACAAGCTCACTATTAAAGTTAAGTTTCCCATTCCTGTCATTGAAGAATTACTGGATGAATTGCATGGATCAATTTACTTCACCAAGTTGGATCTTCGTTCAAGATATCATCAAATCAGAATGAAGACTGAAGACATTCTGAAAACAACATTTAGAACTCATGAGGGTCATTATGAATTTTTGGTCATGCCTTTTGGCCTTACCAATGCACCTTCAACATTTCAAGGTTTGATGAATAACATTTTCAAACCATTCCTTAGAAAATTTGTGTTAATATTTTTTGATGATATACTAATCTACAGCAAATCTTGGAAGGATCATGTTGAACATGTTGACAGGGTGCTGCAACTATTGGAGGAGAAACAATTATATGCAAAAAGATCCAAATGTTTCTTTGGAGTACAAGAGGTGGAATATCTAGGTCATATTGTATCTCATGAAGGAGTTAAGGTAGACCCTAGAAAAATTAAAGCCATTAAGGAATGGTAAATCCCCACATCCATAAAGCATCTGCGAGGATTTCTTGGGTTGACAGGGTATTATCACAAGTTTGTTAAGAATTATGGGAGAATAGCAACACCTCTAACAACATTATTGAAGAAAGATGCATTTTCATGGACTCCAGAAGCAACAAAGGCCTTCGAGCATCTTAAAGAGGTAATGTGCCAAGCACCGGTCTTAGCTACACCAGACTTCACAAAAACCTTTATTGTGGAATGTGATGCTTCAGGAAATGGAATTGGTGCTGTTTTAATGCAAGATGAAAGACCCATTGCTTTTGAAATTCGTCCAATCAAGGGAAAGTTTTTACACAAAGCTATTTATGAGAAGGAAATGTTGGCAATACTCCATGCACTTAAGAAATGGCGACCCTACCTAATGGGAAGACACTTCATGGTAAAAACGGATCATGATAACCTTAAATACTTTTTAGAACAAATATTATCCTCTGAAGAGCAACAAAAGTGGGTCACAAAGATGTTGGGTTATGACTTTGAAATCATCTACAAAAAAGGGAAGCAAAATGTGGTGGCAGATGCACTCTCAAGAAAGGATGAGGATGTGGAAGCATTGTTGTGTGCCATTTCTATTATCCAACCAGATTGGATAAACGAAGCAAGGGAGGAATGGAAGAATGATGAAGAAGTGTGGGCACTTATTCGAAAGTTACAACAAGACTCCAATACGTCTGATACATTTAGATGGAAAAATGATTCACTATGGTACAAAGATCGCTTATACATCTGTAAGAATTCCCAGCTAAAACAAAATATTCTTATGGAATTGCACACTTCTCCCTTAGGAGGGCACTCAGGATTTTTAAAAACTTACCACAGGGTTAAGAAAGAATTTTTTTGGAGGGCCTTAAATCAGATATTCAAAAGTTTGTGGTGGAATGTTTGGTTTGCCAACAAAATAAAGTTGAAACAATTAAGACACCAGGTCTATTACAACCTTTATCCACTCCAAGCCAACATTGGGAGGAGGTTTCAATGGATTTTATCACAAGTTTACCCAAGTCTAAGGGAAAGAGTGTCATCATGGTGGTAGTTGACAAACTTACCAAGTATGCACATTTTTGGGCATTATCACATCCATTTAAAGCTAGTACAGTTTCTACTGCATTTATGGAAACAATTCAAAAGCTACATGGAAACCCAAAGATTATTGTAAGTGACAGAGATCCCATTTTCACTGGAAATTTTTGGACAGAATTATTTTCTTGTCTTGGTACTCAGTTAGCTCATAGCTCATCTTATCATCCTCAATCTGATGGGCAAACTGAGATAGTAAAGAAATGTTTGGAAGGATATCTTGGTTGCTTTGTATCTGATAAATAGACACAATGGGTCAAATGGTTGCCTCTAGCTGAATGGTGGTATAACACTTCCTTCCATATAGCAACAAAAATGACCCTATTTATGACAATTTATGGATATCAGCCACCACCCATCACATCATATTTAAGAGAAAATTCTAAGGTTCAAGCAGTGGAACATCACATTGAACATCAACAACAAGTCCTCTAACTCTTAAAGGATAACCTTGTGTTGGCACAGAATAGAATGAAACAACATGCAAATCAACATCACAGCGAAAGAAGTTTTGATGTAGGTGATTGGGTATTCCTATGGCTAAAACTATATAAGCAAATGTCCCTCAAGCAAGCTAAGAAGGATAATAAATTATCACCAAAGTATTATGGTCCGTACAAGGTGTTGCAAAAGATTGGTACTATGGCATACAAATTGGAGCTTCCTGCAGCTTCTCGATTGCACCCAGTTTTCCATGTTTCATGTTTAAAGAAGGTTATAGGCGATAAGCTCCTAGTTCAAACAATATTGCCAGAACTTGACGAGGAAGGAAAAATTATATTGGAACCAGAAGCAGTCACAGAAAAAAGAACTCGAAAGTTACGAAATCGATCAATTTCGGAGGATCTTATCAAGTGGAAGAACTTATCCGCTGAAGATTCCACATGGGAGGATGAGAATTTTATACAGAAGCATCCAGAACTACTCAAGCGTTGAGGACAACACTTTTTTGAAGGAGAGGGGCATGTTAGGTCCCTATAATACTAGTGATTACCCCATTACTATTGTAGTTGTATCCCTTATTAATATTGTTGTGCCCCTATTGTCCCCATATTTTTATTACTGTGCCCCATAGAATCCCTCTATTGTTATTTTTGTGGCTTTATATTATTATTGTTAGGCCAGCTGGGTTATATTGTGACTCCTTAGACTCCTATATATAGAAAGGAGGTTTTGTCATTTGAATCATCGAAGAATTGTTCATTTATGTAATGTAAAGGAGGTTGCCCCCTCGAAGAGGCTGAATTCTAAGACGTTGATCTATCTTTTCTATCTTTTCTTGAGCTGGTTTCATAACAAAGATTGATTCTTATAACTACTACTCTAACCTCTAATTGAACTCATACAGGCCCCACACAACACCCATATAATCAAAGAAGATTTTTAAAAATCAACCCCAAACTTCATAGAAACTTCATATCAAAAAAATCGCAAATGGAAATGTCCCCCTAAAGTTGTTGAATAATACATTTACTTATTAAAATTCGATTAATCAAATTTTATTTTATAAGATGCTCCTCTTATTTTTCTTCATTACAAAACATAATCAAAATACAATTTTTTTAATATTAAAAGTTGTTATTTAAAATAAATTTATATTATTTTTAAAATTTTAATATATATATAAATTATATTAAATTTCAATTATATAAATATATATATATATATATATATATATATATAATCAAAAATATGTTTTTATTCCATACAACTCAATTTTTTAATTTTATTATCATCCTTCTAAATCTATGTTAATTTTGGCTTTACCAAGTTCGAAGAGTGATAAAACCTCTCAAGATGCAAGGCTTTTTTTGTATAAAACTTAAAAAAAATGCACATAAAAGATTTGATTCCTCTCCACCCTTGGTAGATCCAAAACTAAAATATATTTATGCTACTTCTTAATAAAATTATTTATATTTATATAACTATAAATTTCAGAGATAACTAGCGATATATATATAGATATATATATATATATCTATATATATATATATATATATATATATATATATATATATATATCACAATATCACAATTATGAGTATGAGCCATTTTATTTCAATTTATTTTATTGTAATATGCATATTATGATTTTTTTTATCAAAAAAATGTTTATAATTTTATTCGATTTATCAAGTCTATAGGGACAAAATGTCTTGAAGTGTGAACATCTTTTTGAATGCAAAAGTTAAAAAGGGAGTGCACCTCTACATATGTGAATCCTCTTGTCACTTGATAGACTTGAGGTTAATATGGACCTATGTTGGTGTTATATGTATGTGTGTATGCATATCAAAAGTTGTTGTCACTTGATAGATTTGGAGTTTACAAGAATTTATGTTGGTCGGTCACACACACACACACACCTTGAAATAGAAAACACCTCTCTCTCTCACACATATTAATGTGTGTGAGAGAAATTTATACATAATATGGAATAAGAAATTATACATCTTCTTTATTTTTTTTCTTAAAAGAAAAAGTTACCAACATTGTTTTATATTAATAATAAGTCATTTACATGTAGTATATAACACCTAAAGTTATCTTACATAATCTCCCAGGGTAGATATTTGTGTCCCAACTTTGAAAGTGCATTAGCAACTCCATTATGTTCTCTGTATATATGGGAAAATGTCACCCCCCAAAAAAGGTCAATGAACAACCTAATTATTTTCATCCAGTTAATGAGCATAGGAGGATCAAAGGATAACCGCTTCATAGCCCAATCAATAAAAACCTTTGAATCACTGAAAACATCCATTGACTCTATGGATCAAAGGATAACCACTTCATAGCCCAAGACCCCCCAAAAAGTAATAATCCTTGTTATAGAAAAAAAAAACAGTTAATATATCTATGAAATTATATTACTCTTTTTTTTGCTAAAGCAAGAGTCGTGCCTTCTATATCATTAAATCAACCATAATTTACAATATATACACAATTCCACCATACTGTGTGGTCTAAGACAACATAGGAGAATGCCCGACTAAATCCAAGCCCTCAAACCCCAAAAAGTACCTGTCCAACCCTTTTGAGTACAAACCAAAATAAGTAACGGGAATCACAGGGCACGTGAACCCTCCCCACATATAGTCACGCCAACAAAAACCTAACCTACCTCTTAATCACTGCCATCCAATCTTCCTTTTTAATTTGATGTCAGAGATACATATCGGACTAGGAAGAAGCAAGATGATTAACCCAGGATGCCACCAAACTGCTCGCTCAATCCGGATCGTTGATCAGCCTTGCTAAATCGGACGACAAAGCTGAATATCGCACAGCTGAAGTGATCGAACTTTAGTGTGCTATGAGGGTGGTTTTTAGACCCAGCCCTCATCCACGTGTCATGAGGTGTATGGCATCACTGCCAAATTTTCAAAACCACCTTTGTCTTGAAAGCGGTGTGATCGCTCCGAAACCACTCGGGAAGTGGTTTTGTCTCCCACCACTGGAAAATTGGGAAATTTTGCTGCCAAAATGGATGCTGTTGATTATTACTTTCAACCTCTCTCCTGACTAGGAAAATCTTGCACGAGACTTCGAGGATTTTTAGGGTTGTGATTACCATGGCTGCTGAGGCCAATCCTGGCCAATCTTCCACCATAGACCTGTCTAACCAAAATTGTGATTCTTGCAGAAATTTGCTCATTGCGAATTGGCTTCCTTAGTTTTGCTCTTATACACTTCTTTGTCCTCTTCTACCTGGTTATGGAAAAGTTCTCTTAGGTTGCTCTGCGGCATTGCGAGCCAATCCATCGAAATTCTGCTATCTTTACAGCTGACACCTTGGTTGGCTAGAATGTCTACCAATTTGTTGGCCTTTCTATGCACATGGATGAATCTAAGTGTGCGTAGTCCTTGAAGATGTCCCTGAATTTTATGGAGAACCCGTATTAACCTCCAGTGTTTTGTCACTTTTTTCGGCCCTGTTCCATGACTAATTCTCTTGGCCGCGTTGATGACTAACTTTGAATCAGCTTCTATTATCAAATTTTGGCAGTTGTCCTGTTTCAAAAATTCTAAGCATTGCTCCAAATCCATTAATTCCACCATGTTGTTGGTGGCTTTTCCCAAATGACCATGGAAGAGGGAGATAATGCTTTCGGTTTCATCCTGAAGAACTCCTCCAAAGCCTGCCATTCCCGGGCTACCTTTTGAAGCTCCATCGATGTTATACTTCAAAAAACCTTCCGAGGAAGGGTTCCATAATTCTTTAACCGTTTCCCTCATGATTATTTTCCTGTCTAGACCTTGTGGAATGAGCCCCTGCATGTCTAACTGCCTGAGAGTTGTTAACTCTGCTTCTGAGGGAGGATTTTTGGGGAGATCCCTTACTGTGGTGCTAAATGTCTCCTTAAGATGTTTCAAGATCTGCTCCAACAGGCGAAGATAGGAATTCTTCTCTTCTTTGAAGATTCTTTTGTTTCTTTCTTTCCACACATTCCATATAATGAAAATTGGCAAAAGAGCCCAAGCAAAGTTAAGAACTTCATAATCCGAAAAATTATTCCTCCAATTGTTTAGTGTGTTAGTGATACTTTCTTTGTCTCTATCGGACTGCTTGAAGATGGTGGCAAAAATATCCCATAACCTGGAGGTGAAAATGCAGCTATTGAGAAGATGTTCCATAGTCTCCTCTTGGGCTTCACAGAGCTGGCATCTGGAGGGTCCTAGCATTACCCTCTTTCTAATATTATCCCAGGTTAAGATTTTCCTGTGGTGAACCAGCCACATAAAGAGTTTGATCTTCATCTAGCCTTTGTGCCTCCATAGCTTCTGCTAAGTTCTGTCTGAAGCTTGGGATTCCAGCCCAAGGAGAATACCTTTTGCTTTCTTAATATTAAAGTTGCCCTCTTTGTTATTACCCCATCTTAGATGATCCTGCCCTTCGGTAACTAAAATCATCCTCTGATCCAATATCCTCTTAAGGGTCTCTACTCTACTGTTGAGGGTTTTGTCCCCTTTGCCATCTATTTTTCTCCAGGTTCTCCATTTTCCTGTATTGTGAGAATGCTCACAAAAGTCCTTTACCTTCACTAATCCTTGGTTGTCTGTCTCATGCTTGAGGCCAAAAAATTCCTCTTTCAATAGTGTTGGTTCTTGTTGCCATTTGTCCGCCCAAAATAGTGCCAGATCTACCTCTCTGATTTCCCAGAAACTATTTTTTTAAACCACCCCTCTGTTCTCCCAGACCTTGTTCCATATGGGAGAGCCCTTCATGTTTCCAGACATTCTTATGATATTAGAAGAAAGCCAAGCACTGGCATATTTTTCCTTCTAGATGCTTTCCCATTGAGCCTTAGGATCCTTAACCCACTGCCACCAAAGTTTGGCCCTTAGAACCTTACTGAGAATCTCTAGATCATCCAATCCTAGGCCTCCTTGGTTCTTGGGTTTACAGATCTTCTCCCATGAGACTAAAGCCCATTTTTTCCTTGTTGTCTCTTTGCCCCAAAGAAAATCTCTTTGGATATTTCTAAATTGTTGTAAGACTCCTTTTGGATCTGGGAGAGCTGATAGCATAAAGACTGGGATGGCTTGGAGCACTGCCATTGTAAGAACCAGTATACCGACTAGATTTAAGGACCTGATTGCCCATTTCCTGACCTTATCTTGCATCTTAATGACTAACAGTTCCCATATGTTCTTGTTCAAAGGTTTAGCCATTAGAGGAACTCCCAAATACTTAAGGAGAGGGTTTCTCTTTGAAAGCCAAGAATTCTAGAGACATTTATATGAATGGCTATATGGGTGTTAAAGAAAAATATTTTTGATTTGGAAAGATTAACTTCCATACCTGATGCCATAGTAATGTAATTCAAAATTTGTTTGTATGCTAGTGATTCCTTGAATGTGGGAATTCCCTGTAACATGGTATCATCTACAAACTGTTGATGAGTTAGAACTTGACCATTCTCTGCAAGTTGGAGTCCTTGAATTTTGCTCGTTACTCTAGCATGCTTAATGGACCGCCCCAGCCCTTCCATCATGAGGATGAAGAGAAAAGGAGAGAGTGGATCTCCCTGTCTGAGTCCTCTAGAAGGAAGAAAAATTTCAGAGGGAGAGCCATCAACTAAAATTGAAAAGCCGAAGGAAGTCACTAGGGCCATGACCCATCTGACCCAATTATGATCAAAACCAAACGCGGTGAGCACTTTCTTGATATATGTCCAATTCACTTTATCATATGCTTTGGCTATTTCCAATTGCATGATCATACCCGCTTTCCTTTTACTAGTTAATGAGTGGACCACCTCGTGAGCTTGAATGATGTTATCTAGAATTTTTCTGCCTTCCACATAACCCAATTGTTCCCTCGAAACAAGCGTACGTAACAAAGGTTTGAGTTTGTTGGACACAACCTTGGAAATTATCTTGTAAACTACATTGCATAAAGCGATGGGCATATACCTCTCTGGCATTTGAGCATTATCCTGTTTTGGAATTAGGGAGATAAAGGAGGTATTGAGAGCTTTCAAAATAGTTCTGTTCAGCTTGGAATCTTCCACTACCCTTAAAATATCCTTTTTGACAATATTCCAACAAGCTTTGAAGAAATCCACATTGAATCCATCTGGACCTGGAGCCTTGCCATTTTGCATTTCCTTGAGGACCTCACTGACCTCCTTTTCAGTTACAAGTCTGTTGAGATTATAGTTATCCTCTCTGGATACCAACTTAGGGATATGTTTAGTGAGGTCCTTGATGAAAGGTTCCCTTACTAAAGTGTTTTCCTGGGCAATACCTTGGAAGTGCTTAACTAACACTGCTTCTATCTCCTCATGGGATTGATGTATCTGCCCATCCTCATCCTTGATTGAAGAGATCCTGTTGTGAGTCCTATTTGCTATGGTGGATCTATGGAAAAATTTAGTGTTACGCTCTCCTTCTTTTAGCCATTGAACTCTTGATTTTTGTTTCCAAAAAATTTCCTCTTGTTTACACAACTTTTCCCATTCTTGATGATGTTTCTCTACTTGATCATTTTTGTTCTTATAAAAGCCTTCCTTGATCAAAGCTTTCTTGAGCTCGAGAATTTTATTTTCCACAGATTTCTTTCCTGCAAAAATATTACCAAATTCATTCTTGTTCCAGGCTTTTAGCTTCAGCTTGATGTACTTTAATCTTTTGTGTAGCAGGAACATTGTTGATCCCTGAGTCTGCAAATCCTCCACCCACCAATTTTCAATGTTGCTGATGAATTTTGGGTGAGAAAGCCAAATATTTTCAAATCTGAAAGGTCTATTTCTTGGGGTACCTATGCCCTTGATCTCCATTTGAACTGACCAGTGATCTGAGCCTCCAAAAGGAGGAATTCCTGCTATTATTTCCTTATCTAGAAGCATGAGATGCTTAGAGATCATGAATCTATCTAACTTGGAGGCTACCTGGGAATCCCCTCCACTTTTATTGTTCCATGTGCAGAGGCCATTGTTTGTCTCAATATCAACAAGCTTCATGTTTTCTGAAAAGATTTGGAAGGCTAAGGAATATTTATTTAGAGCTCTTGTACCCCCTTTTTTCTCTGAGAGAGATCTAATCATATTGAAATCTCCTCCTATGACCCAAGGTAATCCTGCATGTCTAACCCGGAGATCCATCAGGGAGTCTATAAACCTGATTTTGTCATCTAAACTTTGAGGGCCATAAACATTCGTAACTAGATAAGTGTCCCTGTCTCCTACAAGATGTATAACCACTGATAAATAATTCCTAAATGCCTCCGCATCAATTATTCCAATTTTTTGGGGATTCCAGAGAGTGAGGATACCCCCTGCTGTATTTTCTACTTTAACTTCTAGAAACTCAAATCTACTGAGCCATTTACTATGGATTTGCCTTAATTTTTAAATGGAGCATTTCATTTCATGGACAAAAATTATATCCGGAGCTGCCTGTTTCATTCTATTATTCAGCATTCTCTATTTTCTCTTGCTGCCTAGACCTCTAATATTCCATGTTGTGAACTTCATAATTAAATATTGGTAAAGGAGTAACTGGTTAGATCTCTCATCTTACCTTAGTCTACCATAAGCTGTCCACATTCCATCAATAGCTCATTCTGCTTTTTCCAGCCTCTTTTTTTCCTGGATTTCTCGGTGCTAACCCCAGAGTCGTTTTTACTCCTTTCACCCCTTCATTACTCTATATTTCGATGTTGTTTACTCCCTCCACACCCTTTGACTGAGTTTTCCATAAGAATAAATATTGTATTCGATTGAACTCTTCTTATGGTAGTGATTCTACCTAGCCAGTTGTTCCCTGAATCAAGAACCCTTCTAGATCCAAGTTTTCTCTGTCAAGAATCTCCTGTAGCTCATTGTCCTCCATTTCCATCTCACTCTGGGTCATTCCCTGATCCATTTCCAGCTCTAATTCACTCAGCATGATCCCTTTCTGTTTTTCACTTTCCTGTGTCTGATCTTGTTCTTCTTTCTTCTCCTTCTTCTCTTAACCTTCATTCATTACTTGATCTTCTACTGATATTTCTTCATCCTCTTCAAGAACTTGGAACTGATTCTGACTAACCTTTTTTCCTTCATTTTGGTGTTGCTTTGGCCCTTTGTTGCCTCTTTTTCCTTTATGAACTACTTTATGAAAGCTTTCTGTGTCTTTCATTATGTTAGTTTTGCTTTTGTTCTCTGCTTTATTGAGGGGGAAATCTCTTAGACGGTGCCCATGTTCATGGAATCTATGACATCTAAATGGAATATGCTCGTAGTCGACTGTCTGCACCCATTCCTCATCAAAAACCTCCAAGATGACCTCATCTAGAAGAGCTCCGGATAGATCCATCTCCACACAGATCCTTGCAAAGGAGGTATATTTTCCCCTCCTTGTAGCTTCAGAAGCTTTGAAAAACTGTCCTAATTTATTGCCTATGGCAGCTAGCGATTTCTATTTGCCAATAATTAAGAGGTAGAGAATAGATTCTTACCAAACTGGGACTGAATTAAAATTTTCCCGCTATGGTACGAAGTTCATCATCCATGGCCGCATATAGAGCCTTGCTGCTGCATAGAAGTAGGGCCTACCTTCAAACACTTCGTATTTATCTTTAATGTTAGTGAACACCACAGTAAAGAATCCCTTGGACCCCAGATGAAGATCAATGCTCCCTTTAGGCTTCCAGTGGTATCTGATCCATGTTTGTAAATCTTTCTCAGTGGGCCATAGCCCCATGAATTTGCATATGATTCCATAAGTCCTCATGTGATCCTTGTGCACCTGCAGTGCTAGATCATTTAAAACTACTCTAGGAGTGATTTCAGCTTTGGGCTTGCATGGTCCCTTCTGATTTTTGTCTTTTGTTCCCTATTTTTTGTCATTTTCCTCCTTGTCTTTTGTGCCATCATTCTGCTTCGATTTGGTACTTTCTGTTTCCTCTTCCCTATTTCTTCTTCCTTCCTCAGCATTACCTCTACCTGTCTCCGAAGGTTTCTTGCCTTTGTTGGCCACCGCCTCCTTGTAAGAGGGAGTGGAGTTCCCTCCTCTGCACCCATCCATGGAGAAAAACCTCTTCAATAAACTGAAACCCTAGTCACCTTTGCTACCGAAATTATCTTACTCAATATGAATATTGAATTTTTTTATTTTGGCTAATTTAAAAAAAAAAAAAATCATATGTGTGTGTGTGTGTGTGCGTTTCAACTGAATTACGTCACTACTCTATACTAAATTGTAATATCAATCATATTTTTAAATGTCACATATCAACTCTATATTAAATAATAAAGAAAGTACACATAATGAAAACTAAAAAGAAATTTAAAAAATAAAAATACTTTACTCTTAGTTACTTTATCTCTTCATATAAAGTTGATGTAAAAATAAATTGGAAATTGAAGAATTTTATTTATAGTATACATTGAAATATGTTTTTTGTTAATATCATTTTCTAATTTATTAATGTAAATAGTGTTTTATTATTTTAAGTGTAACATTAGGGGACAACATCATCTCAATCATATTAGGCCATACAACATCTCTCGATCCAAATCAAAATTATAATATAACAAAATTGAATTGAATCTATTTATTAATTTAATTGCTTTTTACTTTTTAAAGTGAGGTAACATAATGTTTGATTATTATTACCTTTTAATTCAACAATTTATTTTATAGGCCACTAAATATAAAACACTTTTCAAGGCAATTAATTTTTATTTTATTATTACATATTTTTACAATTGATCTAGCAAGAGTTAGAGGGATCAAATCTCAAAAAATAGAAACTAGTTTTTAAATGCAAAATTTGAAAAAAATTGCATTCATAATATGAAGTTAAGATTTATATATGTATATGTGTCCTCATGATGGGTCTTGGTTTAGACTCAAAACATCGACAATAAAAATGCCTACTATGGAGTAATCTCTGACAACACAAATTAAAAAGCACTCAAATGTTTTAACTACCAGTGTTTATCCATTTTAAGCATGGCTCTAACATGAGCCAAGAAGGATCAAATTTCTTCATATGCAAACTTCTTTAGAGTGTAAAATATAATGTGTAATTTTAAATTATTTAAAGTGTAGTTTTCAATGCTACATAGAGTATATGGAGGACCAAACTATAAAATATTGAGACCACTTCAAACGTTTTAACCATTAAACTTAGTTTTTTGTGATATATACATAATTTTTTATTATAGCTAACATTATTTTTCTATTTAGAGTGTATTTTATTTTTATTTTAAGAGGGACACATGTCACCTCCACGTTGAACATAAACATACTTACACATTCCCCTAAGTTGTAGAATGAGCCTCTAGGCTTAGTAAGGAATTATTTATGATTTAGTTTCTCCACATTAAAATGTTAATAGGTGGCCCCTCAGAGATATATATATATATATATATATATATATATATATATATATATATATATATATATTGTAGTCTAATTGTTCTATGTTTGGAGGTTTCCTTGGGATACTTTCTAGTGAAATTTGCCCTAGATCTGACAATAATTTGTTTGAATCACAAATTTGATCTATGACATCCACACAATCCAAGTGACCCAAGTGTTTTTTAGGGCACTGAATCCATTTATGGATTCAAAAAAATATTTAAACAAAAAAAGTAATAATTTGAATGAAAAAAATTTTAGCTAACCAAAAAAATTAAAACCTTTTTTAAGACACTTAATCAATTTATGCATTTTAAGAAGGATTTTAAACAACAAAATAACATGATTTGACAAAAAACTCCAAAACCTAGAATAGTTATATATAAAACAAACTCCAAAACACGCACACACACACACACATACATTTAGTTATTTTTGTTATTAATATTTTTCTAAATGGTACATGTCAATTCCATATTAAATACTGAAGAAATTATAATTCTACTTTATACCTCGAATTAAAAAGAGCTCACTCTATATAAATGACAAGAAAGCCTTTTACAAACTATGCAAATTGAAATATTTGATTTATAACTCACATTCAGTATCTTGTTCGGATTCAAATAGGAGAAGGGATAGACACAGGTATAATCTTGTTCGTAAAACTTATTAATGCTACAAGGTACTATAGGTTCTTTGTGAAAAAAATAATTGAGAAAAAGAACCGATTAGATTTCTTCCCACCTGATGAGAATCGGGCCTCAATCAATACATTCACCAAAGGATGTTGTGCACAAGGCATACTGAGAGGTTTCGAAGAAGCCTGAAAATGAAGCTCGAATCCTACATTGTATTATGTCAGTGGTATGGGAGACATAGCGGAACAGAAAGAAAAATGATTAACTGTAGAACTCGAGTAATCTTTTAGGCCAATTATTCATTACACTTAATCAACGCTAGAGCTACGATGAGAAAGGAAGATATTGTGCTAATGATTGGGTCAGTTTAGTTCCACGACTGGGTTGTCAAAGACATCAACCAAGAACTAGTCAAGGCCCGAAATCTAATTTCAAACAAATGAGTACATCCTCTAGTACAAGTAATAAAATATCTTGTATAGAATTGTGAGATGTAACAACATGAATTTGACAGTAAATTATCTTGGTGAAAATCATTAATTTTTTATGAATGTAAGGTTGTGCTCGAAAATATGCAACTCGTGAAATTCCACAAACAAGAACTAAAGCCATAAAATTCGAGAAAAGGAATTACGACAAGGTGCAATTCCTTAGAAAGTAGAGGAGTCAACTATCAATGAAAATATCAACAATCCAGTATCATTTCACTCTAGTAATGAAGCCAAAAATATTAAACCAATTGTGCAGATAACTGCTCAGAATAGGAAGCGAATGAAAAATTAACCTTCACCTACAATGTCCATAAAGACAAACTGTAAACTAGAAATACATAAGTGAGATAATTAGTGGACTGCCATAAACTAGTATAAGTTTATTCCGAAAAATAATTTGGCATAAGATCTAAAATGTAAAAACCCTGAGTGTCAAACCTTAGTCGATTATTGTTGGGTAGACTCATGACTATTATTCTAGTTTCTCACGAACCGAATAAGACCATGAGGGGGGAAAAAATTGAAAAGGAATGAGGTATGAGTTAAAAACCTAGTGTGGTGCAAGAAGGAAGAAAAGAGCAAAGAGTTAACAACCTATAGACTATACCTTTCACAAGCAGAGAATACAACCTGCAAACACAAACCCATTAAGATAACAGTTATTACGGGCTAAGCCAGAAAAATGAAACAGTGATAAAAGAAAAGACTTGGGAATTTAGTAAAGCTTAGACACTCCAAATAAGAGAAGGGATAGACAAAGGTATGATTCTAGTTTGGATTCAGATAAGCACCATGATCATCATCAGTATCATCCTTACAGGAGGAGTGATAGGGGATACTTGCCGGATGAGTTTAAGAAAGAAAAGCCACCAACATTTTATGGAAAGATGAAGAAACCACATGATGCAGAGGCATGGTTTCTTGGAATGAGGAAATTCTTCAGGTTGCATGACTATTTAGAGAACATGAAAGCTAGAGTGGTTGCATTCATTCTCAAAGGTAAAGCATACATTTGGTGGGAAGATGTGAAGAATGTCAAATGCATTCATGAGGAAGATTTGAGTTGGAGTGAGTTAAGCAGCTATTCAAGAAGAAATACTTGTTAGAGAGATACTTTGATGACTGAGAAAAAGAATTTTATGAGCTAAAGATGGGTTCCATGATAGATGATGAGTACACTAGCAGGTTTGTGGAGCTATCTCAGAGAGGAAAAGGCCAAGTTTAAGAGGTTAATTATTGGGTTACCAGTTGCATTTAAATATAAAATTAAGTTCAATGAGCCTAGATCATTGGAGGAGGCCATTCGGAAGCTAAGGCATTGCTATGAACAATCAAAGCGTAGAATCGAGACTAAGCCAAACTAGAGAGGTAATGCAAAGAACAAAGGCAAACTGGATAGAAAGAGAGAAAGACCTCATGATATAAGTAACAAGGAGAATGACGCACCACCTAAGAAGTTCAATACATCAGATAGAGGAAAATGATTCTGGTCAGGAGAACAAAACAAGGAGATAGGATGAAAGCCGATAAAGTGTTGGATTTGTGGCAAGGATCATCACAAGAGATATTTTCATAGAATCAGGGTGGTAGACCTCAGATATATAGTGCGTAAGAGGCACATACTGTTGGGGATGTTGGCTAGAGTATTCCCCATATCTATGCAACATTGGATAACAAACAGGAAAATCATCAAGCATCTATCATTGAGATGGGCAGTAAGCTTTGTGATTAATTTATTTCTATTTTGATTGACCCTAGATCTAATTATAGCTATGTTAGTCCTGACTTGGTGAAAAAGTGTGGTTTGAGTAAGGAATTACATGTAGAGTCTTGGTTAGTACAGTTGGCTACAGATATAAAGAAATGAGTTCATCATTTGGTAAGAGCTTGTGCATTTGATTTGAATGGTATGCCTATCGTAGCACATTTGAATGTATTACCATTGGGTTCATATAGTATGTTGTTAGGCATGGACTAGTTCAGGGAAATTTTAAGAAACCCCCCCCCCCCCCCCCCCCCAAATTTATATGTATAATAAATGGGCGACTCTCCATGGTATATAGGAAAAATGGAAGGCAATTTTATCAATAATATAATATGTATATATAATTTTTTGGTGAATCTCTCACCAGGCATGGTGAATATTTTACTCAATTATAAAATCTTGTAAGATCTTGGTGAGTCTTTCACTAAATAATAAAACTTTGTAAGGTCCTAGTGAATCTTAGCATTGTGAACTCTTAGAGAATTTTTTGAAAAAGTATAAAACCATATATGACAAGAGACACATGGTGGCAATATCACTGTTTTTTTCACATTTCCATGAAATGGCATTTGTTTATAAAATTATAAAAAAGCCAACCAAGTCCCTTATAATATGTAGGTAAGCTTATAACAGAGTCTGATACATCTACTATGCTTGTCTTCATTCAAGTGTCATAGCTGCTATACTTAACACTGTGAATCACAACTCTCTCAGAACTCAACTCTATAGTGTAATTAAAACCTTTGGAAATTGAATCTGACAACTCTATAAAAAGGATTAGTGAAACATAAGCTTTTGTGAATGAGCCCACTAATTATCACTGCTAAACAATGAATCCAGACTATGAAGTCTTCCATCTTGATCACAATCATGCTCACGATCAAGGGAGTGTGACCACCTAGCCTGACATAATGGCCATCATAGCTTCCAATAATCAACAACCACCTTGCAAGGACATCCTAGCTCATGTCTCATGAATTTTATTCATCAATCTTAACTAATATAAATCTTATAAAGATAATATTAGAATCCTCTCCGGATTCACTGTTAATACAAGGGTAAAGGAAAATTTCTAGCTGAAGGCACTAGCCAATACCAACTTTGGTATTTGTGACCCCTTTGTGGGGATGCACCTACCCTACCCCGTTGGGTTTCTGCCTTGTAACATAGTTCAAGGATCACAAGACTTTCCAATCTTGCTACTCCATTAAACACACTTTATATGCTATACATAGTGAATGGAAAAGAAGAATTATAGAACACGCAATTTCACAGAAGGAAGAAAAATCTTAGCCAGTTCAATATCGAAATCTTAACCACTGATTAATAATGAATAACAAGTAGTGTAATGAATTGTTCCAAGTTATTTATTTACAAGCTGTAAAGAATGTAGTGGAATGGAAAATATTACTTAGGCAACCCTTCAATATTTTCTACTAATATGTCTGTGCATGTACATATGAAATTAAGAGCATTGTTGAATACAAAGTTTCCTTTTCTCTTGCCTCCATTTTGACAAATCAATGTGAAACCAGTGTCACTTTGAATCTCCTTTCCTGTGTAGATGTTTTGACAAATCAATGTGAAATCAAAGTCACTTTGAATTTCCTTTCCTACGAGGGATCACATCCACAATTGATTAGTAGAATATAATCTACTATATATTATGTTCAAGAAACTGACTACAATCTACAGTGGAAACAAGACCTCAATTCTTATTCTGAATTTGAATATCTCAGGACAACATAAGAGATAAAAATGCATATGGCCTTAGTAGCTAGAAAACAATCACTCCATCATTACAAGGCCACCTAGATTTTGGCACTTAATCTAAATAATGGCACTAGTTGTAGTGCTTATTTGCATTAACACCATGGAAAAGCAACAACAATGTTTCAAAGTACACTTACTAGAAAAGTTGTAACGTTCTGAGAATATTTAATGATAGCATCTGAACCTCATAGCTATGGTGGGGAAACTAGGGAATCCAAATATTGGAAGATATCTCATACCAAATATGAGAAAAAAATAAAAAAGGGAAAAAATCAAAATCTATAAATCAAGCAATGAATTGTTTACAAATCAAATACAATTCCTTTAACTAACAGTTAAATTGTGGTGATATATTTAAATATTTAGTAAGAGGGTAACTTCAAACCATGGAATATTACCTTTGTCATTACTATCATCCATTAGTGACTGAGATTACAAATCAATACTTATCGAAAGATTGTAAGAAATTCTGTGAAATAGTAAAGCGTAACCTATATTTTCAAGCAACAAAATCAAGGCATTGTTACATCAAGAGCCATAATTGATACATAATCAATGAATCAAGTCCTTGTATGGCACAAGCTTGTTTCACAACCTCTATTTTCTCAATAACAATATCAAGACATTGTATGTGGTTATTGCCAAAAGGAAACTGCATTCTAATTTGGAAGATGATCTTATCAAAAGACATGGATTTATTCAAAGCTACAAAGCCTATTGGGTTACTGAAAAATAAGTTGGAATATGGGATCATGATACTTAAATTGAAAAAATATGCTTTCCTTTTAGAAACATTATAGTTATACAATGTTTTTTGAAAGCATTAGAATTTGAAATTGGGCCTTTCTATCAAGACAAATTTTCATTAACAAAATGTACTTTCCTACCTTAAACGTTGTAGATATCCAAGAAAAACTTGAAAAGCATAAGAGAACTTAGCATAATGTACTTTCTTTCCTTCCTTA
The DNA here is from genome assembly GCA_031772625.1 of Pinus tabuliformis. Lineage (NCBI taxonomy): Eukaryota > Viridiplantae > Streptophyta > Pinopsida > Pinales > Pinaceae > Pinus > Pinus tabuliformis. The sequence continues at coordinate 420,645,039 of CM062811.1, forward strand.
ACATTCTTAAAGAGTTGAGGTTCCCCAATTCATCAAGTAACTTTCGAAGGAAATGACAGTTAGTAATAGTCCAATTCACAACTAAAGATGTGTCACAAATATGAGGGGGCATCTCCTCCAAATCACAAAAGTGCTCCAGGTTAAAATCTAGCATTATTGGAAGCTTAATGCTCGACTGGTTGTTATTGAACCCAAACATTTTTCCATTCTTCACTAAAAGCTTAAAGATAGCTTCTCTAAGTTCTACATGACTTTACTATGCTCTTGAAGTGGGGGCACATGCAGGCTCTCCAAGTGAATAGTCTTAAACTAAGTGAAGATAAGGCCGATAGATCATTCAGTGTGGATCTCTTTAACCCATAATTGAATACTATGTCTCTCTTGAACCCAATAATTGAATACTATTAGGACTTTCAAAATTTTCATGGAACTCAAAAATGAAGGAAGAAAGTATTTGCTTCCAAAAAGAGTAAAACTAAAGCCTCTGCCTGAGGACAATTGATATCACACCACTAACACTTCTCCATGGAATCTATATAGGTAAACCACAAATGCAGAATTCCATTAGAATATTGTGTTTATTGAATACAGAAATGAAATCATTACATTTATTTAAAATATCTTTTGAAATCAAAATTACTGAAATTACATATCGATAACCTAGTGGGTGTAGGATAAAATTCACCCATGTCATTCACAGAAAGCATGAGAAAAAAAACTAATACTATATATAAAACCAAGAAAAATTCAAATTCATCACTTCTAGGGACCTCGTAACCACCCTGCCAATACACAAGTATGTTTCTGTTTGCAGTTAGAAAAATTACCCAAATTACAATCTGTTTACTCCAACATATGTTGGAAAGTTATAGAAGGATGACTAGTGCAATCAATCCATTCCTTTTAGCCCTGGATTTGTTTCAGTTTAAAACAAAAGTATACAAATATACTTGTCCAATGTCTATGCTTTAACCATTCACCTTAAGATGTTTTTACAATATAATTTCCTAAGTCTATTTAATATCTTCATTATCATAAAAACCAACCTATATCCATCTTAACTCCACATCTACCACTCTTAGGGGGATGAAATCTATTTATCCCTCTGAGCACTTGGTAGACCCAGAATTAAGATGGATCTAAGATGATAGAATTTCCCCTTTAAATAGTCTATGCTCACATGATTACCATGGTATTACCATGGGTTATCATAAACCTGGAGCTTAAAAATTACTATGAGTAATTTATAAAAATTAATAGTTGAATTTTATTTTATTTTTTATTTTAACCAAGCTAAAATGTTTAACATACATTAAATCACAACATCCATTTTTTCTCTTGATCCACCAAGCCCCGAGAGGGATCAAATATTTTTTCACTCTATGCTAGTTTGCATATCACGATATTTGATACCTCTCGAGGGTTAGTAGATCCAGAGTAAAATGGATCTATGCTAGTTTAATTCCCCCGTTTAAATAGGCTACATTCCAGGTGAATACCATGGGTCAATACCATCTGCCATTTTGGTGAATACCATGGGTCAATACCATGTGCCATTTTTATTTCTATTAATACTAATATTAGAGTTAATAATGTTTTTTTGCATGGTATTAATAACAATCTAGTCCATGGTATTTGTCCCATAGTATTTTGCCCATAGGTTTCACCTAAATATAACGCATTTTTTGAGTGTTCGTAAATATAAGGTGAATTATGGAGTAAATATAAAAAAATGTTTTATTTGTTTACCATACCTCTCGTTTATTTATATTTTTATTAATTTACCATACCTATTTTATAGATATGGTATCTGGCCCATAGGATTCACTTAAATAAAACCTCTTTCTTGAGCCTTCATAAATAGAACGAGGGTTATGGACTAAATATAAAAAGAGGTTTTATTTATTTACCATACGTCTAGTTTATTTATATTTTTATTTATTTACCATACCTCCACTTTACTTATGTTTTTATTTGTTTACACCCTTGCATGTATATAAGGTGACTTATGGAGTAAATATAAAAAATGTTTTATTTATTTACCATACCTCTCATTTATTTATATTTTTATTAATTTACCATACCTCTTTTATAAATATGGTATTTGGTCCATAGGATTCACTTAAATAAAACCTATTCTTGAAAATGGGCGAATGGATTCACTTAAATAAAACCTATTCTTGAAAATGGGCGAGTGGAAGGTTGTAACTCCTAGTTTCAAGGGCTAAATTTACCTTTTTTACCGTCTCCCTTAAAATAAGGTGGCTATTTGAGGTGATTTGTAAAAATGTGCTATGATACAAAATATTTTCCCACTAAAAATTTAAAACCCCTTAATTTCGCCAAAGGGCGAACATTCGCTCCTAAAATTTTCTATGGACTAGTTGTATCTTCATAGAACCAAGGTGGATTGTTATGATAAAGCCATTGAGTGTGTTGATGACAATGGAGAACTAAGAATCTTACAGGGTAAGAAGAAAGCTACATCAGTTATGATGGTGACAACTATGCAAGCAAAGTGTAGTCATGGGAAAAGGTGTAAGTTATTTGCAGTGCACATTTCTAGTGATAAAGGTAAGGAAGTGGAGGATGCAGATGTGTTGAGCAAGTACCCAATTTTATAGCAGTTCAAGGATGTATTTCTTGAGGACATTACAAAGTTGCCACATCATAGGGAGGTAGAATTTTCTATTGAGTTAGTATCGTAGGAAGCTCCAGCATCAAAAGAATCTTATAGGATGAACACACCTGAGTTGGTTGAGCTAAAATTGCAGTTGAAGGAAATGTTGGACAAGGAATACATTAGGCCAAGTGTATCACCATGGGGCGCACGAGTCAGTAGGGGAATTTTGAGGTCTAAAATAGGCCTCCTAAGAAAATAATTATAAAATAATATTGGAAATAATAAAATAAGATTAGATTACATCATCAAATTTTAGAGGGAAAGAGGAAAAAACTATTTTCTCAACTCGTATTTTCAACTTATCTCCCTATGGGTTTACTCAAATTTCAAGTGGAAACACTAGTTGGATGAAAAAATTGATTCCTCCTCCAAGGAGTACCCATGTTGCATAATTTTGATGGACCCTACTAGATGAAAAATGAGAAATACATGAAAAACATGATTGCAATGACGTTTTTTCATGTATTTCTCATTTTTCATGTAGCAAGATCCATCGAAAGTATGCAACATGGGTACTTCTTGGATGAGGAATTAAATTTTGCATCTAATGTGTACTCCCACTCTAAATTTAAGTAAAGCCTTAGGGAGATAAGTTAAAAATACGAGTTGAAAAAGTAGTTTTATTATTTTATTATTTTGTAATATTTTTACTATTTTACTCCAAAAATGGTGAATCATTCCCCATGGTTGACATCATCATATTGAATCCTATTGGTTCTTATAAAGTTTATTTTGGTTGTACATTTTTCTTAGGAGGCCCATTTTAGACCTCAAAATGCCCCTAATGATTGTTCGTAAAGAAGAAAGATGGAACACTGAGATTATGCATTGATTACATGCAATAGAACAAAGTGACTAGCAAGAATAGTTATCCTTTTCTAAGGATTGATGACTTATTCGATTAGCTAGACGGAGTAGGAGTGTTCTCGAAGATCGACCTAAGATCCGGATACCATTAGGTACGCATCAATGAGGACGACATTTACAAGGCTGTGTTCCAAACCAGGTATGGACATTATGATTTTGTTGTTGTTCCATTTGGCTTAAATAATGCTCCAACTACATTTATGTGCTTGATGAATAGTGTGTTGCATCAATATTTGGATAAGTTTGTTATTGTGTTCATTGATGATATACTGGTATATTCTAAAAATGAGGAAGACCATGCCAAACATTTAGCAGCAGTGTTGAGGTTGTTGAGAGAGAATCAATTGTATGTTAAGCTCAACAAGTGTAGCTTCTTTCTGATTGAGGTACACTATTTGGGCCATCATGGAGTGGTTATCTCCTAAAAGTGTGGATGAGGTAAGATCTTTCATGGGTTTGGAAGGCTACTATAAGAGGTTCATCAGGAACTTCTCACAGGTTATTTATCCTATCACATCATTGCAAAGGAAAGGTAAGAAGTTCAAATGGACTGAGGAGTGTGATGCTAGATTTGAGAAACTTAAGCAGTTTTTGACACATGCAACAGTGTTAAAGATTGCAGATTTAGACAAAGATTTTGTGGTATGCACAAATGCTTGCAATAGAGGACTTGGTGGAGTCCTTATGCAGGATGGATAAGTGGTATGCTATGAGTCCCAAAAACTAAATGAGCATGAGCAGAACTACCCGACACACGATTTGGAGTTAGCAGTGATCATAAATGCATTAAAGATGTGCAGACACTATCTTCTAGGCAGGAGTTTTGTACTTATGGGTGATCACATTGGGTTGAGGTATTTGTTTGACGAGCCGAATCTGAACATTAGGCAGGTTAGATGGTTAGCCACGATCAACGAGTTTGATTTCGAGATCGGGTACATAAAAGGTAAAGAGAATAGGGTGGTAGATGCTCTTAGCAGAAGGGTACATGTAAATCACTTGGTAGCCATGAGCTCCTATGGGACAGACTTACAAGATAGGATCTTGTGGGTAGGTCAATCAGATGTCAGATATATGGACGTTGTGCACAGGTTATAGAAGAGTACTAGTACAGGTACAGGTAGTGGTATAGGTATAGGTACAAGTGATGGTACATGTAGTAGTAAAGGTACAGGTACTGGTGCAGGGGCAGAGGGTATGGATATTTGTCTTACAGCAGATGAGTTGATCAAGTTTCGAGACAAGATATATGTATCGGATAACAATGAGCTAAAGAATGTGATCTTGAGGGAGTTTCATGTGAAACCTTATTCAGGTCACCTAAGTTATCAGAAGACACTGACAACAATGCAGATATTTTACTATTGGCCGAATTTGAAGAGGGATATAGTAGAGTTTGTGGCGATATGTTTCGACTGTCAGCGAGTGAAAGTAGAGTGTAAACATCCAGGTAGACTGCTACAGCCGATCCGATTCCAGAGTAGAAATGGGAACTTATTTCCATGGACTTTATCACAGTTTTTCTGAAGACAGTGAAGCAGCATGATTCCGTCATGGTCATTGTGGACAGGTTGATGAAGGTTGCACATTTCATTCTGGTGAAGTCTACATTCTCAGCTAGCAATGTACCACATGTATTCATCTGAGATGTGGTTAGACTTCATGGTGTTCTAAAGAAGAATGTGTCAGACGTGGATGCCAAGTTCACTTCCAATTTTTGGAAGGATTTATTTGTAGGTTTGAGCACAGAGTTGGCCTTTAACACAACTTATCATCCACAGATAGATGGACAGACATAGAGGGTCAACTGGATATTAGAGGACATGTTGAGGATGTATGTGATGCATTATTAGAGGAAGTGGGAAGAATATCTCACTTTGGTAGAGTTCGCATACAACAACAATTATCAGGATTCATTGAGGATGAGTCCTTTTGAGGCATTGTATGGACGGAGTTGCAATACTCCCATCAATTGGAGTGAGATGATTAGCAGGGTATTGATTGGACCAGATATGTTGGTGGACATGGAATAGGAAATGTAGGTGATCAAGAAGAATCTAAAGGTAGCACATGGTAGACAGAAGAGTTATACAGATAGGAATAGGTTGTTCAAGGAGTTCCAGGTTGGGGAATAGGTGTACTTTCACATCAAACCAAAAAAGATCTCGTTGCAGATTGGATCATGTGCCAAGTTGGAAACATGGTTTTGTGGACCCTTCAATATCATTGAGAGGATTGGACCAGTAGCCTATCGACTTGCCCTGCCTCCGATAGTGAAATTTCATGATGTTTTCCATGTATCATTGGTTAAGAAGATGTTAAGGATGTTGATCATGTGATTGATTAGTCTGTGTTGCAGGTGGAACTAGATGGAGAATTCTAGCTGGAGCCTCAGTGTATACTACAGAAGAAGGTGCTCATGCTCTAGAACTGAGAAATTGAGCAAGTTAAGGTGACATGGAAGCACTTTGGGCCCGATGAAGCTACATGGGATATGACAGATCAGATGCAGGCTATGTAGCCTTCCTTGTTTACCAGTTGATGCAAAGCAGTTTTGGCTTGGTATTTTAGTGTGATTTTGGGTATATGTTGTGGTATATGTTTTGATGATGTTGGTTTATGTACATATGGATATGGATGTAAATACCGCCATGAGATATGTTATAAAGCTCCACTATGTGGTATGTTGTTATGATGTCATGTTATTATGTTGGTTTATTTTCTAGCATGGTGATCAATGTAAATACTGCATCGAGCTAAGTAATAAATCTCCATCAAAATTATATATTTTTCTTACAATAGTCTTGTGGTTATACGTGTTGTTGAACACTGATGATGGTGTTCCCCCAAGGGGGAGGGTTCTGTAACAACCCTGGTGAAAATTCCATGTAATAAAAGTAAATAAAGGAAAAATAATAACCACGGATGATGAGACACTTATTCCAAGCTGAATTTTGGGAAGAATGCTAGTGATTGGGATCACTTATGATTGTTTATGGCTAAGGAAATTAGAAAATGCAATGGCTAAGGCTTTGGAGAGGAAAAATGGCATTTTGGCACATTTATTTATGAAAATCATGGAAATTAGGAGAAAAGGGAGGTGAAAGGTCATATGTTGCATGTGAGGAGGAAATTAAAGGAAAATAATGGAAAATGAAGAAAATAGAGGCCTCATCCATAAAAAGGCTTCAAAGGATTAGTTGGTGACCTTTTGTTAGTCGAGTTTTGGATCTCTCTCATTATTCTCTCTCTCTCATACTCTTCGAGGCTTAGAGTTTTCTTGGAGCACTCTTGGTGGGTGTGGAATACTTGGATTTTTGGAGCAAGAAGGCAAAGGAAGAGCAGGAAAGAAAAAGAAGGCATCATGATCAAAAACTACATTAGATTTTGTTGTAGGTACAGAGTTGCATGTATGTTTCCTTCACTAGTTTTGGCATGCCTACAATTTCTTGGTTGTGATTTGTCATTGGCATGGAGGATTGCCTCGATTGAAAGTGTATTCCCTAGCCTTTCCATTTCCTAGATAACCATGGTGATTATAGGTTTACTTTCATTTTATTATTTTTCATTGTTTCTCATGTTTCCTTAGCTTGGGTTGAGTTATTAGTTCCTAGAATCCATGGTTGGAAAAACGCTCTGGAAGCCCTGTAACAGCTTGGGTTGAGTTATTAGTACTGGAAGACTTGGCTAGACAAACACTCTATAAGCCCTTGGTGGGTTGAGTTACTAGTACTGGAAGATTTGGTTGGAAAAATGCTCTAGAAGCTCGATGACAACTGTGGGTTGAGTTACTAGTCCTGGAAGCCTTGGTTGGAACAAACACTCCGGAAGCCCTGTAAGGCTTGGATGGAGACCAATCTGATGATGGTTTTGTGTTGTCCGACAATGAGGTGTAATAACTATTTGATGGGTTGAGGTGGATGGCCTTTAGAAGCCCTTGATGAGTTTTGATTGATGTGTTCTAGAAGTTTCCACATTCATGTGTGGAATATAGCACAAGGCTGAATGACTGAAGAGAGATTTGGCTAAGCCATTCTACGGTCAGGTGGAATGTGGAATTCCCATCCCGAGTTTGGATTTTGAATCATTAATGAAAGTTTATTTCTCCTTGTATTTATATGAGCATTTTGATGGATTGCATGTGGTCCATATGGTTGTAATTTCATGAGTATTTCTACTACTATTATGTTGGTTATGTATGTGTTTTATGACAACATCCATGTGTGGCTCTCATCATGTTTTTACTTGTAATTAATGATCAATGCATCTATGACCTAATGGATGGAATGACAATTGATGAGTTGAGGCCCCAATGGTTCTTAGCGATTCTCAACTAAGTATGAGACCCCTATTCTTATAATTGTTAGTTACACTTGTAGATTACACATTTTTAATATGTTTGCCGAAATGCCTATCATGGCTAGTAGGGGTCCAGTCAATGTCCTGAAAAATTATTTTCTTTAGTATTATCATTTCCATGCTATTTTACTACTCTGAAGAGATGGTTCAATTTTGGGCAGTGACTTGCGCTCTGGGTTTGAAAAAGTGGCTCAAATCCCTGAGTCGTTGGCATAACAATGACAATTTGGGTCTCTGGTCGCTACAGGCAAGCCTATGGGAGCAAATTTGGGTTGCTGGTCGCACTCATTCTTATAACATGGGAGAAATTGGGCCTTAAATTGTCCAAAAGATCAGTAGGACCCTAAGGCAAGATGTTTAAAGTATTGGATTGGTTCTTGAGGGTCCTATAGCTAATGATTAATGTATGTATGGTGTGTTTCCATCGGTTCAACTTCTGTAACGTGATTTAAGAGGTCGAATCATATCATAGCGCCCTCTCGTCGCATATTTAACCCAGTTGGTCAGTTGTAGGTAATTTAGAATTCGTATGCAAGTAATTTTTCTACAGGGTTAAAACCTACATTTGGTACTAGAGCTGTTTTGGCTTCAAAGGGATGCCTTTGGTGCTGAGAGGTTTCGCTCGGGCCTGTGGTAAACCCTGTTCAGTGGGAAATCTACAAGATTGATTCTGGTAGTGAAAGAAGATGGCGAGCAGTGGAAAGATAGAGATCGATAAATTTAATGGTCAGAGTTTTGAGTTGTGGAAACTCAAGATGGAGGATCTGTTTCTAGATAAAGATCAGCGGATCGCGGTAGATCCAGGTACTAAACCAACGGGAGTGTCTGATGAAGAATGGAAGAAGTTGGATCAAAAGGCAAAGAGAACAACATGATTGTGTGTCTCAGATTCAGTATTGTTGAATGTATCAGGGGAAGCTACAGTGAAGGCTTTGTGGGACAAGTTAGGGACTTTGTACCAATCTAAGTCTCTGGTGAATAAACTGTTCCTACGGAAAAAGATGTATAACCTGAGGATGAAAGATGGGGACTCAGTGACAGAGCATCTAAATGCATTTAATACTATGGTAAGTCAGTTATCATCTATTGATATCAAAATTTTAGATGAATATAAGTGCATTAGTTTTTTTTGTTCTCTACCAGATTCGTGGGATAGTCTGGTTATTGCAATACGTAGCAGTGCTACTACCTTGCAATTTGATAAAATAGACTCATCCTTGCTGACGGAGGAGATTAGATGGAAAAATATGGATAGCCAGAATGGTGATGCCTTGTCTATACGAGGATGGTCCCAGAACAGAAACAAAAATAAGTCATCGAGTGCGAGATCTAAATCTAGAGGGAGATCTAAATCTCCAAGAAAACCTGTAAAGGTGGTGTGCTAGAAATGCAGAAAGGAAGAGCACTATAGAAGGGACTGTAAATCTAAAGCTCCTGACAAAGGAAAGGGATCTGATGATGCTCCTTCTGCAGAGGTGAAAACCACCTCAGATGAAGGTGGGGATGTGTACTTGGCTTCTTCAAGTACACATGTAGATCGTGAGGCATGGTTGATTGAATCAGGTGCATCCTTTCACTTCACTACCCATAGAGAGTGGTTCTGCGAGTATGAGAAATATGATGGTGGTGATGTCTTCTTAGGGGATGATAGGAAGGTTAGAATCATTGGTCGTGGAAAAGTAAAGTTGAAGTTGCAAGGTGGAAGGGTTAGAACACTTCCGGGAGTTCTACATATTCCTGCATTAGACAGAAATCTGATTTGTGTAAGCAAGCTGGATGATGCAGGTGTAAAAATAGTGTTCGAGAAGGATACCTGCAAGATGGTTCGGGGAGCACTGGTATTGATGCGAGGAGTTCGGATTGAAACTCTGTACAAGTTGCAAGGTAGCACTGTTGTTGATGGGTGCAACAGTTCTGTGGTTCCTAAAAGTTGAGTAGGAAATCTAGTAGTCACTGGAGAGAAGACCATGCTGTAGCATCAAAGGCTTGTACATATTGGAGAGAAGGGCCTTCAAATTCTTCATGGTAAAGGTATGGTAGAAGGTATGAATCATAGCTCTCTGGATTTTGATTTCTGTGAAAATTGTGTATATGGGAAATAGAATCGGGTGAGTTTCCCCTCTGGTGGTAAGAGGGCGAAATAGATATTAGAGCTTGTGCATAGTGATGTGTTTGGACTTGTGAAGGTTCCATCACTAGGTAAGTCTGTGTACTATATATCATTTATAGATGACTTATCAAGGAATGCATGGATACATTTCTTTAAGAAGAAATCTTAAGTCTTTGATAGGTTTAAAGAATTTAAGGCTCTGGTGGAAAACCAGCCAGAGAAGAAGATAAAGGTGCTGAGGACAGATAACGGTGTAGAGTTTTGCAGTAAGGAATTTGAAGAATTTTGTAAGAAGTGTGGTATAGCACGACAAAATACTACTCCATATACACCTCAGCAAAATGGAGTTGCAAATAGAATGAACAAGACGTTGATGGAAAGGGCAAGAAGCATGCTCAGTGGTGCCGGGTTAGGACAGGAATTCTGGGCACAGGCGGTGGAGACAGCATGTTACCTAGTCAACAGATCACCTTCATCAGCGTTGGAGGATAAGACTCCACAAGAGGTATGGACTGGTAAGAAACCCTCTCTTTCACATCTGAGGGTATTTGGATGTGATGAATATGTACATGTTCCAAAGGAGAAATGAACCAAGTTGGATAGTAAATTTGGAAAGTGCATCTTTATTGAGTATAACGATGGTTTAAAGGGTTATAAGCTTTAGAACCCAGTAACAAGGAATGTTGTGTACAACCGAGATGTGGTGTTCAGAGAGGTGAAAGATGTTATTAAACATGAAGTCCAACCAAAGGAACCTGAGAAGATAGAGTTTGAGCTAAAGGAGGAAGAATCAAACTCTACAACAGAGGAGGAATCAGAAGATGAACATCCACAAACTCCGGGTGTGAGAAGATCAGTTCGAGAAAGAAGGTAGCCAGAAAGGTATAATCCATTTACTTTCTGTCCAAATTTTGCTTTATCTATTACTGATGATGATCCCAGAACTGTGAAGGAAGCAATAGATTCAGAGGATGGAAAACTCTGGAAAGAGGCCATGGTTGATGAAATGGCATCTTTGCACAAAAATGAGGCTTGGGATCTTGTGGAGTTGTTAGATGGAAGGAAACACATTGACATCAAATGGGTGTTGTCTAGTCAATTTAACGTCTTAAATTGCTCTACATAAATTATCAATCCGAGTATCGTAAACTGATGAAGTGTGGTGCACCATATGTGCTTAGTTAACCTTTCTCTTACTTCGCCGTTTTATAGATTATGTTGTTTTTGGGGTTTTGTTCTTGTTGCTTTTATAAAATGTTTAATGCAACTTAAAACATGTTATTGATGGAGTTAGTATTTAAACAAAAGTTTAAATATACAACTAGTTCAATCGAAATAAAATGCAATAATCAAATAATGAGAGAATGACTATGAGACCCAGTATCCTTGCTGCTTTAGCAAAAGGACAAGATGATTCTATCACGTCATTAGTTCATTAAAAGGCTATGTGCATCACTAATCTACAATCAACTTGAAAGCAATTTATGTACAGCTAATATACATGGTGAAATAAAATGCAAAAATAAAATGACAACTATACAAGGCAGGGGCCCTCTACCACCTATGAAATCAAATGCTTAAAGGAAAATAAAGACATCAAATAAAGGACTAATGACATCGGCCCAGTATCTCTGCTGCTGATTTAAAATGAAAATGAAATGTGAAATCTAAGTGTCACTACATAAAGGAGACAAATCACACTACTTTAACCTTTTCTCAACCTTTTTGCCTTTCAGCTAGATTTATTATGTGAGAACAGTTATGAACAAGTCAGCAATGTGAGTCTTAAAGCAAACTAAACCAAGCTATACTAAGTGATATTTTGGCTCCAATAAAGTTATTTGATTATGGAAAAAGAACCATCAATAGATGAACAACTTGATATCTAAGAGTAGAAAGTAAAGTGCAAGTTAAAGAAATGATACTAATGAAAATCAAACTGCAGAAAAATAAAGGTCAGCAACATAGACAAGATGATCACACATGCCACTAGTTATGAAATCAAAGCAAAATTGAACACACTTGCATGAATTAAAATTGCATGAATGAAAAATCTAATCTACCTTACATTCTACAAAGCAATATTTACAAAATGAAATCTACTCTACCTTACATCCTAATGTGCTCCATGACATCTACTTCACATCTCCTTCCATGTTGAGAACATCAAAGCTTTATTCAACTTCTTCAAAAGTACAAAGTACAACAAAGTTCTCCAAAGCTTTCAAAAGCCATCAAGGAAGAACTACAAAACAAGCTTAAGCTAAAATAGACTAAAAAGACTAACAAATGAAGGATAGAGATCTCCTATTTATACAAAAAGATGAGAGCCATCTCATTAATGAGAGTCCATGAATCTCTCCCTCTACCTCTAGAGTCCTAATCAAAATAGGAACTGATAAGGCACATGTCTTCTTAGAGTTACAATACAATTAGGAGATGTGACACATATCCTCATGATCCCATGATCCTTTCCAACCAAATTCGAATTTGGCCTTAGAGTGCCACATAAGGGTCTTCTAGAAGTCTCCTTTCAACCTACACATGTCAACAACCTCAACCCATTTGTTAGGTATAAGCATATGCACATTATTTTCTAATTTTTTAACACACATTCACTTAAAAGACTTAGAATTAATAAAGATTGGAAAAACATAAAGGTGGCCCAACGATAATGAAATTGGGATGAATGTGGTGACATAGTAGTGAAATGGAGGTGAAATGGAGGTGATATAATGGACATAGTAGTGAAAGTGTAATGGAAATGAATGACATTTTCAAGACTCAACATACCCCCCAACTGAAGCTATTGCATGTCCTCATGCAATATATATTACATTAACTCTTTTGATCCTTGAGCTTTGGCTTAACTTTGCATGATATCAGTTGATAACTTCATATTTCTGCAAAGTGTTTTACTTGAATTGCAACATGGTTGGTTCTTGTGTTACAACCATTTTTTTTCTTTGTTGTTGCCTTCTACTTTGATCTTTGAACTTTGCATAATGATATTTTGATTATTGTTGCAAATTATATCTTTATTGGATTGCATGATGGTTGGTTCTTGTGTGACAACCATGATTTTGTTTCTATCCAATTTATCCTTTAAGCACTTTTTCAAAAGCCATTGTATGCTCATAATAGAAATGTAATAATTAATATATGTTGGAAGTATGTGGGATCTTGAATATGATATGGACATGGCAATATATGAATATGAATGTATTCCCCCCCCCCCCCCCAACTGATGGTATTGGCAATTTTTATGAAATGAGGAAGAGAAATGTTTTTCCAACAATTATCATTCTAGATTTTTATGGAATTTTATGGTCAAAAGTTAGAAAAATGACGTACCTTCACTTACCCTTTGGAATGGATGAGTTGTATGTGTGGTGGCTGAAAACTTCTGATCATTTTCTTCTTCAAGTGGCTGATCAAGAGGAGTCATGGATAGAGAGATAAGATGACTTTTTATTGCTTCTACTAAAACTTGTTGAATCTGCTCCAAAATACTGAAAATAATAGTCTTCATGTCTTCAAAACTCATTGGCACAATTCCTACTATGTGAAAAGATGTTCTGATGTCGAACATAGTAGGAAATTGTTGGCTTAGTGGCCATTAATGGATGCCACTAGTCAACACGAGAACTCTCACCATTGATGACAATGAGAGTCAAGATGCCCAAACACATCTTGCTAGGTACGAATGAATTTGCTGAAGTCGAGTCACCTAGAAGATCTGACGAACAAGGGACATTAATGTATTCCCATTGTTTGTCAACATGAGGACTTGCCATTAAGGCATGCAAGCCTCAAGGTGTTTTTACAAAGAACTTAGACTCAAAGGACTATGGACTCAATAATTTGCATTGAAGCAGGGCTTATTTGCGGAATGAAAATGACAAGGAATGGAAGATGAAAATGGAAAATGGCAATGGAGAACAGAAATGGAAATGGCAATAAGCATGTGAATGAGCCTCTTGCTTTTATTTGTGGGTTATGAATGGACAAAAAGAGATGGAAAGTGTATGTGAAGGAAAATGGAAAATATGGAGGAAAATGAGATGAGGTATGGATGTGATGGATGGATATGATGGAGACAATAGTATCTGAAAGTTTTTCAAGTGTTTGGATCTGATTTTGCATCAACATATTTCCTCTTTGTTGTTGATCATCCTCTTATGAAACAAATTGGTCTCTTAGAGAGACACCATTCTCTTGTAGTCATTTGTCCTTCCTCCTTAAACCTGCAAAAAAAACTAATACTTCTTCTGCAATGGAATGTAAGATTATCAAAGGAGAGAGGTGATCAATCTCTTTAGTTATGATATTTACACACAAAACTAAGAATTTGTATTAATGAAACAAGTTCTCAAAGGAAAAATCAAAATAATTTATACCTGCTTTGGAATTGGTGCCCAAGTTGAATGTTGCTTCTTTTCAGCAATTTATTTCATTGTTTGCCATTTCAAACTCTAACAATGGATTTCTCATTGTGTAGATCTTGTTGAGATCTTTCCAACGATACTTAAATCATCAAAATCTAATTTTGTATAAGAAAGATAAGCTGATTTGAACAATGAGGTTTTTCTGGCTGCGGAATTGGACTTTAGCTGCGGAATGTGCATGGTGCTGTAGCTAAAAATCTTGGATACAAAGTTAGCCATTCATCTTTCATTATCAGTCCAAAATTAATCAATACCTTCAGAAAAGTGAGAAAATAACTTGTTCATTTCATTGATTCAAAATTATTATTTTTTTCTTGACATGCAGCGACTCAGTGTGGCGACTTAGTGATAACACACAATTTGACTTCCCTTTGACCAGGGTCTTTTTCATCAAATTTGATTGAATGAATAGGACACCATCCATGTACCAACATTCCCCCAGCTACCCATGTGACTTGTTTTGCTTGATGACACCTGCAACCTAGAGTTTAACAAAACAGTTGCGGAAAGTTGGGCTGGCTGCGGAAAGTTGTGCTAGCTGCGGAAAGTGGCTAAAACAGTCAATCATCAATTTTGATTTTTTTTTTTTTTCATTGTCTGCATGTAGGAACACTGCGAATGGAGCAAAACAGTTTTTATTGATGAATTTATAGTTGATGAACAGCCTATAACCATGATCGTAACTATTTGACCCTTCCATAGACTTAAGCCCTTCCGGTTCTGCCTTTAGTAATCGACCCATCCTTTACTTTGTTTAAAATTTGTCTGCTTGTGAGGGTTAAACAGAGGTAAGACAGCTGGGTTATGTTGTAAGGTTTATGGAAGAACAGTGGCTGAAAATGTACTGGATAATAGGTGGCAAATAAGGTAAATTAAGGGCATGGCCTTTCATAAAATTCATCATAATCCTGGCATGATACATGTACATGGTGCCAAAACGACCTTCGCATGTAATAAACTTCTGAACAAGTAATAACAGCACAATCCATTCTTCTTTGATTACATGCATAGGAATTCTTTTAGTAAATATAGAAGTATCCATACCTAGGTTTTTAAGCATGACTTTCCATCCTTGATCATCCAGCCCTCTGTTTTTAAACCATCTTTCTCCCTCCTGTGGTAGACTGGTTGTTGTTGCTATTGTAGCCTCTGGTTCAACTCTGAGTAGTTTTCCCATTCTCAGCTTTCAACTCCGGCTGAAAATTTTACTGTGTGTGGACGTTCAAGGGAAAAACGAGCTGATTACGGGATTCTTGAGGCAAGTGGAGTGGCCGTAATCGAATTGCAAGGCATATTGGTGACTGTAATCAAGGTTTGAAGCACAACCGTGGAGTTTGCAGCGGGAATGGAGAGTAGAAATGGTATGAGTACGAGGGCGTAGAAGATAAACAACGGAAATAAGAGTTATATGGTGGAGAAGAGCCGTATGTAATTGGTTCACGAAATGGAGTTACACAGTGTCGTCTTCAATTCGGATTGTTATTAAACAGGTGTTGGATTGCAAACGGGTGGCATAAGGGCAGAAGACTTGGTGGCAAAGGGTGAAAGACGTGGTAGAGGTAGTGTAGGTGCCAGCACAGAGCCGAATTAAATCACTGTCCGCTCATTTAATTGAAAATTCCATTATTTTTTTACGCGGCAGTCAAAAATGCGCTCCAAAGAACTGCAAATTTCTCCCAAACCGCCATGAATCTCTCCAAACGGTTTCTGGTTATCTAGTTAACGCACTTGGAAAAACAACCCATGTTTTATTTTCTTGAAATTCGTCTCCATTTGGGCAAATCGGACGTTTAAAATATGACATTTTTTTGTGTTTACGTTTTTCTGAGTTATCATTTTTTTACTGTTCTGAATTGTTGCATTCGGCCTTTGAAATGATGGTGCAGGGTACTTTGATGTAAGAGATAGTAATGACAGATGGATTCGAGTTTGGTTAAAGAAAGGGGGCTTGATTGTTTTACCCGCAGGCATCTATCATCGTTTCACCCTGGATACATCCAACTAAATCAAGGTCTACTGTGCAGATTCACCCTAGTGTCATATATGTTGCATATTTTTAGGACAGTGGTTTTTAACTGCAGAAAATGAAGTGTTTATATATTCCATTGTTGCAATGGTTATGAGCACATTTTAGGGAAACCTCTTCTCTTATTTACTGAAGATGAATTATTTGATTAATCCGACGCTAAATATCATCTTCCTCACTGTCGGCTTCCTACAATAATCTCATGACCAGGACTACAAGGGATGTGTTAAACACTATATCAATACCATAAGTAAGACAGTACGCCATTGTTTGATGGTGGTAGTTTCACACTGTTGATCCTTATCAGAGATCTATGTGGGAGACAAGAAATTCCAATCCAACCACAGGAAAGACACACCAATAAAGAACACACTATTTGAAGAGTCACGAAGCCACAGTGAAAACTAGGAATGGAGATAGCCATAGATTGTTTTTCTTCTCTTTTCTTCTCTGAAATTGTGAATTTTTATATTGCTTAGTCATTCCTGCATTTTCATTTTATTGCACTAACATCTTGACTGTAAATTTGAAAAGCAGAGTGGTGGCTGCGGAAATTGATTACAGCTGCAGAAACCAGTGTCAGCTGCGGAAACTTGGCACAACAACCACTTAGCTAAATAGAGATAGTTAGGCAATCTTAATGGAAATGATCATGGGGAAATAACTTTTATTGATGAAATGGATGGCATGGAGTGAAAATGGAAATGAAATGAAGTTTATTTTTTTTTTTTTTTTTTTTTTTTTCTTGAATCAATTGAAGTGATGAAGTTTATTTTGTCTCCTATTTTTTTCTTAACAATTCTTTTTCTGATCCTCCAGATCACACAGAGTGCAGGAGGAGAGCATACTCAAGAATTATTATTTTTCTTTTTTTTTACTTAACAATCCTTTTTCTGATCCTCTAGATCACACAAAGTGCAAGAGGAGAGCATACTCAAGAATTATTAATTTTTTTTCCAGATGTAAGAAATGAGCTCTCCTAATTACACTTCCCCGGCAACGGCGCCAAAATGTCTAGTCAATTTAACGTCTTAAATTACTCTACATAAATTATCAATCCGGGTATCGTAAACTGATGAAGTGTGGTGCACCATATGTGCTTAGTTAACCTTTCTCTTACTTCGTCGTTTTATAGTTTATGTTGTTTTTGGGGTTTGGTTCTTGTTGCGTTTCTAAAGTGTTTAATGCAACTTAAAACATGTTATTGATGGAGTTAGTATTTAAACAAAAGTGTAAATATTCAACTAGTTCAATCGAAATAAAATGCAATAATCAAATAATGAGAGAATGACTATAAGACCCAGTATCCTTGCTGCTTTAGCAAAAGGACAAGATGATTCTATCACGTCATTAGTTCATTAAAAGGCTATGTGCATCACTAATCTACAATCAACTTGAAAGCAATTTATGTACAGCTAATATACATGGTGAAATAAAATGCAAAAATAAAATGACAATTATACAAGGTAAGGGCCCTCTACCACCTATGAAATCAAATGCTTAAAGGAAAATAAAGACATCAAATAAAGGACTAATGACATCGGCCCAGTATCTCTGCTGCTGATTTAAAATGAAAATGAAATGTGAAATCTAAGTGTCACTACATAAAGGAGACAAATCACACTACTTTAACCTTTTCTTAATCTTTTTGCCTTTCAGCTAGATTTATCATGTGAGAACAGTTATGAACAAGTCAGCAATGTGAGTCTTAAAGAAAACTAAACCAAGCTGTACTAAGTGATATTTTGGCTCCAATAAAGTTATTTGATTATGGAAAAAGAACCATCAATAGATGAACAACTTGATATCTAAGAGCAGAAAGTAAAGTGCAAGTTAAAGAAATGATACCAATGAAAATCAAACTGCAGAAAAATAAAGGTCAGCAACATAGACAAGATGATCAAACATGCCAATAGTTATGAAATCAAAGCAAAATTGAACACACTTGCATGAATTAAAATTGCATGAATGAAAAATCTATTCTACCTTACATTCTACAAAGCAATATTTACAAAATGAAATCTACTCTAGCTTACATCCTAATGTGCTCCATGACATCTACTTCACATCTCCTTCCATGTTGAGAACATCAAAGCTTTATTCAACTTCTTCAAAAGTACAAAATACAACAAAGTTCTCCAAAGCTTTCAAAAGCCATCAAGGAAGAACTACAAAACAAGCTTAAGATAAAATAGACTAAAAAGACTAACAAATGAAGGAGAGAGATCTCCTATTTATACAAAAAGATGAGAGCCATCTCATTAATGAGAGTCCATGAATCTCTCTCTCTACCTCTAGAGTCCTAATCAAAATAGGAACTGATAAGACACATGTCTTCTTAGAGTTACAATACAATTAGGAGATGTGACACATATCCTCATGATCCCATGATTCTTTCCAACCAAATTCGAATTTGGCCTTAGAGTGCCACATAAGGGTCTTCTAGAAGTCTCCTTTCAACCTACACATGTCAACAACCTCAACCCATTTGTTAGGTATAAGCATATGCACATTATTTTCTAATTTTTAACCACAAATTCACTTAAAAGATTTAGAATTAATAAAGATTGGAAAAACATAAAGGTGGCCCAATGATAATGAAAGTGGGATGAATGTGGTGACATAGTAGTGAAATGGAGGTGAAATGGAGGTGATATAATGGACATAATAGTGAAAGTGTAATGGAAATGAATGACATTTTCAAGACTCAACAGGTGTTCAAGAAGAAGACAAATGCAGAAGGAAAGGTGGAGAAATACAAAGCTCGGTTGGTAGCAAAAGGTTATTCCCAGGTACCAGGAATTTATTTTGGTGGTATTTTTTTCTCCTGTTGCCAAGGTAACTTCTATTAGATTACTTTTATCTATTGCTGTTACTTTTGATTTTGAGGTAGAACAGATGGATGTGAAAACAAAATTTCTTCACGGGGATTTGGAAGAGGAGATCTACATGAAGCAACCTGAAGGCTTTGTGGTGAAGGGTAAGAAAGAACTGGTATGCAAGTTAATGAAGTCTCTGAATGGGTTAAAACAGTCACCAAGGATGTGGTATCAGAAATTTGATACATTTATATGAGGACTTGGCTTCACCAGAAGAAAATCAGATAACTGTGTGTATCTTAAATTAATTGGTGACCATGTTATTTATCTGGCCTTGGATGTGGATGATATGTTGCTGGTTGGAAATGACAAAGAAATTATCCAGGATTTGAAAACCCATTTGTCCTTCAAATTCAACATGAAAGATCTTGGTGCTGCAAACTATATTTTGGGCATAGAAATTAAAAGAGATCAGATAAAGAGGAAGATTTGGTTAAACTAGAGGAATTATGTCGAGATAATATTGCAGAGGTTTAATATGTAAGATAGTAAACCGGTGAAGGTTTCCTATTCCTATAGGTGTAAAGTTATCTGTTAAATAATGTCCCAAGACATAAGAAGAGGAAGAGGACATGTCCCGTGTTCATATGCAGGTGCAATTGGTAGCTTGATGTATGTAATGGTTTGTACTAGACCAGACATTGCACATACAGTGGGAGTATTGAGCAGGTTTATGTCAAAACGAAGGAAAGAGCACTAGACAACAGTGAAGCGGGTTTTCAGGTATTTGTGTGGCACTAGTGATTATGGTTTGTGCTACCAAGGAAGACCAAGATTGGACAGAGTGTTGGATATTCGTGGCTTTGTTGATGTAGACTGGGCTAGAGATCTGGATCAGAGAAGATCTACAAGTGGGTATGTGTTTAACGTATTTGGAGGTGCAGTCAGTTGGATGAGTAAGAAACAATCTGTAGTGGCACTATCAACTACAGAGGTAGAATACATGGCAGTCACTCATGCAAGCAAGGAAGCAGTTTGGTTGCAGAGATTGTGTTTGAGTATGGGGTTAGTACAGGGAGCTATAAGGATAGACTGTGACAACCAAAGTGCAATTTTCTTGTCAAAGAACCCTGCATATCATTCAAAGACAAAGCACATTGATGTTTAGTATCACTTTGTGAGGGATATGATAGAATACAAAAAGGTGTTGCTGGTAAAGGTGGACACTTTGGAGAATACTACAGATGTATTGACAAAATCTGTGAGCTCTGAGAAGTTCTCTTGGTGTAGAGAAATAATGGGCATTGCAGGGCTGGATAAATGACTAAGCTCTCTTATGGCTCCCTATGGAAAGAGAACAAAAAGTGGGAGAATGTTGGGTTGTGTTGTATTCTTTCCACGACTAGCCCACATAGTTAACCCGGGGGTTAGAAGGTGGGCGGAGCCCCCCCCTTCGTTGCATCGATTGTGTAGGGGGGCGAGTCACAAGGGGTTTGAGGGGTGCAGGTAACCCCACTCTATGTGGTCTGGGGCAGCACCCCTGAACATTTTGTTTTTGGACCCTATATTATGTTGGGCAGACCTACCTATGGTTTTGTGCATGATTTTTCGCACATGGTTTTGGACGCGATGGTTTTCGGTCCATGGTTTAGGATGCTTCGGCATGTATAAATATGTATTGTAACATTGAAAGGAATATAATGAAAAATCAAGCTGGTAGTCCCAGTTTTGGGATCTAGGGTAAAATCTCTGTGTATATGTGTTTTATGTGATTATGCTCTCACGTTGTTTATTTTCGGTGTTTTAGAATTTGTATGCAGGTAATTTCTGTACAAGGTTAAAACCTACATTTGGTATCAGAGCTGTTTTGGCTTCAAGGGGACACCTTTAGTGCTGAGGGGTTTCGCTCGGGCCTGTGGTAGACCTTGTTCAGTGGGAGACCTGCGGGATCGATTATGGTAGTGAAAGAAGATGGTAAGCAGTGGAAAGATAGAGATCGAGAAATTTAATGGTCAGAGTTTTGAGTTGTGGAAACTCAAGATGGAGGATCTGTTGGTGGATAAAGATCAGTAGATCGTGGTAGATCCCAGTACAAAACCAACGGGAGTGTCTGATGAAGAATGGAAGAAGTTCGATCAAAAGGCAAAGAGCACAATATGATTGTGTGTCTCAGATTCAGTATTGTTGGATGTATCGGGGGAAGCTACAGTGAAGATGTGGGAGGAGGGTGTTACGAGAATCATCTTGGAGGGAGTTCGGGATCATTGTCTCGAATATCCATGGAAAAGGAAATAGTTTGAAGTATCAGGATGCAGAAGAATGACACAATTCTGTAGTATCTGAGCATGTTTACATAGTTTCATGATGAACTTAGCGGGGTTGGCATTAATGTCCTTGAAGAAGGCTTGGTAACCTTAGCCCTTCTGGGCCTTCCTAAGAGTTGGCATAGCTATCAAGATTAAGTAAATGGTAGCGAGAAACTACCAAGTTAGGAGCACTTATGGTCTGATTTGGTGTAGGAGGAAATAAGGCAGAATACCATAGATGGGAATTCATCCAAGAGTGAGGATGAATATAAATTTGCATTGGATGGAAAGGAAAAGAAGGGAAAAGGGAAGAAATCCCAATCCAAACCAGAATCCAGTTAAGGGGGTAAGAAGAAAGATTTGTCAAAAATCAAACTCTTCCATTGTCATGGATTTGGGGTACTATGCATGAAGTCTCCACACAAGAAGGAAAAAAATAAGACCTCAAGAGGAGAAGCAGGTGAATATTTTTATTCACATTTTGAGCTTGAATTTACCCTCATTGCATGCATGGCCAACATATTGATGGAGAGCATGCATAACCTCGATTCAGGTGCATCATTTCATATGATTGGAAACATAGATCTTTTTAGTGACCTGGAGGATAAAAATTTGCAGTTTCAAATTGAGATAGGGGACGATGAAAGGTATAACATGACCGATATTAGTACAGTCACCTTTCAAAGGGATTCGGGCCCCCCCCTCAGGCTCAAGGATGTCATGTTCATTCTGGGCCTAGAGAAAAATCCCGTGTCCATTACAGTTTTGGAATACCATGGTTATGATGTGATCTTTAGAAAAGGAAAGACATTCCTCAGACAGATAGCCACAAGACAGGTGAATCATATCGATGTTCATGTGAAGAACCTGTATAAGCTAGAGGTGGAGGGTTGTGCTACATTGATCACAAAGGCAGAGAAGGTGCACAGCCACGATGTCGATGAACTTTGGCATAGAAGACTTGGCCATTTGAATCACGATGCTTTGAAGATCATGCAAGAGATAACCACAAGGCTCCCTAAAGGAGCGCTTGAGAAGCAAGATGTATGAAAATGATGTACTTTGGGGAAGTACACAAAAACCACATTCCATGATTGAGAAAAAAAAGCACATGTATTCCTTGAAAGGGTCCACTCTGATGTCTGTGGACCTTTCTCAACAACCTCCATTGCCAGGCACAAATATTTTGTCACTTTTATTGATGATATCTAATGGAAGTGTTTGATATTCTTCGTGTGGAAGAAAGATGTTAAATTCTCCAAGCTTGTATAATTCAAGGCACTGGCTGGGAAATAAATGAGCAGTAAGCTGAAGGCTCTCAGAAGCAATAATGGAGGTGAGTACATGTTGAATGAGTTTAAAAATTTCTATGCAAAAGAAGGAATTCAACGAGAGTTGACAGAAGCCCACAACCCACAGCAGAATGGGGTGGCTGAGAGTAAGAATCATAGAATTATGGGAGTAGTGAGGGTGATTTTGCATGATCAAGGCCTACCTCTACACTTGTGGGCCAAGGCATGCAACACAACAACCTATTTGTACAACTAGAGTCCTCATTAGATTCTTGGCATGATTACACCAGAGGAGGCTTTCTCGGGGAGAAAGTCGGATGTGTCACAATTCAAGATTTTTGGAGCCTTTATTTACTGCCATGTCTCCAAAGAATCAAGGAAGAAGCTAGAGATGACAATAAAATTGGGGATATTTTTGGGTTAGATAGAAACTCTCAATAACTACTGTGTGTACTTGTCATCCCTTAGAATGATGGTTGTGTGAAGGGGTGTCAAATATGATGAAGATAAAGCCACATGGTACTCTCTTGAGAGGGGGCTTCAAATCCCAATAAAAGAGGAGCTTTTAGATCCAAAGCAGGAACCTCAAGAAGTTATGGAGCAGCCACAAGTTGAGGAGCATAGAGTGGAGACAACCATGCAAGAAAAACCATCCAGAGAAGGCAAAAAAAGGCTAGGGAAGCCGATATACTTATTAAGGATGCGAGGGAGAATGTCGGTGCTCCTTCAAATCAACGTAGAAAGAGAAGTTCACCAGATCGATAGACTAACTACATGACTCTAATCACTGAGCTTGTAGAGACTATGCCATCATCTTTTGAGGAAGCAATAGAGAAAAATGTATGGGTTGATGTAATGGTGGAGGAATACAAATCCATTGTATAGAATAGTGTTTTGGAAGTGCTCCTAAGATGAGCAGATAAATCAGTTATGGGTTCAAGATGGATCTTTAAGCTGAATCATGCAGCAGATGAAAGCATAGAAAAGTACAAGGTCAGATTTGTGGCCAAGGGGTACTCTCAAGCTGAGGGGATTGACTATGAGGAGACCTTTGCTACTGTAGCACGGTGATCATCCATTAGATCAATTCTTTCTCTAGTTGCATAGATGGGGTGGAAGATCCACCAAATGCATGTAAAAAATGCATTCCTCAATGGAGTTATTGACGAGGTGTACATCGAGCAACCATAATTTTTTCAGACTTTTGATCTGGAATATCATGTGTACAGACTCAGGTGAGCATTGTACAGTCTCATGCAAGCACCCCATGCTTGGTACACCGGGATTAATAACTATCGCACTAGTTTGGGCTTCACCAAAAGTGAAGTGGATGAAAACCTCTATCATATTTTGGTAGAAGGTAAATTGTTGATTATTATCTTATATGTTGATGACTTGATTTTCACTGGCGATGAGCAGGTGATTAGATCTTGCAAGGAGGACCTTGCAAGAGAGTTTGAAATGAAGGACATGGGTCTCATGTAGTACTTCCTTAGATTGGAAGTATGGAAAAGTGATGAGGAATTGTTTGTCTCTCAGGGAAGGTATGCCAACGAGATACTTCAGAGGTTCTGGATGGATAGTTGCAAACCCATGGAGACACCTCTATCGACCAACTAGAGGAGAGAGGATGCCACTTCAGGTGAGAAAGTGGACGCTACTGTTTACTGCCAGTTGGTGAGTTCACTAATGTATCTTGTGAACACGTAACCGTATATGTACTATGTAGTTAAACATGAAATCCAAGCTATGGTTAGGCAAACTGAGTTATTTTGGAGGGAAGGTAAGCATGTTCTATGGTACCTTAGAAGCACTACCTAGTTTGCGCTGTGGTACAAAAACATAGAGGGAGTGAAGTTGTGTAGCTTCATAGATGCAGATTGGGCAGGGAGTCCATCAAACCAAAAGAGTACATCAAGTGGAATTTTTATCGCTGGATCCATGACGGTTTCATGGTATAGTAGGAAGCAAAGATATGTGGCACTCAGCTCAACAGAAGAAAAATACATGGCTATCATTCAAGCAACATGTGAGGCAATCTAGATGAGAAAGATACTTGTTGGATTGTTTGGTTAGATGATGGATCCAAATGTGATCTACTGCGATAATCATATTTGCATCAAGCTCTCTGAACATCCTATTATTTCACGATTGATCCAAGCATATAGATATCTGGTATCACCATTTGCGAGACTGTGTCTAGAGGCAATTAATGTTGTTCAATACATTCCAATAGAGGAACAAGATGTTAACATTTTGACAAAGGCCTTGTCAAGAAGGAAGTTTGAGTTGCACAGTTGTAGGATAAGGGTGGTTGATAATCACTTTCTTGCTAAGAGGGAGTGTTGAAAAATGCAACAAGAAATTCTCAATTTGATTTTTTCCTTGATTAAATTGAGAAGAATCGAATTTCCACATCAGTAGACAAATTAGATGATAACTTGTGTGACATGGCTTGTGTCACCTAGTTTACTCAGTAAATTCAAGTTGGAGGAGTTAGAGTTCAATTCTACATGTGTGATTGATAATTTGTACCAGTCAAGGTCAGTTATGTCAAGTTGTTTTCAGTTAAACTAGTTCTAACTTTTGGAGGAACTAGTGGAAGGTCAGTTAAGTAGTGGGACTTCAATCAAACTCAATGATCATCTAGTTTAATTGATCAATCAACCCAAAATATCTAGTGCTTGTAGAGAATTTGAGTTACCCAGTTGAGTTGGAGATTCCAAGACAACGTAACATCAATCGTAGGCTAGTTTTGAGTGTATAATTGTTACATGCAGTTAGATGATTAACCTAAAGGAATTGCACAATTCAATTGAGGGAATTTCGTAAATAATAGGGGCCAATTCCTAAAGAAATAATGCAAGGAAATAGGAGCTCAAGCCAAGGGAAAATTTGACTAAGTCTGGGTTAGAGGCTTTTCGTGAGTAGAGAGATAGGTTGTGCACTTGCAGGGTGAACTCAGTTGAGCAAAGAAATTGTATTACATATCTATTTCATTTTATTAATGCAAGAGGCACTATGGTTTTTAGCATATTTCTTTGCCAAATAGAAATACTTGTTGCATGTGGGTTATTCCTTCTTGCATGTCTAAAATTTTTGTTCAAAATTGTGAAATAATGTTCACAAAGTAGTAGTGTAGATTCGTGTCTTGTGATTTTGATTACAACTTCATGAGCAATTCCAAATATACAACCTAATTTCTACAAGGTTGACTCAAATGTCAAGTGTAGACACTAGTTGGATGTAAATTTGAATTCCACATTCAATGAGTATCCCCTCTTCATAATTCTAAGTAGTCCCACATCGAAAAAACGAAAATACATGGAAAAATTGTTGAATTATGTTACACACGTTATGCTTGTATTTTCATTCTTTTTCGATGTAGGTCTACTCAAAAGTATGCAAAGGGGGTACTTGTTGAATGTGGAATTCAATTCAGCATCTAATGGATATCTACACTTGACATTTGAGTCAACCTATAAGGAGATAAGCCAAAAATTCAATAAAAAATTAGTTTATTTTTTTCTTTAAAAAATCATAAATATTATTTTAATACTTTTTGTACGAGGCCCATTTTAGACCTCAAAATTGCCCCAGTTAGCATATATGTATTTGACATAAATCTTGAAGCTATTACAACAAAGCTCAAGATAATAATCATTGATCCTAACCACCCAATTAAACCATATATATATACATACATATATATATACATATATATATATATATATATATATATATATATATATATATATATATATATATATATATATATATATATATTTTTATTTTTGATTTAATTTTTTAAATACAGTTTAGCTAGATGTATAATTGACATATAAAAAGTTAATATGGAATAAAACTATTAACCCTTAAAATTTTGTAAGTTATACAAATACTTCATAACTGTTTTTTACTTGTAAAAATACCCTTACAAATACACTTTTAGTTCATTTTCTTTTCCTCTATAACTTTCTAGTAAATCAAAAACCTACAACAATTCATGTTGAATGAGCTTAATCGTTAAAAACATGTGTTTCCTTGTAGGAGGTCAAAGGTTCAAATTAAACAAGATAAGAGTACACCTTTATATATACTTTAACAATCAAATTATTATGTAAAGATGCATCTCTATCCGCAAACAAAGAAATCTCATACAACATGAAACTTGTGATTTAACACTATCATTAACCTCTCAAACTTGGTAACACATTTTCTTTCATTAAAAAACTTTCTTTTGACCTCTTATCAACAACAATCTTTAATTTCATAAAAAAAAAAATATTAATATAAAATATTTTAAAAAATCACTTCTAAAACTTATGATATTTTTTAAAGTTATAAACTTTACATATTAAAACATATAACACTTTCCAAACTTTCAGCATGAAAAAAGCAGTATATATTCATATTGTATATTCAAACAGATGGCTTTACATAGACAATTGTGCAGATTCCCCACACCCAGCAAAACGACAGAATATAAGATGTCTGTCCGGAATATATACACAATATTCTGATGGAATATAGAAGCATATGATCATCAACAATTGACAAAACTGTGTTAATGACAACATAGGATATATATGTGCATACCTAGTTGTGTATGACCCGAAATATCTCAGGGAGTAAGAAAATACAAACCATATAAAAACATTGCTTTTGGTCTATATTTCAGGAAGACAGAAGTCCTGAATCTGAAAACAACAGCTTGCGATTTTAATCTGCATTCTCCACACACCTTGGGGAGAATTTAGGCCTTGTTTGGATAATGCATTAGCCTCGCTTTTGTTTGATCTGGTTGTATGAGAGATAATATAATTCTTCTTATTGTTCCATAAAGAAGTAATTCTGTCCAGCCATCCAACAAGATGGATATTTTCAATGTTGTGCTTTGACAGAACATAATTAGTAATTAACTTCAAGTCTCCATATATATGCAGCTCTGGGATGTTTAGGAAAGAACAAAAAGATAGAAGTCCCGCCAATGCCACGGCCTCAGCTCTGTTGTTGGAACCCTTTCCAGCATTCCAATAGATTCCATAAGACTGTTCCTCTGATGTCTTGATGAAGACACCACATGCGCTCGTCCCCTGTTGAGCAGCTCCATCAAAATATGCACATGGAGGATCTATGGACTTCCTTGCCGGATGGTCCCTATTTCCCCCATGTCTATTGTCTTTTGTTGTGTTGATTTTCCTTTTACTGCTCGAAATTTGTCCAGCCATATCCAGGGTGTAGTATTGGGATATGATAGACAACACAACAGTGGAAATGGGTTCCATTTTAGCATCAAAGAGCCTGCTATTTCACCATTTCCAAATAGTCCAAATAGTAAATAAAGGAATAAGCCTCCATCCCTTGTACATGGAGCTCCAACTTTTGAAGGTTGCAGGAATAGAAGAGAATGAGTCATGTGTGAAACCAAAATGAGCCACTATATTTTCCCATATTGGCCGAACCTGAGAGCATGTAAGAAATAAGTGAAAATTATTTTTAGAATAGTTCTGACATAGGAGGCAGATTGCAGGCCCTTGCCAGTTCCTTTTTTGCAAATTTACCCACGTGAGGTTCTTATCATGGAACACCAGCCAAGAAAATATAATAATCTTCATGGGACATCCTGTTTTCCATAAAGCAAAGGGAAAAATGTCTCTGTTAGAACCCGACTCCAAGGATAAAAGTTGCTGCTATGTTAATTTAACCTGAACAGTCGAGGTTCCACCCAGGCCATTCCATATGAGATAATCGTGGTCAGCCAAGTGATATATACCATGGGCACGAAGAAATAATATAACATCATTCCATTGAGACTTTAAGTCCTCTCACAGTTGAAGTTCCTCCGCTGATTTCCACAAAGGGATGGCTCCCTCCCATTTACTTATAACGCTGGCCCAAAAGAAATAACCACGACTATGGAGCGCTTTCAGCAAGGATGGACTTATTTGAATTCTCCCAACACCGCCAACTATCACATCCTGTCCAATTATTAGTTTTGCACCTGTCTGGAATTTCCAAATGAGGTTTTGTCTAAAAAAAGGTTCCAATTTCCTGAAACCTCTCCATATAGCGGATCCATGAGGGACCCCTAAATGATTTTTTCGGATCCAGAATGACATGTCTCTATTGTTCATGTATTTAGCACGCATTGCCTTGCTCCATATGGAGTTTCCCATAATAGCTTTCCACATCGACTTGCATAGCAGTTCCTTCCGGAATTTTGATAAGTCTAAAATGCCCCATCCTCCCATATGTTTAGGCCGGGTGAGAGTAGAAAGTTTGGCAAGATGATATTTAAATTGGTCCTTCTTGCATCCCCATATAAAGCTGGCAATCATCCTGTTCATGTTGTTTATAATTGCAGATGGAATATAGAACAAGTGTGCCTAGTATATCATAGTTTTAACAAGGACAATTTGGGTCAGAATCAAGTGTCCTCCTTTTGAAAGGTAGGTGTGCTCCCAGGCAGCAATTTTCTTATAGAAAAGGTCTATTATCCAAGACCAGTCCTTCACCCGATACCCAATAGCCTTCTGGTTAAACCCCAAATATTTAAAGCCGTTCTGGAGGGGATTGACTTTAATATTGAATAATTGGGAAAGGAAGATAATTAAATTCCCATTTATATCTTGGACATAAAAGGAAGATTTACCTTCGTTAATATACATACCATTTGCGCTTTGAAATCTACCCAAGATCTTGTGAAGGCAAATCCAGGAAGCTCTGCATAGCATAGCGGCAATGAGAATGTTGTCGACAAAAAGGTTGTGAGATATGGTTATCCTCTATAAATAGGAAAGGGCCAACAGGTATTTAGTTGTATCGCCCGCTTGATATGGAGACTGAGAGAGTCCATTGTAAGTATGAAAAGCAGGGGGGATAAGGAAGAACCTTGCCTAAGCCCCCTGGCAGCTTTAAAAAATGGCGTAGGAACCCCATTAATCAAGATAGTAAAATTAACCTATTCTACACAAGCCATGATCCATGCCAGACATTTGTTATTTAGGCCAATCCTTGTAAGGAGACATCGGATGTAACCACAGTCAATACTGTCATACGCCTTCCTGAGATCTATTTTTAACATAGCAGCTTCCAGATTCTTTTGCTGGATAGAATGCAGGGATTCTTGTGTGACTGCCACTGAATCTAAAATGTTCCTGTCTTTAAGAAATCCATGCTATTCAGGAGTCAGATGCAATGATAAAACATTCCTCACACGCATTTCAATTAACTTAGATATAGTATTATATAAGACGTTGCATAAAGATATGGGATGATAATCTAAGAATGAAGTAGAGAGTGCATTTTTGGGGATTAGGGCGATGTAAGTGGAGGATAACTGATGATTGATTTTTTCACTTACTCTTGATTCCTTGACAATTTTTAGAATGTCATTCTTGAACAAGTCAATGAAATGGATAAAGAAGTCAATAGACCAGCCATCCGGTCCCGGACACTTGTCTTTTTGAAATGATTTCATCATTGATATTAATTCATCCTCTGTCACAGCCGCGAATAGAGCAACATTTTGTACATCAGTAAACATAGATGGGAGCGGATCTATTGCCCATAAAATATCAACTATATCACTACCTGTGTCTCTGCTATATGATTTTTTGAAGAAATTCATAGCTTCATGAGAAATATCCTCCTGGGTAAATACAAAATTGCCCAAACCATCCTTAATCTCCCATATTGTATTCGCTTGTCTCCGTCTATTGGCATATTTATGAAAAAAATTGATGTTTTTGTCGCCTTCCCTGAGCCATATGGCCCGACCCTTGAGTCGCCATGTGGATTCTTCCTCCGCTAAGATCTTCTGCTTCATTTTTTCAAGGTCCCAAATTTTTTTCCTCGTGAATGAGGACAAGGAAGCATTTTGGAAATATTTGGATAAGCTTTGAAGTTTTTTATCTATGTCATTGAGCTTCCTTCTATTTGAAGCTAATTTTTCCCATTGCCATGATTTCACTTTAGCACGGAGACAAGGTAAGCAGTTAATGAAATCATGTGATTGATTAGGTGTCTGACCTGTTTGTTGCTGCCATGTTTCTTTATGATCTGGTTGAATCCATCATCAGCAAGCCATGTTCTGTTGAGTTTAAAGGGATAACTCAGTCTATAGCCTGAATTCTTCCACTGAATTATGATGGGGCAGTGATCAGATATATACATCGGATAGATCTTCATAATTGGAAAGCCCATTCTCTCAATCAGCTTACCATGAACTATGAATCTGTCAAGTCTCTTAGCCATGAAGGAGTCATTTGTTTTGCCATTATCCCAAGTAGGCCCTTGACAGACTTGTTGGATGTCAATGAAGTTATATTGGATAATGGCATTCCAAATCATACAACCAATAGGATCTGTTTTCCTGCCATTGCCCCAGACCTCATTGTTAGATAGAGTGCAGTTGAAATATCCAAAAATCAAAAGGGAATCCATGTCAAAAAATTCTGAAGACAAAATTTTTTCCCAAAATGGAAACCGGTTCCTGTATGGGGCGTATAGATTTAGGATGTGGACATGCGCAGGAGAATCTCTGAAGTGGGCCAAAATAAGAATGCCAGCAGAACATTGGAAAGCTACCGCTTTGATCCATCTAGGGTCCCATAATACTACACCAGATAAACCATTGGCATTTGTAGCTACCATATACCAGGATGGTAGCATTTTTCTAAAATGTGAAATGGTCTGAGAGCCTTCATGCATCGTCTCATGAATTAGAATCAGTCTTGAACTTGAGGACCGAAATAGGTCCTTTAGGGCCATAAATTTTGGGTTTGCACCCAGGCCCCAGATGTTCATTGACAAGATATTATTCATTTCGGACCACAGGGGGCCGACATGCTCTAAGAGCCCCAGAAAGAGAAAGATCATTTGAAACAACTTCAGTTATAGGAACATCAATAAGATTAAGATTTCTTGATGTTGATTCCTTTCTACCCGGTCTACCGCGGAAGTGCCTACTTCCCCTTTTCTCTTTACGTCGAACCGTTATGTTGCTAGCCGAATTAGGGCTTAAGACAGGGGACGGGGAGCATTCAGGCTTGTATATGGTAAGAGGTTCCAAGTTAAGCGTAGCCTTTTTTAGTAGAAGGTCGAGATTACAGTCAAAAAGAGTTATGTTCAGAGGATCGAGAGGAGTTGAAAGGCGTGAGTGTATCGCACACAGCTTTGCCTTTATTATCATCTTTCGGAGCAGAAGAGGGCTGGATATCATTGAAATGGGAGGGATAAGCGGTCGGGGAATGAGGCGAAGATGAAATATATTGAATAGAAGAGGAAGGGCCAGCCATTGAAGGGATTTCAGTCCGAAGGGGAAGGGGAACGACTGAATCATCGAAAGGAACCGGAGGAGGGGGAGATAAAGGGTGGTCCAACCGGGGAGAAAAGCGATCGTAATTAGATTGGACAAGAGGATCGGGAGTGTGAGCAGACCGAGGATGGCATTCCATAGAAGCGTTCCGCCCAGAAGGGCCCGCTGATAATGATCGGGCACGAAACTATTGGGAGGGTTTATACATGGACCAACCTTCGAGAGGAGAGAGCTGAGAAAAGGGAGCAGAAGAAAAGTGAAAGGGATCATCATAAAGAGGCAGAACCTTATCAACACCAGCAATAGCTTTACCGACAAATTTCTTCGAAAGGGACCTTTTGTGATGTCTGACAGCGGACCGCTGAGGGCATTGCAGGAGAAGATGACCCGTTCTGTGGCATGCTGAGCACCTGAATGGTACTCCCCAGTAATCCAAACGTTGACAGACGAAAGACATGTTCCAATTTAGATCAATCGACTTCGGAAATCCTCCCCTATATGCTTTCGCTATAAGAATCCAGGCAATGCACTTATCCTTAGCGCCAATGCATCTAGGGTCCACATATATGAATCTTCCAACCGCATTACCTATTTTCTCCATTGATGCTTTGGTCCATAGCTCGATGGGCAAACCTGGTAGCTTCAACTAGATATAATTGTTTTGCGGAGTATTTCTGAGGGGATTAAAACCAATATACCATCTGTATAATGCCAAAAAACTACGATCCCGAACCCATGGCCTTGAGAAAATGAATTCCAAATCTCGGTCTCGGAGGAAATGGAAGCTATACCAATTGTTCATCAGTCGAGCAATGGTAGGGGAATAGCCAAGCAAGGGAGCCCATCGAGCAGTAATCCATTCTCTAATTTGCCCCTCCTCCATAGTCGAAAATAGCCAGCGACCCACTAGAGCTCTCTTTTGCAGGCTGGTTATTCTATCAAGAAGTAGAGGCCCATCTAGATTGATGGCATCAGGCGGGGGGGGGAGTTTTGATCGAACGGTTGGGGCTTTGGCCGAGAATCAGGTCCGCCACCTTCGAAGGAATGTCCTTGCTGGAAAGAGGGAATGATGTCAGCATACAACTTGGCTTCCCATCCACGTTTTGTAGACTGGCTGACGTGGAGGTTTTCTGCTTCAATGGTTTCACGAACCAACACCAAAGCCATGGAATGATCTGATCGAATGTCCATTCCAGAGGACAGATACTATTTTCCAACTCCAAGAAAAGATCCACTAAAGATATGCAAGTGTACCAAGTATCTCCTGGTTTTATATCAAAAGGGAAAAGCACCAAAAATAGACAAAGAAAGAAGTACAAAAGAGTCCGGAAAAGTATGGACACTAAATGAGGAATAGGGAAAAATCAGCCAGTGACTAAGATAGAGAACCGAGAAACTTCCTTTAAGCCAGGTGATTTGAAGCATTATATTCAAACCTCATAGAAATAGGGGAGGTGGCAGTGGGCATTAAACATAGATCATATAGAGTAGGTGGCCAAGCATTATCCAGCTGCTAGAAATGGAAAACCAGAAAATTCAAAATTTTCCGGCATCCGAAACTACCTCAAGAAGACACTTCTGAGCAGATAATGCAGCATCAGTATATCTCATACACACAGCACCATGATCCGATCCTGAGACTAAAATCAGAACATGGTTTTGAAATGATAATGGATCTCTTAAAAAAAAACTTTTAGCTTTCCCCCACCAACTTATGGATTCAGAACCAAACATGTATGACTGAAACTAGAGTTGAACATATTACGATGCTAGCAGATTTTGAAAGTTGTTGTTGCGCTAGAAAAGACAAAACCACAAACATACCGGTGGAGAGCGCCATGGGCCAATTCAATGAGTAGCGCCAAAAGAGGATGAAACCCAGTTCAAGATAGATTTTATAAGGGAAAATATACAGAGCTCCACCACCTCTCCCCTGGACTTGTGCGATATCCTATGGGACTTTTCTTTGCTTTTCTCTGTTAACAGCAGATAGCTTCCTTCCATTAGCGCCCTCAAATTCTCTGCGTCTCTATTCACAACAGATAGCTTCCTTCCATTAGCGCCCTGAAATTCTCTGCTTCTCAATTCATAGCAGATAGCTTCCTTCCATTAGCGCCCTCTCCTTACCTTCAGTGCTTAGCCCATTGAGGTGAAGCTAGTTCCAGCTACTAACGCACGAATGTGCTTGTACAAACTTGGAAATTTAGCTTCAACGATGTGCTTGTAATGTACACAAGCACAATTACGAGTGCCATTGCACATTCACAAGTGCCATAACACTTTCCAAACTTATAAGCTTTCCATATACAATTAACCTTTCATCTAACTAAAAACCACACTTATTATAGACGTGTAACTTTACAATAGCTATCAAATTCATCAATAATTTCAAAGCTATCCATTTAAATTCATTAAATTATTTATGCCACCCTAATTTAAATAATTTTATTATTTAAAGTATTTGAAAATTAAATATATTTAATTAATTTTTTTTTCTATTAAAAAAATATTTTATTTTATATTATATTATATTATATATATATATATATATATATATATATATATATATATATATTCGTCTATTAGCAATATTTTAGAGTTCAACGAAAAATTATCATTTCTCCTAATTTATAAAATATAAACTTAAAATTCAATTTTATAAAATAATAACTTTATTGTAAGAGTTTGGAGCTCAGAGATAATTTCAATTTGTGTGGATTCTTTCCCACTGAAAATCAGAAAAGTCCAAAGTATATTGTTATTATTATAATTATCGTTTCCAGAACAGGTAGCAGAACTACCAAGTTGAACTGTATTGACAGAAAGAATTCAGAAAAATCTCCTTTCATCGATCAACAAGCAGCGAAGGTATTATACATCTGGTTGGCTAGGCTCAACAAAGGGCACGATGCTCCCAAACAACTTACAATTTTCAAACAACTTACAATTTTCTTTTTAAATGAATTAGCAAGCATCCATCTACTGCTTAGGAAGATTTAGAATACCTTTGTATTAAAAAATTACATAGAATGTTAGGTTTTTATTTTAAATTGTAAAAAATTTAAATATAGTTTTTTTTATAAACATAATTTAATTGGATAATAGCCATTAGTTAGTTGGAGAATAGTCATTATTGTAATGATGATAATTTGTTTGGAATTCAATTAAAAGAATTATTTTTTGTGATTTATTATAAGGATTAATTTAGACATATTTATTGTTGAATAAATTTGGATCGAAAAAGAACAATGATTGACATATAAATTTCTTGGTATATGGAGATCACTTGAAGCCTACTAATATTTAGTATTTCATTTTTTACATTACAATTCAATTTTAAGGTGTTGTAATTGATATTTTTAGTACATATTTTCCTACATTCTATCTTTCATTGTTTAAGATCATTTTTTAAGTTATCTTAAATAGACATAAATAGTTAATATTGAAAATAAGACAAGAAAGTATAATATCCTGAAATATTCATTTCAATTTTTATATTTTTTAATTTTGATAAAAAATAATATATTAATTTTTATAAAATATATACTCTTAAATTTTCCCCGTTTCCGGATCTTTGAGCACAGATCCCTAGATTCCCTGAAAAGTTGTGTCTGTATCCTCATTAAAGACTGAATCTGGAACGGACCCAGTTAACTTATTGTTGGATAAGTCGAGGAAACCGAGCTTCAGGGCACCGAGACCGTCTGGAAGAGAGCCAGATAGTTTAGTTTGTTGTTTGAAATATTCAGGCAGTTCAGATCAGCAATATATCCCAGTGACTCTGGAATTGATCCTTGCAAATTATTTTCTGCAATATTAGTAACAGCCAAAGAAACACAACAACCAATTTCATCAGGAATGGATCCCTCCAACAGATTCTTCTGCAGATTCAGAGCACCCGACTGCCTCAAGCTGTCAATTTCCTTTGGTATTGGACCTGAAAAGTGATTATTGCCTGCTTTAAGTTTGACAAATAGCTTCGCCAAGTTTGATTATTCTGAATACGTAACTCTGTTAATTCCTTTGCATTTCCAATCTCATAATCAATTCCACCAACAAAATTATTGAAGTTTACATTAATAATTTTAACATTAAGAAGTCCCCAAATTCTTTTGGACACCGACCCATGCAGATTGTTGCTTTTAACTCTAAAACGCACCAATTGAATACTTTTGAGATGGAGGAATGCAACAAAATTTAAAAATCAACGGTCAAATTGATATCGGTCATATTTCACCCATTGCAATGAAAAATAAAAAAATAGCCATAAACACAGTGGGGCGAGATTCATTTTAATGAAAACTAAAATATAAACTATGAAATTAGTAAATTGTAGGCTTGGTTGCTAGTTGAACATTAACACAACCCATGTAGCAAATAAGAAGGAAAAGAAAAATAATAGATGAATAAAAATCAAAAATAAAAAGTTAAAACCCATAAAAACACTATCAAACACAAAAAGATTAAAAAAAACCCAAAAAATCAATCATATAAAAAAAAAAATCATAAAAGAGAAAAATTCAAACCCATAAAAAATTAAAAACAGAAAACAAAATATAGGAAAAAACCAAATTAAAGAAATAAAAAAATATTGAGAAAACAAATGTCTAATTTAAAAAAATTAAAATTAAAAGAATTAAAATAAATTAAATAATTAAATAAAGGCAAACAATAAATAAAAACATATTAAAAAGAATAAAAAAAATGTGTGGGCATGCCTAGCACCCTCGCCCCCGCCTATTGGTATTAGCTTCCTCCCACTTGTTTGGCTTCTGCTGGTATTTTATTTGGCAAAATGGAAAATGCATTGACATGAAGGTGGACCATTTTCTTATCATTCTAGAATCTAAATGATTAGCAGAATAACTGGGTTTTCTTTTAGGATGTCCAATGTGGCTTGTCATTCTGATGTCTAATTGAACTTCATATCTTTTTATCATTATTTTCCCATTGATGTAGCACTCCTAGCATACTCCTTGATTGAATTCCTGTAATAAACTATATACCATAATTGTTGCATTGAAGGATGCACTACCATATCCAAAATGGTAGAAATTTTGATAGGGTCCACTAGTAGACCTTCCTTACAAAGTATGTGGCTTAGTAAAGTTCAAAAGGATGTGTAGAAGATATACTTCTTGATAGTTAGTGAGATATATAATTGCTTGATCCTATTCAACATCAATCTAAAGAGATGTGTATTCCTTTGGTAGAATAAAAATAGATCAATCATCCAAACATTTATGAATAAATTCTATAAATGCAGTCACAATGTTCCAAGAAATGACCGCAATTGCATTCTTCATGTTGAGAAACATGAAAATATATGAAAATAATTCTTATTCAATTGCAAATGTGGTTGTTTTTTGGTCCTCTAACATTTTCACCAGATGGTATCCAAAAAGCTCACTGATGAAGGAATAAGATTCGCTACTACCCACATTTTCCAAGACCTCATTTGTGAATGTTGTTAGAAAGGAATCATAAGCATAAGCTATGTTTAAGCCATGCAAATATACACATATGTACATATTGGAATTCTTCTTATATTGGATGACCATAAGACTTATTCACTTGGAAATTCTTCATCTAGAAAAATAATGTCCACATCTAGCATATAGTCAATCTATTTACACACATTTTCCTTGTACTTGGTGTTGAAGTGATATGGCCAATTTTACAAAGGTTTTAAATTAGGGAATAGTAAAGTTCACATTTCACTAGAAAAGCTAGAAATCCTTTTCATCTCCTTTGGAATATGTCTCCATATTCCTTATGTAGATTGATAATTCAGGTAGCTATCTCCATGTCCTAGTAGTTGCCAATGATTTCCATCTTTGGAAAATCCTTAGTACCATTATTGTATTTCTTAGTTTTTACTTCCTAATTATACATTGGCATAACTTTCTAAGAAGCATAATCCCAAAATAGACATTCACATCTGTCTCCTTATTGTGTAATTCCTTTAATTCCTCCTCATGTCTTTCATTGCTTCCAATGTCCAAATAGTGGACCATTTGGTTCAAGCGAGTCAGTTTTCCATGACAGGAATAGGAGGGTGGTCACATATTGCTACTTGGTGCTTGATTGAAGATAATGTGTTTGGTGTGTGGTAAACATTTCGAAATTCTACATCCTCAAACAGAAATATAAAAGCTATATAGACTTGATGGTTGAGCATATTGTAGTCCATTATATTTCACCTCATTTCCCCTTGAATATACCAACTTCTTAGGATCACATACAATGTATGAATGAATAGGCGAACCCATTGATCATATAGAATTTTCCTCTATGTCCAAATTTTTTCACAAAATCAAAGTTGTTCCTATGGATCCTCCATGCCATTGAATTGATTGAATAAGTCATCATTTGTAGCAGGGTGACATATAAATCAAAGGCATTAAATGACCTACGTCTAGTCAACCAACTTAGTCCTATGCATAGTCTACCATCACATATGAGTCCCTTCACTAGTGCATCAATAATGGAAGATTTCTATGAATCTTGTTTAGTGTCTTCCATCTATCTAAAGAATATAGCCACCAATCCCATTCCATCAAATTAAGGAATATTACACACTTCCATTCCTCCACTACACCTTCCATGTGATTTTTACCTGTAACACACCTTCCCACCCCCCCTTATATTATTCTAGGGTAGTAATGGGTGCCTCCATCAATCAAACTCACATTGCTTCAGGCCATTCATGCATTAGATTTATAAGGAAGCAAAGTGTTCTATGGTTTCGCCCCTATTCGACCCAACTTAGAAATTGTGCCTATATAGTCACGAACACAAAATTACCCAAATTTTAACACTCAACAAGGTTCTAAATTGAAAACAACGAAAAATGGATTCCTCTCCTCAGCCTCAAACTTGAGTTTGTCATTTCATGATGTATCTTAACTATATTTTATGTTAGTGAAAGGTCTATTGTTGCTTCACATCTGAGTTTTATTGCAGAGGGTTGAGTCACATTGGGTTAGCGCCCAAACTAGAGGCTATAGTCCCTATTTATGTATAATGTTTATGCATTATTTTAGTTGTAACATTTCCTTCCTTGTTTGAGTAGAAGTTTATTTTCTAGAAGATTGTGGTTTCAGACCTAATTACCACTGCTCTTGTGGGAAGTGTGGTTGAGCAGTCTATAACAACAAGCCAAAAATATACAACAACTATCGTTTGCAATTTTCTAGGCTTTAGTTCATTATCCCTTGCATACTCTATTTCTGCAATCTAGGAGTTAAACTCATATTTTTTAAGTTTTCGTCTATGTAGTTTAGATGCATGTTGTGAGGTGAAATGGTTCTTAATGAAATCAAATCTTTCTTTGTTTGATGTCTTAAAATTTGACTCATCCTTTCTTTCTTAGCTGATTTTTCTGCAATTTGATTATCTTTTTGAGAGCAAGAAAAGGGAATTTTGTTGGTCTTCAGGTAATATTAGTGGCTTACATGGTTGGTACACTCATCTTACATCCCCCTTGTCATCATCAACCCCTTCCTTATCATCCCACACTGCCCTCAAAATTCTGCCACCGAAACCATATTTCAAGGGCAACTATTTGATTAGTTTCTTTTTTTGGAGAGATAAATGTCAAGAGGCCTTTGAAGTACTGAAAGAGAAGTTAACGAATTCATACATCCTTAGGGCCCCTAATTGGGCATTTCATTTCCATATTCACACAAATGCATCAGATAAAGTTATAGGAGAAGCCTTAGGACAAGTGGAAGACAAACTAATCTATGCTATATATTTCATCAGTAAGAACCTTTCTAAGGCTTAACTTAACTATACGTTCACTAAAAAGGAACTCTTCATTGTGGTGCATTCTTTGAATAAGTTTAGGTACTATATCAGTAGATATCAAACCCTTGTTCACACTAACAATGCAACCATTAAGTATTTAGTGAATAAACCTTATGTCAATGCTATAATCATTAGATGGTTGTTATTATTGCATCAATTTGATCTAACTATTGTTGACAAACAAGGGAAAGAGAATGTGGTTGCCGATTTTTTGATGATATGTGTAAGATAGGAGGAGGTATTTGACATCTTCTCAGTCTACCATGATGGACCCTATGGGGGGGATTTTGCTGCTAGAAGGACAACCTTCGAGGTTTTACAAGATGGCTACTACTGGTCTACATTACATCAACATGAAAGAGGTATATTGCCAGATGTGATTATTGCCAAAGGGTGGGAAAGCCTACAAACAAGGATGAAATTCCCCTACGACCTAAAGTGACTCTAGAGCCATTTGAGAAATGGGGCATGGACTTCATTTGGCCTATTGATCCCCCATCAGGGAAAAAGAGGTAAATCATTGTGTGCACTAATTATTTGACCAAGAGGGATGAAGCAAATGCACTAAAGGAAGCAACTGAGCAAAAAGTGGTTGAATTTCTAAGGGAGAACATCTTCTACAAGTTTGGTTTTCCAACGGAGTTATTCACTGATAAAGGAGCACATTTAACCTCAAATTTTATTGAAGACATGATGAAGTAACACCATATCATACAAAGGAAATCCATTGCCTATCATCCTTCGGAAAATGGGAAAGTGGAGGTCACAAATAGAACCTTGGAGAACATTTTGACCAATGTTGTCAACAACAATAGAAGGGATTGGGAAGGCCAACTTGTAGAGGCCACTTGAGCCTACAATACCACCTATAAAACAACCATTGGATTCACCCATTCGAATTCGAATTGATCTATGGAAAGAAAGCCTTGTTTTCCATTGAGTTTGACCTTGAGGATGGTATTTTCTTAGAAAGTTACTTATAAGTTATCCAGGTGCAACCATGGTTTTGCAGTACAGAAAGTAACTGTAACCCGTGCAAAACTTAGTTGGAGGCAATGACAATGATGGGCAGCGATGGCTCCCCTGAGGCATGAACAACGTTACCCCAAATCTTGACTTTGTGTGACTCCAAAATAACCTGTTATGAATTTGGGAACCCAGTGTGTGGAAAACGACTGAAAGTACTCCAGCCGAGGCATGAACAGTCATACCTCCATTTCGAGCAGTGACAGAGAGGACCCCAGCCGCCATTATCGCACAAACACGTACTATTAACTTTATGAAAGCGGACAAGCAAGTCACAGCAAGCAGGTCTCCCACACAAACTTTTCAAGTCTTGTGAGTGGATACACTTATGTTCTCACGTTTGATCATGATCGGTTCTCAGATGAGGTGGAGGCTGAACTTCTGTGGTGGGAGTAATTGGAATCAGATTGGCCGGTGGTTACACGTGGTATGTCCTCCTTTTGCAAACAGGAGAAAAAAATATTCGTGTGTTATCGATTGATTGTTAAGTTTTTTCTTCGGTGACCGCTGTTTTGTATTTAAAGAAATATTTTTAAAAGTTGGTGAAGCTTTGAAACATTTGGTTGGTGTTTATTCCAACGTCGTTGATAATTTTGGGCAAGCCATCACTTTTATGATGTTTTTTTTAAGTGTTTGGGTAACGTTTATTTGAAGGTTTTTGATATTTTTCAGTAAAATACATTTTTATAAATGTATGGGTTTTCTTTGTAATATTTTAGACAGCTTTACTGAAATTTATTAACAAATTTTCACTTTTTATCATAATTATGGTAGAATGGTTAAAAAAATATTTTATGAATTATACAAGTAATAATAATAATGTTTTTTTGAAGTCTTAGATAAGTTTGTGAAAATGTAAAACGCTGTGGGTTAGATATTTCATGTTAAATCCTTAATTAGTTACTTATGGGTCCATTATCATACAAATAATAATAATAATTTTTTTCAGAGATTTTAGATGAGTTTGTGAAAATGTAAAATATTGTGAGTTAGAAATTTTATATTCAAATCCTTAATTACTAACCTGTGGGTCCGTGGGTCTTGTGTTGGATGTGACTTGGTTCACCAAGATTTATAATGGTAGGAGCTATAGGGATGGACTTGGTGTCATGAGAGTACTACAAGTTGTTGATTTCTTTACTTGAAATAAAGTAATAATATAATAATACTAACAATAAAATTTATATTTAAAATAATATTTAATAAAATATATATTAGTAATTAATTATACGTTTGAGAGAAATTAATCTATCATTTTTTAAATATGCTTTATTTAATATTTTGTTAATTGAATGCAATTTAGGTTGTTGGAATGTTGGGATTTTCTTTTCAATTTTTTTGTCTATATTTTAGAGAATCTTTGGAGAAATAAAATATGTATATTCTTAAGATATTTCTTCATAGGTGTCACCACCAAATCTAATGTAACAAAGGGAGAAATCATTTTATAGAATAAGGAATAAAAGAACTTGTTGTCTTTGTCACACTTAAAAGGTTGAAGATGAAAAACACTCCTTCTTTGAGTTTTTTTCCAATACACGAACTAGTTCAACCATACAAATTAAAAGGTTAGTAAATGTTGATAGATTTAATCCATGAAAAATATCAAAACACTTACTTCATAATACATCTCACATTTTAAAATAATAATAAAAAAACTAATAAAATAATCTTAAAAATTAAATAATTATAACTTCAATTTAAATTATTATTATTATAATTAATTATAAAAGAATCAATATATGAGGTAAAATTATATACATTAAAAAAAACATGTTTAACATTTTTAATCATAAAAATTCACCTTCACTTTACCATGGAGATTCTAACTCTGACTACTTGTCAGACCAGGAGGTAACTCCTAAAATCAAAACTCATATTATTCATTCAGGTTGTTCATTAATATATACAAGAGGGAGTGACTGTTTGGTTCATCTCCCGATGACTCTCTATCTTCTCTGTTATTTATTTACGTTAATTACAGCTGTACACCCAATCTCTTTGATTAGGTGTCAACATTCCCCCCTTAATCTGAAGGGATGTTGGTCAGTCTAAGCATCATTCTGAATCCTTTAGGCTTTTCTCTTCCAAGTGCTTTGGTGAAGATGTCTGCAATTTTCTCATTAGTGGAACAATGGCAGAGATGGATTTTTTTGGCCTCAACATGATGTCGAATCAGATGATATTTAGTATTGATATGCTTTGTTCGATCATGGAACTTTGGGTTCTTGGCCAATTTTATTGCAGAGGTATTTTCAATCA
This sequence comes from Pinus tabuliformis, assembly GCA_031772625.1. Classification (NCBI taxonomy): domain Eukaryota; kingdom Viridiplantae; phylum Streptophyta; class Pinopsida; order Pinales; family Pinaceae; genus Pinus; species Pinus tabuliformis. Next base: position 420,688,371 of record CM062811.1, read on the forward strand.
TGAGTGGAGTCGATTGCACTTGTTTTACCTACAAATCTTCAAGAATTTTCCTGAGCCACACAATTTCTTTTGTTTCCTCAACCGCTGCCACATATTCTGCCTCTGTTGTGGAATATGTTGGAACTGATTGTTTGCGTGATCTCCAGGAGACAGCTCCTGATCCAAGACTCATAGCATAACCTGAACTAGATACCCCAGTTTCTTTGTCTCCATTGAAGTCTAAATCAGAGTATCCAATCAAGCTGAAGTCGCCCACATGTGTATACTTGATTCCAAAGTCTTGAGTTCCCTTCAAGTGCTTTAGAACTCTTTTTGTAGCAGACAAATGTCCCTCACAAGGCTTTTGCATAAATCTAGAGAGGATTCCAACAACAAACGAAATGTCTAGTCTGGTAGTAGTTAGGTAGTTGAGACTTCCTACAAGCTGTCTATACTTTGTTGCATCCTCAAATTCTTTTCCTTCAATGGATGTGAGATTTAAGTTTTGTTCCATTGGAGTAGTAAGAGGATTGCATTCAATCATGCCAAACCCATTCAACAAATCTCCAATTTACTTCTTTTGAGAAAGGAATATGGACTTCGGATGTTGAGTCACTTCAATACCAAGATAGTAATGAACATAGCCCAAATCAATCATTTCAAAACCTTTCTTCAATTCCTTCTTTATGGATGCCATGTAGCTTTCATTGTTCCCTGTTATCAAAAGATCATCTACATATACCACAAGATATACAACTGTTTTGCCAACTTTCTTGACAAACAAAGTTGCATCATTAAGATCATAATGTTTGAAATTGAGTTTCAAAAGATGCTCAGTTAGTTTTTCATACCAGGCTCGTGGTGCTTGTTTGACGCCATACAAGGATTTCACAAGTTTGCGTACTTTATGTTCATGTCCTTTCATAACAAATCCTTCAGGCTGGGACGTAAAAAATTTTCTTTTATATCTCCATTCAAGAAAGAAGTTTTTACATCCATTTGATGGAATTTCCAACCATTTTGAGCTACTAGGGCAAAGAGTGTCCGGATGATAGCCCATTTTGCTATGGGGGAAAAAGTCTCCTCATAATCAACCCCTTCCTTCTGTGCAAAACCTTTTGCCACAAGCCTGGCTTTGTGCTTGTCAAGTGAGCCATCAACTTTATAATTGTTCTTGTAGACCCACTTGCAGCCAATTGGTTTAGTTCCCAATGGAGGATCAACCAGATTCCAAGTGCCATTCTTTATCAGGGCATCGTACTCCTTTTTCATTGCTTCTTTCCATTCATCGTGAGAAGCGGCTTATTTGAAGGAATTTGGTTCAAAATCTGTAGACAAATTGAATTCACAATCATAAGAAACATCCATATCAAAAGGTAAATCAGAGTCATCTACATTACCTCCATTTTTCCAGTTTGAATTTCTAGTTCCTATCTTTCCAACCTCATCAGGATGAACACTTTCGAGTGTCTTTGTCACCCACTTTGGGGGACCTTTCTCAGATGGTCTAAGCTGCTCTGTTGATTGACTTGGGACTGAATCAAGATTGAGTCTCCCAATTCTATCAATCACATCACTCAAAGTATCATCCATTGTTGGAGTTTCATGCAAGGGAGAGAGTGCTTCAGAAGAAGATTCCATAGGTTGATCTAGTATAGGAATCCCCCCTTCAAGATGTGGAATCTGATTATCAAATTCTTGAAATGATTTTGCATTTGTGAATCTATCCAAGTGATCAAGTTTCCTTCCAACAACATTGTTAGTTTTGGATGATTCAAGAAAGATTACATCTCTAGATACAACAAACTTTTTGTTGACTTCATCATAGAGACATATGCTTTGGAGGTGTTTGAATACCCCAAGAAGATACACTTACGACTTCTTGCACCAAGTTTGTTTCTATGTACCTTTGGTATCAAGGCATAACAGATGGAGCCAAAGACCCTGAGATGCTTTACCGAAGGAATGTGCCCATACCACATTTCATAAGGAGTCTTGTTTCTGATAGCATTAGATGGACATCTATTCTTTGTATATATAGCACATAGAACTGCATCAACCCAAAACATTATTTTTACATTTTTGAAGAACAACATGGAGAGTACCATATTTAAGATTGTCCTATTTATTCTTTCACCTACACCATTCTATTGGGGATTATAAGGCACAGTTGTTTGATGTTTGATCCCATGTTGGCGAAGATAGTTTTCAAATTCATTTGAAGTGCATTCTTTTCCATTATCAGTGAGAATAGAGCCAATATGAGATTGTGCATCATTTTCAATCCATGTATGAAAGTTATTGAATGTTTAAAAAGCATCATATTTGTTCTTCAATAAATAAACCCAACATATTCTGGTGTAGTCATCAATAAATGTCATCATATATTTAATTCCATTTGCAGAAGGAACAGGCATTGGACCACATAAATCTGAATGAATGAGTTCTAGTTTTCTGTGTGCTCTACAGTGTGAATCTTGAAAGGACTTTTTGCTATGCTTTCCTAGAATGCAAGCATCACATTGCTTAAGTTTTCTAGGAATTGTAGGAAAACCAGTAACACCATTTTTCTTCAATCAGCGGAGGCTGTCATAGTTCAAATGTCCAAATCTAGCATGTCATAATAAACTTGATGGAAATGTACCTTCTTCATAATGAGAGTTGTATGAGAAATGTTGTGCACGAGCAGAGGTACCCTGTAGCTTGAGAAGCTTTTCTTCTTCTATCCCCGTCATGACAAGTGAGTGGTCAGAAGCTTTTCTCACCTCAAGTTGCCATCAAACATATGAGTGGAGTGACCTTGCTGGCAAATGTGGACCAAGGATAGCAAGTTTCTCCTCAGCTATGGGAGATATAGAACATGATGCAGAAGAAAGTCTGGAAGACCAGGCAATTTAAGCCTAATTGTGCCAAGCCCTGATGGCTTGAGTTTTGATTGGCCTGAAAAGTATACTGCTCCATCAACGTTGTCAGTAAATTCTTCAAAAGAATCTTTTCTACGAGTCATGTGGCAAGTTTCTCCTTAATCAAGCAACCAATCATTTTTCCATGAAGCAAGTGAAGCTTTAAATAAGTCTTCATTTATTCCAATATTACATTGTGCCACAACATAATGAGTGGATTCAGGTGCTTTACCTTTGTCTATGTCATTAGTTTTACCTTTGGGTTGGTTTCTTTGTTGCTCAATTTTGTCCCAAGGTAAATTGCATGTGGAGGCATCATGTGATCCATTTCTTTTGCAGCGTATGCAGTGCAAATCTGACTTTTCTCCTTGAGAGTGTCTGCCCCCTTGCCTCTGAAATATCTTCCTCTTCCTCTTCGACTACCTCTTCCTCTGGAATAATCTTGGGCAAGATTCTTTTCTTTATGAGCAAGGCACACAACCTCTTTAGAAGATTGAGGGGTTGTCTTCTTTCCAAAAGCTTTCTCTCTTTCAACAAATTTTTTCACAAGGGAGTCAAAGGTAATATCTTTGAGATTTCCATTTGCTTGCAATGACTCAAGATAATTGGAGTAAAAAGGATAAAGTTCCTTGAGAAAAGCGATCAGAGGAATATCCAATTCAACCTTAGTCACTTTGATATCATGCATAATAGATTTTACTTCGGATGCAAGAGCAAGAGGATCATTATTTTGTAATTCAAAGGTGAAGAGTTTAATCATGTGTTGAACAACTTCAAGTGTAGAGTGTGAGTCATAGAGTTCTTTCAACTTTTGTAAGGCTTCGAATGCATTTGAAAATGGAAAAGTGTGTCAACTCACCTCTTCACTTACTGATGCTGCAATCAATGCATAGGCTTTGTCGTTCTTATTTTCCCAAACTGTGAGCTCCTTGTCTGAGGTAGGCTAGACTGGTGCTTCATCTCCTTCTCCAACACACACTCCTTTCCATAGTTCATTAAAAATGAGAGTGTTTTCGATTTTCCGCGATCATTCAAGATAATTCTCCTTTGCATTGAGAACTACTCCCATAATAGATATAATTGAATGCATTGTAAAATCTGTGTATAGTGGAGAAAAATATTACTGCCACAAAATTTTACTCATAAATTTTTTATACCAATAGCGTTATATCGACAGTGTTCAACTTAATATAATTTTGGTATCGTTTTCTTTCACCCATATACTAGAGTTAGACTATAGCTATAATTCTTTTATTGTAGAGATGAATGACGGAGATGAGCAACAGAGATGAATCGGTGGAGATGAGTGGTGGAGAAATATGGAGGAGGGTCGTCGATTGTAGAAGATCAATGGTTATTGAAAGTAAAGAAGTCTGGGCGTTAACCAAAGATGGAGGGTGGTTTTAAAGCGATAAGCGGGATTTCGGGTGGATAAAAAATGGTAAGTGGTATTGAGAGGAGAGTGCCCGATTACACTAGGCAGTTGACACATAGCAAGTAGGGGAGAGAGAAAAACTGCTCGTATCGGGCGAGTAACTCGCGTGAAACTAATGCACCCGAAATCGCTATAAACCATCGGATCTTGGGATTTGAGATCTACGGTTGAGAATGAACCCGATAAAGTTAGACCTCGGGAACTGTTCCCGAACGAGTTAAGTCATCACCATTGGTAGTTTATATATAAAAAGGGTATGTGGTGAATAAGAAAAAACATATGTGGTGAATAAGAAAACAACCTATGTGGTGAATAAGAAAACAACTAGCTCCAATGCAACGAATGTATCAAACAATGAATGAGATTTCACAGGGTTTTGACAGAGATGTGAGCCTGCAAAAGATGCAAAACAAAGGCAAGATAGAATAGGAGTTACAAATTAAAAAGGAAGCCAAAAAAAGGCGCTTGCTCTGATACCATGTCAGACCAGGAGGTAACTCCTCAAATCAAAACTCATATTATTCATTCAGGTTGTTCATTAATATATAAAAGAGGGAGTGATTGTTCGGTTCATCTCCCGATGACTCTCTATCTTCTCTATTATTTATTTACATTAATTACAGTTCTACACCCAATCCCTCTAATTAGGTGTCAACACTACTATTAAGAATATTTCATATGGACATTAAATCTCAATCATCCTCTTAGTAATTATTAATAATTAAATTAAAATTATGGAAGCTCTATTCCAAATCAGACATGTCTATCTGTATAATTAGAATTCAGTTTCAAAAGATTTATCAAATTACCAATTTTCCTAAGCTTCGGAGTCATCAAAGCTATGAACATCCTGAATAAAAGAGTCATTAAAAATTAAAATTTTCTATGCTATCTAGAGAAATGGGCAATTGAGTTCTTCTCATAAATAGGGGGTTAATTCTTACCACTATCGCTCTAACCTCCACGGAAACTCATACATGCCCCCAAATAGGGTCCACATAATCAAAGGGGATTTTTAAGCCTCAACCCATATCATGGGAATCACCACCTAGGGTTGCTAAATAATATATTAACTTATTAAGATTCGATAAATCAAATTAGCTTTTATTAGACATTCTTCTTTTTCTTCATTATAAAATATAATCAAAATACAATTTTTTTAATATTTGAAAAATGTTACTTTTTACTTTTTATGAATCTAGGAACTTCCTTTATATCAAAAGATTACATTAGATATAAATTTTTCCAAAATCCTATGAACCTTATTCTTACCAGATTTGTTGCCTAATGGGTAATTACGAAAACAGATAGCTAATTTCCAAAATAACTTTGTTGACCAGAATTGGCAAAACATTATACAAGAAGGCCTTAAAAGATCACAATATAACTGAATACCATTATAGATCAAATGTATTGATTAGGATTTGGGGTGTGATGCTCCAGTCTAGAGTTTGTAGATGAAGGAGGCATGAAGCTGCAATGAACATGCTTCTCCATGTGGGCCAATACCACTTCTAAGCGACCCAGTTTCTCCTATAAGCACAACTTTATTTTCTGCATGCTAGTAAGACGATCAATCATATGTCACTGGTTGCTCTGCAAATCATTCATGAAACTAAGAATTGTGTTCCTATCATCATGTTAACCTTTACTGAGTTGCTGAACAAGATGGGTGATGTCTCAACTGACTAACAAAGTTACCGACTTAACAAGAAAAAGAACCTGAAAACAAGAACTCTAGCCCCAAAAACCTCTATTTTGCGCAAAACTCATGAAAAAACACCCGAAAAACGAAATGTGTTGATGCTGCATCAATGTTTTTTTGTATTAAAATTTCAATCTATATATATATATATATATATATATATATATATATATATATATATATATATATATATATATATATATATATATATATGATTATTATTATTATTATTATTTTTATTATTTTTTTATTTTTTTTTATATATATATATTTTTTTTCAGCAATGAAATCAAAAACCAAAATTTTTGTGCAATAAATGTGAAAAAGCACTCCAAAAATGAAAAATGTTGTTGTTGCATCAACACTTTTTTTCAACGGTTGATTTTATTTTTTTAACAACAACATTAAAAACTAATTTCTTTTTTGCAAATAACATGAAAAAATACCCAAAAATTGAGAAGTGCTGATGCTGCATCAACACTTTTTTTTTTTTGAAATTCCAACATTTTTTAGCAATGGCATTAAAAATAAAATATCATGACTCTTAAAAACCTTAAATTTCCAATAGTTTTCGATGACAATGTTAAAGATAAAATATCATGACTCTTAAAAACCTTAAATTTCCAATAGTTTTCGATGACAATGTTAAAGATAAAATATTACGATTCAAAAAAACCTAAAAATTTTAACAATTTTCAATCATGGCATTAAAGATAAATATCACAACTCTCAAAAACCTTAAAATTTTGACATTTTTGAACTATAAAATTAAAGATAAAATATCATGACATAAATTTTGACATTTTTGAACCATGATATTAAAGATAAAATTTTCAAAATAAATACCTAAATCTAAATTCTTATCCCAAAAGTAATTTTTCTAAATGCTAAAAGTATAGTTCTTTTAGAATTTTATCCTAAGACAAGTTGGCACAATGCAACGAAAATTTAAAAATAAAACATTGAATTTCACCCATTGCAATGAAAAATAAAAATTAGCCATAAAATTCTTAGAGAGTGAGGGGGTTGAATTGACACATAATAGGGGCATATTTCACCCATTGCAATGAAAAATTAAAAATTAGCCATAACATTCTTACAGAGTGGGGGGCGACTTGATCCATTTTAATGAAAACTAAAATATCAACTATGAAATTGGTAAATTGTATGGTTGGTTGCTAGTTGAAGATTAACACAACCCATGTAGCAAATAAGAAGGAAAAGAAAAATAGTACATAAATAAAAATAAAAAATAAAAAGTTAAAAAAATATTAAAACATAATAATATAAAAAGGAGGTAAAAAAATTTATAAATGACCAAAAAAAACTATCAAACACAAAAGGATTATAAAAAACCAAAAAATAAAAAATCATATAAAAAAATAAAAATCTATAAAAGAGAAAAATTCAAACCCATAAAAAATTAAAAAGAGAGAGAAAAAAGGAAAAAAACAAATTAAAGAAATTAAAAAAATTGAAAAAGACAAATGTCTAACTCAAAAAATAATTTAAAAAAAATAAAATTAAAATAATTAAAATAAATTAAATAATTAAATAAAGGCAAACAATAAAAAAAAACATATTAAAAACAATAAAACAAATGTGTGGGCATGCCTAGCAACCCCACCCCCAACCTATTGGCATTAGCCTTGGGCCCCTATGCATGTTTGGGAGGCACTCGCTTGGCTTCCACTGGTATTTTATTTGGCAAAATGGAAAATGCATCGACATGAACGTGGACCATTTTCTTATCATTCTGGAATCTAAATTTTAGCACAATAACTTGGTTTTCTTTTAGGATGTCCAATGTGGCTTAGAATTATCAAGTGTAATTGAACTTCATATCTTTTTATAATTATTTTCCCATTGATGTAGCACTCCTATCATACTCCTTGATGGCATTCCTATAATAAAAAGTATATGCCATAATTGTTGCATTGAAGGATGCACTACCATATCCAAAATGGTAGAAATTATGGTAGGGTCGACTAGTAGACCTTCCTTACAGAGTATGTGGCTTAGTAAAGTTCTAAAGGATGTGTAGAAGATACATTTATTAATAGTTAGTGAGATATATAATTGCTTGATCCTATTCAACATCAATCTAAAGAGATGTGTAGTCCTTTGGTAGAATAAAAATAGACCAACCATCAAAACATTTATGAATAAATTCTTTAAATGCAATCACAATGTTCCAAGAAATGACCGCAATTGCATTCTTCATGTTGAGAAACATGAAAATATATGAAAATAATTCATATTCAATTGAAAATGTGGTGGTTTTCTGGTCCTCTGACATTTTCACCAAATGGTATCCAAAAAGCTCATCGATGAAGGAATAAGATTCGCTACTAACCACATTTTCCAAGACCTCATTTGTGAATGTTGTTAGAAAGGAATCGTAAGCATAAGTTATGTTTAAGCCATGCAAATATACACATATGTAGATATTGGAATTCTTCTTATATTGGATGACCATAGGACTTATCCATTTGGAAATTCTTCATCTAGAAAAATAATGTCCACATCTAGCATATAGTCAATCTATTTACACACATTTTCCTTGTACTTGGTGTTGAAGTGATATAGCCAATTTTACAGAGGTTTTAAATTAGGGAATACTAAAGTTCACATTTCGCTAGAAGAGCTAGAAATCCTTTTCATCTCCTTTCGATCTCCTTTGGAATATGTCTCCATATTCCTTATGTAGATTCCTCCTCATGTCTTTCATTGCTTCCAATGTTCAAATAGTGGACCATTTGGTTCAAGCGACTCCTTTTCCCATGATAGGAATAGGATGGTGGTCACATAATGCTACTTGGTGCTTGATTGAAGATAATGTGTTTGGCGTGTGGTAAAACATTTTGAAATGCTACATCCTCAAACTGAAATAGAAAATTTATATAGACTTGATGGTTGAGCATATTGTAGTCCATTATATTTCACCTCATTTCCCCTTGAATATACCAACTTCTTAAGATCACATACAATGTATGAATGAATAGGCGAACCCATTTAGCATATAAAATTTTCCTCTATGTCCACATTTTTTCAGAAAATCAAAGGTGTTCCTATGGATCCTCCATGCCATTGAATTGATTGAACAAGTCATCATTTGTAGCAGGGTGACATATAAATCAAAGGCATTAAATGACCTATGTCTAGTCAACCAACTCAGTCCTATGCATAGTCTACCATCACATATGAGTCCCTTCACTAGTGCATCAATAATGGAAGATTTCTATGAATCTTGTTTAATGTCTTCCATCTATCTAGAATATAGCCCCAATCCCTTTCAATCAAATTAAGGAATATTACACGCTTCCATTCTACACCTTCCATGTGATTTTTACATATAACACACCCTCCCACCCCCTTGTATTATTCTAGGGTAATAACGGGTGCCTCCCCCTATCAAACTCACATTGCTTCGACCCAACTTAGAAATTATGCCTATATAGTCACGAACACAAAATTACCCAAATTTTAACACTCAAAAGGGTTCTAAATTGAAAATAGCGAGAAATGGATTCCTCTCATCAGCCTCGAGCTTGATTTTGTCATTTCATGATGTATCTTAACTCTATTTTATGTTAGTGAAAGGTCTATTGTTGCTTCACATCTGAGTTTTGTTGCAGAGGGTTGAGTCACATTGGGTTACGGCCCAACCAAGAGGCTACAGTACCTATTTATGTATAATGTTTATGCATTATTCTAGTTGTAACATTTCCTTCCTTGTTTGAGTAGAAGTTTATTTTCTAGAAGATTGTGGTTTTAGACCTAATTACCACTGCTCTTGTGGGAAGTGTGGTTGAGGAGTCTATAACAACAAGCCAAAAATATAAGACAACTATCGTTTGCAAGTTTCTAGGCTTTAGTTCATTATCCCTTGCATACTCTATTTCTGTAGTCTCGGAGTTAAAATCATATTTTTTAAGTTTTCATGTATGTAGTTTAGATGCATGTTGTGAGGTGAAATGGTTCTTAATGAAATGAAATCCTTCTTTGTTTGATGTCATAAAATTTGGCTCATCCTTTCTTTCTTAGCTGATTTTTCTGCAATTTGATTATCATTTTGAGAGGAAGAAAAGGGATTGTTGTTGGTCTTCAGGTAATATTAGTGGCTTACAGGGTTGGTACACTCATCCTACATCCCCCTTTTCATCATAAACCCCTTCCATGTCATCCCACACTACCCTCAAAATTTTGCCACCATGACCATATTTTAGGGGCAAGTATTTGATTAGTTTCTTTTGTTGGAGAGACAAATGTCAAGAGGCCTTTGAAGTACTGAAAGAGAAGTTAATGGATTCACATATCCTTAGGGGCCGTAATTGGAAATTTCATTTCCATATCCACACAGATGCATCAAAGAAATTTGTAGGAGCAGCCTTAGGACAAGTGGAATACAGACTGCTCTATGCTATATATTTCATCAGTAAGAACCTTTCTAAGGCTTAACTTAACTATACAGTCACTAAAAAAGAGCTCTTGGTTGTGGTGTATTCTTTGAAAAAGTTTAGGTACTATATCACTGGATATCAAACCTTTATTCACACTAACAATGCAACCATTAAGTATTTAGTGACTAAACCTTATGTCAATGCTATAATCATTATATGGTTGTTATTATTACATCAATTTGATCTAACTATTGTTGAAAAACCAGGGAAAGACAATGTGGTTGTTGATTTTTTGAGGATATGTGTAAGATAGGAGGAGGTATTTGACATCTTCTCAGTCTACCATGATGGACCCTATGGGGGGAATTTTGCTGCTAGAAGGACAACCTTCAAGGTTTTAGAAGCTGGCTACTACTAGCCTACTTTACATCAACATGAAAAAGGTATACTGCCAGATGTGATTACTTCCAAAGGGTGGGAAAGCCTACAAACAAGGATGAAATTCCCCTACAACCTCAAGTGACTCTGGAGCCATTTGAGAAATGGGGCATGGACTTCATTTGGACTCTTGATCACCCATCAGGGAAAAAGATGTACATCATTGTGTGCACTAATTATTTTACCAAGAGGGATGAAGCAACTAAGAAAAAAGTGGTTGAATTTCTAAGGGTGAACATCTTCTACAAGTTTGGTTTTCCAATGAAGTTAGTCACAGATAAAGGAGCACCTTTCGCCTCAAATTTTATTTAAGACATGATGAAGTAACACCATATCATACAAAGGAAATCATTGCCTATCATCCTTAGGAAAATGGGAAAGTGGAGGTGAAAAATAGAGCCTTGGAGAACATTTTGACCAAATTTGTCAATAACAACAGAAGGGATTGGGTGGGCCAACTTGTAGAGTCCACTTGGGCCTACAATACCACCTGTAAAACAACCATTAGATTCACCCATTTGAATTGGTCTATGGAAATAAAGCCTTGCTTTCCATTGAGTTTGAGTACAATACCTTGAGGATGGTAGAAAAAATGGATTTAGACCTCACTACAACAAAACACAAAAGGTTGCTTCATATCAATGGCTTAAATGAGTTCAAATTGCAAGCTCTCCTCCACACTGAGGTAGTCCATCTGAAAAAGAAGATTTGACATGATAAAGATATTAGGGAGAGAGATTTTCCAAAGGGTGATTGGTCCATCATATATGATTCAAGTTTAAAGGATTTCAAAGGGAATTTAATGACAAGGTGGTTGGGCCTCTATCTATTGGAAAAATATTTTGATAATGGATTTTTCCATCTAAGAAAAATTGATGAGGAAGGAATTCCCTTGCTAGTTAACAATTACCGGTTAAAGTTATACAAAAGGCCTATGTAAAAAGAGGAGTTTACTAGTTCAATAAGAAAGGAGTTGAATGTAATTGGGGGTTTCACTCCCTTAGTTCAACCATCCTCTAATCAACAAAAAGAAGGCAGAACAAAGGAGAAAAAAAAAAAAGTAAAGAAGGAAAAATAAATAAATGGTATATGCGAAAACCTCCATGCAACATATAAGTCCAACTCTAGGGTTGAAAACCTCCATGAAGTAGCCTAAGAGAAAAAAAGTATAATAAAATTAAAAGATCCTTGGGTGAAAACCTCCTCTGAGGAGCCTAGGGTAGGGTTGGAGATTGAAAACCTCTTCAAAGGTAGTCGACATGTCTAAAAAAAAAAAAAATCCAAAAAAGAAGAAAAAATGAAACAAAAGGAGGAAGAACATAGAGGTAAAGGAACCCTTACACTAGTTTTGCTAACATTTTTATTTTTCATAGTTCCAACCACAGTCAAGGGGACAACAATAGAAGGAAAGTGTTCCACATTTCATTTCTCCATCTCCCAAACTAGCTTCCTACATTTCATTCATCATTCTACCCATCTCCCTAGTCCCCTCCATCATCAAGCAAGTAGCTACACTCAATTCTTACTTAATCGTATAGTGCTACTCGATTGTCTTGAATTGCTACAAGATTGACTAGAATTTCTACAAGATTGAGATCAGCCCGGTGAAATGGGTCAAAACTCATGTTTTCCTTTGGGAAATTATAGGAGAGGTTCACCACACCTCCTTCACCTCTCATCCACACCATTTAACCACTTTTCCTTCTAAGACTCCATCTTTGTTCATGAAAATAGACATTATTTTCACCCCTTCTTCACAAGCTTCCACCACCATCAGAGTTTCAAATCCATATCCATAGGCTCACAATTAATTATCCAAGTCACTGAGTGCATTTCCATGAAGGTATTTGTGGTTTTGAAATGGGTTGTATGAATGCTACTGGAAATAAACTGATCCTGTAGCATCCTGTACAAAACTTATAAAACCATAAGGAAAGAACTTTTAGAGCTCCATACTGGATATTTGACCATCCTTAAGCATTAAGAGGGCACCCTTGAGATCTAAGAAAGCCACACCATCCTTGAGAGGTAGATGCAAGGTCACTAATCCACTCTAGAACAACCATATAAAACACTGGAATAACTTGCATATAAAAAAAAAAAAAACAAATAATTCATCAATCAAACACCTACCAGAAAATATCACTAAAATATTTTGTTCGAGTGAGGATCAATGCATGCAACAAGAACATGAAAGATAACACCTCCAAATACTAGAAGATCAATCACTGGTTCAACATCATCATGCATGCATATACAAAAACTAGACATCATAGGTAGGCTTAGGTATGACACTCCTCGTATCTTCCCTTAAGAACATATTGCTTCAAAAAAATTATTTTTTTGTGAATGAGGAATACGTTTTTATGGGTTGAGGTGGCCAGTAAACTTGTCCACCCTTGAATAGTAAAAGTGCAGTTCACTCACCCTTCCATGCAACGTGGAGATTTTAGATTGGGAGGGTGATAACTACGATAAGTGGGGCCAATGGTTAAAAAAAATAAACATGTCTAGGGGCTAGCTCACCAAGCATGCTCAACCCACTACCACAAATGGAAATAAAAGGACATGCCTGACTTTAGTTGCTTGTTTCCAAAACCATTAGAAAAGCCCACTAGGAGATCGAAGGTTAAGCTAGCTACGACCAGAGGTTACCTAGGGTGATACAGAGGAGCTACAAAGTTGATTTTCAAGCGCTATATGATAGGGAACAGGTGCTACAGGATCAGGCACAATTGTTATAGGATTACCAAAATTGCTACAAGAATACAGAGGAGGTGTTACAGTATTGGTTCGAGAGGTGAAAGACGATACGAATGAGCAAGAATATTCCTCCAAACCCCCACAATCATAAGTAAGAAATCCAAGGAGTAGTACGTGGCATCTTTTCTCCTCACCCTCCAAGCAATTATTAAGAAAAAAATTGCCTATACAAGCATCATGTAGCAAACCCCTACAAAATTGTTTTTTTTTTCTTCTACATGAGAAAAAAAATATGGTAGAAGGGGTAGCCCTTTTAAATATTGGAATATAATTATCCCTTCTATGAATATAAAATAGGAACCGACATCCTTAGCCTACCTTGAGATCCTAGGCTGCTCAAAACACAATTCTTCACCAAAATAAAATCTTTGAAATAACTTGAGGAAGCAGTAGTAGGAACCATGGGGGGAGTTTCCAATAGAAGGGAACCCACAAGCACCAAAAAAATCCAAAAACATCCCCATTTTAGATATATCTTCCTAAGTCACCAATGGATGGGATTCTTTGAAAAATTGAAACATTATGATGATGAGATAACCCATGAATTTTCCATGGCCCTTCACTCTTAAGGAGAAGATAGTGCCACCACTATTGTAGGGGTACTTTCCATCCATTTGAATGCAAATATCATTACTAGAGTGACCACCATACCTCTACGAGTCAATGGGGAAAGGAATATAGAACATAAGCCATCATAGCCAAGAGAAGTTTCTTCCCCCCTGAAGAGAAGCCCATTGAAGAAAAAAAATGGAGTAACAAGGGATATCCTCCCTTAACCTTGGGATGAAGTGGTATATACCATATTCAAGTACATATATTGTGAAGGGAGGTTGAGTCTTGTATATGCCTACCAGTTTAGGCTACTCTGTGAGCTATGGTTCCAAATATAATTTCCCATTATAAGCAGGCTCAATGTTCCACATTTCCTCCTTCAATCCATGATTGAGATGAGCCATAGGATGAGTGAAGGGAAGCACCAATACATTGCCCATAATGGCCTCATATGGATCATTGTAATGAATGATTTAAGCCACCTTAGGAGCCCTGTGTTGTGGAATGATTTTGTGGACATGTATAGGGAGGATTTCATTGAGACACAAGCCCAAACCCTAACACAATATGAGGATACCACAAAATAAAATGTTGGAGGTAAGAAAGAAGAAGAAGAAGAAGAAGTTGAAGAACAAGGAGAAGAAGTTGAAGAGAAAGAAGAAAAAGAGGAAGAGGCTGAAGAGAATGATTAAGAGGTTGAAAGAGAATTTGTGGTTTAGTACAAATTTTCTTACACTTTTTGGATTCTATGTATTCTTCTATATATGTTAGATATATTAGAACAATCCCTACACACATGAATTATATTACATGACTCTTGGCTTCAAGGTTTCTATCTTCTTTCTCTAAATGGTTTTGTTATTAAAACATGGACTTCTTGTTATCGAGGAATAATATGAGAGCCTCTTCTCAGTGTTATCCCTTGGTCATGCTAACCATGTTAAATATATGAAAATGTAACTCTTGTGTCAGTATTTAACCTAACCCAAATTTCTATTTTGTTCATATTTTTTGTACAAAGATATTCTGAAAACTAAGAATTATTTCCCTCTTAGTTAAGTAAATACTAGACTGAATACATGTTCCAAATCATATTTCCATGTAGATAAAATAAAAAATATAAATCACGAGTTTCCTAATAATATCCTACACAAATCTTATCATTATTACTTTTGTCTTTTCGGATATATAATAGGAGCAACTATCCTCCACCCAACCAATGAACTACTTCCACAATAATTTCCCTTGAGCCTCGACAGTCCCTTATGTGAAGAATTAAGCCGGACACTTTCACAAATTTCCACCTCAAGCCCTAGCAACATCCTGCTATATTTGGATGGTACTTCTTTCAAATCTAATCTTTCACTCCCACTAGAACCTCAATACTCAAATTTATTTTATCTCCCATAATATATCTTCCTACTTCTACCCAGGGCATTTCTCACCCACCCACTTGATTCTAGTGGTAGGAATCTTTTTAAATATGGAAGATTTATTTTCTTGACTATGACGATAATTGATTCATAACTGCTTCCTGATAGTTGGGAGCCAGACAAATCACATGGCGACACCTCTTATATTTACAATAAAATGTAAATGGAGTAGATGATATTTCATTCATAATAATACATTAATAATTACATATGTCAGTCAACTTTAGTCTTGGCCCCACAGTCAATACTTTCACCATATTTACAAGTAAATATAAATATTAATGTATGGAAAAGCAATTGAACTAGTGTATCAAAACTTCCCCACTATGAAATTAAATACCATCCTCAATGTTTCTTCTACCTTTATCACTTCTAAAAAATTAAGGAAATGTTTCTTGCATTTATTTCCCATTTCGTAAGTAGCCACCTTAGGGCTATAATGCCCCTCGAAAAGTTATTTCATGACTTTTATATTTAACATTTGGATGAAAAGTTAAAAAGAAAAATGGCATGATATATTGATGTAAATATTTATTTTAAATAAATAAAGAAGAGATGGTTTTGATTTGTTAACATTCTCAACAATATGTTAAAGACTATCATGTGATATTGGACACCTAACTCTAGGGAAAATAATTGAAATCAGTTATGCCCAAGAAGAGGGGTAGAATAGAAAAAGAAAAATTCCCCTTTTTTCCATTATTCAATAGAATTATTAATCGAGAAATACCACCAAGAAAATTTCATGATTGGGGGATATATTTCATGAGGTGTAACCTACATAAGAGAACTATGGGAGATGATGATAGTTTCTTTTGAAAAGAAGACTACCGGAAAAGAAACACCACTTTAGAACCCAAATAATTAGTAGGACATTGCTAAAGGGTTTAGGAGGTAAATTTTGAAAAGGATTTCTGTGTTTTTTTCCTCACGGAGAAGAGTGGAGCTTCAGGGAACAAGGTGGGAAAAGCTAGTTCATGGTTGGGAGGAATGTGGAAGAATTTAGCATATTTCTGGGAAGAAATTAGATAAGTATATCAACATTGATTGAATTTGTGTTGATTGATTTAATTGAGGGAATGGAAAAGTTTTTTAATATGAATATTGAATTCTTTAGTATTGTATTTAAAAAAATGTAAAAACCCTCATAATATTGGTAAATGCAATAGGTAGATATGTGTACATGTATATGTAGTTATGTGTGCATCTATTTTAATTGGTTACATGTAGCGGAAGACTACATGTGCAAGATCGACTCTTCCAATGTTGTGGAGGATGGTAAGAGGTTTAAACTAGAAAAATCACTTTGGTATTTCCCATGAGGGTGGGATTGAATACCAAAAACAAAACAAAAAAATAATGTCACCCTAGATAAATATGGTAATAAGTAGTATAAATATTGCAAGACCTATAGTCTAAATCTATTGTTTAATTTCTATAGGTAGAAAAACTGAATATTGACAATGACTAGATAAAAAGAGCTATATATATATATATATATATATATATATATATATATATATATATATATATATATATATATATATATATATACATATATATATATATATATATATATATATATATCTGGTTGTATAATTAAGCTTAGGAAAAAGGGGAGCATTCCAGGTTCATTATCTTAGGCCACAACAAGGGAAACCCTGTACAATAGCCCGAAGACAGCAGTCTTGTACATTGTAATGTTATGATTCAGAAAATAACTTGGAGCAGTTCCCATGATAGGAACCACTAGGTCTCTAGCGTAGTACTATACATAATTAATAAAAATATTATTAAATATATAGTTCATTAAAGTACACAAAATCCACATAACAAATTATAGAGTACTCATAGTTAGAATGTCAATATAACCACACAGAATATATATATATATTTTAACTAGATGTATAATTGATTTATAAAAAATAATATGGAATAAAACATTAAAATTTTATAAGTTATACAATTACTTCTTAATTGTTTTCTTGTTATAAAAACACCCTTATAAATACACTTTTACTTCATTGTTTTCTTTCTAACTTCCTAATAAATCAAAATCCTACACCAATTCATTTTGAGTGGGCATAATCGTTCATAACATTTGTTTCTTTCTAGGAGGTTACAAGTTCAAATCTAGAGGTTGTAAAAGTATGTACATCTCTGTATACTTTAACCATCAAATTATTATGCAAAGATGATTGTGATGGATCCACTGTGGGACCAAAAAAGAAGTCTCATACATCAATTTGATAAGCATGACATTAAAACACTTTATGATTTTGAAAATTTAACACTAATAATCATCAAACTAGTAACCTTGATAGTTCATTTTCTCTCATTAACAATCATCAACAACAATTTTCAATTCCCTATAAAAATATTGATATATAATATTTAAAAATTCACTTCTAAAACTTATAACATTTTCAAGACTTATAAGCTTTCCATATAAAATTATCCTTTCATCTAATTAATAACCACACTTGAATTCACATAGACTTGTAACTTTTGTAACCTCTTGTTATCGAATTCATCAATAATTTCAAAGCCATTAATTCAATAAGTTATCTGTGCCACTATAATTTAAATAGAGTTTTATTGTTTGAAATATCTAAGCATATTTAATTTAATTGTTCATATTTTTTTTCCTTTTCAGTTAAATATTTATGGAATTTGAATCTTCCATTGCATAATTTATATAGTACTCTACAACATTGTGATGTCCATTAAAAAAAATATTTTTATTTTAAAAATAACTGGATGATTATGATAATTTTTTATCATATTTATATATTAAAAAAAATATCAATTCATTATTATCTTTTCCATTTAAATTTATTTTTTACCAATGAAATAATATTGTTTGAGTGGGCTTAATGGTTAAGAGCACATGTTTTCTCTTAATAGGTCACAAGTTTAAAATCAAAGGAAAGTAGTATATATGCATTCTTAAACTTAATAGTTGGTGAGTCCCTTGTCCCACAAACAAGATGTCTCATACCCCAATTTGGTTTTTAGGTTAGCAGTAAACTTAAAATTAGATAATAATAATAAACCTTTTTAATATAACTTTATGTTACAATTTTCAAAGTTAATTTGAGTAGTCCTTAAATTCAAGAAGTACTAACAATGTTGTGCCAACCATGAGCCTCGAGATAATTCCAATTTGTTTGGATTCTTTCCCAAGATGAGAATTAGAACAAGTCCAAGTAGGGGAGAGATGTGTAATGTTGTGTAGGGACCAGTAATTAATATAGTACTGGTTCCACCAAACCACCAGAAATTGAGACTTTTGCAACCAATATTTAAACAAAGATAAATAACATTATGTGCAAATAAGTATTAATTTATGTCCAAAATTTCCCAAAACATTGACTGGGCCCACAATTGTCCATAAATAGTATCTTAATACTTAAGAGTGCAAACCATATTGACCCAACTAGAAAACAGATAAAACCATAAATGCTTCCAAAATGGTCTATTCCAAAAGTACAAAGTAGCAGTCACTTCAACCCCCACTCATCAAAACTGAAGCTTTGTATCCCAAACAAATATCCATACCTGCACATAATAAAAGTGAATGTATGTCAGCCATAATTGTTGTATTGTTCAACATTTAAACCCCCTATGTTCAATAAATGACACCCAACCCAATAACATTTAAACCCACTTTGTTTAATAAATGACACCCAACCCAATAACTTCAATAAATGACACCCAACCCATTCTATTTCTCATTAAAAACAAATTAAAGCACATGGATCAACAAATAGCAAGTTCCGAACCATTGGATCACATCAAATTAAATATAGATCACACATTCAAAATGAAGCCATTGCAATCCATGTCCATCCTTACCACCAATTAAATTCAAGTGCCAAAAACTATAAAAGAAGTTCAACCATTGTTGAAGTTGCATGTTATGCTTTCAAAATATTCACCAACCTTGAAGACAAAACATCACAGAATAGTTGCCAGGATATCCAGGTTAGTTATATCAATTACAACAAATTTTTCTTACAATTCTATTTTCATTTCTCACAGTTCTTACAGTTTCGGTTCTTACAGTTTCAGTTTCATGAAAATCAACACAGAGCCTAGGGTATTCTCTCTTAGGTCCATAATGCTTATTTTAAGGGATGGATAAAGACTAATAATATAGAAAGATAATGGGACGATATTAATAGTATGAAGTTGGTAAATTAAAAGAAAAAAACTAGTAGATGAGACAAATTAATGAAGAAAACGACTCTAGTCTGTACATGCAGAGAAACAGGGTGTCGCTTGGTGCCTTTAGCACATCAAGAATCTCATGTTTAAATACAGAAGCAACATGCAACAATAAAACATTGAGTGAAAAGAGAGGAACATGTTGAATGGGGATTTGGACAAAGAAAGCCTTTAATATCATTGAGACGTTTGGACCCATTACCCAGGTAAAGGTTTCTCATTCATATCTGAACAATTTAGATATCCTATCCACAATGAACAAACAAACCTAGAGACAAAGTTTCAAATACATTTATTTCTCTACTGAATGAAAAAATGCATTTATAGGACACCACTCCAAATATCAGAGTACATAGCATAAATGAGGTTAGAAATGCCATGCATCTCTGTGAAATTAACATTCAAAATTTAGCATTTTTTATATGATTTATGAATTAACACACCAGACTCAATTATTTTGAGTTCTCTCTTAGGTCCATAATGTTTATGTTAAAGGATAGATAAATATGAAAAACTAACACTATAGAAAGCTAATGGGACTATATTAATAGTTTAAAGTTGGTAGATAAGAACAAAGAATTGGTAGATGAGACCCATTAATAAAGGGAACACCTCTAGTCAATAGATGAAGAGAAATAGGTTTCCGCTTGATGCCTTGAGCACATTAAGAATCTCGTGTTTAAATTACAGAGGCAACATGCAACAATCAAAAGTTGAGCGAAAAAAGAGGAACATGTTAAATGGGGATTTGGACAAAGAAACCCTGAAGAACCACATAGGTAACATAACATATTGAAGGGATTGAGACAAAATGAGAGTCTGACAAAGAATGATCGTAGGGATTCAAACAAAATACAGCAAAATTTGAGTACGCCGGCAAAATATTCACTGACATCAACGTGAAGATTGGACTAAGAGCTATCATCCTTCCTGGAGTCAATGTAAGCACAAAAATGTACATGCAAGATCCATTAAGAAAAAATGAGCATGTGGTTCACCTCATTTACATATAGAGAGGAAGTTGAAAATCACCATAACTTGCAAAGCCCCCAACTTTTAATGGTAGCACCTTAGGTATTGCATCAGAAGTTTGGCTGTTTGGACATTTCACTAGTGACATGAAGGCTAAATAGCAACTTATCATAAGAAAACATGCAAAAATATGTAGGAACATGATGATCAACTCAATTGGAATCTGTTTACCTATCATTTCACAAGTCAATTTCTTTCTGAGAATCTTTTTTAACAAAATCTTAATGAAATTTTATAATAGGAAACAAAAACTATGGCCCAGTTGGAAGAGCATAGATTTATTGTCCTTGTGTTGGCTGTAAAATGTTTTCCTTGTGTTGGCTGTAGAATGTTTTCCTTGTGTTGGTTGTAAAATAGATTAGAAGCTTCAGATGAGTTGCTTAATTAGTGGTCAACTATTGCAATACAACTTTGGGTGTTGGAACAGAAAACCTTCTATGAGACCACCAATAAACATCATCAAGACTAATGGTAGCATAAACAAGACCTGCAAAATAAAGTGCAGAAAAAGTTGAAAGGAGAAAAGGAAATGGGGGCTTAGATAATTCTTGAAATATGATCAGAAAGCAAACAAAACAATGTAAAAGGAAGAAAATAGAATAAACAAATGAACAATAAGCAATGGAAGGGCCCTATTGGAAGGTTGTTGTACACAAGGGGAAACCTATCAGAAAGAAGGACCACAAAGAAGGCACAACCAAACTCAGACTATTGCAAATGTGGCAAAAGCTACATGTGGCAAGGAAGATTTTTGAAGAATTGAAGAAAACCAAACATAGAACCAAA
This sequence comes from Pinus tabuliformis, assembly GCA_031772625.1. Taxonomy (NCBI): domain Eukaryota; kingdom Viridiplantae; phylum Streptophyta; class Pinopsida; order Pinales; family Pinaceae; genus Pinus; species Pinus tabuliformis. The sequence goes on from CM062811.1 coordinate 420,710,030, forward strand.
AAAGTTGATGCTTAGTAAACTCATTGACCAATCACTTTCTATACCCAAGAACCACCTGCTATAGATAGCTTTATTTCCTATTATGCTAAAGTCTAAATGTGTTCTTAAACAAGAAAAGGATGATCAACATTGAAAAGAAGAAATGGCAACAGGAACTGAGGCTAGTTATCCATGTAATGAAAATTTATCAACTAGATTGAATGGGTTGAATACATGTCCATATTTTACATGTTATTCAACAAGGATCTTATGATGCGAGTTCTAAAGAACTAGAACTAGTGGGAGGAACTAGAACTGAATTGAACTTAGAACTTAACTAGATGTTTAACTGAATGGGAGGTTGATCTTAAGACCTACAAAAGCAACACTCTAGTTCACTAAAGGTGACACATGCATGCACCCTCTACCAAACAACAACCTATATTTTATCCAAATGCACCCTCATTACTCCTATTCACTTTATCTAATTTGATATATGAGGTCAATAATTACTCAAAACTTTACAAACTGATAATATGCTTTCCTGATTTAAGAAATAGGCATGGCATCACTTATATATGTAGACAAGATACAAATAAGAGTTGTAGTTGAAATGAATGTTTACATGACTAGAAACTTCAACTGTAAGTGACATGAGGAAATTAAAAAATTTGTTGTGATGCCAAGTTGTGATCAAGAATGCTTCAGGGGTTCTCAAGTTGGAGCCTTAGTCAAATTAAATACCATGCTTGGTTTGCCCAATGATAACTCCTTAATAGCCAAAGATCCATTTCTAGAGAATTGCATTCTTACAGAGAAAAAAATAAAAAAAAATTAGATAATGAATGCTAAGAGGGATAGGTTGTAGTGGGAGGAACTAGAACTAAATTGAACGCAGAACTTAACTAGATGTTTAACTGAATGGGAGACTGATCTGAAGATCTACAAAATCAACACTCTAGTTCAAGGATAATTTTAGGGGCGAATGTTCGCCCTTTGGTGAAATTAAGGGGTTTTAAATTTTTAGTGGGCGAATATTTTGTATCGTAGTACATTTTTACAAAGCACCTCAAATAGCCCACCTTATTTTAAGGGAGAGGGTAAAAAAGGTAAATTTAGCCCTTGAAATTATGACTTACAACCTTCTGTTCGCCCATTTTCAAGAATAGGTTTTATTTAAGTGAACCATTCGCCCATTTTCAAGAATAGGTTTTATTTAAGTGAATCCTATGGGCCAAATACCATATTTATAAAAGAGGTATGGTAAATTAATAAAAATATAAATAAATGAGAGGTATGGTAAATAAATAAAACATTTTTTATATTTACTCCATAAGTCACCTTATATACATGTAACAGTGTAAACAAATAAAAATATAAGTAAAGTGGAGGTATGGTAAATAAATAAAACGTCTTTTTATACTTACTCAAATGGTATGGTAAATAAATAAAAATATAAATAAACTAGACGTATCGTAAATAAATAAAACCTCTTTTTATATTTAGTCCATAACCCTCGTTCTATTTATGAAGGCTCAAGAAAGAGGTTTTATTTAAGTGAATCCTATGGGCCAAATACCATATTTGTAAAAGAGGTATGGTAAATTAATAAAAATATAAATAAACGAGAGGTATGGTAAACAAATAAAACATTTTTTTATATTTACTCCATAAGTCACCTTATATTTACGAACACTCAAAAAATGGGTTATATTTAGGTGAAACCTATGGCCAAAATACTATGGGACAAATACCATGGACTAGATTGTTATTAATACCATGCAAAAAACTATTATTAACCCTAATATTAGAATTAATAAAAATAAAAATGGCACATGGTATTGACCCATGGTATTCACCAAAATGGCACATGGTATTGACTCATGGTATTCACCAAAATGGCACATGGTATTGACCCATGGTATGTAGCCTATTTAAATGGGGGATTTAAACCAGCATGCAGCCTATGCTAAGATTCACTAGGACTTTACAAAGTTTTATTATTTAGTGAAAGACTCGCCAAGATCTTACAAGATTTTATAATTGAGTAAAATATTCGCCATGCCGGGTGAGAGATTCGCCAAAAAATTATATATACATATTATATTATTGATAAAATCGCCTTCCATTTTTCCTATATACCATGGAGATTCCCCCATTTATTATATTTATAAATTTAGGGGGGGTTCTTAAAATTTTCCCTGCTCTAGTTCAATGAAGGTGACACATGCATGCACTCTCTACCAAACAACAACCTATATTTCTATCTTACTTCACCCTCATTACCGAAGAACAGACCTAGAAGGCATTATGCAAGTCGACTTGGTGAGACAGCGGGGGGCGTGAATCAATTCAATTGCGATAAAAAATAGGAGTCTAAACAAATTAATTCAAACAATAGTAACTACTAGATCTTCTCATGGTATCTTAACTGTAAAGACAAGTTATCAAAACAACAAAACAATATTTTAAGTAGTCAAACCGAACAAGAGGCACTGTTGGGAAATGCATAAGAAAACCAATCAATATAGTCATGGTATTTTAAGTGTAAAGACAAGTTATCGAAACAACAATCACTGATAATTTTGAAGACATACAACAAAATGATTATGTATATTTGATTTTTCAAGGATACTAACATACATGTTGATAATTTCTTCTAATAAAGTAGAAGTATTTTTTCCCTGTATGAAAGCATAATTTACAAATATTCTTATCTAAATGCATGCAATAATTTTAAAGGTTGTTGCATCTATGGAAAAAGGTAGTTATGCTGCTCGTACCAGGAGAAGTGGCAGGAGAGTGACAAGGGGTGCACAGCTGTGATGCACATCGTCTGATGAGGACAGGACAGGTGATGTCAATGTCAACAATGCCCCAAGGAACGTTGTTGAGGATGACCATGCAACTGAAGTTGATGTTATCACATCATTAGCCACAGAACCACCGTCAACAACAGTCCAACGGGCAAGTTCAACTAAGAATATTAGTGCTATAAGAGGATGGAAAAAAGAAGAAATGTTAGTTGCAATTGATGACATAGAGTTTAATGGATACTCAGTTCAGGCATCTGCAAAAAAACATGGTATTCCTCCCTCATCAATAAATTATTGGATAAATGGACTGACTCATACAAAACATAGAGGGCCTCTTACAGTTATGATTGAGGAGGAAGAGGCTAAGGTGGTTGAGTGGTGGAAAGAGATGGCCTAATTGGGACATGGGCTAGAGTTGATACAACTCAAATCCATAGTCACTCAAATCTGTCAAGGGAGGCCAAACCCATTCAAAGATGGGTTTCCCGGTAAATCATGGTGGTTTGGGTTTAAAAAAAGGCATCAAAAATTTGTATTGCGTAATAATGAGGGCCTTAACAGAGACAGAGCATTAAATTTGCACCCTGCAGTTGTGCAGAATTTCTACGACACACTTTCTAGTGCTTACGATAAACATTCTTATGGAGCAGACCATATATGGAACTGTGATGAAATAGGTTTACAGGCAGGGAGGAATTGTGGCATGTGGGTAATTGCTAAGAGAGGGAGTCGAAATGTGCCAAATATTTTGCCTAAGAGTAGGGAGTGGATAACTATTTTATGTTGTGTCAATGCAATTGGTACTTCAATCCCAGGATTTTATCTATTCAAAGGTAAAAATCAACTGAAAAACTATATACAGAACTGTGAACCAGGTGCATGCATGGCTGCACATCCCCATGCATGGTTGACTAAAGAACTGTTTTTAAGTTGGATTTTTCACTTTGTTGCATCGGTACTGTTATCACTCAGGTTGTTCCCCAAAGTTGTAAGAAAGGGAATACGGCCGAGGTAACCATAGACCAATCTTTTAGATACATATTCTAGCCAATCTGCATCAAGAGAGGGCTCTCTCTTTATGATTTAGCTTTGTTTTAAAAGGTGTTAGGCTAGTTATGAAGTTCAAGGGTTTGTTTTATGTTTGGATGGTGGAATTCAATAAAACAGTGAGGCAAACTGAATAGTTCAGTCCATTGGGCATGATGGGGTCAAGAAGGATAGCTTCCTGGATTAGGTATCTTAACAGAGGAAAGGATCACAGAGCAAGGTACTTAAATATGGAACAATTTATACGCTAGAATCAGATGGAATGTAGTCAATTGGGTGAAGAGCAGTTAAGAATCCTTCATCATATTGACAGAGGGAAAGTGAATGACCATTGTTAAGGAGCAACTAAGAATTCCTTAGCAAAACTCAAGGTGAAAGATTCAGGGGAAACATGAGCAATTAAGAATTCACTGTTTATATTAATTCTGAAGAAAACACAGAAAATAATAAAGACTGAAGACAGAGTGCAATCAAGCAGATTTTGAATTATTCTTTCTCTCTATTATTTAGATTATGAAACATAGATGATATAAAAAACAAAGAAACTGTAAAACACAAGTTAGAAATGACTTATTGATCCATCAGTTGATTCAAGAATTCTGTAACATGGTTCTTACATCAATTCCTCATTCAGTAAGCCAGACAGTAGATGGTTCCAATAGCCTTTTATTCCAGAGTTTCAGTATTATAGTCAAGAACTATGAATACCCACCAACCAACCCCAAATACTTCATTTGGGGGGGTATTTATACAAAAATATCAAAATATCTTACAAAATATCTGATAGAAATAATATCTAGTGATGACTAACACCTTTTTACAAAAGGATAGAGACAAACAGTCTCGAAAACAGGGAAACAATAGATTGCCGTTATGCTGGTCATTCCTTCTTTATTGGATATACCGGAGGTAGGTTCTGCAAGTCGGCTTGCAGCTGTTCTCCACTGATATTCTGCACTGGCTGCCCTGTTGTTTCCGGACATCCTTTGACCCTAGGAGGAATTTTACAAGATCCCCAACATATCTTCCCACCATTTTTGCTCTGGAAATTTATGCCTCTAAAGTTTTCTCAAGGTTTCATCAGCTTTGGTATATCTGATAAAATTAGGCTGGAGCTGAAACAAATGTTTTACTTCATGTTCTTTATAAAATAAGCTCTCCAAATTATCTTAGAGACCTTGGCCTGTAGGGAGTGCTTTTACCCCTAAGGTACCTGCTGATGAACTAGCTTGACCAAGAGCATATGTGTTCAACTTATGTACATAATATGTGTGTTTCATAAGCCTGTTATTATTTCGTAAAAGACTTGGCAGCCCTCTATCTTACAAAATTGTAAACCTTTGCATGAAAGAGTTAATTTCTACTTGCATATCCTGACGTCCTTTTTCCAAATTCCGCATCAAAGTTTTCTTGGTTAGAACTCTTTTGATATCCAAAATGGTGCCTGTCCTGTCAGGAATGTCAAGTTTCTCCAATTGTTCTCTGTTTCTGTAATTCAAAAAATGTATCAGCCGGTTGGCCTGCTCAAGCATTTGTCCTAGTAAAGCTCTTGCTTTTTGGATTTCACCATGTGCTGCATTCACCAAATCAATCTGCTCATAAATGGCTTGGATAGATAGCCAAACATTACTTAGGGATTGATTAATGTTGGTCCAGAGAATTCCTTTGATTTCTGCAAGAGTCTTATCCATAGTGAGATCCTTCTCTAATGCTCTGATTTTGTTCTCTAATTTTTTCACCTATCTTATCTTCTCTGCAACATTCATCTTGGATTTGTCATAATTCTTTTCTACTTTTGCCAATTTTTCCTTTACTTGTTTTAGCTCTGATACTTGGAGTCTTAATTCTTCCATGGCTTTTATCAATTCTTCTGTGCTCATACTTGTAATGCTGCGAGGTGTTGCTGTTGTGGTTTCTGTACCTATAATTACTGCTGCTGTGACTGATGGTACATTCGGGGCCGATACTGTTCTAGTTGTTGAGGGGACTGCACTTGTAACAGTAGGGATTACCTCACGTGTCTGGGAGGTTGACTCTCCCTGCTTCTATTTGAATGCTTTTTCAAGTGCTTGCTCTGTATCAGTTAATATTTCATTGAGTTTCATGAGAAGGTCCATCATATCTTCCTCTAATTTTTGCTCTATGATTTCTGTAGTCTGAGGGTGTCTTGAAGGAGGTAGCTTCAGCTATTTCCTCAGTGCAGCAATGTCCTCTTCCTTTTTCTTGATTAATGCCTTTATGCCCTTTGCATCTTTGGGATCATGTCCTAGTTCCATGATGATCTCCTCCAAAGATTTGATTCTATTATATTTGGCCAAAGAAGAAGCTTTTTCCCAATCTAACTGAGCTGTTGTGTTGTCTAAGGAACTTTGCAACTGGTGGGCCAACATTGCTTTGTTAGTTAGTGTAGAATAAATCATTTCTCTAGTTTGCTTGTGGAATTCAATCTGGTCCATTGGATGAATGTCTTTGGCTAGGACTTCTAAGTTTGTTATGATGTAATCTGCTGCAGATCGGGGTTGTTGTACCTTCGGCTTAAATTAACTCATAATCATTTTGCCTTCTTTAATGTCATAGGAAGACATTAACCTTTGCTAGTTTGAGGGGGCCATCTTCAAGTATTGATTGTACATGTGAATTCTCACAGGATCATTTTTTGCCTTAATTTCTGTAAAAGTCTGTTTGATATCAGAGGAATGTTTGCTCTCTGGCCTGGTAGATGATACTTCAACACTGTGCTTCGTTTCTACCTCTTGCCTATGTGATCTAGTTGATGTATCTACCATTGGGGAAGTCTACTGGTTGACCAACCTCTCACCTCTTAGGCTGTCTGTTGTTTCTTCAATGATTTCCTCTTTTGACAGAGAATCTTTGCCTTTTTGCACCTGGTTGCTCTGCAGGTCCACTAATAGGTGTAGCCTCTTCTTTGTCTCTTTTCCTGCCTTTTTCATCATTTAAAGGAGTTTGTAATGCTGGGATTTATGTTTCTCTAGTTTGGGCTAGAGGAACTTGTCCTTATTCCTGCTCTTTAGACCCTCCTCGTTGATCTGTCATTATTGGTTGTTCTGTAATTTCCACCTCTTTGCCCTTTGAAGTCCCTGTGACTGGTGTGCTGGTTCTCTGTGCAGGTTGCTGAGAAGTTCCAGCAGAAGATGTTCCAACTTCTGATTTTTAAGGCAGCTTGAAAGATACCTATCCAAAAGAGTCCAGGTCAAGGGTTTTTTCAAGATCTTTCATAGCTTTTTCCATCTTTTCTTGCTCACTAATTTCTTCTATCAAGGTCCCTTCTACCCATTCTTCTTGATTTGCATACTATTCAATTTGTGGGATCCTATGATGTATATACACTTACAGCCTGTACTTTACCCTTCTGTCACTTATGAAACTCCAAGGGTCATATGGCACCCACCCAAAACTCTTTTTCAATCTAAGGTGGTCTTCTAAGATCTTTTCAGCATCTTTCCACGCATCCCTATCATGGATAACATAAGGGCCTAACTGGTTTTTGATTCTCAGCCGAGATTTCTTCTTTACATTACAAAAGTGGGTTAAATCTGCATGGATGATCTGCCTGAAATATTCTAATACAAATAACCTCATAGGCACATATTTAGGCAATTTAAAAGGGCAGAGTTCACACCCATACATTTTGATCTCTGTCTGATTCTGGTAGAGGTACTAGTCACCTATTCTATAGTTTTTGGAAAGCTGCAAAATCTTCTTCATATCACTAGTGATCCTAGGAGGAGGAGCCCCTATAAACAGAGTGGAGGCTGGGTGTACAAATAAATCAATGAATTCGCTATAAGTATAAGGACACTCATAGGTATTGTGGAAGACTGAGCTCCAGAAAATCACAGACCTTCGATTTCCCTTTGAGTCTAATTTCCTGATGGGAAATGGAACGTTGTCTGACTGATAATATAACAACAAATGGTATATATAATATTTGTATTTGAAGACACCTTTCCTCTCCAAATTCATGAAATGAGCATGGATTTTGTTGGCAATGAAAGTGGCATAGTCATATTTGACAACAGGGGGCTGTCCGGGAGTAAATATTGATAACATAACCAGGGTGATATCATCCACATATTCACTGGACCTAAATACCAAGACCGAAGATATCATGTCAACAATGATTTTACCAGCTTCAGTGAAAAAGGTGTGTATATAAGGAGGAGGGCCTGTAGGTTGGTGCTTTTGTGACATGAACATCTGAGCAATGTGGGTTATCTCTGAGCTAGGCAATTGAGAAGATTTTTCCAGTAAAAATCCCATGGAATTAGGAGCAAGAGGCTCAGTGGAATGGAAGTGTATCATCTCGTTGATGGATTCAACAATTATGGAGAAAAGGACATCTTGGGAAGAAGACATAAGTGCTTGAAGGACAGGGTCATAGTTGGCACAACATTGGTGAATGATGTCTGGGAAGATGTGGACTATGGGGAGGAAGTACATGGGAAGGTTTGATTTCCACAGTCCAAAAATATCATAGTTGTTTAGATAACTATCCCTAATTTGACAGAAGGCCTGAAGATGATTGTAATCAGTGGTTAAGTCCTTAATTTGAAAGTCCTTGTCTGCAAGAGACAGATAATTCAAGTCTTTGTGAGGTGCATTTACAGGCGCAACATTCAGGGCCACGGGGGCTTCCATGTTTGGCTCTTGTGTTTTCAAATTGGAATTTAGGATTGTTGTGGAAAATTAGACTGAACAACAAGTCTTGGGAGTCTTTTTGTGGGCTAAACAGACTGCTCTTGACTCGAATTTGGTTTCCCAGGCAGAATTTTCAGTCGAAAAAAGTGGAATTTACAGGGTTACCAGTAAAATCGATAAATACCTGAACTATGGAGGCAATCTGAATAACTGTAGGTTGGATATCGGGGTGCAGAACGCGCTGCTGTGGTCTCTTCGGCCGAGTGGCGGTTGAAAAACTGGTACAGTGGCTTCAGTCATTCTTTTGCATGGGAGAGTGAACAAATAGAATAACAGTGAAAATGATATTTCATCGCCTTTTAACGAAATTCAGTTTGGCGGGTAATTTTTGGCCTTTATTGAGCAGATGACATTAGCATGATGGGACAGTTTGTCTTTTAGCGGGCGGGTGATGTGGTGGTGACGTCAGCGAGGGGTCATCAGGAGGGCGGTAAGTAGTTTTGGCCCGCACCGCTTATGGGCTTAAGTGGTTTCGGTCGGGAGGGCCGCGAGCAGTGCGGGTGATCGACACGCGTCCATGGTACAGGCGCAATGCCGCCAGTCTCCCGGGCGTTAAAATGTAGCTGTGGAGGGGGTCGCGATATGATCTATAGCCGTCTAGTGGGAGGGTGCCGATTGGACAGATGGTGCTTTGCAAAGATAGTGGAGGGTTAATGCACGGGGGACCCGATATAATAAACGCTAATAAATCATATCGGGGCTACATTTATTGTTTGGCGGGGTGATTTGTTAATTAATTAATGTGGGGTTAATTAGTTTCAATACTGTGTGCGAGAAATGGTTATTATAAAGTTTCGAATAAACCTATAATTCCATTAAAACAATGATATATGGCTATAGTTTTGCCGGGGGCGGGAATAATACAGTAGTGGGGGGATTATATTATATATAGTATGGGATAGGGTATCTTTTAAGGGGAATTATATAATACAAATTAGTGTTAATATGACGAATGAAAGCAAGTGCTAAGTTTAAATTTTTTTGGAATTTTTACACAAAAGCTTAGGCCCAAAGGGAAGGGAAGGGGACTATACACAGAAGATGACCATTTTCATAAGTAAAATGGGAGTTTACTGAGGGAATAATGAGATGGAATGAGGAAGGGATATTGAGCAGATCTCAATATCTCTAGGGGGAGATTAGTAAGTGATTTGGGAAAAGGATGGAGGGGAGTTATTCATGCTTTGCTTGACCTGGATCCAGACACCTGCCATGATACTTGTGAGAAAAATGAATCGCTTGAAAGACAAACATAAGTCACGTGTCCCTTTCTGCAACATCAAAACTGCCTACCCAGCCTACTGTACCTAACATTTTTTCTTCTTTTTCCATTGGGTGCAGTTGGACTAGCAAACCCTCATCAATTTGCTCTTCTTTACATGATAAGCCTATCTAAATCTATACTTATTTCTTCCAAGGGCTTAGATTAAACAGTTGAGCTCCTTTACTTCTCTACCTATCTACTTATCTTCCAAGATTAAATAGTTTGGACAGATTTGTATTCTCTATCTCTAAAACGGGAAATTCACACATGACTTGGCCAAGGTTAAGCTATTTGGCTAGTCATCAATTGTGGTAAAAGTTCTACAAGCTACACATGATGCTCTATTTACAAAAAGTGAAATAGTAGTGGCACTTTGACTTGCACACTTTCTTGGTCTTTTTGTTTGGGATTCATTTCTTTTCATTTTTTCTTTTGACCATTTTATTCTTTTTTACCCTTTTATTTTCTTTTAGGGTATACCCTCTTTACATTTTTTTTTAAATTTTTGATTTTTTGAAAATATGGAAAACCTTTGCAACAAGAAAATGTATGTACATATTGTAGAGCTAATCAAGTCAATCATGAAATATGACACCTATTGGTATAAGAGCATAACACTGGCTCCACTTTGGGATGGCTTTTCCTGGTGAAAAGTCAAGAGTAGCAGGTCAGATGGCCTTATCTTGCTGTGCTTTGAAATCTTTCTTTGCTGAAAGTAGAAAACTGTATAGAGGATCATGTGAAATATACACATTTTCTTGAGCTTATTTAACTAACTGCAGAATGTCTTCTTCTATAATTTCTGATAAACAGAAATGAGGTATATTAAAAAAAATGGTAAAGTCTCTCCACTATTTTCAAAATTTTCTGCACATTCTTCCTCATTCTTATTGCTGTAACAAACAAGCCTGTCGCTATTTTCAAGCTGCAGAAACTGAATTTCCTTACGTACATGTTAGAGTCAGGATATATCAAAAAACTGGATCAAAATAGTATTTCAGCATTCAACCATTAACTGGCCCTTCTTCTATTTCTGAATCATCCAAGTTCTTCAAAAAGTAGGTATTGTTTCCCTGTGAGGCCTGGATAATAAAAGGTCCCTTCCATAGGAAGTCAAACTTCCCATGTTTTCCTTTGTCTTCTCTTCTGGAATCCCATTTTAAAACCTTGTCCTCTAGGTGTACATCTTTTGCCTTGGTCTTCTTATCAAAGATTTTCTTCAATTTTTCTTGTAACAATTGGGATCTTTGGTACACCTGTTTTCTGGTCTGCTGCAAATGGATAGTCTGACTTATCCTTCTTTGGACACTACAACAAAACAGGAAATTTGCGCCAGATTTAGCACCATATTCTAGTGCATTTTTTTCTCAATTGGGATGAGCAACCTGGCGCTAAATCTGGCTCTATTGTACAATTTTTAAAGCGTCCTTTTTTGCACCAAATTTTGCATCTTTTTTATGCCAAATTTTCCATCATTTTCTGCATCATATTTTGCACCAAGATTTTCATTTGGTTTTACAACAGGTTTTGCTTCTAGTTTTGTGCCTTTTTTTGCATCTATTTTTGCATCATTTTTTGCTTCCTCTTTTGTGGAATTCTTTCCTTCTATTTTTGTGTCATAATTTGCATCAATTTTTACACCATCTTTGACATCTCATTTAGCGCCTTTTTTTACATCCAATTTGTGCCATTTTGTGCATCTGGTCTTATGCCATCTTTTGCTTCTAATTTTGTACTTATTTTTACATCTATTTTTGTGCCAATTTTTCTGCCTTTTTTACACCATCTTTTCCATCAAATTTTGCACCATATGTTGAATCTGATTTAGTGCCAAATTTCGCATGCATTTTTGCACCATTTTTTGCATCCACTTTTGCATTTTATTTATCTCCCTTTTTTGCATCCTATTTTGCACCATATTTTGCATTTAATTTTGCATCATTTGTTGCATCCAATTTAGCATCATTTTTAACACCATTTCTCGCATCCAATTTTTCATCCTTTTGAGCATCTAAATTTGCATCCTATGTTGAACCATATATTGCATCCACCTTTGCATCCCATTTTGTGTCTATTGTTACGTTCACTTTTGAGACATTTTTTCGTCTACTTTTGCATTTGTTTTTGCACCAAGTTTTGAATGATTTGTTGCATCATTTTACATCCAATGTTGCATCTCAATTTGCATCCAAAATTGAGCCATTTTTATGCCCATTTTTGCACCATTTTTTCTTCTTTTGTGTCCAATTTTGCATGATTTTTTATGTCCAAATTTGCATCCTTTTTGGTATCTAGTTTTTAATCCTTTTTGGCTTCCAAATTTGCATCCTTTTTTCTGCCACATTTTGTGTCCACATTTGCATCTCATTTTGCACCTAGATTTTAGTTGGAATTTTCATCTAGTTATGTATCATCTTTGACATCCTTGGTTTCACCATTTTTTAGTCCCATTTTGCATCTTGTTTTGTGTCTTTTCTTACATCCTTTTTGCATCCTAATTTTACACCATTCTTTGCATCCTCATTTTGGTGTCCATTTTTGCATCCTTGTTTGCACCCAGTTCGGTATCCTTTCATATGCCCTATTTTGTTCCCTTCTTTGTGTCTAGTGTTGCACCCTTTTTTAATTTTACTTTAAAAACCTTTTTGTGTCATTGTTTGCATATTGTTTTGATGGCTAGTTTAACATCCAATTCTACTCCCAATTTTTCATCTATGGTTAAATCCACTTTTGGCTTCTTGTTTAGAGTTTTACTTTTATTTCCATTTATGACCACCTCTATGGGTTCATTTTACTAAGTTCATTTACATAGTGAAATATATTAAATTTTCTAAATATCATTTTGCTGTAGGATTTAATGCATGGTTAGATGAAAACAAAACCCTCTCAGTTTATCTCAGAAACCTAGGACAAACCAATTAAGAGAAAGGTTGTTCTAAGGCTTAGGATTCTTAGTAGATCAAGATGTAGAGTATAGATTAATAAAAAGAGAATGAATTCTTGTGAGTCCTCGCATGCAGGTCTTCTTGGAGTTTTTCGTATAGCCAAGAAGCGCTCCTAGCTAGCTCCAAAGCTTGGTCCTACACATAAGAGAGAGAATAAAGCAACCTTCACAACATAATATCTTAATAATAAAAACTATAAAAAACATATAAATATTATTGAATAAATAAATATAAACCAAAAACCCATGCATACATTAGTTTAATAGAAGAAGTAAAGAATGAATAGAAACATATGGAAGGAAGAACAACTGATCTATATGAATAAAGGAGTTGGAGGAAAGTTACAACAATCAGATATAGTTGCAACATCACCTCCCCCAACTCATAGCTCCAAAACTCTCCCTCTCAAGACAGATCTCAAGAGCGTGACAATACAAAATTCCCATCATTTTTTCAATGGCCAAGCCTCCAATATATAGGAAAGTGGAGGCTATGAAGATTTCCAAAATTCCTCATTAGTTCAATTTGGGAAAAATCTTTTGGGTGAATAACGTTTCCTCATATAAAAAAGGAATTTTCCACTTTTTAGATGCTTTTGTGCTTAGGAAAAAGCTTCCCCATGCTTTATGGCTCTTTCCCACTTTTGTATGCTTTTATTTTTTAGGAAAAAGCTAAAGATGAGGATAAAGAGATTACATTCCACCATATGTTTCCGAAAGTGACCAAGAATGTCAAATTCAAATTCTAGTTTGCTTATGTTTTAGTTTTTTTTTAAATATATATTTAGTTTTAGTATTTTTTTTTTCTAGAAAAATATATTTAGTTTTTGGTATATTTTTCTATAAGAAAAATTATATTTTGTTTTTATAAAAATGGATTTTAAACATTCCATTCATGCTAAATTTGTGATTTTATGATAGGAGTTTAAATTATATATAGTAAAGTAACTTAATGTCATGTGTCGTGTTGCTGAGATTGGTGTTATACATCTCTTTCTTGCTAAGTTATAGAATGTGCTTGGGTTTTCTTAATGCAATAAAACTAATTATGTTCTTCATGATATCTTGAAATGTTCATCTTGAACCAGGCTAATAAAACAATAAAGTTAAAATAGGTTTTCCTTTGTCCTTTATAGATCTTTGTCCCCATTAATCTTGGTCTTAATAGATTAATTGTCTTGTGGTGGCATTGAGTGATCACTTCCATTAGTTGCATGCTTTGTAGTTTTCAGTTAGTGACATTTTTTAGGCTTGATAATATGTTATTTAATTTATCAAAATGTGTTATTGTCCATATTATTGTTAAATATTAATATTAAATATGCTGATTTTTAAGCATGTTTTAGCAAAACTTTCCCAAAATGTTTATAGATTGTATTTTATAATGCAATGATTCTTTGCTTGATGAAATTGTGTTGGATATTTTTTTAATGATTCATTGATTGATGAAATTGTTATGGATATTTTTTTTAGTATATTAAATTGTATGTGATAAAGTAAAAAATCACCTCTTTTTTAGATTTTCATTGATCAATTTCCCTTAAGGCCATCAAGTTCACCATTTGGTCCCAGGTTAAGGAAATATAGGAGTCATGAAGTGGAATTGTCCAAGCACTTAAATCTTGAGACATGTTTCTTTTTAGTCACTTTATACTTTCTTTCTATGTAAATTTTTGATGAAAATAGTCTTGGAACATGAGGGGCATCAATAGTAAGCGAAAAAAAACTCCTAAAAGAAAAATGGTATGCAAAGCACCCATAAATAATGTTGATATAAGAAGCAAAAATATTAAGTGAGGTTCAACCTCATATAATTAGAAAATGGGGGAGGAATTTCCAAGTAGTAGTGATTGATGCTTAGAGATACTTGGGTGGAATGGTTATTATTTGAAATGATTAAGAAATCAAGGTTACCAATATGTTTACCTCTTTTCGCATTATGACAATACAATTTTAGTTAATTGACATTGAGGACTACTACCATGTATCCAATGTCTATGACTCCAATATCGCAAATGGAAAACCTCTATTTCTCAATTCTATTTCTAGCACAAGTAATTTATACTCCCCATCTCCATGGATTGTTGGGAGTGACTTCAATATTATAAGTGTCTCGAGGAAAAGAAAGAATGAATCGAAATGTTTAACAAGATATTTTGTAAGCTATATCATTAAAGCCACAAAGTAGTCTCCATTAAAGTTGTCAAGAAATGAGTCTCCAACCCACACATGTGGATCAATGAGATGTAATACATGTGTGTGTGGTTACGAACTCAATACACCTCTATAATAACTCCACAAACTTATGTATTTCACTCTGTCACATAAATTGACAGTAGTGTGACATAAGTAAACCAAGAGTAGACATGAAAGCCTTAGGAAACAAACATTCCTTAGATCCTCAATTAGGTGCTTAAATGATGAAGTGAAAATGCAAGGAGAAAAGAAGAATTCATGATTTAACCATCACATACATGTGATCAAGTGTGACTAGGAGGGTATATATTCATATATTTTCCAAAGAGGGAGTGAATACATGACTTACCATTTATTGGCCCTTATTTTTCTTTCTTTTTCATTTTCTTATATATAAGACTTAGGGAATAAGGTTTTCATAAGTTTGGAACAACTCATAGATATAAGATTTACATGAATTTTCACTTCAACCTTAGAGTTTAGACTTAGATAAATCAATATAGTGTATGTTTAATGATTTTGGCTTTCACTTTTTTATTGTATTTCATCACAAATACAAAAGGGGAAATATTTTGCCACAAATCTATGAATGCTTAATCATAAAGTCGTCATGTGATGAAAACAAATTAATGATGTTATTCTCTACGAAAATGATGGGTATTCTTGAGAAAATCTTATGCTTGTGGATGTTTCCTCCCTGGTTGAGAGGGAGTGAGGGTAGACACCATGTTATCCATGTGTCATGTACTATGGCTAGGATTAACAATCGTAAGACTAGTAAAGGCACTAGTAGGGATAATGGTGGATTGGATAAACATCTGGGATCAATATTCTTTGAGAATTTGGACATTGACTAGGACTAATCGCCATAAGTCAAGTACATTAATCCAAGATAAGAATAGTCATGAGGATTGACATTTTCTGGTGTCAAATATTATGATAGTGGATTAGGAAATGATCATGTGAGGACATACCTGGTAAACATCTTGGTGGGGTAAGTGCCTTGAAAGGCAGTGGTGTCCAAATTTATGCCTCCCAACATTGTGCTCTGATCTAATGGAGAGATAAACTTGTTAGTCAAGGCCTTACTATTTTGAAAATTTTGGCTATGATGATGTAAATCATCATTGATGCTTATCAATCTAGATCCCTTCTTATATGAATATTTCAACTTGAGAGTACTTTTTTGTCTCATTATGAGTACCTCACTAGTTTAGAGGGAGGGTCATCATCTTCATTATTGCCATCATCACCACCATCAATGTGATCATTATTGTCATCATTTCATTATCATCATAATCACCATTCATGTCTTCTTCATGATCATCATCATCATCATGATTTTGTATATTGTCGTCAATTGTTCATAATTATAGGTATCATAAGAAATATCACCAACCTTAGGACACATGATATATGAAAGAAAAATAACCACTTTATTTTTTAGAAATGATTGATGATCATCAACATCACTACCATTATCATCGTCATTATAATTGTCATCATCCCCATCATCATAACTAATATAAGTTTTATCATAATTTTTGTCATCTTCATCATGAACATCATAATCATCATTCATGCCATTATTGTTCTTGATTATGACCAAGATGAAAATAATGATAATGATGATCAGATGATGATGACTTGGAAGATGACGCCAAAGATAATTATTATGATTTTTACCATGATAACATTTAAAAATTGGGAGGAATGGCCAAGGTCATTAGCATCATCATCATTGTCATTGTAACTCCCATCGTCTTTATCATCATTGTCATTATCATAACAATCACAATTCATGTCATCGTCATCATCTTCATTATCATCATCGTTATAATTATTGACATTGTCATCAGTTGTTCATAATTTTCAATGTCATAAGAAATATAATCAATGCAAAAGATATGATGTGCGTTGGAAAATGGATGCAAAAGTAAACAAAAAAATGGGGGTAAAAATAGACGTAAATTTGGATGAAGAGTGGACACAACATAAGTAGATGCAGAACAAGACAGAAAAATTGAACAAAAGTGGATGAAAAAGTAGATGAAATAGTTCATACAAACTTGAACACAAAATAGGACTCAAACATGGATGAAAAAGTGGAAGAAAACATGGGCACAATAGTAGGCATAAAACTTAGCATGAATTGTGGTGAAACAAATGTGGATACTCCAATGAATGTAAAAAAAAAGGGACACAAACTTGAATGCAAAAAGGAGGAAAACTTGGATGAAAAAAGGGATGTAAACATGGGCCAAACATGGGTGCAATAGTGAACACAAAATTAGTTGCAAAACTAGACAAATCAAAAGTGGATGTAAAAGTAAATTCGAAATGGGATGCAAAAAACATAAACAATATTTGATGCAAACTTGGACACAAAAGAGGATGCAAATATGGATGCAATAGTGGAAGAAAATGTGGGTTGCAATGATAGGCATAAGATATGGCACAAATAATAGCACAAAAAAGGTGGATGTAATAATAGACACAAAAAAATATGCAAGACAAGATGCTATAAGGGATGTAAAAGTGGATGCAAACACGAGTGCAACATGAGAAACAAAATTGGATGCAAAATATGGATGAAATGGAAGTACATGCAAAAGAAGATACAAAATGAGATGCAAAACCCAACACAAAAGTGGATGCAAAAATAGATGAAATATTTTATGCAAAAGAGGATGTGAAGATGGATGCAAAATTGGAAGCAAACGTGGGTACAACAGTATGTGCAAAACATGGAACAAATTTTGTCACAACAAAAGTAGATGTAATGATAGATGCAAAAAAAGAAGCAAATGAAGATGAAAAATAGGATGCAAAAAGGGATGTAAAAGTGGGTGTAAACATGGGTGCAACAATGGATGTAAAATAGCTTTTGCAACTTATTTGAAAGAGCAATTTTGTCCCAACAATTAGACTTGTAGCATAAAGAACATGGTTAATACATATGATTCGACCAAAAACTAGTTACTACCAAAATTCAACCAAAAAAAATATTACTGCATAAAAATAGAATTAAAAACAAAAAAAATAAAAACAAAAATTTCCCAAATTAAAAATAAATAAATGATAAACTTTTTTTTACCAAAATTTAGTGATTTTTTTAGTGCTAATACTAACATCACCATTACAACAAGATATAAGAGGGATATAATGCAAAAAGTTTAATAATAATATGTATGTAGAAGATGGTCTTCTGACTGGTGAATTCATGATAATCAATGGGACTACAGTCAAAATAATTGGATGTTATTTACTTTTTTACATAGATTGTCAAAATAATTGCATAAATCGATTTTTTTTAACCAAAATATAACAAAAACTTTGCTAGTGCTAACATTAGAACCACCATTACAACAAGATATCTTTCTAGTGTTGACAACACCATTATAGTAAGATACCTCAAGAGAGACAGAAAATTTAAAAAGTATGATAGTAATATGTATCCAGAAGATGGTAGTGAAACTAGTAATTGTTCATTCTCATTATCATAATCATTGTCATCATCATCACCATCATCCTTGTCATCGTTATTGCCATCATTACATTATCATCATAATCACCATTCATGCCATCATCATCAGCTCCATCATCATCATCATTATGGACATTGTTTGCAATTGTTTATAATTATAGACGTTGTAAGAAATATCATCAACCCAAAAAATGTGATCAGTGCTAGAAAAGGGTTGTTTAGGACACATTGATATACGTAAGAGAAATAACAACTCTATTTTTGAGAGATGATCGATGATCATCATCATCACCACCATTATCATCGTCATTGTCATTTTTATCATCCCCATCATCATCATTAATGTATCTTCTATCAACATTATTGTAATCATCATCATCATTCATGCCATTATTGTTTTTGATGATGACCTAGATGAAAATGATGATGATGACACCAAAGATAATGCTTATTATTATGACAGTGACAACATCTAAAATTGGGAAGATTCACCAAGGTCATTAGCATTGTCATCATCATAATCATTGCCATCATCATCATTAATGTCATTGTAACCACTATCGTCTTTATCATCATAATCACAATTCATGTCATCGCCATCATCTTCATTTTCATCATTGTCAATATTATTGACATTGTCATCAATTGTTCATAATTGTCAATGCCATAAGGAATATCATCAATGCAGAAAATATGATGAGTGTTGGAAAAGGGATGCAAAAGCGAACATAGAAATGGGGGCAACAATAGAAGTAAAATTGGATGAAAAGTGGATACAACATAAGTAGATGCACAACAACATGAAAAACCTAACACAAAGTGGATGCAAAAGTAGATGCAGTTGTCAATGCAAACTTGGATGCAAACATGAAGGCAAAAGTGGAAGCAAACATGGGTCCAATGGTAGGTGTATAACTTGGCACAAACTGTGGTGAAACAAATGTGGATGCAACAACGGACACAAAAGTAGATGCAAAAAAGGATGAAACAAAAGTGGATACAATAGGGGATGCAAAAACATACACAATATCTGATGCAAACTTGAACACAAAAGAGGATGCAAATGTGGATGCAAACGTGGAAGCAAATGTGGTTGCAATGGTAGGCACAAGATATGGTGCAACAAAAGTGGATGTAACAATAGACAAAAAATATGCAAAATAAGATGCAAAAATGGATGTAAAAGTGGAAGCAAACATTCATGCAATAGGCAAAACAAAATTGGATGAAAAAAATGGATACAATGGAAGTAGATGCAAAAGTAGATACAAAACGAGATGCAAAACCCAATGCATAAACCTGACACAAAAGTGGATGCAAAAATAGATGCAATATTTGATGCAAAAGAGGATGTGAACATGGATGCAAAATTGGAAGCAAATGTGGATACAATAGTGAGTGCAAAACATGGTGCAAATTATGGCATAACAAAAGTGGATGTAATGATAGATGAAAAAAAATAATCAAAGTATGATGCAAATGAAGATGTAAAAAGGGATGCAAAAAGTGAAATTTAAAATGGGTGTAACAATGGATGCAAAATTGTATGCAAAAGTGGATGCAATAGAAGTCGATGCAAAAGTAGATGCAAAACGAGACACAAAACCCGATGCAAATCCTGGTCCAAAATTGGATACAAAAAGGGATGCAAAAATAGATGTAGTAGTTGATGAAAACCTAGATGCAAATGAGGATGCAAACGTGGATGCAAAATTATAATCAAAAGTGGGTGCAAAAGGAGGTGCCAAACTAGGCGCCAATTGTGGCACAAAAATATTAGATGCAATAGTGGGTACAATAATAGATGCAAAAGAGGATGTAAATATGGATGCCAAACAAGATGGAAAAGTGGATGCAACAAAAGTAGATGCAAAATTATATGCAAAACTAGACACAAAACTCGATGTAAAACGTGGCGCAAAAGTGATGCACAAATGGATGAAAAAATGGATGCAAAAAATGAATTAAAAAAGGATGCAAAAGTTGATGCAAGTGTAGGTGCAAAAAGTGGATGCAAATGAGGATGCAAAAGTATGTCAAACAAAAATAGATGCCAAAATTGATGCAAAACCTGGAACAAAACCTGGAGCAAAGGATGACATAAAACTTGGCATAAAATTTGGTGCAAAACGTGGTGCAAAACCTATTGCAATACCTGGTGCTAAACTTGGTGTAAGATTTGGTGCAAAACTTGATGCAAATTTTGTGTCAAGTTTTGCACCATATTTGATAAATGGATGCAAATAGCACCAAAAATGGGCTCTAGATGCAAAAAAAGAAGTAAAAAGGGACGCTAATCGCTAGTTTTGTTGTAGTGTCACTCTTACCTCTGTAAATATGGCAAACTGATATGCTCTCCTACAATTACCTGCAAATCCGGGGGCCATGCCTTAGGATTATCAAAGTAAAATCACTTATTTTGATGGTACTGGCACTTACACAGCTCAACAACATACTAAGAAAATGACTGATTATTTTGAAAACTATGAAATTGATGATGATGATGTCAGAATGAAAATATTTGTTCAAAGCTTAACTGAAGATGTTAGAGCCTGGTTTAGAGCACTCCCTGCAAACACTATCAGTGACCCAGAAGCTCTTTATCAGACCTTCTTGAACAGATGGAAAATGAAGAAGGATCCTCTCCACATCTTATCAGAATACGAAAACTTGAAAAGAAGCCCACAAGAAACTATTCAAGATTACTGTACAAGATTTAATAATGTATACAATGTTATCCCTCATAATCTTAGACCTCCTCCAGATTTAGCCTTGATCAAATTCCCTGATGAATTTGACTCATATATGGCATACTAGCTTAGGGAAAGAGCTCCTCAAAACTTAGAAGAGATGCAGAGTATAGCTGTCAGTGTTGAGGCCAACCTGATTTCTAAGTGAACTCGAGCCAAAGCTGAAAGGATGACACCTTTCAAAGAAGAACCTTCTGCCTTTGAACAAAAATTAGATGCTATTATTAAAGGAATGGATAGACTTGGTGATAGAGAAGAAACAATTGAGAGGAAATCCCCTTGGGATGGTCAGCCGAGAAATACTGGAAGAAATCTAAATTTTATAAAAAAACCAGAATTCTAATACTGGAAAGGCTAGCCGTGACCAAAACATTAGACCTCCATTCCAAGAAAATTATGCTAAAGCTTCAACTTCTAGCGAACAAATAGAAGATACTCATATTAACTTAATGGGTCTCAATAGTGAACAACAAATTTTCTTGACCCAAGAAGACCAAGAAGCTCATACTCTCAATCAATTCCAAATTCAATCAGGTGAATCATTTGATTTTAGGGAGGGATATGATACAACCATCTATGAAGTTCACAAGCAGTACAATCTCAGGAGCAGAAGGCTAGATGTCCCTAAAAACAATAAATAGAAAGAAACCAAGCAACCTACCAAAGCTAAGATCAAGAACCCCCTTGTACTAACTATTCCTAGAACAGCTCCTAACCCAAGTAATCCAACAGTTGAAGATGTATCAGATGATCAACCACCTAACAGACAACCTTCCACTTCCATTCCTCCCAAGGGAAATGTGGAAGAACCTCTAGAAATTGAGTTGGAAGCAACTTCAGCTCATAACACCACTCCTGAAAAGAAAAAAACACTGAAAATACAACAGAAAAAGACAATCTCATGGTCCCAAATACAAAATTTCAAACTGAAAAACCTTTCAATCTTGAGACCGAAATTGGAAAATTAAAGATAGCTATCCCATTGTCAGAATTGGCTAAGCATGATGCCTATAGAGGTCAAATTTGCAGATCACTCCAAATTTCAGAAAACAAAGATTCAGTAAATGTCTTGGATGACCAGCCTGAATTAATTTTTGGCCCGAAGGTAAACGAAAAATCAGTAGATGGAGGGGTTCCTCCTTTCTATGTAAGTCTGAGCATTCATGATAAAATACTTCATAATGCCATGTTTGATTTTGGTGCTTCTCATAACTTAATGCCTAAATCTGTAATGGAGAAGTTGGACCTAGATATCACCAGGCCATACAAAGACTTATTCTTTTTTTATTCAAGCCAGGTCAGGTGTTTAGGATTGATCAAAGATCTATGTGTATCATTAGTCTAATATCCCGCTAAGACCATTTTAATGGATGTAGTGGTAGCTGATATTCCACCAAACTATGGCATGTTGTTGTCTAGATCTTGGGGTGCAAAGCTCCAAGGATCTTTACAGTTAGACATGTCCTATGCTACTATTTCCGTATTTGGTCAGCCCAAGAGATTATACCGAGAAACTTTAATGAAATATGTGGTAAGCAACCAAGAAAAACCCCAGAACTTTTCCATCTATTCCATGCGCTCTGACATGGACTCCTTCATTCTATACAATGCTGAAAATAACCCTTCAACTGATGTCAAGGTTTTAGCGATTAGACAAGAAGAAATTATACACCAAAACTCCAGTGTTCAAATTCAAGAAATTTCTGTGAACAATGATATATCAGACACTCAAGAGAAACCAGATGAGACTAAAAAGACAGATCTCCCTAGTAAACAAATTTCTCATACTCCTGAAACTAACTATCAACATGAGATCCTTTGGCACTTAGAATTTGATGGTTCAGTCAATAAATCAGGGGCAGGAGCAGGAACTTGGAGGCATAACCTTGAGAATGATCATGTTGAAGGGCATGCTTACAGATTAAATTTTAGATGCACCAATAATATGGCTGAATATGAAGCCCTCTTGTTAGGACTTAAATTGATCAAAAGTTTAGGGGCAGTCAGGGTATCAGTATTAGGAGATTCTGATTTAGTCATTCAAAAAATGAAAGGGAACTTCCTCGCAAATGATATCAAATTGAGATCTTAGAGAGGAGTAGCAATTGAAATACTCAATACATTTCTGCAAACACAACTTGCCAAAATTCCAAGGAAACACAATTTGCATGCTCACAGTTTGGCAAAATTTGCCAGCACTTGTAAATTACCTTTTGAACCCAATCATCAGTTCACAGCTGAGATTAAACACATGCCAACAATACTAGACAATGTAAAGAATTGACAAGTGTTTGACAATGATATTCAGATTAACAATTTCTTGACCCTAGAAGAAGAGTTTTGTAACACTAATATAGACACAGACATTGTTGGTGAAGTTGATCAGAGAGATAAAATTGAAACAGACATTACATCATAAAGTGCAACTCAAATACTTCACCCAATAAAATTTACCAAGAAAAAGTTGCAAGAGCTTAAAGAAATAGACATTGATGAGATTATCGGAGGAGAATCTGAAGTTATTGATTTAAAAGATAATTATTTGCCCACGAGATTAACTCCTTTGGAAGACTTCTTTGATTCTAATGATATCCCAAAGAAACCCAAGATGCAGCCTTTAAACTCAGACATAGAACACTGTAACATAGGAACTGAAGAAAATCTGAAAATGATAAAATTATCCAAAACTTTACCCCGTGACCAAAAGCTTAAATATGTTGAACTGTTCAAAGAATTTCAAGATGTTTTTGCCTAGAGTTATGAGGATCTGAAATCATATGACACCTCGGTAATTCAACATACAATACCCCTAAAGGAAAATAAAAAACCATTCAATAAAAATCTCAGAAGAGTTATCATTGTACTACTCCCCTTAATCGAAAAAGATATCAAAAGAATGTAGAAGCTGGGATAATTGCTCCCATCAGGTTTTCAGAGTGGGTGTCTAATTTAGTACCCACGAGAAAGAAAATAGGAGAAATCAGATTGTGTGTCGATTTAAGGAATGTAAATAAGGTTTCTTTGAAAGACCACTACCCATTACCTAAGATGGACCACATTTTACAAAGGGTAGTGGGTGCCTCTAGGATTTTACTGCTAGATGGGTTTTCAGGCTTTAACCAGATTCTAGTCCTTCCTGATGACCAGGAAAAGACTACTTTTACAACACCATGGGGAAATTTCAAATATGTCAAGATGCCATTTGGGTTGAAGAATGCAGGGGCAACCTTCCAATGAGCAATGGACATAGCTTTTGCAAAGGAAATTCACGATTTTCTGGTCATATATCTAGATGATCTTACTGTGTTTTCTAAATCAGATCAGCAATATCTAGATCATTTGAGACAAGGGTTTTTAAAGTGCAGAAAATATGGTATTTCCTTGAATCCTAAGAAGTCCTTGTTTGGTCTGGAGGAAGGCAAACTATTGGGCCACATAATCTCCAAAGATGGCATCAAAATTGATCTTGATAGAATACAAGCCATCTTACAAATACCCCATCCCAGAAATGTCAAGGAACTCCAAGCTTTCCTAGAAAAATTAATTTTTTAAGAAGATTCATTCCTAATTTGGTTGAATTAATCAGATTGCTGAATAATATACTGAGAAAAGATTATAAGGTTAAATGGACATTAGAACCTAAACAAGCATTTGAAGAAATTAAAATGGCTTTCACCAAAACACTAGTCCTTACAAGCCCAAAATTTGACAGGGACTTCATAATATTTTAATTTGCATCAGAACACACTATTGTTGCTGTTTTACTACAAAAAGATGATCAGGGATGTGAAAAACCCATAGCCTTCTTTAGTAAAGCACTTAGAGATGCACCTCTAAAGTACGAAATCCTGGAAAAACAGGCTTATGCACTTGTGAAAGCAATTAAAGACTTCAAAGTCTACATATTATACTCCCATATAATAGCCTATGTGCCAAATGCTGTTGTCAAAGACATCTTGACCCAAGAGGGGATTGAAGGCAAGAGAGGTAAATGGATTGCTACCATATTGGAGTATGATATTGAAATAAAACCTACAAAGCTTGTAAAAGGATATGGATTGGCCAAACTCAAGACTGAAACCAATTGCCAAGCCCTGAATATTAATGAACTGGATAATAAATAGGAGATGGCGACTCCACAAATCAGCCGGGCCTTCCTAGAATCACCTTGGTATGCTGATATAACTAATGTATTATTGAACCTGCAGGCTCCTCCAGGGTTATCCAGAAGAAAAAAAAAGATTTTTGAAAATGAAAGCTTCAAAATTTTGTATTTTAGATGGTGCTCTTTTTTGGAAAAATCATGAAGGTATTCTATTGAATTGCTTAATAAAAGATGAAGCTGACAAGGTACTCAAAGAATTTCATGCAGGGGACTGTGGTGGACATCTCTACTGGAAATAACCTGCTGAAAAAATCCTAAGGGCTGGATTTTACTGGCCAACCTTTTTTGCTACTGTCAAAAAGTTTGTCACTGCTTGTCATAAATGCCAAACTTTTTAAGGAAAAAGGAAACTGCTGCCTCTACCCCTTAGACCAATTTCCACTAAAAGACCATTTCAACAATGGGGTTTAGACTTCATTAGCGAAATCCATCTTTCCTCTTCTAGTCAACATAAATGGATCCTCACTGCCACAGATTATTTCACCAAATGGATAGAAGCCATCCCTTGTAGACAAGCCAATGATACGGTGATCATACAATTCTTAGAAACCAACATCTTGTCTAGATTTGGCTGTCCTGAAAAGATTATAACTGACAATGCTGCTGCTTTCAAATCCAAGATAATGATCAATTTCTGTAAAAAAATACCATATCACCTTAGGCCATTCCACATGCTATTACCCTCAAGGTAATGGTCTAGCTGAGTCCTCCAATAAAAGTCTGATCAATATTATTAAGAAAGTATTGGAAGAGAACAAGAAAAGCTGGCACAAGAAACTTATCAATGCACTATGAGCAGACAGATTAACTGCCAAGAGATCCATTAGGACCAGCCCTTATGAGCTAGTCTATGGTATGGAGGTTGTTTTTACTTCATTAGTAGGGGTCCCTATAATGAAATTACTGCAAGAAGCCCAGGTACAACCCAATGACATAGCTACAAGGACAGAGTCGTAATCTCACCAACATCCACCCTCAAAAGTTGCATTTTGGCAGAATTGCACTCATCTCCCATTGCAGGACATTTGGGCTTTCAGAAGACGTATGCTCGCACCAGAAGATCATTTTTTTGGACAGGCATGAAAAAGGACATCCTTACCTTTGTAGCAGAATGTGATGTCTGTCAACGCCACAAAGGGGAAACCGTCAAGACACCAGGCACATTGCAACCATTGCCCATTCCAGCATCAATTTGGACGGAGGTTTCTATGGATATCATTACAGGTCTTCCAAAGTCAGGGAACAAGTCAGTCATCATGGTGGTTGTGGACCGACTGTCGAAGTATGCTCATTTCTGCACCCTACCCCACCCGTTTACACCAACTTTGGTTGCTCAATCTTTCATGGATCAGATCTTCAAATTGCATGGCATGCCCACTTCTATTGTGTCCGACCGCGACCCGATCTTCACCAGTAATTTTTGGCAGGAACTCTTCAGAATACAAGGCACTCAACTCAAACTCAGTACTTCATATCATCCGCAAACTGATGGTCAAACCGAAGCCATCAACAAATGTCTAGAAACCTACCTTAGGTGTTTCACTTCAGAAAAGCAACACCTTTGGGTACAGTGGTTACCTCTGGCTAAATGGTGGTATAACACCAACTATCATGCCACCACCAAAATGACTCCCTATGAAGCAGTATATGGTCAACTTCCACCTTCTCCTACTTCTTATCTCAAGGGGTGCTCCAAAGTACAAGCAGTGGATCAACTCCTACAACACCGCGCAACCATGCTCGCCCATCTTAGAGAGAATCTTCATCAAGCTCAGAACCGCATGAAGCAACAGGTCGACCATCATTGCTCAGAGCGCCAATTTCAAGAAGGGGATCAGGTCTTTTTGAGGCTGCAACCATATAAGCAAACATCACTCAAAGACAAGGGTTGTCAAAAGCTCTCTCCAAAATTCTACGGACCATACCAAGTACTTCAGCACATTGGAGAAGTGGCTTACAAGTTGGCTTTGCCACCTATGGCAAAAATCCATCTAGTTTTCCATGTATCGTGCCTCAAGAAAGTGATTGGGAACAATTGCCGGGTTCAAACCAGTCTACCTGAATTAGACGAAGAAGGGTCAATCTGGCTTCAACCCGAACAGGTTCTAGACACACGAGACAAGCACCTGCGCGGCCGCATGATTAAGGAAGTCCTCGTCAAATGGAAAGACACCTCTCCGGAAGATGCAACTTGGGAACCAACCACTATTCTTCAGCAGTTTCCGCAGCTTCAGCCTTGAGGACAAGGCTAGTCTTAAGGGGGAGGGCATGTTAGGGTCCCACCCTAACCCCCTTATTTATGTCATGGGATCACGTCATAGTCAAGAGTCAATAAAGCCCATATTAATATTTGTAAGTGGTTAACCCGCAATTAATGACGGGACCACAGTTAGTTGCAAATGGGCCGTAGTATTAGATAGATGGTATTAATAAAACCCACGGTATTGGCCCGTGGTATTGCATGTATGAGTCATATATAAAGGATAAAGACTCCCTGCGAGGAGCATTGTGTCTTATTTTGTAGTCGAGCTCTGCTCTATTGGAGGTTGCCCCCTCGAAGAGGCAAGTGAACATTACTCTCTGAATAATAAAATCATTGCTATTCTGTGTTCTGGGTATCTTTTCTTCACATATTCTGTATTTGGGTATCATTTTGTAGGTTAAGAGCATAACACTATCCTTTTATTTCCTTTTGTGGTAGTGGGTTGAGCATGCTTGGTGAGCTAGCCCCTAGACATGTTTAAGTTTTTTTAACCATTGGCCCCACTTATCGTAGTTATCACCCTCCCGATCTAACATTTCCACGTTGCATGGAAGGGTGAGTGAACTACACTTTTAATATTCAAGGGTGGACAAGTTTACTGGCCACCTCCATCCCATAAAAACATATTCCTCATTCACAAAAAATATTTTTTTTGAACCAATATGTTCTTAAGGGAAGATATGAGGAGTGTCCTACCTAAGCCTACCTATGATGTCTAGATGTTGTATATGCATGCATGATGATGTCGAACCAGTGATTGATCTTCTAGTCTTTGGAGGTGTTATCTTTCATGTTCTTGTTGCATGCATTGATCCTCACTGAAACAAAATATTTTAGTGATATTTTGTGGTAGGTGTTTGATTGAGGAAGTTTTTTTTTTTTTTTTTTAAATGCAGGTTCTTCCAATGTTTGATATGTTGGTTCTAGAGTGGATTAGTGACCTTACATCTACCTCTCAAGGATGGTGTGGCTTCCTTAGATCTCAAGGGTGCCCTCTTAATGCTTAAACATGGTCAAATATTCAGTATGGAACTCTAAAAGTTCTTTGCTTCTAGTTTTGTAAGGTTTGTGTGCGATGCTACACGATCAGTTTATTTCTATTAGCATTCATACAACTCCTTTGAAAACCACAACTACCTTCATGAAATCCACTCAGTGACTTGGATAATTAATTGTGAGCCTATGGATAGGGATTCGAAACTCTGATGGCGGTGGAAGCTTGTGAAGAAGGGGTGAAAATAGGGTCTTCTTTCATGAACAAAGGTGGGGTCTTAGAAGGAAAAGTGGTTAAATGGTGTGGCTGAGAGGTGAAGAAGGTGTGGTGAACCTCTCCTATAATTTCCCAAAGGAAAAATGGACTTTTTTCCCATTTCAACGGTTTGATCTCATTGTAGAAATTCTTGTCAATCCTGTAGCAGTTCAATACAATCTAGTATCACTGTATGATTGAGTCAGAATTGAGTGTAGCTACTTGCTTGATGATGGAGGGGTTTAGGTAGATGGGTGGAATGAAGAAGGAAATCTAGGAGGCTAGTTTGGGAGATGGAGAAATGAAATGTGGAACGCTTCCCTTCGATTGTTGTCCCCTTGACTGTGGTTGGAACTATGCAAAAGAAAAATGTTATCAAAACTAGTGTAAGGGTTTCACTACAAACCTTCCCTAGGCTCCTCAGAGGAGGTTTTCACCCAGGGATCTTTTAATTTTAATATATTTTTTGGCTCTTAGGCTACTTGATGGAGGTTTTCAAACCTAGAGTTGGACTTATATGCTGCATGGAGGTTTTTTCCTAGACCACTTATTTTTTCTTTTTTTTTTTCCTTCTCTTTTTTATTTTTTTTTTCTCCTTTTTTCTGCCTTCTTTTTGTTGATCAGAGGATGGATGAACTGAGGGTTGTGAAACCCCCAATTACATTCAACGCCTTGCTTATTGAACTTGTAAACTCCTCTTTTGACATAGGCCTTTTGTATAACTTTAACCAGTAATTGTTAACTAGCAAGGGAATTCCTTCCTCATTAATTTTTCTTAGATGGAAAAATCTATTATCAAAACATTTTCCCAATAGATAGAGGCCCAACCACCTTGTCATTAAATTCTCTTTGAAATCCTTTAACCATGGATCATATAGGAGGGCCCAATCACCCTCTTGAAAACCTCTCTCCCTAATATCCTTATCATGTCAAATCTTCCTTTGTAGATGGACTACCTTAGTGTGGAGGAGAGCTTGCAATTTGAACTCATTTAAGCCATTGATATGAAGCAGCCTTTCGTGTTTTGTTGTATTGAAGTCTAAATCCAATTTTTATGCCATCCTCAAGGTATAGTACTCAAACTCAATGGAAAACAAGGCCTTCATTCCATAGATCAATTCGAATGGGTGAATCCAATGGTTGTTTTACAGGTGGTATTGTAGGCCCAAGTGGCCTCTACAGGTTGGCCTACCCAATCCCTCATGTTGTTGTTGACAACATTGGTCAAAATGTTCTCCAAGGCTCTATTTGTGACCTCAACTTTCCATTTTTCCTAGGGATGATAGGCAATGGATTTCCTTTGTATGATATGGTGTTACTTCATCATGTCTTCAATAAATTTTGAGGTGAAATGTGCTCCTTTATCAGTGACTAACTCCCTTGGAAAACCAAACTTGTAGAAGATGTTGTCCCTTAGAAATTCAACCACTTTTTGCTCAGTTGCTTCCTCCAGTGCCTTTGATTCATCCCTCTTGGTCAAATAATTAGTGCGCAGAATGATGTACCTATATTTCCCTGATGGGGGATCAATATGCCAAATGAAGTCCATTCCCCATTTCTCAAATGGATCCAGAGTCACTTGAGGTTGTAGGTGAATTTCATCCTTGTTTGTAGGCTTTCCCACCCTTTGGAAATAATCACATCTGGCAGTATACCTCTTTCATGTTGATATAAAGTAGGCCAGTAGTAGCCATCTTGTAAAACCTTGAAGGTTGTCCTTCTAACAGAAAATCCCCCCCCCATAGGGTCCATCATGGCAGACTGAGAAGATGTCAAAGACCTCCTCCTATCTTACACATATCCTCGAAAAATCGGCAACCACATTCTCTTTCCCTAGTTTGTCAACAATAGTTAGATCAAATTGATGCAATAATAACAACCATCTAATGATTATAGTTGTGACATAAGGTTTATTCACTAAATACTTAATGTTTTCATTATTAGTGAGAACAAAGGTTTGATATCTAGTGATATAGTACCTAAACTTATTCAAAGAATGCACCACAACCAAGAGTTCTTTTTTAGTGACTGTATAGTTAAGCTAAGCCTTAGAAAGGTTGTTACTGATGAAATATATAACATAAAGCAGTTTTTCTTCCACTTGTTGTAAGGTTTCTCCTACAACTTTATCTAGTGCATCTGTGTGGATATGGAAATGAAATTCCCAATTACGGCCCCTAAGGATGTGTGAATTTGTTAACTTCTCTTTCAGTACTTTAAAGGCCTCTTGACATTTCTCTCTCCAACAAAAGAAACTAATCAAATAGTTGCCCCTGAAATATGGTCTCTGTAGTAGAATTTTGAGGGCAGCGTGGGATGACAAGGAAGGGGTTGATGATGACAAGGGGGGTGTAGGATGAGTGTACCAACCCTGAAAGCCACTAATATTACCTGAAGACCAACAACAATCCCTTTTCTTTCTCTCACAATGATAATAAAATTGTAGAAAGATCAACAAAGAAAGAAAGGATGAGTCAAATTTTATGATGACAAACAATGAAGGATTTGATTTCATTAAAAGCCATTTCACCTAACAACATGCATCCAAACTACATACATGAAAACTTAAAAAATATGATTTTAACTCCTAGATTTCAAAAATAGAGTATGCAAGGGATAATGAACTAAAGCCTCCAAAACTACAAATGACAGTTGTCGCATATTTTTGGCTAGTTGTTATAGACTCTTCAACCATGCTTCCTAGAAGAATGGTGGTAATTAGGTCTGAAACCACAATCTTCTAGAAAATAAACTTCTACTCAAACAAGGAAGGAAATGTTACAACTAGAATAACGCATAAACCTTATACATAAATAGGGACTATAGCCTCTGGGTTGGGCCCTAAGCCAATGTGACTCAACCCTTCGCAACAAAACTCATATGTGAAGCAACAATAGACCTTTCACTAACATAAAATAGAGTTAAGATACATCATGAAATGACAAACTCAAGTTTGAGGTTGATGAGAGGAATCCATTTCTCATTGTTTTCAATTTAGAACTTTGTTGAGTGTTAAAATTTGGGTAATTTTGTGTTCGTGACTATATAGGCACAATTTCTAAGTTGGATCGAATATGGGCAAAACCATAGAACACTTTGTTTCCTTATAAATCTAATGCATGAATGGCCTGAAGCAATATGAGTTCGATGGGGGGAGGCATCAGTTACTACCCTAGAATAATACAAGGGGTGGGAGGGTGTGTTATGGGTAAAAATCACATGGAAGGTGTAGTGGATAGGAATGGAAGTGTGTAATATTCCTTAATTTGATGGAATGAGATTGGTGGCTATATTCTTTAGATAGATGGAAGACACTAAACAAGATTCATAGAAATCTTCCATTATTGATGCACTAGTGAAGGGACTTGTATGTGATGGTAGGCTATGCATAGGACTGAGTTGGTTGACTATACGTAGGTTATTTAATGCCTTTGATTTATATGTCACCCTGCTACAAATGATGACTTGTTCAATCAATTCAATGGCATGGAGGATCCATAGGAACACCTTTGATTTTGTGAAAAAATGTGGACATAGAGGAAAATTTTGTAGAATTTTCTCTACAGATCAGCTAGCTCACTAATATCATGTAGAAATTTCACCTGCAGATGCAACTGATATATGCAATGTACTAAAGCATAATACTAGATCTACATCTACCATAAACATAGCGAAAGCTTAATTGAACATGAGAAACATCAAGCATGAACACATATAACTGATAAGAAGGAATCAATCACACATAACACAGAATACATCACTGGGGAAACCACCAACATAAAACCCCAACACCATATTGTCAATCAAATGGAAATCCTCAACAACATACAAAAAGAATCAGCTCAAAAGCTATCCTACTCTCTCTGTACTCTAATGATTTTCAATCAAAAGATGAAAATAATGGACTACCTAGGCCTCATTATATAGGTTGTAAGTTGGCCTGATCATACCTACTATCACCTCAAGTCCAACTACGTAGTCATAGAAGAAAATAGATTCCTTCCTCATGCAAGGAATACTTACTAGAAATATCCTAGCATCTGATAGTACACTATCCCTCATCTGATCTCAACTAGGTCTCTGTCATGAATCTGTTATCCATGAGAGAATACTCAGTTATCTGAAAATAACAGTTGTCACATGCATGCAAGCATTAACAAACTATATCTCATTAATTTAACAACTTGTTAAATTAATCTAACCAAACTTGACTAAGTTAAACTAAGTCAACTGATCCTCTCAATATAGAATTGATCCCTATCTCCTTTAATCAAGGGATAAATTCCTAAATCAACGAAGAAAATAATTGCATGATCTCACAAAGACCTCTGGTCTGATTCTCATCAACTAATTAGCTCATAGAGAATTAATTAATTAATTTCCAAACCACTAGTAAGACCAAATTCGAATTTTACTTCATATAGTTAGACTAGGGACTGCTAACAATAGGAAGGGACCCAATGCTATTTTAGCAAGTGTTATTTTTAGTAGTTTCACCTCTCACCCAATGTGGCCAACGACCTCACTGGCCAAACTGCTATTTTTAGCAAGTTCTATTTTTAACATTTCATGTTGCACATTTTTCAACACTCCCTCTCAACAAGAAAGGCTTCCTCTAGAATTTGATCCTATACCTTCGAAATGTTCTACATGCAACACTTGGTCCAAAAAAAATTCCCAACTGACTTCTCTATTGGGCTAGAAACATACTCTGATGCTGAATCTCTACCTGCTACTAACAAGTGCTCCATCTCTGACCTCTGCGCTACAACAACATCTCGATGCATCTTTCACCGTTGCACATCTCTCTGTGCTACTCTGCACTGTGTAACACACATGTGCCTCTCGCATTGCTACAACCTGCATGCTCTGCACTATCCTGGGATTCCCTACACTGTAGGTCTCTCTGCCTCTCCATCTGCATCTGTCTCTACCCAATCAGTCAGTTTCTTCTACTCCACATCAGGGCTACCATAGCAAGGTATCATCCAAGAGGTTGGGTGCCTCAAGGACCCTACCCCTCCTCACTTGGACGATCACTCCACATCGCCCCACCTCCTAACTGGAGGTATGGCTACATGTGATCCCTCAGCCCACCTGGCTCAAAGTTTCCCCCTACTGGAGGTCTCTAAATGAGTAGATGTCTCTACTCGATCTCCACTCATCTTCCCCTATTGTGGCTGCTCCACAACCTCCTGAAGCTTCTGCACCAATCGTGGCTCCTCCATAATCATCTGAGACTTCTTCTAGCGCTACATGTTGAGAGGTAATTTACTCTCCCTCTCAGCCACCAAGTCTCCATCAGTTGCCTTGCTGCTCAAGGCTTTGCATGCATCTTGAACCTCAAGAGCATACAGGTTCTTGACTCGTGAACCAATCTGCTTCACCTGTCTAGTGATGATGTGTCTAAGGAAAAGCTTTACCTTATTGAAGACTACATCATAGCCTTTGTCTTCTAGCATCGCGATTGACACCAAGTTTCTCTTCAGTCCTGGTACATACTTGACATCGGTCAAGGTAAGGCAAGCTCCATGCTCCCTCTGAAAAATAACCGTGCCTACACCTTAGAAACTATAATTTTCATCATTACCCATCGCTATGAGTATCTGGAGATCTTTCTCCTCCAAAGTACTGAACAAACTCTTATCGTTGGTCATGTGGAAAGAAGCTCCACTGTCAAGAAAACAACCACTTCACACCATGGATGAAACCATGCATGCAAAGAGTGTGAAATCCAACTCAAACTGTGAAGTAAGTGCCTCACCTTCAGATCCTTCCCCGAATCCCTTCTTGGATTTCCTCTGTGGACAATTTGCAGCATAATGGCCCACCTCATGACAACGAAAGCATCACACTTTTGATTTGTCAACCTTCTTCCCACCATTGGAAGAACTAGATTCGAAAAGCGAAACCTTCTCCTTCCCCTTCTTTGCCTTACTCGCTAAGGCACAGCTCTCCTCATCCTCCATGGATGAAAAACCATCTCTAGTGCTCCATCTGATCTCCTCCTGCATCAAATCCAACCAGAGTCATTCCCAATCTGGTAGTTTCTCCCTTCCATTAACCGAGTCCTGGTAGCTATGCCAACTCTTAGGAAGGCTAAGGAGTGATAGACTCACCATATCATCATCAGCTATCATGACCCCTACACTTGCAAGCTCATCCCTACATGTGATGAGCTTGGTCAGATGCATAGAGATCATCTCATCCTTTTCAAACTTGATTTTTCGAAGTTTGTCCTTTAGTGCCATCTTCCTCTGATCATTTCTATTCTGATATAAATCTTTCAATGTTTTCCACATTGCAAATGGAGTCTTCTTCCCATGGAGGCTCAAGGCAATGTGATCTCGAACTCCCTCCAAGAGGATTCTCCTAGCTCTAGCCACACACTTCTTCCATTCTGCCATTTGAGTAGCATCAGTAGGCTTAGGGACTTCTTGATCAATGAAGTCCTTAAGGCTGTTATCTTCCAATACTGCCTCCATGTGATCCTTCCAAGATATATAGTTTGAATTACCATCAAGGGCATACTCAAGCCTCAAACCATAGAATGCCATCGGTGAAATAGATGTGATAAGAACTTGAGATCTATATCCCGAATAATAAACTTCGAATTGCTTCTTGTATACTGTTCTTCCTTGATCACCTGTGCTCTAATACCATGTAGAATTTTCTCTACAAATCAGCTACTCACTGATATCATGTAGAAATTTCACTTGAAGATCCAACTGATATATGCAATGTACTAAGGCATAATACTAGATCTACATCTACCATAAACTTAGCGGAAGCTTAATTGAACATGAGCAACATCAAGCATGAACACATATAACTAATAAGAAGGAACAATCACACATAACACACAAAATATCACTGGGGAAAGCACCAACATAAAACCCCAACACTATATTATCAATCAAGTGGAAATCCTCAACAACATACAAAAAGAATCAGCTCAAAAGCTATCCTACTCTCTCTGTACTCTGATGATCTTCAATCAAAAGATGAAAATCATGGACTACATAGGCCTCATTATATAGGCTATAAGCTGGCCTAATCATACCTACTGTCACCTCAGGTCCAACTACATAGTCATAGAAGAAAATAGATTCCTTCCTCATGCAAGGAATACTTACTAGAAATATCGTAGCATCTGATAGTACACTATCCCTCATCTAATCTCAACAGGGTCTCTATCTAAACTGTCATGCATTAGTTATCCATGAGGGAATACTCAGTTATCTGAAAATAACAGTCGTCACATGCATGCAAGCATTAACAAACTGTATCTCATTAATTTAACAACTTGTTAAATTAATCTAACTGAACTTGACTAAGTTAAACTAGAAGTCAACTGATCCTCTCAATATATAACTAATCCTTATCTCCTTTAATCAAGGGAAAAATTCCTAAATCAAGGGAGAAAATAATTGCATGATCTCACAAAGACCTCTGGCCTAATTCTCCTCAACTAATTAACTCATAGAGAATTATTTAATTAATTTCCAAACCACTGGTAAGACCAAATTCAAATTTTACTTCATATAGTTAGACCAGGGACTGCTAACAATAGGAAGGGACCCAATGCTATTTTAGAAAGTGTTATTTTTAGTAGTTTCACCTCTCACCCAATGTGGCCAACGACCTTACTAGCCAAACTGCTATTTTTAGCAAGTTCTATTTTTAACATTTCTTGTTGCACATTTTTCAACAAATTCTATATGATCAATGGGTTTGCCTATTCATTCATACATTGTATGTGATCCTAAAAAGTTGGTATATTCAAGGGGAAATTAGGTGAAATATAATGGACTACAATATGCTCAACCATCAAGTCTCTATAGCTTTCATATTTTAGTTTGAGCATGTAGCATTTCAAAATATTTTACCACACACCAAACACATTATCTTTAATCAAGCACCAAGTAGCAATATGTGACCACCATCCTATTCCTGTCATGGAAAACTTGCTTGCTTGAACCAGATGGTCCACTATTTGAACATTGGAAGCAATGAAATATATGAGGAGGAATTAAAGGAATTACACAATAAGGAGACAGATGTGAATGTCTATTTTGGGACTATGCTTCATAGAAAGTTATGCCAATGTATAATTAGGAAGTAAAAGCTAAGAAATACAATAATGGTACTAAGGATTTTCCAAAGATGGAAATCATTAGAAACTACTAGGACATGAAGATAGTTACCTGAATTATCAATCTACATAAGGAATATGACGACATATTCAAAGAAGATTGAAAGGAGATGAAAAGGATTTCTAGCTCTTCTAGCGAAATGTGAACTTTACTATTCCCTAATTTAAAACCTCTGTAAAATTGGCCATATCACTTCAACACCAAGTACAGGAAGAATGTGTGTAAATAGATTGACTATATGCTAGATATGGACATTATTTTCTAGATGAAGAATTTCCAAATGGATAAGTCCTATGGTCATCCAATATAAGAAGAATTCTAGTATCTACATATGTGTATATTTGCATGGCTTAAACATAGCTTATGCTTATGAATCCTTTCTAACAACATTCACAAATGAGGTCTTAGAAAATATGGGTAGTAGTGAATCTTATTCCTTCATCGACAGCTTTTTCAATACCATCTGGTGAAAATGTCAGAGGATCAAAAAACAACCACATTTGCAATTGAATAGGAATTGTTTTCATATATTTTCATGCTTCTCAACATGAAGAATGCAATTGTGGTCATTTCTCGGAACATTGTGACTGCATTTAAAGAATTTATTCATTAATGTTTGGATGATTGGTCTATTTTTATTCTACCATAGGACTACACATCTCTTTAGATTGATGTTGAATAGGATCAAGCAATTATATATCTCACTAACTATAAAAAAATGTATCTTCTACACATCCTTTAGAACTTTACTAAGCCATGTACTTTGTAAGGAAGGTCTAATAGTGGAACCTACCAACATTTCTACCATTTTGGATATGGTGGTGCATCCTTCAATGCAACAATTATGGCAAATAATTTATTGTAGGAATTCCATCAAGGAGTATGCTAGGAGTGCTACGTCAATGCGAAAATAATTATAAAAAAATATGAATTTCAATTAGACATCAGAATGCCAAGCCACATTGGACATCCTAAAAGAAAACCCAGTTATTGTGCTAGCCATTTAGATTCCAAAATGATAAGAAAATGGTCCACATTCATGTCGATGCATTTTCCATTTTGCCAAATAAAATACCAGTGGAAACCAAGCAAGTGCCTCCTAGACATGCATAGGGTCCCAAGGCTAATACCAATAGGCGAGGGGGGCTAGGGGGGTGCTAGGCATGCCCACACATTTTTTTTATTGTTTTTAATATGTTTTTATTTATTGTTTGCCTTTATTTAATTATTCAATTTATTTTAATTTTTTTTTAAATTATGTTTTCAGTTAGAAATTTGTTTTCTCAATAGTTTTTAATTTCTTTAATTTGTTTTTTTCCTATAATTTTTTTTGTCTTTTTAAATTTTATGGGTTTGAATTTTTCTCTTTTATGGATTTTTATTTTTTTTATATGATTGTTTTTTTTTGGCTTTTTATAATCTTTTGTGTTTGATAGTTTTTTTTGTCATTTATAAATTTTTTAACATCATTTTTATATTATTATGTTTTGATATTTTTTTAACTTTTTAATTTTTTTTTTAAATTTTATTTATTTATTATTTTTCTTTTCCTTCTTGTTTGCTACATGTGTTGTGTTAATGTTCAACTGGCAACCAACCCTACAATTTACCAATTTCATAGTTGATATTTTAGTTTTCATTAAAATGAATCAAGTCGCCCCCCACTGAGTAAGAATTTTATGGCTAATTTTTATTTTTTCATTGCAATGGGTGAAATATGCCCCCATTATGTGTCAATTTGACCGTTGATTTTTAAATTTTTGTTGCATTGTGTTAACTTGTAAAATTCTAAAAGAACTATACTTTTAGGAGTTAGAAAAAAAATACTTTTGGGATAGGAATTTAGATTTAGGTATTTATTTTGAAGGTTTTATCTTTAATATCATGGTTCAAAAATGTCAAAATTTAGGTCATGATATTTTATCTTTAATGTCATAGTTCAAAAATGTCAAAATTTTGAGGTTTTTGAAGTTGTGATATTTATCTTTAATGCTATGATTGAAAATTGAAAATTGTTAGAATTTTTAGTTTTTTTTTTAATCCTAATATTTTATCTTTAATGTTGTCATCGAAAACCATTGGAAATTTAAGGTTTTTAGGAGTCATGATATTGTATTTTAATGCCATTGCTAAAAAATGTTGGAATTTCAAAAAAAAAAATGTTGCCTCAACACTTCTCAATTTTGGGGTATTTTTTCATTTTATTTGCACAAAAGAAAATAGTTTTTAATGTTGTTGTTAAAAAAATAAAATCAATCGTGGAAAAAAAAATTGGTATTAGGCGTAGGAATGAACAATTTTGCTGAACTCATAACTCTTCACCATCTTATGCATTTTGCATTAAATCATGATTGTAGAGACTTACAGATATATGGGGACTCAAATATTATCATAAATTGGATCAATCTAAAATCTAGATGTCATGCACACACACTCTTAAATATTCTGGATGAAGTTATGCAGCTCAAATCAAAGTTTAATAACATCATTGTTCGTCATATCTACAGGGAGCATAATCATAGTGCCGACGGATTATCCAAGGAAGCCACGCACCTGCCAGGAGGACGTTGGATAATCCATGAACAGAGGGGTAGCTCTCACTACCAGTACTACCACAGGCCTTATATAGACCAAATCTACCCTCGGGTGGATGACCACTAATTTTTTAAATAACTATCAAGTATATATGATGGTGTACATAATCTAGTTTTTATTTATGAGCAACATCCTCCAAGGTGCAATTATGTTTTTATATAGAATACTGATCACAACATCATCCTGCAAGATGATTTTTTCATTTCTTGATACAGCATCATCCTGTGTGATGATTTTTTGTTTTTTGACACAGACATGTATAGGAATGGTTTGTAGATATTATAGTCATGGATGAAATCCGCATATGCTGAATAACATATACTATATGTAATTTTTCACCATATAATGAAAAATTACGATTTTTCCGGTGGAAAAAAAAAAGCGAATATTTTAAATAATAAAATTATTTAAATTAAGGTGGCATAAATAATTTATTGAATTTGAATTGATAGCTTTGAAATTATTGATGAATTTAATATCTATGGTACAAAATTTACAAGTCTATAATAAGTGTGGTTTTTAATGAGATGAAAGGTTAATTTCATATGGAAAGCTTATAAGTCTTGAAAATGTTATATATTTTAATATGGAAAGTTTATAACTTTAAAAAATGTCATAAGTTTTGGAAGTGATTTTTAAATATGTCATATTAATATTTTTCTATAGAATTAAAGATTGTTGTTGATGAGAGGTCCAAAAAAAGTTTTTTAATGAAATAAAATGTGTTACTATGTTTGATAGGTTAATGATAGTGTTAAACCACAAGTTTTATGTCATGTTTATCAAATAGTTCTATGAGATTTTTTTGTTTGTGGAACAGAGATGCATCTTTACATAACAATTTGATTGTTAAATAATATATAGAGGTGTGCTCTTACATCTTTTAGATTTGAACCTTTGACCTCCTACAAGGAAACACATGTTTTTAATGATTATGCCCACTCAACATGAATTTTTGTAGGCCTTTGATTTATTAGAATGTTACAAAGAAAAAAATGAACTAAAAGTGTATTTGTAAGGGTATTTTTACAAGTAAAAAACAATTAAGAAGTATTTGTATAACTTATAAAATTTTAAGGGTTAACAAGTTTTATTCCATATTAACATTTTATATGTCAATTATACATCTAGCTAAACTATATTAAAAAAAATAAAATAAATTATATATATATATATATATATATATATATATATATATATAGGGTTTACATTGGGTGGTTAGGATCAATGGTTATTATCTTGAGTTTTGTTGTAATGGCTTCAAGATTTATGTCAAATACATATATTATAATTGGGGCAATTTTGAGGTCTAAAATGGGTCTCCTAAGAAAAGTAATAAAATAATAGTCATGATTTTTTAAAGAAAAAAAATAAACTAACTTTTTATTGTATTTTTGGCTTATCTCCTATAGGTTGACTTAAATGTCAATTGTAGACACTCGTTGGATGTTAAATTGAATTCCACATCCAACAAGTACTCCCTATGCATACTTTTGAGTAGACCCGCATAAAAAAAATGAAAATACATGGACAAAGTATGTAACATAATGTTGTAGCAGCTACAACCACCTTCCAAAATTTTACCTTAGCTTCATTTTGGAACCCCCCTACCAACCATCCTTAGTAGCATGTCTTGCACTATCTAGGTACAATGCTTCAATTGAGTTTATGTCACTTATAGCTTGTGTTTGCTTGCTTGTTTGCCTCTAACCCACAAGCTGACATTCCGGAACTTAGTATTTTTCTAGTTGTTGTGTTCACTTGGAAAATTTCAGAAATCTGGAGGGGAACCAACCCTCCTCTCCAGAATTGCGCAGACCATATAGGTTGCCTGCTACTCTCCAAAAATGCACAGAATACCTAGGAAGCCTTCCCTCTAGAAATTGTGCATAGCATCCCATCACTGGGTTTTCTCTCAAAAATTACATAATTCTGGCTGACAGCTAGGGCTTTAGCCCATAAATTGCATAAAGCCTCAGGACAGCTAGACTAGCTTAGCCCAAAAACCAAGCAAAAGGCACTCCAAGCCTTGCAAGTTGTTTCATGTGCTCCCAAGTTGATCGGTTCCCTCCAAGACTAAGCAATCTTGATTTACATGCATGGGTTTCTTTTTCCCAAAAAAAAAAGGAAAAAAGAAAAAAAATCCCTAGATTTTAGGGATCCATTTTTAGCAGTCGAAGGTTACATGCAAAATTTGTTTTAGAAACCCCCTGCCAAGTGTCACTTTTTCCTAAATTTGTAGCATGCATGTCATAAGCCTCGATCTTATCAAAACTATTTATTCGATGCTTCAGACTTCATTCTTCACATCGATATTGGATCTCTGGCATCCCACATTGCATCCAGAAGCAGTCGACACACTCAGCTCAACTTTTTCCAAGTAAGTTCACTTTTCATGTCTTGTACTATTTTTTTGTCACTTTGTGTATTTCGGTTTGTGTGAGTTATGTTTGCTTGGTTTTTTTGAATGCCTGTTGTTTTCTTAACAAATGTTATCTTGTAGAGACATTGTTTTAAAGTTTTCCATTGCATCTCATTGTTGTCGCATGCATGAGACTGTTTTTGCACTCACAGTCGCCATTACGACGACTTGCTTTACACACTTGCTTGTTTTCCCGTTTTCTGAATCCTGCACTCACTGTCTACATGAATTATCATTCACTCTTGTTTGCACTCAATTTCAGCATCCATTCAACCTTTTCATGCTTTCAACCGCCCGTCGGCCGGTCTAGGCTGCTTTAGCTCAGATCTCGTCTTGCCCGGCTTGCACTGTGCATTTCCGAGTGTGAAGGATTTTCCTTCCTTCTAGAAATTGTGTAGAGATAGCCCAACACTGGCCTCTAGACTTTCTGTATGCAATTCTGAGAGGTAGTGCCCTGCTAGCCCTCAGAATTGTGCAGATACAATTTTTTGGGTTGCAGTCATTGCTAACTGAAACTGCACATTGCGTTGTTTTAGTCCTTAGCAGGCCAAGCTGGATTGTGTGTTGCGTAGTTTCAGCAGTCAATTAGCCCGCTGATAGTCCGAACTATGCTTTACGTAGTTTTGGTAGTCATCCTCCGGCCCTCTTGGTGAAAATTGTGCAATCTTTCCAGTCAGACACCCAGGTGTGTTGCATGTTAGTCCTCAAGTTTGTTTTGGTTTTCAGCTAGCATTGTGTTTTCCATGAGCGTTTCTATGTCTCCAGGTATCATAGGTGTTGATCCGTCTCTCAATTGTACAACTACAATGGCTTTTAAGCAAGTAGGGTCAAAGGACACTGCCAAGAGTGCAACTAGAGATGCAGTTGAGCAAGTGTCTATGAGCTTGCCTATCTATGAAGACACTAAGTTGTTCATAGACAAGGAGATCAATATGAAATGGCAAGACATGAATGACACCTTTTCAGGCACATTTGAGGAGAATATAGAAGACCGCAGGGTCTATGTCAACATAAACAAGTCTAACTTGTATGTTGGGTCCCTATAATAATAGTGATTACCCCATTACTATTGTAGTTATACCCCTTATTTATATTGTTGTGCCCCTATTACTCCCATATTGTTATTTCTGTGCCCCATAGAATCCCTCTATTGTTATTTTTGTGGCTTTATATTATTATTGTTAGGTCGGCTGGATTATATTGTGACTCCTTAGACTCCTATATATAGAAAGGAGGTTTTGTCATTTGAATCATCCAAGAATTTTTCATTTATGTAATGTAAAGGAGGTTTCCCCCTCGAAGAGGCTGAATTCTAAGGCGTTGATCTATCTTTTCTATCTTTTCTTGAGCTGTTTTCATAACATTTGGTATCGAAGCTTTGGATTCTAGGGTTTCGCTGCTCCAAACAGGTCATCGTGGCATTTTGGCTATAAATTTTTTTCTGTGATGTTTCAGAAGTTGTAAAAAACACCCATTTGAGAAGAAATTGCGTTGAATCTTTGGTCCGAATTTCAGATCTTTTCACGTGATATTTACGGAGATATGTTCTGAGGAAGTTGGTCTTTTTGCAGACTCCTAAATTACATTCAAAAT
The DNA here is from genome assembly GCA_031772625.1 of Pinus tabuliformis. Taxonomy (NCBI): domain Eukaryota; kingdom Viridiplantae; phylum Streptophyta; class Pinopsida; order Pinales; family Pinaceae; genus Pinus; species Pinus tabuliformis. The sequence continues at coordinate 420,753,675 of CM062811.1, forward strand.
AGGTGACCTGGGGAAAATCGTCATAACTTTCTCTCTGGGAATCAGATTGAAATTTCGTAAGAAGGCATAGAAAGAGGTCGGACTTTATTTTATTTTATATCATTTTTAGAACCAAAGATCGAAAATTGTACACGTGGCACTTCATACAAGTTCGCTCTTCTGGAAAGGTCTATAATCAGGTCATCTTGGGAGATTGTGCATAACTTTTTCTTGGAGAATCCAATTTGGATAAGACTAGTGGCATTGGAAACAGGACATAGAGAGCTACTACAGATCACAAATTCAGAACTAGATGATTGGAAAGCACAGAGATACATCAGAGGCAATATCGAGCTCCTACAAAGTGAAAAAAGGTGTGTAGATTTTTTTAAATTTTTGCTTAAGCTTGGTTTGAAAATTTATTTTGAAGGAATTCAAAGGGCATAGTAGAGCATTATTATCGGTAACTGATGCCCCGAGGAAAGAAAATGCAAACACCTAGTAAGGAACCTGAAAGCTCTAGCATGACTCATGAAGAAGAGGAAGAAATGCTACATGATATATCAAAAATACAAGAACAAGTGCAACAAATGTCACGCTCACAAAAGTTAACAGAAGCTAAGATAAATGGCATGGAAGCTAAGATGGATGGCATGGAAGCTAAGATGGACAATTTGAAGATAGATTTGAACACAAATTTGAAGACAAGCATGACATATTTGAAGACATATTTGACAAATTTTCTACAAGAAATACTTACTAATGGTGAAAAGGTAGTAAAGGAAACTCATGATGAGAACAAAAGAAATGTTAATCATGATTCCATAGACGCTAACGTTGGATCGAAGAATCACCATATTCCAAAAATCGATATGAGGAAGTTTGATGGCAAGGATCCCGCCACATGGATATTACAGATGGAGCAATTCTTCGATCTCAATAATGTGCAAAACGCACAAAAGGTATGTATGGCAACTGTATATTTGGAACCAAATTAGTTTGTATGGTATCAATGGCTCTGTTCTCGTAAACAATTTATCACTTGGGCAATTTTTACGGAAGAATTGATAACACATTATGAGGACACAAAAAGCAACACTTTTTTTAGCCAATTGATAAGTCTCAAACAAAAGGGTTCAATAATGGAGCACATTGAGGAGTTCCAAAAATTGAACATAAGGGTAAAATATATTCCAGAGGAGCATAGGATTGATGTGTTCATAGGGTCTTTAAAGGATAATATCCAACATGATGTTCGCCTGTGGGAACCTGATTCATTAGAGAAGGCATTCAGGTTAGCAAGAAAAATGGAAAGCAAAATTATGGCAACTAGGAAGCATACCACTCACAACTATAAAGATGGAAGTGTTGTTGCCCCTAGTCTTCCACAACCTACAAGGTTGACACCACAACAATTGGAAGAAAAAAGAGCAAAAGGGCTTTGTTACAATTGTGATAGCAAATACACAAAAGGTCATAAGTGTGTTGAGAAGAAATTATTCTACATAGACTGTGGAGAGGAAGAAGAAAAGGAGCAAGAAAGGTCAAAAGAAGAGGATATACTCCAGGAACAAAGCCTAGATGAAGAAAAAATAAATTCGACCATATCTTGTAATGCATTAGCGAGAATTACCACTCCTCAAGCCATCAAGATAGAAGGACAAATCAGGAAGCACCCACAATTTTATTCATTGTAGGGTAGCAAAAGAATTTAATTGCTTCCTATATCCAGCACCAGAGTGTCAAGTGATGATTGCAAATGGAGGAACAATAAATTGCTCTAGAAAGTGCCATAATATCAAGCTATCCATGGGAGAATATGTATTGACTAGCCCAATGCTTTCCATTCCAAAGGGAGGTGCTGATGTTGTACTAGGAGTCCAATGGCTACAATCCTTGGGTACAATAGCTTTTAATTTTCAAGAACTTTTCATCAAATTTTCTATGGAAGGAAATGAAGTTGAATTAAGGGGTATTGCAGGGAAACCAGGAAAGATAATCAACTCTAATGGCATGACAAAACTTCTAAAAAAGGAGCAAATAGGTGTAATTGCACAATTATGTTCGCTAGATGTTTCCACATTGGAATCATCTATTTCTCCAGATCTCCAAAAAGTCCTGGACAATCATTCCAAGGTATTTGAGACTCCCAAAGGTCTCCCACCTATGCGTGATCATGATCATGCTATTCATCTCATTCTAGGAAGTGTTCCTCCAAACATCAGGCCGTACAGATATCCCTATGTCCAAAAAGGTGAAATTGAACGTATGGTTGCAGAAATGCTAGAGGCTGGTATAATTCAACCGAGTCAAAGTTCTTTCTCAGTTCCAGTAGTATTGGTGCACAAGAAGGATGGATCATGGCGCATGTGTCCGGATTATAGGGAGCTCAACAAGCTGACTATTAAAGATAAGTTCGCCATTCCTGTCATTTATGAATTACTGGATGAATTGCATGGATCAATTTAATTCACCAAGTTGGATCTTTGTTCGGAATATCATCAAATCATAATTAAGATTGAAGACATTCCGAAAACAGCATTTAGAACTCATGAGGGTCATTATGAATTTTTGGTCATGCCTTTTGGGCTTACCAATGCACCTTCAACATTTCAAGGTTTGCTGAATTCAATTTTCAAACCATTCCTTAGAAAATTTGTGTTAGTATTTTTTGATGATATACTAATCTACAACAAGTCTTGGAAGGATCATGTTGAACATGTTGACAGAGTGCTACAACTATTGGAGGAGAAACAATTATATGCAAAAAGATCCAAATGTTTCTTTAGACTCCAGGAGGTGGAATATTTGGGTCATATTGTATCTCATGAAGGAGTTAAGGTAGACCCTAGCAAAATTAAAGCCATTAAGGAATGGAAAATCCCCACATCCATAAAGCATCTACGAGGATTTCTTGGGTTGACAGGGTATTATCGCAAGTTTGTTAAGAATTATGGGAGAATAGCAGCACCTCTAACAACATTATTGAAGAAAGATTCATTTTCATGGACTCCGGAAGCAACAAAGGCCTTTGAACATCTTAAAGAGGCAATGTGCCAAGCACTAGTCTTAGCTACACCGGACTTCACAAAAACCTTTATTGTGGAATGTGATGCTTTAGGAAATGGAATTGGTGTTGTTCTAATGCAATATGAAAGACCCATTGCTTTCGAAATTCGTCCAATCAAGGGAAAGTTTTTAAGCAAAGCTATTTATGAGAAGGAAATGTTGGCAATGCTCCATGCACTTAAGAAATGGTGACCCTACCTAATGGGAAGACACTTCAAGGTAAAAACGGATCATGATAGCCTTAAATACTTTTTAGAACAAAGATTATCCTCTGAAGAGCAAAAAAAGTGGGTCACAAAGATGTTGGGTTATGACTTTGAAATCATCTACAAAAAAGGGAAGCAAAATGTGGTGGTAGATGCACTCTCAAGAAAGGATGAGGATGTGGAAGCATTGTTGTGTGCCATTTCTATTATCCAACCAGATTGGATAAAGGAAGCAAGGGAGGAATGGAAGAATGACGAAGAAGTGTGGGCACTTATTAGAAAGCTGGAACAAGATTCCAGTACTTCTGATACATTTAGCTGGCAAAATGATTCGTTATGGTACAAAGATCGCTTATATCTCTGTAAGAATTCCCAGCTAAAACAAAAGATTCTTATGGAATTGCACACTTCTCCCTTAGGAGGGCACTCAGGATTTTTAAAAACTTACCACGGGATTAAGAAGGAATTTTTTTGGGATGGCCTTAAATCAGATATTCAAAAGTTTGTGGCGGAATGTTTGGTTTGCCAACAAAATAAAGTTGAAACAATTAAGACACCGGGTCTATTACAACCTTTATCCATTCCAAGCCAATTTTGGGAGGAGGTTTCAATGGATTTTATCACAGGTTTACCCAAGTCTGAGGGAAAGAGTGTCATCATGGTGGTAGTTGACAGACTTACCAAGTATGCACACTTTTGTGCATTATCACATCCATTTAAAGCCAATACAATTTCTACTGCATTTATGGAAACATTTCAAAAGCTACATGGAAACCCAAAGATTATTGTAAGTGACAGAGATCCCATTTTCACTAGAAATTTTTGGACAGAATTATTTTCTTGTCTTGGTACTCAGTTAGCTCATAGCTCATCTTATCATCCTCAATCTAATGGGCAAACTAAGATAGTAAACAAATGTTTGGAAGGATATCTTCGTTGCTTTGTATCTGATAAACAGACACAATGGGTCAAATGGTTGCCTCTGGCTGAATGGTGGTATAACACTTCCTTCCATACAGCAACAAAAATGACCCCATTTATGGCACTTTATGGGTATCAACCACCATCCATAACATCATATTTAAGAGAAAATTCTAAGGTTTAGGCAGTGGAACATCACATCGAACATCAACAACAAGTCCTCCAACTCTTAAAGGATAACCTCGTGTTGGAACAAAATAGAATGAAACAACAGGCAGATCAACATCACAGTGAAAGAAGTTTTGATGTAGGTGATTGGGTATTCCTACAGCTACAACCATATAAGCAAATGTCCCTAAAGCAAGCTAAAAAGGATAATAAATTATCACCAAAGTATTATGGTCCGTACAAGGTGTTGCAAAAGATTGGTACTATGGCATACAAATTGGAGCTTCCTGCAGCTTCTCGATTGCACCCAATTTTCCATGTTTCATGTTTAAAGAAGGTTATAGGCGACAAGCTCCCAATTCAAACAATATTGCCAGAACTTGACGAGGAAGGAAAAATTATATTGGAACCGGAAGTAGTCACAGAAACAAGAACTCGACAGCTACGAAATCGATCAATTTCAGAGTATCTTATCAAGTGGAAGAACTTATCCACTGAAGATTCCACATGGGAGGATGAGAATTTTATGCAGAAGTATCCAGAACTACTCAAGCGTTGAGGACAACACTTTTTTGAAGGAGAGGGGCATGTTGGGTCCCTATAATACTAGTGATTACCCCATTACTATTGTAGTTATACCCCTTATTTATATTGTTGTGCCCCTATTACCCCCATATTGTTATTTCTGTGCCCCATAGAATCCCTCTATTGTTATTTTTGTGGCTTTATATTATTATTGTTAGGTCGGCTGGATTATATTGTGACTCCTTAGACTCCTATATATAGAAAGGAGGTTTTGTCATTTGAATCATCCAAGAATTGTTCATTTATGTAATGTAAAGGAGGTTTCCCCCTCGAAGAGGCTGAATTCTATGGCATTGATCTATCTTTTCTATCTTTTCTTGAGCTGGTTTCATAACATTGTACCAGATTATATGCGAGTATCCCATGTTTCCATGCGTAGACATGATCCACTAGATTGTCTCACATACTGATCCATAGCCAATGGTTTTGATCAATATCAGAGGAACACAACTTGCTAGTTTCGGGGTGAAGGACTATCAGTATATGTATCACTGTCCGTAGTTGGTGATCACCATGGATACACCCTTCACCAAACCCAAAAACAGTGCAAACTCAACATACATCTTGAAGAGCTGGGTGAAAGAGTCATCCAAGTTCAGGAAAGCACCCAGCTAGGTTTACAAGACAAGAATAATACGGAAGGCATATCGACTCTTGGTCATCTTCATATGTCGCTTATACATCCAAGAGAGCACAGAAACCTTCCCGCAGAGTTGGGTGATTGTGTTGGATCAACTGACGAGCGAAGGAAGACCTTTCAACTGGTCTAACATGTTGGCTCTCAGGTTGAAGGAATAGGTAACAGAATCTCGACATCCGCCCAATGGTTCAGCAATCGAAGCTATTCATGTACGCTTATATACTTGATGCAGTCTATGCCCGTCAGTAGTTCCTAGGCTTGGGTTGGCCATGGAAACCTTCAAAAACCTCTGTGCACACTTATTGAAATTTATTCTCCAAATGCAACCTCTGTGGAGTTATCATACGGTTATCGAACCACTTCCTCACCGCGGTATACAAGATGATCTTTGAGCGAGATCCACCTTGCATGTCACGGGTAGTGATGAAGGCATTGATTGACATAGGAGATTGGTATGCCTCAACCCTTCGCACGTTCATATGGATGTACACTACGGAGAAGGCTCCACATGTTTTACCAAATTTTTCCATGGATAAGTTGGTATTGCAAAAAGTTTCATATCACGTCTCGATAGGTTTGTCAACTAGACTGCATAGGAAGAAGAAGGCACCATGGACCACTCTTACTTTGTGGATCAAGTTGTATGAGATATGGAATATCAAGCATGTTGAGGTTGAGATAGATGAATTGAAGAAATTCACCTTCGGCACCAGATGTTCAATCCATATGACCCGCATTTCTTAATGAAGGACCATTGTGCGAGAGTGAAAAATCCTTAGATCCACGAGGCGTGTAACTGACCTAAGGAAGAAGCATGGAGATATTAATATCACTTTTCAAGGCTCAATGAAATGATTGTCATAGTTGTAGAGTGGTTAGCAAAGAAAAGGGTAGCAAGATCTTAGAGAGTAGCATCATCAACAGCAGTAGAGGGTAGAAGACCTGCGCTTGACAAAGGCAAGAGGGAGGTTGTTGACAACGTAGAGGTGGAGGAAAGATGCAAGTTCAAAGCAGATCCACTTGTGTTGAGAGAGGCTTTGGAGATTGAAGCTAAGAGGCGACATCATGACAGAAGGAATGTATAAAGGCAGAGGGAGAAACAAAATCTAGAGAAAGTAGAAAAGGAGGTGTGGGAGTTGAAGCAACAACCTAGGGAAGAAAATGAGTTCCATAGAAGAGAGAAGGAAGCACAGGAGGAACAAGAAAAATAGGAGGCACAACATGCACATATTGATGAAACTATGCCTATATAGGTTAATGACTCATCCGAGAAGTTGGCACAAAGCAGACAAGGTGAGTAGTCACAAGAGTAGGGCTTTGCACAAGAGATTGAATAGATGATAGAGCAGATGGACAAGGATATGGTTCAACCAGAGTTAGATCAAGATATTGAGCTCATGTCTCAGAACTAAGAGGTCATCCCACTGACTTCACCAGATTCGGAAGTAAGCAAGTCCCAAGTGATCAAGGAGATATTGAAATCCTTGAAGACAATCCAGAGGTAGAGATGCACAACATATATTTCGATGAGTCACAACAAAAAGTTGTGTAGTTGCACAAAGTACCTACTCCAGATGTCCATGTATCCCTTGCGCAGTTTGAAGAGTGAGTGATCATGTCCGATGTGCGCAAACATCCAACTGCATTGGTTGATGTTACCAAACCATATGATGAAGCCGCCAACTCAAGTGTTATATTCTTGATAGCTGAGAATAAGTCCATGGCTAAGGAGTTACAAGTGGCCAAGCAGGGACAAGAGCAGGTTACAACATCTACCAAAGAAAAATTGAGGAGAGTGATACTAGATGAAGTATCATATCTCGAAACAGTTATGTGGAAGTCGTACTTTAGATTCGTCATCGTGCATACGTCAGGTGTCCATCTCAACGGTTGGTAGTAGTCTGTGCTAGGAGAGCATGCATCTTTTCAAACTTAAACACTGTTTTTGATCACATGAAATTATGGAGAATGCAATACAAAGGCACCCCATTGTGCTTACCAAAGATGATGAAGCCAAAGGTGGTAGAGTTGAAGGCACGCATCCAGATTTAGATCCAAAACTATGAGGAAATCTCGTAGCTCAACACCAGCTTACAGGCTGCACATGCATGGGCGTTCATGAGCATGGATGTCATTGTGCGCATGCATGCAATCCCATCCATTGGCATACTCACCAAGGCAAAGTAAAACAACCAAATCCGATTGGAGCTGGACATGTACTTTGATAAGCTAATGTGTGTAACCATTAGCAGAGACTTGCAGATGAGTGCAGACATTATGCACTAGTATGTTGTTGGTCTGACTACACTCAAGACTATGATGCACATGTTGTTTGACGAGTTGGAAAAAGGTGCCAAATCATTGTACCCAGATGCAATGGAGGCAAGTGTTCACTTTCAGAAGGATGTCACCACAAAACATGCAGACACCATAATAGACTACCAAGCTTGGCATCAGTTCACCGTCGTCAATCATCGTAAGAATGTCGAAGAGCTAGTCTTCTGACAGTTGTCTGAGTCTTAGTGATGTCTTTCATGGCTTACTCAAGCCTATTTTTGTCACACATGGGTATATGTGCAAATTGTAATGTAAACATGTTGTAAAAGTGAAAGACCAAGTGTCAATAGTAGAATGTAATAATGATGTAGTAGTTGAAAAGTCATGAGGGTAGGTGAAGAGTCACAAAGGGGAATGTCAAGGGTCACCCCACCCTTTTCTATTTATAAAACCTTATAACTCATTGTACAGGATTTTGGGCACCAAGTTTCCTATAGGGATAACTTAGAGAAAGCTTTGAGTGTATTGTAATGAGCGTTGGCTTCTCCACAATGCAGAGCTAGTACATCTCTTTGGAGGAGCAGGCAGAAATGAATGTAATGTTCCACTATCGGGGCTAGTGGTTGTCATGGTTGTATGTATGATTGGATCTTCCATTATTTTAATATAGCAGAGCCAACATGTTTCATGCATATGTTGTTATTGTATTTCGACTATCTCGGTTACTTTGATGATGTATGTAGTTGTTATCTATGCATGTATGTATGGACTATTCTCTATGTGTTTATATGAATGTTATTGAAATGTGTCGTTGGTATAATCCATCGCTTTGGATCGTCGGCTACCTTGCTTTCCATCTCATGATGTATTTCTTCTCTTGTGTTCCCTTTCAAGCTGCGTGCTATCACATGTTTCTAAGGGGTGCACTCATTCCCCCTTCTGTGTGTTAGACCCTTTCATGCACCTTCCTTGACTTGCTATAAGGCCACACCCTTACTACCAACAAGGACATCCTACTTACCTTTGTGCACAACCGCAGCCAAGGCGATACCGTAATACCCACTGTTGAGACTGCTACTCCAAATGGTTTGAGGTCTAGTTGGGACTTCTTATCAGGGAGATCCCCTGACATGTTGGTGGGTCCAACACCGTCAAATTTTTGGTGCTAAAAGGAGGGCCCAATGACAAGTTGAGTCCTCACATCCTATTTTGAATCTTTGCACGTCTATCATGGATATCGTTGTAGTCAACGCTCTGTAATGTTTGTCCAATGCTCATCCCTTTGAAATCATGAAGGAGTTTTATGATCTCTTGTCTGAATTCACATATGATGGTGAAGGCGAAGTGGCCTAGCCTAAGCACTTATATGACTTGCATTCTTTGAGGATGCAGAGGAGTTTGATGAAGTTGAGGTCAACATGTTTCTTTCAACCACACTTCGTGAATCCCCACAACAATGGTGCCGCAACCTGCATCACAATTGTGTGCACTCATTTAAGCAGTTCAATGATATAATTAAATATGTTTTCCATCCTTTTGGTCCTGAACCTCTTGACAAGAGAATGTTAAAACTACGGAAGGCCTCGCATCAAGAACCTATGGATTTTCGGTAGTGCTTCTGTTTACTCCAGATTTAAGCTCTGAAAAACCAGATGAAATTCCAATATCTCATGGATAGATTTGAATATTTCCTTACCAAATCACTCTATCCTAAAATGAAGTTAAATTTCAAACCCTGCTTAGCATACCTCAATGATGGAGTTACACAATCTCAAGTGGATATAGTTGTTGTCACAAGCGACTTTCCACCTTCCCCTCATCAAACAACTCCACCCGCCAAGTGTGATGTGGGAGAACATGCATACACTTCTGTTCAACTGTCAAATCCTCCCATTGTCACCACTCTTAATTTCTGCACATATTTGGTTGGGAAGCCCATGGGTTGTCACATGCGTTTGTTACCTAAATCTATGTCTTCGCGTTCTGTTGATCCTTTGGATTGCATTGTCTTGTGTTCTTCCATTCTAGACTCTACACCTGTTGTGAATGAGGATCAACCCATCGACCTAGTTGATGTTTCACAAACAACTTGCGTTGTCATTTACGATGAGTATGACTGGGAATCTGAACATCAACCCACGATGAAGGATGACCTCCTTCTGTGTGCACCTCCTCCGCTTTTTTCTAAAATCTTTGGTGAGTCTGCTATCCTTGATTTTCCTTATGTAAATTCATCCACGGATGCATCTAATTCTGATCATTCGTAGAACACACCCTATGTCAATACATCATTTGACAATGGAGAGGGAAAATTCTGTTAAGAAATTTACTGCATAACATAAATAATTATCGACAGGAATATATATAAGAAATAACCAGCAACAAGCATAAACACATAAACACAAATGTTTATCTAGGAAAACCCCAAATCCGGGGAAAAGCCCAACCTAATAAGATCTCATTAGCATTGGCCAAAACCCTAGCCAATCCGACTAAGTGAACCTTCACCGCTCACCTCCAGGTCCTGCATTACAATGAAGTCCTTCCATCCTTTTATAAGCTCCATTAAATATAATACCACGAGCAGAATACTATGGGTGCACAATACCATGTGCCCCAAAACCATCACTATTTAACTTGGTCAACTTTGACTCTATCCCGAGTCAAGTTTACCTAACAAATTCTTCATTGAAAATCCACTTTATTTTTCATCTTCCTTTTCGAGAAACACAGAGGCTGAACATTCTTGCTTCTCATCTACCCCTTTGTTTGATTCATAAAATCATGAGGATGCCAATGAACTCATTGATTTTTCTGATAGTAGTTGTCATGACTTGTCTACTCCTCTATTCGATCACAATGTTGATTTTATCATTGTTGATATTTCCAAGCCACCTGTTTATGATGATCTATCTGTCGATGAAGTAAAAAATCTGCATCCTGTCAAGGCACTAAAGCACAAGCTAATGGTTATGTCAGGCCCTCGCTATTCTGAGGTTGGTTTCACTTCCAAATAGGAAAATGTTGAAACACCTAAGGCTCCTCATCACTCATCTGTATGCATTGAATATCAATCCAACACACAAATTTTGCTTCCTCCACCTGAATTACATGATCCTATCACTCATGCATTGGAGGAATATTGCACAACAAGCACACTTGCAAGAGGTAAGTTGTCTGTGTTTCTCATGTTTACTTTCATCTCACAATTAAGAGAGTGCATATGCTTAACATCTGCTTGCAACGTATCACATCACCATGGTAAGTCCACTAAGTACATGTCATGCGCTTTCACTTTTTTCCTTTTTGTGGATGCATTTAAACTCGGAGTGTGTTTCTCTTCATTGGTATATCTTTCATGTTTGTTGGTTCACATGACTGTGTTGTTCACGAACCATGCCTTCACCAACATGGGTCAACCAATGCGCTGGTGGTTGCATTAGAAATATCACTTCACATGATCATACCCATGCACCGTTAGCTTAGGAGTAGGAGTAGTGTTTTCTTTATGTTGGTTTTCGTGCATGAATGTTTTCTTTCTTACTTTGTTTATTTTTTTTCTTGCCTACTTGCTTTGCTTACTAGATTTGCTTTCGTAGTTTCTTTTTCTCTTTTCTTTGTTTTGTTTGGTTTACTTGTTTACGCCCATAGGTTAGTTTTGCATGAAATCATGTGTGACTCTTGAAACGAGCAGGTAAAGTACAAGAAGACTTGTACAATTATCAATACTTGGCTATATATTGTCTTCTCTTTATGCAGAACTTGTTTTCTTCATTCAATGATACACTAATGGAAAATACGTTCTATTCGAAGTGAACCTTGATGAAAACACAATGCTTGTGCACTAACTAGTACCACCTACTCTAGTCAGTTGTTTTGGGTTAACCCTTGTCAGCCTAGTCAAGTAGAGTAAGGTGAGGGGGAAAACCTTAACAAGTATGTCAGAGGTATATACAAAATAATTCTCTAAAGGAACAACCTCTTATGCTCTCAATAATTCGAGATCCCTCTTCGGCCTCTGAAATAAATAAGTGCTTATGCATATTTCTTGAAAAAATGAAAAATGAAAAATGAAAATGTGAAAATTTTGAAAAATGAATAAGGCGAAAGAAGAGAAAGGATTCATGCACACATAGGTGATGTAAGTAACTCTGCCAGGGGACTGACCAAGCTTACTAGCAGCAAAGTGATGCTTGTGTTCCTGCATGACTATGTCAGGGTACTGTCTAGGCCTGTTGGTAGCGGAGCAACACTAGAGATGAAACATAAACTCTGACAACCATTTTACTTCTACACCAATATAGCCCTCATCCCCAATTGAAACAATAGTGTTGACTTGGATTGGAATGTCTGTTGATCGACCAAGAGCATGGTAGGTGCTACAACTTTTAATCAAGCTAGTGTGGAAATGTAGATGATCTAAGAATTGAACAATACTTCCGAAGGAGTTAGACTTTCTTTTCATTAAACAAGGTCAGAGCTGAAGTTATACCAGTGTGTTTCTACGTGTTGTAGCGGCTACAACCACCCTCCAAAATTTTTCCTTAGCTTCATTTTGGAGCCTCCCTACTAACCATCCTTAGCAACATGTTTTTCATTGTCCAGGTACATATGCTTCAGTTGAGTTTCTATCACTTATCAGCTAATTTTTTTTCGCTTGTTTGCTTCTCACTTGCAAGCTGACATTCTAGAACTTGGCCTCTTTTTGGTTATTATGCTCACTTTGGAAATTGCAAAAATCTGGAGGGTAACCAACCTTCCTTTTGAGAATTTCGCAAACCATCTAGGTTGCCTGTTGCTCTCCAGAAATGTGTTGAAAAACTAGGAAGCCTTCCCTATGGAAACTACGCAGAACATCCCATCGCTGGGCTTGCTCTCAAAAATTGCACAATTTTGGCTGACAACCAGGGATTCAGCCCAGAAATTGTGCAAAGGCAGAGGGACAGCTAGACTAGCTCAGCCCAGAAATTGCTCAAAAGGAAATCCAAGGCTTGCAAGTTGTTGCATGTGCTCCCAAGTTAACTAGTTCCCTCTAGGATTGAGCAATCTTGATTTGCATGCATGGGATGCTTTTCCCAAAAAAGGAAAAAGCAAAAAATCAAAAGCATCCCTAGATTTTAGGGATGCATTTTTAGCATCGAGAGTTTACATGCAAAAGTTGTTTTAGAAACCTCCCACCAAGTATCATTTTTTCCTAGATTTGTGGCATGTGCGTCATAAGCCTCGATCTTATCAAAACTATTTATTCGATTCTTCAAATCTCTTTCTTCACATCGATCTTAGAGCTCCAGCATCCCACATCGCATCAAGAAGCATTCGATACACTCAGCTCAACTTTCTTCGGGTAAGTCCGCTTTTCATGTCTTTTGTTGCTTTTCTATCGCTTTTTGTATTTTAGTTTGTGTGAATGTTGTTTTCTTGGGTTTGTTGAACACTTCCTCTCATTTTAATTCATTTTATCTTGTAGAAGTAATGTTTCAAAGTTTTCCATTTCATCTCACTGTTATTGCATGCATGGAACTATTTCTGCACTAACGGTCATCATTGTAGAGACTCGCTTCACACACTTGCTTGTTTTCCCATTTTCTTAATCTTACACTCACTATTTGCATGAATGATAATTCACTCTTGTTTTCACTAAGCTTCGCCATGCATTCATCCTTTTCATGTTTTCAGTCGCCCATCGGCGGGTATGGGCTACCTTCGCCCACACCTTGCCTTGCCTAGCTTATACTACACATTTCTAAGAGTAAGGCTATGCCTTCCTTCCAGAAATTGAGCACAGAGCCAACCCAACTCTGGCCTCCAGGCTTGCTCTGTGAATAATGAGAGGGAATGCTCTGCTGGCCCCAGGAATTATGCAGATGCAATTTTTTGGGTTGCAGTCCTTGCTGACTGAAGCTGTGCATTGCGCGGTTTCAGTCCTTAGCAGACCAAGTTGGACAATGCATTGCACAGCTTCAGTAGTCACTCATCTCACTGACAGTTCGGACTGTGCTTTGCGCAGTTTTGGTAGTCAGTCTCCCAGCCTCTCGGTGAAAATTGTGCAACCTTTCTAGTCAGTTACGCATGTGTGTTGGATGTCAGTCCTCAAGTTGCTTTTGGTTTTCAACTGACAGTGTGCTTGCCATGAGTGTTTCTATGTCTCTAGCTATCACAAGTGTTCGTCCATCTCATAGCAGTTCAAGTACAATGGCTTCCAAGAGAGTAGGGTCAAAGGACACCATCAAGAGTGCAACTGGAGATGCAGTTGAGAAAGTGTCTATGAGCTTGCCTATCTATGAAGAAACTAAACTATTGATAGACAAGGAGATCAATATGAAATGACGGGAAATCAATGACACATTTTTAGGCACATTTGAGGAGAATCTAGTATACCACAAGGTCTATGTCAACATACACAGGTTTGGCTTGTGCCAAATTGCATGTAGGTATCTTGTGTTTCCATGCACGGACATGATCCACGGAATTGTCTCGCATACTGATCTAGAGACAATTTTCTTGAGTAGTATCAGTGGAACACAACTTGCTACCTTCAAGGTGAAGGAATATAAGGAGATGTATCACTTTCCACTGCCGATGATCACCATGGATACACCCTTCACCAAACCCAACAGTAGTGTGAACTCAAGAGACATCTTGATGAGCTGGGTGAAAAAGTTGTCCATGTCCAGGACAACACCCAGCTAAGTTTACAAGACAAGGATATTGTGGAAGGCATATTAGCTCTTGGTCATCTTCACATGCCACTTATATAGCCAAGAGAGCACATAAACCTTCCCATATAGTTGGGTGATTGTGTTGGATCAACTGGAGAGCGAAGGAAGAATTTTCAACTGGTCCGACATGTTGGCTCTCAGGTTGAAGGAATAGGTAATAAAAGCCCAACATCCGCCCAAGGGTCAGCAAGAGAAGCTATTTATGTCTGCTTACATAATTGATGCCTTATGTGCCCGTTAGTAGTTCCCAGGCTTAGGTTGGGCATGGATACCTTCAGAAGCCTCTATGCAAACTTATTCCAAGTTTTAGATAGAGGAGGAATGACCTGTTATAGAGTTTCGTGAACCCAAAATTTCATACTACCAAGTGAGTCCATCATCAGGGGATGTGTCAATAGCTATTCTTCAGATCTTAATGATGTATCCATGAGCTATTTTTAGGGTATATATATATATATATATATATATATATATATATATATATATATATATATATATATATATATATATATATATATATATATATATATATATATATATATATATATATATATATATATATATATATATATATATATATATATATATATATATATAGTGTAGTTATCATATAGTTATGAGACCACTTTGTCACCTCAGTATACAAGATGATCTTTGAATAGGATCCACCTTGCATGTTGTAGGCAGTGATGGAGGCATTGATCTGTTGAAAAATGTGCAACAAGAAATGTTAAATTTAGAATGTGGAAAAATAGACCTGCTAAAAATAACATGTCTAAAAATAGCAGTTTGGCCAGTGAGGTCATTGGCCACATTGGGTGAGAGGTGAAACTGCTAAAAATAGAAAGTTCTAAAAATAGCATTTCTGGGTCCCTTCCTATTTATAGTAGTCTGTTAGGGTCCCACCCTAACCCCCTTATTTATGTAGTAGGATCGAGTCATAGATATAGTTAAGTAATGAGTCAATAAAGCCCATATTAATAATTGTAAGTGGTTAACCCGCATTTAATGAGGGGACCACAGTTAGTTATGGGCCATGGTATTAGATAGATGGAATTAATAAGAACCATGGTATTGGATGTATGAGTCATATATAAAGGATAGAGACTCCCTGTGAGGAGCATCGTGTCTTATTTTGTAATCGAGCTCTGCTCTATTAGAGGTTGCCCAGTCGAAGAGGCAAGTGAACATTGCTTTCTGAATAATAAAATACTTGCTATTGTTTCTCACTATTCTATGTTCTGGGTATATTTCTTCGCATATTTGGTATTTTGGTGTCGTCTTGTAGGTTAAGAGCATAACAAGTGGTATCAGAGCACTTTCCAGGGCCGGTGGGATCTCCATTTCTTAGCAAAAAAAAATTTGGCTAGAGATGTGTTCCGGCGTCTTTAAACCATGGGATCTGTCGTTGAGCACATAAACCTACAGATTTGGGGAGGCATGGATGCAGGAAATACAAGAGGTGGTCGCGCTTGTTGGACTCCCTTGTAACCCCTATGGGTACCCCTTCGAGTAGTAGCGCATTAGACAGAACTGCGCATGGACTGTCTTCCAAGTACCCTCTGGGTATATCGAAAGCCCCCTAGCTCCTTTGCAACCTCGCCATAGATAAACCGTTAGTCGTCTTGCTACTACAGTACACCAAGAACATCACTCAGAGAGATTACTCACCCGTACGATGGGGTATTTGGCTTGTACAACTAAGGGTACGGTTGATCCTCCTTAGTTAGAGCCTTGAAACATTGGGCCGAGTACTATTGTCATACCCTTATGTATATTGCAATCTGTAGCACCTGACACTCCTTGAGACCATAGTTCCCTTTTCTATCTATGGATCACGCATAATCTCTGCCAGATCAGATCTCGCAAGTGGAGTTTGCAGCAGCAGCAGACTTCAGTCCCCCAGTTCCGAGTTAACAGAACAACCATTCAGATCTATTAGATCCATCAGATCTGCAGCAACAATCTGTTCCGCCCCTTAGAGCTATCTATTCAGATCTCTCAGATCCACCAGATCTGAGTAGTTATGGGGGGTTCCTATACTGGGGTGCGATTTTCGCAGGACTTTTGGCAGCATTGACATTTTGGGGATTTGACTATTGCAGTATTCCTAAGCAAGGAGCCCAAATTCTTTCAAATTGATGCCACTGATTACAGCTCATCGGAGGAAGCCCCACCACTTGAGGAACCTGAGGAGGCACAAGAGGACAACCAGAAGGACAATGTCCCTGATGAACCAATTATTTCGCTGCATGCTTTGGCAGAGATTTCTTCACCTCAAACTCTCAAAATCAGAGGTTTTATTAAGCATCGCCCAATAGTATTCTTGATTGATAGTGGAAGTACACATAATTTTATCCATCAAAAAGTCGCGGAAGCAGTGCATTCTTTTGTAGGAGCAGTTTCTAACTTCCAAGTCCAAATTGCGGATGGGGGAACAATGAAATGTCAAGGCCGCTGTGAAAATGTCAAACTTGAAATGGGGGATTATCAATTGAAGACCCACATGTTTGCCATAGACATGGGAGGTTGCGACATTGTCCTCGGTGTTGAATGGCTTCGCACACTTGGGCCAATCATAATGGATTTCCAGGAGTTATATATGAGCTTTAAGCAGAACAACTCCACACGTACCCTCTGCGGACTCCAGGCAGGAGCTCCCTCTATCATCAGCACACATAGGATGGAAAAATTGTTAAAAAAGGGCCATCATGGAGTTATAGCTCAATTTAATGCCATCCAGGCCATCGAACCCAATTCTCTGCCGATTCATCCTGAGATGCAAAAGATTTTAAATAACCATCTACCAGTCTTTGACAAGCCTCATGAGCTTCCACCCTTGAGAGGGGAACATGATCATAGCATCACCTTGGTCCCAGAGGCCCAACCACCAAATCTGCACCCATACAGGTATCCGTTCACCCAAAAGAATGAAATAGAAAAAATAATCAAGGAACTTTTGGAAGCAGGCATCATTCATCCCAGCATTAGTCCTTATTCATCACCAGTGGTCATGGTGCTCAAGAAAGGTGGGGAATGGCGTATGTGTCCAGACTTCAAGGCCCTCAATAATTTGACAGTCAGAGATAAATTTCCCATCCCGGTTGTTGATGATTTGCTAGATGAACTCAATGGGGCTCAATTCTTCACTAAGTTGGATCTTCGCGCAGGCTACCACCAAATTCGCATGAAGAAAGTTGACATTCCAAAGACTACTTTCTAAACTCATGAAGTCCATTATGAGTTCCTGGTCATGCCATTCGATCATTGTAATGCCCCATCTACTTTTAAGAGCCTTATGAACCACCTTCTCAAACCATATCTCAGGAAATTTGTCCTTGTTTTCTTCGATGACATCCTCATCTACAGTTGCACTTGGGCTGCACATCTTCAGCATGTAGATCTGCTCTTGAAACTGCTTCGCAAGCATAACTTATTTGTTAGGATGTCCAATTATTCTTTTGGCATGGAAGAAGTTGAGTATTTGGGCCACATTGTGGGGTGTGAATGTGTCAACGTGGACCCCAAAAAGATCCAGGCAATGCAGGATTGGCCTTAACCTAAGACCTTGAAGAGCCTGAGAGGATTTTTGGATCTCATTGGCTACTATCACAAATTTGTCCACAATTATGGTCACATTGCAAAGCCCCTCACTCAACTCCTCAAGAAAAATTCATTCTTCTGGATTGATGAAGCACAACAGGAATTTACAGCTCTCAAAAATGCCATGTGTTCCACTCCAATCTTAGCACTACCTGACTTCACCAAATATTTTGTCATTGAATGTGATGCTTTAGGTACGAGTATTGGGGCAGTCTTAATGCAAGACGGTCGACCCTTGGCCTTCACAAGACAGCAACTATGTGGGAAGAATCTGGGACAATCTACCTATGAGAAGGAAATGATGGCCATCTTACATGCAGTAAATACCTGGCGTCCTTACTTATTAGGACGACGTTTCCAAATCCACACAGACCATCACAGTCTTAAATATTTTTTGGAGCAATGCCTATCATCCCCACAACAAAATAAATGGATCGCCAAAATGTTGGGATATGATTATGAGATAATTTACAAGAAAGGGCGCGAAAATATTGTAGCAGATGCATTATCTTGCCAATTTGAGGTGGAAAGTACCCTGCTCGCAATTTCCATTCCCATTCTAGAATGGATTGAAGAGGCTCGCAGGGAATGGTTTTCACATCCCTGGCTCTCCCAACTCATTACTCAATTGCAGGAGGATCCAAATTCCATCAGGGGTTACTTGTGGCGGGATGAGATTCTTCGCTACAAGGACAGAGTCGTAATATCACCAACATCCACCCTCAAAAGCCACATTTTGGTGGAATTGCACTCATCCCCCACTGCAGGACATTCAGTCTTTCAGAAGACATATGCTCGCACTAGAAGATCATTTTTTTGGACAGGCATGAAAAAGGACATCCTTACTTTTGTAGCGGAATGCGATGTCTGTCAGCACCACAAAGGGGAGACAGTCAAAGCACCAAGCACATTACAACCATTGCCCATTGCAGCATCAATATGGATGGAGGTTTCTATGGATTTCATTACAGGTCTTCCAATGTCAGGAAACAAGTCAGTCATCATGGTGGTTGTGGACCGACTTTCTAAGTATGCTCATTTTTGCGCCCTGCCCCACCCATTTACACTGACTTTGGTCGCTCAATCTTTCATGGATCAAATCTTCAAATTGCATGGCATGCCCACTTCTATTGTGTCTGATCGTGACCCGATCTTCACCAGTAATTTTTGGCAAGAACTCTTCAGGCTACAAGGTACCCAACTAAAACTCAGTACTTCCTATCATCCACAAATGGATGGTCAAACTGAAGCAGTCAACAAATGTCTAGAAACCTATCTTAAGTGTTTCACTTTAGAGAAGCAACATCTTTGGGTACAGTGGTTACCTATAGATGAATGGTGGTATAACAGCAACTATCATGCCACTACCAAAGTGACTCCCTATGAAGCAGTTTATGGTCAACTCACTCCTTCCCCTACCTATTATATCAAGGGGTGCTCAAAGGTATAAGCATTGGATCAACTCCTACAAAACCACACAACCATGCTCGCCCATATTAGAGAGAATCTTCATCAAGCTCAAAACCGCATGAAGCAACAAGTAGATCAGCATTGCTCAGAGCGCCAATTTCAAGAAGGGGATCTTGTATTTTTGAGGCTGCAACCATATAAGAAAACATAACTCAAAGATAAGGGTTGTCAAAAACTATCTCCAAAATTCTACGGACTGTATCAAATACTTCAGCACATTGGAGAAGTGGCCTACAAGCTAGCTTTGCCACCCACTGCAAAAATCCATCCAATTTTCCATGTCTCATGCCTCAAGAAAGTGATTGGAAACAATTGCAGAATTCAAATAAGTCCACCTGAATTGGATGAAGAAGGGTAAATATGGCTCCAACCTGAACAGGTCCTAGACACATGAGAATAGCAACTGCATGGCCGCATGATCAAGGAAGTCCTCGTCAAGTGGAAAGACACCTCTCCAGAAGATGCAACCTGGGAACCAGCCACTATTCTCTAGTAGTTTCCACAGCTTCAGCCTTGAGGACAAGGCTATTCTTAAGGGGGAGGGCATGTTAGGGTCCCACCCTAAACCCCTTATTTATGTAGTAGGATCGAGTCATAGTTATAGTTAAGTAAAGAGTCAATAAATCCCATATTAATAATTGTAAGTGGTTAACCCACATTTAATGACAGGACCACAGTTAGTTATGCGCCATGTTATTAGATAAATGGTATTAATAAGAACCATGGTAGTGCTCCATGGTATTGCATGTATGAGTCATATATAAAGGATAGAGACTCCCTGTGAGGAGCATTGTGTCTTATTTTGTAATCAAGCTCTACTCTATTGGAGGTTGCCCCCTCGAAGAGGCAAGTGAACATTGCTTTCTAAATAATAAAATACTTGCTGTTGTTTCTCACTATTCTATGTTCCAGGTATATTTCTTCGCATATTTGGTTTTCTGGTATCATCTTGCAGGTTAAGAGCATAACACGGTCCCTAGTCTATCTATAGGAAGTAAAATTAATTTTGGTCTTAACAGCATTTGGAAATATTAATTAATTAATTCGGTTGAGTTAATTAGTTAAGGAAATTCAAATTTGAAGTCTTTGTGAGCATGCACATGAGTTGTCCCACTGATTGAGGAATTTATCCTTAAGTTCCTCCACTCATTGAGGGAATAAGTTTGAGTTCTATAATGAGAGAATTAGTTGACTTAGTTCTAACTAGTCAAGTCCAGTTAGATTATTTTAACAAGTTGTTAAAATAATAAAATATAGTTTGTTAATGCTTGCATGCATGTGACAACTATTATTTTAGATAACTGAGGATTCACTCATGGATATTTGTTGCATGTTAGTTCTGTCAGAGACCCAGTTGAGATCAGATATGGGACAGTGTACTATTAGATGCTTGACTATTTCTAGTAAGTAGTTTTTGCATGGTTGAGGAACTAGTGTCCTAAAGGATTGTGTAGTTGGACCATTGGTTAATTTGGTATGTTTGGAATTAATAGCATATGATTTTGCTATTATTTCCTAAGGAAACTATGCAAGGACCATAGGTAAAGCCTATATAAACAAGGCTTGGTTGGTTCATGAGACATATCTTCATATCTTCATAGTTCATTGAGAACTGGATAGCTTGAGAGCTGATTCTTTTTGTATTGTGAAGAGGATTTCCACTTGATTGATAATACATGGTTGGGGTTTTGCTGGTGCTTTCGCCTAGATATATCTTGTGTTATGTGTGATTAATTCTCTTGATTAGTTATGCACGTTTCTACATGATGTTGCTCATGAATTCGATTATGCTTCTGCTTAATGTTTTGTAGAAGTAGAACAAGTATTATGCTTTAGGACATCGCATATATCGGTTTGTTCTACAGGTAAAATTTCTACATGGTATTGGAGAACAGGTGATTAAGCAAGAACAATATACTAGTAGGATAAATTCCAAGTTTATTATTCAGGATATAAATCTCAAGTTCTTATCACATCTATTTCATCGATGGCATTCTATGGTTTGAGGCTTGAGTATGCCCTTGATGGCATCTCAAATTATATAGTTGGATGGATCGCATGGAGGCAGTTTTGGAAGATAATGGCATTAAGGATTTCGTTCATCAAGAAATTCCTAAGCCTACTAACAAGACTGAGTAGGTGGAATGGAGGAAGTGTGTGGCTAGAGCTAGGAGAATTCTCTTAGAGGGCTTGTCAGATCAAATTGTCTCGAGCCTCCATGGGAAGGAGACTCTGCATGCAATGTGGAAAACATTGAAAGATTTATATCAGAATAACAACGATCAGAGGAAGCTGGCACTGAAGGACAAACATTGAAATATCAAGTGTGAAAGGGATGGGATGATCTCTATGTATCTGAACAAGATCATCACATGCAGGGATGAGCTTGCAAGTGTAGGGGTCATGACATCGGATGAGGATATGGTGAGTCTAGCACTACTTGGCCTTCCTAAGAGCTGGCATATCTACCAGGACTCGGTGAATGGAAGGGAGAAACTGCCAAATTGCAAACAACTATGGTCGGATTTAATGCAGGAGGAGATCAAACGGAGAACTAGAGATAGTTCTTCATCCATGCATGATGAGGAGAATTGTGCCTTAGAGAGTAAGGTGAAGAAGTGAAAGGAGAAGGTTTCTCTTTCCGAATCCAGTTCTTCCAATGATGGGAAGAAGGTTGACAAAGCGAAAGTGTGATGCTTTCGTTGTCATGAGGTGGGCCATTATGCTACAAATTGTCCATGGAGGAAATCCAAGAAGGGATCCGGGGAAGGATCTGAAGGTGAGGCACTTACTTCAAAGTTTGAGTTGGATTTCACACTCTTCGCATGCATGGTTTCGTCCATGGTGGGAAGTGGTTGGTTTCTTGACAGTGGAGCTTTTTTCCACATGACTGAAAACAAGAGTTTGTTCAGTACTTTGGAGGAGAAAGATCTCTAGATACTCATAGCGATGGGTAATGATGAGAAGTATAATGTCTCAGGTGTAGGCATGGTTATTTTTCAGAGGGAGCATGGAGCTCGCCTTACCTTAACCGATGTCAAGTATGTACCAGGATTGAAGAGAAACTTGGTGTCTATCGCGATGCTGGAAGACAGAGGCTATGATGTAGTCTTCAGTAAGGGAAAGGCTTTTCTTAGACACATCATCACTAGATAGGTGAAGCAGATTGGTTCACGGGTAAAGAACCTGTATGCTCTTGAGGTCCAAGATGCATGTAAAGCCTTGAGCAGCAAGGCAACTGATGGAGACTTGGTGGTTGAGAGGGAGGGTATATTACCTCTCAACATGCAGAGCCAGAAGAAGTCTTAGACGATTGTGGAGGAGCCACGATTGGTGCAGCAGCTTCAAGAGGTTGTGGAGCAGCCACAACAGGGGAAGCTGAGTGGAGATCGAGTAGAGACATCTACTCATGCAGAGACCTCCAGTAGGGGGAAACTTTGAGCCAGGTGGGCTGAGGTATCACATGCAGCCATACCTCCAGGTAGGAGGTGGGGTGATATAGAGTGATCGTCCCAAGGAGGAGGGGTACGATCCTTGAGGTACCCAACCTCTTGGATGAGACCTTGCTACAGGAGCCCCGATGTGGAGTAGCAGGAACTGATTGATTGTGTAGAGACAGATGCGGATGGAGCGGCAAAGAGAGAGATAGTGCGAGGAATCCTAGGACAACGCATAGCTAGCAGGTTGTAGCAATGATAGAAGCACAAGTGTTTTGCACAGTGCTAGGTGGCACAAAGAGGTATGCAATGGTGTGAGATGCATGGAGATGTTGTAGTAGCACAGATGTCAGAGAGGGAGCACTTGTCAGTAGCAGGTAGAGCATCAGCATTAGAGTATGTTCCTAGCCCAACAAAGTGATCATTTGGGAGTGTTTTTGTTCCAAGTGTTGTTGGAGAAAGTGGATTGGGTATATGTGCTGCATGCAGAACATTACAGAGTTACAGGATCGGGTTCAAGAGAAACCCTTTCTTGTTGAGAGGGAGTGTTGAAAAAGGTGCAACAAAAAATGTTAAATTTAGAATGTGCTAAAAATAGCATGTCTAAAAATAGCAGTTTGGCTAGTGAGGTCATTGGCCACATTGGGTGAGAGGTGAAACTGCTAAAAATAGAAATTTCTAAAAATAGCATTTCTGGGTCCCTTCCTATTTATAGCAGTCCCTAGTCTATCTATAGGAAGTAAAATTAATTTTGGTCTTAACAGCAGTTGGAAATATTAATTACTTAATTTAGTTGAGTTAATTAGTCAAGGAAATTCAAATTTGAAGTCTTTTTGAGCATGCACATGAGTTGTCCCACTGATTGAGGAATTTATCCTTAATTTCCTCCACCGATTGAGGAAATAAGTATGAGTTCTATAATGAGAGAATCAGTTGACTTAGTTCTAACTAGTCAAGTCCAGTTAGATTATTTTAACAAGTTGTTAAAATAATAAAATATAGTTTGTTAATGCTTGCATGCATGTGAAAACTATTATTTTAGATAACTAAGGATTCACTCATGTATAACTGTTGCATGTCAGTTCTGTCGCAGACACAGTTGGGATCAGATGTGGGATAGTGTACTTTCAGATGCTTGACTATTTCTAGTAAATAGTTTTTGCATGGTATAGGAACTAGTGTCCTCAAGGATTGCATAGTTGGACCACTGGTTAATTTGGTATGTTTGGAATTAATAGCATATGCTTTTGCTATTATTTCCTAAGAAAACTACGCAAGGACCATAGGTAAAGTCTATATAAACAGGGTTTGGTTGGTTCATGAGACATATCTTGATATCTTCCTAGTTCATTGAGAACTGGATAGCTTGAGAGCTGATTCTTTTTTTATTGTGAAGAGGATTTCCACTTGATTGTTGATACATGGTTGGGGTTTTATGATGGTGCTTTCCCCTGGATATATCTTGTGTTATGTATGATTAATTCTCTTGATCAGTTATGCATGTTTCTACTTGATGTTGCTCATGAATTCGATTATGCTTTCGTTTAATGTTTTGTAGAAGTAGAACAAGTATTATGCTTTAGGACATCGCATATATCGGTTTGTTCTACAGGTGAAATTTTTACATGATCGACATAACAGATTAGCATGCCTCACCCCTTGGCACCTTCATACGGATGTACAACGTGGAGAAGGCTCTGCATGTTTTACTGAATTTTTCCATGGATAAGTTGGTCATGAAAGGAGTGTCATATCACATCTTGACAGGGTTGTGAACTAGACTGCATATGAAGAAGAAGGCACCTTGGCCCACTCTTCCTTTGCGGATCGGGTTGTATGAGATCCAGAATCTCAAGCATGTTGAGGCCGAGATAGAGGAATTCAAGAGATTCACCTTCAACACCAATAGTTTCAATCCGTATGACCAGCATTGGTTAGTGAAGGACCATTGTGCGAGAGTGCAACATCCTTGGATCCACGGGGCATGTCATTGACCTGAGGAAGATCCATGGAGATATTGCTATCACTTTTCAAGGCTCAATGAACTGGTCAACATATCTATAGAGTTGTTAGCAAAGAAAAAGGCAACAACATCTCAGAGAGCAGCATCATCAGTGACAGTAGAGGGTAGAAGACCTGTGCTTAACAAAGGCAAGAGGAAGGTTATTGACAACACAAAGGCGTAGAAAAGCTGCAAGTTCAAAGAAGATCCACTTATGTTGAGAGCATCTTTGTAGATTGAGGTTAAGAGGCCACAATGTGATAGAAGGATAACGCAAAGGAAGAGGGAGAAACAAAAGCTGGAGGAAATAGAAAAGGAGTTGCAGGAATTGAAATAGCAACTTAGGGAAGAATAGGAGCTATGTAGACGCGAGAAGGAAGCGTAACAGGAATAGGAATAACAGGAGGTGCAACATGCATAGATTGATGAGATTGCGCCCATACAAGTTATTGAGTCATCAAAATAGCAAGCACAAAGTAGATAGGTTGAGCAGTTGCAAGAGTAGGACTTTTCTCAAGAGATTAAACAGATGTTAGAGTAGATGGAAATGGATATGGTTAAGCCAAAGTCAGATAAATATATTGACCTCATGCCTCAGAACCAAGAGGTCATCCCACCAGCTTCACCACATCCAAAAGTAAAGCAAGTCCTAAGCGATTAAGGAGACACTAAAATCCTTGAAGACAATCTGAAGGCGGAGATGCACAACATATATTTCGAAGAGTCATAACATGAAGTTGTGTAGTTGCGTAGAGTACCTAATTCGAATGTCCATGTATCCCCTTCGCAGTTTGAGGAGTGAGTGATCGTGTCTGATGTGTGCAAACATCCAACAACATTGTCTGATGCTACCAAAGCATATGCCGAAGCCACCACCTCAAGCGTTAGATTCTTGATAGTTGATAACGAGCTCATGGCTAAGGAGTTACAAGTGGCGAAGCAGGGAGGAGAGCAGGCTACAACACCCGCTAGAGAAGAGTTGAGGAGAGTGATACTCGATGAAGTATCGTCTCTCGAGAGAGTCATGCGGAAGTTGTACTTCAAAGTCGTAACTGTGCATAAGTTAGTTGTCCATCTCAATAGTTGGCAGCAACATTGTGCTAGGAGAGCATGCATCTTATTAGACTTAAACACTGTTGTCGATCACATGCAAATATGGACAATTAGGTACAACAAAACCCCATTGCACTTGCCAAAGATGATGAAGCCAAAGGCAGTAAAGTTGAAGGCATGCATCTGGATTCAGATCTAGAACTATGAGGAAATCCTGTAGCTCATCACCAGCTTGCAGGCCTCACATGCACGGGTGTTCAGGAGAATGTATGTCATTGTGTGCATGCATGCGATCCCATCCATTTGCACACTCACTGAGGCGAATTCAAATAACCAAGTCTGACTCAAGCTGGACATGTACTTTGATCACTTGATGCATGTAGCCACTAGCGTAGAATTGTAGATGAGCGTAGACACTATGCACCAGTATGTTGCTGGTCCAGCTACACTCAAGACTATGATGAACATGTTATATGACTAGTTGGACAAAGGTGAAAAATCAGTGTACCTGGATGCAATGGAGGCAAGACTTTGATTTCATAAGGATGTCACCACAGAGCATGTAGACACCATAACAAACTACCAAGCTTGGCATCATTTCACCACTCTTGATCATCGCGAGGATGTCAAAGACTTAGTCTTCCCACAATTATCTGAATCTTAGTGATGTCTTGAATGGCTTACTCAAGCCTATCTCTGTCTCACATGGGTACATGTGCAAATTCTAACGTAAACATGTTGTAAAAGTGAAAGACCAAGTGTCAATAGTAGAATGTAATAGTCATGTAGTAGTTGAAGAGTCATGAGGGTAAGTGAAGAGTCACAAGAGGGAATGTCAAGGATCACTCCACCCTTTGTTATTTATAGAACCTCATAACTCATTATACAAGATTTTGGGAGCCAAGATTCCTATAGGGATAACTTAGAGAAAGTTTGGAGTGGATTGTAATGAGCCCTGGCTTCTCCACAGTGTAGAGCTAGTACGTCTTTTGGAGGAGCAATCAGTAGTGACTGTAATGTTCCACTATCGGGGCTAGTGGTTGTCATGGTTATATGTATGATTGGATATTTCACTCTTTTAATATAACAAAGACAACACGTTTCATGCATATGTTGTTATTATAGTTTGACTATCCTGGTTACTTTAATGATGTATGTAGTTGTTATTTATGCATGTATGTATGGACTATTCCGTATGTGTTTGTATGAATCTTCTCAAAATGTGTTGTTGGTATAATCCATTGCTTTGGATCGTCAGTTATCCTACTATCCATCTCATGATTTCTTTCCAATTGTGCATTCCCTTTCAAGCTATGTGTTATCACAGGTTTTTAAGGGGCACACTCATTCCCCTTTTGTATGTTAGACCCTTTTATGCACCTTCCTTGACTTGCTGCAAGGTCACACCCTTGCTACCAAAAAGGGCATCTTACTTACCTCTGTGTGCAATTGCAATTAAGGTGACACTGTACTACCCACTGCTGGGACTCCTAGTTCAAATGGTCTGAGGTCTAGTTGGGACTTCTTATTGGGGATATCCCCTGACATGTTGGCAAGTCCAGCACTGTCAACATATAATTACAAAACTTTTCCATGTATTTTCATTTTTGTTGCATTGTGGGTCTACTAAAGAGTATGAAGAGGGGGTACTCATTGGATGTGGAATTGAATTTTACATCCAACTAGTGTCTACACTTGACATTTGATTGAACCTTGTATAAATTAGGTTGTTCATTTGCAATTTCTCATGAAGTTTTAATCAAAATCACAAGACACTGGTCTACACTACTGCTTTATTTCACAATTTTGAACAAAAATTTTAGACATATAAGAAGGAATAAAACACATGCAACAAGTATTTTTATCTGGGAAAGAAATATGCTAAAAACCTTGGTGCCCCTTTCATTAAGAAAATGAAATAGATATGTAATAAAATTTCTTTTCTCAAGAGAGCTCACCGTGCAAGTGCACAAGCTATCTCTCTACTCATTAAAGGCCTTTAAACCAGAATTAGTCAAAGTTTCCCTTGGCTTGAGCTCTTATTTCCTTGCATTTTTTCTTGAGGAATTAGCCCCTATTATTTAGTAAACTTCCTCAATTGAATTGCACAATTCCTTTAGGTTGATCATCTAACTGCATGTAACAATTGTACACTCAAAACCAGTCTACAACTGATATTACACTGTCTTGGAATCTCCACCTCAACAGGGTAACTCAAATTCTCTACATGCACTAGATATTTTGGGTTGATTGACCCATTAACTAGAGGATCACTAAGTTTGATCGAAGTCCCATTGCTTAACTGACTTTGGTTGAAGGGAAAGTACCCCTAGGGTCCTTTGGGCTAAGACTCTACCAGACTGAAAATTGCTTATTCAAAGAAACACACACACACAGCTATCATTTTTACTTTTAATCAAATTCTAATGTTTAGGGCACGTACCTAAGGTCCTACGTTCGAGAAGACCTTAAGGGTCCAAACCCTTCTTGGAGTTCCCTTCTTCTTTCTTCGACCTGCAAGACAAACAAATCAAAGAACATAACAGTACATGTATAGATACTTATGTATAAATCATCTTTATGACATAAAGTTAGTTATAAAAAATCTTTAAGTAACCACTTGCATAAGAATTCAAGACAAGAATCTCATAAGCATAAAGAAAGATTGTTTCGGGAACCAAAGACGTGTTTCTTTATAAATAAAGGAAAATAAAGTACATATATCGGAAAGATATCACCTGAACACCTTCAGCAGGCTCCAAGCAAAGCTTCCTCCCGGATTCGTTCCAGCCTCAAGCCTCCGACAAGAGCTCCTTCCAAGTCCTACTCAAATGATGATATCAAGGATGGATGATCACCAAGACACATGGAAACAAGGGTTTCCTATGCAAGATGGGGGAAGTGCAGAAAACACCAAGGACTTCAGACCTGGTCTAAGGGAAAAATCTCAGCATAATGATCTTGCTCTCTTCTCTCTCCCCTTGGCCTTCCCTTTGATGTCTTTTTATACCCTCTCCAAAGTAGTTTTTTAGTTAGGAGTTAGTTGGGAACAGTTGGGCCACGGGCAATAACAGGTGATCCAGCAGGTAAAACCCGCGATCTCCGCCTGAAAAAGAGGAATTTATTATTTTTTAAGTGTTTTAATAGATACACGCGGGTTGGGTATAACAGAACCACGTGTACACGCGTTTAACTCAGGGCAATGTCGCGTATAGGGAATAAAACACTGTTTTTTAAATTTTTGGACCAGGTCTGGAAGGAGGGGTTGCCCTAGGCCATGAGTGCAGCATCACAAACCATAAGAGTGAGATTTGGAGCTATAACAGATGCCCCCTAATGTATGAGGTCAGAAGGGGAACATGATGGCCGAAATATATTAAGTAAGTACAAGGAAAGGAACTCTGCCGAAAAACCGAGGAGGACTTCACCAGAATTCAGCCTGCCAAGCCACCGAAAGGAGATCAGAAAGAAACACTGTCTGAGGCGGGCATACCCATGCTCAGGAAAAGTAAAGCATGTCTGCATATCAAGTATAAGTGGATCCACTAAGTATACAAGTATAACTGACTGGAAAATACATAATGGATCATCTGATCATAATGAGTAAGTACATGTCTGAATATCACATATAAGACTGTCAATGATGCTGAAAGATGCAACGGATCACTGAAATCAAAGACTGATCCCATAAGGTACCAACTGAACATGATGGAATAGGATGGTACTACACTGCAAACTCAGGTGCCAGCATATAGGATGTCACCGTGACTGACTGCAACATATAAGGTGGAGTGGTATCAACTAGCAGCAACAGGAGCAACTGTCAAGTGAACCAATGAATGCTGATACAACCTGAGGTCTTCACCGACCGCCGTGGTACATTTCTACACCATGGGAATAAATTATCTGAAGTCGACCATGTGAGAAATCGTTTGATTACCAGTCATTGATGTATACCGTTAACAAACGCGAGACTACTCACCGATAATGATAATGAGCGTCAAGGTACCCAGTACAATCTAACAAGTGTGAATAGATGAGCTGAAGTCAAACACCTGTAAGAATCTATCAATCAGGAGACAATGATGGTTTCCCACTGTCGATAGCGAGGAATCTGCCACTAATGACTGCAAACCCCAAGGTACTGCCAAATGGACTCTAGATCTTTGCCCCAGAGCAATGAGTCGGAGTCGATAGGGAAAGATCCGCTAGAAGGAAGGCATTAAGGCATCCTCCATCAATCTAGCGTGAGTGTAACCCGTAGGCCAATAATGTGGAAGGAATCGGACGAAAAAGATGTAGTAACCCAACCGAAGTACGTTTCCGGCGTACACAAGATGTGGCTAGCGCACGGCAGAAACCCTCTGAACCAACCAATAATGAAAGCCGACACAGAGGCGAGGTATCCACCAATAGGGTCAAATGAAAACCAAGGTACTGCACGAATCCCAATGTGTGATAATGTATGCTGATGTCGAACACAAGGGAAACCACTCCGTCAAAGACCCATGATACTGATCGATGCTGAGCACAAGGTAACCTATCAATAATGAAAATAGGGCCAGGGTGCGGCTCTAGGCCTGTCCTCAGAGCAATGTGTCGTCGTCGATAAGGACAAGACCCGCCAGCAAGAAGTCAATGGGGACCTTCTCAAACCGGCACGAGTAAAGGACCAATATAACTGATGTGATGATAGACATGACACTGACAAGCAGGGATGGCCGACTGAAAAATGAGTCAAGAGACACCGCAGAAAGGCCGACTCAGGCTAACTTCCCTTGAACAAAAGCACGACTCAATGTGACTATGTGGCAGCATATGATGAATCTGTATAAGTTCGTCATGCAGGAGGCACGAACGAACCCTCCATATGATTGGAAGAGATAACCAATCGGGGGAGAACTGACTCGGTAACAGGGTTATGGCGTACCTAAGTCAAACTAAATCCCACCCATGTGGAGGAGACTTTGTTTTGAGTGCTTTGTTCAAGGGCGACACGACTGACTCTAGCTACCAACAATAAATGGAAATAATGTCCCTGTTCCCGCTCTTTTTGGAATATTTAATTTTTTTGTCTTTTTCTGATAAGCCGGAAAAAGAATAAAAGAATGCTATAGTACAGTGGAAAGAACGAGTGTCGGTGAAACAGATGATCTAGTTCCTGGGAAAGGAACGTTCCTATGCTCAATGCAGGGAGGTGAAAAACTGGTCAGTGACACTCAGAGGTAAGTTCCTTCCACGGATCTCTGTATGTCAAGCTGCAGAAGTCAAGGGCATGCAAGGTTGATTTTGCAGACGTCATGGTCAAAAGTTGGCTTAAACACGAGTCCAAATGAAGCCGGCTATAGGCCACAAGGTGCAAATGGTCAACATGCAATGCAGAAGTACAACTCAACACACATAGGAGCCTCTAGGGTATAAGGCCAGAACGAAGCGAAGAAGCACAGAGGAATGAGTCTTCAACGCATAAGTCATGGCGGGACTACAGAGGACTCCCGAGCCTACTCAAAACGAAGCAGCATGGGAAACAAATGTCAGTGAGGTGCTAACTAGGATGCCCATGTAAAAGGATGGCTCTACCATCATGTCATGATTTAAAGAATCGGCGAGTGAAAATGGCTTACGAACAATAACATGATGGGGTCAACCCTACGGCAGATGTATCAGTCAGATGGAGGCTAGTATGCATAATGCAACGGAAAAATGGTGTCCCTAACCTATATGCCAGTGAGAACACGATACCTGCCATGACGGGTCAGCAGTCATGGAACCGTCTCGAACCGTCGAAAATGTCCAAAATATCCTGAAAAACAACTCAATCTCGACATTCCAAGCTCCCAAGTTAAAAGTGACATGAAACCAAACAAAATAAAATTTTGAAAAAATTTTACATTTTCAAAACTTATAAAAAGAAATTTTGGACTTACCATTTTCACCGTTTGACTTGGAGAGCAAAAATTGTGGAGCAAAAGGAGCAAACTTCCCCGTGACTTATTCAACCGTTCAAACTTGCCGAAAACTTCCAGGTAAGCACTAAACTTGTCTTGCAATTGATTGTGATAGTTTTTAGGAAGTTTAATTAATGTTTCACCGTTAGACTTTTGCAAAAAATTGCTCTGCGGCGTACACGCGGGTTGGATGTATATAAATCGCGTATACGACGGCCCTACACGCGACTGTGTATAGGGTAAACCGCGTGTGCGCAGCGAAAAATTTTTATACATAAAACTAATGGATGAAAATGATTTTTTCTTCCAGGATGACTCTCACATGGCGTGAAAGAGAGCACTCAGCCGTAGATAATGAAGTTATGGACAATGATGAGGCATTAGCTGCCCTACGGGGATGCGGATTGCTAAAATTCTTCAAGTTGCCAAATATGAAAGCAAACGTGCGTCTGCTCGAGAGACTCATTGATTATTGGGATGTCGAGGAAGAAGCATTCATGATTGATCAGATGCCACTCAGGATAGAAGTGGAAGATATATATTTCATCACGGGCCTTTCCCGAAGGGGAGAGGTAGTGCACTCCCGGGGCAGGACACGGAATAGCCTCAGTGTGGACGACTATGTACAGATTTACTGCCCGGGTCATCGGAAGGTCGGGAGCCAGATCTCTATCCCACACGTGGAGAGTTTGTCACTGCGGATAATCTTGTTCACCATAGCTCGAGTGAACGGATCATCCTCACTACATCAGGCATCACGGGTCAACATGAGCGTAGCAGTGGACTGTCTCACCACGGTGTTTGACTGGTGTACTCCTCTACTTGCCAACATGAAGGAACAACTTGCTTCTATCAGGAGGGGACAGACCAAGAACTTTGGGTACGGAACCATCTTATGCACTTTCTTCTTCGAGAAGGTTCCCGCACTCCGCCCCAGGGTAGCAGTTCCCATCAGTAGTCCACGTGATCCACGCATGGGCCGGTGGGCTGACTTGATGAAACGTCTGGGGGGTGGGGAAGTGCCTAGGAATGCATTCGACGATGACTTTTTTGCTTGGTGGGAGCAACAGATCATCGCCATAGATGACTACCCCTATGCTGGCCTGGATTTCCGAGGAGATCCTGATCTAGTGTTACCACCAGATGCAGCATGGGGCGAGATTGGTAAGATTTTTGATTTTTATGATTTTATGATTTTTTTTTGGATTTTTCAAATATAATGATAAATTTTGAAAAATATTTTTTGATGAGA
Source organism: Pinus tabuliformis (assembly GCA_031772625.1). Classification (NCBI taxonomy): domain Eukaryota; kingdom Viridiplantae; phylum Streptophyta; class Pinopsida; order Pinales; family Pinaceae; genus Pinus; species Pinus tabuliformis. Next base: position 420,787,004 of record CM062811.1, read on the forward strand.
TTCAAATGACTAATATGATGATCATGTTCCAGACATTGGGCCTGTGCGACCAGATGGATTCCCACGGCATGGACGGCGTGGCCGAGGAGCCGAAGAGGCGGCTGCGGATACGGAAAGGACCCTCAACAACGTCCAACGACACTTGACTAGACTGAGCTGCCAAGTACCAATGGCCGAGGTGGAGGACCTTCCTCCAGATATGCAGCGTCATGTGTTTGGGATGCCACGTGAGTGGGTTCGCGTCTTTCGGCGCGTGGCCAATGCTATAGTTACTTATTTAGCTGCTCATCCAGAGCCGAGGCGTTAGATATGCCTGACATGATTATGGGCATTTGAGTCCCAATTTTGTATATTTTTGGACACACATATGTACACTCGAGACGCTTTGCGATATATATATATATATATACAGTTTGACTTTTTGATGCATGATTTTATGATGATGAATGATTGATATGCCAGTCTAATGCTTGATTAGCGATAGAATCAGCTAACCAATTTTGAGATCTTGGAATGTGCAAATAATTAATGTAAATAAATGATCTTTGCAACAACCTCACTCTTAAATATTGGCGATATAATAATGGATCTCTAACCCGATAAATGTTATTTAACTAAGACACTATCAATTGAGAATCAAGATATACTACCAACGAGTCGATCCCATAAGAGATTGCCTCGGATAATAAATTGATAACAGCTGTATACTCGGCCATATTGTTTGAAGCAGGACCGATACACACGCCTCTCGATGTCATCAACTGACCAGTTGGGTAATAAAGTACCCAAGCTGCGGAAGCAAGATTCCGAGTGTGCCGACTAGCACCATCGGCGAATCCAAAATAAACCAAATCATCCATCAGCACCTGTCAAGGCAGACCAAAAAGTGCTGATATCAGAAAACGCTCGATAATATATGTACAAATACACATAAAATACAAAGAAGCCATTGCCTGGTAAAACTAAGCAAAATACTTCTTTAAATAGAGCCCATTTCGGGGCTCCGCCAGCTTGTTTCCTTCGAAATCAATTAACTCATACGATCCTTTTTCTAAGACTCGTTTGATAATGAAAGGACCGTACCACATGGGCTTGAATTTGCCTGCCCCCAAGGCGTCCTTATCTTGGTCATAGACCAAGACAAGGTCACCTTCAGAAAAGACACGAGGACGGACAGACTTATCATACTGAGTTTTGACCCTTTTCTTATGGGCCTCATTCATCGTGGCAGCATCTCGACGCTGCTCATCGAGATGTTCCAGGTGAACTAGGCGCTCCTCGAGACTCGAAGTCTCAGGAAGAAGCTCGACAGCCAATTTCAGAGATGGAATTTCACATTCGACCGGAAAGATAGATTCCATCCCGTAAACTAACTGAAAAGGAGTAAAACCAGTAGCCGTTTTGACGGAGGTTCGGTATGCCCAAAGAGCCGGGTACAACATAATGTGCCAATTGGACCGATTCTTATCGATTTTCCGTTGGAGTATCGTCTTAAGAGTTTTATTGACTGCCTCGACCTGTCCATTGGCCTGAGGATAGTAAGGGGACGAATGCTCCTGACGGAAACCTAATTTAAAAGCCAATTCAGACATTAGCTGATTTTGGAAATGACTGCCATGGTCAGTGACAATCTCTCTTGGGATACCGAATCTTGAGATAACTTGATTGAAAAGAAACAAAGTTGCCGTGTCACTGTCGTTCTTATAAGTAGGCATGGCCTCCGCCCACTTTGTGAAGTAGTCTACGGCCACGATAATGTACTTGTGATTCGCCGCTGAAGGCGGATTACAAGTCGTAAAATCAATACCCCACTTAGTGAAGGGACCGACGGTGACAACGGGAAAAAGGGGAGCTGGATGCGCGCGCATCTTGCGAGTAAAAATTTGACACGGGTGACAGCGTTTTACCGCTTCCACACAGTCCTTAAAGAGTGAAGGCCAAAAGTAGCCGGCACGTAAGATGCGCTGGGCTGTAGCAAGCCCGGATAGATGACCACTACAAGCTCCACTGTGGCAATCATTAAGAACAGACTCTGCTTCCTCTAAGGTTAAACAACGTCGAAGAATTGAATCAACCCCTCGACAGTATAATGTGTCACCAATGATAACATAGTTTTTAGCTAGGTGACGTAACTTGCGACGTTCATCCTTGGAGAAAGTAGAGGGAAACTTCGAAGTCTGGAGATAAACAATGCTATCTCCATACCAAGGTGTTATAGACATTTTTGTGCCTTACAGCATGAAGCATGAAATGTCCATAATCAAAGGGATCCAAAGTCCCTAAACATGTTGTTCTTACCCCTAGAGGAACAAGGTCAGCAAACCACAGCACTTCAAATCAGTTCTCCACCTGAAAACGCTCAAAAACAAGGCAATTCTGGATCATGTCAACTGCTACACTGGCTACCTGCACTGAATGTCAACTGCTACACTGGCTACCTGCACTGAATGTCAACTGCTACACTGGCTACCTGCGCTGAATGTCAACTCCAACACTAGTTACCTGCGCTGAACGTGTTTGGACAAGTGGCAGGCTCATTTCTCAAGGTGTCAATGCCCAGGAAGCTTCCAAAATGACACTTGGATCAGGGAATTCGCCCAGTGATGAGTAAGAGGTTCTTAAACTCCAAGTGGAAGCAAGGATCTCCAAGTGGACTCAAGAACTGAAGTATAACTGAAGTGGGAGAGGACACTAGTCAGCTTGAAGCCAGCCTCAAGCTGACTCATCCTTTCTCCAAATCTCCTATATATAGAGCTCTCTCATGAGGTCTAGGGAGGCTGGAATTTTGTGCAAAGTAAGGAAGTGTTGTTGGTTTACAGTTAGAGTTATTGGGTGATTGCTTTCATAGAGGAGAAGAGGAGATTTCTTACTGCTGGGGAGGTGCTGCTGGATTGGAGCCATTTATGGTTGTAACCTTCTCAGAACCTTTTTCTTCTATCAATAAAGCTTTGATGTTCTCCTATATACTTGTATTGCAATGATGTATTGTTTTTATCTGTATATTTGATTCATTCTAATCCATGCATCAGTTATGAGTACATGTTTCTTGTAGTTTCCCTCTCTTGTTTTTGCAGGATCTTTATGTAGCTGGGCCGGCAAAGGGAGCAAGGAGCTGGGAACAAGAGGCAAAGAGAGAAGACAGGATCGAAAAAAGCGAAAGACATCGGTTGGTCAATCTTTTCTTCCTTCTCTGTACTTTCATAAAGGAAAAATATCAAAGCTTTACTTTCAGTTGTTGCTAAGGAACTATCACCCTTAGAGTAGGGATAGGGTCATTCCGAGTCGGATACTTTTCCCCACAACAAACTGGCGACTCCACTAGGGAGCTAGTATCTTGTTGGTTTATTGTGTTTCTTGCTATTCATCTCATAAACAAGAAGAGCACCAAATCGAACTGCAATTGAATCCTTCAATTGCAAAGTAGAGGGCAGCTGCTCTGGCTCAGTTTCTGAGCAAGTTTATGATTTGAAGAGCTGATCCACAAGGACTCTTGTGCTCTTTGTGATAGCTTTTCATCCTCTTGATCATCCCTTAGCTTGTACTTGACCTATAGCTTTTTATTTCAGCAAAAACAGTGAATTTTTGAGTTTTTTATGACCCGGAAACCCTTGTAAACGCAACTCTCGTGTCTCAGTGCAGGCTGTCCAAAGGCAGTCTGCATTTCAGCACAGGTACTCCCTTCGGGAACTGCGCTGAGAGTCAGTTTGACAGACCAGAGCCTGCGCTGAACCAGTTAGGCTATGTCTTCCTGAGGTTTCCCACTGAGTCTTGGCCCTGTTTTCACTGTTATTTTGCTGCTGATTGCTTGTCATTTGTACTTGCTGTAAACCAACTTTCCTTGACATTATTCCGCCTCAGTTGTGTGATGAAACTGTGATTGTTCTTTCAGTATTTCTTGTTTCAATTACAGTTTCCCATTGTGAAAAGCAAACCAGTATAGCTGTGGCCTCTTAGATCCTGAACTGTAAAAGTGTCTTTGTGATCTTAAGAGCTAGTTTTATTACTGTTCATGGCTGTTTGAGTTTGTTTGTTTTTCATTTCGTGGTTTGAATCTATACATTTCCAGTGTCTAAACAAGTCGATCTTAAGGTGTCTTTTGATTTTGGACAAGCTTGTTTACTTTCGCTTGAAATTAGATTCAAAGTTATACAACAGTTTCCTTTTTGTCTTACATCAACACTAAGGATAAAGAAAAGAAATATCTGCATTGTGCATGTGCATTATTGACAGTTTGCATGTTGATTTAGGAAAAAGTTCATTTAGTGTGTGTTCTATGATCTGTGTGAAAAGTTGATGTCTTTCTTTTCCCTCAGTAGATTAAGGTTTTCAAAGCTAAAAAGATTGTAAAGCTTGCTTATCATTTTAGCTGCATTTAGGAATTTGTACCAATACATCTCGTGGTGATCCTGAAAGACAAACTGCTAAACAAGATCAACTTAAAATATATTGAATGAATCTAAAAACGCTTTGTAACATAATGCTCACAATAGAGGTCTAGGTAGAGACGTGTTCTGGCGTCGTTAAACGTAGTGACTGTCGATCTCTACGAAGGTGGGTGATTCCTCCTGAGGGACGATAGCACTAATACGGACTTGTGCTCCCGCGTACCGTCGCGTATATTGGGAGACCCCTATAGGCATTTATCCTTTATCCTTAGGAAGCCGTGTCGGCCGCCCTACTGATCGCGATGCAGTGAACACAGCATTCACGAAGATCGACCACCCGTACCGTAAAACGTATTCTGTGGTTTCGCGAAAGGTTTGGCACACCCTCTGCCTAGATCTCCAGAGCAGTTTCTTTTGGCCTTTTTCAAACTCTATAACTGAAAAAGTCCAACCGAGCATTTGTCACTTCGGGCTCGTTAATACATCGAAGGCGACTAGAGTCATCTTTAGCTTTTTCTCGACTCTTAAAACATGAAAAAGCAAAGTTGTGTCTAAAAGCGTCTAATAAAATTCATTCAATACGGAAACATAATTCTCCTTTTTGTATTTTAGTTGATCGAGTAATCCGCAACCGTGGAGGAAAGTCAATTAGAACTCCGTCGTTCGAGGAGACTCGCGAGTCAACCGTCTTTGTCTCCGGAATCGAGAGTAGTACGGACGAAGCAAACTCGCTTGACCGGGTCAAAATCTCCCATTAAAGTTAGAACAACAGTTCCAACTACATCTGAGATTCTGGTCACTCCTAATATTTCTGGAATCCCTGCCTCTATTGAAGAAGTTCAACAGCGACAGAGGGACAGTTGTACTGATCCTAGTCTGAGAACAAGTACTTGCATAACTGAACCAGTTCCATCTGAAACCGGTCCATAGAGTCTTATTGCTCAAACAACTGTTGCTGTCGAAGCAACCCCTTCTTCGGCACCAGAAATCTTTTACGGACCTGACGGTCTTCCTCTTCCTCCTGGTTTGATTGCAATAGAGGAAATCGTAGAGGACCAGCAAGAAAATACTCCAACTCATTTTGGAGTAGGCATCACTCTTTTTCCTTCTGCATCAGAAGTTTGTCCATCGCCAGTGGAAGTTCCTGTAGAATCGTTAGGCAGTTTATTGGATAGACTTAAAATGTCTGAGCAACCGTCGACATCTAGGACTGTGCCAAATGACACAGCGACAGCAGAAGCTCCTGCTGTCACTCCGACGATGTTTGCCGGCATACCAGCTGTCCCGACTAGCTCTCAACAGCTAGAAGGAGTCCACCCAGGGACTATTATGACAACTTGGTCTGTTCCAGTTTGTTCTTCCGGTATAATACCCGGTAATTCTTATGTTGAAACTAGACAAATTGATCCCTTTGGAAATCAGTTTGGACCATCCAGTCCTCAAAGGCAATCTATACCCTTGAGCTCCGGATTGTTACCGTATGGGGGGCAATATGCCCTTTCACTTCCCCCTCCGGGAGGATACCCATACGGTAGTTTTCAACCGCATTCAGGTTTGACTGAAGTTACAACGAGTGGTTGGGTGCCTATGTTGCCCCAACAACCGAGAGTTGTATATTCCATGCAATAATGTGTACCTATGTCTAGCATCCCGACGACGCCAGCAATTGTAACCGTGTCGCAAGTTCAATCGATGCCTGTTGTATGTCAACCCCAAGTTGTAATGCAACAGCCCCTTGACCCTGCAACACAACCACAATCGCCAACTGCCGGGACGACACAGATACAAACGGGAACCATAACCCCGCATCTTGGTCCGTTGGTTAGTATCGCACAGCAAAACATGGCTTCGCAGCCATGGATGATGCAATACCAACAACCTCAGTTTCAACAGGTGTACCAGGGATCTGAGCGACAGATCTTTGCAAATAGTGGGCAACCCTATATTCAGAACGGGTTAAATCAACCACTTTACAGTGGCCAAGCCCACCAGCCATATCAGTCCTATCAACATCAGTTGCATTATGCTGGTATGCAAAGGCCTACAGCTCAGGCGATTCCATCGTATCCTGGGTACGCCTCGCCAAACCTAAATCAGCAGTTGCCATTCGTGGCGACTCTAGAATTACCAGATTTACATCGATTGACGAATGATCCAATCGCCTATGCTCATTGGTGGCCAGCGATTCCTCACAAACTTCCTTCGGACATTCCTAAATTCAATGGAAATCCTGGCGAAGACCCGTCGAATCATGTGATGACTTTCCATCTGTGGTGTTCGTCGAATACCTTGAATGATGATTCGATAAGGCTTCGCCTTTTCCAGAGGACATTGACTGGTCCGGCGGCTAAATGGTATATTGAATTACCTAGAGCCTCTTTCGACAATTTTAGTTCCCTAGCCACGACTTTCTTAACACACTTTCAGTTACCTATAAGGTACGAAACTGGAACCGAGATCTTAACCAATTTCAAGCAGACAACAGCCACACATATATCAGATCATATACATGAGTGGCGTCGTCGTCGCAGAATGGTAAAGACTTATGTTCCAGATCAGCTTTTAGCTGAGTGGTTTATAAAGTCGCTTCTTCCTACTATAACAGAAGATGTGGCCAAGGGAGGCGTCGTAACAGAGGAGCAAGTTATTGCTCGTGCCCAGTATTTAGACTTAGTATATACTCAGTCTGGCACGCTCTATGACAAGATACCTGACGCTCCTAGACCGGAATTTTCAATTCCTCCCCCTCCTGGATCAAATAGTGACTCTCATGCCGGCGATGGTGTGATTGGCACTGCAAATGCAAAGTCAACACGGGATTCGTCTAAGAAAACCCGTAAGACTTCGAATCAAAATGCAAATGAAGAACTTCTTGCCTTGGAAGTAAGTGCCGTGTCGGACGACAAGGGCAAACAACTGAAGCAACCAGGAGACAAGAAGAAAAAGAAAGGGAGAAAAGGGAAACCCCCTTCGGGGTGTCATATATGCGATGAGGATCATTGGACAGCAGATTGTCCATGCAAAGCTGAGCTTAAAAGATTCTTTAAGAGTCCGAAAACCTCAGCTGTGTTGACTGATCCGTTTCCTAATCCTGGTCAAAATCTGGTTGCTAATCAAAATGCTTCCCGATCCCAAGTGCTTATGTTGTCTACCTCAAAGCAGCAGAATAATGCTTTGACAAGGAATAAAGATTACGGGAATCCATGGCTGTCAAATAACAAGGCTAATGAACAACCTAGTAGTTCGACGACAGCTTTGACCAAAGTTGTGCCACCCATCATTCTTGAACCAATGGTAAAGTTGCCAAAGGGAGTAGTACACAAATCGGCATTTAATCCTCGTGCCAAAATAGCACAGAATTATAATATAATAGAGGACCTGGCCCAATCGCCGTCCGCTATGTCGACACTTGAGGTACCGCAAAATTGCACCTCCCAAGAGCAAGCTTTATTATCAGCTATAAGTGGGATTGGCCCAATGGATTCCAATCTTGTGGCCTTTGACCATAAAGGATATGACCCTAAGTTACCAGCTCAACAAGCTTTCCTTATTAAAGTGAAAGCCCTCAACAAAACTGTTCATCGAACAATTATTGATGAGGGGGCATCTACATGTCTTATGTCGATGAATTGCTGGAAAAATTTAGGCTCACCACCCTTGTCGAAATCGTCAACGACGTTAAAAGCATTTGATGGACGATCATACACTCCATACGGGATTTTAAGTAACTTGCAAGTTGAACTGGGGGGCAAAACAGTAGAAGTCGATGTTGAAGTAATTGATGGAAACCTCGATTACAACATCCTACTAGGAAGGCCCTGGATATATGCCATGGCCGCAGTCGTGTCGACCTACTTCAGGAAGATTGCATTTCCCTTTCAAGGAGGGATTACAGTCGTCGACCAACAAACTTTCCTCCCTGACAGTTCACAAGTTACGGGAAGCATTCCAATGACACATGGAAGCGATCATTCGCTTCAAAATATTGGAGTAGGTCTCCTAAAAGACCCTGCCTTAATGGGTACTTTTTCCCTACTGCCTGCAAGTAATCTGGCGGAGGTGGCCACAGTGGAAACCTACAATATGAAATCTTCTATATTTAATGGATTCGGAAGATTCCTAAACATTTTGTCAGCATGGATCATCGCCCTAATAGAAATACTGTAAATACAGTGGGCTTCGAGGATAGTTCCTATCTCATGTCAACCTCGTTAAAAAATGAAACAAATCCCCTTTCCAAATCTCAAAGGTAAACCTTCATTCCAACCACCGAGTTGAATGCAATGAAGCTTGGGGGCCATGCACCTCGATTTTCATTATTATGCTGGGGGCATGCAAACTTATCATCGAGCAGTTTTAGCACATAGTTCATGCTCGTTAAAAAATAAACGCAAGATCCGAGCAGTTTTAACGCGGTCTTCATGCTCGTTAAAAAATAAATAAAAGCAGTGAGCAATGTTCCCTCCAGAGTTTAAGCTCATTTTTATCTAAAAAAAGAACCTATCACGGTAAATAACCTTTTGAGATCGTAAATCCATCAGCCATAAAAGCCTTGGTCGTGTTTGTGCACCGTCACCTCCACTTTTCATTTGGCCGATCATTCACCTCCATTTGTGTGTTTACCTCTTTTGAGAAACAGCTGCGAAGAGTGATTTCACCTAGCCATCCTTGTGACACTGCCGTGATTGGAGAATTCCAACCTGTACCTGGAATTTGCTGCTATCCCTGTTTATCACTCGTTCCTCAAAAGACGAGTCTTCTTTGAGCTCTTTTCATCTGACTCGTAAAATATGAAAAGTTTGCCGAGTTTTGGCCTTCCAGCTCGTTAAACGACCGGAAGAGCTATCCCTCCTCTAGATTTTAATCTTTTTTGGACCTGAGGGATTATTGCACAAAAAGATCGAGCACTTGTCTTGTTCGGCTCATTAAAAGTACTGAACACTCATCCCTTCTGTATTGTTTATACTTTTTCGGACTTAAGGGATTAGATGACGAAAAAGGAATTTTGGAGTTAACTTTCTGTACCTTTTCAGACTCTCTAAAAATGAAAAGGACCGAGTTTTCCTTGTCGTTAGACTCGTTAAAATGATTAAATAGCGACAAACTTGTCTTTAGACGAGAACGAGTTTCCCTATCGCTAGGCTCGTTAAAACATAGCGATGGGCTTGCCCGAAGGGCAGGTTATAGAACAAGCATATGTTATCCTCCTCAAGCTTGACAAAAATAAAGAGGTACTGGTCAGAAATGACTGGGGAAAAATTGGGAGAACATCAAAGCTTAATGGTAGCAAGTCGCTCTTGAACATGACACTTTTCCTCCGTACCACATCGGGTTGGGTTGTTTCATTCACCGGTCTCATCGCCATGGTCTTCGCCAAACCATCCACATTTTGGGGTAATGCTACTGATCCATCGCATCAGTGTCGTTATATGTTCAAGAGAGGTCATTCTGAAAGTGTCAACCGTGTCCCATCCACTGCCATACATTATCCTTCATCCATTCATGATCGCCACCCTGAATCATATGTCACAGTTTGTTTTCACCTCCACTAAAATCATTAGCTACGTTCCATGTCATTGATGTGGGATTCATTAAGGCCCTCCTTTGACGGATCGCTTCTTGTCGACTTCAGCTCATTATCCAAGAAGTTGATCTAGGAACAACCCCATCAGTACTTTGAAGCTTGCATGCCTCAATGGCAAGTTTCTCACTTCCGGCGACAGGTATACATCAATGACCTTTGACCAGAAGATTTTGCGTGGCGTTCGACGCCAAGTCCTTTATTCACGCCACGTGAATTGTACTGCAGTACCTTGAGGGTCATTATCATTATCGGTGATTCCTCTCGTGCTTGTTAACGGTTTTCATCATTGACCGGTAATCAAGCGATGTCTTTCCATGTTCGACTTCAGTGCAATTCTCACATGGATCGACTTGTACTTAGAGTGAAGATCGAGCGAGTTTGAAGACCCCGGATCTAGTTTCATCCATCCGGGCTGCGAAATATATTCAGGAAATATAAAAACATTTGTCATGTACATCATTGCAGCAGATGATCATCCTATTCAAAGGATGATAATTTCAGCAGAGAATTATCAGTCTACCATCAGACGATCGTCTGTTCTATGTACCAAAATGTATTTATAAAGCTGAGCATGGGAATGCCCGCCTCAGCTAGATCATGAAAACCGAATGAAAAATAATGTATTGTATTGTATCGTATTACAGGGCACCTCTCAGCACTTGAATGAAATTCGGATCCTCTGGATAAAGCATTTCACCCGATAAACGACCTCATACTTTAGGGGGCAACTGTTATAGACATTTTTGTGCCTTACAGCATGAAGCATGAAATGTCCATAATCAAAGGGATCCAAAGTCCCTAAACATGTTGTTCTTACCCCTAGAGGAACAAGGTCAGCAAACCACAGCACTTCAAATCAGTTCTCCACCTGAAAACGCTCAAAAACAAGGCAATTCTGGATCATGTCAACTGCTACACTGGCTACCTGCACTGAATGTCAACTGCTACACTGGCTACCTGCACTGAATGTCAACTGCTACACTGGCTACCTGCGCTGAATGTCAACTCCAACACTAGTTACCTGCGCTGAACGTGTTTGGACAAGTGGCAGGCTCATTTCTCAAGGTGTCAATGCCCAGGAAGCTTCCAAAATGACACTTGGATCAGGGAATTCGCCCAGTGATGAGTAAGAGGTTCTTAAACTCCAAGTGGAAGCAAGGATCTCCAAGTGGACTCAAGAACTGAAGTATAACTGAAGTGGGAGAGGACACTAGTCAGCTTGAAGCCAGCCTCAAGCTGACTCATCCTTTCTCCAAATCTCCTATATATAGAGCTCTCTCATGAGGTCTAGGGAGGCTGGAATTTTGTGCAAAGTAAGGAAGTGCTGTTGGTTTACAGTTAGAGTTATTGGGTGATTGCTTTTATAGAGGAGAAGAGGAGATTTCTTGCTGCTGGGGAGGTGCTGCTGGATTGGAGCCATTTATGGTTGTAACCTTCTCAGAACCTTTTTCTTCTATCAATAAAGCTTTGATGTTCTCCTATATACTTGTATTGCAATGATGTATTGTTTTTATCTGTATATTTGATTCATTCTAATCCATGCATCAGTTATGAGTACATGTTTCTTGTAGTTTCCCTCTCTTGTTTTTGCAGGATCTTTATGTAGCTGGGCCGGCAAAGGGAGCAAGGAGCTGGGAACAAGAGGCAAAGAGAGAAGACAGGATCGAAAAAAGCGAAAGACATCGGTTGGTCAATCTTTTCTTCCTTCTCTGTACTTTCATAAAGGAAAAATATCAAAGCTTTACTTTCAGTTGTTGCTAAGGAACTATCACCCTTAGAGTAGGGATAGGGTCATTCCGAGTCGGATACTTTTCCCCACAACAAACTGGCGACTCCACTGGGGAGCTAGTATCTTGTTGGTTTATTGTGTTTCTTGCTATTCATCTCATAAACAAGAAGAGCACCAAATCGAACTGCAATTGAATCCTTCAATTGCAAAGTAGAGGGCAGCTGCTCTGGCTCAGTTTCTGAGCAAGTTTATGATTTGAAGAGCTGATCCACAAGGACTCTTGTGCTCTTTGTGATAGCTTTTCATCCTCTTGATCATCCCTTAGCTTGTACTTGACCTATAGCTTTTTATTTCAGCAAAAACAGTGAATTTTTGAGTTTTTTATGACCCGGAAACCCTTGTAAACGCAACTCTCGTGTCTCAGTGCAGGCTGTCCAAAGGCAGTCTGCATTTCAGCGCAGGTACTCCCTTCGGGAACTGCGCTGAGAGTCAGTTTGACAGACCAGAGCCTGCGCTGAACCAGTTAGGCTATGTCTTCCTGAGGTTTCCCACTGAGTCTTGGCCCTGTTTTCACTGTTATTTTGCTGCTGATTGCTTGTCATTTGTACTTGCTGTAAACCAACTTTCCTTGACATTATTCCGCCTCAGTTGTGTGATGAAACTGTGATTGTTCTTTCAGTATTTCTTGTTTCAATTACAGTTTCCCATTGTGAAAAGCAAACCAGTATAGCTGTGGCCTCTTAGATCCTGAACTGTAAAAGTGTCTTTGTGATCTTAAGAGCTAGTTTTATTACTGTTCATGGCTGTTTGAGTTTGTTTGTTTTTCATTTCGTGGTTTGAATCTATACATTTCCAGTGTCTAAACAAGTCGATCTTAAGGTGTCTTTTGATTTTGGACAAGCTTGTTTACTTTCGCTTGAAATTAGATTCAAAGTTATACAACAGTTTCCTTTTTGTCTTACATCAACACTAAGGATAAAGAAAAGAAATATCTGCATTGTGCATGTGCATTATTGACAGTTTGCATGTTGATTTAGGAAAAAGTGCATTTAGTGTGTGTTCTATGATCTGTGTGAAAAGTTGATGTCTTTCTTTTCCCTCAGTAGATTAAGGTTTTCAAAGCTAAAAAGATTGTAAAGCTTGCTTATCATTTTAGCTGCATTTAGGAATTTGTACCAATACATCTCGTGGTGATCCTGAAAGACAAACTGCTAAACAAGATCAACTTAAAATATATTGAATGAATCTAAAAACGCTTTGTAACATAACGCTCACAATAGAGGTCTAGGTAGAGACGTGTTCTGGCGTCGTTAAACGTAGTGACTGTCGATCTCTACGAAGGTGGGTGATTCCTCCTGAGGGACGATAGCACTAATACGGACTTGTGCTCCCGCGTACCGTCGCGTATATTGGGAGACCCCTATAGGCATTTATCCTTTATCCTTAGGAAGCCGTGTCGGCCGCCCTACTGATCGCGATGCAATGAACACAGCATTCACGAAGATCGACCACCCGTACCGTAAAACGTATTCTGTGGTTTCGCGAAAGGTTTGGCACACCCTCTGCCTAGATCTCCAGAGCAGTTTCTTTTGGCCTTTTTCAAACTCTATAACTGAAAAAGTCCAACCGAGCATTTGTCACTTCGGGCTCGTTAATACATCGAAGGCAACTAGAGTCATCTTTAGCTTTTTCTCGACTCTTAAAACATGAAAAAGCAAAGTTGTGTCTAAAAGCGTCTAATAAAATTCATTCAATATGGAAACATAATTCTCCTTTTTGTATTTTAGTTGATCGAGTAATCCGCAACCGTGGAGGAAAGTCAATTAGAACTCCGTCGTTCGAGGAGACTCGCGAGTCAACCGTCTTTGTCTCCGGAATCGAGAGTAGTACGGACGAAGCAAACTCGCTTGACCGGGTCAAAATCTCCCATTAAAGTTAGAACAACAGTTCCAACTACATCTGAGATTCTGGTCACTCCTAATATTTCTGGAATCCCTGCCTCTATTGAAGAAGTTCAACAGCGACAGAGGGACAGTTGTACTGATCCTAGTCTGAGAACAAGTACTTGCATAACTGAACCAGTTCCATCTGAAACCGGTCCACAGAGTCTTATTGCTCAAACAACTGTTGCTGTCGAAGCAACCCCTTCTTCGGCACCAGAAATCTTTTACGGACCTGACGGTCTTCCTCTTCCTCCTGGTTTGATTGCAATAGAGAAAATCGTAGAGGACCAGCAAGAAAATACTCCAACTCATTTTGGAGTAGGCATCACTCTTTTTCCTTCTGCATCAGAAGTTTGTCCATCGCCAGTGGAAGTTCCTGTAGAATCGTTAGGCAGTTTATTGGATAGACTTAAAATGTCTGAGCAACCGTCGACATCTAGGACTATGCCAAATGACACAGCGACAGCAGAAGCTCCTGCTGTCACTCCGACGATGTTTGTCGGCATACCAGCTGTCCCGACTAGCTCTCAACAGCTAGAAGGAGTCCACCCAGGGACTATTATGACAACTTGGTCTGTTCCAGTTTGTTCTTCCGGTATAATACCCGGTAATTCTTATGTTGAAACTAGACAAATTGATCCCTTTGGAAATCAGTTTGGACCATCCAGTCCTCAAAGGCAATCTATACCCTTGAGCTCCGGATTGTTACCGTATGGGGGGCAATATGCCCTTTCACTTCCCCCTCCGGGAGGATACCCATACGGTAGTTTTCAACCGCATTCAGGTTTGACTGAAGTTACAACGAGTGGTTGGGTGCCTATGTTGCCCCAACAACCGAGAGTTGTATATTCCATGCAACAATGTGTACCTATGTCTAGCATCCCGACGACGCCAGCAATTGTAACCGTGTCGCAAGTTCAATCGATGCCTGTTGTATGTCAACCCCAAGTTGTAATGCAACAGCCCCTTGACCCTGCAACACAACCACAATCGCCAACTGCCAGGACGACACAGATACAAACGGGAACCATAACCCCGCATCTTGGTCCGTTGGTTAGTATCGCACAGCAAAACATGGCTTCGCAGCCATGGATGATGCAATACCAACAACCTCAGTTTCAACAGGTGTACCAGGGATCTGAGCGACAGATCTTTGCAAATAGTGGGCAACCCTATATTCAGAACGGGTTAAATCAACCACTTTACAGTGGCCAAGCCCACCAGCCATATCAGTCCTATCAACATCAGTTGCATTATGCTGGTATGCAAAGGCCTACAGCTCAGGCGATTCCATCGTATCCTGGGTACGCCTCGCCAAACCTAAATCAGCAGTTGCCATTCGTGGCGACTCTAGAATTACCAGATTTACATCGATTGACGAATGATCCAATCGCCTATGCTCATTGGTGGCCAGCGATTCCTCACAAACTTCCTTCGGACATTCCTAAATTCAATGGAAATCCTGGCGAAGACCCGTCGAATCATGTGATGACTTTCCATCTGTGGTGTTCGTCGAATACCTTGAATGATGATTCGATAAGGCTTCGCCTTTTCCAGAGGACATTGACTGGTCCGGCGGCTAAATGGTATATTGAATTACCTAGAGCCTCTTTCGACAATTTTAGTTCCCTAGCCACGACTTTCTTAACACACTTTCAGTTACCTATAAGGTACGAAACTGGAACCGAGATCTTAACCAATTTCAAGCAGACAACAGCCACACATATATCAGATCATATACATGAGTGGCGTCGTCGTCGCAGAATGGTAAAGACTTATGTTCCAGATCAGCTTTTAGCTGAGTGGTTTATAAAGTCGCTTCTTCCTACTATAACAGAAGATGTGGCCAAGGGAGGCGTCGTAACAGAGGAGCAAGTTATTGCTCGTGCCCAGTATTTAGACTTAGTATATACTCAGTCTGGCACGCTCTATGACAAGATACCTGACGCTCCTAGACCGGAATTTTCAATTCCTCCCCCTCCTGGATCAAATAGTGACTCTCATGCCGGCGATGGTGTGATTGGCACTGCAAATGCAAAGTCAACACGGGATTCGTCTAAGAAAACCCGTAAGACTTCGAATCAAAATGCAAATGAAGAACTTCTTGCCTTGGAAGTAAGTGCCGTGTCGGACGACAAGGGCAAACAACTGAAGCAACCAGGAGACAAGAAGAAAAAGAAAGGGAGAAAAGGGAAACCCCTTCGGGGTGTCATATATGCGATGAGGATCATTGGACAGCAGATTGTCCATGCAAAGCTGAGCTTAAAAGATTCTTTAAGAGTCCGAAAACCTCAGCTGTGTTGACTGATCCGTTTCCTAATCCTGGTCAAAATCTGGTTGCTAATCAAAATGCTTCCCGATCCCAAGTGCTTATGTTGTCTACCTCAAAGCAGCAGAATAATGCTTTGACAAGGAATAAAGATTACGGGAATCCATGGCTGTCAAATAACAAGGCTAATGAACAACCTAGTAGTTCGACGACAGCTTTGACCAAAGTTGTGCCACCCATCATTCTTGAACCAATGATAAAGTTGCCAAAGGGAGTAGTACACAAATCGGCATTTAATCCTCGTGCCAAAATAGCACAAAATTATAATATAATAGAGGACCTGGCCCAATCGCCGTCCGCTATGTCGACACTTGAGGTACCGCAAAATTGCACCTCCCAAGAGACAATAATGACGGAGCCTCTGGACAGCATGGACAGCTGCCAAGGCTAACTTCTCAACCGGAGAATAGCGAAGTTCAGGGCCTATTAAGCCTCGGCTCAAATAATAAATCACGTGCTCCACAAGAGCATCGTCTTCCTGAACTAGAACCATACCAATGGTAAATTCTGCTGCGGCGAGATATAAAAGGAAGTCTCTACCATAATCCGGTGGACTCAAAAGTGGGGCAGAGACTAATGCCTTTTTCAAAGCATCAAATGACCGCTGCGCAAAGTCGTCCCATACAAATGGAACTCCTTTTCGTAACAAACGCATGAACCCTTTAGTGATCTCGGTGTAGTTTGCTATAAACCGTCTCAAGAAATTGGCCTTCCCTTGAAGACTTTGAAGTTGACGGATTGAGGACGGGGGAGGCAACTGAACTATTGCCTCAACCTTGAAGGGATCAACCCGAATCCCTTCATTGGACACTATAAACCCTAACAATCGACTTGATGTAACTGCGAAAACGCACTTATTGGGATTCAACTGGATTTTATAGAAACGACATCGCTCAAAGACCAATCGAAGATGACTAGGGTGATCTGTTCTCTTTCGAGAACGAGCAGCGAGATCATCTAAGTATGCTTCGATGACATGTTTGATGTCGTGGAAAGCGTAGGACATGGCCCGCTGAAACATGGCTCCAACGTTTTTAAGACCAAAGGGCATCTTTCGATATGCAAAGGTACCCCAGGGACATATGAAGGCAGTCTTATGCTGATCCTCAGGACGAATAGAGATTTGATTATAACCTGAGAAACCATCCATAAAGGAGAGAATCTCATTACCCGCACACTCGTCGATAATCTGATCAATGAATGGCGTGGGGTAATTGTCTTTTGGACAAGCCTTGTTTAAGTCCCTAAAATCGATGCATACACGGATTGTTCCTTGCTTTTTGTCCACAGGGACTGGATTTGAAACCCAATCCGTAAGAGGAATAGGGTATATAAAACCCGCCCTTAGCAGCTTCTCAACCTTAGCTTTGATAGCCGCTGCTTTCCTAGGGTTAACCGGCCGAAGCCTTTGATGAATTGGTTTTGCGTTTTCGTACGTCTTGATCTCATGTTGGACGATAGAAGGATCAATGCCGGGCATTTCCTCATAAGACCAAGCAAATACATCCCGATATTCCTTGAATAGGTCGGTATAAATTTGAATTTCTTCAGGGGAACACTCAATCCCGATGAAGATATTCTCGACGATGTTAGGATTCTTAGAGATGTTTATAGGTATCGTTTTTGAGATTACCGACATATTACCTTCGGCACGTACGTGTGTTGGAGCCAAAGGGTTCGACACCATACAAAAATCACTATCAACGAGCTCGGAGAATTTAGATTCCACTTCCTGCAATGGAGGAAGAAAATATGAACGATGGTGTAAGTCTTCCCAAGGTCAATCTATACCCATCATTACTTCGAGGATTGCTTCTTCAGAAGGTAGAACCGAATCTAAGCAGTCCAAGGCAGAGTTAGAATCAAAGCTCCAAGCGGGGGCCACATGACCATCTAATTCCTCTTCGGAAAAAGGAGTAGAATGGTTATCTGCAGAGTCTACGATAGACTGATATCTAAGCTCAGCTGCAGATATAGGAAACGCCATTCCATTCACTTGTCCTTCAGCTAATGTGGTGGTAGGTGAAGGCAAGGTCCAAGGGTCGGAAAAATAATGAGTTCGGAAGAATTCTTCTCGAGAATACTCCTTGGATGATGAAATAGCATTGATTCTTGCAAAAGGAGAGGGAAGATCAAACGTACCCATCAATGAGGAATACATCCCTACTCCTAAATTCTCAGTCGGCAGGCGAGGGTTATCCACCAAAGGAACAGTAGAGTCGGAGGTTGCTTGAGGATCGATTGGAGCATAGTCCAATTGATCAACCTTAACGATTTTCCCCTCATGAGGAAAGCAAATGACACGAAACAGAGTCGATACAACGGCTTCCATCTCGTACACCCAGTTCCTTCCTAATAGGAGATTATAATCTAGGTTAGCATCTACGACTTCCACTTCGATATTAACGACCTTTCCTCCAACACATATAGGAAAGGCCGGGATAATCCCATGTGGCTTGTGAGAATGGCCATCAAATGCAGTTAAGACGGTTGGTGAAGGAACGGCCGAAGGTGAACCAATAGCCTTCCAACATGACATGGACATGACACATGTGGAAGCTCCTTCATCTATAACGGTGCGAAAAATATTGATTTTCCGGTATGTTGACTTTACCTGGAAAGCCATATGATGAGGGAGTCTCTTTTTGACATTTGACATGTCGAAAGAGAGCACTAACGAGTTACCTGGATCGACTGCTCCAATGGCGGAGAGTAAAGCACTTCTCTGAGACGGACACGATTGGAGAACTTCCAAAGCGGACATAGCACACGGGCTTTGAGCCAAATCCTCCACAATGGAGTAATTTTGGGCGGCCCTAGCGTTAGGGTTAATCGTCGCGCGTTTGGCGGAACCTTTCGGTATCCTAGGTATAGTCTCAACAAGAGGTCGCTCAATATGAAGGTCATTACTTCCGGGAGCCGTTTTATCCTTAGATGTTTCGGCTTCACCATAATCGCGTGACCGAGTAGTCACGTTAATGTTTGAACCCATCATAAAAACATTTGATGCTTTTTCCCCTTCCTGGTTGCCCCCTGAGGAGGTCCCAGGATTTGAATTTGCGCCAGCAAGAAGTTGCTGCCCTTGGGGAAATGGGTTAGTTAACACAGCTTGCGAACTAGAAGTCCCTTGCTGTCCTAACAAGCGCTGAGCGTCTTCAATTCTAGGGCAAAGATGAGTTAGATGGTCCCCACTGCATAACTTGCAAGGGAACTTAACTTTCTTTCTCGACTCACCTTTACCACCACCAGCGTTGTTGCCGGATTTATTTGCATCGGGCTTCCCTTCCGAATTCTTCTTCTTACCACGTCCTTTCTTTTTCCCATTGGAATTTTGATTTCCTTTGGGGTTATCGGATTGGACGGCGTTAATGGAAGAATTTTGGGAAGCATGAGGATTAGACATTGTGACTTGGTTGTTAGGAGCAGTTTGTAATGACAACTGCTGCAATTGATTCAACAAGTTCACTGTAGTCGAGTCTACTGACCCCACAATACCATCCTCATGCGGACCTGGCTTCGGCTTAGCTAGATCAACCTTAGATCCAGGAGCATCTGGCAAGTAATTTTGGAGGATCCCAGACTGAGAGTAAATCAGTTCTAACTGTTGGGCCCTGAAAATGGCTTGCTCCTCAGAATAGACCCCAGACATGGAGACATCCTTGGAGATCTCGGGTTGCAAAGACTTCAAAAACCACTCTAGATGGTACTCCGGAGGGATTTCGGCTTTGATGAGCCTCTTTCTCCGTCTCCATTCCTGAATGTGATCAGAAATGTGGGTTGCCTTATCCTGACGAAAGGTAGTCAGAAGTTCAGTTCCGGCATCATAGCGGACAGGCAACTGGAAGTGATTCAAGAAGATATTAGCTAAGTCTGCGAACGATGTAAAGCTGCCCCCTGGCAACTCTATATACCATTTAGCCACATTACCAGTCAAGGTGCGCTGAAAGAGTCTCAACCTAACCGAATCTTCGATGAGGGAGTTGGATGAGCACCACAAATGGAATGTGGTTACATGATCGCCCGGATCTTCACCACTCTTCCCTTCGAATTTTGGAATGTCCGAAGGGAGTTTGGTTGGGACCGGAGGCCAGGCCGGATTGTATTTGATAGGGTCATTTGTTAGCTTAGTGAGGTCTGGCAAGTTTAACGTTGCCAGAAACGGAAGCCTAGGAGGACCTAGGGGATTCCACCCAGACTAGGCAGAACTCCCAAAGTTCTGAAAAGATTGTCCTGGGATTTGAGAGGCACCAGGCTTCCCGAAGTGACCATTAGAACCGGCTGAACCAAAAGGGAAACCTTGTGGCCCAGCAAAATTCAGAGTTTGACCAACTCCTGCCGTATAACCTCCATAGCCTGCAAAGTTTCCTCCTAAAGAATGGTAAGGAGTTGATAACCCCTGATATGGGTTCCAAGCCGAAGCAAAGGGAGGAATACTTTGAAACATGCTAACCGTGGAATACGGCCTACTTCCTTGTTGGCCGATGAATGGATTCGCAGTTCCTGCGTTACTAACCCCAGGGTTATTCCAACCTTGGAAAGGATTGCTGCTTTGTCCTATTGAAGAAAAAGGCATGGATCCTACCGTCGGGTTGGAATGTGGTATATGACCACTTCCAAAAGGAAAACCCTGGAATGAAGCCGATCCGCCCATCATGGATGTAGCGGCACTGAACGGAACCGATGGAATACCCTGTGATTGGGTGCCAAAAAGGAAGGAACCAGTACTAAAAGCATTGGTTTGGGCATTTCCACTCGTGGACGGAATGGAGGTAGACCCCACCAAAGATGTGCTAGCAAACGATCCGAACAAGGAAGTAGAGGGGATGGAAATGGTTCCTCCCCCTTGCACCGATGTTGGGGTTTGCATAGTCGCAGCACTCGTAGAAGCCATGCTTCCAGTAGTGATTATAAATGGTAAGCGCGTAGCGTAACCTGGACTCGCTGGTCTATGCGACGGAGTCCCAACGTATTGCAATACGTCTGGATAACTAGATGGTAGTGGAGAATTTGGAATCACTAATGATTCTGAAAGTTCTTCTACCTCTACGTTATTCTCCGCTTGAAAGCGAACTCGAGAAGGGACTGAAGTGTCCCTCTCTTGCTCAGAAGTTCCAGGCCTTGCTTGGCCGCTAATATCCCCGAGAGGAGGATCAATCCCCGATGCGTCAACCGGCGTGGGACGGGCCCTACCGGTAGTATCTCCTCTGCGCCTTCTAGGAGAAGGCTCTAAACTAGGTGGCGAGAGACCACGAAGTCTTCGAGACCGTCTTGGAGATCGGTCAGCCACTTTGAATTTTTTGTTATGATCTAACTAAAGACTCAAAAAATTAAAATCTAAGCCGACTAGGAGCACAGAGCACACACTATAAAGTTCCTAAAGAAACAGCCAGTCAAACAACTTTCAAGTATTTCCGCTCCGGGTGATTAGGACCGGACACCAAAATACGAGAAAGTGAATCAAAGGGCCTTCCGAAGATAGTCTGGGATGATGAGGGCCCAGTCCTATTAGCGAAGGTATCAGAGGAAGTTACGCTGACCTCCTAACAACAGCCTGCGCTGGTGCAAGCCCCCAAGCTTCGCAAGGGTGCCCTCCAGTAGTACTGTTGAGAGTGATACAACGTCGACCTCAGGTGCCACGGGATTCCCCTCCGCAGCCACCTATGCAGATCCCTAGGAGAGGCAACTATGGGTACCAACTCGTCGCAGAAGCCAGGCGGAACAGTCGTGAGGTAAGTTCGGACAAGTAGGAGAGGGGGTATCTCTCTTCCCTGTCTTCACAGACCCTCGTGCTTAACTCCCAGATCCGGAGCTTTCCTGGTCTTCCTAACGCTATTGGATTTACTCTCGTTAATCAGACTCTTATGTTTGACGTTTTATGTGGCCTTGGAGAGTTAACTCTCCACTCGCCTATTCCAAGGCCCTAAAATCCTAAACTTGTTGGTGTAATAACTAAAACAAAAAGTTCTAGTGGATTTTAATTAAGCGCTTGATTTTATTAGGCTGTTCTTTAAGTCACAGGGTTATGGAGATGAAACTTGTGGTGTTTTTATGGACGCAAAAGAAATTAATAAAACTTAGCTACATGCACATGCACTTTTGTTTTCGATGAAAAGCAATTTCTATGAGGTTCAGAGGTACTTCTAATATAAACAAAAAAAATTTCTTTTTCTTTTCAGACTCCACACTCACAAAAACTAACAAAACTAAATATGCCTAAAAAGAGATGCAAATCTTACCCTAATGCAAGAACTATATGTGGATGCAAGATTCAAAGACTACTCTAAAAACAAAGAAGGAAAGTTGCTGCTTTACCAAATTTTGTCTTGCCACTAAAATGCTTAGATAGAAGATGATGTGTTACCAATCATTTCGTCCAAACAATAAAAACAAGTTCTAAGATAAAAAACAAAGCACTTTCACTTCGCAAAAAAGGAAATCAAATGAGAAGCAAGTTTAAGAAAGTGAAACTCAAAAACTTTCAAAAGATTTTCTTTCAATCAAACCAAAAAGTCTTTTTCAAGGGAAAGCTCTCAAAAACTGACACCAATGATTGATAAACAAGCAACCAAACACTTTTGTGAATAGACACCTTTCAAATGATGAAAACTCAACAAAAATAAAATGTGTTCGAAATCGCTTTTGACAATCAAAAGCAGCAATGAAAGTCCAAAATATCAAAAGACAAGTTTCAAGAAAATGTTAACAAACAAATTTCCCGAAACGAAGGAGCAAATGGTCATAAAAATGATTTCTTTAAGCAAACAAAAAGTGTCATGAAAGCAAAAATGGACACAAAGATTGAACCCAATCTTCCCACTCTGCCGAAACAGAGCAATCAAGATTCTTAAACAGAAATCTTGTGTGTCAAAAATCAATGACGCTTGCAATCAACGAAAATAAGACTAATACTCCTTATGACTAGAGAGAGTTCAAACAAGATGCCCCCTGTCAAACAGAGAACTGTTACTGGAGAAATAACTGCTTGACACTGACCCAAACCACCAGACAAACATTCAACAAAAAGAAAATTTATCAATCTTGAAATTTATGTAATATACGCGCCTGCAATTAAGTGCAGAATGCGTGTATACGCGACTGAAACTAAGGAAACCTGCGTATATGCGGGTTCACTTAGTGCAACTAGCGTATATACGCTTCTGTAATCCAGAAAAAGAGCGTCTCTGAAGTCTTTCAAGAAAAATAAAAAAACACAGACTGAAACTGGAAAAGTTTGGAATTCAAGAAAAGATCAGACAGTCAGAGCCAACAAACAGAGGGGCTGAGCCTTGATTGGCTTGAAGACTACCCAAACTAGGAACAACAAGAGTGTTGTCCCCAGTGGAGTCGCCAATTCTGGTTGAAGGGAAAGTACCCCTAGGGTCCTTTGGGCTAAGACTCTACTAGACTGAAAATTTCTTATTCAAAGAAACACACACACACAGCCATCATTTTTACTTTTAAGCAAATTCTAATGTTTAGGGCACGTACCTAAGGTCCTACGTTCGAGAAGACCTTAAGGGTCCAAACCCTTCTTGGAGTTCCCTTCTTCTTTCTTCGACCTGCAAGACAAACAAATCAAAGAACACAACAGTACATGTATAGATACTTATGTATAAATCATCTTTATGCCATAAAGTTAGTTATAAAAAATCTTTAAGTAACCACTTGCATAAGAATTCAAGACAAGAATCTCATAAGCATAAAGAAAGATTGTTTCGGGAACCAAAGACGTGTTTCTTTATAAATAAAGGCAAATAAAGTACATATATCGGAAAGATATCACCTGAACACCTTCAGCAGGCTCCAAGCAAAGCTTCCTCCCGGATTCGTTCCAGCCTCAAGCCTCCGACAAGAGCTCCTTCCAAGTCCTACTCAAATGATGATATCAAGGATGGATGATCACCAAGACACATGGAAACAAGGGTTTCCTATGCAAGATGGGGGAAGTGCAGAAAACACCAAGGACTTCAGACCTGGTCTAAGGGAAAAATCTCAGCATAATGATCTTGCTCTCTTCTCTCTCCCCTTGGCCTTCCCTTTGATGTCTTTTTATACCCTCTCCAAAGTAGTTTTTTAGTTAGGAGTTAGTTGGGAACAGTTGGGCCACGGGCAATAACAGGTGATCCAGCAGGTAAAACCCGCGATCTCCGCCCGAAAAAGAGGAATTTATTATTTTTTAAGTGTTTTAATAGATACACGCGGGTTGGGTATAACAGAACCGCGTGTACACGCGTTTAACTCAGGGCAATGTCGCGTATAGGGAATAAAACACTGTTTTTTAAATTTTTGGACCAGGTCTGGAAGGAGGGGTTGCCCTAGGCCATGAGTGCAGCATCACAAACCATAAGAGTGAGATTTGGAGCTATAACAGACTTTCCACTAGTTCCTCCAAAAGTTGGAACTAGTTTAATTGAAAACAACTTGAGATGACTGATCCTGATTGCTACAAATTAGCAATCACACATTCAAAATTGAACTCTAACTCCTCCAACTCCAATATACTGAGTAAAATGGGTTAAAAAAGACATGTCATACAAGTTAACATCATCCAAGCTATCTGTTGATGTGGAAATTTGGTTTTTCTCAATTTAATCAAGGCAAAAATCAAATTGAGAATTTCTTGCTACATCTTTCAATAGTCCCTCTTAGCAAGAAAGGGATTATTAACCAACCCTATCCTGCACCTGTGGAACTCAAACTTCCCTCTTGACAAGGCCTTTGTCAAAATGTCGACATCTTGTTCTTCTATTGGAATGTACTACAACATCATTATCTACCTCTAAACACGTTCTCGTAAATGGTGATACTGGATATCTATATGCTTAGATCAATCATGAAAGATAGGGTTTTTAGAGAGCTTGATGAAACTATGATTATCACAGTAGATCATATTTGGATCCATCATCTAACCAAACAATCCAACAAGTATCTTTCTCATCCAGATTGCCTCACATGTTGCTTGACTGACAACCATGTATTTTTCTTCTGTCGAGATGAGTACCACAGATGTTTGCTTCCTGTTGTACCAAGAAACCGTCATGGACCCAACACTGAAAACTCCACTTGATGTACTCTTTCGATCTGATGAACTCCCCATCGAATCTCCATTGGTGAATCCACACAGCTTCACTATCTCTGTTCATCTGTAGCATAGTCCAAACTGGGTAGTGCTTCTAAGGTACCATAGAACATGCTTAGCTTCCCTCCAAAATAGCTTGATTGGCCTAATCATAGTTTGGATCAACTAGATGAATACATAGTACATATATGGTTTTGTGTTCACAAGATACATTATTGAACTCACCAACTAGTAGTAAACAGTAGCACCCACTTCCTCACCCGAAGTGGCATCCTCTCTCCTCCAGTTGGTTGCTATAGGTGTCTCCATGGGTGTGCAACTGTCCATGCAGAACCTCTGAAGTATCTCGTTGGCATACCTTCCCTAAGAGACAAACAATTCCCGATCACTTTTCCATACTTCCAATCCGAGGAAGTACTACATGAGACCCATGTCCTTCATTTCAAACTCTCTTGCAAGGTCCTCCTTGCAAGATCTAATCAGTTTCTCATCACTAGTTAAAATCAAGTCATCAACATATAAGACAATAATCAACCATTTACCTTCTACCAAAATATGATAGAGGTTTTGATATGCTTCACTTTTGGTGAAGCCCAAACTTGTGTGATAGTTATTGATCCTGGTGTACCAAGCACGGGGTGCTTGCATGAGACTTTACAGTGCTCACTTGAGTCTGCACAGATGAGACTCCCGATCAAAAGTCTCAAAACCTTCTGGTTGCTCGATGTACACCTCCTCCTGAGTAACTCCATTGAGGAATGTTGTTTTTACATCCATTTGGTGAATCTTCCACCCCATCTATGCAACCAGAGAAAGAATTGATCTGATGGATGAGTACCTTGCTACAGGAGCAAAGGTCTCCTCGTAGTCGATCCCCTCAACTTGAGAGTACCCCTTGGCCACAAACTTGGCCTTGTACTTTTCTATGATTTTGTCTGCTTCATGCTTCACCTTAAAGATCCATCTCAAACCCATAACTGATTTATCTGCTGGTCTTGGGACCACTTCCCAAACATTGGTCTTTATAATGCATTTGTATTCCTCCACCATTGCATCAACCCATATAGGTTGCTCTATTGCTTCCTCGAAAGAGGATGACTTAGTCTCTACAAGTTCAGTCATTAGATCCATGTAGTCAATCTATTGATCCGGTGACCTTCTCTACCTATGTTGAGTTGAAATATCACCCACATTCTCCCTTGCATCCTACACAAGTCTCTCAGTTTCCCTAGTCCTTTTTTTGCCTTCTCTAGGTGGTTCTTCTTGAGTGGTTGTCTCCACTCTCTATCCTAAACTTGTGGCTGCTCCACAACTTCTTGAGGTTCCTCCTTTGGAGCTAAAATCTCCTCTTTTAGTGGGATCTAAAGCTCCCTCTCAAGAGCACACCGCATGGCTTTGTCTTCATCATATTTTACATCCCTTTGCACAACTATCATTCTGAGGGATGGAAAGTACACATAGTAGTTGTGGGGAGTTTCTATATAACACAAAAATATCCCCAATTCTGCTATCGAATATAGCTTATTATTTGATTCTTTGCAGACATGGAAATAAACAGAGGCTCCAAAAATCTTGAAGTGATACACATCTGACTTTCTCCCAGAGAAAGCCTCCTCTGGTGTAATCATGCCAAGAATATGATGAGGACTCTGGTTCTCCAAATAGACTATTGTGTTGCATGCCTCGTCCCACAAGTGTATAGGTAGGCCTTGATCATGCAACATCACCCTCACTACTCCCATAATTCTATGATTCTTACTCTCAACCACCTCATTCTGCTGTAGGTTGTGGGGTTCTATCAACTCTCGTTGAATGCCTTCTTTTGCATAGTAATTTTCAAACTCATTCAACATGTACTCACTTCCATTATCTCTCTTGAGGGCCTTCACCTTATTGCCCATTTCTTTCTCAACCAGTGCCTTGAATTATATGAACTTGGAGAATGTATCATATTTCATCCACATGAAGAAGATCCAACACTGCCATGAGAATTCATCAATAAAAGTGACAAAATATTTGTGCGTGATAGTGGAGGTTTCAGAGAAAGTTCAACATACATAAGGGTGGATCCTTTCATGGACTACATGTGCTTTGTTGTCCCGATCATGGAATGTGGATTTTGTGTACTCCCCTAAAGTACATCCTTTGCATACATCCTACTGCTCAAGTGCTCCTTTGGGGAGGCCTAAGGTTATCTCTTGCATTATTTTCAAAGCACCATGATTCAAATGGCCAAGTCTTCTATGCCAAAGTTCACCGACATCGAGGCTATGCACCTTCTCTTCCTTTGTGCTTAATGCAATATAATCCTCCACCTCTAGCTTGTATAGGCTCTTCACACGAACCTCGATCTGCTTCACCTATCTTATAGCTATGCGTCTCATGAATTCCTTTTCTTTGTTAAAGATCACATCATAATCATGGTCTTCCAAAACTACAACATAGATGAGATTTTTCTTTAGGCCTAGAATTAACATGACATTCTTGAGCCTGAGGGGGGAACCCAAATCCCTTTGAAAGGTGATTGTACCAATCCCGGTCATGTTATACCTTCCATCATCCCAATCTCAATGTGCATATCCAAATCTTTATCCTCCAGGTAACTGAAAAAATCTCTATTTCCCATCATATGAAAAGATGCACCTGAATCCAAGTGCTACACGCTCCGCATCACTGTTTTGGCGATGCATGTAATGAGGGTAAAGTCAAGCTTAAAATGTGAAGAAAAATATTCACCTTCTTCTCCTCCTAAGGTCTTGTTTTTTTCCTTCTTGGGTGAACACTTCACACATAGTGCCCTGAATTCATGACGATGGAAGCATTCAATTTTTGAGAAATCTTTCTCCTTGCCCCCTTAACTAGATTATGGTTTTGATTGGCATTTCATCCCTATTCCCTTCTTTTCCTCTCTAGCCAATGCAAATTTCTGTTCATCCTCGCCCTTGGATGAATTTTCATCTATGGTATTCTACCTTATTTCCTCATACACCAAATCAAACCATAAGCGCTCCCAACTCGGTAGTTTCTCCCTACCATTCACTTAATATTGATAGCTATTCCAGCTCTTGGGAAGGCACAGAAGGGCTAAGGTTAACAAGTCTTCTTCATGGATATTAACAATGACCCCACCAAGTTCATCATGACATTGTGTAAACTTGCTTAGATACTACGGAATTGAGTCATTCTTTTGCATCTTTATACTTCAAAGTTTATCATTGTGTGTCAGCTTCCTGTGGTCACTATTATTCTCGAACAATTGAGTTAGTGCTTTCCACATCACAAACAAAGTTTCTTTTCCATGGAGATTTGAGACAATATGATCTTGAACTCTCTCCAAGATGATTCTCCTCACCTTAGCTACATCTTTCTTCCACTTAGAAAGATTATGGGCATCAAATGCTTGTTGTTTGGTAACATCTATCTTGATGTATTCTAGTAAACCATTGTCGTCCAATACTACCTCGATGTGGTGCTTCCATGCAAAAAAATTAGAGGTTCCTTCCAAGGCATACTCTAGCCTTAGTCCATCGAATAACATCTTCTTAGCTCCAAAGAAATCTTGCTACACTAAACTTCAAATTCGAACCTCTAAGAAATAATTTTGAATTTCCTGCTCTAATTTGAATCTAGCTATGATACCATGTAGGAATTAGGTTGTATGTTTGAAAATTCTATTAAGTTTTAATCAAAATCACAAGACATAGGTCTACACCACTACTCTACAGACATTATTTCACACTTTAGAACAAAAAAATTAGACATGCAAGAAGGAATAACACAAATGCAACAAGTATTTGTATCTTGGGATTTTTTTTTTTTATAAAATCCCTAATTCCTCTTGCATTAATCAAATGAAATAGAGATATAATACAATTTCTTTGCTCAACTGAGTTCACCCTACAAGTGCACAACCTCTCTCTCTAATCACTGAAGGCCTCTGACCTAGACTTAGTCAAGTTTTCCCTCAGATTGAGCTCCTATTTCCATGTGTTGTTCCTTGAGGAATTGACCCTATTATTTAGGAAATTCCCTCAATTTAATTGTGCAATTCCTTTAGGTTGATCTTCTGACTGCATGCAACACCTGTACACTCAAAACTAGTCTATAATTGATGTTACACTACCTTGGAATCTCCAAATCAACTGGGTAACTTGAATTCTCTACATGAACTAGATATTTTGGGATGATTGATCCATTAACTCGATGATCACTAAGTTTTACTAAAGTCCCACTACTTAACTAACCTTCCACTAGTTCCTCCAATGGATAGAATTAGTTTAGCTGAAAACAACTTGAGATAGCTAACCTTGATTGCTACAAATTAGCAATCACGCATGTGGAACTGAACTCTAACTCCTCCAACTCGAATTTACTAATAAAATGGGTGACACAAGCCATGTCACACAAGTTAACATCAACCAAGTTGTATGTTGATGTGGAAATTCAAATTTTCTCAATTTAATCAATGCAAAAATTAAATTGAGAATTTATTTTTTCATTTTTCAACAAACCTATAAAGAGATGAATTGAAAATACAATTAAAAAATTAGTTTTCTTATTTTCCCTTGGGGATGACATCATCATTTTGAATCCTATTGATTCTTTTAAAGTTAATTTTTCTACTACATTTTGTGTTTTGAGGCCCTTTTTTTACCTAAAAATTCCCCTAAAGTGTGTGTGTGTGTGTCAATTGGGTTTATCTTGAGTTGCTGGAAGGAATGTTTGTAATCATAATTTGATCTTAGTTGTAATGGTTTTGAGCCTTGACTCTCGTTGTAGAGTCTGAGGCGCCTCTAAATCTTTGTTTCTGACTTTGATTTCTTCATATGGAATACATATATTTCGAGGGAATACTCATAATAACTTTAAGCTTCAAACGATTACAGCAAAGCTCATCATGTTACTTGCGAGAATTAAATGTGAGTGGCAGGGATAATAATCATTTCTCTCAACCACCTAATATAAATCCAATTGACAATTATCATTTTATTATATAAATATAATAAAATTAAAATCATAATTATTTTCAAAATATAAAATATAAAGTAACAATTAAGTTAGATGCCTTTAAATGTTAAACTATTTTAAATAATAAAACAATTTAAAGAGTGAGCTCTACTAGCTTTAGGGTTTGGTTTTGCGAAATATTTTTCCAAATCCTACTCGCATTCGAAGATTAGTGCAATCTAATAAGGAGATGTATCTTATGCGGACACTATCACTATTGTCAAATCTGATCTCATCTATGAGTGCTCACATTGGGAGGGGTATAAGCCCCTCCTATAAAAATGTTGTGTCTGAGGAAAACCAATCACATATAAATGGAGAGGGGATATTTGGAGCTCCACATGGAGGAGGAGAAACATGAGACACTGCAATTATTGTAGCGCAATGTAAATCCCAATTTAAAAGTCAGTGTCTACCTAAAGAAACTCAACCTAGTTGCATGACATACTAATTCAGAATCTCTCTAACAAACATGATAGTTGAGTGCTTCGCTCTCTTAACTTGGATAGTTGTCTAGTCCTTCTCAATTCCATCCTTCAATCTCTTCGAATTTATGAACTTCCAGTCCTAACAACCCCTAAAGTCATTTTCAAAATCATCACTACCCTATATATAAAAATTTCTTTGTAGAGGAGCTAAGAAAGAAATAAAATGGTCATTTGTCACCTAGGAAAAGCACTACATCCCAAAGTTGGCCAAGGTTTTGAGCTTGAGAGACTTGAAGATATTAAATAAGTAAATGTGAGCTAAACTATGGTGGAGGTGGCTTCAGAGAGGTAATGAACATTGGAAACAAATTTGGAATAATAAATACTATCACACATCCCCGTAGTTAGTTAAGTTAAGAGGTACAAAATATTCCTTAGGTTCCTCTATAAGAAATTTGACATGAACTAACCAAAGTCTTATTCAAAATCATGCTTTTTTGGAGATCAATAATGGTCGCACCACACCCTTTTGGAAAGATGCTTGGCAAAAAATTCCTCACTTGGGGGATTGTGAGGAACCTGAGGAGCTAGAGGTTTTTATTTCAAAGCAACAATTTACTACAATAGAGGATTTTTGGAAACCTTCTCCAAATTCCACCCTTTGGAGTGTATGGAAGACGACTAAAGACTAGCCAGAGCACTAACCTTTGTATCTTTTCCTATTCTTTTAAGCATCCTCTATGGTGGAAAATTTGGATGAACGACCATTACCCTAAAGTTGCACAATTTTTGTGGCTAGTAGGATAAAAGAATATCCTCTATGGGATCTAATTAGAAAAAAGGGATTCCAAATTCCTACGATTTATCCCTGATGTTGGAATCATGAAGAAAACATGGAGCACCCCTTAAATGTCTATCATTTTTACAACCATCTTTTGGCACGGGTATTACACCTCTTCAGATACTTGGACCATAATGACATTTTCTTGGTGGAAAATTTGGAGTGATGGCGACCAAGCATATTTTCTAACCCTATCTCGAATCAAACATGGACTCTAGCTCCAGGATTTATTATTTGGGTGACTTAGAAAGAAAGAAACATGAGGATATCTAAGAAAAAGGACAATGAAGATGGGAAGGTCTAGAAAATTATTAATCAAAACATCAGGGAGACCATTCTATCAAAATAATAGACTAAGGAAGACTAGAAAGTTAACCAACATGAATAAGGGATATTGACCAAGATAGAGCTCTCACCATTAATGATCTAAAAAATCCTCTCCAAGAATTCCACACCATGAAACAACTCATAAAATATTTACCCCTCCCCCATTGGGTTTTGCGAAGTTAAATTTTGATGGTGACTCCAAAGGAAATCTTGGACAAATAGGTTATGATGGATTTTCATGATTGGGATGGTCAGGTTTTAAAGCTGTATACTGGAAATTATGGCATCATGAGTAATAATGTGGTAGAGTTCCTTGATTTGGAGAGGTTTTTGAGCTTGGGTACTTAAAATTACAGTTAGATGGTGATTCCCAGCTGGTTATCTCAATTGTCAAGAAAAGAATTAACATGACCCCAATAGAAAAAATATTCAAGAGTTGGCAACTACAAAACATTATCCCCCACATTCAAAGGCTAATCCAATCTATTCTTTCTATCATAGCCTCACACTCTTGACAAATTGGAAACAAAGTGGTCATCTCCCAGGCTAACCTAGGTTGCCAATATCAAAACAATTATTTGTTAGTAGCATGGACTAATGAAGTGTGGTCCAACTAGAAGAAACCACTCCAACATATCTTAGATGTAGATAAAATGTCTTTGATCGGTGTGTTGGAATTCTAGACGTTGGAGGAGTAGAGCAGAAGCCTACCACCCAACCACCTCCCATCGCAAATAGCTATTACCACCTTCCAACCTTATCACAAACTTCTCTCAACTCAAGCACTCTGGGATGAGAGACCTTACTCTAGATTTTCTATTATTCTTGGGCTATACCCCCACCATAGGTGGAAAAATTCCTTTAGGTGATAGGTAGTGAAAGGTTTTCATTCGGTAGTGAAGTCTCAGGGCTATGGAATAAATTGTGGGTTTTCTTATGGTATGGGCAAAAATATGTTTCCATGGCCATGGCTTGGCATGCACCAAAAGTTTGGGAGACTTAGCTTCAGGGTTCAAGGTTGTCCAACTCATGTGTTGGATGCTAAACAATAGTTAGGGGAAAATCCCAAGGAAAGCAATGGAGGCATCACCTGGGGTGATAACAACAACCACAACAACAAAAATTGTAGAGGCAAGGGTCATCAACGTTGAACTAGCTTTCACGACTATGTGGGTTCAGGTCTAACAGGTTGGTTTAGAATTAGGCAATTCTCTCTATGTCCAATTCCTTTGATTTTGACTACTTCTTCACTAGTTTTTCTTCTATTTAGTGGGTGTTTCCATGTAATGCTTTGAGCTTAGTGGGGGTGAGTTGATGTTTAGATATTGTTTCCTTTTGATGGTTATTGGACAATACCTAGAGTATTTTATCTACCCCTTTTTTTCCATTAGAAGTTTTCGTATACCTCTCTTGTAATTCCAGCATCCCTGAGTTTTACTTTTATTTGGTCTTCTCATATCCTATCCCTCAGGTTTCTGGGTGTTTAGGTGGGAATGGTGTCCTAGCCCTTACTTGTCCAGTGCAATATGCCCAGACAATGAAGGTGCTACCATCGAGGGTTTTGGGGTAGGGGTGGTATGTAGACTAGCATAATGACAGTTTTCAAATTAAAAATTTAATTTTAGTTTTGATTTTACCTTTAATTTCAACTTGATCGAAACAACATAATATTACATTACATAATTGTAATTTTTTATATGTATTATTTTAATTTGATAGGGTCAACATAACATTACATTACATAATGTTTTCCAACATTGCTTGCATACCTCTCTATTCATTCTAGATGACACAAAGACCTACCCAATATCCAAAATTGAAAAATGGTAATAACAAAAAAATAAATGAGTATAGGTTTTCATAATTGTCACGTTCTGGAGATTTTTCAGAAAAAACTATGTAAGGGATTTCTAATTGGTCCAAATTTTTGAGTTGAAACTCCAGCCATGTCCTTAGATGATCAGTGGAGTATTCACCTAAAACATTGGATGGATTAGAAATCTTTTACACAGTTTCTGAAAAATATCCAAAAAAAATCAAATACATCAAATTTATATAAAGAGATAAAATAAAGAAAAATTAAATTATTTATAAAAGGAAGTTACATGTTTCTTTTACTATTAAATGTGCAGTTGACAAATGACATGTAATAATATTATTATGATATTACATAATCTGTAATTCATTTTATATTTAGCTGAGATATAATATTTAAAACAAAAATATAGTAATAACAAAAAAAATATTTTAATGTTAGCCATAAATAAAATATTTCAATGTCCATTTTAAATAACATAATTTATATCAATTTTACATATATAGACAAATAAAGTAATTTAAATTAAAAAATTTCTTATATTTTCATTTTTCATTATGAAAGAGATGTATTTTTTGATATGACATTGATATCTAACATTTAAAAAATATCAATAACCCAAAAAAATTAATGTGAGTTATAAATCAAATATTTCAATTTCCATAGTGTGTAAAAGGCTTTCAAATCATACATATAGAGTGATCACTCTTTAAATCGAGGTATAAAATTGTAACTTTCTCAATATTTAATATGGAATTGACATGTACCATTTAGAAAAATATTAATAACAAAAATAACTAAATGTGTGTGTGTATGCGTGTTTTGGAGTTTGTTTTATATATAACTTTTCTAGGTTTTGGAGTTTTTTGTTGAATCATATTATTTTGTTCTTTAAAATCTTTTTTAAAATGCATAAACTGATTCAGTGCCCTCAAAAGTGTTTTGGTTGGCTAAAAAAAAATTCAGTCAAAATTATTACTTTTTTTGTTTAAATAGTTTTTTGAATCCATAAATGGATTCAGTGCCCTAAAAAACCCTTTTGTCGCTCATTGTGTGGATGACATATATCAAATTTGTGATTCCAACAAATTATTGTCAGATCTAGGGCAAATTTCACTAGAAAGTATCACTAGGGGGCACCTATTAACATTTTAATGTGGAGAAGCTAAATCATAAATAATTCCCTAATAAGACTTAGAGGCCCATTTTGCAATTCACGGGAATGTGTAAGTATGTTCATGCTCAACATGGAGGTGACATGTACCCCTCTTAAAATAAAAATAAAATACACTTTAAATAGAAAAATAATGTTAGCTATAATAAAAAATTATGTATATATCACAAAAAACTAAGTTTTATGGTTAAAACGTTTGAAGTGGTCTCAATATTTTATAGTTTGGTCATCTTTATACTCTATATAGCATTGGAAACTACACTAAATATTTTAAAATTACACATTGTATTTTACACAAGTTTGCATGTGAAGAAATTTGATCCTTCTTGGCTCATGTTAGAGTTGTGCTTAAAATGGATAAATATTGGTAGTTAAAACATTTGAGTGTTTTTTAATTTGTGTTGTCAGAAATTACTCCATAGTAGACATTTTTATTCTCGTGTTTTGAGTCTAAACCAAGACCCATCATTAGGACACATATACATATATAAATCTTAACTTCATATTATGAATGCAAACTTTTCTTCAAATTTTGCATTTAAAAACTTGTTGAAAGGATATTTTTCTCAATTATTTCTGTCAATACAACACAACTTGGTTACTATGCTGGAAACGATAATTATAATAATAACAATATACTTTGGACTTTTCTGGTTCTAATTTGGAAGGAATGCACACAAATTGGAATTATCTCTGAGCTCCAAATTATAACAATAAAGGTTTTATTTCATAAAATGAAATTTTAAGTTTATATTTTATAAATTAGGAGAAAATAATAATCTTTGTTTGACCTTTAAAATAATGTCAATGGATGAGTATATGTATATATATATATATATATATATATATATATATATATATATATATATATATATATATATATATATATATATATATATATATATATTACAAATAATTTATTGAATTTGAATTGATAGCTTTGAAATTATTGATGAATTTGATAGTTATTTTACAAAAGTTACAAGTCTATAATAAGTGTGGGATTTAATTAGATGAAAGGTTAATTTCATATGGAAAGCTTATAAGTTTTGAAAATGTTATATGTTTTAATATGGAAAGTTTATAATCTTAAAAAATGTCATAAGTT
Organism: Pinus tabuliformis; assembly: GCA_031772625.1. Lineage (NCBI taxonomy): Eukaryota > Viridiplantae > Streptophyta > Pinopsida > Pinales > Pinaceae > Pinus > Pinus tabuliformis. The sequence continues at coordinate 420,822,754 of CM062811.1, forward strand.
TTGGAAGTGATTTTTTAAATATGTCATATCAATATTTTTTTATGGAATTAAAGATTGTTGTTGATGAGAGGTCAAAAGAATTTTTTTAATGAAAGAAGATGTGTTACTAAGTTTGAGAGATTAATGATAGTGTTAAACCACAAGTTTCATGTCATGCTTATCAAATAGTTGTATGAGATTCCTTTGTTTGTGGGATAGAGATGCATCTTTACATAATAAATTGATTGTTAAATTATATATAAAGGTGTACTCTTACCTCTTTTAGATTTGAACTTTTGACCTCCTACAAGGAAACACATGTTCTTAACGATTATGCTCACTCAACATGAATTGTTGTAGGCTTTTGATATATTAGAAAGTTACAAAGAAAAAAAATGAACTAAAAGCGTATTTGTAATGGTATTTTTACAAGTAAAAAATAATTAAAAAGTATTTGTATAACTTATAAAATTTTAAGGGTTAACAATTTTATTCCGTACTAACTTTTTATATGTCAATAGTACATCTAGCTAAACTATATTTAAAAAAGTGTATATATATATATATCTCTCTCTCTCTCTCTCTCTCTCTCTCTCTCTATATATATATATATATATATATATATATATATATATATAATTTAGCTAATAATTATTAATATATATAATAATATGCATTGGTCTTAGTGGACATTAATCATCATCATCATCATCATCATCATCATCATCATATATATATATATATATATATATATATATATATATATATATATATATATATATGGGGTTTACATTAGGTGGTTAGGATCAATGATTATTATCTTGAGCTTTGTTGTAATGGCTTTAAGATTTATGTCAAATACATCTATGCTATTGGGGAAATTTTGAGGTCTTAAATGGGTCTCCTAAGAAAAGCAATAAAATAATAGTCATGATTTTTTAAAGAAAAAAAAAAAATAACTTTTTATTGTATTTTGGGCTTATTTGCTTATAGGTTGACTCAAATGTCAAGTGTAGACACTCATTGGAAGCTGAATTGAATTCCACACCCAACAAGTACCCCCTCTGCATACTTCTTAGTAGACCCGCATCGAAAAAAATGAAAATACATGGACAAAGTGTGTAACATAATGTTGTAGCAACTACAACCACCTTCCAAAATTTTACCTTAGCTTCATTTTGGAGACTCCCTACTAACCATCTTTAGCACCATGTATTGCACTGTCTAGGTACATATGATTCAGTCGAGTTTCTGTCGCTTATCAACTTGTGTTTACTTGCTTGTTTTCCTCTCACCTGCAAGATGACATTCTGAAACTTGGTCTTTTTCTAGTTGTTGTGCTCACTTGCGAAATTTTGCAAATATGGAGGGGAACCAACCTTCCTCTCTAGAATTGCATACACCATCTAGGTTGCCTGCTACTCTCCAGAAATGTGTAGAATAGCCAAGTAGCCTTCCCTCTAGAAACTATGCAGAGCATCCCATCACTGGGTTTGCTCTAAAAAATTACACAATTTTCGCTGATAGTTAGGGCTTCAGCCCAGAAATTGCACAAAGCCTCAGGGACAAGCAGACTAGCTTAGCCCAGAAACTATGCAAAAGGCACTGCAAGGCTTGCAGGCTCTTGCATGTGCTCCCAGGTTGGGTGGTTCCCTCCAGGACTAAGAAATCTTGATTTGGATGTATGGGTTGCTTTTTCCCAAAAAAAGGAAAAAATGAGAAACCATCCCTAGATTTTAGGGATCCATTTTTGGCAGTTGAAGGTTACATGCAAAAGTTGTTTTAGAAACCTCCTACCAAGTGTCACCTTTTCCTAGATTTGTGGCATGCACGTCATAAGCCTCAATTTTATCAAAATTATTTATTCTATGCTTTAGAGCTCATTCTTCATATCGATCTTGGATCTCTGGCATCCCACATCGCATCCAGAAGCATTTGACACACTCAACTCAACTTTTTCTGGGTAAGTTCGGTTTTCATGTCTTTTGTTGTTTTTCTATCGCTTTTTTTATTTCGGTTTGAGTGATGTTTTCTTGGTTTTGTTGAATGCTTTCTAATGTTTTAACACATGTTAGCTTGTAGAAGCACTGTTTCAAATTTTTCCGTTTATATCACTATTGTCGCATGCATGACACTCTTTTTGCACTCACTATTGCCATTGTAGTGACTCACTTCACACACTTGCTTGTTTTATCGTTTTCTAAATCTTGCACTCATTGTCTGCATGAATTATCATTCACTCTTGTTTCCACTCAAGTTCACCATGCATTCAGCCTTTCCGTGCTTTCAGTCAAGCGGTCTGGGTTGCCTTGGCCTAGATTTTTCCTTGCCCCGCTTGCATTGTGCATTTCTGAGAGTGAAGAATTTTCCTTTCTCCCAGAAATTGTGTAGAGCTAGCCCAACACTGGCCTCTAGACTTGCTCTATGCAATTCTGAGAGCTAATGCCCTGCTAGCCCCTGGAATTGCGCAGGTGAAATTTTCTGGGTTGCAATCATTTCTGACTGAAACTCTGTTGTTGTGTCTCTGACTTTGTCACCAATCTCATCGAGATCCCCCTCTATCAAGACCATTGGTTTGATGCGCATCTGCTTATCAGAATTATGCTTCTTTCATTTCCAAAAAGTCTACTCCTTTCCATGCTTTTTCAAGGTGAAGGGCACACTTTGCCCCTCTTCACTACCTCCTTCCTGTCCAAACAGTTCCTGCTCATCTATGTGTTGCAAAGCCAATTCATCGAGTTCTTCTATTTCTGGGCATTATTTCTCAGCCTGCTATTTTGTAGCACATTCTTTCTCCACTTTCTCTTTCTCCACTTGCTCCTTCTCCACAGATTCCTTAAAGGCAACTTCTTTCTACTTCTGCTAAGCCAGAGCTTGCGTCGCCTCCTTAGCTATTTCCTTTCACTTCTGTGCAACGACTGACTATGCAGTGAAACTTTTTGCACCTTTGCTGGTACCTACACCCGGCTCCATGGGTTCAGACCACTCCATTGGCAAATTCCCCACAATCTCCTGTACATTTTTCTCAGATACTAAATATGATAGCTTATGCCATATGTTCTTTGGGTCCTTTTGTGCCTTGACTGAAACGTTGTGGAAATTGGCCTTGAAATCCACGAAGGTCATCAACTGCGCGAACAAGGTTGGGGACAACCTTGGCCTCTGACTAATGATTGTTATAACGTTCATCTCCATCAATATCTAGAAAATTTTTGATTCCTTGATCCTTTCTGGATCCTTTATATCCCACAACGAAGTGAACTTCGCTACCTCTGGTAAATCTTCTAGCTGCGGGGGAAACTAACTATCCTCTGGTAAGCGCGAAGCTACTAAAAAAATTGACAGCAAAAGCCATGCATAGTGGAAGGGCTTGATGTCCTCCTGGGCTTCACGACAGTTCACGAGGAACTCCTTGCACAAATACTTCGCCTAGTTGTATTGAACTCCCTTCACACACTAGGCATCTAATGATACTACTGGTGCCGAAACTTCGTTCGCACAACATTTCCTCATGATCTTCCCTGTAAGAATCCAGGTAGAAAATTGTATTGCCTGGTCTTGAATGGAGCGGATAGAATAATTGTGTGACTTCTTAATGAGACCATATTTCACCTTCACCTTATCTGCTAACTCTTTTTCACCACTTTTCCCTCCAAACTCCTTGGCAGGGTCCGCCCCTTTGTAGGGCAGCTTTGTGATCCGATGAATTAACATGTCTATGATCGGGATAGGCTCCCCAATCCATAAGCAACCATCGTGCACCAGCGTGACGAGCTGGCACACTCACACCATGTTGATTATTAACCTATGAAAATGTGGCACACAGAGCATGTGCAGCAACCCCGCATGCTCAACACCTCTAACCCACTTCATGGGTTCCAACTACATAACCCCAGTCTCTTCGTAGAAAATTTTCATCATATACTTGGTAGTTGCCAAATGTGGGAACCTCTTGTGGTCCACGAGGTCCCAATCCTCCATTTTCAATGTTGGAATACACGCTAAGGGTGTGCCTTCAAATTCCACATGTTCTGGAAACAGGGGTGTCGAAACCAAAAATTTCCCGGAATCCGGGTCTTTGGTAACTTTGGTTTTTCCTTTCCGCAGAGGGATCTACTCCGAGAGTTGTGTCATAGGCTCACCCTCCTCTGCATACAACTCCTTTATGCCTTATAATTATTCCTCCTCCAAATTGATCACACTTTCTCTGGTTGTTTATCTTTTTTCTCCTTCTGTCGCATCTATGGGTTCTTCCTCAGTGACTGTTGCACCAACATCAACTTCTTCTGCTTCTCTTTGGCAATAGATTTCTTCGGCCTAAGCGATCTCGATGCGGTAGTAATAGAGGTTGTAGCTTCCATACTTGATATCTCAGATCTCGGTGTGTCAGAAACAACAACTTCAGAACTCACAACTTCAACAGGATTTTTGGTGATCATTCATTCTAAGAACAGTTCATGGACTGCTGCAGACAAATTTTCGAATGAGGGTCTCGACACAAGCTCTTCCTAGTCTTCTTTCCTCATACCACAATAGCAAGAGGGCTCAGACACAATTCCCATTGAGGAGGTGGAGATTAATATGGATGGAAAGGTGGGTTAACAGGATGAAGAAGATATTGAGGAGCATAGGACCAAGGAGAGGGCATGGACCAATATGGATGAGTTGGAGGATAATAGGGCTAGAAAGGTGCATTCTAGTTTTAATTGTGAGAAGGATATTGCGCACCTGGCATGCCTAGTTGAGAAGGCCAAGGGCCTTCTTTGGTTGATGAAGCAGATTTTCAGCAAGCCATTCTCAGTACCTTAGTACATAGCCTTTAGGCCTGGAAGAGAAGGGCCTTTGTCTGTTGCATGAATCTCCTCATAAATAGATAAAACCTCTATGGTGTTCAATGGGCACTCAATTCTTGGATGCATCTTAGTGCATCTAGGGAAAAATATAGCTAGTTCCCTTTTTGCTTCCTATTTCTTCCATTTAATCTACATAGTATCCATCTGCAAGGCAAAAGTATGAAACATTTCACCTTGAAATCTTCCATCATACTCCCTATCTCATGCTTGATGGTTTAGGTGGAGGGAGAAGATTTGATCAGGCCTTGACAGGACCTATCTCTCTTCCTAGCAACCCTAAAATAATTCTTGAATATAGTATTGATGTCATCATAGGTCAATTGGTAAATATCTCCCCCATACAACATATTGAGGGTCTCCATTACATCCTCCCTAATCCCCCATAAAACTAAAATCTTGAGTGATTCAGGATCAAGGGTTCATGTACGAATCACCTGGGGGAGAGGCGATGGAGCTTCGGAGATCAGGAAAAAGCAAAGGGAAAGAACTCAAAGTTGGAACCTCATTTTGACAACACACATTCTCACTCGGAGTTAGAGCTCAGGAAACAACGAGCTCAATTAGAGTGAGAACTAGTTGAGCAGGCACTGGAATTTCCTTTGGTTTTAGGGTGTTGTAGGTGTTAGCTCTGGGTTTCAAGGGTTTTTAGTTCATTCATTATCGTAGAAACATGATTTTTCCCTGACAGAAACTTCCAGCTTCATTTCTTGTTGTCACCGCCTGTGTAGTGGTTAGTGTGACATTGTCATAAGAGGCAGGTTACCTGGGTGCTACCCATTGCAGCTCAAAGGCTTCCTATTGTGCCTCAAAGGCTGGAGTCTTGTGCTCTACCCACAACGGTTACATGAGGTTGTTGGCTTGCGGTTTATGACTTGTTTCCTTTTAGTTATCCCAAAATTGTTGGGAATGGGGGAGGGATACGAAGAGGAACTTGTAGACTATTCCTCAGATAGTTTTTCTCAGACCAAGATATTCGTGGCATCCCGTTCGCAGGCCCAAGAGGGTTTTAGATTGGCCATCTCCTCTTCAACCGAAGAACTGGTTAACAAAAGTGGTTTAGGGTTGGCAGAAATGGAGGTATCTCTGCAAGGGTTGGATCTTTCCCAACTGGACGTGGCAGTTACAGAAGGCCTTATAAGCCTTGAAGAAGGCATTGGCTCCCCCTTTTTGTATATTCTGTCACCCTTAGACCTACTAGCTTGGATCGGACAACACCAGTAAGTAGAGGGACCCTGGAACAGAGAGGTCTTTATAGCATTTGCTTCAGAGGACCTGGGGCTTGGCCATACAGAGCCGAATGTTTCCCATGGAATAGTGAATGCCCTAGCTAGCAGGCCCAACCCATTCAAGGATGGATTAGAAAATTTTGACCCAACAAATAGTGTTCCGCCATCTGGTTTCTTTGAGGGTCTGGTGAATAAAGAGCTGGAAGGGGAAGAACATAGGGCAACTGACCTAGAAGACGACTCGGTGAGGCCTGAAAGTCATCAAACAGCCATTCAAGACCCGAAGACGAAGGCAGGAAAGAAGTCAAACGTTTCCAAGAGAAGGGAAAGGGGTTAGCTATTAATTTTTGGAGGAGGTATAGGCATGGATAAGGCAGCATTAACAGAGAGCAAAGTTTTGGTGGGGCGTGTCAGAGGTAGAAACTACTCGTTGGGCTGACTAAAATGCTGGATAATGGAAGTCTAGGGGACTGTTCTGGAACAACTCCCCATAGTATTAGCAATGTCCAGGGGATGGTTCGCACTAATATTCTCGGAACCAGACAACGTGAACTGGGTGCTGACACACTTCTGGTACTTGGAGATGAACCCGTGCTCCTTAAGCATTGGATGACACTATTCGAACCGAAGATGGAGAGCATAGGCGCGGGGTTGATTTGGGTTTGGCTATCAAGCCTCCCATTGCAATTTTAGTCGGAGGATATCTTTATAATCATTGGGGATGATCTCGACACAAACCTAGACCATGATAGGTCATACATGGACATAGGAATCTTATCAATGGCATGCATTCTCGTTTATCTGGACACAAGGGATGACCTGGTTGAAAGCTATCATTTTCAGATGGGGACAGCTACGCAATGGTAGGAACTGGATTACGAAGGCATTCCCTTCAGATGTCAAAGATGCCACAAGGTTGGACACCTCTACAAGTCCTGCCCTTCGGTCACTGGGTATAGGCCTAATCCCACAAGAAGTTTCGCGGTGGCTTATGCACAAACGAATATGGGGATGGAGGAGATCAAGGATCTACAAGCTAGGTTGTCAAAAGGACTGGACGGGCAACCACAACTACCCCAGAATCAAAAAATTGGAACTCGGAGGCTCCGATCACCAGAGCTCGCTCCAGAGAGGGCTTGGGTTTCATGGGTACCACCCCTCTCACTCATATTCAAATTTTGACTGACTATATTTTTTCTGTTTCCGATTCTATGAATGTAAAATCGAATATTGCTTTCGTCCCTCCTAAGATGAACCATGTCATTTGTAAGGCTGTCTTTGTACCTGAACCCATTCTAAACTCCCCTTGTACCACTCTCTGAATTATTCAACCCCGTGAACCCTCGAGGGATTCGACCTCCGGATCCACCCACCATTATAATTTTCGCTCCATTCCACCCTCCCTCCACGCCTTTGGATTGGAGGAGGACCTAATTCCACCTTTCCCACCAAAGGTGCCCAGTGGTAGGTAGTCTCGCATCTCCAAAGTAATCAAAAGGGCCAGTCTCGAGGTGGCCTCAGGTATACAATATCCCATAGGTCAGGTCCTTAGAGCAAAGGCGAACCCTGCAAAAGTGGACCCATGAAAGGCCTCTCCTGCAACTGCAGGGGATTAGCCACCCCTGATAAAAAACTGGCACTGAAAAGACTATGTCTTGCTGAAAGATTGGACTTCCTAATGCTACAAGAAGCCCTAGGAGATGGCCCCTCTATTCTCCAAACCCTAAAACCCTTTCTTCCCAACTGGTAGTTTTTCTTCTTAGATGTGAGAGGGTGCTCAGGGGGTTACGCCCTCGGCATCAACAAAAACTCAATCATAATCTCAAATGTTTGGGTGGGTAGGGATTCCTGGGAGCAGACATCATCTCCAACACTCCCAACATCACCATGAGAATTTGTAATATCTATAGCCCCTTCCATCACTGAGAGGCTTTCTGGGAACGCCAGTTACACACAGAATTTATGCAGTTTGAGAACTTGCTCATAGGGGGAGATCTCAACTTCTCCTTGCAGTTGGCTGAATCATGGGGCCACAGGGCTCAATCAGATGTTTTAACGGGTTTTTTTTAGAAGCTTTTGGATGAACATGAACTCATAAGTATTGACTCTGCTCACCTGGAGGAATCATAGAACTGGTGAGAATGCCTTAGCCCGATGATTAGATAGGTTTCTCACCAAGCTTCCCCTATTAAACCAACTAGTTCGAACTTGCCAATGGGTTGGCTCTAGGGGTTGCTCAGACTACTCCCCGATTTTCCCCCTTCAAATTCAATGCAACATGGCTCAGAGAAGAAGGATTCTAGGAATTGGTCAAGGAAAATTGGATTCACTATAGAGGGGAAGCAGTACTGCCTCCACCTTTAGTCATTTCAAATAACCTCAATTGTCTTAAAGGAAAAACCATAGCCTGGGTTAAGTCAAGGAAGAAAAAATATGAAGAGAAGCTAGTCAAGATCGAGGTCGAACTTGTTCAACTAGAATCAATTGGGCTGAACAGTTATGCATCCCTACAAGCAAAGGAACAACTTATCAATCTAGAGAAAGAAAACATTAATCTCTTGAGAAGAGCCAAGGAGACCTGGTGCCTAAAGAGCAGAGCTATTTGGCTAAAATCGGGGAATGAAAACACAAAATTCTTTCGACAATTTGCCAAAGGTAGGAGAGGAATCATAACAATATGGGACCAGAAGGATCATCATGGGAGAGAGGTCAACAATTTTTCATAGTTTTCAAATATGGGGGTTTGGCATTTCTTGACCATCTAGAAAATCCCAAGGGGGGAAACATAGCGGAAATCCTTCGGGTGGTAGAGGCCATGCCTTGTTTCGTTGAGGATGATGAAAGGGAGGCGTTGAATCTTCCTATCACACTGGGTGAATTAGAGGTAGCTCTAAAATTTTTTAGCAAAGATAAGAGCCCAAGGCCAGATGGCTAGCCCATAGAATTCTATATCACCTTCCTTGAGCTAATCAAACATTATCTCTTACCGACCATTGAAGATTGCAGAACAACAGGAAGAATGTCAGAGGCATTCAACTTCACCTTCATTGCCCTCATTCCCAAGGTGGACAAGCCTCAAACTTTTGATGATTTCAGGCCCATCTCTCTCTGCAACTGTATTTACAAGATTACCTCAAATATTATTGCACTCCACATAAAACCAATCCTCTCTAGGATGATCTCAAAGGAACAATTTTCCTTTCTCAGTCACCAACATATTCATGAGGCCATAGGCACCGCTCAGGAAATGCTTCATTCCATCAAAACCCACTCTAAAAAAGCATCCATTCTCAAGATTGACTTATCCAAGGCTTTTGACAGAGTAAATTAGACATATCTACAGCTCATGCTCACCCACATTGGGTTTCCTCACCAATTCATCAACTGGGTGGGAAGTTATTTCACCACTATTTCTTTCAGCATCCTAATCAATGGGGTTGCATCTAACTTCTGCCATGCCAAGAGAGGACTCAGACAATGCTTCCCTCTCTCCCCAATGTTATTCCTACTGGTAATGGAAGGACTCAGTAAACTTCTAAAATCAACAAGAATAAATGGCACTCTGGGAGGAGTGGAAATAAATGACAGGACCATTATCTCTCACCTTTTATTTATTGATGATTTTCTTATTTTCCTAAATGGATCATATAGAGATACCTCTTGTTTCAACTCAATTTTATCTTTTTTTTTGTAAAGCATCGGGAATGGAGCCAAACTTCAACAAATCTACAATCTTTTTCAGCTCCTATCTGCTAAATGAACAAAGATATGCCTCACAACACTTCGGGTTCGTTAGGCAGGAGCTGGATGTGGGACTGAAATATCTGGGTTTCAAGCTAAAGCCAAATGGGTATCGAATTGTAGATTGGTCGTGGATGCTTGCAAAAATTGAATCTTGAATAAATATATGGCAGTAGAAGCCACTCTCTTGGGCTGGGAGGCTCACCCTCATTAAATCAGTCCTTAAGGAAATTCCAGTCAACTGGATGTCTCTGGCTTGGATCCCTAAAGGCATTCATTGCAGAATTAAGAAGATTTGTTGTAGATTCCTCTAGTGAGGCCAAAATGCAGGCAAACCTTTTGCTTGGGTAAAATGGGAAAGAATAGTAAAACCCAAGAAATGGGGAGGTTGGGGCCTTAAGGAACCTAAGGACTTCGTAAAGGCTGTAGGAGCAAAAATGGGTTGGAAAATCATCACCTCAAGCAACCTTTGGAAGGAAGTAGTTTACAACAAGTATATACATCCCCTATCAATTTCAGAATGGATACGTAGCCCCAGCCACAATCCCATGGGGGTCTCAAACATCTGGAAGGCCATCACACACTCCATTGATATAATAAAACAAGGCCTAGCATGGAAAGTGGGGGATGGATCCCAAATCAGAATTGGCTCTGATGCCTGGGCAAGAAGTGGAAATGCTCATATTCTGCCAAGAGAGATGAGACAGGAACTCATGGCAGTGGGGATCTCACATCTGGCACACATATCGGTGAAAGGGCAGAGGGAGTGGCCAAACATGCAATGGCGGGATTTTGAGCATGTGGGCATAAACGAAAGATGGAAAGGGGAGTGGATGAGGTTCGTGGGGGCACCGAAGGAAGTAAACATCTGGATCTCAGCAAAAGAGGACAAGCTTATATGGGCCAAGAATCCCACCGACACCTACTCTCCAAAGGCCGGGTTTGCTGCAATAATGGAATCTTGAACATTGGAATTATCAACTGGTGGTGGAGGTTCATATGGAAGATAAAAGGCCCCCATAAATCTCGACTACTCACATGGTCTATTCTCTCAAATAAAATTCCCACAGACCAAAACCTAAAAAAAAAGAAACATCCATGGCCCTTCTAGATGCAGCCTATGCAAAGCAGCCATTGAAGATACAGATCACCTCTTTCTCCATTGCTCCATATCGACTGAAATCTAGAATATCATCACCTTTGCACTCTCAATTCAACTTCATTGGACAGGTCAAAATGTAAATGAGGCTTGGCAGACTTGATGGTTGAGTAATGCCAATCAGAAATTTAAAAACTTACCTCCCATTATATGCTGGGGCATTTGGATTATTTGAAACCGTAGAATTTTCCAGGATAAAGATATTTTGGGAGCGGCAGTCTGCAACCATATGATGGCCATCTTTAACTCAGGCCTTGAGGAACCGATCTAGCACCCTTCTTAGGTAATAGTCCCAGAAGTAATAGACAAAAGTCAGCCATGGGCATATTTCAATGATTTAGCCTAGCTGGGGGACTATGGGGGAGGGGAAATCCTACATCTAAATGACTCGGTGAGCTTCAAAATAAAAGTGGGATTAGGTAGAGGCACAAACAACTATGTGGAACTAAACAACCTTAGACATCTCCTCATTTTTGTCAGGGAAAAACATTTCCATAACCTTCAGATTTTCAAAGTCTTTCAGCTCATCATTAATTGGATAAATGGGAACTCTATCTATCACTTGCACACACTTAGAGACTTGGTGGAGGATGCTTTTGTCTTAAAATCTCAGTTTGATTCATTTGTCTGCTCTCATATCTACAGGGAAAGGAGTGAAGTCGTTGATTTTCATTCCAAAGAGGCTGCATAGCTGACCAAAGGATAGTGGTTGATACAAGAGTACAGAGATGGGGAATTTTTCCAGATCTACTATAGCCCTTTCATCGAAGGGGTGACTCAGTCTCAGTACTGATCCATGTGATCATTCTAGTTTTTTTTTCTTTATTTCTACTATATAGTTTTTACAATGCAATTACGGTTTAAATACAGACCTGGTTTTTTGACCCTTCAAGTTTAATGAAGGAAGATATGTAAATATAATGCTCATAGCATTTGGACTGACACTCTGCTGATAGTAGTGAAAGCATCTCTCACATGCTGGCTTATAACATGTAATTTTCTTAAATTTCTTAATGAAAATTATGCTTTTTCCTTGCAAAAAAGGATCAATGGTATAGTTAGCCCTCCTATAGTTGAGTTGGAACTTTACCACATAGCCTTCCAAGGACTCATTTGGCCCTAGGGTCATCCTTAAGATTTCTTCTTTTTTCTCCTTAGACCTACAATAGTCTTTGTACTTTTAATTAAAGGCTTGCATTTTTTCCCAAGTAGTGATATTTCCTCTAAGTAGACTCGCAAACAAACACAAGGTTGCATCCTTGAGGGTGGAGGGGAAAAATTTCAGCTTCTTCTCATCATAGGTATGGTCATAGGTTTGACAAACTACAACAAACTCAAACATAAATGTGTTACAGTCCTCACAAGCTAGGCCATGGAAATGTGGAAGAGTAGTAGGGACTATATTCTTCATCCTAGCCTCCCCATTGGTCTCTCGAATAGGAAAGAACTCATCTTTCATATTTCCAACCATGTTTTGGATATGTGATATAGGCTCTTCCTCCCCTATGGGTTCTTCAAAAATTTCAGGTTGCTCACCTAGGGGATTTTTTAACTCCCCTGTGGACCGAGAGGGTAGTTTATAGTCACCAAAGAAGAAGGATGGTTGACTGCTTTAAGGAGTGGGAATTTTTGGTAGAAATTTCCCTTGATTACCCCTACTCATGCAAGGCATGAAAGAACTAGTTTTTCTTTTCTTTGTTTTCTTCTTTTCTTTTTATTTATCTTTTTCAAATTACCAATGTTAATGCAAAACCAATGTTGGGAGAAGAAAGAAAGGTAGAATATAAGTAGAAACAACACCTATATGCACACACCTCTGGCATAGTAGGTCAATGTCTACTCATAGCACCTTCAAGCAATGGATCAGATCAAGGCATACAAAGACCACTTTTTTAGCTAGCTCAAGGAAGGGAATTGAATGAAAAATAAAGTTCTACTCTAACTCTAGGAATGAAAAACAATTGCTCTACCTGCAAAAATGGAAAGTGCCATTCATCAAATGTAAAGTATAAACCTAGTTGAAAGAATGTAAAGGCTATGTTAATTGAAGGCATGAAATATACTTGTCTAATTACATAGTGTAAACCTTGTGCTACTTGCAACGTTCTAAATCATTAGTCTAATTAGAGAATTTGAAAAGTTACTTTGAAAAGAAACTAATCCTATGTAAGAACAACAATTTGTAATTGATATCCTAAGAGCATGAACTCAAGAAATAGGCTTAATATAATTTGCATGGGAAAATCACCCTCTTAATCACTTTGTTCAAAGTCACTTAACTAGAGTAACATAACTCATATGCATTTCATGAAAAAGTCATCATTATCATTCAATTTAGAAATATGTGACCTAATCCTAATTGAACAATTGCACTTGCAGTGAGAAAACACAAGTTCAAAGTTGTCTTAGGTATTCCTCAATCAAGGATTCAAAGCCCAGGGGTTATTATTCAAGCCTAAGGGACAGAAACCAAGATTTTGGAGCAAATATAGTCAAGTTTAGGGACTGCTATAGGATGCTTCAGGATTTCCATTTTTTTCTATAGGATTGATCCCATGAGCATTTTGTGGGTGGAAAAGGTGGTTTGAATGTGGGAAAGAGTAGGTAGGGCTATATGAGGGTTGTGTAAGTCCTCTTCCAAGTTTAGTGCCTCTCTAAGGCCCATCTTTCACAAAAACAAATGCACACAATGTCCCTCAAATAATCTAGAAATATGGTCTCGGTAGCAGAATTTTGAGCGTAGTGTGGATGACAAGGAATGGGTTAATGATGACAAGGGTGATGTAGGATGATTTTTCCAACCATGCAAGCCATTGATAGTACCTGAAGACCTATAACAGTCTCTTTTCTTGCATTCAAAAATGATAATCAAATTACAACAAAATAAGCTAAGCAAGACAGGTTGAGTAAAATTTTATGAAGTCAAATAAACAAGGTTTTATTTCATTAGGAACCAATTTATCTCACAATGTGCATCTAACCTACATACATTAAAACTTGAAAAAAATGATTTTAACTCCTAGATTGTAGAAATAGAGTATGCAAGAGATAATGAACTAAATAGAGTATGCAAATGAAAACAATGACATATTTTTGGGCTTGCTGCTCTAGACTCCTTAACGACACTTCCCACAAGAGAGGTGGTAATCAGGCCTGTAACCACAATCTTCTAGCAAATAAACTTCTACTCAGACAAGGAAGGAAATGTTGCTACTAAAATAATGCATAAAAATTATACATAATTTGGGATTATAGCCTCTAGGATGGGCCCTAACCCAAGGGGGCTCAACCCTCTACAACAAACTCATATTCGAGGCAATAATAGATTTTTCATTAACATAAAATAGGGTTTAGACACATCATGTAAATAAGAATGGAAATGATAGTATTGATCACTTAGCTCTTAGTAGCCCTTCTTGCTTCCAAAATTTGAATCCTAATGAGCCCTTATGCCTGTTTATTTATACAAAAGGGATTGAGGGGTATCAAAAATAGGGTTTATTCCCTCCAAAAAATCGAAAAATTGGATCTATCTCCCTTATATCCTCTCATTCACTTGATTTCATTGGTTTTTAGTATACCTCGAGTTGTAGATGAGTGTATATGAGTGATTCTAGGGATGACATAGAGTCAGAGGAGAGTAAATGTAGGGGACAAGCCTCCTACGCTTCCTCTAGATGCCTCCAATGTGCCTCTACATCATAAAACTACTCGAAAATGTTCTTTTTCCTGCACATTAACCACATTATGCCACAAAGCATGAAAATCATCCTTTAATCTTCCTATTAAATAGATTATGGCCAAAAAGATGCTAATTAATGTGAGAAAAGGAGAAATTATAGGTTGGAGGATGGAAAAATGGACTTATAATATACCTCTTGATGGGACCCATCATCACCCCCTACTAAAAGTGTTTCTCACCCTTTGAGAAACTTACTCACTGCTATGTAGTTCATGCATGGCCTAGGTGGCCTCTCTCACATCCCAAGTCATCTTAGATGGTGTGCCCTCTTAGTACAGAATCCTGCATTTGCCTCTATGGTTGCTCACTACCTTTGTTTCTCTAGTTGACCTCTTCTCTCTTGTAGGCCCACTAACAATGGAGAGCTGAGTTTTAGCCCTATCCAATTGATTTTCAACCTTTAAATAATTATTTTTTAGAATGGGGTCCTTTCTAGGGCATTCCTCAACTTTTCACGAGAGTGATATTCCCTAATTTGTAGATTGTGGGTCAGGGCCTTCCATCTTATTTGGGAATCCTGCAAAATCTCAATCCCTAATAGCCTAAAGGTATCTTCAAAATGGAGGATGGATTTTTCTTACTTTTCCAAATAGCGAGGGGCCAATTTGGGATCTACAAAGATAATGTTATGGTTACTTGTGATAGCCTTGGGACTTATTAGCTCTGCTCTAATGTATAGGGGCTCACTTACTTCTTTGGCCATAACCTTCTTTACTTCCTCAGCCCTTGTTTCTTCACGGGTCATCCAAGAGGTGAGTGCCATCAGTTGTGCATCCCCCAATCTTGAGTTGGGGTCCTAAAAGTTAATGTTTGTGAGGATCATGTTGTGCATGTAAAATTCAACCAATTTGGCCCTATCCTCAATGCTTAGGTAGAAGTCAATGAACCTCCTATAATCCTTAACTATTAGAGAGCCATATTGTGCCAATGTTTTGATTTGGAATTGTAGCCATTTTTCTTTGAGGAAAATGGCATATAATTTGGATGGCTCCCTAGATTGGATGGCCTCCATGGATAAAATTGTCATGGTGGTAATTTGTGCCTCCTTTTCCTATAGTTTATCTCTCTACCTCATGTTCTCTAATTGCATTTTCTTCTTCATGATTGATTCCTTTAACCTCAAGTCAACCAATTCCTTACTCATTTGCTGCATGTTTTACTCCATGATTCCCACATCCTTTACGTTCTTGGATTTTGCAATTTTCATCCATGGTGAGTTCTGCTTCTCTTTTTCTAATTCAAATATGAGGGGAATTATAAAATTTTCAGGTATGATTCTCCCCCCTTCAATAAACTTGTCATAGGACCCAATATTAGGCTGTGGGGTAGATTATTGGATTCCTTGTGGACCTTCTCCTTCCTCTTGAGGTGTTGTTGTCGCTTCTCATAGCATTTTTCTGCATCTTGTAGCAACTTTGTTCCTTCCTGTAGCGACTTTTTTTTCTCCTATAGCAGGGTAGTCTATGCCTTGAGTTGGTTAGTTGTGAATACCCTAGTGGTTGGCCTTCCCATGGGTGTCAGAGGTTTCTTTCCCTTGGCTTTGAGGGAGGTGGCCTTCTTAATTTTCCTTTTTCCTCATCCTAATTCTTCTTCTCGATGGCTAATTGATTCATCAATTGTGATTCAAATTACTGAAGCATGTTGAGGCTTCCCTTGTTTGATTTTGGTGCTATTTATTATTTTAAAGTATAAGGGACCTTGCTTGGGATACCTTCTCTTGAGTTTGATAGATGTGATGAAGGCTACTAGAGTAGTAGCCACATCTTTTTTCTATATTTCCCTCTGAGAGGCTTACTTTCTAATGTTGTTTCCTCTTCTTCTAAGGGGTCTCTCCAAGGGTCTCTTCCACTATTTTTTGTTTCCCTATTCCTTCTTTCCCCTATTCTCCAAATTCTCTTTCAACCTCTTCATCATTCTCTTCAGTCTCTTCCTCTTGTTCTTCTTTCTCTTCAACTTCTTCTCCTTATTCTTCAACTTCATCTTCTTCTTCTTTCTTACCTCCAACATTTTATTTTGTGGTATCCTCATATTGTGTCAGGGTTTGGGCTTGTGTCTCAATGAAGGCCTCCCTATCCATGTCCACAAAATCATTCCACAACACAGGGCTCCTGAGGTGGCTTAAATCATTCATGACAATGGTCCGTATGAGACCATTATGGGTAATGTATTGGTGCTTCCGTTCGCTCACCCTATGGTTCATCTCAATCATGGATTGAAGGAGGAAATGTGGAACATTGAGCTTGCTTAGAATGGGAAAGTATATTTGGAAACATAGCTCATAGAGTAGCCTAAATTGGTAGGCATATACAAAACTCAACCTCCCTTCACAAGATATGTACTTGAATATGCTATAGACCACTTCATCTCAAGGTTAAGGGAGGATATCCCTTGTTACTCCATTTTTTTCTTCAACGGGCTTCTCTTCAGGGAGGAAGAAATTTCTCTTGGCTATGATGGCTTATGTTCTATACTCCTTGCCCCATTGACTCATAGAGGTATGGTAGCCACTCTACTAATGATATTTGCATTCAAATGGATTGCAAGTCCCCTTACAACAGTGGTGGCACTATCTTCTCCTTAAGAGTGAAGGGCCATGGAAAATTGATGGGTTATCTCATCATTATAACGTTTCAATTTTTCAAAGAATCCCATCCATTGGTGGATTAGGAAGATATATCTAAAAGGGGAATGTTTTTGTATTTTGTTGGTGGTTGTGGATTCCCTCCTATTGGAAACTCCCCCCATGGTTCCTACTACTACTTCATTAGGTTATTTCAAAGATTATTTTTTTTGTGAAGAATTGTGTTTTGAGCAACCTAGGGTCTCAAGGTAGGCTAAGGATGTCAGTTCCTATTTTATATTCATAGAAGGTATGATTATATTCCAAGCTTTAAAAGGGCTAACCCTTCTACCATCTTTTTTTACTCATGTAAAAAAAACAAAATTCAAAAAGAAATCAATTTTCTAGGGGTTTGCTACAGGATGGTTGTATAGGCAAATTTTTCTTAATAATTGCCTGGAGGGTGAGGAGAAAAGATGCCACTTACCACTCCTTGGATTATTTACTTATGATTGTGGGGTTTTGGAGGAATATTCTTGCTCATTCATACCCTTTTTCACCTCTCGGCCTAATCTTGTAACACCTCCTCTGTAATCTTCTAGCAATTTTGGTAATCCTATAACAATTGTGTCTGATCCTGTAGCACCTGTTCGCTATCCTATAGCACTTGAAAATCAACTTTGTATCTACTCTGTATCACCCCAGGTAACCTCCGATTGTAGCTAGCTTGACCTTCGATCTCCTAGTGGGCCTTTCTAATCGTTTTGGAAATGAGAAAGTAAAGTCAGGCCTGTCCTTTTATTTCCTTTTGTGGTAGTGGGTTGAGCATGCTTGGTGAGCTAGCCCCTAGACATGTTTAATTTTTTTAACCATTGGCCCCACTTATCGTAGTTATCACCCTCCCGATCTAACATTTCCACATTGCATGGAAGGGTGAGTGAACTACACCTTTACTATTCAAGGGTGGACAAGTTTACTGGCGACTGCCAACCCATAAATGTATTCCTCATTCGCAAAAAATATCCCTTTTCAACCAATATGTTCTTAAGGGAAGAGACGAGGAGTGTCATACCTAAGCCTACCTATGATTTCTAGTTGTTGTATATGCATGCATGGTGATGTTGAACCGGTGATTGATCTTCTAGTCTTTGGAGGTGCTATCTTTCATGTTCTTGTTGCATGCATTGATCCTCACTCGAACAAAATATTTTAGTGATATTTTCCGGTAGGTGTTTGATTGATGAAGTCTTTGTTTTTTTTTTGCAAGTTCTTCCAATGTTTTATATGTTGGTTCTAGAGTGGATTAGTGACCTTGCATCTACCTCTCAAGGATGGTGTGGCTTCCTTAGATCATAAGGGTTCCCTCTTAATGCTTAAGGATGGTCAAATCTTCAGTATGGAGTTCTATAAGTTCTTTGCTTCTAGTTTTGTAAGGTTTGTGAAGATGCTATAGGATCAGTTTATTTCCAGTAGCATTCATACAACCCCTTTCAAAACCACAACTACCTTCATGAAATGAACTTAGTGACTTGGATTATTACTTGTGAGCCTATGGATAGAGATTCGAAACTCTGATGGTGGTGGAAGCTTGTGAAGAAGGGGTGAAACTAAGGTATTTTTTCATGAACAAAGGTGGAAGCTTAGAAATAAAAGTGGTTAAATGGTGTGGCTGAAAGGTGAAGGAGGTGTGGTGAACCTTTCCTATAATTTCCCAAAGGAAAACATGAGTTTCGACCCATTTCGCCGGGCTGATCTCAATCTTGTAAAAATTCTTGTCAATCTTGTAGCAGTTCAAGACAATCTAGTAGCACTGTATGATTGAGTAAGAATTGAGTGTAGCTACTTGCTTGACAATGGAGGGGTATAGGGAGATGGGTGGAATGATGAAGGAAATGTAGGAGGCTAGTTTGGGAGATGGAGAAGTGAAATGTGGAACCCTTTCCTTCGATTGTTGTCCCCTTGATTGTGGCTGGAACTATGCAAAAGAAAAATGTTAGCAAAATTGGTGTAAGGGTACCTTTGCCTCTGTGTGCTTCCTCCTTTTGTTTCATTTTTTCTTCTTTTTTTGGATTTTTTTTTTTAGACATGTCAACTGCCTTTGAAAATGTTTTCAATATGCAAGCCTGCCCTAGGTTCCTTAGAGGAGGTTTTCACCCAGGGATATTTTAATTTTATTATATTTTTTGGCTCGTATGCTAGTTCATGGAGGTTTTCAACCCTAGAGTTGGACTTATATGCTGCATGGAGGTTTTTGCCTAGACCATTTGTTTTTTCTTTTTTTCCTTCTTCTCTTTTTTAATTTTTTTTTTCTCCTTTATTCTGACTTCTTTTTATTGATCAAAGGATGGATGAACTGAGGGTTGTGAAATCCCCAATTACATTCAACTCCTTACTTATTGAACTAGTAAACTCCTCTTTTGACATAAGCCTTTTGTATAACTTTAACCGGTAACTGTTAACTAGCAAGGGAATTCCTTCCTCATCAATTTTTCTTAGATGGAAAAATCCATTATCAGAACATTTTTCCAGTAGATAGAGGCCCAACTACCTCATCATTAAATTCCCTTTGAAATCCTTTATCCTTGAATCATATAAGAGGGCCCAATCGCCCTCTTGAAAATCTCTCTCCCTAATATCTTTATCATGTCAAATCTTCCTTTGTAGATGGACTACCTCATTGTGGAGGAGAGCTTGCAATTTGAACTCATTTAAGCCATTGATATGAAGCAACCTTTAGTGTTTTGTTGTAGTGAGGTCTAAATCCAATTTTTCTACCATCCTCAAGGTATTGTACTCAAACTCAACAGAAAACAAGGCTTTCTTTCCATAGACCAATTCGAATGGGTGAATCCAATGGTTGTTTTACAGGTGGTATTGTAGGCCCAAGTGGCCTCCACAAGTTGGCCTACCCAATCCCTTCTGTTGTTGTTGACAACATTGGTCAAAATGTTCTCCAAGGCTCTATTTGTGACCTCCAATTTCCCTTTTTCCTAAGGATGATAGGCAATGGATTTCCTTTGTATGATATGGTGTTACTTCTTCATGTCTTCAATAAAATTTGAGGTGAAATGTGCTCCTTTATCAGTGACTAACTCCCTTGGAAAACAAAACTTGTATAAGATGTTCTCCCTTAGAAATTAAACCACTTTTTGCTCAGTTGCTTCCTTTAGTGCCTTTGCTTCATCCCTCTTGCTCAAATAATCAGTGCACACAATGATGTACCTCTTTTTCCCTAATGGGGGATCAATAAGCCAATTCAAGTCCATGCCCCATTTCTCAAATGGCTCTAGAGTCACTTGAGGTTGTAGGGGCATTTCATCCTTGTTTGTAGGCTTTCCCACCCTTTGGAAATAATCACATTTGGCATTATACCTCTTTAATGTTGATGTAAAGTAGGCTAGTAGTAGCCATCTTGTAAAACCTTGAAGGTTGTCCTTCTAGTAGAAAAATTCTCCCCTTAGGGTCCATCATGGCAGACTAAGAAGATGTCAAAGACCTCCTCCTATCTTACACATATCCTCAAAAAATTGGTAACCACATTCTCTTTCCCTGGTTAGTCAACAATAGTTAGATCAAATTGATGCAATAATAACAACCAACTAATGATTATAGCATTGACTTAAGGTTTATTCACTAAAGACTTAATGGTTGAATTGTCAGTGTGAAAAAAGGTTTGATATCTAGTGATATAGTACCTAAACTTATTCAAATAATGCACCACAACCAAGAGTTCTTTTTTAGTGACTATATAGTTAAGTTAAGCCTTAGAAAGGTTCTTACTGATCAAATATATAACATAAAGCAGTTTGTCTTCCACTTGTCCTAAGGCTGCTCCTACAACTTTATCTGATGCATATGTGTGGATATGGAAATGAAATGCCCAATTAGGTCCCCTAAGGATGTGTGAATTCATTAAATTCTCTTTCAGTACTTCAAAGGCATCTTGTCATTTATCTCTCCAGCAAAACAAACTAATCAAATAGTTGCCTTTGAAATATCATCTCGGTGGCAGAATTTTGACGGTAGTGTGGGATGACAAGGGGTTGATGATGAAAATGGGGATGTAGGATGAGTGTACTAACCCTGCAAGCCACTAATATTACCTAAATACCAACAACAATCCCTTTTCTTGCTCTCAAAATGATAATCAAATTGCAGAAAAATCAGCTAAGAAAGAAAGGACGAGTCAAATTTTATGACATCAAACAAAGAAGGATTTGATTTCATTAAGAACCATTTCACCTCACAACATGCATCGAAACTACATAAATGAAAACTTAAAAAATATGATTTTAACTCCTAGATTGCAGAAATAGAGTATGCAAGGGATAATGAACTAAAGCCTAGAAAATTGCAAACAATAGTTGTTGCATATTTTTGGCTTGTTGTTATAGAATCCTCAACCGCACTTCCCACAAGAGTGGTGGTAATTAGGTCTGAAACCACAATATTCTAGAAAATAAACTTCTACTCAAACAAGGAAGGAAATGTTACAACTAGAATAGTGCATAAACATTATACATAAATAGGGACTATAGCCTTTGGGTTTGGCCCTAATGCAATGTGACTCAACCCTCTGCAACAAAACTCAGATGTGAAGCAACAATAGACCTTTCACTAACATAAAATAGAGTTAAGATACATCATGAAATGACAAACTCAAGTTCGACGCTGATGAGAAGAATCCATTTCTCGTTGTTTTCAGTTTAGAACCTTGTTGAGTGTTAAAATTTGGGTAATTTTGTGTTCGTGACTATATAGGCACAATTTCTAAGTTGGGTCGAATAGGGGTGAAACCATAGAAAATTTTGTTTACTTATAAATCTAATGCATGAATCGCCTAGAGCAATGTGAGTTCGATGGGGCGAGAGACCCGTTACTATCCTAGAATAATACAAGTGGGTGGGAGGGTGTGTTACAGGTAAAAATCGCATGGAAGGTGTAGTGGATAGGAATGGAAGTGTGTAATATTCCTTAATTTGATGGAATGGGATTGGTGGCTATATTCTTTAGATAGATGGAAGACACTAAAAAAGTTTCATAGAAATCTTCCATTATTGATGCACTAGTGAAGGGACTCATATGTGATGGTAGACTATGCATAAGACTGAGTTGGTTGACTAGACACAGGCCATTTAATGCCTTTGATTTATATGTCACCCTGCTACAAATGATGAATTGTTCAATCAATTCAATGGCATGGAGGATCCATAGGAACACCTTTGATTTTGTGAAAAAATGTCGACATAGAGGAAAATTCTATATGATCAATCAGTTCGCCTATTAATTCATACATTGTATGTGATCCTAAGAAGTTGGTATATTCAAGGGGAAATGAGGTGAAATATAATGGACTACAATATGCTCAACCATCAAGTCTATATAACTTTTATATTTCAGTTTGAGGATGTAGCACTTAAAAATGTTTTACCACACACCAAACACATTATCTTCAATCAAGCACCAAATAGAAATATGTGACCACCATCCTATTTCTGTCGTGGAAAACTGACTCGCTTGAACCAGATGGTCCACTATTTGAACATTGGAAGCAATGAAAGACATGAGGAAGGATTAAAGGAATTACACAATACGCAGACAGATGTGAATGCCTATTTTGGAACTATGCTTCTTAGAAAGTTATGCCAATGTATAATCAGGAAGTAAAAACTAAGAAATACAATAATGGTACTAAGGATTTTCCAAAGATGGAAATCATTGGAAACTACTAGGACATGAAGATAGTTACCTTAATTATCATTCTACATAAGGAATATGGAGACATATTCCAAAGGAGATTGAAAGGAGATGAAAAGGATTTCTAGCTCTTCTAGTGAAATATGAACTTTACTATTCCGTAATTTAAAACCTCTGTAAAATTGGACATATCACTTCAACACCAAGAACAAAGAAAATGTGTGTAACTAGATTGACTATATGCTAGATGTGGAGATTATTTTTCTAGATGGAGAATTTCCAAATGGATAAGTCCTATGGTCATCCAATATAAGAAGAATTCCAATATCTACATATGTGTATATTTGCATGGCTTAAACATAGCTTATGCTTATGATTCCTTTCTAACAACATTCACAAATGAGGTCTTGGAAAATGTGGGTAGTAGTGAATCTTTTTACTTAATTGATGAGCTTTTTGGATACCATCTAGTGAAAATGCCAGAGGACAAAAAAACAACCACATTTACAATTGAATAGGAATTATTTTCGTATATTTTCATGTTTCTCAACATGAAGAATGCGATTGTGGTCATTTCTTGGAACATTGTGACTGCGTTTAAAGAATTTATTCATAAATGTTTGGATGATTGGTAAATTTTTATTCTATCGAAGGACTACACCTCTCTTTAGATTGATGTTGAATAGGATCAAGCAATTATATATGTCACTAACTATCAAGAAATGTATCTTCTACACATCCTTTAGAACTTTACTAAGCCACATACTCTGTAAGGAAGGTCTAAGAGTGGACCCTACCAAAGTTTCTACCATTTTGGATATGGTAGTGAATCCTTCAATGCAACAATTATGGCATATAATTTATTACAGGAATTCCATCAAGGAGTATCCTAGGAGTGCTACATCGATCGGAAAATAATTATAAAAAGATATGAAGTTCAATTATACATCAGAATGCCAAACCACATTGGACATCCTAGAAGAAAACCCTGTTATTGTGCTAATCATTTAGATTCCAAAAAGATAAGAAAATGGTCCACGTTCATGTCGATGCATTTTCCATTTTTCCAAATAAAATACCAGAGGAAGCCAAGCAAGTCCCCCCAGACATGCATAAGGGCCGAAGGCTAATACCAATAGGCAGGGGGGGGGTGCTAGGCATGCCCACACATTTTTTTTATTGTTTTTAATATGTTTTTATTATTGTTTGCCTTTATTTAATTATTTAATTTATTTTAATTCTTTTAATTGTATTCTCTTTTTTAAATTATGTTTTCAGTTAGACATTTGTTTTCTCAATATTTGTTTATTTCTTTAATTTGTTTTTTTCCTATATTTTTTTTTCTCTCTTTCTCAACTTTTATGGGTTTGAATTTTTCTCTTTTATGGTATGATTGTTTTTTTTTTTGTTTTTTATAATCTTTTTGTATTTGATAGTTTTTTTTTGGGTCATTTATAATTTTTTTGACCTCTTTTTTATATTATTATGTTTTAATATTTTTTTTAACTTTTTATTTTTATTTTTATTTATCTATTATTTTTCTTTTCCTTCTTATTTGGTACATGGGTTGTGTTAATCTTCAACTAGCAACCAACCCTATAATTTACCAATTTCATAGTTGATATTTTAGTTTTCAATAAAATGGATCAAGTCGCCCCCCACTGTGTAAGAATTTTATGGCTAATTTTTAATTTTTCATTGCAATGAGTGAAATATGCCCCCATTATGTGTCAATTTGATGGTTGATTTTTAAATTTTCGTTACATTGTGTTAACTTGTCTTAGAATCAAATTCTAGAAGAATTGTACCTTTAGCATTTAGAAAAAATTACTTTTGGGATAAGAATTTAGATTTAGGTATTTATTTTAAAGTTTTTATCTTTAATATCATGGTTCAAAAATGTCAAAATTTAGGTCATGATATTTTATCTTTAATGTCATAGTTCAAAAATGTCAAAATTTTAAGGTTTTTGAGAGTTGTGATATTTATCTTTAATGCTATGATTGAAAATTGTTAGAAGTTTTAGGTTTTTTTTTTAATCCTGATATTTTATGTTTAACGTTGTCATCGAAAACTATTGGAAATTTAAGGTTTTTAAGAGTCATGATATTTTATTTTTAATGCCATTGCTAAAAAATGTTGGAATTTCAACAAAAAAGTGTTGATGCAACATCAAAACTTCTCAATTTTGGGGTATTTTTTCATGTTATTTGCACAAAAGAAATTAGTTTTTTATGTTGTTGTTGAAAAGTTAAATCAACTGTGGAAAAGAAGTGCTGATGCAACAACAACATTTTTCATTTTTGGAGTGCTTTTTCATGTTTATTGCACAAAATTTTTGGTTTTTAATTTCATTGCTGAAAAAAATTGAATTTTTAATACAAAAAAACATTGATGCGGCATCAACACATTATGCTTTTGGGGTTTTTTTTCATGAGTTTTGTGCGAAAATAGAGGTTTTTGGGGCTAGAGTTCTTCTTTTCAGGTTATTTTTCTGGTTAAGTCGGTAACTTTGTTAGTCAGTTGAGACATCACCCATCTTGTTGAGCAGCTTAGTAAAGGTTGCCATGATGATAGGAACACAGTTCTTAGTTTCATGAATGATTTGCATAGCAACCAGTGATATATGATTGATCATCTGACTAGCATGCAGAAAATACAGTTGTGCTTACAGGAGAAACTGGGTCACTTAGAAGTGGTATTGGCCCACATGGAGAAGCATGTTCATTGCAGCTTCATGCCTCCTTCATCTCCAAACTATAGGCCAGAGCATCGCACCCCAAATCCTGATCAATTCATTTGATCCGTAATGATAGTCGACTACATTATGATCTTTTAAGGCCTTCCGGTATAATGTCTTTCCAATTCTGGTCAACAAAGTTATTTTGGAAATTGACTATCTGTTTTCGACATTCGTAATTACCCGTTAGGAAACAAATCTGGTAATGATATGGTGGTGATCCCCATGATATGGTTCGAGGCTTAAAAATCCCCTTTGATTATGTGGACCCTATTTGGGGGCATGTATGAGTTTCCTTGGAGGTTAGGGAAGTAGCGATAGGAATTAACTCTCTATTTACAAGAATAACTCAATTGCTCATTCCTCTAGATAACATATAAAAATTGAAGTTTTAATTACATTTTTATTCAAGATGTTCATAGCTTTGATGACTGAGAAGTTTAGGAAAATTGGTAATTTGATAAATCATTTGAAATTGAATTCTAATTATATAGATAGGCATGTTGATTTGGAATAGAGCTTCCACATTTTTCATTAGATTATTAATAATTACTAACTAGATGATTGAGATTTAATCTCCACATGAAATATTCTTAATAGTAGTTAGAGTTAGAATCTCCATGGTAAAGTGAAGGTGAATTTTTATGATTAAAAATGTTAAACATGCTTTTTCTAATGTATATATTTTTACTTCATATATTGATTTTTTGTAATTAATTATAATAATAATAATTTAAAATGAAGTTATAATTAGTTAATTTTTAAGATTACTTTATTAGGTTTTTTTTTTTTAAATGTGAGATGTATTATGAAGTAAGTGTTTTGATATTTATCATGGATTGAATCTATCCACATTTATTAACCTTTTAATTTATATGGTTGAACTAATTTGTGTACAAGTTAAAAACTCAAAGAGGAAGTGTTTTTCATCTTCAGCCTTTTAAGTGTGACAAAGACAACAAGTTCTTTTTTTCTTTATTCTATAAAATGATTTCCCCCTTTCTTACATTAGACTTGGTGGTGACACCTATGAAGGAATATCTTAAGAGTATACATGTTTTAGTTCTCTAAAGATTCTCTAAAATATAAACAAAAAATTGAAAGGAAAATCCCAACATTTCTCCCAACAACCTAAATTGCATTCAACTAAAAAAATATTAAATGAAGCATATTTTAAAAAATAATAGATTAATTTCTCTGAAACATATAACTATTTACTAATATATATTTTATTAAATATAATTTTAAATATAAATTTTAATGTTACTATTATTATATTATTACTTTATTTCAAGTAAGGAAATCAACAACTCGGTAATACTCTTATGCCACCAAGGCCATTACAATAGCGACCATTATAAATCTTAGTGAACCAAGTCACATCCAACACAAGACCCACAAGTTAGTAATTAAGGATTCAAGTTAGTAATTAAAGATTTGAACATAAAATATCTAACTCACAACATTTTACATTTTCACAAACTTATCTAAAATCTTCGGGAAAATTTATTATTATTACTTGTATGATAATGGACTCACAAGTAAGTAATTAAGAATTTGAACATAAAATATCTAACTCACAACAATTTATATTTTCACAAACTTATCTAAGATCTCCTCAAAAAAATATTTTTTATTACTACTCACAACATTTTACATTTTCAAAAACTTATCTAAGTTATCGTAACAAAAAAAATATTATTATTATTACTTATATAATAATAAACAATAATTGTAAATAATTTATAAAATATTTTTTTAACTATTCCATCATAATTATGATAAAAGTGAAATTGGTTAATAAATTTCAATAAAGCTGTCTAAAATATTACAAAGAAAACCCATACATTTATAGAATGTATTTTACTGAAAAATATCTAAAAACCTTCAAATAAACGTTACCCAAGCACTTACCACGTGTAACCAGAGGCCAATCTGATTCCAATTACTCCCACCACAGAAGTTCGTCCTCCACCTCATCTGAGGCCCGGTTTGCAAAACAGGATATACCACGTGTAACTTCTTATCAAAACTTCACAATCAATCAATAAAATACGACTGTTAATTAATAATGCTAAATCCATTTAAAAAAAAATTCAAAACAAAATTCATATAATTAACCTTCGCATGGACGCCTTTATTTAAATAGACACAACGATCACGGAATAAAATAAACTTCACAATCAATCGATAAAATACGAATATTTCTTTTGGCCCCGTTTGCTAAACAGGAAATACCACGTGTAACTTCTTATCAAAACTTTACAATCAATCAATAAAATACGACTGTTAATTAATAATGCTAAATCCATTCCAAAAAAAATTCAAAACAAAATTCATATAATTAACATTCGCATGGACGCCTTTATTTAAATAGACACAACAATCACGGAATAAAATAAACTTCACAATCAATCGATAAAATACGAATATTTTTTTTGGCCCGGTTTGCAAAACAGGATATACCACGTGTAACTTCTTATCTTCCAGCGCCTGCCAAACAAAATCCGATTCATCATAATTTTCCGTGAGAATATAAGTGCATCCACTGGCAAAAGTTTGTATGGGAGACCTTGCCGTGACTTGCTTCTCGGCTTTCATAAAGTTAATGGTACGTTTCTGGGCGTTAATGGCTGATGGGGTCCTCGCTGTCACCGCTAGAAACAGGAATAAGATTGTTGTTAGTCAATGCAGGGTTATTTAGAAGCATGAAGAGGGGGCATTTATTGGATGTGGAATTCAATTTTACATCCAATTAGTGTTTACACTTGACATTTGAGTGAACTTTGTAGAAATTTGGTTGTATATTTGCAATTGCTCATGAAGTTTTAATCAAAATCACAAGACACAAGTCTACACTACTACTTTGTGAACATTATTTCACAATTTTAAACAAAAATTTTAAACATGCAAGAAGGAATAACAAACATGCAACAAGTATTTTATTTGGGAAAGAAATATGCTAAAAACCCTAGTGCCTCTTGCATTAATCAAATGAAATAGAGATGTAATACAATTTCTTTGCTCAACTTAGCTCACCTTGCAAGTGCAGAACCTATCTCTTTACTCACTGAAAGCCTCTGACCCAGACTTAGTCAAATTTTCTCTTGGCTTGAGCTCGGCCCATATTATTTAGGAAATTCCCTCAATTAGAATGTGCAATTCCTTTAGATTGATTATCTAACTGCATGTAACAATTGTACACTTAAAACTAGTTTACAATTGATGTTACGTTGCATTGGAATATCCAACTCAACTAGGTAACTCAAATTCTCTACAGGCACTAGATATTTTGGATTGATTGATCAATTAACTAGATGATCACTCAGTTTGATTAAAGTCCCACTGCTTAACTGATCTTCCACTAGATCTAGTTCCTCCAGAAGTTAGAATTAGTTTCACTGAAAACAACTTGACATAACTGACCTTGATTGCTACAAATTATCAATCACACATGCAGAATTGAACTCTAACTCCTCCAACTTGAATTTACTGATTAAACTAGGTGACACAATCCATGTCACACAAGGTATCATCCAAATTGTTCACTGAGGTGGAAATTCGATTTTTCTCAATTTAATCAAGGAAAAAATCAAATTGAGAATTTCTTGTTGCATTTTTCAACAATCCCTCTTAGCAAGAAAGTGATTATCAACCACCCCTATCCTGCAACTGTGGAACTCGAACTTCCCTCTTGACAAGGCCTTTGTCAAAATGTCAGCATCTTGTTCCTCTATTGGAATGTACTACAACATCATTATCTGCCTCTAGACACAGTCTCGCAAATGGTGATACCAGATATCTATATGTTTGGATTGATCGTGAAAAAATAGGATGTTCAGAGAGCTTGATGCAAATATGATTATCACAGTAGATCACAGTTGGATCCATCATCTAACCATGCAATCCAACAAGTATCTTTCTCATCTAGATTGCCTCACATGTTGCTTGACTAATAGCCATGTATTTTTCTTCTGTCGAGCCGAGTGCCACATATCTTTGCTTCCTACTGTACCATGAAATTGTCATGGACCCAGCAATAAAAATTCCACCTAATGTACTCTTTCGGTCTGATGGACTCCCCACCCAATCTAAATTTGTGAAGCCACACAAATTCACTCCTTTTGTTTGTATGTAGCATAGTCCAAACTAGGTAGTGCCTCTAAGGTACCATAGAACATGCTTAGCTTCCCTCCAAAATAGCTCGGTTTGCCTAACCGTAGCTTGGATTACCCGATTCACTACATAGTACATATATGGTTACGTGTTCACAAGATACAATAGTGAACTCACCAACTAGCAGTAAACAATAGCTTCCACTTCCTCACCTTAAGTGGCATCCTCTCTGAAGTGGCATCCTCTCTCCTCTAGTTGGTCGATAGAGGTGTCTCCATAGGTTTGCAACTATCCATCTAGAACCTTTCAAGTATCTCGTTGGCATACCTTCCTTGAAAGACAAATAATTCTTCATCACTTTTCCATACTTCCAATCCAAAGAAGTACTACATGAGACCCATGTCCTTCATTTAAAACTCTCTTGCAAGGTCCTCCTTACAAGATCTAATCACCTGCTCATCACCAGTTAAAATCAAGTCACCAACATATAAGATAATAATCAACAATTTACCTTCTACGAAAATATGATAGAGGTTTTCATCCACTTCACTTTTGGTGAAGCCCAAACTGGTGCGATAGTTATTGATCCTGGTGTACCAAGCATGGAGCGCTTGCTTGAGACCATACAATGCTCACCTGAATCTGTACACATGATATTCTAGATCAAAAGTCTGAAAAAATTATGGTTGCTCGATGTACACCTTGACAATAACTCCATTGAGGAATGTTGTTTTTACATGCATCTGGTGGATCTTCCACCCCATCCATGCAACCAGAGCAAGAATTGATCTAATGGATAAGTATCGTGCTATAGTGGCAAAGGTCTCCTCATAGTCAATCCCCTCAGCTTGAGCATAACCCTTGGCCACAAATCTGGCCTTATACTTTTCTATGCTTTCATCTGCTGCATGATTCAACATAAAGATCCATCTCAAACCCATAACTAATTTATATGTTCATCTTAGGAGCACTTCCAAAACATTATTCTATACAATGGATTTGTATTCCTCCACCATTACATCAGCCCATACAGTTTTCTCTACTACTTCCTCGAAATATGATGGCATAGTCTCTACAAGCTTAGTAATTAGAGCTATGTAATGAGTCTATCGATCTGGTGAACTTCTCTTTCTGCATTGATTTGAAGGAGCACCGACATTCTCCCTCACATCTTTCATAAGTCTCTCGGCTTCCCTGGTCCTTTTTTTTCCTTCTCTGGATAGTTCTGCTTGCGTGGTTGTCTCCACTCTCTGCTCCTCAACTTGTGGTTCCTCCATAACTTCTTGACGTTCCTCCTTTGGATCTAAAACCTCCTCTTTTAGTGGGATTTGAAGCTCCCTCTCAAGAGAGCACCACGTGGCTTTATCTTCATCATATTTTACATCCGTTCGCATAACTATCATTTCGAGGGATGGAAAGTACACACAGTATTTATCGGGAGTTTGTATCTAACCCAAAAATATCTCCAATTTGTTGTCGTCTCTAGCTTCTTCCTTGATTCTTTGAAAACATGGAAGTAAATAGAGGCTCCAAAAATCTTGAAGTGTGACACATCCGACTTTATCCCCGAGAAAGCCTCCTCTGGTGTAATCATGCAAAGAATCTAATGAGGAATTTGGTTCTACAAATAGGCTGTTGTGTTGCATGCCTTGGCCCACAAGTGTAGAGGTAAGCCTTGATCTTGCAAAATCACCCTCGTTACTCCCATAATGCTACGATTCTTACTCTTAACCACCCCATTCTGCTGTTGGTTGTGGGCTTCCATCAACTCTTGTTGAATTCCTTCTTTTGCATAGAAATTTTTAAACTCATTCAGCATGTACTCACCTCCATTATTGCTTTTGAAAGCCTTCACCTTACTGCTCATTTATTTCCCAACCAGTCTTGAATTATAAAAAAATGGAGAATTTAACATATTTCTTCCACATGAAGAATATCTAACACTTCCATGAGAAGTCATCGATAAAAGTGACAAAATATTTGTGCCTGGCAATGGAGGTTGTCGAGAAAGGTCCACAGATATCAGAGTGGACCCTTTCAAGGACTACATGTGCTTTGTTGCGCTGATCATGGAATGTGGCTTTTGTGTACTTCCCCAAAGTACATCATTTTCATACATCTTGCTTCTCAAGTTCCCCTCTGGGGAGGCTTGTGGTTATCTCTTGCATGATCTTCAAAGCGTCATGATTCAAATGGCCAAGTCTTCTATGCAAAAATTCACTGACATCACAGCTATGCACCTTCTTCGCCTTTGTGATCAATGTAGCACAATCCTCCACCTCTAACTTATACAGGTTCTTCACATGAACCTTGATATGGTTCACCTGTCTTGTGGCTATGTTTCTGAGGAATGCCTTTCCTTTGCTAAAGATCACATCATAAACATGGTCTTCCAAAACTGCAATAGACACGAGATTTTTCTCTAGGCCCAGAACAAACATGACATCCTTGAGCCTGAGGGGGGAGCATGAATCCCTCTAAAAGGTAACTTTACTAATCTCAGTCATGCTATACCTTTCGTTATCCCCCATCTCAATTTGCAACTGCAAATTTTTATCCTCCACGTCACTAAAAAAATCTATATTTCCGGTCATATGAAACGATGCACCTAAATCGAAGTTATGCACACTCCCCATCAATATGTTGGCCATGCATGCAATGAGGGTAAATTCAAGCTCAAAATGTGAAGAAAAATATTCACCTTCTTTTCCTCTTGAGGTCTTATTTTTTCCCTTCTTGCATGGAGACTCTATGCATAGTGCCCCAAATCCATGACAATGGAAGAATTTAATCTTTGATAAATCTTTCTTCTTGCCCCCTTAACTAGATTCTAGTTTGGATTGGGATTTCTTCCCTTTTCCTTTCTTTTCCTTTCTAGCCAATGCAAATTTTTATTCATCCTCACCCTTGGATGAATTTCCATCTATGGTATTTTGCGTTATTTCCTCCTACACCAAATCAGACCATAAGCGCTCCCAACTTGGTAGTTTCTCCCTCCCATTTACTTAATCTTGATAGCTATGCCAACTCTTAGGAAGGCCTAGAAGGGCTAAGGTTACCAAGTCTTCTTCAGGTACATTAACGCCAACCGCACCAAGTTCAACATGACACTATGTAAAATTGCTCAGATACTAGAGAATTGTGTCATTCTTCTGCATCTTGATACTTCAAACTTTATCATTGAGTGCTAGCTTCCTGTGGTCACTATTGTTCTTGAACAATTCAATTAGCGCTCTCCACATCATGAGAAAATTTTATTTTCCATGGAGATTTGAGACAATATGATCTCGAACTCCCTCCAAGATGATTCTTGTAACACCCTCCTCTTACATCTACCCAAGCAATCGGCTAGCCGAGGTAAATAGGCGACGAGAGGCCACTACGATATGATTTGACCTGCTAAGTCACATTAAGGAAGTGGAACCAATGGAAACACACCATACATACATTAATCATTAGCTACAGGACCCTCAAGAACTAATCCAATAGTTTATACATCTTGCCTTGGGGTCCCACTGAGCTTTTGGACAATTTAAGGCTCAATCGCTCCCATGCTATAGGCATGAGTGCGACCAACAACCCAAATTCGCTCTCACGGGCTTGCCTGCCAGCGACCAGAGACCCAAATTTTCAGTGCTATGCCAATGACTCAGGCATTTGAGCCACTTTTTTAGACCCAGAGCCCAGGTCACTGCTGAGAATTGAACCATCTCTTCAGAGTAGTAAAATAGCATGGAAATGATAGTACTAAAGAAAATATTTTTTCAAGACCTTGACTGGACCCCTACTAGCCATGACATGCATTTCGTCAAACATATTACAGATGCGTAATCTACAAGTGTAACTAACAACTCTAAGAATATGGGTCTCATACTTAGCTGAGAATTGCTAAGAACCATTGAAGCCTCAACACATCAATTTTCATTCCATCCATTAGGTCATGGATGCATTGATCATTAATTACAAGTAAAAAGATGATGGGAGCCACACATGGATGTTGTCATAAAACACATACATAACCAACATAATAGTAGTAGAAATACTCATGAAATTACAACCATATGGACCACATGCAATCCATCAAAATGCTCATAGAAATACAAGGACAAATAACTTTTCGTTAATGATTCAAAATCCGAACCCGGGATGGGAATTCCACGTTCCACCCCACTGTAGAATGGTTGATCCAAATCTCTCTTCAGCCATTCAACCATATGCCATATTCCATGCATGAATGTGGAAACTCCTAGAACACATCAATGAAAAGTCATCAAGGGCTTCCAGAGACCATCCACCTCAACACCTCAAACAATTATTCCACCTCATTGTCGGACATCACAAAACCAACATCAAGTTGGTCTCAATCCAAGCCTTATAGGGCTTCCAGAGCGTTTGTTCCAACCAAGGTTTCCAGGACTAGTAACTCAACCCATAGTTGTCATCGGGCTTTCTGAGCGTTTTTCCAGCCAAAGCTTCCAGTACTAGTAACTCAACCCACCAAGGGCTTCTAGAATGTTTGTCCAACCAAGTCTTCCAGTAATAGTAACTCGACCCAAGCTATTACAGGGCTTCCAGAGCGTTTTTCCAACCAGGGCTTCCAGGAACTAATAACTCAACCCAAACTAAGGAAACATGAGAAACAATGAAAAAATAAAAGGTGAAAGTAAACCTATAATCACCATGGCTATCTAGGAAATAGAAAGGCTAGGCATTCCACTGTCAATCAAGGCAATCCTCCATGCCAATGACAAATCATAACCAAGAAACCACATGCATGCTAAGACTAGTGAAGTAAATGTACATGCAACTCAGTACCTGCAAGAAAATCTAATGTAGTCGTTGATCATGATGCCTTCTTGTGCTTTCCTACTCTTCCTTTACCTCTTGCTCCAAAAATCCAAGTATGCCACACCCACCAAGAGTGCTCCAAGAAAACTCTAAGTCCCGAAGAGTATGAGAGAGAGAGAATAATGAGAGAGATCCAAAACTGAACTAACAAAACGTCACGAACTGATCCTCTGAAGCCTTTTTATGAATAAGGCCTCTATTTTCTTCATTTTCCTTTATTTTCCTTTAATTTCCTCCTCACATGCAACATATGACCTTTCACCTCACTTTTCTCCTAATTTTCATTATTTTCATAAATAAATGTGCCAAAATGCCATTTTTCCTCTCCAAAGCCTTAGCCATAAACAATCATAAGCGATCTTGATCACTAGGATTCTTCCCAAAATTCGACTTGGAATAAGTGTCTCATCATCCATGGTTATTATTTTTCTTTTATTTACTTTTATTACATGGAATTTTCACCAGGGTTGTTACAGAACCCTCCCCCTTGGGGGAACACCATCCTCTGTGTTCGACAACATGTATAACCACAAGACTACTGTAAGAAAAATATATAATTTCGATGGAGCTTTATTCCTTAGCTCGATGCAGAATTTACAATGATCACCCTGCTAGAAAACAAACCAGCATAACAACATAATAACATGACATCATAACAACATACCACATAGTGGAGCTTTATAACATATCTCATGGTGGTATTTACATCCATATACGTATGTACATAAACCAACATCATCAAAACATATACCACAACATATACCCAAAATCACACTAAAAGACCAAGCCAAAATTGCTTTGCCTCAACCAACAAACAATGAACGATACGTAGCCTTCATCTGATCCGCCATATCCCATGTAGCTTCATCAGGCCTAAAGTGCTTCCACTTCACCTTAACTTGCTCAATTTCTTGGTTTTAAAGCATAAGCACCTTGTTCTGCACTATACACTGAGGTTCTAGCTAGAATTCTCCCTCTAGTTCCACCTGCAATACAGACCAATCAATCACATGATCAACATCCTTAACATACTTCTTAAGCAAAGATACATGGAAAACATCATGGAATTTCACTGTCGGAGGCAGTGCAAGTCGATAGGCTACTGGTCCAATCCTCTCAATGATACTGAAGGGTCCACAAAACCATGTTTCCAACTTGGCACAAGACCCAATCTGCAATGAGATCTTCTTTGGTTTGATGTGAAAGTACACTTGTTCCCCAACCTGGAACTCCTTGAACAACCTGTTCATATCTGCATAACTCTTCTGTCTATCATGTGTTGCCTTTAGATTCTTCTTGATCACCTACATTTCCTGTTCCATGTCTACCAACATATCTAGTCCAATCAATACCCTGCTAACCGGATCACTCCAATTGATAGGAGTATTGCAACTCCACCCATACAATGCCTCAAAAGGACTCATCCTCAATGACTCCTGATAACCGTTGTTGTATGTGAACTCTACCAAAGTGAGATACTCTTTCCACTTCCTCTGCTAATGCATCACATACATCCTCAACATGTCCTCTAATATTCGGTTGACCCTCTATGTCTGTCCATCTGTCTGCAGATGATAAGTTGTGCTGAAGGCCAACTCTGTGGTCAAACCTACAAATAAATCCGTCCAAAACTTGGAAGTGAACTTGGCATCCATGTCTGACTCAATATTCTTCAGAACATCATGCAGTCTCACCACATCTCGAATGAATACATGTGCTACATCGCTAGCTGAGAATGTAGACTTCACCAGAATGAAATGTGCAACCTTCGTCAACCTGTCCACAATGACCATGATGGAATCATGCTGCTTCACTATCTTTAGAAAACCTGTAATAAAGTCCACGGAAATAACTTCCCATTCCCACTCTGGAATCGAATCGGCTGTAGCAATCCACTTGGATGTTTACACTCTACTTTCACTCGCTGACAGTCGAAACATATCACCACAACTCTGCTACATCCCTCGTCAAATTCTGGGAATAGTAAAATATTTGCATCACTGTTAGTGTCTTTTGATAACCTAGGTGACTTGAATAAGGTTTCGCATGAAACTCCCTCAAGATCACATTCTTTAGCTCACTGTTATCTAGTACATATATCTTGTCTCGAAACCTGATCAACTCATCTGTTGTAAGACAATAATCCATACCCTGTGCACCTGCACTTGTACCTGTACCCATACCTGTACCTTTACTACTACATGTACCTATACCATTACTTGTACATGTACCATCACCTCTACCTATACCTATACCACTACCTGTACCTGTACCAATACTCTTATGTAACTTGTGCACAATATCCATATATCTGACATCCTGTTGACCTATCCGCAAGATCCTATCTTGTAAGTCTGTCTCTTAGGAGCTCATGGATACGAAGTGATTTACCTATACCCTTCTACTGAGAGCATCTACCACCCTATTCTCTTTACCTTTGATGTACCTGATCTCAAAATCAAACTCGTTGATCGTGGCCAACCATCTAACCTGCCTGGTGTTTAGATTTGGCTCGTCAAAAAAATACTTCAACCCATTGTGATCACTCATAAGTCCAAATCTCCTGCGAAGAAGATAATTTCTTCACATCTTTAATGCATGTATGATCACTACTAACTCCAAATCATGTGTTGGGTAGTTCTGCTCATGCTCATTTAGTTTTCAGGACTCATAGCATACCACTTGTCCATCCTACATAAGGACTCCACCAAGTCCTCTATTGCAAGCATCTGTGCATACCACAAACTCTTTGTCTGAATCTGTAATCTTTAGCACTGGTGCATGTGTCAAAAACTGCTTAAGTTTCTCAAATCTAGCCTCACACTCCTCAGTCCATTCGAATTTCTTACGTTTCTTTTGCAATGATGTGATAGGATAAATAATCTATGAGAAGTTCCTAATGAACCTCCTATAGTAGCTTTCCAAACCCATGAAAGATCTCATCTCATCCACACTCTTAGGAGATACCAACTCCATGATGGCCCAAGTAGTGTACCTCAATCTGAAAGAAGCTACACTTGCTGAGTTTAACATACAACTAATTCTCTCTCAACAACCTCAACACTACTGCTAAATCTTCAACATGCTCTTCCTCATTTTTAGAATATACTAGTATATCATTAATGAACACAATAAAAAAATTATCCAAATATTGATGAAATACACTATTCATCAAGCACATGAATGTAGCTGGAGCATTAGTTAAGCCAAATGGAACAACAACAAACTCATAATGTCCATACCTGGTTTGGAACGCAATATTGTAAATGTCCTCATTTTTTATGTGTATCTGATGGTATTTAAATCTCATGTCAATCTTCGAGAACACCACTACTCCATTTAGCTGATTGAATAAGTCATCAATCCTCAGAAAAGGATACCTGTTCTTGATAGTCACTTTGTTCAATTGCCTGTAATCAATGCATAATCTGAGTGTTCCATCTTTCTTCTTTACGAACAACCATTAGGGGAATTTTGAGGTCTAAAATGGACCTCCTAAAAAAATGTACAACCAAAATAAACTTTATAAGAACCAAAAGGATTCAAGATGATGATGTCAACCATGGGGGATGATTCAACATTTTTGGAGTAAAAAAGTAAAAATATTACAAAATAATAAAATAATAAAACTACTTTTTCAACTCGTATTTTTAACTTATCTTCCTAAGGTTTTACTCAAATTTCAAGTGGGAGTACCCATTGGATGCAAAATTTAATTCCTCATCCAAGAAGTACCCATGTTGCATACTTTCAATGGATCTTGCTACATAAAAAATGAGAAATACATGCAAAAACATCATTGCAATCACGTTTTTCATGTATTTCTCGTTTTTCATCTAGTAGGGTCCATCAAAACTATGCAACATGGGTAATCCTTGGAGGAGGAATCAAATTTTTCATCCAACTAGTGTTTTCGCTTGAAATTTGAGTAAACCTGTAGGGAGATAAGTTGAAAATACGAGTTGAAAAAATAGTTTTTTTCTTTTTTCTCTCTAAAATTTGATGATGTAATCTAATCTTATTTTATTATTTCAAATATTATTTTATAAGTTTCTTAGGAGGCCTATTTTATACCTCAAAATTCCCCTACTGACAGGTGTGCCCCATGGTGATACACTTGGCCTAATGTATCCCTTGCCCAACATTTCCTTCAACTGCAATTTTAGCTTAACCAACTCAGGTGTGTTCATCCTGTAAGATTCTTTTGATGCTGGAGCTTCCCTCGACACTAACTCAATAGAAAAGTCTACCTCCTTGTGAGGTGGCAACTCTATAATGTCCTCAGGAAATACATCCTTGAACTGCTGTAAAATTGGGTACCTGCTCAACACATCCACATCCTCAACTTCCTTACCTTTATCACTAGAAATGTGCACTAAAAATAACTTACACCCTTTCTTATGACTACACTTTTCTTGCATAGTTGTCACCATCATAATTGATGTAGCTTTCTTCTTACCCTGTAAGATTCTTGGTTCTCCATTTTCATCAACACACTCAATGGCTTTATCATAACAATCCACCTTGTTTCTATGAAGATACAACTAGTCCATGCCTAACACCATATTGTATGAACCCAACGGTAATACATTCAAATGTTCTATCATAGGCATACCATTCAAATCAAATGCATAAGCTCTTACCCAATGATGAACTCATTTCTTTGTATCCGTAGCCAATTGTACTAACCAAGACATGTAATTCCTTACTTAAACCACACTTTTTCACCAAGTCAGGACTAACATAGCTATAGTTAGATCTAGGGTCAATCAAAATACAAATAACTTGATCACAAAGCTTACCACCCATCTCAATGATAGATGCCTGATGATTTTCCTGTTTGTTATCCAATGTTGCATAGATACATAGAATACTCTAGCCAACATCCCCAACAGTACGTGCCTCTTTCACACTATATCCTAGGTCTACCACCCTGATTCTATGAAAATCTCTCTTGTGATGATCCTTGCCACAAATCCAACACTCTATAAGCTTCCATCCTGTCTCCTTGTTTTTTTCTCCTGATCGGAATCCTTTTCCTATATTTGATGCATTAAACTTCTTAGGTGGTGCAACATTCTCCTTGTTACCTATATCCTGAGGTCTTTCTCTCTTTCTATCCCATTTTCTTTTGTTCTTTGCATTACCTCTCTAGTATGGCTTAGTCTCGGTTTGTGCTTCAATTGTTCATAGCAATGCCTTAGCTTCTGAATGGCCTCCTCCAATGATCTAGGCTCATCAAACTTAATTCTATCTTTAAATGCAACTGGTAACCCACTAATAAACCTCTGAATCTTGGCATTTTCCTCTCTGAGATAGGGCACATACCTCAGTAGCTCCACGAACATGCTAATGTACTCATCATCTATCACGGAACCCATCTTTAGCTCATAAAATTCTTTTGCTCACTCATCAAAGTATCTCTTTGACAAGTACTTCTTCTTGAATAGCCGCTCAACTCACTCCAAGTCAAATCCTCCTCATGAATGCAGATTCTGGCATTCTTCACATCTTCCCACCAAATGTCTAATTTACCTTTGAGACTGAATGCAACCACTCTAGCTTTCATCTTCTCTAAATAGTCATGCAACCTGAAGAATTTCGTCATTCCAAGCAACCATGCCTCTGCATTATGTGGTTTATTCATCTCTCCATAAAATGTTGGTGGCCTTTCTTTCTTAAACTCATTCGGCAACTATCCCCTATCACTCCTCCTGTAAGGATGATACTAATGATGATCATGGTGCTTATCTGAATCCAAACTAGAATCATACTTGTGTCTATCCCTTCTCCTATTTGGAGTGTCTAAGCTTTACTAATTTCTCGAGTCTTTTCTTTTATCACTGTTTCATTTTTCTGGCATAGCCCATAATAACTGCTATCTTAATGGGTTTGTGTTTGCAGGTTGAATTCTCTGCTTGTGAAAGGTATAGTCTATAGGTGGTTAACTCTTTGCTCTTTTTACCCTTCTTGCACCACACTAGGTTTTTAATTCATACCTCATTCCTTTTCAAGTTTTTCCACCTCTCATGGTCTTATTCGGTTTGTGAGAAACTAGAATAATAGTCATAAGTCTACCCAGCTATAGCCGACTAAGGTTTGACACTCAAGGCTTTTACATTTTAGATCTTATGCCAAAATATTTTTGGGAATAAACTTATACTAATTTATGGCAGTCCACTAACTATCTCACTTATGTATTTCTAGTTTATAGTTTGTGTTTATGCACATTGTAGGTGAAAGTTAATTTTTTATTCGCTTCCCTATTCTAAGTGGTTATTTTCACAATTGGGCTAATATTTTTGGCTTCATTACTATAGTGAAATGATACTGGATTGTTGATGTTTTCATTCATAGTCGACTCCTCTATTTTCTAAGGAACTGCACCTTGTCGTAATTTCTTTTCTTGAATTTTATGGCTTCAGTTCTTATTTGTGGAATTTCACAAGTTGCATACTTTCAAGCACAACCTTAGAGTCAGAAAAATTTAATGATGTCAACCAAGATAATTTACTGTCAAATTCATTTTGTTACATCTCACAATTCTATACAAGATATTTTATTACTTATACTAGAGCATGTACTCATTTGTTTGAAATTAGATTTTGGGCCTCGACCAGTTCTTGGTTGATGTCTTTGACAGCCCAACTGTGGAACTAAACCAACCCAATCATTAGCACAGGATCTTTCTTTCTCATCGTAGCTCTAGCATTGATTAAGTGTTACAATGAATAATTGGCCTACGAGAGTACTCGAGTTCTACAACTAATAATTTTTCTTTCTGTTCCACTATGTCTCCCATACCTCTGGCGTAATACAATGCAGGATTCGAGCTTCGTTTTCAGGCTTCTTTGAAACCTCAGTACGCCTTGTGCACAACATCCTTTGACGACTGTATTGATTGAGTCCTCATTCTCATCAGGTGGGAAGAAATCTAACTGGTTCTTTTTCTCAATTTTTTATTTCACAAAGAACCTATAGTACCTTGTAGCATTAATAAGTTTTACAAACAAGACTATACGTGTGTCTATCCCTTCTCCTATTTGAATCCAAACAAGATATTGAATGTGAGTTATAAATCAAATATTTCAATTTGCATAGTTTGTAAAAGGCTTTCACGTCATTTATATAGAGTGAGCTCTTTTTAATTCAAGGTATAAAGCAGAATTATAATTTTTTCAATATTTAATATGGAATTGACATGTACAATTTAGAAAAATATTAATAACAAAAATAACTAAATGTGTATGTGTGTGTGTGTTTTGGAGTTTGTTTTATATATAACTATTCTAGGTTTAGGATTTTTTTGTCAAATCATGTTATTTCGTTGTTTAAAATCCTTTTTAAAATACATAAATTGATCAAGTGCCTTAAAAAATGTTTTAATTTTTTGGTTGGCTAAAAAAATTTTCATTCAAATTATTACTCTTTTTTTTAATAATTTTTTGAATCCATAAATGGATTCAGTGCCCTAAAAAACCCTTGGGTCACTTGGATTGTGTGGATTTCATAGATAAAATTTATGATTCCAACAAATTATTGTCAGATCTAGGGCCTAAATAACAAAAATAAAATACACTCTAAATAGAAAAATAATGTTAGCTATAATAAAAAGTTATGTATATATCACAAAAAACTAAGTTTGTGGTTAAAAGGTTTGAAGTGGTCTCAATATTTTATAGTTTGGTCTTCTATATACTCTATATAGCATTGAAAACTACACTGTAAATAATTTAAAATTACACATTATATTTTACACTCTAAAGAAGTTTGCATGTGAAGAAATTTGATCCTTCTTGCCTCACGTTAGATCCGTGCTTAAAATGGATAAATAATGGTAGTTAAAACATTTCAGTGTTTTTTAATTTGTGTTGTCAGAAATTACTCCATAGTAGACATTTTTATTATCGATGTTTTGAGTCAAAACCAAGACCCATCATGAGGACACATATACATGTATAAATCTTAACTTCATATTATGAATGAAAACTTTTCTTCAAATTTTGCATTTAAAAACTGGTTTCTATTTTGAGAGATTTGATCCCTCTAACTCTTGCTAGATCAATTGTAAAAATATGTAAAATAAAATAAAAATTAACTGCCTTGAAAAGTGTTTTATATTTAGTGGCCTATAAAATAAACTGTTGAATTAAAAGGTAATAATAATAAAACATTATGTTACCTCACTTTAAAATGTAAAAAGCAATTAAATTAATAAATAGATTCAATTCAATTTTGTTATATTATAATTTTGATTTGGGTCGACAGATGTTGTACAACCTAATATGATTGAGATGATGTTGTCCCCTAATGTTACACTTAAAATAATAAAACAATATTTACATTAATAAATTCGAAAATGATAATAACAAAAAACATATTTCAATGTATACTATAAATAAAATTCTTCAATTTCCAATTTATTTTTACATCATCTTTATATGAAGAGATAAAATAATTAAGAGTAAAGTAATTTTTTTTT
This sequence comes from Pinus tabuliformis, assembly GCA_031772625.1. NCBI lineage: Eukaryota > Viridiplantae > Streptophyta > Pinopsida > Pinales > Pinaceae > Pinus > Pinus tabuliformis. Next base: position 420,865,897 of record CM062811.1, read on the forward strand.
TTTAAAATTTATTTTTAGTTTTCATTATGTGTAATTTCTTTATTATTTAATATAGAGTTGATATGTGACATCTAAAAATATTATTGATATTACAATTTAGTATAGAGTAGTGATGTAATTCAGTTAAAACGCGCGCGCACACACACACACACACACACACACACATATATATATATATATGATTTTTTTTTTTAAATTAGCCATAAATAAAAAAATTCAATATTCATATTGAGTAATATAATTTCATAGATATATTAATTGCTTTTTTTTTCTATAACAAGGATTATTACTTTTTGGGTGGTCTTGGGGTCTTATATTGTGCTAACTGGTTATCCATAGAGTCAATGGATGTTTTCAGTGATTCAAATTTTGTTATTGATTTGGCTATGAAGTGGTTATCCTTTGATCCTCTTATTCTCATTAACTGGATGAAAAGAATTAGGTTGCTCATTGACCTTTTTGGGGGGTGACATTTTCCCATATATACCTAGAACATAATGGAGTTGCTAATGCACTTTAAAAGTTGGGACACAAATATCTACCACGAGAGATTATGTATGATAACTTTAGGTGTTATATACTACATGTAAATGACTTATTATTAATATAAAACAATGTTGGTAACTTTTTGTTTTAAGAAAAAAAAATGTATAATTTTTTATTCCATATTATGTAAAAATTTCACTTACACGGATTAATATGAGAGAGAGAGAGAGAGAGAGGTTTTTTGTTTTTCAAGGTGTGTGTGTGTGTGTGTGTGACCGACCAACATAAATTCATGTAACTTCAAATCTATCACGTGACAACAACTTTTGATATGCATACACACATACATATAACACCAACATAGATCCATATTAACCTCAAGTCTATCAAGTGACAAGAGGATTCACATATGTAGAGGTGCAATCCATTTTTAAGTTTTGCATTCAAAAAGGTGTTCACACTTCAAGACATTTTGTCCCTATAGGCTTGATAAATACAATAAAATTACAAACAATTTTTTGATAAAAAAAATCATAATATGCATATTACAATCAAAATAAATTGAAATAAATTGGCTCATACTCATAACTGTGATATTTTGAAATATATAATTAATAAACACACACACACACACACACACACACACACATATATATATATATCTCGCTAGTTATCTGTTAAATTTATATTTATATAAATATAAATAATTTTATTAAGAAGTAGCATAAATATATTTTAGTTTTGGATCTACCAAGGGTGGAGAGGAATCAAATATTTTATGTGCAATTTTTTTGAAGTTTTGTACAAAAAAGAGGTTTATCCCTCTCTACCTTTGATAGATCCAGAGTTATGATGGATCAACAAGCTTTTGTTCAAGTTTTGTACTCAAAAAAAGGTTTCCATCTTGAGAGGTTTTATCACTCTTCGAACTTGGTAAAGCCAAAATTAACATAGATTTATAATGATGATAATAAAATAAAAAAAAATTGAGTTTTATGGAATAATAACATATTTTTCTTTTGTTATATATATATATATATATATATATATATATATATATATATATATATATAATTGAAATTTAATATAATTTATTTATATTAAAATTTTAAAAGTAATATAAATTTGTTTTAAAATAACAACTTTTAATATTTAAAAAAATTGTATTTTGATTATGTTTTGTAATGAAGAAAAATAAGAGGAGCATCTAATAAAAGAAAATTTGATTAATTGAATTTTAATAGCTAAATGTATTATTCATCAACCTTAGGAGGACATTTCCATTTGCGATTCTCTTGATATGAAGTCTCTATGAAGTTTGAGGTTGATCTTTAAAAATCCCCTTTGATTATATGGGTGTTATGTGGGGCATGTATGAATTCACCTTGAGGTTAGAGTGGTAGCTATAAGAATCAACCTTATTTTCAATTGCACATTTCATTATAAAGAGAAAGAAAAAGTTTAATAATTACCTTTTTTCTAAATGTATTATTATGTTTAAAACACATTAAGATAAGTGTTTCAAGATGTTCGTAGTTTTGACGAGTTATTTGATAAATATATTGAAATTGATTACGCAAATAGGCATGTTTGTTTTAGAACAGAGACTCCGCAATTTGATAGTTCAACTACCGCATAAACTTGGCAGTCCATCTAATAAAATATGATGTTCAATTAATTAAATGGCTCTCTAGGTAAGATACCTGGAGAGTGCCCAAGCACTTCACACAATACACACACTACATATTCAATTAGGAGAACCTAATACATATAAGCTTTGACACTAACATGATGGATTAAACCACTCCCTGGATATTAGGATCTGAGGTCTGAGATTAGAGTCTCAATCCTATCATCATCATAACAATTATCTAAGTTTAGCTTTCTCCAATAATTCCAACACTCCCCCTTAATGGAGAAAGGGTACTAAATAATAACATATGCTTGCTGGTCTAGTCTCATCTAGGCTTACAATTAAAACATGAAACAACTTGGTAACAAAGGTTTTCATTTTTGTCTTCTTGTAGCAGAGGCCATACTTGTTCATCTTGAGTTGAGGCTTCATCTTTGATTTCCTCGCCATGAGGTAGTGATATCTCTTCACCTCATTTCTTCCCTAGTGATGGAAAGCTTGAATTCATATTCTCTCCCTTTTTAAGATTATGACAAGTTGTATAGGAGACTTTTCCCTCCGACTATTTCTGGTGTCAGCCATCTGAATGTCAGTTATGATGTCTTCATCATTCATTGATGTAACGTCTGCACACATGGAAATATTAATGAGATCATCACAATTTAAATTTAAATTCTCTCCAGCTTTTTCTTCTTCTGCCATGTCTTTCAAATCATCTTATTGTGGCTCGTCCCATTGATCCTCAACACTTTGTTCCTCTTCACACCCTTCTTGAAGATCAACTTGTGAATCTTGCACAACAGACTATGCCTCTTGATTCTCGTGGTCATCAACAGAACCACATTCTTTTGAGATTTATTCTAACTCGAACATACTGCCCATGCTAATGCTTCCAAATGCCCACATGAGAAAATCATCATCATTAGAATCAAAAATATCTAAAAATATAGACATGTTAAAGTCCAGCTTATCTCGCTTCGAGATTCCTTTTTGGCTCCACATGGTCCTCTAATGAGCTCCAACAACTTGGTTACCACGCTGGTAGGAAACTTCTCTCTTTGGCATCTCTTCAACTATAGAACCTTGTAGACTGTGGCTTCTGTGCCACACAATTCTTAGTGCCCTCGGCTCTGGCCACGAGAAACAAAACGACTCGGCAAAATAAAAACCACCCAGATTTCAAGAAAACTTGAAATATCCAGTTCTACAATAGGTAAAACCCCATGTATTGCTACCCTGGAATGAACCCACACAAGAAAACTTAGGTCTAATAATCTTGACAGAAGTGTTTGTGCTAGCACTAACATGTATCAAATTCACTCACATGCTTAGGGTTATCTGAAGAAATTACAATCCCAAAAATTCAACTAGTATCTATACACAGAACTGCTCGGCGGTGGTGGTGGCAATCTATATTGGAGAGGGATCGAAAGGACTCTTACAAAATAAGCCAATTTAAATAAAACAAACAGTATTTGGATGCTGGTTTGGGCTATGCTACACTGACGGTCTACTCGGGTGTTCAGATTCTATTTTCAAGAAGCGGTAAAAACTTTGATCTACATGAATACAACTTGAACTGATAAGAAATCGATATTGCCAAAACTGCTACGGTCAAAACCACCATGTGAAGCAAAATAGAATAGTTGCTGAAAAGCGAAGCATCTGCATCATCCAGTGAATGTTTTGAGAAAGCTTCCCTCACGCAGATCCACTACGTGAATACCACATCCATGAATCTATCTAGACAGATCTGCTTCACCATGAACTCACAAACAGGTCCAAGTCTTCTACACCGGTCTTCAATCCACAACATGACAGTTGCTCCACTTATCCTCAATCATACGCGTGAGAAATTCACTCCTCATTCCAAGATCTCCTTGACCTCATCGCACAACATATCTCTTCACACAGAACTGGTTTGCTTGCACACAAATCTCTTTATATGGACAATCACTAGCGGCACACATTACGCATCCAATCACCAATTCTCTCAGCCTCATCTAATAGAGATGCAAGCTTTTACCATGGCAATCCTCCTTCATGCCTCCATTGTGCTGAATGCATGGCCTCTGGACAAATTCGATGTCCTGTGGTCTTCTACTCTCTCTTGCCACTCATTAGCAGCAGATCTCAGTCACAGCTCGACGATCTTGCAGCAATCCAAATGTCGGGTATTTGGAATTTATCATGCACTAGTCTCCACGCGATGTTTTCCAAGACTGCAGAAACCTCACATGGCCTCCGTGGCAGTCCTCAGTAGTTTCACACGCAGCCACATGGATCTGGGCTTCAATCACCGAGGATAGCATAGTCACCACCTTCCTCAAACACATAGCCTTGTTTCCTATTTGCACAATCGGCGCTCTTATACACCTCGGTCTCGCGAAGATCTTCGCAACTGGACCTGTCACGCCCCCAATCTTTTTTTTTTTATTGGGCAGAGCACGGCACCACCGAGTGCCCACCCTTAACCAAATGTGCACTTATGGACTACACCTTACCATCAACCACTTAACCTTATTTCTTAAAGTGCCTTTAACATAACATTAACAGTTATAACATTCAATTAACATTCATAACCGAGATCAATCACATAATAAAACATCACACAATAACACCAAGTAAATGGGAGGGGCAACTCCCGAAGAGTTCGCCCGACTGTTTTACTATGAACTGAATTCAACTTTTTACAAACAGTGCGCCGACTTAGACACGGCCGCACTACACCAAGAATACAACTGTGCGCTCGCCTTATGGCCGCACTTTACCAATAACCAGAATTCACAACTGTGCGCCGGACTGCTCACGGCTGCACTTGTTACAATTGCTAAATAGATAGTTCGGGTGCCTGACCAACTCTCGGCCACCACACAACAGAATTACAGAACCGGGCCTTCCGCCCTTATATCGTGCGCCCTCGCCTATGGCGGAACGTGCCCAACCCGGGTCCCCGTTCCCCAACTCGGCCGCACCTTTACTCCCTCAACAGAATTGCAGAACCGGGCCTTCCGCCCTTATACAGTGCGCCCTCGCCTATGGCGGAACGTGCCCCACCCGGGTCCCCGTTCCCCAACTCGGCCGCGCCTTTACCACACTGCACAATACCCACAGACCGCCGTATAACCGAACTGCGCACGACTGTTTCGTGTACCTCGAGCCGCAGCCAACTCGGCCTGCGCCCACACTACACAGTCGTGCCAACTCGCCTCAACTCGTCCGCCAAATACTGCGCACTGTTTCGCACCGCCCACACTTAGCAAACTGGTGACGCTCGCACCTTCTCTTGCTGCGCAAGAGATGTGCGCATAACCGAACTGTTCACCTTTTGTGAGTGTGAGAGACCAAGACTCCACTTGCTTGATTGATCTCTCCTTCGAATGAGCCACTCCTTTTATAGTCACCTCATCCTCCACTCGAGGGGCGCTCACCTCATGAGCCGACCCCATAAAATTGTAACTCGAGCCCGTTCGTTTATTTTTGTGGGTGGGTCGGCCTTTGCCCAAGGCAAAGCCGACCACGCCATCTTATAAACTCGCGGCCCCTTATATTCTTTAACGTCATATTCCATGGTGAAACGTCGCCCTCATGACTTGTTCGCATTCCTCCATGTCCGCTTGTCCATTCCTTGTTCAGCTCGCCCCACGTCTCGCTCGTCCGTGTCTTCTCGCCCGCGTTGCGTTCAGCTCGCCCATGCCTCGGCTCGTCCGTGTCCGCTTACCCAGCTCGCCCACGTCTCATCTCGTCTGTGTCCGCTTACCCAGCTCGCCCACGTCTCGCTTGTCCGTGTCTGCTCGCCCAGCTTGCCCACGTCTCGGCTCGTCCGTGTCTGTTCGCCCAGCTTGCCCACGTCTCGGCTCGTCTGTTTCCGCTCGCCCATATCGTGTTCAGCTCGCCCGAGCTTCCACTGTTTCACCCGCCGGTCCGGGTAGCTTCGCCCGGGTGCAGTTCACCCGCGGTCCACCTCGCCCGCCTGTAGCTTGCCTGGTCCTGTTTCCGCCTGCCCAGACCTGCAACTTTATGTTGTGCACGGGTTGTGCGCCCGGGGCGCCCGCTCGTCGTGCACGGGTCGCCCTCGGGTCGCCGGCTGTCCGCCCGCGCACTGTTTTGTCGTGTCTGTCTACCCGCACGTCATGTCATCGTGTCTGCCTGCCCGCTGGGTGGGCGCGCCCTCGCCCAGCTTGTCGCCCGACTTGCTGTCCACCCAACCGCAGTCCTGTTTCATCCGCCCGCCGCTTGCCGTGCACGGCTCGCCCGCCCGGCTCGTCCGTGGGTCAAGTCACCAAAACGTCGTGCACGCCCTGCCCGATCCGCTAGGGCGTCACACTCTCCTCCACCCGAAGACGTTGTCGTCCCGACAACATATCAACCTTTGTCAAAGCTGCTATCTTTATGATGTAGGCTCCCTCATACAAGGTAACCATCAACTCGTATAGTGTCTGCCTCCACCAAGTCTGCTTCATGTGCCCATGCACATAACCAAGTATCCATCTCATGTCACCATCTCATGGTCCCATGCCCAGATCTATGGGAACCCCCATTTTCTGCTGCACATCCTCATACCTGCTCAATCTCCAAGTGAGGGCTCATTGCCTTGAACAGCCAACAATGAGCCCATCTCCTCTTGTCTTCTAAGAAGATGTGTGAGGAGAACCTGGAGGTTCCCCTTTATCAACCAGCTCCATTTCACTATAAGGTTCCTTATTTCTTGCTTCTCGTTGACATGACCCCCGATCTTCCTCTTGGATCTTCGGCACATCATGTACACCATCGATGTTGTCTCTCACTTACTCTAGTCTTTTTAACATGTTCGAACTACTACCAGAAAGTGTTTCAACAACCAAGGGTTGTCCCACAAGCTTTGCCTTATCATCAAGCAAACGCTTGCCTTTCTTAGAATCATTTCTCATCATACCGACAGTTGGAACACCAACGGGTGCGTCTTCCTGACCATCATAGATGAAAAGTTTCTTCAAGTGTGGCACGACTACGACCTCATATTGCTTCATGAATTCCATCCCCAATACGGCCTCATAATCGTCAATTCTCACTATGGTGAAGTCCACCTTCCCGGTCCACGTACCAAGAGTGATTATTACTCCTTCAGCCATACCAAAAACATTTGTTGGAGGAGAATTAACTGTCTTTATTTGTGTCTCTACAGGTACAACCTCCAGTCCAAGTCTCCTCGCAGTCCTTCTACTCATAAAGTTATGCGAAGCTCCGCTATCAATCATAGCGAAAACATCTGTCATACCGAACTTCACCTGAGCATATAACAGTCCCCATTTTTCTGAATCCGTCTCTTCACTTTCTACTTCGATTTCTACCTTGGAGGTAGCGTCTAAGTCTACCTCGTTTGTAGTCTTATCATGAAGTTCTTCGGCGGAAGAGACCTCTATTATCAAGTTTTCTTCAACTCGTGAGACTTTCTCCTCGAGTTTTTCTTTTCGTTTTTCCTCAAGCCTGACTTCTCCTTTCAAGGCCTCGAGGCGTCTTTCGAGGATTAGACAATCCTTCCTTCTTTTGTTCATCTCGTGTCTTAATCTTAGCTCCTTGAATTCTGCTTCTATCAAGAGCCCTTCTTTCGTAAGTCGGTTGGCTTCGTCTGTATTCAAGTCCGAAGCCCCTTTTTTTACCAACGCACGGAGAGCGCGCTTTGTTGCTGCCAACTTTCTGCCGCAATCCATGTACTCCCGTCGTAGCTTATCATTTTCTTCAAGAATTTCCCTTTCGAGTTCTTCCAAGGTTTCACAACCCAATAATTCCAAGATAGACATCTTCTCAGGCCACCTGCCTTAGAACATGCAGATTCACCTTCAATTTTTCAACCGAGACAACCTTTGTCCAAGTTTAAAAATGTTCGACACCAGCTCGCTGACCGAGCTCTGATACCACCTGTCACGCCCCCAATCTTTTTTTTTTATTGGGCGGAGCGCGGCACCACCGAGTGCCCACCCTTAACCGAATGTGCACTTATGGACTACGCCTTACCATCAACCACTTAACTTTATTTCTTAAAGTGCCTTTAACATAACATTAACAGTTATAACATTCAATTAACATTCATAACCGAGATCAATCACATAATAAAACATCACACAATAACACCAAGTAAATGGGAGGGGCAACTCCCGAAGAGTTCGCCCGACTGTTTTATTATGAACTGAATTCAACTTTTTACAAACAGTGCGCCGGCTTAGACACGGCCGCACTTCACCAAGAATACAACTGTGCGCTCGCCTTACGGCCGCACTTTACCAATAACCAGAATTTACAACTGTGCGCCGGACTGCTCACGGCCGCACTTGTTACAATTGCCAAATAGATAGTTCGGGTGCCGGACCAACTCACGGCCACCCCACAACAGAATTACAGAACCGGGCCTTCCGCCCTTATATCGTGCGCCCTCACCTATGGCGGAACGTGCCGAACCCGGGTCCCCATTCCCCAACTCGGCCGCGCCTTTTCTCCCTCAACAGAATTGCAGAACCGGGCCTTTCGCCCTTATACAGTGCCCCTTCGCCTATGGCGGAACGTGCCCCACCCGGGTCCCCGTTCCCCAACTCGGCCGCACCTTTACCACACTGCACAATACCCACAGACCGTTGTATAACCGAACTGCGCACAACTGTCTCGTGTACCTCAAGCCGCAGCCAACTCGGCCTGCGCCCACACTACACAGTCGTGCCAACTCGCCTCAACTCGTCCGCCAAATGCTGCGCACTATTTCGCACCGCCCACACTTAGCAAACTGGTGACGCTCGCACCTTCTCTTGCTGCGCAAGAGATGTGCGAATAACCGAACTGTTCACCTTTTGCGAGTGTGAGAGACCAAGACTCCACTTGCTTGATTGATCTCTCCTTCGAATGAGCCACTCCTTTTATAGTCGCCTCATCCTCCATTCGAGGGGCGCTCACCTCATGAGCCGACCCCATAAAATTGTAACTCGAGCCCGTTCGTTTATTTTTGTGGGCGGGTCGGCCTTTGCCCAAGGCAAAGCCGACCACGCCATCTTATAAACTCGCGGCCCCTTATATTCTTTAATGTCATACTCCATGGTGAAACGCCGCCCTCATGACTTGTTCGCATTCCTCCATGTCCGCTTGTCCATTCCTTGTTCAGCTCGCCCCACGTCTCGCTCGTCCGTGTCTGCTCGCCCGCGTTGCGTTCAGCTCGCCCACGCCTCGGCTCGTCCGTGTCCGCTTACCTAGCTCGCCCACGTCTCGCTTGTCCGTGTCTGCTCGCCCAGCTTGCCCACGTCTCGGCTCATCCGTGTCTGTTCGCCCAGCTTGCCCACGTCTCGGCTCGTCTGTGTCCGCTCGCCCATATCGCGTTCAGCTCGCCCGAGCTTCCACTGTTTCACCCGCCGGTCCGGGTAGCTTCGCCCGGGTGCAGTTCGCCCGCGGTCCACCTCGCCCGCCTGTAGCTTGCCTGCTCCCGTTTCCGCCTGCCCAGACCTGCAACTTTATGCTGTGCACGGGTCGTGCGCCCGGGGCGCCCGCCCGTCGTGCACGGGTCGCCCTCGGGTCGCCGGTCGTCCGCCCGCGCACTGTTTTGTCGTGTCTGTCTACCCGCACGTCATGTCATCGTGTCTGCCTGCCCGCTGGGTGGGCGCGCCCTCGCCCAGCTCGTCACCCGACTTGCTGTCCACCCAACCGCAGTCCTGTTTCATCCGCCCGCCGGTTGCCGTGCATGGCTCGCCCGCCCGGCTCGTCCGTGGGTCAAGTGACCAAAACGTCGTGCACGCCCTGCCCGATCCGCTAGGGCGTCACACGACCCTTGAAATCTGCGACGACTGAAAAAAATAAAATATGCGCGTTGTTTATGCACTTAAAACATGCGACGCTTTTGCCTCAGTCGCACTCTCCACTCAACTTACAGGATTCACAACCCTAAAGCTCTAATACCATGATAAAATATGATGTTCTATTAATTAAATGGCTCTCCAAGTGAGATACCTGGAGAGTGCCCAAGCACTTCACACAATACACACACTACATATTCAATCATGAGAAACAAATACATATTTGCTTTGACACTAACAGGATGGATTAAACCACTCCCTAGATATTAGGATCTGAGGTCTAAGATTAGAGTCTCAATCCTATCATCATCATAACAATAATCTAAGTTTAGCTTTCTCCATTAATTCCAACACAAGTTTAACTTGCTCGATGTCTCTGAAAACCAGTTTAATGGCGCGCCGCCAAGAGATATGTGCAGAGGAGGAAATCTGCAATATTTTCTAGTTGTCTATAACTCTTTTACAGGAGAGCTGGATGAAACTTATGAAGAACGCAAAACTTTGTTGTGTTTTAGAGTTAAAAACAACAATCTGAATGGTGAGGTGTCCAAAAGAATTTGGGGTCTGCTCAATGTTAAAATTATTGATGTAAGCTTCAATAATTTTGTTGGTGGAATTGATTATGAGATTGAAAATGCAAAGGAATTAACAGGGTTGCATATTCAGAATAATCAATTCTCCGAGATTTTGGTACCCGAGATTGGCATGGTGAAGGTATTAGTCAAACTTGAAGCAGGCAATATTCACTTTTCAGGTCCAATATCAAAGGAAATTGATAGCTTGAGGTAGGTGGGTGCTTTGAATCTGTAGAACAATGTGTTGGAGGGATCCACACCTGATGAAGTTGGTTGCTGTGTTTCTTTGGCTATTACGAATCTTGCAGAAAATAATTTGCAAGGATCAATTCCAAAGTCACTGGGATATATTGTTGATATGAACTCCCTGAATATTTCAAACAACAAACTAAACTATTTGGTTCTCTTCCAGATGGTCTTGGTGCACTGAAGCTAGTTTTCTTGACTTATGCAACAATAAGTTAACTGGGCCCATTCCAGATTCAGTATTTAATGAGGTTACAGACACAACTTTTCAGGGAATCCAGGGATCTGTGCTAAGAGATCTGGAAATCATGGAAACCATAAAATTCAATAGGGAAAAATCTGAGTATATATCTTATAAAAATTAATATATTATTATTTTTTTTATCAAAATTTAAAAAAATTGAAATGAATATTTGAGGATATTATACTTTCTTGTCTTATTTTCAATATTAACCATTTATGTATATTTAAAATAACTTAAAAAAATGAAAGATAAGATGTAGGAAAACATGTAAATAAAATCTAAAAATTTGAATTACAAAACTTTAACACTGAAGTGTAATGTAAAAAATGAGATACTAGATATTAGTAAGTTTCAAGTGATCTCTATATACTTTATAATAGATAACAGAAAATGAGCCTTTTTTAATTAAATTCCAGACAAATTATTATCATTACAATAATGACTATTTTCCAACTAGCTAATTGCTATTATCCAATTTAATTATGCTAATGAGAAAAATATATTTTAAATTTTTTACAATTTAAAAGAAAACTTAACATTCTATGTAATTTTTTAATTTTTTTAATACAAAGGTTCTATTTTTTTAATATAAAAATTGTATTATAAATCTTCGTAAAGCGATGGATGCTTGCTCATCATTAAAGAAAAAGAATTATAAGTTGTTTAGGAGCATCCTGCCCTTTGTTGAGCCTAGCCGCTGAGAATAGCAAACCCTCGCTACTTGTTGATTGATGAAAGGCGATTTTTCTGAATTCTTTTAACTATGCTGGAAATGATAATAATAATAATAACACTATATTTTGGATTTTTCTGCATTTTTATTTGGAAAGAATCTACACGAATTGAGGTTATTATTTTATAAAATTAAATTTTAAGTTTATATTTTATAAATCAGGGGAAAATGATAATTTTTCTTTGACCTTTAAAATAATGCCAATGGACGAGTATTTATATATATATAATATTATAGGAAAGTAAAATTACCTTAATCATGATTTATTTTTTAAATAGAAATAAAAAATGATAATTAATTAAATATATTTAAATATCAAATATTTTAAATAATAAAATTATTTAAATTAGGGTGACACAAATAATTTATTGAATTTGAATGGATAGCTTTGAAATTATTGATGAATTTGATAGTTGCTGTACAAAAGTTACAAGTCTATAATAAGTGTGGTTTTCAGTTAGATGAAAGGTTAATTTTATATGGAAAGCTTATAAATTTGGAAAATGTTATATGTTTTAATATGGAAAGTTTATAACTTTCAAAAATATCATAAGTTTTAGAAGTGATTTTTTTAAATATTTCATATTAATATTCTTTTTTTTTAATGAAAGTAAAGATTGTTGTTGATAAGAGGTCAAAAGAAAGTTTTTTTAATGAAAGAAAATGTGTTACCAAGTTTGATAGGTTAATGATAGTGTTAAATCACAAGTTTCATGCCATGCTATCAAATAGTTGTATGATATTTCTTTGTTTGTGGGATAGAGATGCATCTTTACATAATAATTTGATTGTTAAAGTAGACATAAAGGTGTACTCTTACCTCGTTTAGATTTGAACCTTTGACCTCCTACAAGGAAATACGTGTTTTTAACAATTATGCTCATTCAACATGAATTGTTGTAGGTTTTTTATTTTTTAGAAAGTTACATAGAAAAAAATGAACTAAAAGTGTATTTCTAAGGGTATTTTTACAAGTAAAAAACAATTATGAAGTATTTGTATAACTTATAAAATTTTAAGGGTTAACACTTTTATTCCATATTAACTTTTTTTATGTCAATTATACATCTAGCTAAACTATATTTAAAAAATTAAATTATATATATATATATATATATATATATATAGATATATATATATATGGTTTACATTGGGTGGTTAGGATCAATGATTATTATCTTGAGCTTTATTGTAATAGCTTCAAGATTTATGTCAAATACATATATGCTAACTGGGGCAATTTTGAGGTCTAAAATGGGCCTCCTAAGAAAAGTAATAAAATAATAGTTATGATTTTTTAAAGAAAAATATAAACTATTTTTTTATTGAATTTTTGGCTTATCTCTTTATAGGTTGACTCAAATGTCAAGTGTAGATATTTGTTGGATGCTGAATTGAAATCCACATTCAACAAGTAGCCCCTTTGCATACTTATGAGTAGACCTCTATCGAAAAAGAATGAAAATACATGGATAAAGTGTGTAACATAATTACACAGTTTTTCCATGTATTTTCATTTTTTCGTTGCGGGTCTACTTAGAAGTATGAAGAGAGGGCGCTTGTTGGATGTGGAATTCAATTTTACATCCAACTAGTGTCTACACTTGACATTTGAGTCAACCTTGTAGAAATTAGGTTGTATATTCGCAATTGCTCATGAAGTTTTAATCAAATTCATAAGACACAGGTCTACACTACTACTTTGTGAACATTATTTCACAATTTTTGAAGAAAAATGTTAGACACGCAAGAAGGAATAGCACACATGCAACAAGTATTTCCATTTGGGAAAGCAATATGTTAAAAACCCTAGTGCCTCTTGCATTAATCAAATGAAATAGAGATGTAATACAATTGCTTTGCTCAATTGAGCTCACCCTGCAAGTGCACAACTCTACTTACTGAAGGCCTTTGACCCAGACTTAGTCAAATTTTCCCTTATCTTGAGCTCCTATTTCCTTCCATTGTTTCTTTAGGAATTGACCACTATTACTTAGGAAATTCCCTCAATTGAATTGTGCAATTCCTTTAGGTTGATCATCTAATTGCATGTAACAATTGTACACTCAAAACTAGTCTACAATTGATGTTACATTGTCTTGGAATCTCCAAATCAAATGGGTAACTGAAATTCTCTACAGGCAGTAGATATTTTGGGTTGATTGATCAATTAACTGGATGATCATTGAGTTTGATTGAAGTCCCACTACTTAACTAACCTTCCACTAGTTCCTCCAAACGTTAGAACTAGTTTAACTGAAAACAACTTGAGATAACTGACCTTGATTGCTACAAATTATCAATCACACATGCATAACTGAACTCTAACTCCTCCAACTTGAATTTACTGAGTAAACTAGGTGACACAAGCCATGTCACACAAGTTATCATCCAAGTTATCTGCTGATGTGGAAATTTGATTTTTCTAGATTTAATCAAGGAAATTTAAATCAAATTAAGAATTTCTTGTTGCATTTTTCAACACTCCCTCTTAACAAGAAAGTGATTATCAACCACCCCTATCCTGCAACTATGGAACTGAAACTTCCCTCTTGACAAGGCCTTTGTCAAAATTTTAGTATCTTATTCCTCTATTGGAATGTACTGCGACATCATTATCCACCTCTAGACACAGTCCCGCAAATGGTGATACTAGATATCTATATGTTTGGATCGATTGTGAAAAAATAGGATGTTCAGAGAGCTTGATGCAAATATTATTGTCACAGTAGATCGCAGTTGGATCCATCATCTAACCAAACAATCCAACAAGTATCTTTCTCATCTAGATTGCCTCACATGCTGCTTGACTGATAGACATGCATTTTTCTTCTGTCGAGCTGAGTGCCATAGATCTTTGCTTCCTACTGTACCATGAAACCGTCACGGACCTAGCAATAAAAATTCCACCTGATGTACTCTTTCAGTCTGATGGACTCCCCACCCAATCTGCACTTGTGAAGCCACACAACTTCGCTCCCTCCTTTTGTTCGGACCATAGTCCAAACTAGGTAGTGCTTCTAAGGTACCATAGACCATGCTTATCTTCCCTCCAAAATAGCTCGGTTTGTCTAACCGTAGCTTGGATTACCTGGTTTAATACATAGTACATATATGGTTACGAGTTCACAAGATACATTAGTGAACTCACCAACTGGTAGTAAATAGTAGCTTCCACTTCCTCACTTGAAGTGGCATCCTCTCTCCTCTAGTTGGTTGATATGGGTGTCTCCATGGGTTTGCAATTATCCATCCAGAACCTCTCAAGTATCTTGTTGGCATACTTCCCTGAGAGACAAATAATTTCCCATCACTTTTCCATACTTCCAATCTAAGGAAGTACTACATGAGACCCATGTCCATCATTTCAAACTCTCTTGCAAGGTCCTCCTTGCAATATCTAATCACCTGCTCATCGCTAGTTGAAATCAAGTCACCAAAATATAAGATAATAATCAACAATTTACCTTCTACCAGAATATGATAGAGCTTTTCATCCACTTCACTTTTGGTGAAGCCCAAATTGGTGCGATAGTTATTGTTCCCGGTGTACCAAGCATGGGGTGCTTGCATGAGACCGTACAATGCTCATCTCAGTTTGTACACATGATATTCCATATCAAATATCTGAAAAATTTATGGTTGCTCAATGTACACCTCGCCAATAACTCCATTGAGGAATGTTGTTTTTACATGCATCTGGTGGATCTTCCATCCCATCTGTGCAACCAGAGCAAGAATTGATCTAATGGATGAGTACCATGCTAAAGTAGTAAAGTTCTCCTCATAGTAAATCCTCTCAGCTTTAGAGTAACCCTTGGCCACAAATATGGCCTTGTACTTTTCTATGCTTTCATCTGCTGCATGATTCAGCTTAAAGATCCATCTTGAATACGTAACTAATTTATTGGCTCATCTTAAGAGCACTTATCAAACACTATTCTATACAATGGATTTGTATTCCTCCACCATTGCATCAACCCATGTAGTTTTCTCTACTGCATCCTCGAAAGATGATGGCATAGTCCCTACAAGATCAGTAATTAGAGCCATGTGGTCAGTCTACTGATCTGGTGAACTTCTCTTTCTACATTGATTTTAAGGAGCACCAACATTCTCCCTTGCATCCTTCATAAGTCTTTCAGATTCCCTGGCCCTTTTTTTTCCTTCTCTGGATGGTTCTGCTTGAGTGGTTGTCTCCACTCTCTTCTCCTCAACTTGTGGCTGCTCCATAACTTCTTGAGGTTCCTCCTTTGAATCTAAAATCTCCTCTTTTAGTGGGATTTGAAGCTCCCTCTCAAGAGAGCACCACGTGGCTTTATATTCATCATATTTTACATCTCTTCGCACAACTATCATTCTGAGGGATGGCAAGTACACACAGTGGTTGTTGGGAGTTTCTATCTAACCCAAAAATATACCGAATTCTGTTGTCGTGTCTATCTTCTTCCTTGATTCTTTGGAGACATGGCAATAAATAGAGGCTCCAAAAATCTTGAAGTGTGACACATTCGACTTTCTCCCCGAGAAAGCCTCCTCTGGTGTAATCATGCCAAGAATCTAATGAGGACTCTGGTTCTACAAATAGGTTGTTGTGTTACATGCCTTGGCCCACAAGTGTAGAGGTAGGCCTTGATCATGCAAAATAACCCTCGCTATTCCTGTAATGCTATGATTCTTACTCTCAGCCACGCCATTTTGTTGTGGGTTATGGGCTTCTGTCAACTCTCGTTGAATTCGTTCTTTTGCATAGAAATTTTTAAACTCATTCAACACATACTCACCTCCATTATTGCTCCTAAGAGCCTTCACCTTACTACTCATTTATTTCTCAACCATTGCCTTGAATTATACAAAGTTGGAGAATTTAACATCTTTCTTCCACACGAAGAAGATCCAACACTTCCATGAGAAGTCATAAATAAAAATGACAAAATATTTGTGCCTCACAATGGAAGTTGTCGAGAAAGGTCCACAGACATCAGAGTGGACCCTTTCAAGGACTACATGTGCTTTGTTGTCCCGATCATGGAATGTGGCTTTTATGTGCTTCCATAAAGTACATCATTTTCATACATGCTGCTTCTCAAGTGCTCCTTTGGGGAGGCTTGTGTTTATCTCTTGCATGATCTCCAAAGCATCGTGATTCAAATGGCCAAGTCTTCTGTGCCAAAGTTCACTAACATCGCAGCTATGCACCTTCGTTTCCTTTGTGCTCAATGTAGCACAATCCTCCACCTCTAACTTGTATAGGTTCTTCACACGAACCCTGATCTGCTTCACCTGTCTTGTGGCTCTATGTCTGAGGAATGCCTCTCCTTTGCTAAAGATCACATCATATCAATGGTCTTCCAAGATTGCAATAGAGACAAGATTTTTCTCTAGGCCCAGAACGAACATGACATCCTTGAGTCTGCGGGGGGAGCCTGAATCCCTTTGAAAGGTGATTGTACTAATCTCGGTCATGCTTTACCTTTTGTCATCCCCCATCTCAATTTGCATCTACAAATTTTTATCCTTCAGGTCACTGAAAAGATCTATTTTTCTCGTCATATGAAACGATGCACCTGAATTGAAGTTATGCACACTCCCCATCAATATGTTGGCCATGCATGCAAGGAGGGTAAATTCAAGCTCGAAATGTGAAGAAAACTATTCACTTGCTTCTCCTCCTGAGGTCTTATTTTTTTCCTTCTTGTGTGGAGACTTCATTAAAGGAGATTTTTCTGAATTCTTTCTGTTAATACAACAGAACTTGGTAACTATGTTGGAAACAATAATAATAATAATAAAAATATGCGTTGGACTTTTTTGATTCTCATTTAGAAAGAATCCACACAAATTGGAATTATCTAAGCTCCAAACTATTACAATAAAGGTTATTATTTAATAAAATTAAATTTTAAGTTTATATTTTATAAATTAGGAGAAAATGATAATCTTTCCTTTCCCAATGGATATATATATATATATATATATATATATATATATATATATATATATATATATATATATATCTGAAAATAAAATTACACTAATCATGATTAATTTTTTAAATAGAAATAAAAAATAAAAAATAATAATAATTAATTAAATATATTTAAGTATTAAATACTTTAAATAATAAAACTATTTAAATTAGGTTGGCACAAATAATTTATTGAATTTGAATGGATAGTTTTGAAATTATTGATGAATTTGATAGCTGTTGTACAAAAGTTACAAGTCTATAATAAGTGTGGTTTTTAATTAGATGAAAGGGAAAGCTTATAAGTTTGGAAAATGTTATATGTTTTAATATGGAAAGTTTACTTTCAAAAATGTCATAAGTTTTGGAAGTGAATTTTTTTTAAACATTTCATATTGATATTTTTTATGGAATTAAAGATTGTTGTTGATAAGAGGTCGAAAGAAAGTTTTTTAATGAAAGAAAATGTGTTACCAAGTTTGATAGGTTAATGCTAGTGTTAAATCACAAGTTTCATGTCGTTCCTGTCAAATAGCTGTATGAGATTTCTTTGTTTGTAGGATAGAGATGCATATTTACATAATAATTTGATTGTTAAAGTATACATAAAGGTGTACTCTTACCTTGTTTAGATTTGAGCCTTTGACCTCCTACAAGGAAATACGTGTTTTTAACGATTATGCTCATTCAACATGAATTGTTGTAGGTTTTTTATTTTTTAGAAAGTCACAGAGAAAAAAAAATGAGCTAAAAGTGTATTTATAAGGGTATTTTTACAAGTAAAAAACAATTATGAAGTATTTGTATAACTTATAAAATTTTAAGGGTCAACAGTTTTGTTCCATATTGAATTTTTATATGTCAATTATACTTCTATATATATATATATATATATATATATATATATATATATATATATATATATATATATATATATATATATATATATATAGAGGCTTACATTGGGTGGTTAGGATCAATGATTATTATCTTGAGCATTGTTGTAATAGCTTCAAGATTTATGCCAAATACATATCTGCTAATTGGGGCAATTTTGAGGTCTAAAATGGGCCTCCTAAGAAAAGTAATAAAATAATAGTTATGATTTTTTAAAGAAAAAAATAGACTATTTTTTTATTGAATTTTTGGCTTATCTCCTTATAGGTTGACTCAAATATCAAGTATAGATATCCGTTGGATGCTGAATTGAATTCCACATTCAACAAGTGCCCCTTTTGCATACTTTTGAGTAGACCTACATCGAAAAAGAATGAAAATACATGGATAAAGTGTGTAACATAATTACACAGCTTTTCCATGTATTTTAATTTTTTTTTATGCAGGTTTACTTAGAAGTATGAAGAGGGGGCACTCGTTGGATGTGGAATTCAATTTTAAATCCAACTAGTGTCTACACTTGACATTTAAGTCAAACTTGTATAAATTAGGTTGTATATTTGCAATTGCTCATGAATTTTTAATAAAAATCACAAGACACGGGTCTACACTACTACTTTGTGAACATTATTTCACAATTTTGAACAAAACATTTAGACATACAAGAAGGAATAACACACATGCAACAAGTATTTTTATTTGGGAAAGTAATATGCTAAAAACCCTACTGCCTCTTGCATTGATCAAATGAAATAGAGATGTAATACAATTGCTTTGCTCAACTGAGCTCATGCTGCAAGTGCACAACCTATCTCTCTACTCATCGAAGGACTCTGAGCTAGACTTAGTCAAATTTTCCCTTGGCTTGAGCTCCTATTTCCTTGCATTGTTTCATTAGAAATTGGGCCCTATTATTTAGGAAATTCCCTCAATTTAATTGTGTAATTACTTTAGGTTGATCATCTAACTGCATGTAACAACTGTACACTCAAAACTAGTCTACAATTGAAGTTACACTGTCTTGGAATCTCCAACTCAACTGGGTAACTCAAATTCTCTACAGGAACTAGATATTTTGGGTTGATTGATCAATTAATTGGATGATCACTGAGTTTGATTGAAGTCCCACTGCTTAACTAACCTTCCACTAGTTCCTCCAAAAGTTAGAACTAGTTTAACTGAAAACAACTTGAGATAATTGACCTTGATTGCTACAAATTATCAATCACACATGAAGAATTGAACTCAAACTCCTCCAACTTGAATTTACTATGTAAACTAGATGACACAAGCCATGTCACGCAAGTTATCATCCAAGTTGTCTGCTGATGTGGAAATTTATTTTTTCTCAACTTAATCAAGGAAAAAATCAAATTGAGAATTTCTTGTTGCATTTTTCACCACTTCCTGTAAGCAAGAAAGTGATTATCAACCACCCATATCCTGTAACTGTGGAACTCAAACTTTTTTCTTGACAAGCCTTTGTCAAAATGTCAGCATATTTTTCCTCTATTGGAATGTACTGCAACATCATTATCTGCCTCTGTACACAGTCCTACAAATGGTGACACTAGATATCTATATTCTTGGATCGATTGTGAAAAATAAGATGTTGAGAGAGCCTGATGAAAATATGATTATCACAATAGATCACAGCTGGATCCATCATCTAACCAAACAATCCTCTCTCCTCTAGTTGGTCGATGGAGGTGCCTCCATGGGTTTGCAACTGTCCATGTAGAACCTCTAAAGTATCTCGTTGCCATACCTTCCCTAACAGACAAACAATTCCCCAACACTTTTCCATACTTCCAATCCGAGGAAGTAGTACATGAGACCCATGTCCTTCATTTCAAACTCTCTTGCAAGGTCCTCCTTTCAAGATCTAATCACCTGCTCATCACTAGTTAAAATCAAGTCATCAACATATAAGATAATAATCAACAATTTACCTTCTACCAAATATGATAGAGGCTTTCATCCACTTCACTTGCGATGATGCCCAAACTAGTGTGATAGTTATCGATCCCGGTGTACCAAGCATGGTGTGCTTGCATGAGACCGTACAATGCTCACCTGAGTATGTACACATGATATTCTAGATCAAAAGTATGGAAAAATTATGCTTGCTCAATGTACACCTCATCAAAAACTCCATTGAGGAATGTTGTTTTTACATGCATCTGGTGGATCTTCCACCCCATCTATGCAATCAAAGCAAGAATTTATCTAATGGATGAGTACATGCTACACTAGCAAAGGCCTCTTCATATTCAATCCCCTCAGCTTGAGAGTACCCCTTGGCCACAAATCTGGCATTGTACTTTTCTATGCTTTCATCTGCTGCATGATTCAGCTTAAAGATACATCTCGAACCCATAACTGATTTATTTTTTGTTCTTAAGAGCACTTTCCAAACACTATTCTATACAATGGATTTGTATTCCTCCACCATTGCATCAACCCATACAGTTTTCTCTACTACATCCTCGAAATATGATGGCTTAGTCTCTACAAGCTCAGTAATTAGAACCATGTAGTGAGTCTACCGATCTGGTGACCTTCTCTTTCTGCATTGATTTTAAGGAGCACTAACATTCTCCCTTGCATCCTTCATAAGTCTCTCGGCTTCCCCGGTTCTTTTTTTGCCTTCTCTCGATGGTTTTACTTGAGCGGTTGTCTCCACTCTCTGCTCCTCAACTTGTGGTTGCTCCATAACTTCTTGAGGTTCCTCCTTTGGATCTAAAATCTCCTCTTTTAGTGGGATTTTAAGCTCCCTCTCAAGAGAGCACCATATGGCTTTATCTTCATCATATTTTACATCCCTTCACATAACTATCATTCTAAGGGATGGCAAGTACACACAGTAGTTATTGGGAGTTTCTATCTAACCCAAAAATATCCCCAATTCTATTGTCGTCTCTAGCCTCTTCCTTGATTCTTTGGAGACAGGGCAGTAAATAGAGGCTCCAAAAATCTTGAAGTCTGACACATCTTAATTTCTCCTCGAGAAAGCCTCCTCTAGTGTAATCATGCCAAGACTGTAATGAGGACTCTAGTTCTACAAATAGACTGTTGTGTTGCATGCCTTGGCCCACAAGTGCAGAGGTAGGCCTTGATCACACAAAGTCACCCGCACTACTCCTATAATGCTATGATTCTTACTCTTAGCCACCCCATTCTGCTGTGGGTTGTGGGCTTCTGTCAACTCTCGTTGAATTCCTTCTTTTGCATATTTTTAAACTCATTCAACACGTACTCACCTCCTTTATTGCTCTTGAGATCCTTCGCCTTACTGCCCATTTATTTCTCAACCAATTCCTTGAATTATGCAAACTTGGAGAATTTAACATCTTTCTTCCACACGAAGAAGATCCAACACTTCCATGAGAATTCATCAACAAAAATGACAAAATATTTGTTCTTGGCAGTGGAGGCTTTCGAGAAAGGTCCACAGAAATCAGAGTGGACCCTTTCAAGGACTACATGTGCTTTGTTGTCCCGATCATGGAATGTGGCTTTTGTGTACTTCCCCAAAATACATCATTTGCGTACATCTCGCTTCTCAAGTGCTCCTTTGGTGAGGCTTGTGGTTATCTCTTGCATGATCTTCAAAGCGTCGTGATTCAAATGGCCAAGTCTTCTATGACAAAGTTCCCTGACATCGTGGCTATACACCTTCTTCGCCTTTGTGCTCAATGTAGCACAATCCTCCACCTCTAACTTGTACATGTTCTTCACATGAACCCTGATTTGCTTCACCTGTCTTATGGCTATGTGTCTGAGGAATGCCTATCCTTTGCTGAAGATGACGCCATAACCATGGTCTTCCAAAACTGCAATAGAGACGAGATTTTTCTCTAGGCCTAGAACAAACATGACATCCTTGAGTCTTGGGGGGAGCCTGAATTGCTCTAAAAGGTGAATATACTAATCTTGGTCATGCTATACCTTTCGTCATCCCCCATCTCAATTTGCTTCTGCAAATGTTTATCATCTAGGTCACTGAAAAAATCTATATTTCCCGTCATATGAAACGATGCACCTAAATCAAAGTTATGCACGCTCCCCATCAATATGTTGGGCATGCATGCTGCAATGAAAGTAAATATAAGCTCGAAATGTGAAGAAAAATATTCACCTGCTTCTCCTCCTGAGGTCTTATTTTTTTCCTTCTTGTGTGGAGACTTCGTGCATAGTGCCCCGAATCCATGACAATGGAAGAATTTAATTTTTGACAAATCTTTCTTCTTGCCTGCTTAACTGGATTCTGGTTTGGATTGGGATTTCTTCCCTTTTCCCTTCTTTTCCTTTCTAGCCAATGCAAAGTTTTATTCATCCTCGCCCTTGGATGAATTCCCATCTATGGTATTTTGGCTTATTTCCTCCTACACCAAATTAGACCATAAGCGCTCCCAACTTGGTAGTTTCTCCCTCTCATTTACTTAATCTTGATAGCTATGCCAACTCTTAGGAAGGTCCAAAAGGGTTAAGGTTACCAAGTCTTCTTCATGGAAATTAATGCCAACCCCACCAAGTTCATCATGACACTATGTAAACTTGCTCAGATACTATGGAATTTTGTCATTCTACTGCATCTTGATACTTCAAACTTTATAATTGAGCGCCAGCTTCGTATGGTCACTACTATTCTTGAAAAATTCAATTAGCGCTATCCACATCATGAACAAATTTTCTTTTCCATGGAGATTCGAGACAAGATGATCCCGAACTCCCTCTAAGATGATTGTTGTAACATCCTCCTCCCACATCTTCCCAAGCAACTGACCAACCAGGGTAATATGTGACGAGAGGCCACTACAATATGATTTGACCTCCTAAGTCACATTAAGGAAGTGGAACCAATGGAAACACACCATACATACATTAATCATTGGCTATCGGACCCTCAAGAACCAATCCAATACTTTAAACATCTTGTCTTGGGGTCCCACTGAGATTTTGGACAATTTAAGGCTTAGTCTCTCCCATGCTATAGGCATGAGTGTGACTAGAAACCTATACTCGCTCTCACAGGCTTGCCTTCTAGTAACCAGAGATCCAAATTGTCAGTGCTATGCCAACGACTCACGGATTTGAGCAAATTTTTCAGACCCGGAGCCCAGGTCACTTTGCAGAATTGAACCATCTCTTCAAAGTAGTAAAATAGCATCGAAATGATAGTACTAAAGAAAATATTTTTTCAGGACCTTCACTAGACCCCTCCTAGCCATGACAGACATTTCGACAAACATATTACAAATGCGTAATCTACAAGTGTAACTAACAATTCTAAGAATATGGGTCTCATACTTAGTTGAGAATCACTCAAAACCATTGAGGCCTCAACACATGAATTTCCATTCCATCCATTAGGTCATAGATGCATTGATCATTAATTACAAGTAAAAACATGATGAGAGCCACACATGAATGTTGTCATAAAACACATACATAACCAACATAATAGTAGTAGAAATACTCATGAAATTACAACCATATGGAACACATGCAATCCATCAAAATGCTCATAGAAATACAAGGATAAATAACCTTTCATTAATGATTCAAAATCCAAACTCGAGATGGGAATTCCATGTTCCACCCAATCGTAGAATGGTTGAGCCAAATCTCTCTTCGGCGATTCACCCCTATGCCATATTCCACACATGAATGTGGAAACTCCTAGAACACATCAATCAAAACTCATCAAGGGCTTCCAGAGGCCATCCACCTTAACCCATAAAACAGTTATTCCACCTCATTGTCAGACATCACAAAACCATCACTAGATTCGTATCCATCCAAGCCTTACAGGGCTGCCAGAGCATTTGTTCCAACCGAGGCTTCGAGGACTAGCAACTCAACCCACAGTTGTCATCAGGCTTCCAAAGAGTTTTTCCAATGAAAGCTTCTAGGACTAGTAGCTCAACCCACCAAGGGCTTCTAGAGTGTTTGTCCAACCAAGTCTTCTAAGACTAGTAACTCAAACCAAGCTGTTACGGGGCTTCCAAAGCATTTGTCCAACCAGGGCTTCCAGGAACTAATAACTCAACCTAAGCTAACGAAACATGAGAAACAATGAAAAATAAAAAATGAAAGTAAACCTATAATCACCATGGCTATCTAAGAAATGGCAAGGCTAGGCAATCCACTATCAATCGAGGCAATCCTCCATGCCAATGTCAAATCACAACCAGAAAACCACATGCATGCCAAAACTAGTGAAGGAAACATACATGCAACTCGTTACCTACAAGAAAATCTAATGTAGTTGTTGATCCTGAAGCCTTCTTGCACTTTCCTGCTCTTCCTTTGCCTTCTTTCTCCAAAAATCCAAGTATGCCACACCCACCAAGAGTGCTCCAAGAAAAATCTAAGTCTCAAAGAGTATGAGAGAGAGAGAATAATGAGAGAGATCCAAAACTGAACTAACAAAAGGTCACCAATTTATCCTATGAAGCCTTTTTATGAATTAGGCCTCTATTTTCTTCATTTTCCATTATTTTCCTTTAATTTCCTCCTCACATGCAACATGTGACCTTTCACCTCCCTTTTCTCCTAATTTCCATTATTTTCATTAATAAATGTGCCAAAATGCCATTTTTCCTCTCCAAATCCTTAGACATTGTATTTTTTAATTTCCTTAGCTATAAAAAATCATAAGTGATCCCCATCACTAGGATTCTTCCCAAAATTTAGCTCAGAATAAGTGTCTCATCATCTGTGGTTATTATTTTTCCTTTATTTACTTTTATTACATGGAATTTTCACCGGGGTTGTTAGAGAACCTTCCCCCTTGGGGGAACACCATCCTTGGTGTTCGAGAACATGTATAACCACAAGACTACTGTAAGCAAAATATATAATGCCGATGGATATTTATTACTTAGCTCGATGCAATATTTACAATGATCACCCTGCTGTAAAACAAACCAACATAACAACATAATAACCTGGCATCATAACAACATACCACATAGTGGAGATTTATAACCTATCTCATGGCGGTATTTACATCCATATACATATGTACATAAACCAACATCATCAAAACATATACCACAACATATACCCAAAATCACACTAAAACACCAAGCCAAAACTGCTTTGCCTCAACCGGAAAACAAGGAAGGATACATAGGCTGCATCTGATTTGCCATATCCCATGTAGCTTCATCGAGCCCAAATTGCTTCCACTTCACCTTAACCTGCTCAATTTCTCAGTCCCGGAGCATGAGCACCTTCTTCTGCAGTATACATTGAGGCACGAACTGGAATTCTCCATCTAGTTCCACCTGCAATACAGACCAATCAATCACATGATCAGCATCCCTAACATACTTCTTAAGCAATGATACATGGAAAATGTCATGGAATTTCATTGTTGGAGTGTTGGGTTGTGATATATTCTTTCCATGACTAGCTACCCTAGTTAACTGGGGGGTTAGAGGGGGAGTGGAGCCCCCCCTTCGTTGCGTCGATTACACAGCCAGGGGGTTACAGGGGGTTTGAGGGTGGCGGTTAGCCCCCCTCTACGGGGTCCAAGGCAGTGGCATGGGGAAAATTTTTGGGACCCTATATTAGGTGGGTGGACCTACCTATGGTTTTGTGCATGGTTTTCACACATGGTTTTGGGTGCGATGGTTTTCAGTCCATGGTATTGGATGCTTCAGCATGTATATATATGTTTTGTAACATTAAAAGGAACATAATGAAAAGTCAATCTGGTAGTCCTGGTTTTGGGATCCAGGGGAAAATCTCTGTGTATATGTGTTTTATGTGTTATGCTATCGCATTGTTTATTTTTTGTGTTTTAGAATTCGTATGCAGGTAATTTTTGTACAGGGTTAAAACCTACATTTGATATCAGAGTTGTTTTGGCTTCAAGGGGACACCTTTGTTGCTGAGGAGTTTTGCTCGGGCCTGTGGTCGACCCTGTTCAGTGGGAGATCTGCGGGTTCAATTCTGGTGGTGCAAAAAGAAGGCGAGTAGTGGGAAGATAGAGATCGATAAAGTTAATGGTCAATGTTTTGAGTTATGGAAACTCAAGATGGAGGATCTGTTCGTAGATAAATATTAGTGGATCATGGTAGATCTGGGTACTAAACCAACAAGAGTGTTCGATGAAGAATAGAAGAAGTTGGATCGGAAGGCAAAGAGAACAATACGATCATGTGTCTCAGATTCAGTATTGTTGAATGTATCATGGGAAGCTACAACTAAGGATTTGTGGAATAAGATAGGGACTTTGTACTATTCTAAGTCCCTAGTGAATAAATTGTTCCTATGGAAAAAGTTGTATAACCTAAGGATGAGACATGGAGACTGAGTGACAGATCATATGAACACATTTAATACTATGGTAAGTCAGTTATATTCTGTTGATATTAAAATTTTAGATGAAGATAAGTGCATCAGCTTGTTGTGTTCTCTACTATATTTGTGGGATAGTCTATTTATTGCAATAGGTAGCAATGAAACTGCCTTGCAATTTGATGTAATAGTCTCATCCTTACTGATAGAGGAGGTGAGATGGAAAAATATGGAGAGCCAGAATGGTGATGCCTTGTCTATATGAGGACAATCCCAGAACAGAAGAAAAAATAAGTCATCGAGTGGGAGACATAAATCTAGAAGGATATTTAAATCTCCATGAAAACCTGTAAAGGTGTGATGGAAATGCAGAAAGGAAGGGCACTACAAAAGGGATTGTAAATCTAAACCTCCTAAAAAAAGAAAGGGATGCGATGATGTTCCTACTATAGAGGCGAAAACCACCTCAGATCAAGGTGGGGATGTGTACTTGGCTTCTTCAAGTACACATGTACATCATGAGGAATGGTTGATTGACTCAGGTGCATTCTTTCACTTCACTCCCCATAGAGAGTGGTTCTACGAGTATGAGAAATATGATGGTGGTGATGTCTTCTTGGGGGATGACAGGAAGGCTAAAATCATTGTTCGCAGAAAAGTTAAGTTGAATTTGCAAGGTGGAATGATTAGAACACTTCTGGGTGTTCTGCATATTCCTGCATTGGCTAGAAATCTGATTTTTGTAAGCAAGCTGGATGATGCAGGTGTAAAAACAATGTTCGAGAAGGATACCTGCAATATGGTTTAGGGAGCACTGGTATTGATGCGGGGAGTTCAGATTGGAACTCTATGCAAGCTACAAGGTAGCACTGTTGTTGATGGGTGCAATAGTTCTGTGGTTCCTGAAAGTGGAGCAGAAAACATAGTGGTCTCTAGAGAAAAGACCATGCTATGGCATCAAAGGCTTGGACATATTAGAGAGAAGGGCATTCGAATACTTCATGGTAAAGGTATGGTTGAAGGTATGACTAATAGCTCTCTAGATTTTGATTTCCATGAAAATTGTGTATATGGGAGCAGAATCATGTGAGTTTCCTCTTTGGTGGTAAGAGGGAAAAACAAATATTAGAGCCTGTGCATAGTGATGTGTTCGGACCTGTGAAGGTTCCATCATTGTGTAAGTTTGTGTACTATGTATCATTTATAGATAACTTCTCAAGGAATACATGGATATATTTCCTTAAGAAGAAATTTGAAGTCTTTGACATGTTTAAAGAATTTAAGGCTCTAGTGGAAAACTAGAGAGAGAAGAAGATAAAGGTGCTGAGGACAGATAACGATGGAGAGTTTTGCAAAGAAGGAATTTGAAGAATTCTGTAAGAAGTGTGGTATAGCACGGCAGAGGAGTACTCCATACACACCTGAGCAAAATGG
The DNA here is from genome assembly GCA_031772625.1 of Pinus tabuliformis. Lineage (NCBI taxonomy): Eukaryota > Viridiplantae > Streptophyta > Pinopsida > Pinales > Pinaceae > Pinus > Pinus tabuliformis. The sequence continues at coordinate 420,894,237 of CM062811.1, forward strand.
AGTTGCAGAAAGAATGAATAAGACGTTGATGGAAAGGGCAAGAAGCATGCTTAGTGGTGTCGGGTTAAGATAGGAATTCTGGGCAGAAGTAGTGGAGACTGCATGTTACCTGGTTAACAGATCACCTTCATCAGTGTTGGAGGATAAGACTCCACAAGAGGTATGGACTGGTAAGAAACCCTCTGTTTCACATCTGAGGGTATTTGGATGTGATGCACATGTACATGTTCCAAAGGAGAAAAGAACAAAGTTGGATAGTAAATCTGAAAAGTGCATCTTTATTGGGCATAAGGATGGTTTAAAGGGTTATAAGATTTGGAACCCCGTAACAAGGAAGGCTGTGTATAGCTGAGATTTGGTGTTCAGAGAGGTGAAAGATGTTATTAAACATGAGGTCCAACCAAAGGAACCTAAGAAGGTAGAGTTTGAGCTAAAGGAAGAAGAATCAAACTCTACCATAGAAGAGGAATCAGAAGATGAAGAGCCACAAACTCTGGGTGTGAGAAGATTAGTGTGAGAAAGAAGGCAACCAGAAAGGTATAGTCCATCTAGTTTCTATTCAAATTTCTCTTTATCTATTACTGATGATGATCCCAGAATTGTGAAGGAAGTAGTAGATTCAGAGGATGGAAAACTATGGAATGAAGCCATAGTTGATGAAATGGCATCTTTTCACAAAAATGAGGCTTGGGATCTCGTGGAGTTGCCAGCTAGAAGGAAATCCATTGGTAGAAAATGTGTGTTCGAGAAGGAGACAAATGCAGAAGGAATGGTGGAGAAATACAAAGCTTGGTTGGTAGCAAAAGGTTATTCCTAGGTTTCGAGAATTGATTTTTGTGATATTTTTTCTCCTGTTTCTAAGGTAGCTTCTATTAGATTACTTTTATCTGTTGCTAATGATTTTTGTTTTGAGGTAGAACAGATGGATGTGAAGACAAAATTTCTTCACAAGGATTTGGAAGAAGAGATCTACATGCAACCTGAAGGCTTTGTGGTGAAAGGTAAGAAAGAACTGGTATGAAAGTTAAAGAAGTCTTTGTATGGGTTAAAACAGTCACCAAGGATGTGGTATTAGAAACTTGATATGTTCATACGAGGACTTGGCTTCACCAGAAGCAAAGAATATCACTGCATGTATTTTAAATTAATTGGTGATCGTGTTATTTATCTAGTCTTGTATGTGGATGATATGTTGCCGGTTGGAAATGACAAAGAAATTATCTAGGATTTGAAGACCCAATTTTCCTCCAAATTCGACATGCAAGATCTTGGTGTTGCAAACTATATTCTGGGCATGGAAATTAAAAGAGATCAAGCAAAGAGGAAGCTCTAGTTAAACCAAAGGAAGTATGTCGAGACAATACTGCAGAGGTTTAATATGCAGGATAATAAACCGATTAAGGTTCCTATTCCTATAGGTGTAAAGTTATCTATTGAACAGTGTCCCAAGACACAAGAAGAGGAAGAGGACATGTCCTGTGTTCCATATGCAAGTGCAGTCAGTAGCTTGATGTATGCGATGGTCTGTGCTAGACCAAACATTGCACATGTAGTGGGAGTATTGAGCAGGTTTATGTCAAAACCATGGAAGGAGCATTGGACATCAGTAAAGCAGGATTTTAGGTATTTATGTGGCACTAGTGATTATGGTTTGTGCTACCAAGGAAGACTAGGATTTGACAGATTTTTAGATATTCGTGGCTTTGTTGATGCAGGCTAGGCTGGAGATTTGGATCAGAGAAGATCTATAAGTGGGTATGTGTTTAACCTATTTGGAAGTGTAGTTAGTTGGATGAGTAAGAAAAAATCTATAGTGGCACTATCAACTACAGAGGTAGAATACATGGTAGCCACTCATGCAAGCAAGAAAATAGTTTGGTTGCAAAGATTGTGTTCAAGTATAGGTTTAGTATAGGGAGCTATAAGGATAGACTGTGACAGCCAAAGTGCAATTTTCTTGGAAAAGTACCCTTCTTACCATTCAAAGAAAAAGAACATTGATGTTCAGTATCACTTTGTGAGGGATATGATAGAAGACAAAAAGGTGTTGCTGGTAAAGGTGAACACTTTGAAGAATATTGCAGATGCATTGAAAAAATCTGTGAGCTCTGAGAAGTTCTCTTGGTGTAGCAAAACAATGGGCGTTGCAGGGCTAGATAAATGACTAAGCTCTCTTGTGGCCCTATGTGGAAAGAAAACAACAAGTGTGAGAATGTTGGGTTGTGTTATATTCTTTCCACGACTAGCTATATTAGGTGGGAGGAACTACTTATGGTTTTGTGCATGGTTTTAACACATGGTTTTGGGCATGATGGTTTTCGGTCCATGGTATTGGATGCTTCGGGATGTATATATATGTATTGTAACATTGAAAGGAACATAATGAAAAATCAATCTGGTAGTCCCGGTTTTTCGATCCAAGGGAAAATCTTTGGGTATATGTGTTTTATGTGTTATGCTCTTGCATTGTTTATTTTCTATGTTTTAGAATTTGTATGCAGGTAATTTTTGTGTTTTAGAATTCGTATGCAGTGCAAGTCAATAGGCTACTGGTCCAATCCTCTCAATGATATTGAAGGGTCCACAAAACCATGTTTCCAACTTAGCACATGATCCAATCTGCAATGAGATCTTTTTTGGTTTGATGTGAAAGTACACCTGTACCCCAACCTGGAACTCCTTGAACAATCTATCCCTATCTGCATAACTCTTTTGTCTATCCTATACTGCCTTTAAATTCTTCTTTATCACCTACATTTTCTCTTCCATGTCTGCCTACATATCTGGTCCAATCAATACCCTACTAACCAGATCACTCCAATTGATGGGAGTATTGTAACTCTGCCCAAACAATGCCTCAAAAGGACTCATCCTCAATGACTCCTGATAACCGTTGTTGTATGAGAACTCTACCAAAGTGATACTCTTCCCACTTCCTCTGTTGATGCATCACATACATCCTCAACATGTCCTCTAATATCCATTTTACCCTCTTTATCTGCGGATGATAAGTTGTGTTGAAGGCCAACTCTCTTCTCAAACCTGATCCGGATCTTGGGAGGAGGCCCCCAAGATCTAAAATATTGAAATGAATCTTGGGAGGAGAGACCCCCAAGATTTGAAAACTAGAATTGCCAGAAGAAAAATAGGAGAATGCCCAATAAACAAAACAACAAAGAAACTTTTTATTAAAACCAATAATAACTGTAAAGGCTACATTGTGGCAGAAAATATGTCCTTTTACAAAATGTGACTTGTTACTTATAATATTTTTCAGTTACAATACCACGGGTCAATTCCATGGGTGAATGAATACCATGGGTGGGTTTTACAATACCACGGGCATATGCCATTTACAATACCATGGGTAAATTCCATGGGTCGATGAATAATATGGGTGGATGAGTACCATGGGTTGATGCCATTTTCCATTTGGATCATTCCTCCCTCCTTAAGAAGCAATGGTCCCCATTGTGTAAAGTTCCCTCCTACGAAGCCTTTGTTGAATATGAAGAGCCGCTGAAGATAAGGGTTTTATGTGGTTAACCCATAACCATGATAAATGAAGATCTGAGGATAGAGATACCCTGTAATGCTTGTGACCAACTGTGATGATGATAGTGTGTGGCCTAGAAAATGGACTTCGATGAAGTGTGGGTTTGTGGATGACCCATAACCATGATGTTGGTTGTTAATGAAGTAGTAGGTGCCCACATAGCCTGGGGTGGGAGGGAACGTCTCCAAATAACCCAAGCCGAATGTTGCTATGTTGAAAATAATGAATGTGAAGCAGGTGCCTACTAAAGTTGGGTGGGAGGGCACGTCTCCAATGGGAACCCACTCTGAATGCTGCTCCAGAATTAAAATGGACATAACTCGGCCAATAAAACTTAGAATATTTATTATAAGCTATTTTTGGAAGCAAAAGGACCATTTTTCATCTTCCCATGTGATGGAAATCCTTATCTGGACACTATGGAATCTCAGATTCGCGCTAAAACAGTTTTGCCATCATAAAAGTTCTGAAAAAATAACTGATTTTAAATCAGCGATATCTCCCACATCTGAACTCCGATTCGACCCTTTTTTTTTAAATTGGGTGATTTTTTAAGAGGAGCTCAAATCTACAATCCTTTTTCTGAAATTCTGCACCAAAAACTTCAAAAAATGATAGGAGAGTCACCGTCCACTAGTTGTCGTCAGAAAAAAATTCTACAACATAGCTGATTTTAAATCAGTGATATTTCCCTCATCTGGACTCTGATTTGGCTGATTTTTTTTTTTGAATTTTGGTATTTTTTCACAAGGAATCTAGATCTGGTATTTGATTTTGTAAATTTTGTACCAAATGTTTCAGATCTGACCTGTAAACTCACCACCCAAAAACATTCCTGCAAAAAAATGAAAAAAAAAAAGAAAAATTCTTCCCGCTTGGCCCAAGAAAATGCTCTATGGAGGATGTAGCACATGCCCGAAGTTTGTTGAATATTGCTGCAAAATTTGAAACTAAAATATGCATCAAACCCTCATTCCCATGGAATCATAACCTGCTCTGATACCACTGATCTGGATCTTGGGAGGAGGCCCCCAAGATCTAAAAGATTGAAATGGATCTTGCGGGGAGAGACCCTCAAGATCTGAAAGATTAAAATGGATCTTGGGGTAGAGTCCCCCAAGATCTGGAAAATTGAATTTCCAAAAGAAAAAAGGAGAATTCCCAATAAACAAAACCAAAAAGAAATTTTTTATTGAAACCGATAATAACTATAAAGGCTACATTGTGGCAGATAATCTATCCTTTTACAAAATGTGACTTGTTACTTATAGTATTTTTCAGTTACAATACCACGGGTCAATTCCATGTGTGAATGAATACCATGGGTGGGTTTTACAATACCACGGGAAGATGCCATTTACAATACCATGGGTAAATACCATGGGTCGATGAATAATATGGGTGGATGAGTACCATGGGTTGATGCCATTTTCCATTTGGATCAAAACCTACAAATAAATCCTTCCAAAACTTGGAAGTGAACTTGGCGTCCATGTCTAACACAATCTTCTTCAGAACATCATGTAGTAAAAACACATCTCGGATGAATACATGTGCCACATCGCTAACTCAGAATGTAGACTTCACCAGAATGAAATATGCAACGTTCGTCAACCTCTCCACAATGACCATGACAGAATCATGCCGCTTCACTGTCTTCAGAAAATTTGTGATAAAGTCCATGGAAATAAATTCCCATTTCCACTTTGGAATCGAATCGGCTATACCATTCCATGTGGATGCTTACACTCTACTTTCACTCGCTGATAGTCGAAACATATCACCACAAAATCTACTACATCCCTCTTCAAATTCGGCCAATAATAAAAAATCTGCATTGCTATTAGTGTCTTCTGATGACCTAGGTGACCTAAATAAGGTTTCACATGAAACTCCCTCAAGATCACATTCTTTAGCTCACTATTATTCGATACATATATCCTGTCTCAGAACTTGATCAACCCATCTGCTGTAAGATAATAATCCATACCATGTGCACCTACACATGTACCTATACCCGTACCTGTACATTTACTACTACATGTACCTGTACTTGTACATGTACCATCACCTGTACCTGTACCTATACCACTACTTGTACCTGTAGCAATACTCTTATGTAACTTATGCATAATATCCATATATCTGACATCTTGTTGACCTGCCCGCAAGATCCTATCCTGTAAGTCTATCCCATAGGAGCTCATGGCTACCAAGTGATTTACATGTACCTTTCTACTGAGAGAATCTACCACCCTGTTCTCTTTACCTTTGATGTACCTGATCTTGAAATCAAACTCATTGATCGTGGCACACCATCTAACTTGCCTGATGTTCATATTCGACTCATCAAACAAATACCTCAACCCAATGTGTTTACTCATAAGTACAAAACTCTAGCCAAGAAGATAGTGTCTGCACATCTTTAATGCATGTACAGTTGCTGCTAACTCCAAATCATGTGTCGGGTAGTTCTAATCATGCTCATTCAGTTTTCGGGACTCATAGCATACCACTTGTCCATCCTGCATAAGGACTCCACCAAGTCCTCTATTGCAAGCATCTGTGCATACCGTAAACTCTTTGTCTAAATCTGCAATCTTTAGCAGTAGTGCATGTGTCAAAAACTACTTAAGTTTCTCAAATCTAACCTCACACTCCTCACTCCATTCGAACTTCTTACCTTTCCTTTGAAATGATGTGATAGGATAAACAATCTGCGAGAAGTTCCTGATAAACCTCCTATAGTAGCCTACCAAACCCATGAAAGATCTCACCTCATCCACACTCTTAGGAGATACCCAATCCATGATGGCCCAAGTAGTGTACCTCAATTTGAAAGAAACTACACTTGTTGAGCTTAACATACAACTGATGCTCTCTTAACAACCTCAACATTGCTGCTAAATGTTCGGCATGCTCTTCCTCATTTTTAGAATATACCAGTATATCATCAATGAACACAATAAAAAATGTATCCAAATATGGATGGAACACACTATTCATTAAGCACATAAATGTAGCTGGAGCATTAGTTAAGCCAAATGGAACAACAACAAACTCATAATGTCCATACCTGGTCTAGAACGTAATATTGTAAATGTCCTCCTCTTTGTTGCGTATCTGATGGTATCTGGATCTTAAGTCGATCTTCGAGAACACTCCTACTCCCTCTAGTTGATCGAATAAGTCATTAATCATCAAGAAAGGACACCTATTCTTGATAGTCATTTTGTTCAATCGCATGTAATCAAGGCATAATATGAGCGTTCCATCTTTCTTCTTTACAAACAATCATTAGGGGAGCTTTGAGTTCTAAAATGGGTCTCATAAGAAAAAATGTACAACCAAAATAAAGTTTATAATAACAAATAGGATTCAAGATGATTATATCAACCATGGGGGATGATTCACCATTTTTGGAGTAAAAAAGTAAAAATATTACAAATAATAAAATAATAAAACTACTTTTTCAACTCGTATTTTTAACTTATCTCCCTAAGGTTTTACTCAAATTTTGGGTGAGAGTACTCATTGGATGCAAAATTTAATTCCTCATCCAAGGAGTACCCATGTTGCATACTTTCAGTGGACCGTGCTACATGAAAAATGAGAAATACATGAAAAACATCATTGCAATAACTTTTTTCATGTATTTCTCATTTTTCATCTAGTATGGTTGATCAAAAGTATGCAACATGGGTACTCCTTGGAGGAGGAATCAAATTTTTCATCCAGCTAGTGTTTCTGCTTGAAATTTGAGTAAACCCATAGGGAGATAAGTTGAAAATACGAGTTGAAAAAATAGTTTTTCCTTTTTTCCTTCTAAAATTTGATGATGCAATCTAATATTATATTATTATTTCCAATATTATTTTATAATCTCCTTAGGAGGCCTATTTTATACCTCAAAATTCCCTTACAGACTGGTGCGCCCCATGGTGATACACTAGGCCTAATGTATCCCTTGTCCAACATTTCCTTTAGTTTCAATTTTAGCTCAACCAACTCAGGTGTGTTCATCCTATAAGTCTATTTTGATGTTGGAGCTTCCCCTCACACAAATTCAATAGAAAAATATACCTCCCTGTGAGGTGGAAACTCTCTAATGTCTGCAAGAAATACATCCTTGAACTGCTATAAAACTGGGTACCTTCTCAACACATTTGCATCCTCCACTTCTTTACCTTTATCACTAGAAATGTGCACTGCAAATAACTTACACCCTTTCCTGTGACTACACTTTTCTTGCATAGTTTTCACCATCATAACTGATGTAGCTTTCTTCTTACCTTGTAAGATTCTTGGTTCTCCATTGTCATCAACACACTCAATGGCTTTATCATAAAAATCCACCTTGGTTTTATGAAGATACAACTAGTCCATGCCCAACAACATATTGTATGAACCCAATGGTAATACATTCAAATGTGCTATGGTAGGCATACCATTCAAATCAAATGCACAAGCTCTTACCCAATGATGAACTCATTTCTTTGTATCTGTAGCCAACTTTACTAACCAGGACTCTACATGTAATTCCTTACTCAAACCACACTTTTTCACCAAGTCAGGACTAACATAGTTATAATTAGATCTAGGGTCAATCAAAATAGAAATAACTTGATCATAAAGCTTACCACCCATCTCAATGATATATGCCTGATGATTTTCCTATTTGTTATCCAATTTTGCATAGATACGCGGAATACTCTAGCCAACATCCCTAGTAGTATGTGCCTCTTGCGCACTCTATAGCTGAGGGGTACCACCCTGATTCTATGGAAATCTCTCCTGTGATGATCCTTGCCACAAATCCAACACCCTATAGGCTTCCATCCCATCTCCTTATTTTTTTCTCCTGACCGGAATCCTTTTCCTCTATCTGATGCATTGAACTTCTTAGGTAGTGCGACATTCTCCTTTTTACCTATATCCTGAGGTCTTTCTCTCTTTCTGTTCCATTTTCCTTTGTTTTTTGCATTACCTCTCTAGTCTGGCTTAGTCTCGGTTCTGTGCTGCGATTGTTCATAGCAACGTCGTAGATTCCGAATGGCCTCCTCCAATGATCTAGGCTCGTCAAACATAATTCTATCTTTAAATGCAACTAGTAACCCACTAATGAACCTCTAAATCTTGGCCTTTTCCTCTCTAATATAGGGAACATACCTCAGTAGCTCCAAGAACCTACTAGTGTACTCGTCATCTATCATGGAACCCATCTTTAGCTCATAAAATTCTTTTTCTCTATCATCAAAGTATCTCTCTGAGAAGTACTTCTTCTTGAATAGCCGCTCAACTCACTCCAAGTCAAATCCTCCTCATGAATGAATCTGACATTCTTCACATCTTCCCACCAAATGTCTGGTTTACCTTTAAGACTGAATGCAACCACTCTAGCTTTCATGTTCTCTAAATAGTCATGCAACCTGAAGAATTTCCTCATTCCAAGAAACCATGCCTCTGTATCATGTGGTTTCTTCATCTCTCCATAAAATTTTGGTGCCTTTTCTTAATTGATCTCATCTGGCAAGTGTCCCCTATCACTCCTCCTGTAAGGATGGTACTGATGACGATCATGGTGCTTATCTTAATCTAAACTAGAATCATACATGTGCCTATCCCTTCTCATATTTGGAGTTTCCAACGATATGTCATTTCTGATTGTGTCATCTCTATATGATATCTGACCACCATGTGACCGACTACCATATACCCCATTAGTTATATCCTCCTGCTTATAGCTGATTCAACGTGGTCCCTACTGCTGCAAATTTGACAAACTCTAAAGTATTACTGCATTTACCTCTGCTTGTTTCTCCTATGTCTATATGATTCTATAATTATCTGCTTTACAACTCCTTATTTATTTCTTTAAGATTCTCATTGTAACTGCCAAATTAGAAGGGTTCCCAACACCATATTTCTCTTTGGATTCATAGGGAGAGTCTTTGTAGTCAACCATCTTGCTAGCCATTTTATATTTCTTCCTGCAAGGTGTATCATGTCAGCTAAACCCAATCACAATAAACCAGCGTACCTTAGTATAGCTCGGGAAGGATACCTTGTTTTCAAGATCAACAAATTAGCGTGATACATGTATAACATAATCATGACAACATATAGAAACATAAAAAATAAGCATATGACCATGCAACCGTCATTCTAGCTAGGGTCCAATCATCAACGCATGACCTTAATAACAACACACACCACAACCCCATGCATGACAACCACCATCATTATGTCACTATACACTTGACTACATGCAACCATGAACATGCATAAGCAATGCATAACCATTCACACATATGCATAAACACATATGACCAAGAATGAATGAAAAATACTTGAAATCAAGCCTACAAGAATGATAGACACAACCAAGCATACAAGAATGTAACCAAACATGTAGGAATGTAACCAAGCATAATACAACGATGCATGTAAGAGACTTAATTCGACGTGTAACCAGTCATACACTCACAATGATTCATTCCACAATAACATCTCAAATTTCATATGACGACATCAATACAACCATGAACAACACCATGCAAATGTAACAAGCACATGGAATGAAAGTGTGAGAGACACACATGCAATTGACATGAATGCATGACCAAAACATAGTCCATCCAGTCAGAGGGGTGAACCATGCTCTAATACCACTTTGTAACAACCTCCTCCCACATATACCCAAGCAAGCAGATAGTTTGGGTAAACACATGACGAGAGGCCACTATGATATGATTCGACCTCCTAAGTCACATTAAGGAAGTGTAACAAATGAAAACACACCATACAGACATTAGTCATCACCTACATGACCCTCAGGAACCAATCCAATACTTTAGAGAAATTCCCTTGGGGTCCCACTGAGATTTTAGACAATTTAAGGCTCAATCTCTCCCATTCTATAGGCATGAGTGCGACTAGCAACCCAAAGTCACTCTCACAGGCTTGTCTTCCAGTGACCAGAGACCAAACTATCAGTGTTATGCCAGCGAGTCTGGGATTTGAGACACTTTTTCAGGCCCAAACCCTAGGTCACTACCCAGAATTGAACCACCTCTTCGGAGTAGTAAATAACTTGGAAATGACAGTTAAAGGAAATACTTGTTTTGGACCTTGATTGCAGCCCTACTAGCCATGATAGGAATTTTGTCAAACACGTAATATACAGGCACAACTAACAATTCTAATCATAGGGGTCTCATACTTAGGTGAGAATCACTAAGAACCATTGATGCCTCAACATATCAACTGCCATTCCATCCATTAATTCATAGATACATTGATCATTCAATGACAAGTAAAAACATGATGAGATCCACACATGGATGTTGTCATAAAACACATACATAACTAGCATAATAGGAGTAGGAATACTCATGAAAGTACAACCATATGGACCACATACAATCCATAAAAATTCTCATATAAATACAAGGAGAAATAGCCTTTCATTAATGATGCAAAATAAAAATCTGGGATTGGACATCCACATTCCACCCAACCGTAGAATGGCTGAGTCAAATCTCTCTTCAGCCATTCACCCCCGTGCAATATTCCAAGCATGAATGTGGGATCTCATAGAACACATCAATAAAAACGCGTTTAGGTATTCCATAGGCCATCCATCTCAACCCATCAAACAGTGATTCCACCTCATGGTTAGACATCACAAAACTATCATGAGATTGTTCTCCATCCAAGCCTTCTATGGCATATACAGTGTTTGTTCCAACCAAGGCTTCTAGGACTAGTAATTCAACCCACAGCTACCACTGGGCTTCCAGAGAATTTTTCCAACCAAGGCTTCCACGACTAGTAACTCAACCCACTAAGGACTTCCATAGCATTTTTCCAACCAAGGCTTCTTGGACTAGTAACTCAACCCAAGTTGTTACAGGACTTCCAAAGCATTTGTCCAGCCAGGGCTTCCAGGAACTAATAACTCAACCGAAGATAAGGAAACATGAGAACCAAAAAAACATAAATAATGAAAGTAAACCCATAATCACCATGGCTATCCAAGAAATGGAAAGGCTAGGCAATCCACTGTCAATCCAGGCAATCCTCCATGCCAATGACAGATCACAACCAAGAAACCACATGCATGCCAAAACTATTGAAGGAAACATACATGCAAGTCGGTACTTGCAAGAAAATTTGATGTAGTTGTTGATCCTGATGATTTCTTGTGCTTTCCTTCTCTTCCTTTTCCTTCTTGCTCCAAAAATCCAAATATGCCACACCCACCAAGAGTGCTCCAAGAAAACTCTAAGTCTCCAAGAGTATGAGAGAGAGAGAGAGAATAATGCAAGAGCTCCAAAAATGAACTGGAAAAAGGTCACTAATTGATCCTCTAAAGTCTTTTTATGAATGAGGCCTCTATTTTCTTCATTTTTGATTATTTTCCTTCAATTTCCTCCTCACGTGCAACTTGTGACCTTTCACCTCATTTTTCTCCTAATTTCCATTATTTTCATAAATAAATGTGCCAAAATCCCGTTCTTCCATTCCAAATCCTTAGACATTTCCTTTTCCAATTTCCTTAGCCATAAACGATCACAAGTGATCTCCATCGCTAGGATTCTACCCAACATTCTTCTTGGAATAAGTGTCCCATCATCTGTGGTATTATTTTTCTTTTATTTACTTTTATTACATGGAATTTTCACCAAGGCTTTTACAATTCTCCTCGCCTTGGCTACATATTTATTCCACTTAGCAATATTATGGGCATAAGATGCTTGCTGTTTGGAAACATATACCTTGATGTATTCTAGCAACCCATTGTCATCCAATATTGTTTCCATGTGGTCCTTCCATGCAAAAGAATTAGAGGTTCCTTCCAAGGCATACTCTAACCTTAGTCCATTGAAGGTCATCTTCTTAGCTCTGAAGAAATCGTGCTACACTAAAATTCAAATTCGAGCCTATGAGAAATAACTTCGAATTTATTTCTCTAATTTGAATCCATATCTGATACACATAGAAATTAGGTTGTATGTTTATAACTTCTTATGATGTTTTAATCAAAATCACAAGACACAGGTCTACACTACTGATCTGCAGACATTATTTCACAGTTTAAAACAAAAAATTTAGACATGCAAGAAGGAATAACAAAAATGCAACAAGTATTTTTATCTGGGGAAATAAATTTTCTAAAAACCCCAATTTCTCTTACATTAATCAAATAAATTAGAATACAATTTCTTTGCTGAATTGAGCTCTCCATGTAAGGTCACAACCTCTCTCTCTACTCACTGAAGGCCTTTGACCCAAACTTAGTCAAGTTTTTCCTCGGATTGAGATCCTATTTCCTTGTGTTGTTCCTTGAGGAATTGGCCCATATTATTTAGGAAATTCCCTCAATTGAATTGTGCAATTTCTTTAGGTTGATCATCTGATTTCATGCAACACTTTACACTCAAAACTAGTCTACAAGTGATGTTACACTGCCTTGGAATCTCCAACTTAACTGGGTAACTTGGATTCTCTCCATGCACTAACTATTTTGGGCTAATTGATCAGTGAACTGGATGATCACTATGTTTTACTGATGTCCCACTTCTTAACTAACCTTCCACTAGTTCCTCCAAAGGTTGGAACTAGTTTAACTAAAAACAACTTGAGATAATTGACCTTGATTGCTACAAATTAGCAATCACACATGTAGAACTGAACTGTAACTCCTCCAAATCGAATTTAATTAGTAAATTGGGTGACACAAGCCATGTCACAAAATTTAACATAATCCAAGTTGTATGTTGATGTGGAAATTCGAATTTTCTCAATTCAATCAAGGCAAAAATCAAAATGAGAATTTCTTGCTGCATTTTTCAACAATAAAGAGATGAATCGAAGAAAAAAAATAGTTTTCTTATTTTCCCTCCAAAATATTTTTCCTTGGGGATGACATCATCATTTTGAATCCTTTTAGTTCTTTTAATGTTAATTTTGCTAGTACATTTTTTGTTTTGAGGCCCTTTTTTGACCTCAAAATTTCCCTAAAGTATGTGTGTGTGTGTGTGTGTTAATTGGGCTTATCTTGAGTTTCCAGGAGGAATGATTGTAATCATGATTTGATCTTAGTTGTAATGGTTTTGAGCCTTGATTCTCATTGTAGAGTGTGAGCCACCCCTAGATCTTTGTTTTTGACTTTGTGTTCTTCATATGGAATACATATATTTCAAGAAAATATTCATAATAACTTTAAGATTCAAACAATTACAACAAAGATCATCATGTTACTTGAGAGAATTAAACCTGAGTGGCAAGGATAATAATAATTTCTCCAAACCACCTAAAATAAATCCAATTGACAATTCTCATTTTAACATATAAATATACTAAAAATAAAATCATAATTATCTTCAAAATAGAAAATAAAAAATTAAAATTGAAATAGATGTCTTTAAATGTTAAAATATTTTAAATAATAAAACAATTTAAAGAGTGAGCTTTGGTAGAGTTAGGGTTTGGTTTTGCAAAATATTTCTCCAAATCCTACTCACATTTGAATATTGGTGCAATCTAATAAGGAGATGTATCATATGTGGAAACTATCACTATTGTCAAATTTGATCTCATCTATGAGTGCTCACATTGGGAGGGGCATAAATCCCTCCTACAAAAAAGTTGTGACTAAGGAAAACAAGTCACATGTAAATGGAGAGGGGATATCTGGGTCTCCACGTGGAGGAGGAGAAACATTAGACACTATAATTATTGAAGCACAATGGAAATCAAAATTTAAAAGTGGACTTCTACCTAAAGTAGCAACTAACCCCATACAAGGTTTGACCCAATAAACTAGAAGAACAAAAAATATATGAAATATCACACCCTTATCTATAAGTTTATTTATATATAGCCTTTAGAGAAGGAACTCATAAGATGGATCTACAATAAATGGTAGTCAGAGGCTAAATTGATTTGGAACTGGGGCTAAAGGCTTCTTTATGTTCATCTTCACTAGTTTGGAAGACAAGGCTAGAGTATTCAAAAATGGCCCCTCATTTTAAAAGAATCTAGGTCTATTTATGAGGTTTTGGGAGTAACATTATAACCTTAAAAATGAGTGATTATTAGCAATGTTGGTATGGGTCTTTTTTCTTTGACCAAAGACTTTTGTTACCCAGATATTCTTGGAGGAATTCACAACTTGATCAAATATTTTATCAAGATATTGGTGGTTACCAAATGTGGGAGGTACACATCATATGCCAGAATATGTGTTTACATAAATATTGTTTAGTCAATTTAGTGTTCCTAAATTGATGTCATTAATTGTCAACCCGGGGCTCGTAAGCTGATGAAGTGAAGGTGTACTATATGTACTTAAGCAACCTCTTAGAGCTTTTTGTCGTTTGGGGGGTGTTGTTTGTGGTTAATTTATCTTTCTAAAATGGAGTGGTGACTTATAAACAGATGAGTGATGGTGTGTGTAAAGTGAATTCTAGATGAGTGAGAGTGTGTGATTAGTGATTTCTAACTACTTGCTGAAAAGGAAAAGCTTGAATGAAATAAATAACTTGAAATGACTTGAAAGCAAAGAACCACTTTCTAATGGCATTAGACACCATTCATGCTGCTGCAAATAAAAAGTAAGAAAATAACTTAAAAGACCAATGATAAAGTTTATCTCTTCCTAACTCTCTGCCTCTAACACATAGTACTGTGTAAGACACGATTAGGAAGTAGCTAAAGATAAGTCTAAGAAATGATAAAAATGAGAAAAATCTACTTTAAAGACTAGTTATGATGTTCAGCTCTCTCTAACTCTCTGCGTCTAACACATAGTACTATGTAAGACACGATTAGAAAGTAGTTAAGGATTAGTCTAAAAAGCACCCAAAGCCAGCTGCAAGATATTAATATTCTGATCTCTAAAAGATAGACAATTTATGATAAAGAGATCATTCATATGTTAGCAAACCACTTTGAGAAATAAAACTAAAAATCAGCTATGAAAATAAAGTAAAGGCAGCAACTTGAATCTGTCAACTGAAACTACCACTAGATATTTAAGCAAATACACAAACACAAAATCAATCTCGGGCTTAAAAACCTGCAAAAGAACAATGCTGATCAGCTAAAAAGAAAGGCTGGAAATGAAATAACAAGAAAGTAATTTACGCTGTACATGTTTCAACTAAAAGAAATGCTGAATAGAAATAAGGAAATGCTGTACATAAAATACTTTACAAGGCTAACATGAACAGGGGCCCTCCATTCATATCATCCAAAAGAGACTCAAGGAATTGGAAACTTCAAAACAACACTGTTTCTATTACTCCATGTGCAGAAAAATACAGTCCAGAGTGCTAGAACAGCACTATAAAAACAGAGTCTTCGAATGCTCTAAATTAACAACAAGTTTATAAAATGCAGCAACTAAAAAGTAACCTTCAGCGTATGCAAACGCTAGTTTTATAGGCATCTGAAAGACGGCCTAATGCGTACAGCTAAAACTAGAAAACTAACTAACTGTCATGCGTAATTAAGGATCAAAACACGTCATAAGTCTGCGTGGATGAGCTGGAGGTTCTGGTCGTTATGGGCATTGAATCCAGAGTTGGATTATGTCCCCCACGGCCTGCATAAGACGGACAAGTCACCGTTTGAACTGACGTGACCCAACAGCTTACGTATCACCGTTAAGCTGCCTTTATTGACCGTAACTTGACCCTCGTTGACCGGAGGTACAGATGACGTGGATGGCTGAACAGATAGAACAAGAACCTCGAGCACCTTGATTCCTAAGTGCCCATGTGGCTCATTTGGCAGAATGACACGTGGAACCTTGAGATTAACAAAAAGGCTACGGGATCATCAGATGGCTGCGGAATCAGCAGATGGCTGCGGAATGCCTGTAAGTATGTCAAAATCTAAACAAAACAGTCACACATTAGCAAAATCCCTAAATCATGCTTAATGCCATCATATGTAATGATCTGGGTGAGTTTATGCAGCAAAATAGAGCAAAAGGGGGAGATGAGTGAAGGAAAACTGTAGGAAATGATGGATAACCAAGTGTAAAGTGGAGACTCTACATACCCCCACTGCGAGGGTATTGCATGTCCTCATGCAATCAAAAACATGGTTCAGTCCACCTGCTGGGATGCCTCTGCTAGGACATCCAACCTTCTTTTATTTCTCTGTGTGGCCACATTGACCCTTGGTCTTTTCATCAAACACCTGAATTTCAGATTGATTAAAGCTCTGTTTAATTTTCTGCATCTCTTCTTGAGCTTTTTGTTTTTCTTCTGCCACAGGCCCATATGGAGCATGGTGTTATCTTGAACCATCTTGTCCACATTGCTCTATATCTTCAGTTTTTCATTTTCTTGTTTGATGTGGTGATTTAGTACCTCTAGTTCAAATATTTCCTGCTTCAGTGATTGGATTTGTTGCTCCAAGGCTTGAGCAGTGCTTGGCCCAGCCACTGCTTGTTCCAGCGTCTCCAGGTAATTTTAAACTTCTTGTTGATCAGGGTCAACCTCAGGTGACCTCCTTGGGCTATGCTCATACTAAAATTCGGATCCTTGTTCAAATTCAGGCTCATGCTCAAATGGACTTTCCTCACATGGAGGACTGGTCTCTACATACTCAGCGTGTGAAGGACTTTTCTCCAAGTCAAGACTTGTAGCACCTTTTTGAGGTGTGCTCAAGTCAATGAAGAATGACTGTTTACCCTTTGTGGCCCCTACTTTTCTGTTTTGTAATCTGCTGCTCCTTCTCACAGAGGTGGTACTCTGTTTTTCTTTTGGTACTTTTTGCTTTTGTTTTTCCACCTTTTTGGAAAGGGCAGTTTTATGGAGTTGAGCCAATCTTTGTGCTAAGGGCTGAGTGTCTTCCTCACTAGAATTCTCAGGAGTGAGGTAAGTTTCTTGAGCTATGGATTTCCCTTTATCTTTCTTTTGTTTCTTCTTACTCTCTTTTCTCTTTTGAGCAATTTCTTGGGCAAGTTCTGAAAGAGTTTCTGTGATAATTCCTTGAGCTGTTTGACCAATGTCCACAGCAGGCTCAGGATCAATATCATGTTCAGAATGATGTACATCAGTTTCTTTTACAATCTGCTCTTGAACAGTTTCCTCTTGGACAATAGTTTCCTCTTGGACAACAGTTTCAGGGGTAGCCTCCTTTCGTTTTCTTCTACTCTTTCTAGGCACAGAGGTTTCTCCTGCTTCCTCAAAATGGTTTCTCACAAGAAATTTCTCCCAGGTATCTCTTTTTGCTTTCAGTTGTTCCTCAACTAGCATTTTAACAAGACCATGATGACATAGATGTGATTCAATGTTTGTTGGGTTCTTTTGGGCCATTGAACACATTTTTCTAAGACTTGAGAGTAGAAAATATGGAAGGTTAATATCATCTCCTAAGAAATGCATCATGACTTTGGCATGGTAAACATATAAGACTCCAAACCTTCCCTCACAAGTGAAGAATTTTTGCACTAATAAGAGTAAAGTTGTCCATTCTTCCTTAACATAAGAAACAGGAATCCCTTTTGTAAAGATGCTGGTATCCATACCTGGGTTCTTTAAGATTTGCTTCCACTTTTGATCTTGAACTGATCGGTTCTTAAACCATCTTTCTCCAGTCTGTGGAAGTGAGGTAGCTTGTGCTATGCTGCTCTCAGTGACTGTGAACTTTAAATCCCCTATCTCCACTTGATTATCTTTATCTCTGAAGGAGCGTGCAAAGGCCTTCGTAACTTCTTTGTGGTAACCTCTGAACTTCTGGATGCATTGTAGCCAGTTTGCTTTTTGCAACGCTTCTTTAACCTGAGGATATCCCTCCAGAAATTTTGAACCCTCTGGTTCTTCCCTTAAGAGTTTCCCCATTGGCTCTACAGCTCTGTTCTAGAACTTTGTGGAAAAGGAGGTTACACGGCTTCAGCAATAGCCTTAACACAGTAAATTTACGGCCTTGACACAGTGGATTTACGGCCTTAACACAGAGGATTACGGCTCTTGACTCTTGATACAGCCGTAACAGATTTTCACTGGTGATCAGAATTAGCAGAGAGGAATAAAACAGAGTATGGTTAATGGTGGTAGCGTAGTGAGCACAGCGTAGATGGAATGAAACAGCGTGGAAATGAAACAGCGTGAATGGAATGAAACAACGTGGAAATGAAACAACATGAATGGAATAGTATGAGCGTAGGACGGTAGAAGGGTTATGAAATGATGCGTAGAAACGGCTAGGTCCTTAAGTTTCGGGCGTAGATTTACACTTGGCTGCGGGATTATGTCATAGAGAGACGTAGTACAGTAGGCTACGTCACTTAGGTACGAAAGCCTTAATGAAAGAAGCAGCCGCAAGTGAATTTCAAAATCGTGGTAATCAAGGACTGATAGATTTGGGAAATACGTGGATGTATGGTCGCATGAGAGGGGAAACTGGTAATCATTACATGTAGTGGCAAAAAAACATAACCCAGAAAACTTTGCAAAATGAGATAACCGTAAGTTTAGGATTTAAATCATACCTCAGATCCGTGCTTGGATTTGCTTTTGATGATTTGCCACTAACCCTTCATTGATTTATTGTTGTTGCATGACTCTTTCCCATTTATTGTTGATGACTTCTGAACTGTAAATTTTTTTTTTCAAATAGACTGTGTTTTTCTTATGCAGGTGCAGAGGGCTGCAGAATGGCTTAATAGCTGCAGAATTGCCAAACAGCTGCGGAAACTGTAGTGGTAACCTCCGGCTGCACAAAAACAACTTTAGCTATCTAAAAGTGACTTTATTGATGGAATGGAATATAGTGAACGGATGGATGGATGAAAAAAAATGAAGTGGAGTGAAAATGAATGAAATGGTGGTAATGATGAAAATGAGATGGAATAAGGAGAGAAAGAGAATTTTGTTTTTTTTTTGGAAAACATGAGGTGTCAGGTGACCCTGATTTTCACCTCAGGTTTTCTGCATGAGATTGCCAATCAGAGATTGGTTTTCAGGCTCATACATTTATTCTTTTTTTTTTTTTTTTCAAAAACCAAAGATTAGAGTGATGGAGGAGAAGAATCCTTCTCCACCAACCTGATTGCAGAATCTTCTTTGAACAATTTGACAAACTCTTCTTTTGAGAATGGCTTCTGGTAGATTTTCAAGCGGTGGCCATTCACAATAAGAGGAGTATGAAATTCATCAATAGTTTTTACTCGAACTGCTCCATTGCTAAAGACTTCGTCAATCTCATATGGCCCAAGCCAATGAGTTTGAAACCTTCCCTTGAAGTCTTTGAACTTTGAATCAAACAATAGAGCCCAATCTCCTTTCTGAAACTTTCTTTCTTTGATATGACGATCATGCCATTTAGATCTTTGGTGCTGAACTAGATCGGTCCTTAGAATTGCATCTTGTCTTATTTCATCTAGCTCATTTAGCTGGTCCATTCTGTGTCTTTGAGCTTCTGAGAGGCTCATTCCCAATTGGACTGCCATCTTAAAGGTCTTGATTTGGAACTCAATGGGGAGCATGACTTCCTTCCCATAAACAAGTTCATAGGGAGAATGTCCTGTTGTGTTCTTCCATGTAGTTCTATAGGCCCATAAGGCTTCAGGGAGCCTTTCCGCCCAGTCTCTTCTATGAAGATGAACAGTCTTGGTGATAATGCCTTCAAGAACTTTATTGGTAGATTCCACTTGGCCATTTGACTGTGGATGGTATGGAGTAGATGTTCTGTGCTTGATCTTATATTCCCCCATCAGCTTCTCCATCAATTTAGATGTGAACTGGCTGCCCTGATCTGTTACAATTTCCCTTGGGACACCAAAACGAGTGAAAATATCCTCAAAAAGAAATTGAACAACTGAATTTTCAGTGGCAGAAGGCAATGCTTTTGCTTCTACCCACTTAGTAACATAATAAGTACAAACCAGTATATACTTCTTTTTCTTTGATGGTGGATTAATTGGTCCAACGAAATCTAGAGCCCATTTCTCAAAGGGTTCGATGCATACCTGAGGCTGTAGAGGCATTTCATTTGAAGGAGTTGGTTTCCCAACTCTTTGGCAGCTGTCACACCTTTTAACATACTGCTTTGAATCTTTAAAGAGAGAAGGCCAATAATATCCTAGAGAAAGGATTTTATAGGCTGTCCTCTTGTCAGCAAAGTGCCCGCCGCATGGTTCATCATGACATGCCTTAAGGATGTCAGGCATTTCATCTTCCCAAACACACCTTCTGATTATACAATCTGGCCCTGTTTTGAACAATTCATTAGAAATCCAAGAATAATGTGCACTCTCCTGAATGATTTTCCTTTTCTCATTAGGAAATAAGTGTAGAGGAAGCTTCCCTGTAACAAGATAATTAGCCATATCTGCATACCAAGGAGTCTTGGTAGTCACTGCAAACAAGTATTCATCTGGAAACTTATCTTCTACTGGAGAATCTTCATTAGTGTTTTGGATTCTAGACAAGAAATCAGCTATTGTGTTTTGTTTTCCAGGTCTATCTAACACAATAATGTTGAATTCTTGTAAAAGTAAAAGCCATCTTGTAACTCTACCATTAGTGACAGGTTTGTTCATTAAATATCCTATGGCAGAGTGATCAGTATGGACAAAGGTTTCATAGCCGGTTATGTAGTGTCTAAACTTGTTGATTGCATGTACCATAGCTAAGAACTCTTTTTCTGTAACAGTATAATTTAACTCAGTGGGAGTCAAATTTTTACTTGTGTAATAAATGGCATAAGGGATCAAATCCTTTTGTCCCAAAACAGCTCCTAGAGCTGTATCTGAAGCATCAGTAGAAATGTGGAAAGGGAGTTTCCAATTTGGCCCCCTTAAGATGGGTGCTTCAGATATTCTAGTCTTTAAAGTTTCAAAGGCAGATTGACACTCAGGATCCCATTTGAACTCACAGTCCTTGGTAAGCAATTTGAAAAGAGGGGATGCTATCTTAGTGAAGTTTTCAATAAATCTTCTGTAATACCCAGTAAACCCAAGAAAACTCCTAACATCCTTTTGGCAATTTGGAACAGGTAACTTAGAGATGACTTCAACTTTGGATCTATCAACCTTAATCCCATCTCCTGAAATATGATGTCCTAAAACAATCCCTTCAGTAAACATCATAAAACACTTCTCATGACTTAAAGAAAGATTTGTTTCCTTACATCTTACCAGTACTTTTTCCAAATTTTCCAAAGCTTCTTCAAATGTATTACCATAAACTGTGAAATCGTCCATGTATACCTCTACACAATCATGAATCAGATCTGAAAAGATTCCTAGTACAGCCCTTTGAAATGTAGCGGGTGCATTGCACAATCCAAAAGGGAGTACTCGGTAAGCAAAAGTTCCCCAAGGACAAGTGAATGTGGTTTTGTCTTGATCTTCAGGTGCTACCTGAATTTGATTATACCCACTAAAACCATCCAAGAATGAGAAATACTTTTTACCTGCTAAAGTGTCTAGTACCTGATCAATAAAAGGTAGAGGGAAATGATCCTTTAAGGTTGCCTTGTTCAATTCTCGATAATCAATGCAAACTCTCCATTTACCATTCTTTTTGGGCACTATAACCAAGGGAGAAACCCATTGGCTATCTGAAATGGGGTAGATGAAGTTTACCTTGAGCAATTTCTGGAGTTCTTCTTTCACGATTTCCCTAAGGTTTGGATTCATCCTTCTTTGTGGTTGCCTAATAGGTCTGCTATTTTCTTCAATATAGATGTGATGAATACAAGTCTTAGGATCGATTCCTTTCATGTCAGTGTATTCCCATGCAAAAGCAGTGGAATGTTTTTGCAACAGTTTAGTTAATTCTTCTTGTTGTGGTCTTCCCAAGTTTTTGTTAATGTTCAATGTTTTTCCTGGAAGGATTTCAACTGTAGAACTACCAAACTCTTCCATTGAGAAGAGAGACATCTGTCTAGAGGAGAGATATTCAATATCTGCATCTATCTGAAAATGTGTAGAGTCATATTCTAAAGATACTTCAAAATTTTCTAATGTATTTAGAATTTGACTGTCTTCACTAATCTCAGAGATGGTTAGAACAGGTTGAATAGTATCTTCATCCTCTACCCATTCATCTTCTCCTATTTCTGTTATAGCTTTTGCTGGGGGATACAAGTTGAATTTCTTGGTGGAATTACCATCTGAGATATACATGTCCCCAGACCTACAGCTTATGAAAGCATCAGCTGTGGCCAGCCAAGGTCTTCCTAAAATAAGAGGATGTCCTCCTAGATTATTCTTGGGAGTTAAAATCATAAAATCAACTGGATATTCCCAAGAATCTAGAGAGACTGGAATATCTTCCAATACACCATCAGGTTTAATGATTGATCTATCTGCAAGCTGCAGCAAAGTAGGTGTAAAGAGAAGGTTAGGAAGCTTTAACTGATCCATGGTCTGTCTACTCATGATGTTGATCGCGGCTCCTAAGTCAATCAAAGTATTTGGGATTTCAACCCCATTAATATGAGTTTTGACAATAGGGCTACTGGGATCTACATATTTTTGCATGGTAATCTTACCCATCATTATGTCTGCAATTTTTCCAACTAGATGTATCCTTTTAGTATCTCTGGTTCTTTTTACTGTTTTCTTCAAACTCAACTCCTTTATTGTCTTCGCTAGAATGGGAATTTCCTTAATGGCTTGTAACAAGGGGATCTTGATACATACATTCTTCAATTCATCTAGGAAGCTATAGTCAGGCACCCATATCTGCTTTTCCACCCCTTTGTCAATTTGCAATCTTTCAGGAAAAGGAGGTGTAGCTAAAGGTGTAGGTTGCTCAACTATGGGAGTTGTAGAGGTTGATTCTTTTTCTTTTTGGATATTTTGGTTTTGAAGTGATACTTCAGAACCTTTATTGGCTTTGAGAGATTCTTCCTCAAAAATGCTTGGTTGTTGAACACTTGTAGAAGGTTGGTCTAGGATTCTACCTGATCTGAGTTGTACTTCATTGAGAGGAACAACCATATAGGTAGGGAATGGTTGACCTTCCATCATGTAAGAATTTTGAGGGTTCCTATTATTTGGATTTGGTAATGGCTGAGAGGGAAGTTGATTTGACTTCTGCTGGGAGAGTTGAGAATTTTGATTTTGTGGAGGAGGTTGTTGTTGTTGAGGGTATGGCAATGATAGTTGTTGACCTTGATTTGGAAGTTGTGGAGCTTGCTGATTCTGAAATGATGGAGGATATTGATAGAATTGAGCAAGTCTCGCATAAGGATTTTGCATGCTTTGCATCCATGCTTGAAAAGCATTTTGAGGTTGAGGCCAAGGTTGTTGCCAAGGATTCCAATTTGGTTGAGATTGAGAATTCATAGAGTTGTTAAACCCTTGATTCTGTTGTCCTTGCCAAGGTCTCCTTGCAATAAAACAGAGAGATTCAAGTGTATCTGGATCCTCTTGAAAGACTGCTTTGAGGCCAGGAATTGAAGGACAATCCTTGGTCTCATGAGTTTCTGAGCAAATTACACATGTTTCTACAACGTGTGCATCTAAGGGACATTCCCTTAAAGCATGTTTCTTTCTACACTTCGGGCAAAAGATAACCAAAGCCTCAGCTTCTGCTTTTTGTTTATTGTGAATCTTAAGGGTATCAAGTTGTTCACTGAGACTCCCTAAGATGTCAGTTTTAAATTCATCAAGCATACTGCCGATTTCAGCCCTACTCACTGATCCTGTTGCAGATTTATTTGCCCTAAGGAGAGAAGGATCTCTAGGCCCTTTTTGAGTTTTTGATTTGCCCCTTGAGAGATGGATACAAAGTTCTGCTATATCATTGAGAGAAATTTGAGAAATATCCCCTTTCCCCATCATATTTAAGATGTCTATCCATTCATCCCTAATGGCTTTTAATAAGAGGGCTTTTAAGGTCTCTTCATCCAAGGTACTCATTTTTGCTCTCTTCAAGTTATATTGAAATCTTTCAAGTAAATCTTCTAAACTCTCATCTTCTTTTTGTATCATTTTAAAAACCTCGTCCTTGTGATTAGTAGGCATACAATAGTCCAAATACCTATCCAAAAATGTCTGTTTCATCTCATCCCAAGTCCTAATGGATTGAGTGAGTAACCCCATGAACCATTTCAAAGCTTGATCTTTTAATGTTGAGGGGAACAATTTGAGTTTCTGAGTATCATCCAGATAGTCATAAGTTCGACACACAACTTCAAACTCAAATAAGAATGTTTCAGGGTCCTCAGTTCTTAACCCATGGAAGTTAGGGAGGACAGATGGTGATATGTTTTTCATGGTGGCTCGGGAATCCTCATTAACAATGGGAAACCCAAATGAATTATCCCCATCTCTATTTCCTCCAAGGGGACCTCTACCTCCATTATTGTTATTGTTGTTTCCTCCTCCTCCTCTACCTCTACCTCTACCCCTACCACCTCCTTCTTCTTCTGCCATGATGATTCTCCTAGGGATTTCAAAATCTTCTGGTTCCTCTACAAAAGGTGAATGAGAAGAGATTTCTCCTTCTTCTTCAGATGATTCTACTTCCTCAATTACAATTGGTCTTCCTGTAGGAGAAAGAGAAGAGTCTCTTCCTGGTTCAAACTCAATAGAAGGTGTAGGAGAGTCAACTCTTGGCTCTTGAATTTCAGGAATTCTAGGACTAGGAGTTTCAGTTGGAGATAAGGGGGGTGTCTCTTGTCTATCCCTTGAAGCAGATGGACTTGTAAAAATTGAACTTCGAGCTCTAGCTAAAAACCTTCCCCTAGAATCTCTAGCTCTATGCATGTCATTTTTTATTATTTTCTTCAAGTCAAGTTAATAGTTCTTTTTCTGATCTTCCAATTCACTCTAGGTGCAAGAAGAGAGCATACTCAAGAAACTACCGAGCTAATAACTTTCTCTTTTCTGATCCTCCAGATCACCTTGCAGTGCAAGAGGAGAGCATACTTTGATAGGTTATCAACTTCTTTCCTTGAAATTTTTATGTTTTTTTTTTTTAAGAATATGGCTACTTAATTTCACTTCCCCGGCAACGGCGCCAAAATGTTTAGTCAATTTAGTGTTCCTAAATTGATGTCATTAATTGTCAACCCGGGGCTCGTAAGCTGATGAAGTGAAGGTGTACTATATGTACTTAAGCAACCTCTTAGAGCTTTTTGTCGTTTGGGGGGTGTTGTTTGTGGTTAATTTATCTTTCTAAAATGGAGTGGTGACTTATAAACAGATGAGTGATGGTGTGTGTAAAGTGAATTCTAGATGAGTGAGAGTGTGTGATTAGTGATTTCTAACTACTTGCTGAAAAGGAAAAGCTTGAATGAAATAAATAACTTGAAATGACTTGAAAGCAAAGAACCACTTTCTAATGGCATTAGACACCATTCATGCTGCTGCAAATAAAAAGTAAGAAAATCACTTAAAAGACCAATGATAAAGTTTATCTCTTCCTAACTCTCTGCCTCTAACACATAGTACTGTGTAAGACACGATTAGGAAGTAGCTAAAGATAAGTCTAAGAAATGATAAAAATGAGAAAAATCTACTTTAAAGACTAGTTATGATGTTCAGCTCTCTCTAACTCTCTGCCTCTAACACATAGTACTGTGTAAGACACGATTAGAAAGTAGTTAAGGATTAGTCTAAAAAGCACCCAAAGCCAGCTGCAAGATATTAATATTCTGATCTCTAAAAGATAGACAATTTATGATAAAGAGATCATTCATATGTTAGCAAACCACTTTGAGAAATAAAACTAAAAATCAGCTATGAAAATAAAGTAAAGGCAGCAACTTGAATCTGTCAACTGAAACTACCACTAGATATTTAAGCAAATACACAAACACAAAATCAATCCCGGGCTTAAAAACCTGCAAAAGAACAATGCTGATCAGCTAAAAAGAAAGGCTGGAAATGAAATAACAAGAAAGTAATTTACGCTGTACATGTTTCAACTAAAAGAAATGCTGAATAGAAATAAGGGAATGTTGTACATAAAATAATTTACAAGGCTAACATGAACAGGGGCCCTCCATTCATATCATCCAAAAGAGACTCAAGGAATTGGAAACTTCAAAACAGCACTGTTTCTATTACTCCATGTGCAGAAAAATACAGTCCAGAGTGCTAGAACAACACTATAAAAACAGAGTCTTCGAATGCTCTAAATTAACAACAAGTTTATAAAATGCAGCAACTAAAAAGTAACCTTCAGCGTATGCAAACGCTAGTTTTATAGGCATCTGAAAGACGGCCTAATGCGTACAGCTAAAACTGGAAAACTAACTAACTGTCATGCGTAATTAAGGATCAAAACACGTCATAAGTCTGCGTGGATGAGCTGGAGGTTCTGGTCGTTATGGGCATTGAATCCAGAGTTGGATTATGTCCCCCACGGCCTGCATAAGACGGACAAGTCACCGTTTGAACTGACGTGACCCAACAGCTTACGTATCACCGTTAAGCTGCCTTTATTGACCGTAACTTGACCCTCGTTGACCGGAGGTACAGATGACGTGGATGGCTGAACAGATAGCACAGGAACCTCGAGCACCTTGATTCCTAAGTGCCCATGTGGCTCATTTGGCAGAATGACATGTGGAACCTTGAGATTAACAAAAAGGCTGCGGGATCATCAGATGGTTGCGGAATCAACAGATGGCTGCGGAATGCTTGTAAGTATGTCAAAATCTAAACAAAACAGTCACACATTAGCAAAATCCCTAAATCATGCTTAATGCCATCATATGTAATGATCTGGGTGAGTTTATGCAGCAAAATAGAGCAAAAGGGGGAGATGAGTGAAGGAAAACTGTAGGAAATGATGGATAACCAAGTGTAAAGTGGAGACTCTACAAATATATACCAACCATTGTTGAAATATATATAAATCTCTTACCAAGATGAGATATGGAGTCAACCTCTAGATTACAAACATGTTCCTTTCTGGTGCCAAATATGCCACAAGTATGACCATTTATTTGTATATTTCGTGATCCATTAAGAGGAAATGCAAAGGGAATCATAAACAACTAATCCAAAGTATTTTCAAAGAGCTTCATCCAAAAGAGAAACCGTAAAAAATCATTCTGCTCAATTGGAGGTAACCTCAATTCCAACTATAAATAAGTATTCAACACTTACCATTTTGGATGATTATATGGAGTTGCTTGAATATCTCATGAATCTAGACTCAAATGTAGATGAGAATCAACTTAAAACCTGACCTAAATGGAAGGCTCCAAAAACCTTCCCAGAAATCCCAACTTAAGAGAAGGTAATCATTTTAGATGTGGTAAGAATGGATGTAGAGGACGACATTGAAATATTGAACGAAGATGAGATACTCTTTCTAAATCTCCTTGAAGAATGGAAAAATAAATATCCAAGCACGATTCTAGAGCATCAGAAATCATAATATCACTAGATATATCCAAGAGTGAAGGACCAACTACAGGCATCCAACAGGGAGGTGGGATCATTGGGAAAAGGTTTTAGGGTACTTACATAAAGTGAGAAAGCTAAATCCCAACCTCATAAGGAATTTTAAAAAACAGGATAAAAGAAAAACAAATCCTCGATCCATATAGTTGGGGGACATCTTGTTAATACAAGAAATATGATGTTGTTATCATAGTTGTTCGCCTCACCCAAACACTCCACACAATTAATATTATCTCATGGAACATCCGTGGTCTCAATAGCCAAGGTAAACAAAGACATCTGCAAGACTAAATAAAAAAGGAAACTTGAACTATATTTATGATACAAGAAACAAATGTTTCAAGTGAAAAATTCAAGGTGATCACCTCTTAATGCTATAGAGGTTGGGAAGTTGTAGCATTGCAGGCCAAAGGAAGTGTGAGGGATCTAGGCATTATTTGTAACCGTCAAGGGGTGTCATTCTAAGATTGGATAACAGTCCCCTGTATTCTCTCAGGATAACACTCCCTCATATTCCCTCACGATGCTTTCAGTATGTACAAGCTAGGGAATTAGTCTTCTTAATTAAGGTATACGATCCTCATCTTCCTATGGAAAAATAAGCATTTATGGTAAACATTAAAACAATCAAATCCCTCCACCAAGTCAAGATTTGGGTTGTAGGTAGAGACAAAGCCCTTATCAAATCTCTGGAAGAGAAGAAGGGGGGGTCATAAGACTTGATATAGAGCTGCAGTAGTTTTCTGACCTTCTAAACCAACTTCAAGTGTCTGACCTAAACACCATCAAAGGGGTCTATACTTGTAATAATAGTAGACGAGGTAAACATCAGGTGGTTGGTAGAATGGATTGTTTTGTAGTATCAAAAGCCCTATTAGGAAGAGATCACTTTTTTGAAGTCATTATTCTGGCAAGCATTGGCTCAACCCATTGGCAAGTCCACTTTGAACTAGATCTGAAAGCGATTCCTCAAAATTAGTCCTTCATATTTGAATTATAGGTCCAAAAAAGAAATTCCATGCATAACTTCCAACTTAAACTCAAATAATTCAAACTCAAACTCAAAGAATGGAATAGAAAATAATGTGTCCATACATTCAGAGAGAAATAGGTCCTTGTTGGCTTAAGGGGGTCTGACCGAGGTTCAGAGTTGTTCGTGCTAACCAACAAAACCCTAACTATTGACCATTTCAGTAACAACCTGCATAGCGCAGGCTACAGTCTCACCTAAAGAAGTATTGGGGGATGCTAGAACCAAGTTTATGCATCCAGATACAATGTGATAAGTGGTCTTAAGCTCTTGTTGCTCAGATCTGCCTTCATGCAGATCGGTATCCTTGTATGGCTTGCTACTGCAATTCTAGGAAAACAGCCTCTAGACCTGCATGAAGGTCTACGATCAGACTTTATAGACATTACAAAAGCATTCTATATACTTTCTCTCACTAATTAATAACCATAGATCTACCTTCGCGCATATCTATCCAATTCATCAGAAGCCATAACAGAATTAACCCTTAACTTCACGAAAACAAATCATTACTTATGTCATTCATAAATACAATAGATTCAATATATTCACACAACATTTATACATTATTCCATAGAAAACATATTATGCAGAGACATAACATAACATAAACATAATTAACAATAATAGTCAAATGGAAGATATTTCTTCAAAATAAGTCTTTATTCAGTTCCAGCGTTCAATTTACAGACTTCTCTGCCTTGCGCACTTAGCTGCAGGAGCCTTCCACTTTTTCCTAAGTACAAGAAGCAGAGCCTTTGTACCTTATCACTTGCCCAAAATAGTCTCTGTCTTGACTTTTATTCATTTCTAGTACTTCAAGTTACCTCTTCTAGACTCGCTATGACTCAAATATATAGTATTTCCAATACAATAACATGGCTCGTGGCCCATGGGTGAGTCTAAAAAATGACATATTACTTACCCAAACATGGGGCTAAAGCCCCTTTCACTCTTATCTAGTTGTGCACTTCACATCCACATTTCGTAGAGACTTTATATTCTTTCCAAAACTTTTACAAAATTTGGTTAAACTAACCCCAAAGATGACCCTAGGGACCCTATCTCAACAGTCCCCCAACAAAAATATGGTGACTTGACCTCGAGTCACTCGACTAGCACCTCGATGTTGTTGCAGAGACCACCTATCTCAACCTGTAAAGCTGCTATGTCAGCAGTGCTCTGCACTGCGGCCTACTGCACTTCTTCGACCAATTTCTCTGTCATTTTGTGTTCCACTGTGTTATAGACATTTTTGTGCCTTACAGCTCTAAGCATGAAATGTCCATAAACCAAGGGATCCTAAGTCCCTAAAAGTGTTGTTCCTACCCCTAGAGGAACAAGGTCAACCAATTACAGCTTCTCCCAGAAGTTCTCCACCAGAAACTGCTCAGAATCAGTCAAATCAGGATCATTTCAGCTGCTCCACTAGCTAGCTGCGTTGCATAGCACCCAAGTACACTAGCTAGGTGCGTTGCAATGCACCTAAATGCACTACCAGGGTGCGCTGAGTGGGAAATGACAAATGGCAGTGTCATTCCGCAAGGTGGACAGACAATGGAAGCTTCCAGAATCTTCCCCAATGACACTTGCCTCACTGAGTTCGACCAAGGATGAGTAAGAGGCTCTCAGTCTCCAAGTGGAAGCAAGAATTGACAGAGAGAAGCCACTAGTCAAATCATAAGCTGATTCATCCTCTTTGCATACATCTATATATGGATCCCTCATCCCAGAGATCTAGAGGCTGGAATTTTGTACATTGCAGAGAATTGTTGTTGGTTTTGAGATAGAGATCAGTGTATTGGGTGATTTATGCTTTGTTGGAGGTGAAGAGGGGATTCCTTTGCTAGGGGGTTGATGCTGGATTAGGAATCATCGGTTGTAACTCCTCCTGGACCTTCTTGTTATATCAAGAAAACTATTTGAGTTTCTCCTACATGCTTGTGTATCAATGATGTTTTGTTATATTTGCATGTTTAGCTTAAATCTGATCCTAAGCTATTTATGATTCCGCGAGGTGGACAGACAATGGAAGCTTCTAGAATCTTCCCCAATGACACTTGCCTCACTGAGTTCGACCAAGGATGAGTAAGAGGCTCTTAGTCTCCAAGTGGAAGCAAGAACTGACAGAGAGAAGCCACTAGTCAAATCATAAGCTGACTCATCCTCTTTGCATACATCTATATATGGATCCCTCATCCCAGAGATCCAGAGGCTCGAATTTTGTACATTGCAGAGAATTGTTGTTGGTTTTGAGATAGAGATCAGTGTATTGGGTGATTTATGATTTGTTGGAGGTGAAGAGGGGATTCCTTTGCTGGGGGGTTGATGCTGGATCAGGAATCATCGGTTGTAACTCCTCCTGGACCTTCTTGTTATATCAATAAAACTATTTGAGTTTCTCCTACATGCTTGTGTATCAATGATGTTTTGTTATATTTGCATGTTTAGCTTAAATCTGATCCTAAGCTATTTATGATTCCACGAGGTGGACAGACAATGGAAGCTTCCAGAATCTTCCCCAATGACACTTGCCTCACTGAGTTTGACCAAGGATGAGTAAGAGGCTCTCAGTCTCCAAGTGGAAGCAAGAACTGACAGAGAGAAGCCACTAGTCAAATCATAAGCTGACTCATCCTCTTTACATACATCTATATATGGATCCCTCATCCCAGAGATCCAGAGGCTGGAATTTTGTACATTGCAGAGAATTGCTGTTGGTTTTGAGATAGAGATCAGTGTATTGGGTGATTTATGCTTTGTTGGAGGTGAAGAGGGGATTCCTTTGTTGGGGGGTTGATGCTGGATCAGGAATCATCGGTTGTAACTCCTCCTGGACCTTCTTGTTATATCAATAAAACTATTTGAGTTTCTCCTACATGCTTGTGTATCAATGATGTTTTGTTATATTTGCATGTTTAGCTTAAATCTGATCCTAAGCTATTTATGAATATAAATCCATGTCTTTGTGTAGTTTTCTTCTTCTGTGATCTTGCAGGAACTTGGTGAAGCTGGGCAAGTAAGGGAGCAGGTAGCTGGAAGCTGTCAAAGAGGAGAGAGATTGGATCAAAGGATTAGTGCAAGACACAGGTTGGTTCATTCTATTCCTCTTCATTTATAGTTCATAAAGAAGAATACGAAAATAGTTTTCTCTGTTTGTTTCTAAGGTACTGTCACACCTTAGTGGGATAGGGGCATTCTGAGTAGACACTTTTCCCGTTAACAAAATGGCGACTCCACTGGGGATCGTGTCTAGTTAGTTTGTTTGTGTTTCTCTTGTTGTTTGTTTCATAAATACAGAAGTAGCAATCGAACTGCATTTGCCATTATCAAATGCAAAGTAGACACCTGCTACTTCAATCCATTCACTGGATTTGTTTATGATTTGAACAGCTGATTCACAAATGATCTGATTACCCTTTGTGATAGCTCTTAGACCTCCTTTAAATACACCCTCTGATTGTGCATTATTGATTGCTTTCACTCGGCCAAAAACCATAGATTAAACTGCAAACCGTGACCCAGAACCCGGATAGAATTCTCGTTTCTGCCCCAGCGCAGGCACTGTGAAGAGATTCAGCATTTCAACGCAGTTCCCGAGAGGGCTACCTGCGCTGCAATCAAGTTTCTCTGTGTAACAGGTGCGCTGATCAGCCTAGCCCTGTGCAGCTGAGGTTCTTTGCTTCATTTTTCAGTTTTGTCTCTGATTTTACAGCCTGTGATCAGTGTGTGTCTGTTTAAAAACCCCTTTTCTTTGCCTTAATTCCGCCTCCTTTGTACAAAAACATTGTAGATGTTCTTTGTGTGTTTGTTACATCATTTACAGTTTTCCTTTGAAAGAGTAGAATAGTCATACTGTTGTCCTTGGATTTAGATCTGTCGTAAGTGTCGATTTTGATCTTAGGAGAAAGTTTATTTGCTGTTGACAGTCGATTATGCTTTTACTTTTTCCTTTGGTTTGAATTTGTCACTTTCTAGTGTCGAAACGAATGTTTATTTCAAAATCATAAAGTGTCATAATCTTCTCTACCTTTTGATTTCGAAAAGAAGCTTGTTTGTGTTTGTCACTTGAAAGCAAATTCAGATTTGTACATCAACTTTCTTTTTAGGCATCAATATTAAGAAAGTGAAAACAAATACATGCATATGTGCATTTGCATATTGATAGTCTGTTCGGCTTGATTTAGGAAAAGTGCATCTACAGTGTGCTCTTTGCTCTTTGAGAAAATATTGTGTCTTTCTTTTCCCCTTGTAGCTAGGATTTTCATTGCTGAAAAGAGATAAAAGTTTGCTTATCATCTTTAGATTGCATTTTAGGAATTACATCTACATCTCGTGGTGATCCAAAAAGGCAAACTTCTAAGAAAGATCAACTTAAAATAATTTGAATGAATCTAACAACGCTTTGGAACTTAACGCACAACATTTAGAGGTCTAGGCTAGAGACGTATTCTGGCGTCGTAAAGCCTGGTAACTGTTGTCCTCACTGATGGTTGGGTGATTCCTCCACTTTGAGACGATAAGTGCCAGTACAGACTTGTGCTCCCACATACCGTCGAGTATATATTGGGAGACCCCTATAGGCTTAAAACCTTTTATCCATAGGAAGCCGTGTCAGCCGTCCTACTGATCGCAATGCACCAAACACAGCATTCGGGAAGATTGATTGTCGTACCGTAAAAAGTATTCTGCAGTTTTGCGATTGGTTTGGTACTCCCTCTACCTAGATCTCCAGAGCAGTCCCTTTCATTCCTTTTCAGACTCCTTAACGGAAAAGGTCCATCTGAGCACTTGTCACTTCAGGCTCATTAAAAATCGAAGGAGACTAGAGTCATCTTTTGTTTTTTCTCGACTCTTAAAAACTAAAAAAACAAGTTGTGTCAAAGCGTCTAAAATTCATTTAATTCGGAAACATACTTCCCCTTTATTTTAGTTGATCGAGTAATCCGTGATCGTGGAAGAAAGTCAATTGAAATCGCTAGAAAATATTTTGGATAGACTAGATATGTCTGAACAACCATCGACATCCATGAATGTGTCATCCGACGCAGCAGTGGCAGAGCCTCCTACTACTACTCCAACGATGTTCGCCGGTTTACCATCTGTCCCGGCAAGTTGTCAACAACAAGCTGAAGTCCAATCAGGGACTGTTTCGACGACATGGTTAGTTCCTATTTCTTCATCCGGATTATCATCTGGTATTTCTTATGTTGAAACTCAACAAATTGATCCAATGTGTCTTCAGAGGCCAATTTACCCTTTAAGTACTGGATTCCCACCATATGGAGGGCAGTATGCCTTGTCATTGTTCCCTCCCAGAGAACAACCATATGGGAGTTTACAACAAAGTTCAGGTCAAACTGGAATTACATCCAGTGGTTGGGTACCAATACTGCCTCAACAACCAAGGGTTGTATATTCAATGCAACCAGTCCACCCTGTGTCGGATATTCCCACTATACCTACTATGGTGACTGCATCGCAAGTACAAGCGCTACATTTTGTATGTCAACCCCAAGTTTCTCAGGTTGCAATACAACAACCTCTTGTCTCAACGACTCAATCACAACCTCAGGTTAGTGACTCCTTATCTGGAGCGACTCAGGCTCAAACAAGTACTATGACTCCTCATCTTGGTCAATCATCCAGTATTGGACAACAGCAAATGGTCCAACAACCAGGGCTGGTTCAATCTCAACAACCGCAATTCCAGCAATCATATCAAGGACCTGAGCAACAAGTCTTTGTAAGTAATGGGCAACTGCATTTCCAAAGCGGTTATCAACAACCATACTATAATGGTTATGCCCATCAACCTTGTCAAAGCTGCCAGCATCAAATACATTATACTGGTATGCAAAGACCCACTGCTCAGGCGATTCCATCTTATCCTGGGTATGCTTCGCCTAACCTGAATCAACAGTTGCCCTTTGTAGCAACTCTAGAATTACTAGATCTAAACTGGCTGACGAATGATCCAATTGCTTATGCCCCTTGGTGGCCAGCGATTCCGCATAAACTTCCATCAGATATTCCTAAATTTAATGGAAATCCGGGTGAAGATCCGTCGAATCATGTGATGACATTTCATCTGTGGTGTTCATCAAACACCCTAAACGATGATTCGATTAGGCTTCGCCTTTTTCAGAGGACGTTAACTGGTCCGGCAGCAAAACGGTATATCAAATTGCCTAGAGCTTCATTCGACAACTTCAGTACCCTAGCCACAACCTTTTTAACCCATTTTCAGTTACCGATAAGGTACGAAACGGGAACCGAACTTCTTACCAACTTCAAACAAACGACGGCCACTCACATATCTGATCATATACATGAATGGTGCCGTCGTCGTAGAATGGTGAAAACGTATGTTCCCGATTAGCTTTTAGCTGAATGGTTTATTAAGTCATTACTGCCTTCCATCACGGAAGATGTGGCAAAAGGGGGAGTCATCACAGAAGAGCAAGTTATCGCTCGTGCGCAATATTTGGACTTGATTTACACTCAGTCCAGCACGCTCTACGGTAAAATACCTGATGCCCCTAGACTGGAATTCTCAGTTCCTCCTCCTCCTGAATCAAACAATGACTCTCATGCCATCAATGGCGTGATTGGCGCGACAAACACGAAATCAACAAAGGCTACATCTAAAAAGGCCTGTAAGATTTCTAGTCAAAATGCAAATGAGGAACTTCTTGCCTCGGAAGTAAATGCCGTGTCGACTGACAAGGGCAAACAACTGAAGCAACCAGGGGGCAAGAAGAAAAAGAAAGGGAGAAAAAGGAAGCAGGATGAGTCATCTCCTGAAAAGCCTTCTACAAACCCTTCTGGGCAAAGGAAACCCCCTGCGGGGTGTCATATATGCGATGAGGATCATCGGACGATAGATTGTCCACATAAAGCTGAAGTTAAGAAACTCTTTAAGAGTTCAAAAACCTTAGCAGTATTGACGGATCCGTTTCCAAGCTCGGGAACCAAACTGGTTGCTAATCAAAATGCTTCCCGATCCCAAGTGCTTATGTTGTCTATCTCAAAGCAGCAAAATGATGCTTTGGCAAGGAATAAAGATTACGGGAATCCACAGGTGTCGAATAACAAGGCTAATGAACAACCTAGTAGTTTGACAACAACTTTGACCAAAGTTGTGCCACCCATCATTCCTGAAGAAATGATAAAGTCGCCAAAGGGAGTAGTGCACAAATCGACATTTAATCCTCGTGCAAAAATAACACAGAATTATAATATAATAGAGGACTTGGCCCAATCGCCATCCGCTATGTCGACACTTGAGGTATCGCAGAATTGCCTCTCCCAAGAGCAAGCTTTATTATCAGCAATAGGTGGGATTGACCCAATGGATTCCAATCTTGTGGCCTTTAATCATAAAGGATATGACCCTCAGTTACCAACTCAACTAGCTTTCCTTATTCAAGTGGAAGTCCTCAACAAAACTGTTCATCGAAAAATTATTGATGAGGGGGCATCTACATGTATTATGTCGATGAGTTGCTGAAAAACTTTAGGATCTCCAACCTTGTCGCGGTCTGCGACGATGTTAAAAGCATTTGACGGAAGGACATATACCCCATATGGTATCCTAAATAACTTGAAAGTTGAACTAGGAGGGAAAACAATAGAAATAGATGTTGAAGTCATAGATGGGAATCTTGATTACAACATCCTACTAGGAAGACCATGGATATATGCCATGGCAGCTGTTGTGTCGACCTATTTCAGAAAGATTGCATTTCCCTTTCAAGGAGGGATTACAATCGTCGATCAGCAAAACTTCCTCCCCAATGGTTCTCAAGTTAGTGGAAGCATTCCAATGATCCATGGAGGCAATCATTCGCTCCAAAATATCGGAGTAGGTCTCCTAAAATGCCCTACCTTAATGGGTACTTTTTCCCTACCACCTCCGAGTAATCTGACAGAAGTGACCACAGT
Organism: Pinus tabuliformis; assembly: GCA_031772625.1. Lineage (NCBI taxonomy): Eukaryota > Viridiplantae > Streptophyta > Pinopsida > Pinales > Pinaceae > Pinus > Pinus tabuliformis. Next base: position 420,931,170 of record CM062811.1, read on the forward strand.
GGAATATGAAACCTTCTATATCTAATGGATTTGGACTCCGAGGACGGTTCTTATCTCATGTCGACCTCGTTAAAAAATGAAACAAGGAGTCTTGAGGATGGTTCTTTTACTGTGTCAACCTCATTAAAAAATGAAACAAATCCCCTTTCTCAAAGGTAAACCTTCATTCCAACCACCAAGTTGAATGCAATGAAGCTTGGGGGGCATGCACCTTGATTTGCGTTATTATGCTGGGGGCATGCAAACTTATCACGAGCAGTGTTACTGTAGGGTTCAAGCTCGTTAAAAAAAATAAACCCGCCATGAGCAGTGTTACCACAGGGTTCAAGCTCGTTAAAAAATAAACCCGCCTCGAGCAGTGTTTACCGCGAGGTTCAAGCTCGTTAAAAAATAAACCCGGACCGAGCAAATGTTTCCACCCACGTTTAAGCTCGTTAAAAAATGAACTATTCCCCGGTAAATAACCACCGTTAATGTAGCATTTCAGCCATTAAAGCCTTGGTCGTGTTTGCACCATCACCTCCACTTTTCATTGGCCGATCATTCACCTCCATTTGATTGTTTACCCATTTTGAGGAACAGCTGCGAAGAGTGATTTCACTAGCCATCCTTGTGACACTACCGTGATTGGAAAATTCCAAACCTTACCTGGAATCAGCTGCTACCCTTTTTATCACTCGTTCCTCAAAAGATGAGTCTTCTTTAAGCTCTTTTCAACTGACTCGTAAAATATGAAAAGATTGCCGAGTTTTGGCCTTCCATCTCGTTAAAGCGACAGGAAGTGCTATCCCTCCTCTAGATTTTAATCTTTTTGGACCTGAGGGATTATTGCACAAAAAGATCGAGCGCTTGTTTTGTTCAGCTCGTTAAAACTATCGAAAATTCATCCCTTCTGTATTGTTTTATACTTTTTCAGACTTAAGGGATTAGATGACGAAAAAGGAATTTTGGAGTTACCTTCACGTACCTTTTCAGACTCTCTAAAAATGAAAAGGACCGAGTTATCTTTGTCGTTAAACTCGTTAAGAAGATTAATAGCGACAAACTTATCATTAGACGAGAACGAGTTTCACTATCACTAGGCTCGTTAAAACATAGCGATGGGTTTGCCCGAAGGGCAAATTATAGAACAAGCATATGTTATTTTACTCAAGCTTGACAAAAATAAAGAGGTACTGGTCAGCAATGACTGGGGAAAAATTGGGAAGAAAACTCAAAGAATCTTTATTGGTAGCAAGTCGCTCTTGAACATGACACTTCCACTCCGTGCCTGAGTCAGGTTGGGTTGTTTCATTCACCGGTCACATCACCATGGTCACGCCATACCATCCACATTTGGGGTAAATGCTACCAATCCATCACATAAGTGTCGCCGACATGTTCAAGAGAAGTCATCCAGAGAAGTCATCCGTGTCCCATCCACTACCATACATTACACTTCATTCTTTCATGACCGCCATCCTGAACCATATATTATCAGATCGTTTTCAACTCCATCAAAATCATTTGCTCCGTTCCATGTCATTGATGTGGGATTCATCAAGGCCCTCCTTTGACGGATCGCTTCTTGTCGACATCAGCTCATTATCCAAGAAGTTGATCTAGGAACACCCCATTCAGTACTTTGAAGCTTGCATGCCTCAATGGCAAGTTTCTCACTTCCGGCGACAGGTATACATCAATGACCTTCGACCGAAAGATTTTGCGTGGTGTTCGACGCCAAGTCCTTTATTCACACCACGTGAATTGTACTGCAGTACCTTGAGGGTCATCATCATTATCGGTGATTCCTCTCGCACTTGTTAACAGTTTACATCATTAACTGGTAATCAAGCGATGTCTTTCCATGTTCTACTTCAAAACATTTCTCACATGGATCGACTTGTACTTCGAGTGAAGATCAGACGAGATTGAAGACCCCGGATCTAGTTTCATCCATCCGGGCTGCGATATACATTCAGGAAAATAAAGACATTGAAATGTACAACATTGCAGCACAGATAATCATCCTACCAAAAGGATGATGGCTCTATCAGAATCATCAGTCTACCATCAGACGGTTGTCTATCCTATGTACATGAAAATGAATTTATAAAGCTGAGCATGGGAATGCCCGCCTCAGCTAGATCATGAAAATAGTATGAAGATAATGTATTGTATTGTATCTTATTACAGGTCTCCTCCCAGCATTGAAAGAACTTCGGATCCTCCTAATAAAGCATTTCACCTGATAAACGGCCTCATACTTTAGGGGGCAACTGTTAGAGACATTTTTGTGCCTTACAGCTCTAAGCATGAAATGTCCATAAACCAAGGGATCCTAAGTCCCTAAAAGTGTTGTTCCTACCCCTAAAGGAACAAGGTCAACCAATTACAGCTTCTCCCAGAAGTTCTCCACCAGAAACTGCTCAGAATCAGTCAAATCAGGATCATTTCAGCTGCTCCACTAGCTAGCTGCGTTGCATAGCACCCAAGTACACTAGCTAGGTGCCTTGCAATGCACCTAAATGCACTACCAGGTTGCGCTGAGCAGGAAATGACAAATGGCAGTGTCATTCCGCGAGGTGGACAGACAATGGAAGCTTCCAGAATCTTCCCCAATGACACTTGCCTCACTGAGTTCGACCAAGGATGAGTAAGAGGCTCTCAGTCTCCAAGTGGAAGCAAGAACTGACAGAGAGAAGCCACTAGTCAAATCATAAGCTGACTCATCCTCTTTGCATACATCTATATATGGATCCCTCATCCCAGAGATCCAGAGGCTGGAATTTTGTACATTGCAGAGAATTGTTGTTGGTTTTGAGATAGAGATCAGTGTATTGGGTGATTTATGCTTTGTTGGAGGTGAAGAGGGGATTCCTTTGCTGGGGGGTTGATGCTAGATCAGGAATCGTCGGTTGTAACTCCTCCTGGACCTTCTTGTTATATCAATAAAACTATATGAGTTTCTCCTACATGCTTGTGTATCAATGATGTTTTGTTATAGTTGCATGTTTAGCTTAAATCTGATCCTAAGCTATTTATGAATATAAATCCATGTCTTTGTGTAGTTTTCTTCTTCTGTGATCTTGCAGGAACTTGGTGAAGCTAGGCAAGTAAGGGAGCAGGTAGCTGGAAGCTGTCAAAGAGGAGAGAGATTGGATCAAAGGATTAGCACAAGACACAGGTTGGTTCATTCTATTCCTCTTTGTTTATAGTTCATAAAGAAGAATACGAAAATAGTTTTCTCTGTTTGTTTCTAAGGTATTGTCACACCTTAGTGGGATAGGGGCGTTCTGAGTAGACACTTTTCCCGTTAACGCACTGCTAGAAGCATTGTCCTCTAAGTCTATTGCAGTACCTTTAACTTTCCCTAAAGCGACATAGTAAGCTAGAAGGCTTCCTCTATCCATGGTTGTAATCTGGCCACCACATCAGATACAACATCTTTAGAACTCACGACTTCTGCGGGATTTGTGTTAGTCACTAACTCTAAGAACAGTTCACGGGCTGCTATGGACAAATTTGCAAATGAGGGACATGACACAAGTTCTTCCCAGTCTTCGCTCTTCATAAACAGAAAACAACAGGGCTCACAAAAAATTCTTACAATGTAAAGTGTTCTTCGGCAAACTAACTTGCTTAATTTATAAAGGGTTTTGAATTCAAATCTGACCATTGCCCCCAATTTCGGACCATAAATGTGTCTCTAGCAGAAAATCTTCAAATATTTTCACCATAAATGATGCCTATCCACTCCTCTTAATGGAATTTTTTCCATAAAATCATGAATAGTAACTTCAACAACTACTTTTGGACCCATCTGTGTAGCACCCTCCTCCATGGTGTAGCTCATTTAGCATAGCTTCACCTATCACACTCATGGCTTCTATCGCATAGACTCCCTACTGCCTTTTTCACCTCATGGGGCAGCGCAGTTTATAGTCCCACAATCCCTTGCAACTACCTAGATTACTAAGACTGTCCTACTATCATATCGTCATTGCATAGGGGCAGGATCACCTGTGTACAACTTCAACCTACTACCATTCACTTTGCCAGGGAATGGTTCTTCGTTCAACTTCACGAGCTGAACTGTGCCACCATCCATGATCTCCTTAACAGTATATGTCCTGAACCAGTGCATTTGAAATTTCCCTGGAAAATTGGTGAAGTTGATGTCATATAGAAGCACTAAATCATCTATCTTAAAAGTGCACAAATTAATACGCCTATCATGCCATCCTTTCTCGCATTCCTTTTGCACTAGCTGGTGAAATCCCGCAAGAAAGCGGTCTTCTTCTTACTCCATGATCTGCACGAGCCGCTCCTCTGCGATCTCGTGGTCTACCATCTCTGTCAAACCTACAATACATAAACTAGGCACAATATAATCCATAGGCATTACTACTTCAATTCCATAAACCAACCTAAATGGTCTTTGGCCTGTCAACTTCTTATAGGTCATCTCATATGCCCATAGTACTGCTAGGACGCACATATCCCAATCATTCCTCTATGCATTGTAGACCTTCGTCAATTCATCCTCCAAAATTTTGATAAAAGCTTCCACCATTCCATTTTCCTGTAGGTTATAGGGCGTGCTCTTCTGATGATACACCTCGAATTCTTCAAGCATCGTGTTGATCGTTTCATTCAAGAAATGTGTACCCCTATCATCATCAATATCTTAGGGCATCCAAACCGCGTTAAGACATATTCAAATAAAAACTTCATAGTAGTGGCAGTTGTACAATATTTCACTAGCTGTGCTTAAGCCCATCTAGATAAATACTCAGTTGTAGTAATGATATACCGCACGTCCGTCTTCTTACTTGGTGGTTGTATTGGACCTATAAAGTCAATGGCCCATTTATCAAATACCTATAGTGAAACCTAAGGATTTAAAGGTAATGCATCCCTTCACAAAACCTTTCCCATCCTTTGGTAAGCATGGCACGCTGATGCCAGCCTAAGCCAACTTTACCACAGTATGCATATACAGTGAATAATCTAATTTTGTCCCAGGAATTTCACTTTCCCTACCTAGTCAAACCTTCACAATTAAGGCTTTAGGCTTCTTAATTTAAATCTCATGCAGAAACGTTATATTTGACTATCCAATAGTCTAAACCTTCAATAACTTTTCCAACGGAACTTTATTCAACCCTCCTTAACCTTGGTTAATTCTTAACATCCCTTCATCTTAACCATACCATGGTTAGACTTTGTTACACCCAACTTAAACCATAATTCATTGACCCACTTTATTTCTATTATAACTCATATAACAAAAGTAAACATAAAACACATTTAATCTTACCTTTCTGCCACCTTGCACATATACTGACACTCTCTTATCGCGTTGAGCCTCTAGCATTGATTTCACTCCATCAGATCAATGACTGTGGTGTGATCTCCATTCATCCTCCGAAACCCAAATAAACTTAACCCTAGTCCATAACCATATTAGGTCCGATCAATGTATTAACATGCCCACACTATCTCCGCGCGATATCTGTCCGATTAGTTCATCAACGGACGACACTGATCATCAGATCTCAACAAGATTTAATCTCATTGAATAAAAGCTCATCAGGTCCATTTTTCAAATATTTCTCCATACTTTCTTAGCACGCGATATCCGTTCGATCTCAGATTCAACGGATGGTCCTGATCACCTACAGACTTCAACTAATTAAGATATGGTTCATAAACCTCATTGGGTCCATTTTCTGGAAACCACTTATGGTTTTGATGCCACATGAAAACCACTTCCGCCTAAGGAAACCACTCTTCTATTCTGCTAGAACTTGGGTTTAATCTCCATCGTTCATTTCTCATTCACGATATGTTGTGCGACTTAATATTCATTGCCCATCACCTTCAACCTCATTCGTTTATCTCATAGATCTAATGGCTCCTGTGCATCATCACTTCATTTCTTCGACCTTCTATTTATATCGTTTTTAGGCCATTTCTCAGTGTTTCCTATGGTTTCGGGTTTATTTCAGGGTTTTGAGTCTTTATTTATTTTACAATATAACTCCATCTTGGACTTAACTCTGTGTACTCTTAATCACTGTCATCCTTGAACTTCACTTGGATCCTTTGATCGGATTCAACGATCAAACCCCGATCCTACATACTCCACTTCTTCTCTATGTTCTGCTCGAACTTCACCTGCATACATATACTATGCAAAATTACACTAATTACATAAAACTCATAACTCCATACACACCATAGAATTTAGAAATCGAATTCTTTGTATTGATAAATAAATATTTACATAATTTCTTCTCTCAGGCCTGATTTCCAATATCAGTGGCCTCTGTTTCACAATCTGCCCATAGGCTTATAGTCAACCTCTTCACACTCTAACTCCCTAACTAACAATCTCTTTCTAAGCCTTTTAGGCTTATATTTATACAAAAGGCTTTGTGAACCAATTCTCATTCAGATCCTTAATAATTTCAACTAAATCCTAAGAATCCTCTCAATCCTATAAATCATGAACTAATTCGTAATTCAAGATTTACAATTAATTTCCAAATCTATCAATCCCTATGAAATCTTAACTATCCTGATTCTCTCATGTTTCCCTTCATTTGAGAACATTTACAATATGCCTCACAATACGTAATTAATTCCTATTCTCATTAAAATTACTCAAAAGCCTAAAGAATTACATTAATTTAACACTTAGGAAACCAACTTCCTTAAAATACAAGACCCACTATGTCTACTAAAGTATACTGATAATTCTGAGCTGAATGCTCCTGCACCAGACTCCCAAGGTAGAAAATATTCATGATCTCCTGATCATGTGTCCTCATATTTTGATAGAAAACCTCCAGGGTCGCAAACTTTAGTTTGTAACTGCCCAAATGCGCTGCACCTTTGCTGTTGTTGTGTATCTGTTATCTTCTGGTTCTTATTCCTCTCTTCAATAAATTTCAAATTATGATTGATGAATCCTTCTACTGTCATTTTCCTCAACCTGGATTGTTTCATCATCAACTGCCATAGTTCTTCAATCTCCATTTCTAGCACATCCTTGGGCTGGTCCATACTCTGCCATTTTATGCTTTCTCTTTCCCTCTACTTCAGGTTGTTGTTGTTGTCCACTAACTTCAGCACCTTCACATCCTGCATCTCACTACACATTGTCCATTCATATTTAAACTGCTGATTACTTTCGTCATCCTTTTGTACTTCAGTTTCTGCTATTACTCTTGATATTGCTCCAGGTACTGCTATAGATATTGCTCCAAATAATGTTGTAGACATTGCTCTAGATACTTCTGTAGACATTGCTTCCACCAAAACTTCCTGAATATCCTTGAAGATATCTCCCTTTGCAACATCTAATTTCTGCTCCTTCTCTGCGACAAAGCCTGTAATCATAAAACAATTATTAAAATAAAAATAATAAGGCTTTTGTGCCCTTTCTTTCTTTGGCAACAATTCATCTTGTTGCACTGATTTTTCCTCCTCTGTCAACACACTAGTATGCTGATTTAAATTCTCAAATGAATTTACGGGGCTGTTAGTTAGTCTCTCTTCGTCCTCATTCTCCAAACATCTTATAAGATCCTCAATAGATCTCTTCTCAACATCATTTGCTTCAATGATGTCTTCCTGTCCTTGTCCACTGTACTGAACTTCTTCATTCTCATTCAGTTCTATTTTTACAACCTAAACACTTGCTTTTTGGTTTTCTAGCCTTTTCTCCAAAAGACTTCACTTATGCCATAGTTTTTCCACCTCACTTGGAATTTCTCCTAAAATCTCTATAGAATCCTCACTATCTTCTTCTTTGTCACAAGTATAACTTCTTGTTTACACTACTGATTCATTCTTGATTAGAATAAAATTCTGATCCTCCATCTCTGTGATAGTTTTAGATGTCTGTCCATCACTCTCCCTTTGGCCATTTAAGAAAATCAATTCCTCGCTATTCTTATCAATAGCAAATTTCTTATCATAAGACATAATTGTCTAATCTCCACTGAAGATACTTCCTCCACTAAGCAAGGAATTTATGAACTCCTTCTACTATAGTAACTCAACTTTATCTTCATTTGAAATATAGGCATCATCATACTTTTCTTGGAAACTTTTAGCTTCATTCAAGACAGTTCCATAAGGTGGTTTATCTTCTGCAATACCTGCATTCACACACAACTTGTCTATTGTAAAACCACAAGACCTCATGATCTCTTTTGATGATTCAATCACCAAGTCCTTCTGGTTTTCCAAGTTCTTTACATGACTCAAAAATATTTCAATGGTCTTCTCTTAAATCTCATCAAGTCCTTCACTCGATTGCTTGATATCCTTCTCTACTTGTTCTTGCTTTTGGCCATCCTCATGAATCCAAATTCCTCTACTTTTAGTCTTTGCAATATGATGAAAATTAAAACCTTTTCCCAACTGTGTATAGGCATTTACATGAGACCTATCTATCTCATCTTCTTTCAGAACATAATTTAGATTTTCCCTATCGTTTTCCTCCTTTATGACAATATTAGCAAATTTTCCTTCTTCACATGTTTCACCTGCAAACATACAAAAATTATCAGACATAAAATCATGTGACCCTTTGGTCTCACTTGATGTTTCAGTCTTCAAGTCTTCATCTTCACCCAAAACTTCACCCTGTTCTGCTTCACAAATGAAAACTTCCGTTTCCAACTTAGCTTCTCTGAGTTCTTCCACCAGCCACTTCACTTGCCTCTATTGTAGCCTTCTCTATAACTTAGACCACTTCACTGGCTTTTTCTTAAAGACCCAACCTAGTCTTTGGTTTTCCTCAAGTATCATCCTTAATACATTGAGTTTTTCTTTCATCTCAGCAATCTCTTTGTCAATTTCCTCTTGACTCATTCTCTTGCCATTTGCCTTGGCATTCTCTTTCTTCGCTTTTCTTTTGCTATTGTCTTCCTCATAACCTCCACTATGACTATCAGTAGTCATCTTCTTCTCCATCTCTATGAGTTCTTCACTCAGTCACTATGAGCTGCATTAAAGCCTCTGCAACAACAAGTCCTCCCTGTTGTCACTTACCTCACCAAGCTCCCCTCTATACTTGGTCTTTTGGCAAGCACTTGGTTCTCTGTCTCTGGAACCTCTTTGAGCACTTCTCTCTGCTCCTTTTAGGCTTCAACTCATTTACACCTTTTAAGAACACAACTGTCCTCTTTATCCAACCTCTGTTGGAATTCCTCAAGGTTTTTCCACATTCTTCTTTCATTTAGAAACTTTTACCAGCTTATTTTATTCCTTAGCAATTCCAACCACATCCTCTGTGGAATTTCCTTTGTGGGCTGCAACAATACCTCTGTAGTAACAACTCTCCTTCTTGATACATATGCCTCACTAAGCTTCTGTCCTCTGGTTCTTCCCTTTGGAACCAATTGAGCACTCACTCTAGGTTGCTGCAATCTTCTCACCCTCTTATGCTTCTACCTTCAAGATCTCTGCATGATATTCTTCTACCATTCTCCTACACTTTGAATGGATTGTTCTCTGTTTCTTGCATCTGTAAATTCTGCTACACTTTATCCCTATGTGTCTATTTCTTGTTAGATTAAAATCTAATCTCCTCTTGCCTGCATATACATCTTAAAACATAACTTTGTTGTAAATTTCCCAAAGACCTTTTACATAGATTTTCCTTATTCTTCTTTTATACCAAATGATGCCATCCTAACTTGACTTTACCCACAGTATGCATATACAATGCACAATCTAATTTTGTCCCAGGAATTTCACTTTCCCTACCTAGTCAAACCTTCACACATTAAGGCTTTAGACTTATTAATTTAAATCTCATGCAGAAACATTATATTTGACTATCCAATAGTCTTAGCCTTCATTAACCTTTCCAGCAGAACTTTATTCAACCCTCCTTAACCTTGGTTAATTCTTAACATCCCCTCGTCTTAACCATACCATGGTTAGACTTTGTTACAGCCAACTTAAACCATAGCTCATTGACCCGCTTTATTTTTATTATAACCCATATAACATAAATACACGTAAAACACATTTAATCTTACCTTTCTGCCACCTTGCACATATACCGATGCTCTCTTATTGCGTTGAGCTTCCACCTTTAATTTCACTCCATCAGATCAACGACTGTGATCTCCATTCATCCTTCGAAACCCAAATAAACTTAACCCCATTACATAACCATATCGGGTCTGGGTCCGCTCAATGTATTAATATGTGCACAATTTCTCCATGCGATATCCATCTGATCAGTCCACCAACGGACGGTCCTGATCACTAGATCTCAACATGATTTAATCTCATTGAATAAAAGCTCATTGGGGCCATTTTTCAAATATCCCTCCGAACTTTCTTAGCATGCGATATCTGTCCGATCTTGTATTCAACGGATGGTCCTGATCACGTGCGGACTTCAACTAATTAAGATATGGTTCATAAACCTCATCGAGTTTGTTTTCTGGAAACCACTTACGGTTTTGATGCCACACAAAAACCACTTCTGCCTAAGGAAAATGCTCTTCTATTCTGCTAGCACTTGAGTTTAATCTCTATCATTCATTTCTCATTCACGATATGCTGTGTGACTTAATCTTGGTCACCCATCACCTTCAACTTCATTCATTGATCTCATAGGTCCAACGGTTCCTATGCATCGTCACTTCATTTCTTTGACCTTCTCTTTACCTCATGTTTAGGCCATTTCTTAGTGTTTGTTGTGGTTTCGGGTTTATTCTAGGGTTTCAGGTCTTTAGTTATTTTACAATACAACTCCCTCTTAGACTTAACTCTATGTACTCTTAATCACTATCATCCCTGAACTTCACTTGGATTCTTTGATCGGATTCAACGATCAAACCCCGATCCTACATACTCCAACTCTTCTTGGTGTTTTTCTCAAACTTCACCTGCATACATATACTATGCAAATTTACACTAATTACATAAAACTCCTAACTCCATACACACCATACAATTTAGAAATCGAATTCTCTGTATTGATAAAAAAATATTTACACAGTTTCTTCTCTCAAGCTTGATTTCCAATATTAGTAGCGTCTGTTTCACAATCTGCCCGTAGGCTTACATTCAACCTCTTCACACTCTAACTCCCTAACTAACTAACTCTTTCTAAGCCTTTTAGGCTTATATTTATACAAAAGGCTCTATGAACCAATTTTGGTTCAGATCCTTAATAATTTCAACTAAAACCTAAGAATCCTCTTAATCCTATAAATCATGAACTAATTCCTAATTCAAGATCTACAATTAATTTCCAAAGCTTTCAATCCCTATGAAATCTTAACTATCCTAATTCTCTCATGTTTCCCTTCATTCGAGAACATTTACAATATGCCTCACAATACTTAATTAATTCCTATTCTCATTAAAATTACTCAAAAGCCTAAATAATTACATTAATTTAACACTTAGGAAACCAACTTACATAAAATACAAGACCCCCTATGTCTACTAAAGTATAATGATAATTCTAAGCTGAATGCTCCTACATCACATGCCTTGTAGTATGCCTTATAATCCTTATGTAATGTTGGCCACCATAACCCCACATGCAAAATCTTCTGCATGGTCGCTTTTCTTGCGTAGTGACCTCCTGCCATTCCTCCATGTGCTTTAGATAGGATACTAGCATGTTCAAACTCAGGAACATACCTTCGTAGTATCTCATCCATTCCCATCTTATACAAATGACATGTAATCACTAAAAAATCCACAGCATAGACTACTAACTCCTTCTTTTTATGCGTCGAATAGCCTTTTGGAGCTGTTCCTGTGGTTGAAAACTGAATGATATTGGCAAAATGATCATTCGCGACATGCACCATAAAGAGATATGCATCTAGAAGTCCTTCCTCCAAACTATTTGGTTATTCACCACTTTCAATCCTAGACAGATGGTTTGGCCCTGCATTCAACCTTCTATGATTCAAAATTACTTCAAAGTCATATTCCTAAAACAATAGTAACCATTGGCATATCTTCACCCCCAACACAGGATTATTGACCAGGTACTTTAGCGCAAAGTGATCTATGTACATTTTAAAGTGTCCACCCAACAAATAATGCCTAAGCTTTTGCAGCGCTTAGACCATCGCCAGCCCTTCACGCTCTGTAGTGGAGTAATTCTTCTCAGCTTTGGATAGCTTTTTGCTCGTGAATGCTATCAGATGATCAATCTCTCCTTCACCTTCCTATTTTGATACCACTCCAAGCGCAATGCAAGAGGCATCTACATGCACATGGAACTCCTTCTTCCAATAAGGAAATACCAAAATAGGCGTATTCACCATCGTTTCCTTTAAGACATCCAAACTATGCTGACAGTCTTCATCCTAGAAGAAAATTGCATCTTTCTTTAAGAATTTCTCCATCGGCATTGTTATCTAAGCATGTTCCATGATAAACTTGTTGTGATACCAAGTGTGCCCCAATGTCACGTGCAATTGTTTCACATTCCTAGGAGCTTCCAGAAATTTATGATTACACTCTTTGAATGCAACGATCATTCCCCGGGAGAAAATTGCGGTCATATTATTCAATTCGAATGGAATTACTGTATATTGAAGGCAACCCCACTCTGTCGCGAAGGTTGTCTTGCTTCAATATTGTGTTGTGATATTTATTTGATGATATCCCAAAAACCCATCAGTAAATGAATATGCCTCCTATCCGCCAACATTCTCTAACACTTCATTAGTAAACAACGTCTGAAATGGATCATGCACGCACGCATCACTCATCTTTCTCAGATCCACGGAGATACATATTTCACCTTTCTGTTTATTCTCTTCGACCACCATTAGGATTACCCAATCGGATTTCTCTATTAGCTCAATAATACCGGCATCCAACATCTTATCCAGTTCTTGGCGCATCTTCTCTTTGTACTTTGGATTCAACTGATAAGGCCTCTACTTAATAGGCTTCACATCTGGCTTCAACATAATCTTCATAACACCTAGATCTCCAATGATTCCTTTTAAATATGAAAACCTCATGGGGAATAAATCCTAGTACTTACGCAACAACTCAGCTACCTTATCAACCATATCTTCATCCCAATAGTCTTCTATCTTCATGAGCTTGGGTCTTGCTTCAGATCCAATGTTTACTTGTCGAGTTTTCAAAGGTTCAGATATATCCAGGTTTGCCAACTTTGGTCCTTCAACTTTGTGATGTCCTTCTGTCTCTGGAATGGTAATATTCTGTGGATCTTCATCTTCTTCTTCAGCAGTCACATTGTAACATTCCAATGCATGGTGCAGTTGTGTACTCCAATCTAGCTTAGCCGATTCTACAGTTCCTTCGATGTTTTGAATATAGATTCTTTTATCTCTTGGAGTGCCTCATCAATGCTATCAAACCCATCCTAAAAGTTGAAAGTTAATAGAAAACTCTCCCTTAAGATGTCCCATTCATTTGTTCCATGGTGAAGCTATGTTTCCATATACTAGTTCATTGGGATTGTATCTAAGGTATTGCAGAAAATATGCACCCATTCTGGTTATGGCTCTATTCCCCAGGCCTTAGTCCATCATGCCAAATGACTATGTGGATCATCCTTCCCACTATGCTTTTCTATCATCTGAGTATTAGCATATCCAAACCTTAATTTCATCATTCTCCTATATTCCTTCCATCCAGCAAAGTTTTCCTTGTGCGTACCCCACCAACGGGCAGGCGTAGAGCGCAACGCCAATTCCAGTGCCTGGAAGCTATGTTATTATGGTACTTCCCTTTCAAATTCATCCAAAAAAACCTCACATTAGTTAAACCATCATAATGCAAAAGATTTCTTACCTTATCTGAGACACACATCAACGATTTGGTCACATATTGAAACAAAGCATAGATACTTCATGCAACTGATTTTTCCATTGTTTGATCTCTTCATCTAAATATGAGGTGCAGGAGCTATCCTTGCCCCAAACAATTCATCCATCACCTATAGGATTCATCCAATCTTCATCTCACACTGTTATCTTGTATATCTGATCCAAATCATTGTCACTTTCTACAGAGTCGCAAACAGGTTCAATATAACATGCTCCTTGAGTAGGGTCTAGTGGCATTACAACCCTGAGTGATTTCTTCTCAAGCATCATTTTCTTCTTCTTCAAGTTGATTACCCTATTCATATCAATAGTCCAGTCAATTCCCAGTAACATAGGGTAGGGGTTAGTGTCATCCACTATTTCAATGACCTCAAAGTCAGCTAGTGCGCTTGTACCCTCAATGTCCACCGTTACACCATATAACCACCCCATAGGGATACTCTTCTATTGATTTTCCATGCATAGTTGAATAGGAGACTACTGCAGTGCAAGTCTCCCCATATTTTCCCACATCTACTTAGATAGGACATTCGCATCAGACCCCAGATCCAAGATTACCTGTTCCATTTCATATTCACCTATCTGCGCGGTTAGCCTCATCTCACACCCCATGTGCTTCTTATGCTTACCAATATTTCTTACTTTGCGATGTTCAGCAGAATTCTTTTCTTTATTTGCACACTTGTTGATTAAATCTTGCAAGCCTTATATTGCTTTCCAATCACGCAATAACTTCATACAAGTCTTCAGAAAAGTAGCTAGTACTAAAGGATCTACCTCTTGTGTCACACTAGTTTTTGGCATTTTCTCCTGTCTTCCTGATGTAGATGCCTCAACAAAGTTCTTCTTTGCTTCCATGAATTTATCTTTAGCGTGAATAATATTAAAATCTACTTCCTTCTCAGTAGCCTTGCGTACCCATCCGTCTTCCTCAGGTTTCTCAGCTTTATCTGCACCAGTCACCATAAAACTTCTAGTCACTATATTTACGCTGTGGTCTTCCTTGCGGGGCTCAAACCTCATCATCTGGATGTTCTACATAGGGAACGAGGGTTGCACCTTCTTGTATTTCATTTTCACCATAAGGACCATACATTCCTCTATGAGATAGTCAAACTGTTGACAATACTGACACGATGGATGCTTAGGGTTTGTATAATCTCGCGCAAAGTGCCCTACTTCACTATAGTTACAACAGATGACTTACCCATGCGCTCGCCCTAGTTCACCACCTCTTTGTCTTCCTCAGCCCTGGAATCCTGTGCGCCTTGATCCTAAGGCTAGTTTTCTGCTTTCATTCGGTAGGTAGGAGTTCTATCCATCATCAAATCATAGATTCTACAATGGAGTTCATCATGGCCCCTAGACTTGCAGAAATTACAAAACAACTACTGAGGGGTTTGTACAAACTTCTGCAGTAAATGGCAGTTATCAGTAGCGTGTTGTCCTGTAACCTGACAGATAGCGGACCATAGTGCAACTCCCACGCTCATCTCAACGTTATTCTCTGGCTTCAGGGGAATATACCCTCCCCCTATAATATAGTTCTTATAGACCAGGAAATGATCCTTATCATGTACATGGCTCTTACATTTCAAACACCAAACCTTAACGCACACTTTCGATTGAGCTTCCTTTCCTTTCTTCTGGCTCTGAAACTCCAAGTGTAGGCTTTCCAGCTGTGAGTGAATATGTTGCACTCCAAGGTTCATATCCTATATAGGCGAGACATTCAACCTCATCGCGATCTCCAAGGCTTCTTCTTGCATTGTTATCTTCTGTTGTGACAAAGGCACTCTTAAATGTGGCAAGAGTGATGCTATATACCAGTCGGGATGCTGAGAATCTATGGTTATCATATTGGCCTGCCTAATCAGGCATTTCAACCTTTGATCAAAATACCAAGGTGTCTCATCTATCTTCAGTCAGATTTCCTTAAACTTGATTACTGACTGTTCCTCTGACTTAGGCTTACTGAACTCCTTGTTCAGAGCTTGTTGGGTTTCTAATAACATTGCGTTGGGGAAATCATTGCAATACTTGATGTACCATGTTAAGGTGTGATCTTGTAATTTAGTAACCAGCTGCGCTTTCATAATATTATCATTCGTAAGCTATTGTGATGTCCATACAGCTCCTGTAATAAACCAAAAATGTTCGGGATCTTCGCTGTCTACTCCTTTAAGAATGGGCATCTTCATCGCGTTCTTCATGTTGAATGGTGGAAGTGGAGGTGGAGGAGGTGAAGGTGTAGGTGTATGAGGCGGAGGTGGAGGTGGAGGTGGAGTGGATGGATGAGGTATCCTTGAAATACCCTGCATAATTAATTGAACTGCACTTCATGGCAAAGTCATCACCATCCCTTTGTCGTCGCTTGAAGGGGGTTCAATGAGAGGACTATATTCTAGACTTGATCCTTCGTTTCTTCTAAAGAATCTCCCACTTCATGTAGCCCCAAACATCAAGGTAACTACATAACCCTCTTTTCACATAACAACATTTTAATCCCAATTTTTGGAGATTTCAAATACTTACCTCGTGGTCCTTTAAATAGCATTCGTTCCGTTTCGCTACAGCTGATATTTCTATCAAATGCGAAATAAGTCACAAAAATTCCCAATGTGCGATCAATCTAGTGATCCATAGCCTGCGCGATATTACTTTTTGATGCTTCCAAACGTCGCACTAGTTCAAGGGTCCACACTCTAGGACCGCCAAGCCTCCACATCCCTTGACTATCAGCCAACATAGACAACCACTCGTGTAGTTCCTCGTGGAAGAAACAGAAGAATGAGTCAGTCTCATATGTGTACAAAAATCTCTGCAACCACTATTCCTTGGATAATTTAGGGCTCCTATTCTCTTGAGTTGTGAATGTGTGGACATTTAATCAATCCACTTGCCAATCTATTTCTTTATAGGGAACCATTTATCAAACATCTATCAGATAGAATTTGGTCTCGATAATGAAACCATTTGTTGGCTTAAGGGGGCCTGACTTAGGTTTAGAGTTGTTTGCACCAACCAACAAAACCCTAATTGTTGGCACTTTCCGCAACAACCTGCATAGCGCAGGCTGCAGTCTCACCCGAAGCAGTATTGGGTGATGCCTTTTCTCCACTACCATTCAACCCGCCTGTCTCAAGTTCCACACTTGTTGTGGGTTATCTTATTGTACAACCTATGGTTCATCCAAGAACCTCAACTACACCCACTTGCGATGGTGCTCAACATTTTGTTGCCTCCACTGCCCCTACTTCTTTTGTGTTAGCTCCTGCTGTTTAGTGTCTGATAATCTTCAACAATCTATTTGGTTGGAACGCATTACTTGGTTCATCTCCCCCACCCTCGCAAAGTGGGCGAAATGTTTCTGGTACTTATCTACCCATTGGGGGCATTCCTGCACCCATGCAATCTGTGGTACAACAGGGTCCATCTTTGATGGATTGTTTTCCTATTGCCGACTACCCCATTGGTGGTGGTCTAATACCTAGCCTGTCTTATGTGGCGAGTGGTGTTCGATTCCTTGGACCGATTTCATCTCCTTGGGGCCTCCCAAGTCAACCATCTGCATCTATTGGGGACAACCTCTATCCTGGGGAAATTCGTTAGTTGGTAGACTTCCTCAGACGGGGGGCATGCTTTATGGCCTATCACTCTACACGAACCCACTTCTACCTCATGGAAACTTCTCTCCTTCATAATCTATGTACCCTACCACTAACCTATTGATGGGAAGACATCCTAGTCCCTCTAGTCATTCTGCTCTTCCTTAGTCTGATTCGAATGCACCTACTCCATTTCCTTTCTTGGCTACATTGGACATCCTAAATCTACACAACTTGACAAATGATCCCATCAACCATAGCTTTGTTTGGCCTCTAACCTCTCGCAAAATTTTTGCAGACATTCCTAAGTTTGAAGGAAAGCAGAGAGCACGAGCATTCTTTTTATGGTATTGTTCTTTCTCATTAATATGAAAAAACTCAAGTTTACTTCTATAGGCTCATTAAACTTACATGAAGAAGACTGGGCATTATTTTTATGGTACTTTTCTTGCTCGTTAACCCGAAAAACCGTGAGTCTGCTTCTTTAGGCTCGTTAAACTTACACGAAGAAGCTCTAAGCCTTCTTTTTAGAGACTTTTTGTCGCTCGTAAAATTGAAAAAATCTCAAGTTACTTCTTCAGGCTCGTTAAAATATAATGAAAAAAATATGAGCACATTATTTTTTGGTACTTTTTCTCACTCTTAAACTAAAAATCCCCTAAGTTACCTTCTCTGGGCTCATAAAAATCCTACGAAGAAGATCTAAGCAGCTCTTTTTCTCTCTTTTTCTAGCTCATTAAACTGAAAAAGATAGTATGAGTTTTCTTTGTTTAACTTTGTTAACAAACTTAATGAAGAATATTGAGTTTACTCTGTCCCCTCGTACTCGTAACAAAATGGGGATGGCGTCTATTGAGCATAGGTTTATCACTTTATCTGGACTCAATGGACTAACTTATAGAAGAGGAATTGTGTTGGGTATACTATTAACCCTTTGTCACACCTAGCCATCAACCATGACAAAGGTACGCCCTTGGAGTTGTTATTTATGATCTTTCCAGAATATCTAAATATGAAAAGACCACTGAGAATTCCATTTGGACTAGTTAAACTTAATAATACGAGGAAAATTACAAGAAAAAGCAATGATTTCTATCTATATTGGTCAGAAGTTTTATGGCAGCAGTCTATCGCTTGTCCCTTGAACATGGCATTTATCCAACATATTCCTCTTTTGTTAGCTTCTCTTTGATCCTTACCGTCCTATGAGTTTAGCCTTTATACCCTGATGTCCCTGCATTCTTGTATCCTAACACTCTTTAGTGTTCTCAATTCTATGCTGCGTGGTCTCTTTGGTGTCATTCCTTCTATTGATCAATGGATTTTCTACTATCTGTTGACCTTATCAACCACTATATCATGTGTCCATTTCACCTGAGTTTGTTCACCTTATTGTTCCAAATCACTGCAAAATCAATCACTTTATTACCATTTCATGTCGATTGATGTGGGACTCCTTATTGCCCACCTTCGAAAGATCCCTTCCTATCGACTTCAACAAATTATCTAGGAAGTGGGTTGAGAAACACCACAATACCCTGGAGCTTTTAGTCCTTAGTAGCATGTTTCTATGTGTTTTATTAGGGGTTTTCATTATTGGCTCCCGATTCAATGATTCTACGAGGGTTCGACTTCAACTCATTTATTTACACTCGCTAGATTGTACTGAGCGTATTGGAGACCATCATCATTATCAATGGACATCCTTGCATCTATTAAGGGTTTTCATCATTGACCGGTAATAAAATGAATTCTCACAGGTTCAACATCAAATCATTTGTTCATATTTGTAGAATTATACTATTATGTGACAGTGACGAAGACCTTGGGTAGAGGCTGACATCACACATGCTTGTTTCCTCTCCCAAGCTATATATTTTGTCTTTGGAGACAACTTATTTTAGAATGACTACACTGTGACAAAGTTCCACACTTACTAGCGGACATGATCTCTCATCTTTTATATGGATCCAGAGTGTATTGTTATAGCTCTGAGCATGGGAATGTCTGACTCAGGACATGATTTATATGTGATATATATTTAATGTTGTTTTCAGGTCTCCTTCCATTATGATACTATAAAACTCTCTCTCTAGGGTTATTTTATAAAGTATTTCAGCCATCGTCTTCTTCTCTTACCTCACACTTTAGGGAGCATATGTTATACATGAAAATACCTCCTCATCAGCTCGGAGGAGCATACTATTGTTGATGGTTGAAATACCCATTTCTCCTAGCCTATATAAGACTATAATACAAGTTATGTACCATGAGGACCACATTATCCTAGTCTATAACAAGTTGTCCCCTTCATTTAACTTGCGTTACTAAAATTCTTACTAAGTGACAAGAATAAATGCTCGAGTTGACTAAGCTTTGACACTCTTCTTCACTTTTGGAAGCCCATATGGTGGAATGTGATCTCTTTATCCTCATCTTTAGCTTTTTCCTAAACAAGAAAAGCATACAAAATAGGGAAAAACCCATAAAGCACAAGAAAGCTTTTTCTTAAGCACAAAAGAATCTACAAAGCGAAAAAGCCATTTTTATGTGAAGAAACATTATTCACGCAAAATATTTTTCCCAAATTGAACTAAAGAGGAATTTGGGAAATATTCATAACCTTCACTTGCCTATATATTGGAGGCTTGGCTATTGAGAAAGGGATGGGAATTCTTGTACTGTAACGTTATTGAGATCTATCATGGAAGGTAGAGTTTTGGAGCTAGGCGCTAGGGGAGGTGCTGCTGCAACTCCATTTGATGGTTGTAAATTTCCTCCAACTCCATTAATAATATATACTGGTTATCCTTCCTTCCATATCTTTCTGTTCATTGTTTACTTCTTATGTATAACTAATGAATGTATGGGAGTTTGGTTTATATTTATTCATTTAGCTATGCTTAGTTGTTTCTAATGGTTTTGATTGATAATACTATTATGTAATGAGTAGTTTGTTTGTTCTTTCTTATGTGCCAAACCAAAGCTTTGGAGCTATCTAGGAGCACTTCCTAGGTACACTGAAAGCTCCAACAGGCTTGCATGTGAGGAATCACAGGCTTCTCTTTCACTTCTATTATCAATCCCCTCCTTACTTCTTGCATCACTGAAAGGGTCAAACCTTGAACAGCCTTTCCCTTAATTGCCCTAGGTTTCTAGGATAGATTGTGAGGATTTTCTATGATATTATTCATTCATTTAAGTTTACGAGTACAAGGGGATAGATTAAACTCAATATTTTTTGTTAAGTTTGTAAATCGAGTTAAACAAAGGAAACTCATACTATCTTTTCTAGTTTAATGAGCTAGAAAAAGAGAGAAAACAAGTTGCTTAGATATTCTTCGTAGGAGTTTTATGAGCCCAAGGAAGGTAACTCACGGGATTTTTAGTTTAAAAGAAAGAAAAAATCCCAAAAAATAATTTGCTCATTGTTGAGCCCTGGAGAAGGTATGTTATTATCGTTTATTTTGTCATCTTTTCTTTAAAACTCATAACCTCTTCACATCATGAACTAGGTAGATAATAAGAAATTATGATAAAATCTATAGGATTTGTATGTAACATGAAATAAATAATAATTACCATTTTCGTATGTAGGAAAAGGAGAAAACGGAAGATTGTTGTCCTAAAGGAAAATATAGGACAAAGTTAACTGCTGTCCCTTTGACAGGGAACTGCATGCAAACAAGGCGATCCAAATTGGAATGTATCAGCCAGGAAAGGGAAAAGGAGATACCAAATCGGCACAAGAGAGCAAGAGGATAACTGAGAATTAACAGTTTGGTGAATCCCTCAGGATCCTTTGATCCCGAGGGATCGCTATCTTAATGATTTTTTGTATTTTTGGTATCTCCGCTCGGCTGTTATAAGAAGGGGCAGCACTGCTAGCTCGAAAAAATGAATTGTTGTTGTTTTTATGAAATTCTCCTTTTTATTTGAAACTTTGATCATCGACTCTTGTTGAAGAGTGATTCATGTTGGCATTCTGACACAGGTTTGGCACTATGACACAGGTGTTGTCCTTGATGGCAACTCACTCAGATGGCAGATCATTGTTCAGGCTCTCAAAATGAAAAGAAAAGAGGTATACGCAGGTTCCCTATGGCGAAGTCGCGTATACATGCAGTATTGTTGATCAAAAGTCATGTATGCATATGCACACACTTTCATGCACGAAAAAGCGTGTACATGTGGGAAAACTTATTTTTAGTCCATGATATTTAGTCCTTGGTATTTGGACCATGGTATCTTGTCTGAAATGTTGAACCCAGGTATTTGGTCCAAGGTATTGATTCTTTATGGTTTTGGACCATGGTATTGGAAGGCCTAAGACTATAAAAGGGGAAGGAGATCTTTAGGAAAAGGCATTGACTGAAGTATTGAATATCTCATGAAGAACTAGATCTAGAATACTGGTCATTGGGTTATGGTGCATAGTTGGATCTGAATCAAGGAGGAACCTAAGCGCAAGAAGAAGGATAAGTACTATTGATGGATCAAGATCTTAAGGCTTGAATAGTAGTATCTTTGTGTGATTTTGATCTGTTATTTTGGCGCATGATTTGATCTATAAATATGATAATCTAAGTATAACTGATGCCTGAATAAGTGAAAAGGATAAATTATCTTTTATAGATATGTACGTAGGTTCGACGAAGAAAATGAACGTATACACACTGGTTCTGTAATGCAGAATAGCATATATGCTGGTTGGCCTTAATTCAGAAGCGTATACACGTAGGTTGTACACATTGAAGTAGCGTACATCTCTTGAAATATGTTTTAGCTACTTCTGTTTATTGTTGTAGTGTTTTGGGTTCAGATTTGGTGTCTGGTTACTGTTACTGTTTTCTGGGTACAGCATTCAGAGAAGTGACTATTTGAATTAGTTTTGTTTGGTGCAAAGGAGATTGGTTGAGGCAGATATACTTGATGTTTGATTGATGTTATTCATGGATCCAGTCTGAAAATTTATGAAACATGGTCCCTGAAAGAAAAGAGAAGGTTGTAGCCTTCTGTAGCTGAGCACCTACATACTAGTACCTCGGCTAGTACAAGAGCAAAGGGGGTTGTAGATCCCTTCCAGGAGAAGTTGGGGAATGAGAGAAGGTTGTAGCCTTCTATAGGTAGTAGCCTGTGTACTGGTATAAGGCTGCACTAGTACAAAATCATTGTAAAAAGAAGTTTCTAATTAAAAGAAGATAGAGACAAATTGCAGTAGGTGGTTTTCTCCCACATTGGGTTTCCACCTTATATCTTTGTGTCCATGTATGTGATGATCTATTATGTTTTACTTCTCCTGTTTACAGCTCTTATGATAAATGAAGTCCTGATGCAATGATTAAAAGATCTACAACTAATGAATCTTAAGTTTTCTGATATACGCTGGTTGTTTTAGACACAGTAGCGTATATACGTAGTTTACCTTACCTGAAGTAGTGTATACAAATTAGATTGTGAAATGAAAAATGATTGACTTAATAATACTGATTCACCCCCCCTCTCAATATTATTTCCAACAATTGGTATCAGAGCAGGTCCTTCAGAAGAAGCTTGATTGCTTGAAGGAAGATCTATCATCATGAGCAACTACAAAAAGGAGGCATCTATCAGGCCACCAATCTTTGATGGAAGCAACTTTGTCTATTGGAAGGTAAGAATCACTCTTCAATCTCTTGGTATAGAAGTTTGGGATATCGTGGAAAGAGGATACACATTTCCATCAGCAACTCCTACAGATATGGTGGGTAAGAAGCAGTATGAAACAAATGCAAAGGCCGTCAATACTCTATTAGGGATTTTATCTCAATTAGAATTCGTCAAGGTTATGCAAATCAAAACTGTAAAATAAATATGGGACAAGATCATTCTATGCTATGAAGGAGATGATCAGGTAAAACGTGCAAAACTACAAACTCTCAGAATTCAATATGAAAATCTCACAATGCACAATGATGAAAGTGTGGCTAATTATTTCTTACGTATAGATGAGATTGTTAATTGTATGGAAAACTTGGGTGAAGAGATAAAAGAAGCTACTTTGGTTGAAAAGGTTCTAAGATCTTTGTCTTCTAAGTTTGAATCAAAAGTTTCAGCCATAGAAGAAAAGCAGAATCTTCAAAGCATTACCATGTCACATCTACATGGAATCCTAATTGCTTTCAAAATGAGAAAAGGGGGACCATCAGACATTAGACAATCTGCATTCAAAGCCTCAGAAAAAGGAGAATACAATGAGTCAGGACATATGTCAGAAGGAGAAGAAGAATCAAACTTTTTCAAGAACCTTCAACAAGGTTATGGAAGATTCAGAGGTAAGCTACATTTTAAATGCTTTGCTTGTGGAAGAGTCGGTCAATATGCAGCCAAGTGTCCTCATAAAGATAAAGGTAAGGAACCAGTTAAATGGAACAGAAAACAGAATGCAAGTAAGAAGAGCTATTAAACACATGAAGACAGTGATGGATTTTCAAATAGTGATGAATATGAACAAGGTAATGATTATAGACTTTTTAATGGCTTTTGAAGATGATGATTTCTTGGATGCTATAGATGAAGAAGGTCTTTATGAAGAAATTTATAAACTTAAAATTTGTTTGGAAGAAAACAATATGATTATAGATACTCTAACATTCCAACTTGCTAAAAGGGAAGAACACAATGAAAAGTTAGAATGTGAAATTATGGGACTTAGAAAAGATATTGAGAAAACAAAAGCTCTTAATCTTAGATTTGCTAAAGGATCTGAAACTTTAGATAAGATTATCAAAGTGCAGCGTTCTCCTCTAATCAAGACATGTCTTGGGTATATTGAAGAAGCATCTCAAGCATAGAAGCCATCTACTTCCAAAAGTTATCTTGAAGCAGCAAGGAGAAGTGAACAGGTTGAAAATCGACAGCAAAGGCACAATGCAGATCACCAGGTAAATCAGGAACAATTTACTTCAAGAATGAACATATATCACCAAGTAAATCAAAGGAAATCCACTTCAATGATGAATAGAAACTACAACCAACCACAGGTAAATCATTCTCAATTTGCCTCAAGAACGAATGGCTATTACAATCACCTAGATGGAAGGTTTGAAAATCGCAGGAATTTCTTCAATGGCCAATGTTTCTCTTGTCATAACTTTGGACATAAAGTAGCTCAATGTGTTGCCTACAAGACCATCATGACCAGAGAAGCACGAAATCAAAGGAGTGTGATTGGAATCATGAAAATAACCTACAATAACTTTTCTTCTCTTAAATGAAATAGAATGTTCTATTTGTAAAAACTTAGGTCATGAAGATTCTAAATGCAGGAGTAGGTTTTAGCGAACAACTCAGAAGGAGCAAGCTTCATTGAGTCCCGAAACATGGAGGAAGAAAAAACCACAACTAGGAAGATGTGGTATAGCCTTATATGTGGAAGGGCAGGAAAACCAGTGGTACATCGACAGTGGATGCTCAAAACATATGACAGGTGATAAAGAAAAAGTTCAATCATATAATGCCTTAGAAAAGGAAAAGAAGGTCTCATTTGCAAATGACACCCCTGCATTCATAAAAGGTAAAGGTTCTGTTCTTTCGAAAGGAAAGGTCAAAGCTGGAAATGTTATGTATGTTGATGGCTTAAAGCATAATCTTTTGAATATCAATCAAATGTGTGATCAAGGAAATGAAGTGATATTTTGATCAATTGGATGTATTGTTTGTGAGCTTGATACAGGAGAAACAGTGATCAAAGGCATAAGAACACCAAATAATTTATACATACTCAAGGGAGGACAACAAAAATGCTATTTAAGCAAGAATGATGAACACTGGCTATGTCACAGAAGATTGGGGCATCTAAGCTTCTTGCAGATAAGGAAAGCATGCAAATATCAGGCGGTTCGTGATCTCCCTGACATCAGAATTCCAAACAATACAATATGAAAATCATGCCAGTTTGGGAAGAAAACCAGAACTAATTTCCCTGAGAAGGAAGGATTAGCTAGTAGGCCACTTGAACTTGTCCATACTGATGTATGTGGTCCAACTAGGAAGAGGTCACCTCAAGGAGAAGAATACTTCATATTGTTCATTGACGACTTTTCAAGGATGTGTTGGATAGGACTTCTGAAGCATAAAGACAAAGCTTTCAAGAAGTTCAAAGCATTCAAAGCCTTGGTTGAAAATGAATCAGATCGCAGAGTCAAATGCCTCAAGTCTGATCGAGGAGAGGAATTTAGCTCGGATGAATTTTTCAACTTTTGTGAAGAACATGGAATAAGAAGGGAGTTATCTACTGCAAGGACTCCTCAGCAAAATGGAGTAGTGGAACAGATGAACAGAATGGTTCAATAAATGGCTCGTTCTATGCTTGATGAGTCTGGAACTCCCGCAACCTTCTGCGGTGAAACTTCATTTGCTACAGTTACTATTATCAACAAGACAAATGTCAGGGTAAGCAACACTCAGTCTCCTCATGAACTTTGGTATGGTAAGAATCCAACGGTTAAATACTTGAAAATTTTTGGAAGAAAATGTTACATCAACAGGACTAATGAAAACCTTGGCATGTTGGAACCTAGAGCAGATGAAGACATTCTCCTTGGTTACTCTCCCCACAGCAAAGGATATAAGTGTTACAATAAAAGACTTGGAAAAATTGTTGAAAGTATTGATGTAGTGGTTGATGAAGAAGGAAACATTCCTAGGCAGGTAAAATCTGAAGATTTCGAAGATGATGAGGACTATCCTTCAACATCAAATCAGACTTATGATGAAGAAGAAACCCATGAGGCACCAGAAGAAAAGATAAGGATAGAAGAAAAGACTCCATCCAGGTACATTCAGAAGAATCATCCAGAAACTCAAATTTTGGGGCAGAAAGAGGCAGGTGTACAAACAAGAAGAACTATTTCAGAAGCTTCAAGCTATCTAGCATTTCTCTCCTCCAAATAACCACAAAATGTAAGAGAAGCATGCAAAGATGAATGTTGGGTCAAGGCCATGAATGAAGAACTTGATCAGATTGAAAAGAATAACACTTGGGAGTTGGTTCCTAAACCAAATGATAAGAATGTCATAGGGACAAAATGGATGTTCAAAAACAAGCTGAATGAAAATGGAGATGTTATTAGAAACAATGCCAACTTGTTTGTAAAGGGTATGCTCAACAATAAATTATAGACTTTGAAGAAAAATTTTCACCGGTTGCTAGACTTGAAGCCATAAGAATGTTCCTTACTCTTTCTAGCTTTCAGAAGTTCAAAGTTTTTCAAATGGATGTGAAATCTGCCTTTTTAAATGGAGACTTGGAAGAAGAAGTGTATATTGAGCAACCAGATGGATTCATCCTTGGAAATGATCCAAAACTTGTATGCAGACTTAAGAAGGAACTCTATTGTCTTAAACAGGCTCCAAGGGCATGGTATTATCATCTGGATAAATACCTCCATCAAGAAGGTTTTTCAAAAGGATTAGCAGACAACAATCTATATGTAAAAATTGATAATGATAAATTGCTAATACTTGTCATGTATGTTGGTGATATCATCTTTGGTAGTAATGAAGAAACCATGAGTCAAAACTTTGCTTTGGTGATGTAGAAATAATTTGAAATGTCCTTGCTTGGTGAGCTGACATATTTTCTTGGTTTACAAGTCCAACAAAATAAAGATGGTATTTTTTTGTCACAAACCAAGTACCTCAAGGAGATCTTGAAGAAATATGGCATGGAAGATTCGAAACCAGTATGTACCCCGATGGTAACAGGATGTAGCCTTAGCACCAATGATGATTCGATATCAGTAAATCAACCAACCTATAGATCCATGATTGGTGGTCTACTCTATCTGACAGGTATCCAACAAGACATCATGCATGCAGTGGGAATAGTTGGAAGATTCCAGGAAAATCCGAAAGAAGTACACCTTCAAGCGGTTAAAAGGATTTTCAAATATCTTCAAGGAACACAAAACTATGGCTTATGGTATCCTAGAGATACAAATCTCACACTTCATGCATATACAGATGCAGATTGGGTAGGAAGTGTGGATGACAGAAAAATCACT
Source organism: Pinus tabuliformis (assembly GCA_031772625.1). Classification (NCBI taxonomy): domain Eukaryota; kingdom Viridiplantae; phylum Streptophyta; class Pinopsida; order Pinales; family Pinaceae; genus Pinus; species Pinus tabuliformis. The sequence continues at coordinate 420,958,680 of CM062811.1, forward strand.
AGTGGTGGTGCATTCTTTATGGGTTCCAAATTAGTATCTTGGTTCAACAAGAAACAAAGCTCAATTACTTTATCTACAACTGAAGCGGAATATGTGGCTGCTGCATCTTGTTGCACACAACTCCTTTGGATGATGCAAATTTTGCAAGATTTTCAAATCACTTGTACTCCACCTATCTCCATTTTATGTTATAATACAAGTGCAATCAGTATTTCAAAAAATCCGGTCATGCATTCAAAGACCAAGCACATACCTATCAAATATCATTTTCTCCGAGAACAAGTGCTTGAACAAAAGGTCAAAACTGGAGTATGTTCCCTCCAAGGAATAGGTTGCTGATATACTCACCAAACCACTGCCTAGGGATACATTTGAATACTTCAGATAGAAGCTGGGAGTAGTTGATGCATCATCTTGTTGTTGAAACTTGTCTATTTAAGGGAAAAGTGGTTGTAGGTGAGTTTAATGAGGAGAATCTGCATACATACGCCAGTTTATGTGGATACAGTCACATATATGTTGGTTGACGATAAACAATGGGCCAGGCTCAGGATGAAAGAAATCTGATATGGGTCTGACAGAGACCATCTGGCACAGGTTCAGGGGGAGCATATAAATTCTTCTAATAATGCATTATTGGCATTATCCTAAAAGATCTTGGTTCAAGTTCACAGTGTTTTGGCTTCAGGGGAACAGGTGCAGAAGGAGAACATGGTTGCTGAATGATGACTAATAGATGCTACTGATGATAGTTGTTGATAACTATCATAGTCTGGTTATAGATATTTCATCTCTATGTCATGTATTCCTCTTCTTATCAAGGTCATGTAATGGCCTACTTTTGTTTCCCCACTATGCCTGGGATGGATAATGTAATGTTCTTGTTTTATCTTGTGTAAACTTTTGGTGTATCCCCACTTGGTTGGGTGGATAAGTCAATCCCCACTTGGTTGGGAGATGGATGTATGTATGAGTCTTTGGTGGTAGGAAGATCATTTATGATGTATAAAGTTATGTATCTTCTTGTAGAACATCTTCTTGCAGACCTTGCCTACAGTCAGGGGGAGCATGGACAGCACAACAAAGCAGAGATTTCAGCATGAACTCAGGGGGAGCATAACCCTTTTCCCTTGATGTCAAAGGGGAAGAATGACTTTGAGTGACTTAGGGTTGCCATCAAGTCCAAAGGGGGAGATTGTTGGCATTATGACACAGGTTTGGCACTATGACATAGGTGTTGTCCTTGATGGCAACTCACTCAGATGGAAGATCACTGTTCAGGCTCCCAGAATGAAAAGAAAAGATGTACATGTAGGTTCCATATGGAAAAGTTGTGTATATACGCAGTATTGCCGATCAAAAGTCGCATATGCGTATGCACACACTTTCATGCACGAAAAAGCGTGTACGTGTGGGAAAACTTATTTTTGGTCCATGGTATTTAGTCCTTGGTATTTGGACCTATGGTTTTGGACCATGGTATCTCATCTGAAATGTTGAACCCAAGTATTTGGTCCAAGGTATTGATTCTTTATGGTTTTGGACCATGGTATTGGAAGGCCTAAGACTATAAAAGGGGAAGGAGATCTTTAGGCAAAGGCATTGACTGAAGTATTGAATATCTCATGAAGAACTAGATCTAGAATACTGGTCATTGGGTTATGGTGCATAGCTGGATCTGAATCAAGGAGGAACCTGAGTGCAAGAAGAAGGATAAGTACTATTGATGGATCAAGATCTTCAGGCTTGAATAGTAGTATCTTTGTGTGATTTTGATCTGTTATTTTGGTGCATGATTTGACCTATAAGTTTGATAATCTGAGTATAACTAATGTCTGAATAAGTGAAAAGGATAAATTATCTTTTATAGATTTGTATGCAGGTTTAACAAAGAAAAGGTGCGTATACACGCTAGTTCTGTAATGTAGAATAGCGTGTATGCTGGTTGGACTTAATTCAGAAGCGTATACATGTAGGTTGTACACATTAAAGTAGCATACGTCTCTTGAAATATTTTTTAGCTACTTCTATTTATTGCTACAGTGTTCTGGGTTCAGATTTGGTGTCAGGTTACTGTTACTGTTTTCTGGGTACAGCATTTAGAGAAGTGACTATTTGAATCAATTTTGCTTGGTGTAAAGGAGATTGGTTGATGCAGATATACTTGATGCTTAATTGATGTTATTCATGGATCCAGTCTGAAAATTTATGAAACGTGGTCCCTGAAAGAAAAGAGAAGGTTGTAGCCTTTTGTAGGTCATCACCTACGTACTAGTACCTCGGCTAATACAAGAGAAAAGGGGGTTGTAGCCCCCTTCTAAGAGAAGCGGGAGAATGACAGAAGGTTGTAGCCTTCTGCAAGTAGCAACCTGCATACTGGTATAAGACTGCACCAGTACAGAATCATTGTAAAAAGAAGTTTCTAATTAAAAGAAGATAGAGACGAATTGCAACAAGTGGTTTTCTCCCACATTGGGTTTACACCTTATATCTTTGTGTCCATGTGTGTGATGATCTGTTCTGTTTTACTTCTCCTGTTTATAGCTCTTATGATAAATGAAGTCTTGATGCACTAATTAAAAAATCTACAACTAATGAATCTTAAGTTTTCTGATATACGTTGGTTGCTTTAGACACAGTAGTGTATATACGCAGTTTACCTTAGCTGAAGTAGCGTATACAAATCATATTGTGAAATGAAAAATAATTGACTTAATAATACTGATTCACCCCCCCTCTCAGTATTATTTCCAACAATTCACTAAAACTCTATTTTGATGCTTTAATATAAATCTGGTTGTCATTCCATCTTTGATTTTGGAGTAATCTCAAGTAGTGTGTCCCTGGAGGCTAAGGGCCCGGCCCTGGTGGAACACTTGCTCCTGTACCATCATTTCCAATTCATGTGTTGTTTGATCTTCTTTCTTATCTCTGTTCAGTAATCTGATGTGCTTTGCTATTTTACATAACGGTTTTGTTATATTTTGTTTATGCTCAACTAAGTAATGTTGTTCTTTGTAACAGGAATGCTGTGTTGTTCATTCTAACTTTATAACACATTGATGTTCCTTTAACCATTGATATAACATTGTTTTTCCTTACAGATTGCCATTGCTATTCAATTATAGAGTAACCGTGATGTACAATCATAAAACGGTATTATTGTATTTATCTACGATTTGCACTTAAACATGATTGTTGTTCAATTGGGATTGTTGTTCCATTGCGAATCACAATTTTTATTCTATATAACTGTGAATTATACTTGTTGTATCGAAGTCAGATTACTGTTCCTTTCAATATGAAGCGTGCCATGTGTGATATTCTTCTTGGTTTATTGTACATTTATGTTTGATTCAAGTTGTTGTTCTATATTTCATCTTTGTTAGTTGCCATTCTATTTCCATTTGTTGTTTGGATTATCTTTAGAGAAAAGATTGTTACTTAATTCCTATAGGATATAATTGTTGTTGCATTCATTTCCGTAGATTAAGATTTCGCTATTCAATCTTGTTCATAAGAATAGTTGATGTTCCATTTCCTGGCATTTGTATTATCATTGCTTTGGTGTGAAAAACGATCTGAGACTGTAGTGAGCATTGACATATGTTGTCTAGTTCCCAGATTGATGATCTTTTCCTTGATTATCTTTTAATTACATCAATTTACAGAGGGACGAGTTAACATTACTATACCCTTGACTGATAAATTGCTATAGCTTTCTGAGTGCATGATTTGAGTTTTAAGGTTCTTTTCTATAAGTAGATCTTATTTCAAGCATCCATTTACTCTTGTATTTAGAGCACGATACTACTACCATTGCTCTAACAAATGACCGCCTCAAACTGAGTACACTCTTTGAGACAATAAATCGTTCCTGGATTGATAAGTTAATGTAGGGTAAATAGAGGTGAAAATGACCCTTTTTACTGCTCGACACTCATATCTTCATAATATTTTAATGATTTTGAAGAAGTAACTAGGGGATTTTTCAATTTTACAAGTGAGAAAAGGTCCCTAAAAAGAAGGCTCGGAGCTTCTTCATGTAAGTTTAATTAGCTTCCATAAGTAAACTCAGGATTTTTTAGATTAACGAGCAAGAAAAATACCATAAAAATAATGCTCGATATTCTTCGTGTAAGTCTAATGAGCCTGAAGAAGTAAACTCGAGGTTTTTTTAGATTAGCGAGCAAGAAAAATACCATAAAAAGAATGCTTTTGCTTTGTGATTTCCTTCAAACTTAGGAATGTATACAAACATTTTGAGAGAGGTTAAAGGCCAAATCAAGTTGTGGTTGATGGGATCATTTGTCAACTTCTATAGATTCAGGATTTCCAATGTAGCCAAGAAACACAATGGTGTAGGTGTAGCCGAATCGGACTTTGTAAGGAAGAGCAGAGTGACTAGAAGGACCATGATGTCCTCCCATCAACATGTTTCTGGTAGGGTACATAGATTATGATGGATAGTAGTTCCCATGAGGTAGTAGTGGGGTTGTGTAGAGTGATAGGCCATGAGGAATGCCCCCAGCCTGAGAAAGTCTACTAGCTAACGAGTTCCCCCCATGATAGAGGCTGCCCCCAATAGATATAGATGGTTGAGTTGGGAGGCCCCAAGGAGATGCAACGGGTCCAGGGAATGGAACACCACTAGCCACATAAGACAGGTTAGGTACCAAACCACCACCAATGGGGTAGCCACCAATAGGAAAAGAATCCATCAAATGGACCCTATTGTGCGACAGATTGCATGGGTGGATGAATTCCCCTAGTGGGTGGATAAGTACCATAAACATTTCCCCCACTTTGCAGTGATGGGGGATCTAAACCAAGAAATGGATTCCAACCAAACAAATTGTTGAAGGTTATCAGACATAGAACACCAAGAGCTGACATGAAATAAGTATGGGTAGTCGACGCAACAGAATGTTGAGCACCACCCCAAGTGGGTGTAGATGAGGTTCCTGGATGAACCATAGGTTGTACAATAAGATAAGCCACAACATGTGTGGAACTTGAAACAGGAGGGTTGAATGGCAGTGGAGCAAAAGTGTCCACAATATACCATGACTCACCAGCAATTATTGGGATGTTCAAAGGGGAAACTAGCAAAGAAATTAAATGTAAGGGTGCTACCTAAATCAAGATAGGCCAAATAGGGTTTGCAAGTAAAGGATTACAAGGAGGAACTAGACCTTCAGTAGAAGGGTCCTAAGACAGAATCAACTATGGGTTAGTATGGATGTGATTCAGTGTTTAAAACTAGAGACAGACTCCCTTAAGCAGTGAGGGAATCTGATTCTCTCATAAATTCCAACACAGAAAGTGGAGGGAGGCCTTGATAGTGTCAAGATAGACAATGAGAACTTGGGTAGCCATAGTGAATATAGTTTACAAAATTTTAAGTTAAATTATGTATATATAAGTCTCGATAACAAAATAATACACACCTAAAAATAAAAGTACTCTAAAGGAAATAAGCAAGCAGCAACGGATAATAAATATGTCTAATAGACACAACTAGTTGGTGATGAAACCCAGTATCGAAGGGAATAAAAGAGAGAGTCAGCCAAATGTACAATTATGATTACTCTTGAGCTTCACCTGAACCTCATACTAAGGGGCCAAGTACTCTTGTGAAGATGAGCACCCTCCAAAAAATCGAAAACGGAGTAGGTTTGTCTATTTAGGTACCAGGGTAGTCTACCCCATTCACCTTGTGTTCATACCTAAAAATTAAGGTCACTAAAGTTACTACAAATCACAGACACTACTACGGGGGAAAGGGTTGTAGATAGTACACTATGTGGGTAGGATAGTTGAGTCCCTGACTCAAAACTGATATCCCTGAGGGGATCCATAGTACATAAAATTTCCACTAGAAATACAATCGAAGTCAGGATACCTTCTCTCACACTCCAATGTTGTCCCGCATTTAACTCCTTTGTGAGGGGAGCGGTCCTAGATGATATGAGTACAACAGGATTTTATTCTCATTAATGACACTAGTCTCATTTCTGTAGTCTTGGGTAGTTTACTCAAACAACTTATCCCAAGACTTTAGCCGAAACTAATTTGCGTGTATTCTCAAAAAGAGTTTCTGATTACTTTTATTACGAGATTGATTTTAAAGGTACTTTATTAATGTATTCAGAAGGGGTGTTGATGTATGGAGTTTTATGAGACTCTGACTCAAACCATGCAGAAAATATGCTTTTCAATTTCAATTCGATGAAGAAGTATTTCTACAAGGAGAGAGTAACTATACACATTTTCCAAAATGAACAAACAAAATACAAGTTCCAATGCACCTAAAAAAAATGTAGACAATGATACTCCAAAGTGCATGAACACTAATGTATAAAATATCAAGCAAATTAAGCAGATAATGAATTTTTTTCTTTTTTCTTTTAAGATGTAAGCAAATGAAAGCTAAACTAAATTCCAAAAGAAACAATGAATGCAGCCATGATAATCATAGTCTAAGACACCAAAGACTTTAAGACACAAACCAACAAAACACAAGCAGTGGAAATCACTAGAAAAATGACAAATCAGAGGTATAAGTACTAGTGCACGCTAACAAAGGAATATAGTGCATTACAAGCAGTGTTAATGCTCTGTACATAAGGGCTAGACAACGATTATAATGCTCTACTATCCACTATAGACAACGTTATATAGGTTTAACTCAAAACAAGAGGTTTTGGGTGTAAGATAAGTGTTCATATCAGTTCGGATTATTAAGAATGAAAACAATGGATGAGAACTCAAGTAAATACAAGATCAAAGAGAGGGAATTTAGGAGAGGGAAAGGAAAACCAAGAATTATAATTCTTCCCATTGGATTTTCCAATATTTCTATAGGATTTTATGATCGGTAAGATGAACAAAAAAACCTCTTAGGTTATCCTGGAAACCTAGGGTAGACTGAGTAAGGGAAAGGTTGTTCAAGGTTTGATCCTTTCATTGATGCAAGAAGTAAGGAGGATATTGATAAGAGAAGTGAAAGAGAAACTTGTGAGTCCTCACATGTAGGCATGTTGGAGTTTTCAGTGTAGCTGGGAAGTGCTCCTAGCTAGGTCCAAATCTTCGGTCCTACACATAAGAAAGAACAAACAAACTATTCACAACATAATAATATTATCAATCAAAACCATTAGAAACAACTAAACATAATTAAATGAATAAATATAAACTAGACTCCCAAACATTCATCAGGTATACATAAGAAGTAAACAATGAATAGTAGCATATGGAAGGAAGAAGAAATGATCTATATTATTAATGGAGCTAGAGGATATTTACAACCATCAGATAAAGTTGCAGCAACACCCCCCACAACTCCTAGCTCCAAAAGTATCCCTCTCAAGATAGATCTAAGCAACGTTACAATACAATAATTCCCATCCCATTCTCAATAGCCAAGCCTCCAATATATAGGCATCGAAGGCTATGAATATTTCCCAAATTCCTCTTTAGTTCGATTTGGGAAAAAGCTTCTGGGTGAATAATATTTCCTCATATAAAAATGGATTTTTCTACCTTGTAGGTGCTTTTGTGCTTCGAAAGAAGCTTCCCCATGCTTTATGGATCTTTCCCACTTTTGCATGCTTTTTGTTTTTATGGAAAAGCTAAAGATGAGGATGAAGAGATCACATTCCACCAAATGAGTTTCTGAAAATGAATAAGAGTGTCAAAGCTAGTTAAGTAAAGTTTTTTGCCTCATGACTGCGTGAGAATTTTGGTAAGACAAGTTAGATGAAGGGGACAACTTGTTATAGACTTGGATAATGTGGTCTTCATGGTATATAACCTGTATTATAGTGTTATATAGGCTAGGAAAAAATGGTATTTCAACCAACAACATAGTATTCTCCTCTGAGATGGTGAGGAGGTATTTTCATGTATAACATGGTCCCAATGCTAAGACTCCTCTCAACAATCAAGTTAACATAGAAGTAATTTCTTCTCACCCTACCTTGAAGATTCACTTGAAAATTGAGGAAATTTCCCCAATCGAAGTCTTTTATCATCCTCAACATAAGGTTGTAATTAAGAAAAGAAGGAAGAAAAGAAAAGAAAAGAACGAGGAATCTCCTCCAAACTCTACTTCCTTGGAACTAGTCTAGAAAGGTACTTCTATAGCCCCTAATGAAGAATTTCAAGAACTGGTTCAGTATGAAAGAGCATATGTCTCAGCCACCATTGATAAAGTAGCTCATGTTAAGCAATTTGTTCAAGAAAAAGATGACAAGGTATAGCAGCTAGAGAAACAAGTTGCTCAATCTCAAACAAAGCTTCAAATGCGAGATAATTTAGTCAAGAACCATCACTGTAGAGATCAAACATCGAGATGATCAACTAAAGTAATTATAACAATGTCTATAACAAACAAAAGTTGATTCTTTTGATCTGATTGAGCTCAAACATGAAGCCCTTAAGCTCAATTCGCTACTAATGAAACAACATCAATTTTTTCTCATAAATTCATTTTAATATAGGTGGAATGCAAGTTGAGTTCTTTATTGGTTGATGAGCTAGTTGATATGGAAATTCATTATGATGAGGCTAAATAAGCTTTGAATTGTCTCTTAGAGTGGAAATCAGATAAAGGAAGAATACAACCAGATCTTCCCAAGATTGATGAAATGCACAAATCCATTATTCTAGGGAGTTGGAAGGAGAGGATAGGTTTGGTTAAAAAACTGGTGACTAATAGTTGAGAACTCTCAAGCTCTATTGTATATTCCATTTCCCAACCTCTTTTGAAGGGAAAATTAATTTTAGGTTATGAAGAAGATGCATTGCTATACATAGAAGCATTACAAAATAGTTGGATGGATGACATGATATAATTTGATCAAAGGATTGAACAATTATCAAAGGTAAATCTTGAGTTAAATTGGTAGATTTTAATTAAGCCTCATGGTCATTGGAGATTTCTCAAGACTCTCATAGAGCTAACAACTAAAATGTTGTCGCCTCTCCAAGCTTCCGTCTTCAATTTCCAACTAAATGTAAAGCTCCATTTTCCTCAAGAGCCAGAACCCCTTCTAGATATCTATCGACAATGGCAGTATGCTACTGGCTGACCATTAACTAGAAGTCATCTTATTTAATCTTTCCTTGTCAATATGTAACCATTCCTATTTTACCCGGGACTTAGTTTCTCCCTTTCCTTTTTAAGAAAAACTATTTATGTGGCTTTCTAACTCATGCAAAGGGTTCTAAATTTTGCAGAAAGATATTTTTTCACAATTTTGTACTTAAGTCCATTTTATTAATATATATAAACCATTTTGATTCCAGCATGAAATACTGTGAGAAAATTGGGTGCCTTTATCTTCTACGTTTTCTGTTTATGTTTATGTAATCAATGTACTGAAATTCAAACATTGTTTTGTGTACCTTGTTTTCATCGATTGAAGCATAATCACTATTGATGTGTGAGTATTTGTCTATTTCTAGTAAATTGAAAGATTTAGCTATATTCCATATGTGTATGTACTGAACATTGATTTGATTAATTATTTAATCAAATTGATATTTTAATTGCAGTTATTAAAGTTATATCTTGAGACTATGTATTTTCATTCTTGTAACATTATTTGTCTCACATATGCATTATAATACACGGGTAGAATATATTATTAGTCATTTCTTTATCTTAGTCTATAGTAGTCATTTTTTGTCATAGTAATTAATTCACTTCCGTCCATTTCTTTTTCATTTCCACTTAAGCCTTATAGTGCAGGTAACGAGACCCAACTAAACTAGTTGGAACCACCGTTTTCAACATAAAAGGGTCTAACTTGGGACTCTAACTAGGTGGTATCCCAAATTTTAATGAGGTCATTTTTGGCCATCAACATTTTTGGCACTAGAAGGAGGGCCATCCGACTATGAAAGGAAAAAATATCTCAAAGAAAAATGCTAGTAATTCTAAGATTAAATCTCACCTCTTAGCCTCCCCACCAGCTTCTATATCTTTATCTCATTCTCCTAGACCTAGATCTAAAGTTGTAGAGCCTTCCTATGATTCTCCTAGAATTGTTTGTAGATCTTCTAGTGAACCTTTAATAGCCACAACTTTACCTACTGAGCCCCGTATTTCTCCATAAATCCAAACTATCATACAAAAACTTGAAGGATTTTCCTTTTTAGGTGAACAGACAAAAGAGCCTAAAGTTTAAGAAGGTTGTGTTACTTCTTCTCTTAATGGTTAATGAGTATTAACAAGAGCTCAAAGAGAAAAATTAGGAGTTAAACCATTCAAATATCCCTTAGATACTAATCGTAGAAAGAAACATACTTCATCCTTTGTTTTATCTGCGAGTGAGAACATCTCTTCTACTTCTCCTCCACCTACACCTAACCTTCATTGAGTCACACAATCAACACAAACTCCTCCATCTTCTACTCCATCCATTGTTTCTATTCCTATTTAGCCGATAGTCACTGTTAATGTTACTAGTTATGTAGGAGCATCATCATCTATTATTATTTCCTCTATTGCTGCTACTAGTACCACTAATTTTGGTGCCACTATTTATACCAAAATGGAAAACAAACCATGGACAACCCTAGGAGACGTAAATATTTCCACCCCTTACATAATATTCCTAAACAAGTGGAGAGATGGTTACCTAAGTATAACCCTGATGATGACCTTGCAGCAGAAGATCACATTCACAATTTCATGTTAGCTATTAATCTCAACGATGTTTCCAAAGAAGATGTTGTAAGTAGGCTCTTCCCCTATATGTTTGAAGGTAAAGGTGGATCATGGTGTTTCTCTTTGCCTCCTAAATCAATTACCAACTCAAATACTTTTGAAGAATTATTTCTTATAAAAATTGGAGATGATAAAAATCCCGCCTCTTTTATAAATGAATTGTCTAATATTACAATTGGGCCTAATGAAAAAATCAAAGATTTTAATTCTAGCTTTAACAAAAATTTTAATAAGATCCCAACTAAACTAGGTGAAGAGGTACATATTGATTTGTATATCAGTGCTCTTCCTTATTCAATAGTTATGTTTATAGACATCACAAAATATTAAACACTTGCAGATAATATGAAGGAAGCTTTGAAGTTGAAAAGATCATGCTTGCACTCAAAAAGAAAGTTCCTGTTGAGGAGAATAAACCTACCAAGAAAGTCACATTCAAGGATGAACCAAAGAAAAAATTCCCTAAGGATCCATTTGATATGGAGGGATTGCAAAAGGTTCTCAAAACAATATCTAATGAAGTAGTTGATTTAAAGAAAGAAGTAGCTAAAAGTTCTTCTAAGAGATCTTTTAGACCTTTCAAAAGGAAAAAATAGTCTCTACCTCATGCTCAGTCTCCTACACAAATATCAGTTGTTGATGAAGATGATGAAGAAGAAGAAGAGGAAGAAGTTCAACTAGTCGAATAAGAAATAGAAGAAGAGGAAGTATCTAAGGTTAATGGTATTTAGGATTATATTCTTACTACATCCAATGAAGAAGAGGAAGAAGCTCTTTCGGTCATGATTGGCAGTAAAGGTTATACAAATACACCTTCCACAAGTCAAAAGACTGCAACTAATTATTTTCTATAAAAAGGTATGTCTAAGAAAACTTCTAGTCAAATTTCTAGTCCTTCATCTAATGGTTCTAAAACTACTACTTCAGATAATTCCTCATCTAAATCCTTGATTGTGTATGATAATATTGAATACAATATTGTTGAAGATATGAAGAAGACTGTTGAACCGTAAAAAGGGTCTTTTTCACCTCTATTTACCTCACATTAACTTATCAATCCAAGAACTATTTGTTATCTCAAAGAGTGTACTTAGTTTGAGGTGTTCATTTGTCAGAGTAATGCTAGTAGTATAGTGCTCAAGAAAATACAAGAGTAAACAGATGCTTAAGATAAGATCTACTTACATCAAAGCATTTTAAGACTTAAATCATGCATTCAGAAGACTAAGTAAATTATTAGTCAAGGGTATAGTAACAATAACTCATCCCTCTGTAAAGTGATGTAACTGGAGACAATCAAGGAACAGATCATCAACCTGGGAACTAGACAACGAATGTCAATGCTCACTATAGTTTCAGATCGTTCAACGCAATGGCAATGTAAATAACAGGAAATGGAACAACAACTATAATTGAAACAACAACTAGGAAATGGAACAGCAACTAGTCTTGATAAACAACACAACCTTACTCTAAGGAAATAAAGGCAACAATCGTATCCTATAGAAATTAGATGATAATCCTTACTCTAGGAATAAATCGGACAGCAAATGGAAATAGAATGACAACCAATTAGCAGTGAAATATAGAACAACACTTAGAGCCAATTGTGAATGTACAGTAAACCGAAATGAATAACACACACAACACACATTGATATTGAGAGAAACAGTGATCTGACTCTGATACCACAAATATTGATCTCAGTTATAAAGGATAATGATCGCAATTCATAATGGAACAACAATGTCAATTGAACAACAATCTTAATTAAGGATAAACCATAGATGAAGACAGTAATACCAACTTAAGAATGTTACAGCCCAGTTACTTTGTAATTGACAACAATAGCATTCTGTAAAGAATAGTAATGTTACATCAATGACTTAAAGGAACAGCAATGCGTCAGAATGAACAATACAATATTCTTGTTACAGAGAGCGATATTGTAAATATAACAGAGCTGTAATATAAAACAACAAAACACACTAGATTACTGATCAAAGCTGATAATGAAAACCATGCACGAATTAAAGATAATGGTACAAGAGCAAGTGTTCCACCAGGGTCGGGCCCTTAGCCTCCATGGATACACCGCTTGAGATTATTCTAGGATCAAAGATGGAATAGCAACCAAATTTATATTAAAGCATCCAAACAAGGTTACAGTGGATCACTTCTGAACGAAAGTTGATGATCAAAGTTTTAAACACAAAGATAAATTACATAAGAGTAACCACAACTATCCCCTGTGCTAGCAGTGCTGCCGCTTTTTATAACAGCCAAGCGGAGATATCAATGATGCAAAAATAGTTAAGATTGTAGTCCCTTAGGATCAAAGGATCCTGAGGGATTCGTCAAACTGTTAATTCCAATTATCCCTTTTTTCTCTTGCGCCAATTCGATATCTCCTTTTCCTTTCCTTGGCTGATATGCTTCAGTTTGGATCGCCTTGTCTGCATATGGTTTCCTACCGTAGGGGCAACAGTTAACTCTGCCTTGTCTTTTTCCTTGGGATGACAATCTTTTGTTTTTCCCTTTTTCTACATGAGAAAATGACTATTATTAGTTATTCTGCGTTACATACAAATCTCATCAATTTGGTCATAATTTCTTCTTATTTACCTAATTCATGATGCAAAGGGATTATGAGTTTTTAAAGAAAAGATGACAAAATAATCAATAAAACATACCTTCTTCAGTACTCCACACACCCCCTTGCTTACTCTTTTTCATGCCCTCATGAAAACATTGTAATTGACATGTAAGACAATGAGAGAGTAAGCTGGGGATGAAATCTCATGTGGTGGTCTACAGCCATGATGCCTAACTAGGTGTTCAAAAAGATGGCTTGTCTGGCTCTCAGGCATCTCATACAAGGCTTGTTACCCAGGTGCAGGGTGCCAAATAATCAGACTCCTGAACCTATATCCTAACCAAGATGGCCCTGCCCTCAAGATAAGTTCACTATAGAGGCTCAAGCGATTAGTGGCTAACATAAAGTTTTCATAATTAAATGGTTCCCTGAGTTGGATATTCGGATTAGAGGTCTGGTATTGAAATTTAGCAGCTGCAATGGCAATGTCCTTAATGGTAAAGAAGTATTCTATCCCTTGCCGATTGATTGCTGTATGAATGGGTCCTAATGCTTCAATCACGCCTGGAGTCCTCATGAGACTCCTGTGTTTATTCCATAACTGTAATGGATCTCTAGGCTCAGCTCTTACCCATAAGTCTAATCCGTTTTCTTGTCTTTAGAAGGCATTATAGGCTTTAATCCATTTGATTTGATTAACTCCAAATGAAACAAATGCCTGCAGTTGGATATCCCCAACGAAAGGGCTAGGATTCTGCTCTGTTTCTTGGTCTAACATGAGGTTGTGCAGATAAAATTCACACAGTAGTCTTTGAACCATTGCTCCATAGTGCTTACAACAATTTATAAAATCATCAATAGTATTCATTTGTATAGGGGCTCCTGCTTTGACAGCCTTAATTTTCAATTGCAAATATCATTCCATTAAAAACAAGGCATAATTATTATCAGGGGCTCTACATGCCAGGATGTCAGTGTACAAAGAGCATAAGGTATCCATCTGCTTGATAACTACGTCTAACCTATGAGTTACCTTTGCAACTTTCTCTTCTTCCTTCCACCATCCTTCAAAAGCCTGGCTTTCAAATCGATTGACATTCCTTAGCTATTGTTGTAATTCTTCATACTTTTCTCGAGAAACTGTTTGATCTATGAGTTTTTTCTACTGCTTGTTGAGCTTTCATCAAACCCTCTCGTAGGGTTACTGTCCTCGGATCACTATCCCATGTAGTAGTGGCAAGTGGAATATTTACTTGAATCTTCTTATTGTGTCGCCTCATGTTCATAGTCTGCATTCCTTCAGAGGACTGTGCCTTTGTCTAAACTTCTTTGTCACAGGCCGATATATCATCTGTTGGCACTTCAACATGAGCAACAGTTGAATGTTGTTCCTTTTGCTTTTGAACAGTAGTCTGCACTTCAACAGGGTTTTGAACGACAGACTATTCTTTAATAGTGTTTTAAACAGTATACTGTTCTTCAATAGGGTTTTGAACAATAGGCTGGACATGGGTCCTTCGAACCTTTTTCTTGGGGGGTCTCACCAGAGTGGTTGCATGTCTTACCCATAAATTCCTTTTTTCTCTCTTTCTCATTTCCAAAACCCTGATTTGTTGTCGAAGTTGTGCTATCACATTCAACAATATTTGCTGTTCTTTTCGTAATCTTCTAATTTCTTTTGTTTCCTTAGGAAGAACAGTTGTCTGTTTAGTTGGGCCTGGGCTGTCACCTTGGCCAATTCCCTAGTTTTCTTCTTGGGGTGCTCCTTCGCTGGTTTGTTCAGGTTGCTCTGGAGTAAAAACCATAGCTTGCTCTATTATTTCCTGGGTGATTTCTTTTTCCACCCCTTCTTCTTCCTGGAATTCTTCCAGTGTAGTCTAGCTAGGAACAAATTGTTCCCCCTGTGTATCACCTTTTTCTCCTGTCATACCTTCATCATGAATAGGATGATTCTCTTCTTCTACTTCCTTGCGCGTAATTCCTCGGGTGCATTTTTGTCTTGAGCAGAATGCTCTTTTGGTTCTTCCTCAATATGGAGGCCTAGTAGGCTAAGAGGTTGGGCATATTCACCCATATTGGCTAGAATTTTGGCTAACTCATCCTCTTGCAATGGATTTTGCAATGGAATATCTTCGTGTTGTTATGTTTCTACCTCCTCCTGCCCAGGTTTCTCGGCCTCTTCCTCTGTTTCTCCTTCCTCATTTCCTTCCAATCCTTTCTCAATCTCTTCTCCTTCCAATTGTGGGGTTGCTCATCCCCTGAATCGTCTATCTCCACCGGTTGGATAGTATCCCCTTGGGAATTTTCCAGCCTCCCTCTAATTCGTGCCAATCTGACTGATTTCCTTCATTTTAATGGTCTATTTGGTGTGCTGGCAACATGCTTACATTTTGGGGCCGGCATAGTCAGTCCACCTTCCATCATGGTAATTAGCTCTTCCCAGCTGCTCTGTTGCTGAGCAAGACTATGGCTAACTATTAGCCGTATCAGCCCATGGTGACTTACTACCGATTCTACATGTTGTGATTTACTCATACTTCGGGTGACATCATGAGGTAATGAATTTAAAAATGCAGGTAAATTCACAGAGCATTTCTCTTTTAATACAACTAAGAGTTTAAGGTGTCATGGTCTTATCATGTCTTTTCTACCTTCACAGGTGATGTAGCTCTGGATGATCTTCGCCAATTCTGCCCACGGCTCGCCCAATGCTGCTGATAGGACTCCCTTTCCTTTGACTGTCAGGCTCTGGCCTTCATCTTGGAAGATTTTCATGATCTTATGCAGTCTCTCCTTCTTTAGAGTCCAAACAAGTCCAATGGTTGGTAGTCCCGAAACCTCTGCAATTATGTCATCAGTGACTGCTATGTTGTTGGAAATAATACTGAGAGGGGGGGGGTGAATCAGTATTATTAAGTCAATAAAACTTGTTCATTTCCATACTCTGGTTCATATATGCTGCTTCAGTTAAGATACCCGCGTATATTCAGTAAACTTATGATTCAGTTAATTGATCTTCAATGAGTGCATTAGAACATTATTAACCAAAATAACAGTAAAAAGGTGCAGTAAAATAGAACATAAGCCACACACATGAACACCATGATATAAGGTGGAAACCCAATGTGGGAGAAAACCACCTGTTGCAAGTCATCTCAATATTCTTCTTAATAAGAAAATCCTTTTACAAAAGTTCTGTACTAGTGCAGTCCTTTACCAGTACGCAGGCTACTACCTGCAGAGAGCTACAACCCTCTCTCGTTCTCCAGTCTCTCCTGGAAGGGAGCTACAACACCCATAGTTATTGTACTAGCCGATCCATTTACTAGTACGCAGGCTGCTACCTGCTACAATGCTCCAAAGTTTTCAACTGCTACTGGAAGGGAGCTACCACCCCCTTAGCTCTTGTACTAGCTAAGATACTAGTACGTAGGCGCCGGCCTACAATCTTCTCTCCTCTAGGTACCATGTTTCATACATTTTCATACTAGATATTCTTGAAGCACAACATATAATCTGAAAGGCCACGTTTCATCCAATTTTCATACTGGACCCATTAGTATCATTGAAGCACATAATCAATCAATCTTCTGAATCACCCAAACACAAAATCAATACATATACAAGGATAATATGTGAGTTAGCAACCAGATCTAGTCCATCAGATCACATAAAGATAAGTCATTAAGAACTTCATCGATTCAATCAATACTGAAGCTAAACATAATCATGTTGTTATCAGAACTCAATACCAGTAACCAGACATCAATTATGCACCCAGAACCCTGCAGAATAGTCAAAGGCAGTTAAAACAAATTTCAAGCAGGGTCCACAACTTCACCAATAGACATCTGCGAACATTTGCGCCTGTACTGCTTTTTGATATGCGGGTATCCGCACCTGCACGGTCTTCTTATCTGTGGGTATCCGCACCTATGCACTCTTCTGCTCTGCGGGTATCCGCACCTGCACCGTGTCGTACCTGCGGTCCTGCGGCTACATCCGCACCTGCACACTCTTCTGCTCTACGGGTATCCACACCTGCACCGTGTCACTCCTGTGGTCCTACGGCTAGATCCGCGCCTACACACTCTTCTGCTCTGCGGGTATCCGCACCTGCACTGTGTCGCACCTGCGGTCCTGTGGGTATAGATAGATTTTCAGTCTTCAAGCATACCCTAGACTATCAGATCTACAGATCTTCTCATGCGCCATGGAGATCTCGACCCATTCAGATCTAGCTATCACTCAGATCTAGCTATCACTCAACAACCGATCACAAGTATTTCAAATCTAGCTCACCTTAAGATATTCAACCGATAAGTGTGTAGCCAAATGATCTCCTTTCCTTTTTATAGCCTTAGGCCTTTCACAATACCATGGACCAAAAACCATAACAATTCAATACCATGGACCCAATACTTGGGATCAACACTTTTGGATGCAATACCATGGACAAAGACCATAGGATCAAAAACTGTCAGACTAATGCCATGAACCAACCATGAAAGTGTGTGATATTTCCTCTACATGAAATAAAATTTTCTCTGCATGAAAGTGCGTGAACTTTTCTCTACATGAAGGAAACTTTTCTCTCCATGAAAGTGCGTGAACTTTTCTCTACATGAAAGAAACTTTTCTTTGCATGAAAGTGCGTGAACTTTTCTCTATATGAAAGAAACTTTTCTATGCATGAAAGTGTGTGAACTTTAAAATAACTTTGCTGCACTATAATTTATCATTTGTGTGATTTTCCATCAGGGACAACACTTGTCTCATAATGCCAACAATCTCCCCCTTTGGACTTGATGGCAAAGCTAAATTGTCATACTGATAATTGTCATCTAATTCCTTTGAGCCATCCTGCATCCTATGTATTCTATCACATGTGATATCTCTTCCGTAGATTCATCTAGATATATATAAGTGAGTTGATCTTCTACGAGTTGGTTGCCATCAAGTACAACACATGCATCGTAATGTCAACAATCTCCCCCTTTGGAATTGATGGCAACAATACCAAATCACTCTCCCCCTTTGACATCAAGGGCAAATTGGACCAAGATAATCTCTTCCTTTGATGTCCATACTCCCCTTGAGTACCTGCTGAAATCTCTGAATGAGCTCCCCCTTTATATATGCCATGATGCACCAATCTGTCCATGCTCTTTCTGACAACATGCTAAAATCTCTGCTCTGCTGAAATATGCTTGTTCATGCTCCCCCTGACTGTAAGCAAGGTCTGTAAAAATATGTTCTACAAGAAGAACATGACTCTATACATCATAAATGACCTTCCTATCATGAAAGACTCATACATACATCTATCTCCCATCATAATGGTGATATACCAAAAGTTTACATATGACAACATAAGAGAATAACATCATTCATCCCAGGCATAGTGGGGAAACCAACATTGGTCGTTACATGACCTGAAGAGATCTCATCAAATGACTACAATAGATAGAGACACACTATTACATCATGAGTCTTGATATGACCTTTACATCGAATGATATACATGACATTTATAACAGAGACCAAACACCTAAATAAGATCATGATAAACATCAGCAACGACACTATATGATCTGCTCCATAGCATCTGTCAACAACAACTAGACCAACAACTTATATTAGTGCATGAATCATCAAGGTATGTCTGTATCAACTCATCCTTTTGAACAAAATTCTGTATATACAGAATCATTCTATCATATGTGAGAAACACCATAGCCATCCAGATCTACATGGACCAAGTATCATCAATTGGGAATATCTGCATCAATCAACATATGTACGAAACAACCTATCATCATATAGGTAAGAACTCATCATCATTATGTCTCCAATCATCCATGTATCCAGCCAAAAATCCTCATCCATATGTGTGCCAAGAATAATAGGAATCCGGCATCATAACTGTAATATATGATCTTTATGCATATGACGACAACGGCATATGAGTGACTCATCATCAAGTAAAGAAGATGTGAATTCAAGCTATGTACTTCTCCTTATCCTTATGAAGATCACCATGTAAGCACTATTAGAGAATCAACCATAAATCTGATCTAAATATCAACTATGTAACCCCAAGAATCATCTGAACAACTCATAACCATATCATAGAAAGATGAATCATTTATCCATATAAGCATCATCACCAAGGACTATTAACCATAATGCCAACAATGCATTAAAAGCATATGCTCCCCCTAAACTTGTGCCATCTTGTTTACTGTCAGATCTGATCATGCATATCAGCAAGAAGTATAAGTCATCATCATTATCAAGTTAGAAACAAAACACTTCTAACCATCAAGTCATTTCCACACATCATCAGCAAATTGTAACCATTATCAAACAGCGCAAATAATAAAATGAATCATAACTGATCCTTTTCCTGAACCTATCCCTACTTCCTTTCCTCAAACAATCATATATGCGACTATGCCATAACCAACTCACGTATATACGTGACTTCTCTTTAAGAAACTTGCGTATGAGATTTAGGACACTGAAGTTTTACACTTCTAGCTCCCTCTGATTCTGTTATGTTTGTATGTTGTGTTGTGCCGCCTCTTTCTGACTGTACTTCTTTCTTCTTCCACATCTTCAAGTGTGATGATGAGGTTTTCTCCTTTTGGTATGGTGCCCATACTTTGTTCCTAAGTTCCTTAGCTATATGTCCAAGCTTGTTACATGTGTAACATCTTACATGTCTCATATTTCTTCTATAGCAATCGACAGCTCTGTGACCAAACATATTGCAAGCAAAGCAATATCCATTAAAGTACCTTGAATGTGATGATCTTTCTGCATGATGGTCTTGAAACCTTCTTCTTCTACATCTGGCTGCAACATGTCCAAAATTATGACATACATAACATTCAACATTATTCATAGGAGGAGTAAAAGATTTTCTTTGAAGAATTTCTTTCCTTGGTTGATGATGAGATTGACCTTTCATATCCTTATTGAGGATTTCAGATTTTGCAGTCGAGTCCCTTGTCTTACTTTCTGAACTAGATTCACCTTCAATAGATTCATGAAAACCAAGACCAGTTTTGATAGCAGGAGACCTTTGATTATTAAGAATATCATCCAAGACTTTAGTACTATCTTGAAATCATAACAGTTTATCCTTTTCTTCTAATTTATCTTTTAGAATATTTACCTCAACTTGATGTTTCTCTTCCTTTTCAAGATACTGCTTCTTCACTTTTTCTTCAGCATTTCTTTCTTCATCCAAATGACGTCTTAGTTCAAGAACTTCATTTTCATGAGCTTGGAGTAGTTCTTTATTTTGCTTCTTTGATTCTTCAAGATCTTCTTTTAGCGAGCAGATCGTGGCTTCAAGACTTTCATAGTAACTAGATCTGTCTCTGAGTTTCTTGATGGTTATGCTTCTTTCATTGACTTCATCTCTTAGTGATGTTACTTCATCCTGCAACTTTTGATATTTGTCCTTGAATAACTTCCTTACCTTGTTTCCTTCCTCTAGTTGAGCTTTTAGTTTGGTAGCTTCTTCTTTGAAGACACATTCCCTTTTGTTCAATAGATCTTGTTGATCTCTAATTTTGTCTGTAAGCCTTTTAAATTCTGCCTCTATTTTATATCTTTCTTTCTCACCCATAAAAGAAAATTCAGTTGTTTCGCTATCACTTTCATCTTTTCCAAATGGATAGATAGCTGGAACATCAGAGGATAACAAATTCATACCTGATAGTTCATCTTCATTCTGAAATGATTCTGAATCTGAAGTGCTTCTTCCACATAATCCCCAATTGATTCTCCCACTGTCATAGTTGTTCTGAGATGTCTTCTTCTACTTAGGTGCTTTCTTCTTAAGCTTCTTTCCCATTGTTCCATGGATCTCCTTCAAGCGATCCAGCTTCTACAAAAGAACCTGCTCTGATACCAGTTGTTGGAAATAATACTGAGAGGGGGGGGGGGGGGGTGAATCAATATTATTAAGTCAATAAAACTTTTTCATTTCCATACTCTTATTCATATATGCTGCTTCGGTTAAGAATACCCGCGTATATTCAGTAAACTTATGATTCAGTTAATTGATCTTCAATGAGTGCATTAGAACATTATTTACCATATTAACAGTAAACAGGTGCAGTAAAATAGAACATAAGCCACACACATGAACACCATGATATAAGGTGGAAACCCAATGTGGGAGAAAAAAACCTGCTGCAAGTCATCTCAATCTTCTTCTTAATAAGAAAATCCTTTTACAAAAGTTATGTACTAGTGCAGTCCTTTACCAGTACGCAGGCTACTACCTGCAGAGAGCTAAAATCCTCTCTCGTTCTCCAGTCTCTCTTGGAAGGGAGCTACAACCCCCATAGTTCTTGTACTAGCCGATCCATTTACTAGTACGCAGGCTGCTACCTGCTACAATGCTCCAAAGTTTTCAACTGCTACTGGAAGGGAGCTACCACCCCCTTAGCTCTTGTACTAGATAAAATACTAGTACGTAGGTGTCGGCCTACAATCTTCTCTCCTCCAGGTACCATGTTTCATACATTTTCATACTGGATACTCCTAAAGCACAACACATAATATGAAAGGCCACGTTTCATCCAATTTTCATACTGGACCCATTAATATCATTGAAGCACATAATCAATCAATCTTCTGAATCACCCAAACACTAGATCAATACATATACAAGGATAATATGTGAGTTAGCAACCAGGTCTAGTCCATCAGATCACATAAAGATAAGTCATTAAGAACTTGATCCATTCAACAATCAATACTGAAGCTAAACATAATCATGTTGTTATCAGAACTCAATACCAGTAACCGAACATCAATTATGCACCCAGAACCCTGCAGAATAGTCAAAGGCAGTTAAAACAAATTTCAAGCAGGGTCCGCAACTTCACCAATAGACATCTGCGAACATCTGCGCCTGTACTACTTTTTGATATGCGGGTATCCGCACCTGCACGGTCTTCTTATCTGTGGGTATCCGCACCTACACACTCTTCTGCTCTGCGGGTATCCGCACCTGCACCGTGTCGTACCTGCGGTCCTGCGGCTACATCTGCATTTGCGTAGTCTTCTTCTCTGCGGGTATCCGCACCTACACCGTGTTGCTCCTGCGGTCCTGCGGCTAGATCCGCACCTGCACTGCGTCGCACCTACGGTCCTGCGGGTATAGATAGATTTTCAGTCTTCAAGCATACCCCAGACTATCAGATCTATAGATCTGATCATGCACCATGGAGATCTCGACGCATTCAAATCTAGCTATCGCGCAAATCTAGCTATCACTCACCAACCGATCACAAGTATTTCAGATCTAGCTCACCTTAAGATATTCAACCCATAAATGTGCAGCCAAATGATCTCCTTTCCTTTTTATAGCCTTAGGCCTTTCACAATACCACGGACCAAAAACCATAACAATTCAATACCATGGACCCAATACTTGGGATCAACACTTTTGGATGCAATACCACGGACCAAGACCATAGGATCAAAAACTGTCGGACTAATACCATGAACCAACCATGAAAGTGCGTGATATTTCTTCTACATGAAAGAAACTTTTCTCTGCATGAAAGTGCATGAACTTTTCTCTACATGAAGGAAACTTTTCTCTGGATGAAAGTGCGTGAACGTTTCTCTACATGAAAGAAACTTTTCTCTGCATGAAAGTGCATGAAATTTTCTCTATATGAAGGAAACTTTTCTCTACATGAAAGTGCATGAACTTGAAAATAACTTTGCTGCACTATAATTTATCATCTGTGTGATTTTCCATCAAGGACAAGACTTGTCTCATAATGCCAACAATCTCCCCCTTTGGACTTGATGATAAAGCTAACTTGTCATACTGATAATTGTCATCTGATTCCTTTGAGCTGTCTTGCATCCTATGTATTCTATCACATGTGATATCTCTTCTGTAGATTCATCTAGATATATATAAGTGAGTTGATATTCTACAAGTTGGTTGCCATCAAGTACAACACATGCATCATAATTTCAACATATGTGTCTCCCCCTTACTGTGGAGTGATATTCTTGCAAGTTCTGCAAGAATTCTATTGCTATGGTCTCGTTGGATTCCTGTAAACGATTAAGATAAACCAGCCATCCTGCCCTTGCCAGAATTTCCCATGCAGCATCAGAAACTGTCAATACTTGTGGTTCTCTCCGAATTGATCTTCCTCCCATGCTTTAGCTTACTGTAAAAACGCAGAGATGACAATGGAACAATAGGTTGTTCAAACTGTTAGAAATACACAGGAAATAACGAAACAGCAGGGCTAGTTCAAATCCCGGGTTACTTACTAATTGCTACAGAGCATAATATGGAAATGGCTTAGGAACAACAAGCCATGCAGATTGAAAAACAATATACCGTTGAGCCTCACTATTTCCAAGTAAACAGTTTTCTGAATGTTAGTCTGACATGTATACCAGTAAATTATGAGGTCACCTACCTCCCCCATGCAATGTGATAGGCTGCCCTCGGCCGTCAAATGAGGGAGTGGCATGCCGACCTGCCATAGTACAGAGTCATAAAGGAACAACGTATGCCGAAATTCCATGTCTTACAAAAGGAGTAGATTGCGGAAATCGAGGTGTATAGGAGGATCGCTTAACAAATAAGAGAATGATATGATATGATGCGAGGCTGGGAGGATAGGACAGTTGACGTACACAAAAAGTTTGATTCGGTCATTATCAACTTTTTCCGTCATGATTGGCTGTAATAGATTTTCATATGTTTAATGGTTCGGGGAAATGATATACATAATCTCATGTGACATATTACAAAGGTATAAGACAAAGAAGGGTGTTAATGATTACTATTGGTGTATAAGGAATGTGACTTCAATACCATTAATAGAGCTCTTCTACCGACAGGTGTCCATAACCTTGACAGAGTTGTTTATTTCATCCATGGAACCATGATCCTTTGTGTATTCTTAGGAAGTGTTGTACAATGTCAAAATGGAGCCCATTATGCTGGCTTGGTAACCAATTAAACCATAATGCCATTCACCAGGAAGGAGTGAAAGGCGGGCATGCTAGCTCGTGATGAGACCTCCTGTTCCAAGGACTCTTTATTTTTTCTCATGTGCCTCTTGGATCATATCCCTGGTGTGGTGGCCATAGTGGGAATGTCACTTCACTTTCTTCCTTATGATCATGGTAGGTTGGCTCTTGATGAGACCCCCTATCCTGCATTTGACAACGCATAAGTTATATAATCATTCTTCTCTTTATTTTTTTCTTTTTATAAATTACTTTCCTATGTATACACAAAGGGTGGTTTAGCACTCCTTAAGAGTAGGAATGGTAGAAGAATTCTTAACATCTCAACAGAAAAATATACCCCTTGTTCTTATTCCTTAATAATGATGAAAGAATATTATGGGAATTTTAGAAAAAGAACCACCATGATAAAGATAAGAAATCATATCTGTATTAGTAGGATAATGACAGCAAAAGTGATGGATAATTTTGTCGTTTCCTCTTTCCTCTTATCAATTCAAAGAAATTCCTGTAAAAATAACGACTCTCATATGATTTACTGATTTCAGTATGCTCTAGTTTTGTATCCGTTTCATAAGTGTATAATTGTGCTCCAAAAAGACTTGAAATTATCATATATTGAGAAGAACGACAGTTGTCCTTTAATTGGAACAGCAAGGAGAATGTTGTTATTTCAAGAAGGAAGAGCAAAAAGTACAAGTGTTGTTCCTTTGGAAAAGGAATAGCAGAAAATGCCATTGTCATTCCTTTGGAGAAGGAACAGCGAAAAAATGCAAGGGTTGTTGAGAAGGAATAACAAAAAAACACAAGCACTGTTCCTTTGGAAAAGGAACAACAAAAACCAAAAGTTTTGTTCCTTTGAAAAAGGAACAGCAAAAAACACAAGTGTCATTCCTTTGGAAAAGGAACAGCAAAAACCAAAAGTGTTGTTCCTTTGGAAAAGGAACAACAAAAAACACAAGTGTCATTCCTTTGGAAAAGGAACAGTAAAAATCAAAAGTATTGTTCCTTTGGAAGAGGAACAACAAAAACCAAAAGTGTTGTTCCTTTGGAAAAGGAACAACAAAAAAACACGAATGTCGTTCCTTTGGAGAAGGAACAACAAAAACCAAAAGTGTTGTTCCTTTGGAAAAAGGAACAGCAAAAAAACACGAATGTCGTTCCTTTGGAAAAGGAACAGCAAAAACCAAAAGTGTTGTTCCTTTGGAAAAGGAACAGCAAAAAAAATGCGAATGTCGTTCCTTTGGAAAAGGAACAACAAAGTGAAAAGGGAACAGATAATACAAAAAGTGTTGTTCTTTTAGAAGAGGAACAACAAAAATGAAAGTGTTGTTTCTTTGGAAAAGGTACAGAAGAAAAAGAAAAGTGCACACAAATGTTGTCCCTTTGGAAAAGGAACAGCGAAAACAACAGTGTTGTCCCTTTTGAAAAAGGAACAGCAAAAAAATACAAGTTGAAATAAAGGACTCAGCAAGATAGTGAAGGTGTTGTTCCTTTTAAAAGGAACAACGAAAACAATAGAATTCTTGATTCTTCGGAAAGGAACAACAAAGTGCAAAAAATATGTACAGAGAATAATTTATGCTAGCAAAGCAAAAGAATTATGTACAAAATGTAAAAATAGTTAAATCACTTTAATGAACCGGAGGTGAGGAAGATTTTTCTTCCTCCACCAAATTTGCATGTCAGAATCCTCATGGAGTTGCCGGTAGAAGGATTCATGAGTAAGGGGTTTGCGGTATAGTCAAACTCGGTGGCCATTTTCCTTGAAGATATGTCCAGATCCATCAATGGTGATTAGGGTAAGGGTGCCATTATCATGTACCTTTTGGATTTCATATGGCCCGAGCCAACGAGTCTAAAGCTTCCCAGGAAAATCCAGGAAACCTGGAATCATATAAGAGCGCCCAATCTCCTTCACGAAAGACTTTCTTTTTAATGAGAGCGTCATGCCATTTAGCTCGTTGCTATTGGATTAATGCAGTATGTTGAAGGGCAGAGAGCCTGATCTCATCTAGCTCATTGATCTACTGTAATTTATTAATCTGTGCCTCATTTAGATCTAGACCAACTTCTTGTGTTGTTCGCAATGTTTGGATTTCGAATTCTATGGGAAAAATGGGTTCCTTTTTTAATACCAATTGGTATGGTGAATAGCTAGTAGTGCTTCTCCATGTTGTTCTATAAGCCCACAAGGCTTCTGTAGTCTTGCAGCCCAATCGCGTCCATGTGACGCAATGGTTTTGTCAAGATTGCTTCTATTATTTTATTGTTGCTTTCTACTTGACCATTTGCCTGTGGGTGGTATGAAGTGGTGATTTTGTGCTGGATATGATAGTTTTTAAGTGTTGCAACAATCTTGTTACCAGTAAAATGTGGTCCACCATCTGTAATTATGTCTCTTGGAAGCCCTTATCACACAAATATATGGAACAGGAACTGTATGACGGAATCTTCTGTAGCTCCCAGCAATGCCTCTGCTTCAACCCATTTGGTGACATATTTTGTTGCCACTAGAATATATGTTTTCTGGTTCAAGGATGAGTTAATTGGACCAACAAAATTGAGTTCCCATCGCTCGAATGGTTCAATAACTAGTTGTGGATTTAGGGGCATTTCATCAGACTGACCAGGGTGTCTTGTTCTTTGGCAACTGTCACAAGCTTGAACGAACTTTTTCGCATCTTTGAAGATCGTAGGCCAATAATACCCTGTTTGAAGCACCTTATGTCCAGTTCTCTGATCGGCAAAGTGTTTGCCACATGGTATGTCATGACAAGCTTTCAAAATGTCATTTCCTAATGTGCATATCTGCTCCTGTATGGAACAGGTAGCCCCCAATCAAGGAAAATCTAGTACTTCGTTGGACAATCTGTTTCGGTTCATTGGGGGTCAGATGTTTCGGTAATTTGCCTACTGCGAAGTAATTCGCAACATCTGCATACCAGGGTGTTTTAACAGTGATAATGAATAGATGCTCATCTGGAAATTGATCTTCAATTGTTGCTGCATCCACACGTTTGGGCATCCATGAGAGAAAGTCAGCTACAGGATTTTCTTTTCCAGGGTGGTCCTTGATTGTGATATCAAATTCCTGTAATAAAATCATCCACTTGGTTATTCTACCATTTGTTATCGGTTTATTTGTTAAATACTTTATGGCAGAGTGATCTGTATACAAGATAACAGGATATCCAGTAATGTAATGCCTAAACTTATTGACAACATGTATTATAGCTAGAAATTCCTTTTCAGTAACGGTATAATTCAATTCAGCAGGGGATAAATTATTGCTAATATAATAAATTTCATATGGTTTTTTATCTTCTTCCTACCCAAGAACTACTCCAATAGTTGTATCTGAGGCATCTGATGAAATTTGGAATGGCAGGTCCCAATTTGGTCCTCAAAGGACTGGGGCTGTGGACACAAGCTTCTTCAGATCCTTAAAAGCACGATCACATTTTTCTGTCCAAAGAATGTCAACATTACCTGTCAATGCATATAGAGGTGCAACAATATGCGAAAAATGTTCTATAAACCTTCTATAATAACCAGAAAATCCAAGAAAACTGCGTACCTCTGTTTGAGTGGTAGGAGTGGGAATTAGAAATATTATTTGAATTTTGGCTGGGTCTACCTATATGCCAGCTGCTGAGATATAATGGCCTAGAATAAGTCCTTCAGTCATCATCATATATCATTTTTCATGGCTCAAACAAAGCCTGGTGGCAATGCAGCACTGCAGGACTTTTTCCAGTGTGTCCAATACTGGGTCAAAATCATCTTCGTATGGTGTAAAGTCATCCATGTATACTTCGAGCCCTTCATTTATTATGTTTGAAAAGATGCTGAGGATAGCCCTTTGAAATGTGGCAAGAGCATTGCATAAACCAAAAGGTAAAACTCTGTAGGCAAACGTTCCCCAAGGACAAGTAAAAGTGGTTTTGTCCTGGTCTTCAGGCGCAAACTAAATCTGATTGTATCCACTGAAGCCATCTAAGAAAGAAAAGAATTTCTTCCCTGCCAAAGTGTCTAATACTTGGTCAATGAATGGAAGGAGAAAGTGGTCTTTTGTGTTGCTTTATTTAGTTCTCTATAATCTACACAAATTCTCCACTTCCCATTCTTCTTTGGTACCACGACAAGTGGAGAGACACATTTACTATCAGAGATAGGATAGATGAAGTTTACATCTAAAAAATTTTTAAGTTCAGCTTTTACAATGTCCTTTAGGTGAGGATTAAGTCTCCTTTGTGGTTGGCGAACAGGTCTCACATCTTTTTCTATGTAAATGTAGTGTGTACATAATTGGGGACCAATTCCTTTCATATCAGGGTAGTCCCATGCAAGTGCTTCTTTATATTTCCTCAATAGTTGGATGAGCTTCTTTTCTTGTTTGGGATTCAAGTTGGCATTAATGTTTAAAGTCTTTCCTGGGTCAATTTCTACAATTTTACTATTTGAGATAGAGGTAGTAGGTATTGTTTGATCATGCATATCTTTAAGAGGATTTTCTTCTAATTCATTATCAAATGCTACTTCTATCATGTGACATTGTATGCGGGATCTGGGTTCAGCTTGGCTAATAAAATTATTAATGGCATCATCTTCTGTTTGGTCTTTGAAATCGAGGGCCTCTTCTAAGGTTAATGGAGATCTAATATTTTCGGTGAGGTATGATACAGGATGCTTGTTAGCTTTTATTATTGTGACACTTCGCTGTGCTGGAGGATATAAAGCTAGATTCTCAATATTCGCCCCCCTAGCTATGGTCATATTGCCTTGTCGGCAGCCAATATAAGCATCATTAGTTGCAAGCCAAGGTCTGCCTAAAATCAACGGATGTCCATCAAGTCGGCTTTTTGGGTTTATTATCAGAAAATTGAATGGATACTCCCAGGAGTCAACGGATACCATGCATCATGTAGTGTGCCTTCTGGCTGAAGCACAGATCAGTCAGCTAGTTCTAATAAAGTGGAGATCGGTTCTACTGATGTAATGCCTAGTTTTTGGTAAGTGGTGGTTGTTAAGATATTAATTGCAGCTCCTAGATCAACTAAGGCATTTGATAAGGTTTGTCCATTGATTTGTACTATTACTATTGGATTTCTTGGGTCTTTGTATTTAATGGGTGTTTCTTTTCCTGATAATAAATCAGATAGAGTGCCAACTATTTGGAATTTTGGGTTGCTTGTTATTCTCCTCCTTGGTTTCTTTATACATAGCTCTTTGATAGTCTTTGCATATATCGGAATGTCTTGAATGGCTTGGAGGAGTGGGATTTTTATGTACAAGTTTTGTAGTTCTCCCAGAATGTCAAAATTAGAGTATTTTATAGGTTGAGGTATAATTAGGCATTCTGGTAATGGAGGAGAGGATGTGGTTGTTGGATTATGAATTTGTTTTCTGGTCACTTCCTTTTCTTGTGGCGGTTGTTCCAAAGGTAATTGATTTTCAACTTGAGTTGTTTTATCCTCCTCTGTTTCAATGACACACACAGATCTTAATTGAAGATCATTACACTCCCTTAGATCGGTTCCTATCTCTGGTGTCTCAATTATTTGAATGGATTGGACTGATCTATTATTTGGATTAGGGTTGGGTTGGGCTGGGAGTTGCAGTCTTAAGTTAGGTTGGGGGTTTTGTTGTAATTCTAGTAGTGTAGGTTGAGGGAGTGGGATGGTTTCTACTGGCTGATTCATCAGTCTTTGCCAGTTTGTCTCCTAGGCTTGACTCTGTGAAGTAGGAGGAGCCCATTGTGCTAGATATGCATTGTTTTGCCAATATGGTGGGGTATAGGGAAAATTTGGCCAATTGGGTTGGCTTGCTTGATTCGGCCATGGAGACGATGAAGGAAATGATTGTTATGACCAATTCGGGAAGGGGGGTTGATTTTTCCACATTGTATTATATTGTTGAGCATGATATTGTGAAGGCTAAAAAGAAGAAGCTGGGTATGAAAACATACCTGATTGTCGCGGCTGCCATTGACGGCGCTGATTAAGTAGATACATTGATTCTGGCTCTTCTTTTGCTTCCTTGTATACTGCTTTCAATCCAAGAAGTGAGGGGCAGCTCTCTATGGAGTGGTCTTTTGTAAAAATGGCGCAAACTTGGACTGCATCTAATGGACACTCCTTATGGCTGTGTTCTTTCTGCATCTGGGACAGAAGATTGCCAAATTTTGTTCTGATTTTGCTTGCTTTTATTTGGCCTGCATAATCTGAATTTGTGTTGTCAGTGTCCCCAATATGTCGGTTTTAAAATTTTCTAATAAATTTCCAATTTCTGCATGAGTTACTCCTTCTGCTGAAGTTCTATTATCTCTTGTAAATCGATCATGTTTTGCTGGTTGTTGTCTTGTTCTGCCTCTCGAGCTCCTGATACATAAATCAATAATGTCAGAAAAATTTTCCTGATAAATATCTCCTTTCCCCATAATGTTTAGTGTTTCAGTCCATTGTTCCTTCATTCCCCTAATTAGTGCTGTTTTTAATACATTATCAGGTAAGGATAATGATGCATAAGGAGATCTTTGAAGATTGTACTGGAAACGCTCTACATATTCTTCTACTATTTCATTTGGTCTATCTACCATCTGAAATATTTCATCTTCTAACTCTCTAGACCTGCAGTAGTTCTGATATTTTTTTAGAAAAGACTCTTTCATTTGGTCCCAGTTATTTATAACACCACCACCTAATCCCATAAATCATCTTAGAGTAGCCCATTTTAATGTGGAGGGAAATAATTTCAGTTTCTAGAGGTCGGTGGTATAGTCGTGTCCTCTACACAGTATGTCAAATTCGAATAAAAATGCATCCGGATCTTCTGATGTAAGGCCATGGAATGTAGGGATATGCTGGAGAGGAATTGCTTTCATAGGTGCATTAGCTGCAGTATCCACAATGGGGTATTGTAGTGTAGAGGTTTGGGTGTTTGGCTGGTTCTGGGCCATTTGGTCAAATATATGCCAATAACCTTCTGGGATGTCTAGGAGGGTATTCCTAGGTTGTCGAGGGGGAATGGCTCTAACGAGAATGGACTTAACAACACTTCCTTTATCTGGGATGATGAGAGTGTCTAATGTCTCGGAGGGTTCGGGTTCTTGAATTTCTTCAACTTTGTTATAAATGATTTTTGTAGCACTTCCCTTATCTAGGCTGCTTAATGGTTCTTAAGAGGGGATTGCAAAAGGTTCTCAAAACAATATCTAATGAAGTAGTTGATTTAAAGAAACAAGTAGCTAAAAGTTCTTCTAAGAGATCTTTTAGACCTTTCAAAAGGAAAAAATAGTCTCTACCTCATGCTCAGTCTCCTACACAAATATTAGTTGTTGATGAAGATGACGAAGAAGAAGAAGAGGGAAGAAGTTCAACTAGTCGAATAAGAAATAGAAGAAGAGGAAGTATCTAAGGTTAATGGTATTTGGGATTATATTCTTCCTACATCCAATGAAGAAGAGGAAGAAGCTCTTCCGGTCATGACTGGCAGTAAAGGTTATACAAATACACCTTCCACAAGTCAAAAGACTGCAACTAATTATTTTCTATAAAAAGGTATGTCTAAGAAAACTTCTAGTCAAATTTCTAGTGCTTCATCTATTTCTTCTAAAACTACTACTTCAGATAATTCCTCATCTAAATCCTTGATTGTGTATGATAATAGTGAATACAATATTGTTAAAGATATGAAGAATACTAAGGAAAATATATCTCTCTATAAGTTAGGAAGATGAAGTGACAACATAAATTGTTATTAAATGCTTTAAATTCGACTCAAAATTCTCATTTGTCATCAATTGTTGTCACAATTACAACTTATAAGAGTAAGATAAAGTCTAAACCTCCTTCTTCATCATTAGATAAAAATAGTCAAACAAATGCTATTCTCATTTGAAACTGATCAAATTCTCATACACCACCCTTCCTTTTAACTTTTGAAGTCCTCAATAAAAACTTTCACAACTCCTTAGTTGAGTATGGTGCTTCATTAAATATTATGCCTTATTGAATATGTTTAAAATTGAATGTTGGGCCACAAAAATGAACTACTCAAATAGTTCAATTAGATAGAACAAAACTTAAATTTTTGGGTGAGATGAATGAAGATTTAATTAGATTGTCATCCAACCCTAAAGTCTTTCAAATCATCGATATTTTAGTGGTCGATATCCTTGAATTTTATGATTTTATTCTTAATAGAGACTAGTCAATGAAATTAAATGGATACTTTGCTACTGATTGGTTTCATCTTTGGTTACCTTACAATAGTAAACCTAACCAAATCAGGATTGATAGGGAGAAGCACATGAAGTACACTATAATTGATTTAGAAGAGGAGAATGAGCCAGTTGCTTTCACCAACAATATTTTAGGGAATTATTTTGTTGAATATTTCTTCAAAAATTTCCTTGCTCAATCATCACCTCATCCTTTAGAATTTTTTTTGTCACAAATTGAAAAAATTTCATAAATAGATACATCTCGGTGTGCAAATATTATAGAATTAACTATAAATAATCTTGTAGATAGTTTGTTTTGGACTCATTACTCTAATGGATCAAAGTCCAATGATGGTGCAGGTGTAGGTTGTATCCTTTTCAAACTCGAAAAATGAGAAAACTATGCTTACCTGCAGATTGGAATTGAATTGTAAAAATAATGTTGCCAAATATGAAGCACTTGTGCCGGGTTCGAAGAAAGAAATAAGTTTAGATGTCAAGTACTTAAAATTATTTGATAATTCAAAAATAGTTATCAAACATGTAAGAAACACCATCCATTATGTTTCTAATTATTTGAAGCATTATCAATCATTAGTTCAATATTTGACATCTCAATTTCTTGCATTTAATATTAGCCCTATACCTAGATTGCATAATGCAAGTGTTGATCTGTTGGCCAACATTTCTCCCAAATTAATTCCACTTGAAGACTTTAGTCCTGACCATTTTTCTATTGAATTGATTTTTTCCCATCAATTCCTAATAACATCATCAATTGGTGAGTTTTTAATGATGATGCAAACACATTTAGCTGTCTTACATCCGATGGGACTTATTATGATCAAATCACAAATGAAGACTCATATGACAAGGAATTGAATAAATCTTGTGAGGAAAGTCGCATTGAAAATGAATTTCCTAATCAGTGGTTAAATTATAATATATTTATCACCTTAAAGATAGATTCAAGCGTCCAACAAATTGTAAGATTCAAATCTTGAAGTTATTAATCTAGGCACTGAATAAAAACCTCAAAATATCAATTTAGGTCTTGGGTTGTCTCGTGATGAAAGACTTGGATTTATTCATTTTCTTAGAAGGTACATAAACATATTTTCTTGGAGTTATGATGGTCTTCAAACATATGATACCTCAATCATACAACATATAATTCCAATATTACAAGACATAAAACCAGTCCAACAAAAGCTAAGAAAGATTCATCCTAATCTTGAGCCACAATAAAAGTTGAGTTAAATAAATTATTAAGGGCCAAGATTACTTTTCTTGTGAGACATTATAATGGGTCTCCAATTTAGTTCTTATAAGGAAGAAAAATGGTGACATCAAGATACACATTGATTTTAGAAATTTTAGTAAAAAATCCAAGAATGATAACTTTCTTTTACCACAAATGGAGAAGATTATACAATCAATTTTTGGGTTATAAATAATGTCTTTCTTGGATTGTTTTTTAGTTTATAAACAAATCTTGGTTCATCCTAGTGACAGGTTCAAGACCACTTTCAGAACTAAATAGGGTACATATGCACACTAGAAAATGCCATTTGGTTTTAACAATGTAGGTGCAATGTTCCAAAGAGCCATGGTGTTGATGATGTTGGAAATCCATCAACCATGGGGGTTTAGCTGATGTGAAGTCCCAATTAGATCTCACATCATTTAGAGTAGGATTCCCATCCAAAGTATCAGCTTGATTGTCATGTATCCTTGTAGATTTTCCTTGCTACAAAGTTCAACACAAGAGATTAATACATAGGTATTTTAGGATCAGCAAGTGAGTATGCCCTGTGAAATGTTCAGATGTGGAAAGTATCAAGGTCCTTCTACTGAAAGGGAAGAGAAAAGTGGAATCATTAAATACAAGTAATAATATTAATCTAGAAAAGTGACACAAGCATATACATACGAATGAATCATTGATCAACTAGTGGAATAGTTCACTAGTGGTTAAGTAACCGCGCTGTAACATTCTTAAGTAGGGGATTGCAAAAGGTTCTCAAAACAATATCTAATGAAGTAGTTGATTTAAAGAAACAAGTAGCTAAAAGTTCTTCTAAGAGATCTTTTAGACCTTTCAAAAGGAAGAAATAGTCTCTGCCTCATGCTTAGTCTCCTACACAAATATTAGTTGTTGATGAAGATGAGGATGAAGAAGAAGAGGAAGAAGTTCAACTAGTCGAATAAGAAATAGAAGAAGAGGAAGTATCTAAGGTTAATGGTATTTGGGATTATATTCTTCCTACATCCAATGAAGAAGAGGGAGAAGCTCTTCTGGTCATGACTGGCAGTAAAGGTTATACAAATACACCTTCCACAAGTCAAAAGACTGCAACTAATTATTTTCTATAAAAAGGTATGTCTAAGAAAACTTCTAGTCAAATTTCTAGTGCTTCAACTATTGCTTCTAAAACTACTACTTCAGATAATTCCTCATCTAAATCCTTGATTGTGTATGATAATAGTGAATACAATATTGTTGAAGATATGAAGAATACTAAGGAAAATATATCTCTCTATAAGTTAGGAAGATGAAGTGACAACATAAATTGTTATTAAATGCTTTAAATTCGACTCAAAATTCTCCTTTGTCATCAATTGTTGTCACAATTACAACTTATAAGAGTAAGATAAAGTCTAAACCTCCTTCTTCATCATTAGATAAAAATAGTCAAACAAATGCTATTCTCATTTGAAACTGATCAAATTCTCATACACCACCCTTCCTTTTAACTTTTGAAGTCCTCAATAAAAACTTTCACAACTGCTTAGTTGAGTATGGTGCTTCATTAAATATTATGCCTTATTCAATATCTTTAAAATTGAATGTTGGGCCACAAAAATGAACTACTCAAATAGTTCAATTAGATAGAACAAAAGATAAATTTTTGGGTGAGATGAATGAGGATTTAATTAGATTGTCATCCAACCCTAAAGTCTTTCAAATCATCGATATTTTAGTGGTCGATATCCTTGAATTTTATGATTTTATTCTTAATAGAGACTAGTCAATGAAATTAAATGGATACTTTGCTACTGATTGGTCTCATCTTTGGTTACCTTATAATAGTAAACCTAACCAAATCAGGATTGATAGGGAGAAGCACATGAGGTACACTATAATTGATTTAGAAGAGGAGAATGAGCCAGTTGCTTTCACCAACAATATTTTACGGAATTATTTGGTTGAATATTTCTTCAAAAATTTCCTTGCTCAATCATCACCTCATCCTTTAGAATTTTTTTTGTCACAAATTGAAAAAAATTCATAAATAGATACATCTCGGTGTGCAAATATTATAGAATTAACTATAAATAATCTTGTAGATAGTTTGTTTTGGACTCTTTACTCTAATGGATCAAAGTCCAATGATGGTGCAGGTGTAGGTTGTATCCTTTTCAAACTCGAAAAATGAGAAAACTATGCCTACCTGCAGATTGGAATTGAATTATAAAAATAATGTTGCCAAATATGAAGCACTTGTGTAGGGTTCGAAAAAAGAAATAAGTTTAGATGTCAAGTACTTAAAATTATTTGATAATTCAAAAATAGTTATTAAACATGTAAGAAACACCATCCATTATGTTTCTAATTATTTGAAGCATTATCAATCATTAGTTCAATATTTGACATCTCAATTTCTTGCATTTAATATTAGCCCTATACCTAGATTGCATAATGCAAGTGTTGATCTGTTGGCCAACATTGCTCCCAAATTAATTCCACTTGAAGAATTTAGTCCTGACCATTTTTCTATTGAATTGATTTTTTCCCGTCAATTCCTAATAACATCATCAATTGGTGAGTTTTTAATGATGATGCAAACACATTTAGCTTTCTTACATCCGATGGGACTTATTATGATCAAATCACAAATGAAGACTCATATGACAAGGAATTGAATAAATCTTGTGAGGAAAGTTGCATTGAAAATGAATTTCCTAATCAGTGGTTAAATTATAATATATTTATGACCTTAAAGATAGATTCAAGCGTCCAACAAATTGTAAGATTCAAATCTTGAAGTTATTAATCTAGGCACTGAATAAAACCCTCAGAATATCAATTTAGGTCTTGGGTTGTCTCGTGATGAAAGACTTGGATTTATTCATTTTCTTAGAAGGTACATAAACCTATTTTCTTGGATTTATGATGGTCTTCAAACATATGATACCTCAATCATACAAAATATAATTCCAATATTACAAGACATAAAACTAGTCCAACAAAAGCTAAGAAAGATTCATCCTAATCTTGAGCTACAATAAAAGTTGAGTTAAATAAATTATTAAGGGCCAAGATTACTTTTCTTGTGAGACATTATAATGGGTCTCCAATTTAGTTCTTATAAGGAAGAAAAATGGTGACATCAAGATACACATTGATTTTAGAAATTTTAGTAAAAAATCCAAGAATGATAACTTTCTTTTACCACAAATGGAGAAGATTATACAATCAATTTTTGGGTTATAAATAATGTCTTTCTTGGATTGTTTTTTAGTTTATAAACAAATCTTGGTTCATCCTAGTGACAGGTTCAAGACCACTTTCAGAACTAAATAGGGTACATATGCATACTAGAAAATGCCATTTGGTTTTAACAATGTAGGTGCAACGTTCCAAGGAGACATGGTGTTGATGATGTTGGAAATCCATCAACCAAGGGGGTTTAGCTGGTGTGAAGTTGCAATTAGATCTCACATCATTTATAGTAGGATTCCCATCCAAAATATCAGCTCGATTGTCATGTATCCTTGTAGATTTTCCTTGCTACAAAGTTCAACACATGAGATTAATACATAGGTATTTTAGGATCAGCAAGTGAGTATGCCCTGTGAAATGTTCAGATGTGGAAAGTATCAAGGTCCTTCTACTGAAAGGGAAGAGAAAAGTGGAATCATTAAATACAAGTAATAATATTAATCTAGAAAAGTGACACAAGCATATACATACGAATGAATCGTTAATTAACTAGTGGAATAGTTCACAAGGAAGCAACGGTTGTTAAATAAGATACAACACACCTTCAACAAGATAAGTAACAAAAGCAACAAAATAGCTCAATTTCCTTAGTACATATGAAAGCAACATACATAAAAAATATTCAAATAATAGTCTCACAATATTGATGGCATATGCATGAAAGCGTGTTGGCTGAATGAGCTTCTGAATTAAGTAAAAGTTCCAAGATACATCAAGACAGTGAACACCACTAGCCCCAATAGTGTGACATTAGAGTAGTCACTCACTCTACCTAAACAAATATCTTCCTCTCCAATTCCTGGTAGGAGGAGCCAAGGTGAAAATTCCTTTACATGAGGAATGAGGGTGTATATAAAAGAAATGGGTGATCTATCACCTTCCTTGTGACTCTTTGACTACCCTCATGACCATTTGACTTGTTGTGACCTTTCGACTTCCTACATGACTTTTCACATTACATAGATGTCTCTTGGACTTCCACTTTACATTACATTTTTCTGATATATAATTTATATAATCCATGAAATGAAGTGGCACATGATGAATCGTGACAAGACATGTAATGACACTAATTACATGGACTTCATGATGATGTGGTAGTGCCAAGTTGTCCTTCTTGATACTTTGTCTTAAATAAATATGTATCCAACACTTTGTCTTCATAAAAGATATACTTTGTTCTTCATATACACCCTCCAAAGGGTTGTGAATTGTTATGGAGTCTTCGTGTGGTACTGACCTTTGATCTTCTATTGTACACTCGTGTTCCTTCGTCTTCTCGCCTATTGGTCATCTTAACTCTTTAGCTCCATAGGTGTCCTCTAGCATGGTTTCCTTCTACTTTTTATCAATCATCATCCTGTCATGATAAAATAGATTACCTACAATGGAAACGACTCATGATAAGCCGAAATCAGTCTGAAAAATCTTAATCCTACATGCTTAATGAAATCACTTGTTTGGACCAGAACCGAGTGACTGATTGACTGCTCGACTCAAGGATTGTGTAGTTCTAGAGGCCAAGGTCTAGGAATAAGGTTGGAGAATGTGAAATGCACAGTTCAATATGTCAAGGGTCAAAGTGTTGCGTAATTGAGTGGATTAAGAGCTGAAGTTTGGGGCTTAAGGCTTGAGGGTGCCCAATGTGCAGTTCTAGAAGGAGAAACTCAAGTGACTGCATAGTTGAGGGACTCAGGAAGTCAAGCTTGAGGCTTGAGCCTTGAGATTTCCGAATACGAAGTTTTAAGAGGTTAGGCTAGGTGACTACACATTTTAGGGGCTCAAGATATCAATGTTAAGGCTTGACATTTGAAGTTCCCCAATGCACAGTTCTAGCAGGAGAATAAGCTGGGGGATTGCACAGTTGAGGGGTTCTAGGGCTCAAGCTTGAGGCTTGAGGTTTTATTTTTCCCAATGTGTAGTCCTAGAGGGAGAATAGGAGGCTAGATGATTGCAGAATTGTGAATTTTAGGAGCTCAAGCCTGAGGCTTAAGGACTGAGACTACAATATGCACGGTTCAGGTTGGGCTAGAGAAGAGATTGCAAAATTCTAGATCTCAGGGGTTGGGCTTGAGCACTGAGATTTCATATTTTTCAATTCTAGGATGCAAAGACTACACATTGCGTAGTGTCAAGAAGAAAGGTTGTTTCTTAAGGATGGAGATTGTGCAGTGCGTAGCTTAAGAGGGTTGGATGAGGTTGAGTGGCCTGATCTGTGAGTTTTCCCCGTTTTGACTATGTGTGGGATCAGTGAGATGAAGTTGAAAAGAAAGAAGAATTGAGCATGATCACACAATTAGATTACTTTACAACACAACATAGGGCACCTACAACACGTGAACAAAATACTTTCCTTAATACAGTGACATTGCGATGACTCACTCCAAGTGCGACTCTAAAGATACACCTTGTGATGACAGTGATGACACTTGTGCGACAATGCTTGAAAATTTGGAACTAAGTGCGATGCATGTTTACATGATTATAAAAAATAATTAATGCAAATATTACCGCATTAAACAAACCAAAACTCCACTTTACATGATAAGCAACAACTTCCCATGCCAAAAGATGAAATTTGCTATCTGAAAAGAGAAGTGAAAAAAACACTTGCGATATGCAAATGAAAATGAACAAGACACATGATAGAGAAAAGATAACATGAAAATGACACTAATTAGAGTAAAAGAAGGTAAAAGAAACAATCAAAAACATGAAAACAACACCCACAAAAGCGAAGGTGTGCAAAAGTAACAGTTTGAAAAACTCACTGAAATACAAATACAAATGCAACAAGAAGTAAGAAACTATCAGAAACAATGCACACTGACTATCAACATGATTTGAGAATTTCACAAGCATTGTCTTGGTAGATTGTGTTAGGCTTGTTCAATCTTGCGTGAAGGAATGCACTCATGAATCCATTACAAACTTAGCATGTGTGAGCAGGTGACTTTAACACTTATAATCCAATAAATGAGCTTAACGAATTAACAAAGTATCAACCGACCCAGAAGTGACTACAGAATGACCAATTGCAAGATCCACAGTAGGCTCCAAAATTCAAGTATAGGTAAAATTTTGGAGGGTTTTTGTCGCAACGAAAACACTTGGCAACGCACTGGTAGAACTCTAACTTCTATTCCTTGGTAAATTATCTGTGAAAGGTCTAGTTCTTTAGGGAGTATTGATTCATTGTTTGGATTAATTTGGCTTCCCCACTTACCCTGTGTATAAACCTATTCCCCTTCATCCTTCCTCTATTGAAAACAATCATAAAACGAACTGTATCAAAATGTTTCAAATCAGGAGAAGGGAAATGTAATTTGTGAACTAGATTTTCAGAGTATACTTTTTTCATCTCTGGTGGTGTTTCTCTACTTCCAGCAGGCCTGGAAAGTACCCTGACATAGTCACTTCAGAAACAAAAACAATGCTCCGTTTTCGACGAGCCTGAATAATACCCTAACATAATTTCTTTCCTCACCTCCCTGCACAGGAAGCATTTCTCTTCTTTCAACATTTATTTATTTATATAGGACTATGCATAAACAATTATTCATTTCATGCGACAAAAAAGGGATCCCAACTTATTGAGAGTAGAAGAGGTTTTTCCTTTAGAGAATCATATATAAAACCTCTGATATTGGTTTTCTCATTTAGATTTCCCCTTGTCCTTCTCTGCTTGATGGGATCAGTGTGGAAAAAACTGAAACATAAAGAACTGATTGTAGGGATGAGGTTTCTAGAATAGACACGAATATCATGGGTCAACATAGAGCTTTCCTTACTCAAGGATTGTATTTTCCGTTAGAACATCATTGAACAAAGGATAACCAAGATGGAGAAGAAGGACTAATGGTTCACCAAATGTTGTAGTGTCACAAAGCCCTTTTTTATTTAGCCACATTGTCTTCGAGCCAAAGGGAATGTCCTTCATGCGAAGTCTTATTAGAAAAAACATGAAAGTAGTGACAAGATACAACAAGAGAACCAAAATCAAAAGGACAAAACAAATGGAGGCTAAACTAAAAATAGAATGCCAGACAACAGGTAGGAAATAAATGAAAGACTATGGAAAGCGAGTGCAAGATGTATGTTCAAGGGAAAATGATATGTAGCTAGACCTACTCCTAACCTAACTCGCTAGAAGTTCAAGATCACGTATAATGAAATTTCTAATGTAGCCATCATAGTTTCTACCAACTTGCATTCACAGAGATACGAGAAATTAAAACACATAGAAAACAATGTGGAATTGAAATGATAAGATATTGAATAACTTGTACAAAAAATTGAAGGTCTTTCCTATCAGCAGAAGGTATTCCATAACCACTAGATCTAATGAGTTTGTGTTCTTATATATTCAATGAAAACCAAAATTAAACACACCTTGGAAGCTTCTTGTGAATGTATCTTTACTTGTACTACGCACCTTAGCAAGCATGAGAAAAAATCAAAACTTGTTATCTGTGATGGAGCTTTCCAGGTAATATTGTTCCAACCATTCAGTGGTTGGATCATAAAATTTGAGGCAATCCACCATGAAATCCTCTACAAGATTAATTTTCAGTTAAAAACACGGGATCAAAATGAGAATATTGCAAGGGAAAATGCGATTGATCATATTTAAAAGGCTTGTCAAGATAGTGAGGGTCTAACATAACCATCAACGAAGGATGAAGTGCCTCAGCTTCCTGACAGGTATCCAAATAGTGAGATAAACCATACAAATTAATCAATGTGATACAATTGTCATTAGATATGCTCATGGGAACATGATAAAATCAATGAAAGTTAACATAATGATCAAATGGATTGTTTATGGCATGTGATTCCCGGTTAGAAGATAATGAAGATATATCAGTTTGAACATATTTTTAAGTGCTTTGAATGATATAATCATCTTCCTCACATGATCGATGTAACAAACCATTTCT
Source organism: Pinus tabuliformis (assembly GCA_031772625.1). Lineage (NCBI taxonomy): Eukaryota > Viridiplantae > Streptophyta > Pinopsida > Pinales > Pinaceae > Pinus > Pinus tabuliformis. The sequence goes on from CM062811.1 coordinate 421,000,728, forward strand.
TTGTGACTGGTTACCTACTACACTAGCATGATAATCGTCGAAGGAAGTGAAAAGGAATGCCAGCATAGCAAAGACATCAAACCAGTCGGGATAAAATTAGTGAAGAGGAATTCGATTCACCAAGTAACTCATGCATTCATTATTACTCAAGAGGATTTGAGGTGCGATGAGGAAAAATATTAGTAGTATAACATTCAAAAGAAAAAACATGAGCTGAATATTCTGAAATGCATCTAATAGACATTATTCCTTCAGCCAAAGATCATTTTTGAAACAATCAACTTAACAATTCTATGCATCCATGAGAGAATCACACTCCAAACCTGAGTTAAGTACAAGATATTTGCATGGAGATGAAACAACTAAAATAGAATCTTGAATCTTATCATAATCTGAATCTTGAAAGTTAGAAAGACTAAATGTGAAATACCAAACTTATTTCAAGAAGGAATTCACATCTAATGAAACCACACAAAGAAAATAATTTTGCAACAAAAACTAGCTCTGAATTAGTTAATGGATCTTACCAAAGTCACAAGATCCTGACATAACCATCAACGGAGGTTGAAGTTCCTTGACTCCTTGACAAGTCTCGAAACTTTCAAGGATTGTAAAATCACATTCTAAAGATTGAATCAAATCATGCATGGTGTGAGGATAGACTCTTTCAATGATTTCAATGAGACCACTACTAAGTAGATGGTAACCATCTCTCTCACTAATTTGATTGAATTTCACAAATTCAACAACTAGATTACTCAAGTCGAAATATTTTGTGGATCGAAAATCTAGATACGTATGAGCAATCTGATTTGGAGAGTTCTCTTCATAAAAAACAAGAGATGATATGAGATGGAAAGGATGCTCAATGATCTGATTACTTTCTCTTTCATCATGGAAAACCTCACTACCTTGTGTCAATTGAGAGGTGAACTCATTTGATGAAGAACTTGAAGAGCATGGAGTATCTTCATTGCATGTAGATGCATCAAAAACATGAGAGCACAAGGGATGGTTGGATGAAGAGGAAGTTTTGATAAGAACATTTTCTTCAGCTAGATAAAATTCCATATATGATTCGGTCAAATCAACATCTTTTGGAGGAACCAAAAGATCAGTTTGTTCAGTTGGGAATTCATCATCACATACATTGATAAAGCCATCATCATTGGAACTATTGTTTTCGAAGACTATGGATATGAACAAATTGATTTCATTTGATTTGCTATAGATATTAGAATATTGCAACTCATCCAAGAATGTAAGAGCATCATCTTGACATGGAGAGATTTTAAAAAGAGAATAAAGGTCAAAATAATCTTCAACTTCCTTCTTCTCTACCCACGAAATGTGACTACCTTGCACCTGTTTACTTCTTGAATTTGGAAGCGATTGATTAGGAAGATTAAGGGACAAGGGGTCATGAGAAAGAAATTGCAGAGGATGACATGTATCCAAATCAGATTCAAGATTTAAATTGTGAGTAATAACATCATCTTGAGGAATGGAGAAATTAGTCTCCACCATAGGCTTCACGAAATATTCTGGGATTTCCTCCATGGGATCTAAATCATGAAAAGTGAAGGGAGGATGAGAAGATGGATTAGGAACTCGATTTGAAGATTTCCCAACTTAAGGATTATTGGAAGGAGGAACCCGCATCAGAAATGAAAAATTATATCTATGTAGCATAATCTATCTACTTCATTCAACATATCAACATGGTATTGAAATATATGGAATAATGACATCATATAAGAACATAAAATAAATATTTGTATTGATATAAATGGATTGAGTTACAACCATAAATATGTGTCGATCTTGTAGAAGAGCTCCTCCAAGTTGTTGACTTGTCCTTCCTTTATCACAAAGTGTACCTCTAATCACCATAAATGCATAAAAGGATAACTCTCAGAACAATAGCATAAGGGTAGAATGCCTCTCCAAAAACCAACCCCTTGCATATGGAAGGTTGTAAATATATAGAGGAGTATGGTAAGTTGGGAATTCTTATCCTTTTACAAATATTGGGATTGAGATCCACTCTTAATGGGAGGATGAGACCTAAGCATAAGGGATGGACACTCTAAGGTACGATAGGATAGGATTCGATAGCTTTATTTGAGGTAAATGGTTACAATAGATCCTTGAAGCTTCTAGAAATGGAGAATTCGGGATTATCTCTCTTTTCCCTAAATTTCTAGAACCAATGCAAGTGCAAGGAGAGAAACCTGCAGGTGATCAATGCAGACCATAGTGGAGAAACTTGTAGGTGAATGTTGTCTAGCAAGAGGCCAGGGTGCATTGGTCCTAAAACTGGCTCAGATGATGTAACTTAGGGAAGAAACTCTAGGAAATGAGAGAGTCACGCATAGGGCTTTGTGCAATGATGATGTATAGGGGTCACAAAATTTTGAGTGATCCCATTAGGAGTTTGATTGATTAAATGAGAAAAAATAGCCTATAATAGAGTGCCCCCTAAAGTGAAAAGTTAGAGATGATTACTGATGACTGAAGTGATTTACCTTGTGACAAATCAGGATCAAAAAAAACTGGCAAGCTTCATCTTATGTTATAATACATTTACATCATGATCTATTTTTCTAAGGGAGGCATCATGTCAACCGATGATTGATGGTGAACTCATAATTGGATGATTGTTAGTATGATCATAGCCATCATACATAGTGATCTCTATATACTGCTGAAATCCCAGCCTAGATGGATGAAACTAGATTTGAGGTCTTCTACCTTGTTCACACAACCAACTAATGCATGAGTTTGACCATGTGAATCAATGAGCTCAAGTCGAACATGGTAGACACCATCTAATTACTAGCCAATGATGTAAGTCATTAACATATGCGATAGAAACCACTGATGATGTTAATGGCTGTCAAGGTACTCAAGTACAATCTGTATGGTGTGAATAAATGAGTTGATGTCAAACACCACAAAAAATATTTCAGTTGAAGGCCTTTGATGTAAACTTGTCACCAAGAGTGAGGAAAATTTCCATTGATGTATACAAGCACCAAGGTATTGATGGGTGTTTCTAAGTTAACTTCCTGGATAATGTGCTAATGTCAACACGAAGTAACCTGTCGAAGGGGGGCCTTGATGTATCCCCCATCAATGAGAAGAAATGTGTATCATGATTAAGATAGAATGATGCTGATATGGAACTGGATCAAAAAATGAAAACATGGAATGAAGGCTTAAGATTATTGTAATGGAGATAAGCTAAATGAATTATTTTGAACACAATAGTGACATTAAATGGAGTTGATAACATTGATCCAAAACTGCAATGGAGGTTCTGTGAAGGTATGATGAACCAAAAGATAAGAAAATTACCCATCATAACAACCGCGGAGATGAAGTGGAAGAGTGTCACATTCAAGAGTGACTTGTTTCCATTGACAAATGGATTACCCTGTTTTCCCAATTTTCCCAACCATACTAGTCAGTACCTCTTTATTTTTAAATAAGCTTGAGGAGGATGACAAATGCTTGATTTGTAAGTCCATCCTTCAAATGAATCCCTCTGATTATATTTAATGAACCTAGAGATGGAGTGGTTCGACCTTGTGATGTTCGACACGTCCATCACTATTTGATGTTTTAAAAAATGTAGCAAAGGTAAAACTCGAAATCTTGTTCATGTTTAGAGAGTTTGAAAAAGAGGTGAAAAAGAAAACTCCAAATGTTCCTTTTCATAGGTAGTCCCTTAGGTCCAAAAAGGAAGAAAACAATACCCAAGAAAACCTCTTAGCCATGTTCGACTAAGGTGTTCCTTTTTCGTAGATAGTCTATATCAGTCCAGAAAAGGGTTAAACTTATACTGAGTAGACATCTTTTGATTTACTTTTACGAGTTCAAAATGACAAGTGCTTGACAATATTTTCATATTTTGGGTGTCTGAAAAAAGTTGAAAGAGGAATCCTCCTGGAGGAACGAGTGCTATAAAGGGTAGAAATTCGTTCCAATCATGATGGAACTTGTCAAAATACATAGAGGTCAAGAGGCTAGCTAATAAGACCACTCATCACAAATGTTCCACAAGAAAGGGTAGAAAACAAGTGAGAATATATGATCAGCCAAATCATATGGTGACAGTGGATTGAGAAAACTAAAGCTCATCTAGAAAAACAGGCTGATAAAAATTACAATCACAAGAGATAAAATGGGAATGGTTTCATTTTTACAGAAGCTTGAAACATGAGAAAATATGCTTGAAATTTGTTTCATTTGTACGCACGAATGAAACATGGGAAACTATGCTTGAAATAAGTTTGCATGCCCCTAGAATAATGACTCAATTCAAGGTACATGACCCCAAAGATTCATTTCATGCACCTCTGTAGACTACTTTTTACTAACAAGTGGATGGAGTGAAGGTTTATTTACAAGATAAAGTGAAAGACTCAACTATCTACGAGATCTAATCAAAGACTCTAATTGAAAGGGGATTTGTTTCATTTTTTAACGAGCTTGACACAGGAAAAGAACTATGCTCATGATACCTTGTTTCATTTTTTAATAAGCTTGACACAAGAAAAAGAACTCTGCTCAGGGACCTTGTTTTATTTTTTAAGGAGATTGACACAAGAAAAGGAACTTTGCTCAATTGACCTCGTTTCATTTTTTAACAAGCTTGAAACAAGAAAAGGACCTTTACTTCGAGAAACTTGACCATGACCTCCAAGAGGCCATGGCTTCCAAGAGGTTCTCATAAGATGAGAGAACAACACTCTAGAAGGTATATATATCAAGGGATCCAATGGAAAGATCAGACTCCAATGCCCCCAGTATATGATGCACTGCATCACCTACAAGATCATTAGTAGACGCAAGCATGGAACATGTTTCCACATAATTAATCTGTGGAAGGGGAGATAATTCTTACATATAAGTTCCATTTAGGGAAGCTAGTTGATTGAGAGTCAAATTAGGACCAACAAACGAAAGTTGGTCAATGGTCACGATTCTTCCTTCATGTGGGAAACACATCACACGAAAGAGCGAAGAGACAATAGCTCCCATGACATAATCATAGTGATTCTTGAGGATTAAATTAAAATTCAAAGGGTCTTGGACTACCATCACATCGATATAGATAATTTTTCCTCCCAAAGTAATAGGTAACTTAGGAAGGATCCATAACGGTTGATTGGTTCCTCTATTAAAATCCAACAAATTCTGGGTAATGGGCACAAGCGACGGAGAACCTAAATCTTGCCAAGTAGTTTAGGACAAGATACTAACAGATGCACCTTCATCTATGATTGTGTTAGGTACGAACACATTATAAGCCTATACTATGATTTGGAAGGGCATGTCAGGAGGAAGATTATATCCTTCCAATCGACTCTAATCAAAGGAAGTGACCATACTTCTTGGAGCGGGTGTTGTGGGAACGAGAGAATTACCACATTGTGTTGTGAGAATGGGAGAACTATCCCCTAGTTCATTGGAACCAGAAGAAATGAGAAGAACATGAGTGGTATGAAGTTCACTCTCTACAGGAAAGGTAAGATCAACTGAAGCCAAAATTAGGTCAACCATTTTCTCAACCAATGGTTGGTCGAGAATGAAGTCATGGGATTAACATTCAGAGAGAGCGGGATTTATTAGATTTGGATTTCGATCAACCACTTCATCAACTAGTGGAGTATTGGGAGAAAGCTTCCAGTAACCAGCTAGAAGTCGTGGCTGAGAAGTTGTAAGGTTTTCCAACTCTTTTGAGGCTTCATGCATATAAGGACAAAGGTGAATAGGATGACTCCCTTCACATAACTTACAGGGAAATTTAACTTTACCCTTTTTCCTTTTGGTTTGTTTGGGCTTAAACCAAGTTCAGATTTTATTGTGCACCAACAAAACCCTAAACCATTGGCCCTTTCGGCAACAACCTACAAGCATATCACAGTCTCACTCGAAGTGACTATGGGAGGTTACAGAACTAGATTTTTGTAGCCTTGAGGGATAATTGGTTGTGGAATTCTTACTCTACTTTCACTTAAAACTTTATTCTTTACTTTGCGGTGTTGGATTATCTACTTAACCATGCCATTAACAACCATAAACAATACTATGTGAAAGTAAAATATAACCAAAACACTAAACAGAAAGAAAAAGATACACCATAATCATACACAAGTTATGTCCATCAAAATTGTACTTCTTATATTAATTATTTCAAATAGCATACAATTCCTCAACCTGTGCACCCATCTACAGGTGTCTGTGCACTCACCTGTAGACTCCAGGTCTTCGGGCACTCAGCGGCGGAGCCTTTCCTTAAAGACCCAAACACATATTATAGAGATATTTCCTTATGCTCATATCATTACTATATTCATTACTTTGAATTACATATTTTCTCCTATACATACTAATTACATCAATGGGTACATCAAAATACCATGGTTCAAATACCATGGTCCTCCTAAAAAAATTGAACCATTGCACAAACCCATTACAAAAAGAAGGGGCTTCGACCCACCCCAAAGCCCCTAAAGCATCACATGGTACATAGCTCCGCGGTACCGTGCACTCTGCTCCCTAAAATGCAGAGTTTTGACCAAAACTTGGGCCAAGTTGGGTTGTGCCCAATAGGCCCCCAACATTCACATGGGGCTTGTTCCGAGTCACTAAGCTACTTTTCCTCGAATCTTTGCTACGATGCACCAAAATAGAATTCCACTGCAAGTAACCATGCATCATTATGAACAATTACCAACGATAGCCAATCCAGGCACCTAATATCATTTTTCTCAAATCCAAATCGCAACAATGGAACCATTTATTGGTTTATTTGGGCTTGGCCTAGTTTTTAATTTTACTACACACTAACAAAACCCTAAATCACTGGCCCTTTCAGAAACATCGTGCAAGAAAATCATAGTCTCACTCAAAGTGACTATGGGATGTTCCAGAACTAGGTTTCTGCAACCTTGAGGGATAATGGGTTGTGGAATTCTTATTCTATTTTCACTTAACACTTTATTATTTACTTCGCAATGTTGGATTATCTACTTAACCATGCCATTAAAAACCATAAGCAATACTATGAGGAAGTAAAATATAATCAAAATACTAGACAGAAAGAAAAAGATACACCATAATCATACACAAGTTATGTCCATCAAAACTATAATTCTTTTATTAATTCTTTGAAACAATGTATAATTCCTCAACCTACGCACCCAACTGCAGGTGTCTGCACACTCAGCTATAGACTTTAGGTCTTCGAACACTCAGCTGCGAAGCCTTTCCTTCAAGACCTAAACATAGATTACAAATATATTTCCTTCTGCTTGTAGCATTACTATATTCATTACTCAGACTTACAATTTTTTCTTTATGTATACTAATTACATCAATAGATACATCAAAATACCATGGTCCTCTTAAAGTGATATAGGTGGATTTTGGTGGCCACCCACCTATCCCACTTGGACCCCCATAATTGTCTCTTTCAGTTTTTCAATTTCCTTAATTGAAGCACAATTTACTACTTTTGGCAGTCTTTCGGGTCCTGAACTTCCGGAGCCGTTTTGAGGCCCTAAATGACAATTTTGGGAAAACTGGGAGAAACATTGATCCGATGTTGTTCACTCCAAAGTTGTAGTCCTGAAATAGATCTTTCTAACGAGGTATTGTGCGCATCAAATGGAGATTGTATGCCAAATTTACAACCCCGGGAAGTTGATGTACCTATTTACCCAAACAAGGCCCACAGTTTGGCGTTTCATCTCCTAGGGTTAGAGTTTTGGATGTTGAGGGTTTTCCATTATTTCTCAACAATAAATAGGCCTTCAAGCCTCATTGTAACACAGTTCAAAGGCATGTAGCCGCCACATCTCTTCTCATAGATAAGCTACCATCGCCCAAGCTAGTTTAATTCCATTTCTATTTGTAAGCATATTTTAGTATTTTACATTAATGAAAAGAAACCCTTGAGTGATAAAGGAACGTGATGATGGAAAAATTTTCCCACATCCTTCAGCGGCTACCCAAGGGTGACACATCTACTTCTGTCAGCTACTCAGGAAGCGCCACACCCTTTAAGGTACAAGTTAACTTTGACATTCCCATATTTGAGGGTCATATAGATGCAGACACTATAGATAAATGGTTAAATCTGCTAGAAGGATTATTTTTCATTCATGATTTTTCCAGCCAGGAAAAGATCACTTTTGCACTTCTCAAAGTAGCCCCCCACGTCAAGGACTGGTGGGAAACATACTGTGAGCAGAAGGATGAAAGTACAAACTTATTGTTTTCAGTCGCACCCACTTGGAATTCGTTCCTGGATGCCATCAAGGAGCAGTACTACCCTGTCAGGAGCTATGAGGATAAATACATAAAGTAGACAACGTTGCGACAAGGAAGGGACCAAGATGTTCTATAGTTTACCAATGTTTTTCATACCCTTCACACGAAGTTGGGTATCAAGGATTATGAGAAGCATTTGGTTCTCAATTACTATGGCTACCTACACAGGTACATCAAGGATGAAATAGAATTCCTGGACATCCCCTCACTCGGCACAACATACTGATATGTCACCAAGGTTGAGAAAAAGTTTAAACAGAAGAAGCGAGACTTTGGATCTGTGAACCCGAAGCAAGGGAAAGGTGCCCCCAAACCATAGAAAAAAGTACAAAGCGAAGGTAGGGCGGCTCAGGACAACCCACCAAAGCCGCAAGCAAATAACAACACCACGAAGTTGAAGAAGGACATGGGAAAATTGTGTGAGTTCCATAAAAGCCCCACTCATAACACAAGTGAGTGTCGGGCCAAGTAGTTGTCAGTGGTTGAGTTGAAGGCTTCAGAATCAGATGCATGTTCTGACCCTGAGTCATAACCTGATAAGAGGAATGACAAAAGGAAGCATATCATTGATGTGGAGTCCATCACCACCATTGCCACTGCTAAGATCTAGAAGAATGAACCTGAATGGCCAGAGGAGGGGGACCATATTTTCCACTCATAGATGTGGGTGAAGGGTTCACCGCAGCAATTCATTGTCGACAATGGCAACCAAAAGAACCTCATTTCGGTAGAGGTTATGAAGCGGTTAATCCTACTAACTACACCACACCCGCATCTGTACAATATCAGGTGGCTTCAACAAGGATGAGATCTCCGAGTCCGCCATCAATGTCACCTTCCCTACAACATCAAGCCCTTCACAGATGAGGATTGTGTGATGTTGCTCCTCTCAATTTTTGTGATGTATTATTGGGCCAACCATACTTGTGGAAGAGACATGCTGTGTATGAATCAAGGCCTCACTTTGTTATTATTTCTTTGGGTAATTTATTACATAGGATACTAGAGGTAGCCCCACCTACCGCCACCTCTTTGATCTCTGCTAAGAAATGCAGTAAGATCATCTCCTAAACTAGGAAATTCATTTTCTTTCTGGTTCAATCTCAATGTAAGGGGAAGATTGTAGCCACATCCATGTTCCCCGGGAAGGGTTCCTCCATGCAGCAAAATAAGGTGGGTTCATGAAAGAATACAAGGACATCTTCTCCTCACCCACAGGGGTACCATTGCACTATCAATTCAAGCATTCATTCGATCTGACTCCCGGAGCGCCTCTACCCAACAGGCGGATATATCATCACTCTAGTATGGAAAATTCCAAGTACAAGCGGTGACATGATCAACATAGGGTGCTACGCAAGTTTTAAGTGGGAAAAAAATTCTGGTTGCATATGCGGAAAGAACGCCTTACAACATCCCATCAGAAACGCAAACCACTCCGATATGGTCCTTGCGCCATTACCAAGGTTGTTGAAAACAATGCTTTGGAGCACAACATTCCCTCATTCCTTGGCTTGCACCGAGTGTTCAAGGTGGACCACCCTCGACCATGCTTCCCACAATTACTGGACACATCAGAGATTGCATAGTAACTCACCAGGGACCAAGAGTCAGCAGAAGTTTCCCCATCTCATGGAAGCACTCAATGCAATGAGGACCATTACTTCCTAAGGGGGGAGGAATGATCTAGGTGTATGTTGGTGGCCACCCTCCTATCCCACTTGGACCTCCATAATTGTCTCTTTCAGTTTTTCAGTTTCCTTAATCGTAGCACACTTTACTAGTTTTGGCAGTCTTTTGGATCTTAAACTTCTAGAGACATTTTGAGGCCCTAAACGACATTTTTTTTTTGGAAAATTGGGAGAAACATGGGGCATAGACTAATATTTCTCACTCAAAAGTTGTAGTACTTGAATAGATCTTTCTAACGAGGTATTGCATGTATCAAATAGAGCTCGTATGCCAAAGTTACGACCCCGGGGATTTGAAGTACCAATTTATCGAAACAGGGCCCATCGTTTGGCATTTCATCTCCTAGGGTTAGGTTTCTAGATGTTTAGGGTTTTCCGTTGTTTCTCAATAATAAATAGGCCTTCAAGCTACATTGTAACATAGTTCAGAGGCAAGTAGCCGCCACATCTCTTCTCAGAGATAAGCTACCGTCACCTGAGCTAGTTTATTTCCATTTCTGTTTGTAAGCATATTGCAATATTTTACATTAATGAAATGAAGTATCATTTCTACTGCATCTCTATATGTATGGTTATTTCTATACTTTATTGCATTCCTATTTAAATCCGGATAATAAAAAAATCAAGTATTGCCCAAACTCATTACAAAAAGAAGGGGCTTCGACCCACATTGAAGCCCTTAAAACATCACGTGATACATAGCTCCATGGTACCATGCACTTCACTCCCTAAAATGCAGAGTTTTGACCAAAACTTGGGCCAAGTTGGGTTGCGCCCAATATTTCCCATGGTCCTTACTTTCACTAGTGGATGGTTTATCACCAACATGATCTCCAGAGGTTGATGACAAAGGCCGATGTGAGATTGTGGACCACACTTCTAATACCTTGGGAATACTAAGACAATCTCTAAGAAGGTGATCACCCTTACAAAGCATACAATTTAACTTTATGAGGCTAATTGGAAGATTTTTCCATATTAGTTGTGTTCATAGCAATGGTTGCTTGGTTTCCCCCTATTAATTGTGCTTCTTCTTCTTCTTCTTCCCTTTCTTGTTCTTCTTAGCTTCCTGGTTACTAGAATGAATACTTTCACCAGGCGACGAAGAAGAAAGAGATGAAGAGACTATAGGTGAAGAAGGGAAAGGGTCAAATTTAGGATCAACATGTAGTTTATGTTTTTTTGGTGAAGGAGAACTCGGTCTAGAAGCAGATTGGATATTTGGAACCATAGGGGTCAAAAATAACCAAACTGGAAAACCAATGGTAAATACGGGAAGGGACAATGTCACCATATAAGGAGTAACAATATTTCCAAAATAAGGAAACGACCAGGATTCCTGTTAGAGGGATTCCCTTGATTGGTAGACTCTGTAACTGTTGCAATTAGTCTCAAACTAAGATCAAATAAGGAGTTATTCCATGGGGAGGATGTTTTTCTGTGGTCAATTAATTGATTTCAGAAATTAAAAACACAAAATAAAACAAAGGGATAACTAGGCATAAAGTTTTACCAAGCAACCATGAACTACAATATACACTTTGGTGAACCAAGGACTTAACATACGACAACCAATCTCCCTAAATGTTGTGTTTGGTGTATCATGGTATAAAAGGCAGCCGACTCGATTACCTATGGATGGATAGAAACTTATAGGGGACTACCAAAATATACTCGACGGTACATGGAAGTGTAGTCCATAGTAGTGTTTTCTAATGCGTAATCGTTCGATGAGAGCATTCCCAAAATTCAAGCAAAGGGTTCTGAATTTTGCAAAAAGAAATCTTGTGATACTTTTGTACTTAATTCCATTTTATTAATATAACTGAACCATTTTGATTGCAGCGTGCAAAAACTATGAGCAAATTGGGTACTTTTAACTTCTTTGTTTTTTGTTTATATTTAATGGAATCAATATATTGAAATTAAAACATTGTTTTTTGTACCTTATTTTCATCGATTGAAGCATAACCACTATTGATGTGTGAATATTTGTTTTTTTCCAGTACATTTAATGATTTAGCACTATTCATATGTGTCTGCGCTGGACATTAATTTGATTAATTATTTAATCAAATTAATATTTGTAATTGCACTTATAAACATTATATCTTGAAAAAAAATATTTCATTCTTGTAACATTATCTTTGTCTCAAAAATGCATTATAATACTTGGGTATAATAGATTATCAATTAGTTTTTATGTTAATTTATATTAGTCATTTGTTTTCATATTAATCAATTCACTTTCATTCATTTCTTTTTCATTGCCACTTAAGCCTTATATTGCGAGTAACTGGACCCAAATAAAGTAGTCGGAACCACCATTTTCATTGGAAAAGGGTTTAACTTGGGACTCTGGCTAGGTGGTATCCAAAATGTTGATGAGGTCATTTTTAGCCAACAACACCTCCTTAAAAGGATTGAAATCCACATGACATGGCTGAAGGATGAGGAAACTATGGCCCACCACCCAGGGAAGAGAAAATATCTTCACCCCATCATCAAGATGTAGAAAATGAAATTAAATACAATGATTATATATAATACTGATCTTTGGAGTATAATTTAGGACAAACTTCCATTGAAACTCTACCCACTACTTCAAATGTTTACCATTCATCCTGGAATAGATCCACCTATCCACTAAAGCCCTTTGATGAAGACCGACAACAGAATCCAAAAATACATAAGAGTTGAAAGAAAGCATATCAATTTCACTCGTAGCTCTAATAGGTTTGTTTTTGTGTGTGCATCGAGAAGGTGGTTAAGAGGAAGCGGTTGGTGAAGTTGGTTCGTCTAGACGAATAGGGTGATCAGGCATGGAAGGTGGACCAATCACAATAGATGAATGCCTCAAAGTCACCATTCACCTAAAAATGGGTGATATGTTCAACCTCCATGGCTGCACAAATAAGAGCCACCTCAAAAATAGGCTCTTGCATGCCACAACCTTTGTCCAACCTTCCACCAGGCCAAATGTCACCATCCGACATGTACTAAAAACATCACCAAAACCTAGACAAGATATGTCAAAATGCTAATTAGGACACACAATAAAATGAATCGGCCATAAAAACACCAAATATTTCTAGTGTTCCAGATAACCAACCTCAAAAGATAGCCAAATGGTAAGACATTAAGTTGTACCATCCACCTAACTGGAGACAACATATATAATTATATATATATCCCCTCTAGTAGATAGACACATCACCTTGAATAGTTGTGCAATATCACCTCAATGTCACCACTGATATTAGCCGAATACAAATGTACCTCCAATAATAGAATAGAACACCAAATTCTTAGATCACATATCAACCTCAATCCTGCAGTTAATACCAATAGTAAATGACATGACATCCAAGAAATAAACATGCGATAAAACTAGAAACTCTGTCAAAAGTATTTGGCAACTACACCACACTACATCAAACTTTCTCATCCTTGTTGTGCTTACCATTCATCAATCCAAAATCCTCTTCTAAGTCTACTCCAGATTAAATATCTCAATTACGCAAAGGCTCCATATATAATATGTGAGTTATATATCTAATTAAACTATATTTTTAAAATAATAACAATTAATTATATAGTTAAAATTAAACTTTTATTATTGTAATATATAATTATGATAAAAATAAAATTACCATAATCATTATTATTTTTAAAATATGAAATACAAAATAATAATTAAATCAAATTTGTTTAAATATTTCCAATAATAAAAAAATAATATAAAAAATTTATTAGAAAACAAAATTTCATGAATTATATGAATTTGTGGTTTTATTTTTTAAAATAAAATCATTGATATTATTTTTCTCCAACGTAAAGCATCACCATTATAATTACATCCCAAAATTTTATATATATATATATATATATATATATATATATATATATATAACTTAACTTTAAAAATATATAATAATAAAAAAATTATAATAATAAAATTTGAAAAAGAAATGATATTTATTGAATAATAAAATAAAAATTTATTTGTAATATATATTTTATCGAAATTTTATATAATTTATTTATATTAATATTTTGAACATATATATAAATTTTAAATTAATATTTTTAAATAATTAAAAAAAAAATATTTTGATTATTTTTTATAATGAGCAACGATTAGAATAACAATATCTAATAAAATCGAATTTGATTTATTAAATCTTAATAAGTTAATGGATTAATTAGCTTTCTTTAAAATTTTATTATTATGCTTTAAAGACATTAAGATAAGTGTTTGTGGATGAATATAGTTTTGATTTGGAAGGTCAGGAGGTTGATAATTTGATAAATCTTTTTAAATTAAGATTTAGTTTGAGTATAGGTTGAAAATTCTAGCCGGAAGTGTTTTCATCTTCAACTTTTTAAGTGTAACAAAAATGATAATTTATTTTTTAAGATTAGGGTTAATCACTTCCTTATAATAATATAATTTTATTTTTCTTTACAATTTTTTGTTACACGACAAATTTTCCTTAAATTTAGATGTAATAATATTTTCAATATTATTGTTATTCTATAAAATGATTTCTTTTTTTGGGTGTCCTTATGCCATATCTACGTCAGTGAAACATAAAAATTTGAAACAATTTTGGGAAACCTATTATCTTCCATTTCGTTTAAGTTGTTCAAATACATTAGGTACCTAGTCATAGTTACATTCTTAATGGAGGAGAGGCTAAATTCTATGAGGAGGATAGGATATGGTCCATTACCTTTAATTTTGATATAATAGGTTATAAATTTCTTTTTAGTTCTACTCTATCTTTCTCCGCAATTCTCTAAAGATATTAGATCCCCAAACTTCACATCCTGAATAATACAAGTAATGTGAGCCTCACAACAATTTTTCCTCATACTATCCAAAAGTTTACCAAGTCACAATGATTTTCAAGCCCATACTAAGCCTTCTAGCATATGTTTATGCTTTTCTCAATGTTATTGTCCCACTTAAACTTATGATAAATTTCTCGTGAATATCTATTCCAATATATTTATAAAAATGTACTTCATCCAAATTCATTAGGGGAATTTTGAGGTCTAAAATGAGCCTCCTAAGGAACTTATAAAATAATAGTGCAAATGATAAAATAAGATTAAATTACATCATCAAATTTTAGAGGGAAAAAAACAAAAAACTTTTTTTCGACTCGTATTTTCAGCTTATCTCCCTATGGGTTTACTCAAATTTCGAGCACCAACACTCATTCAAGGAAAATTTTAAAGATGGAAGTTTATCTTAAAGTTTAAAAACATTGGAAAATCTTACTAGTCCCTAATATGCAAATTGTAAAAATTTTGGCAATGTTTTTGTAAAAAAATTTAGATTTCTAATGATTTTGTATTATTTTATATAATTTCTTGACGATTTTTAAGGTAAAGTAATTTTATACTAGAAAATGTGGGAAAATCATTTTTAGAAAAAATGGAAATTAAGAAATATTTTTTTTGGAAAAAAATGGAAAATTAGCCCAACTACGAATATTAGCCCCTAAAATTTTCCCTGCACATGTTGGATGCAAACTCTGATTCTCATCCAAGGAGTACCCATGATGCATACTTTCGATGGACCCTACTATACAAGAAATGAGAAATACATGAAAAACATTATTGCAATCATGTTGTTTCCATGTATTTCTCATTTTTTGTGTACCAGGGTCCATCAAAAGTATGCAATATGGGTACTCCTTGGATGAGGAATTAAATTTTGCATCCAGCGAGTACTCCTACTTGAAATTTGAGTAAAACCTTAGGGAGATAGGTTGAAAATATGAGTTGAAAAAATAGTTTTTATTATTTTAATATTTTTTAATCTTTCTATTTTTTTACTCCAAAAATGGTGAATCACCGCCCCATGGTTGACATCATCATCTTGAATCGTATTGGTTCTTATAAAGTTTATTTTGGTTGTACATTTTTCTTAGGAGACCCATTTTAAACCTCAAAATCCCCCTAATGATTGTGTGTATGTGACCCAGTGAAGAGAGACGTTGTCATGGCGCTTACACCTCATGGGTATTTCAAAATATATGATTATTTTTTTGTATCCCAGAGGTACCCAACAACCTGCCTAATACATAGCTACTAGTAAAGCTTTGGGAGTCTATGGCATGTCCTCCTATCTATAAATCGGGTCATAGCTGGTGGGATTTGAACCTTGGATCTCTCACTTTTCATAGATTTCATATTAATTTGATCTCCAATTGACTTTCCGCCCTGTGAATTTTTAAAATATATAATTAGTAAACATATAAAAACTTAATAAGTTAAATTAATACATATTTACTTAGAAATAATAACATATATATATATATATATATATATATATGTGTGTGTGTGTGTGTGTGTGTGTGAAGTATATAAAATGGAATTAATATATGTAAATTAGGATCCATTTTACCATATCAATTAAAATAATGATTCATATTCATAATCATTATATTTCATAACTTTATATTTAAATTTGATCAATAAACATATGAAAACCTAATATTCTTCTCTCTATATATAAAATCAATGTTATACATATCACATCAAAAAAATAAATTAAAAAAATAATAAAATATGTTAAAGAAAAGGAAAAAAGAAAAAAGATATATATATATATATATATATATATATATATATATATATATATATATATATATATATATATATATATATATATATTCAAAGTTTTAATAAAATAAAAACTAAGGATATTTTTATATAGAGAGATGTGAATTTTACATAAATATAAATAAATTTATTAGAAACCATCACAGATTTATCTTAACTTGAGATATTTCGAGCATCTTAAGGAATCAAACCTTTATATGCTCAAACATTTCCTCAAGTTTTGCACTAGAAAAGATATTTATATATTGAGAGATTTGATCCATCTCAATGCTTAGTAGATCAGAAGACGAATAAACCTATGCTAATTATATATGTAAATATCATAAATTATCATACTTTAGTTTTGTCAACACTAACAACCACCTATATTGAATTTAATTAAAGGTATGAGGGAGATTTGTAATTCCTTCAATATTTAATATGGACTTGACATGTAATACTTTAAAAATTTCTTATAGTTAAAATATTTTAGTGTGTTGCTGAAAACCAACATAGATTCATCTTAACTCTAGATCTACTAAGAGTGGAGAGTTATCAAAACTCTTGAGGTAAATATTTCCTCATGTTTTTCACTCAAATGGGGGTTTACATCTTGAGATACTTGATCCCTTTGGACACTTAGTAGAACTAGAGTTAAGATGGATCTATGTTGGTAATCTTTAATTATATTAAAACTCGATATCAATTATTATTAAATTTACATAACATTAATTTGAAAAAAAGGTAAGATTGTCCACAAGCCAGATATACCACTAACTTATAATTTAGTAAGATCTAAGACTTCCCTTGTGACAAGGGCTAGATATGTTCCTTAGAATTGAACGCTAGTTGATGGGAGAAAAATCATGCTTTGAACCACTCTAGCTACCTCGATGAAGAAATATATAGGAACATACATGTTTTATTTCCCAAGGGACACTTTGTAACTTAGACAATAAGGTTCCAAACCATTACAAAATGGAGTCCCTTGAAACATTGGCAATGAGATTTCAAACCACAAAAAGATATATGCATTATGAGCTCAACATGTCACATGAGGAAATTAAATCTTCATAAAAAGGATAACAACATATCTCCCAACCACCCAAACTATATTCAATTAACAAAATATTACTTAAAATATATTTATCATATACATTCTTGTTAAATTTTAACTTCCTTAAAATGTTTATTCTTTTAAAAAAATGATAGATTAATTTCTCCTACACCTAGAATTATTTACTCATATATATTTTATTAAATATGATTTCGCATGTAAATTTTATTATCATTTTTTTCTTGTTGTAAGATTGGTAGTACTTCCCTTTTCTATTAATTATCTATAACCAAGTAACAAAATATATCTGGTGGCCTCAACCTGCCTAAAGGAAACTAGGTCCGTTGGCCACCGATCAGCATCAAAAGCTGTCCAAAATTTAAACAGTTTGATCCTTATCATCCATGCTAAGTTGCAATTGTATATAACATATACTTGATGCTTTGACTTGTAAAGTAAATGCTATCTTTCATAATAACAAAATTAACTTTCTACTACTCTACATCAGTCATCAAATGACTCGACAGGGGTCAGGTCCTTGGCACTTGACCTAGGCATTTCGTTTTGTAGCAAGGTTTGGAGTTGCTTTTCCATTTTCCAAAAAAAAAGGTTCTAGTGATATTGTTGTACTTGTACAACTTCGATTTCCTTCTGAATGTCCAATAAAATTGGGTCCTCCTACCTTGCTTTCTCTAGTTCTTCTCTGTCCCTGAATGTCATTGCCCTTGTCAACAGATTCTTCATGACCCAGTACTGCTGGATGGTCTGTCTGAACAATGTTTGGTGGCCTCTAGTATGTCCCAGGTCATTAACTAATGACTCCCAGTCTTCCATTGGAAGTTCTTTGTTTTCTGCATTGGCATTTAACTTTGTCTCCCACGTCGTTATTACTGCTTTTACCTGTGTTGGGGTGCCTACATGGTAAGCATACAGTAAGTTCTGCATACTTTCCTTGCTCATCTTTCTTCCCCTTTTTTCGCTGGGTATTACACGCTGAAGCCACTGAACCCTTCATCTTCTTCTTGTCCTTCTTACCTACTCGTCAGCCTCCTTTTCTTCCATGTATCACTTCTGCTTTCACCATCTTTTCCTTTAGCAATTCCTTCAGTCCCAACCCCTCTCGTGTTATTACATGTTACGGATGTTGAAGCACCGAGGACTGAAGAGTATAGGATTTAATTAAACCTGTAATGTTAACATAAATGCATACAATAAAACCAATCCGAATTTCTTTCATAACATTTTGTTGTTCCTTATAATTTTTCTTTATAGCCTTCCAACTACCATTTTTCTTCTCGGCAGCCGGTTGCCCCGAATTCTCAACAACAATAGGGTTATCACTTCTCTCCTCAGCTCTAAGACCCCACTGGAGAACATCAACTGGGATCCACACAGTGGTCCCTCTCTACTCTTAGGAGTTGGCTGGCAAGGATTTGGGATTCCAACATCGGGAGAAGGGTTTTGGCTCTAATTTCGCCACCAAGGTAGACCCTCTAGACTTGCTATGCACCAAACCCTCCCTCTTATCTTTTTGAGTTTTGGCCCGCCCTTTCAGTCTATCTCAACTGAGGGTCATTGAGAATGGATTCGCCCCCATCGATGCAGAGTCTCCCTGGTCTATATTCCCCCCATTCCTATTCCCTTGAATCTCTTTATTTCCCCTTAGGGTTTAGCAGGCCCCCCAATAGCTAAACTAACCTCACAGGGCCTGTCGTATATTTCAAATTCCCCCCTCTCACCCCCCATTGATTCTGGAACCGACTAGACCCCCGGAGGCTAACAGAGGAGTCATAGCCTCTTATCCATACCATACTGTAGAATTTCCCTATGACAGTTATCAATTTCTTTCCCCCGGGTTCGAGAGACCCTCCAAACCATCTGCAAATCCCTTCCCCCCCCCCCCCCCGCCTTTCATGAAATGTAGTTAATTCATGTCTGGAAATTAACCACAGACAATTGAACCCAAATTCATGTATTTTTTCATTTCTTTCATCAATTAAGAAACCAATCATAAACATCTTAAGACAAGACCAATATTTTCCAATTACTTTAGACACCACCCTCTTTCTATGCTAGACTTTCCTCGAATTTTGTGACATTGGTGTAAAACATAGGCTTAGGGAAGTTTGGTTTACATACCAGTTTCATTCCAGGTTGATACAGGTTGAACCTGGATGCCGACGGCTGCCCCTTCTCCTGCTCTCCTCTCTACTACCACCCACAATGTCTCGCTCAAGTTCTCCTCTCACACTTCACATGCATTCACCCAACTCTCTTGCCACCTCTGTTTCTTGAATGTTCACCCACCTATCCATTTGCATTCTTGATACATCCTCCACTTGCCTCCTTTTCCCGACTTCTTCCACCTCCTTTGTGTGGGGTCCTTGAATGCGCTGCCCAAGTACCCTCTTCATTATTCCTTCTATCATAACTGTATTCTGTCTAGATCCAAGGTCCCTTAATACCCCGATCATGGGTAATTTTATTATCATTATTATTTAAATGATAATAAACCTTTTAAATTTTTAATAAATTTATAAAATGTTTTTAAACAACACACACACACACACATAGTTTTATTTAGAGTGGCTAGTAGGAATGGTTGTTAACTTGAGTTTTCTTGGAACATCTACTTTAAATAGAGAAAAATAAAGTGATTTGATTTAAATATTTTCTTATCTTTTTACTTTCTATTGTGAGGGAGATGTGTAATTTATTCCATTTTTAATATGAAGTTGATATGTAAGAGTTAAAAAATATTAATAAAACAAAAAAGGTTAATGTGAGTTATAAATCAAATATTTCAATATGCATCATAAAAGATATTATCATTCACATATATATATATATACAGAGAGAGAGAGAGAGAGAGAGAGAGAGTTCTTATTCCATTAATAGGTTCTTTGTAATTCAAGGTATGAGGGAGATTTGTAATTCCTTCAATATTTAATATGGAATTGACATGTAACATTTAAAAAATTCTTCCCCAGATCTTGGTGTCATTTTGGCCTAGCCACTTGCTCACAGATGGAATGATTTCATTGTGCACCTATGTTCTTTCTCTCTATACCAACTTACCATGCCAATGCTCTCCTTAATATCTCGCTCCTCGTAATGGTGTCGCACGCCTGGAGTCTTTTTTCACCTTGCTATCACCCATTTCTCATTCATTCCCCTCGTCATGCATACATTGTAGAGTTTTCTTCATCTTCCTCTGGTTCTTACACTCAACGCCTAGTCTCACTTTCCCGCTTGCTTTGCTCCTAGAATTCTCAACATTCCTCCACCTTCTACTCACTTCCTTGGTCCTAATATTACCAACATGATTTGGGAGTATGAAAGAGTTCAATGTGTTGGACGTGGAAGAGGCTGGGGTTTCCTACCTACTATCTCTACTGCAGACAACGATATTTCTCTTTACGAAAACCTTATTCCATCCCACATTCATACACAGGTTAATGATTTGGAAGTTGAGGAGATACGACCAAGGAGAAACGAGCATTGAGCACTCCACAATCTCCTCGCTCATCATCTCATCACTCATGAATGTGAATGGTCCATTGCTACTAGATGGATTGTTGAAACATCTACCAACACCTACCACATTGACTCCTCCCTTTTCCTCTTCTCCCGTGACCTCAACATAACCTATCTTTCAAAAATTTTGTCCTCCTCTTCCCCCGACCCTTCTACATTTGTCTTTTTCCCTCTCATCTCTTCATCACCCTCCACTATCTACATTAATGACAACCACATCTCTTCGATTCATGATTCATAGGGAACCTTGTCTGCTCTTCCTGACACCTAGTTGAATGCCTCCAATCTATCCCCTCCTCGTCCAAGTCCTCATGGTTACTACATTATTGAAGAACAACCTGAAATAGATCCTTTCGGCACTAGAGACGCTATAACAACCAACACCAGAGATGGTGCTAAGGAACGTGCTCCAGAGCATTAGCTCAATGCTCCTCTTGGTCTTCGTGGTGCCAACTAAGCTCTTTTAGGTTCTCTTCAGCATGACATATTTTGATATTTGTTTTCTCTATGAATTTTGGTTGAACAACAACCATGGTTCTCTAAAAGTGATGTAATGGTTTCAAACTGTGAATTTTTGAATGGTTATTCTAGTTTCCTCTTCCAACGATAGATAACCTTCCTCCTACACATTTTTGAGGTGCCCCATTAGAAATGGCTCCGCAAGTCCTCATGCTTGTACTCTATGTATTTTTACTTGTTAATATAATGTGATATATTTACCAACAAAGAAAGAAAAACATTTAAAACAATTCTTCTAGCTAAAACATTTTAGCGTGTTTCTCGAAACTAGCATAGACTCATCTTAACTCTAGATCTACTAAGACTAGAGAGTAATTAAATCTCTTGAGGTGAAAATTTCCTCAAGTTTTGCACTTAAGGATGTTTGCATTTTAAGATATTTGATCCCTCTAGATGCTTGGTAGATCCATAGTTAAGATGGATCTATGTTGGAAATATTTAATTATATTAAAATTTAATATTAATATTATTAAATTTATATAACAATAATTTGACAAAATGGTGAGATTGTCCACAAGCGAGATATACCACTAAATTATAATTTAGTAAGGGATAAGACATCTCTTTGGTGGGGGAACTTATCTTTAAACCTTATCAAAAGGAGCCAAATACGTCCCTTGGAATTGAAACCTAGTTGATGGAAGAGAAAACCATGCTCCAAACCACTCTAGCTACCCCGTTGAAGAAATATATAGGAACATACATGTTTTATTTCTCAATGGGCTCTCTGCAACTTCAACAATAGGGTTCCACAACATTACAAAGTGAGTCCTTTGAAGCTTTGACAATAAGATTTCAAACCATTATCAAAAGATATACTCATTATGAGCTCAATATGTCACATGAGGAAATTAAGTCGGCATAGAAACGATAACAACATATCTCCCAACCACCCATAGATATTTTTGTAAAATTTTAACTTAAAATGATTATTCTTTTAAAAAATGATAAATTAATTTCCCCCACGCCTATAATTGTTTACTTATATATATTTTCACACACACACACATGCATATCACAACTAGGTTTATTTTGATTACTTGGGAGGAATGGTTGTTATCTTGGGCTTTCTTGGAATAACTTAGAGTTTTGAGTCTTCTTGTTGAGTCTAAGTAGTTCCTCATTGTTAGGGTGGTTTCAGTAAACTTGACTCGTTCAAGTTGCGGTTTTCTCCAGGTTAATGAAAACCCATGGTATTCATGTTGAATATTGTCTGTTTAAAGGAGGAAACCTTGTCTCGAATACATAGATGTGTGTGTGTGTGTGTGTGTTAGAAGGACTACGTAGACCTAAAGTTACAACAAAGTTCATCATGTAATTTTTGAGAATTAAATTTAAATCAGGATAATAACAATCATTTCTCCCAACCACTTTAAATAAAAACCAATTAACAATTATCACTTTAATACATAAATATCACAAAAATATAATCATGATTATTTTTAAAATAGAAAGTAGGAATTAAATTAAATGAATTTATACATAAAGTAATAGTTACAAAGTAATTGTATCACCTATTTTGAAAATTTACTTCATGACAATTTTAAGATGTCAATTATATATCTAATTGAACTATAATTTTAAAGTTAAAAAATTTAATTTGAATATGTAATTATGGGGTTAATAAAATTATCATTATTATTATTTTATTTTTAAAATGTAAAATTAAGAAAAAATATTGGAGGAGGGATGAGTCATGGCTAGGGTTTCTACAACTCACTCATCCATTGTGAATTCTAGTGATTCAGAGAAGAAATTTGTTTCTATTGAAGGAATGGCAACTCATGCCTTAGTTTCATCTATTGACATGTTGAAATCCGGATATGTTCTTCTAGTTGTCCAAGAAGCTTTGACCCTTAATATGCCTATGGAAAAGGATGCCTTTAGCATTGATTTTATTTTATTTTTATTTATTTATTTTCATAATAGGGTTTGGTATGGAAATTTAATGGTTTTTGGCCATGGTTCTCTAATCTCCACAAATGGATATCTGAAATGTGGAAATCCCTATTGATAGATGATTTGAATATTTACCCTTTGGCTCGAGTTTTTTCTTGTAGTCTTTGATAATTTTGACGATAAGAAGAATATTTGTGAATTCAAGCCCTGGTTTTGGGGCAACATTGAACCTTTTATGTAGCCTTGGTCTCCCACCTTAGATTTGGTAGCATCGTCAATCTCCACAACTTCGGTTTCGGTAAGGCTTCTAAACCTTCCCGTTCATTTTTAGAACCTCGCAACATTATCTTCCATTGGTAATGCATTAGGGAAGTTTTATTGTTGTAACCTAGAAGTAGTTTTTTTTAAAACCACATATGCTCAAATATGTGTTGAGATGGATTTCAAGAAAGGTTTTCTTGCTGAGAATATGACAGCTCTAGATTATGTGTGGGCCCAGATGATTGATTTATCATTTTAATGTAGAGAGTATTATGAAACATGGAATATAATAAAAAAATTTCCTAAAGGGTCTGCAGAATAACAAAGTTCGAAAAAATAACCAGAGGCCCATATGGCGAGAAGGATCTCAAACCAAGAATTACATGGCTTATAAAGAAGAAGAGACTTAGGGTAAGAAAGAAGCAAATGAAAAACATGAAGAAGTTATTATTAAAGAAGACTCACCGAAGAAAGCAGAAATCAATGAGGAAGAAGTGTATGAGGACCCATCAGATCCAACAATAACGAGAGTGCAAAAAACCCCAATGAGAGCTAGATTCCCCTCTGAATCCCCAAGAAAAAACTTGGGAAAGAAACTTCCTCTCCAAACCAAGAATATTATGAAGAAATTGAAGACAACAAGGAGCTCATTCATCAAAGGATTATCCACTAGATTCAGTAGAAAATGCAGATTCGATTAAAGTGAGGAAGTAAGGAAAAAATATTATGCTAAGAAAAACCAGATGTTAGTTAAAATGAAATCAAAAGTAGTGGAAAATGGAAGGTAAATGCATTTTGATTTTAAGAGTATTTTGGAAAACATGTAGTTTGAATGGAACTAAATTTTTTGTTTCATAGGTTAATCACTTGAGGGATTGGTTTGAGTCTCCATGCTCGATCTCAAACCAACAAATAGTGGTGTTGTTGAAGAATTGTAACGATTATAAGCTATATATCAACTTTATTTTTTAATAAAACTCTCATACCCCTGCGGTCACTCGAATTGTAGGCAATTCATAGATCAAATTTGCGATTCCAACAAATTATTTCAAATTTAAGAAATTTGCCTTGAGATTAATATGCCCAAAAAACCTTAAAAACATTAAACAATTAGACTACAACTAACACACACACACACACGCACACACACTTTCTACTTCTGAATATGAAGTGGCACGTGTTAACATTTTAACATGGAGAATCTAAGTCATAAATAGTTTCTAATAGTAAAACATTTTAATGTTTCTCAAAACCAACATATATCCATCTTAACTTCAAATTTAAAATTTTGCACTCTAAAAGAGGTTTACATTTTAAGAGATTTGATCCTCTCTGCACTTGGTAGACCAATTGTAAAAATATGTAATAAGAAAATAAAAATTAAATGTGTTAAGAGACACTCTATATTCTAATATGATAAAGATGTTACAGTGGCCCATAAAATGGAGTGTTAATAATAATAATGATAATAATAAAACATAATATTACCTCAATTAAAAAATTAATAAAAATAAAAAATAATTAAAATAATAAATCAATTCAATTCAATTTATTACACTATAATTTTGTTTAATGGGTCAAAAGGTGCTCTACAACCAAACTGAATATGATGGAGATGATGTTGTCATGTAATATTACATTTAAAATGATAAAAGAATAATTACATTAATAAATCTAAAAATGTTAATAACAAACAAATATTTTAATATATGTGATAATTAAACTTTTTCAATTTCCAATTTAATTTTACTTCAACTTTATACAAACAAATAAAGTAATCAAGAGAAAACTATTTTTATTTTTTTCCTAAATTAATTTTCACCTTTCAATATAGAGGAATTGTGTAGTTTCTTTAATATTTAACATGGAATTGATGTATGCCATTTAAAAATATTATTGATATTACAATTTAGTATGGAGTAGATATGTGATTCAATTAGCATATATAAGTAATGGGAAAAATTTTAGTGTGAGTCATCAATAAAATATTTCAATATTCATATTAAGTAACATAATTTCACATATATATATGGTTGTCCTAGAGGGGGCCTCCTCCCCACCGCATGTCATTGTTGTTGTCATTTAGGGATTGGTAGCATCATTGTAGAAAATATCACGTTCGTTGTCACCTAAATTGTACACCTAAGAATGTAATGCTCAGAAGAAGGGTTGTCACTCTAAATCCATATTTACTTCATTTAAACTCTCTCATGGCTAAGTCAAGGGGGTTAGTATCTAAGGGTAGATGGAAAGGGGAAACTTATTGGAACAGCAAGTTCTAGGAGACTTTAAGGGCAAGGAAAATTATTATTAGAGTAACTTGGTTGTTAATTAGAGAAAGTATGAGAAATTATGAGCAATGTTTATTAAGATAAGTGCAGTAAAAATCAATGAGGTAGATAGAAGATACAAATTGTAGAATTTTCTTGTAGATTCAAACTATGCCACAAGAGATGAAAAATTAGAAGAATGAAATGCAAAACTAAACTAGGTGGACTACAAAATATTGGTTGATTTTAATTAAAATGCCTAATCTAGATGAAACCCTCTCCTCAATTTTTTTGAATCTAGTCTCAAATGTAAATTGTAGAGAGAAACCCAAGGAAATATAGCAAAGGCTATATTAAAAATACCTTCTCTGGAGTTCTAACCACCCAAGCACTCTGGTGCTGCAAGGACTGTGGCCCTAATGACTGAAAGGTCATCATGTTAACTACAAGTGAGGGTCTAAACTTTGAAAATTGGATGAATAACATAGCCCTAATACTTTCTATCAACCAAGCTTAATCTTGAAAGTAAATTTTAAGATGCAAGTTAGATCTAAAATTCAAGATGAGAATGCAAATGTCAATAAGGTATGATTGCTTCAATGACATACAATTTCAATATTGCTTCAAGGGAAGTAAAATGACAATATGATTGCAATGACAAAAGGATATATATATCGAAAGAAAAGATCACTAGCTTATGACAATATTCAACGAAACAATAGGAAATGATAGTTAACATTAGATGAATTAGCAAAAGACCCAAAATATCTTTAAACAATAGTTTTCTTAAGAAATTCTTTACTTATTTAGACAGTTGAAGCAAGTAAGAATTATTAAGTGAAATAACACTTATCAGATGGAAGATGAGATTTCTAACAATGATTATAAAGACTACATAAAATATTTAATTGCAAATGAAGCAGTATAGTAAGTATTCAATGCAATTTAATCAAGTAGCAATGCAAGAAAATGAAAGTTAGAATGCAAGTGCAACTTGAACTAAATTGGAAATGCAAATAAAATACAATAAATGTAAGTTAGAAAGGGTCAGTTAGTTAGTAGGTTAGGTCTCCATTTTAAATAAGCCAAGGGACCATAATTCCAAGCTCCCCAAAAGAGAGATTCACTTTTATTATTGATGCTCTACAATGGAAGATGCCCTTGAGACAGAGGAAAAGGGATCTTTATTCAAGGAGAATGAAAATATTTTATAAAGATAATCCTCTCTTTAGAATGATGGGTTGATCCCTTTATAATCTAACTACAAATATCTCCAAAGCACTGGATCAAGTCTCCATTAAATTTATTGCCTTCACGAAGACTAAAAATTTGATCAAAATTTATTAAGATTTGAAGGCAATTTCATCAATATTTTCTGCTTGATCACTTCCAAAGATAAATGAAGCTTTTAAGCTGAACTAATCTCTTAAGCATGTGATCCAAAGGTTGCTACAAACACAAAAGTTATATCAACAAAGAAAATCCTTACAAGAAATGATGTTGAGTCTTTTCAAAAGTGAGTATAGGTCAGTTTATCTCCAAAACCAAATTAAACCAACAATCAAGAATTATGCAAACAAATTTAGACTAGTCATCAAATAATGTTCACAATCTTCACAATCAGCCTAGAAATAGATCATAGTTTAGAATTAAAACTCAAGGCTCAAGTGTCTTCCAAAAAATACTCAATATCTCATTCTGAGATGACTAAATAATTCTCCTTTACATATAAATATATCAGACCCGAAGAATATCTTCCTACACTAATAGATAAAAGGGTTACTTGCAACCAAGAGAAAAATAAGCCAATCCCCACAGTTAAAAAAAATCGATTAGATAGAAATTAGATTTGTATTAATCGTTAAGGGACTTTGTTAAGGTTTAAGGATTAATCCCTCTCACACTAGAGTTGAATACAATTTCTATGCTCACATCTATTAGTGGAAATAGCCCTCTAAAAGGCTCTTAGACTTAGAAATTTTTTACAAGGATGGATAAAAAAAAATCTTGTGAAGACGAATGGTAAAAATCTCTTAAAAATAATATGGATCCCCTTTGCGGTTGAGATAGAAATTTTGTGAAGGAATTCAGGGTTTGCAAATGTTGATAAGTCTCCAAAACTTTGTGTGAAACCCCTTTTGAAATTTGTTGAGGAATCTGCGAATAAAATAAGGGTTAATGAAAAAAAACTCAGATGCAAAATATTTCTATAATTCCTTAAATGCCTACGACCTTGAAGAAAGGAACTAAATATGCATGCAACCTTCTAGAAATTTCATGAAGACTAAAACAGGCCTTCGATAAATAATGTTTTTGCCAATTTTATGATTGAGAAACCCTCTCGAAGAGGTCATCTATCTCAATTTATATTTTGTGAGTAAGAGATAGGCATAAAAGGGCTTGCAGCTCCCTTAAAATAATAGTTCCACAACCTGCAAAGCAAATCCAGTTAAGAGAAAGCCCCCGAAATAAAATTTGATAAACCCTCATAAAAATTCGTAAAGCCTCTAAAGTTTGGTGACCTCTACAAAAGCCAATTTATTTTGAATACCAACATTAAGCTTGCGACTTTGATAAAATTAGAGGAAAATCCCTACGACTACTAATCAATTTTTGAAAGTAAACTTTGACATACCTCCTTGAGATTAAAAAAAAAAAAAATTGTCGCTAGGTTATCGCAGGGTTCCTCCAAAATTTCTATCTCATAAACCCAACATCCCAACCATTTAGAAAATTAAAAAATGTTTGTGGGCTCCACCGTATAAAAAATAAACGATTCCAAAATTTATTTGAGCCTAAAAAAATCATTCTAAAGTTAAGGAAACCTTCTTAAGGGAGCTAAGGGTCCCAAAAGATATATTTAAAAAATCGAATAAAATTTCTAATGGACTATGAACAATTTGCAAAATGTACCTATTAAATTTTTTACGAATTACTAAATCTAGTTAAATGAATTATTTACAATTGATCTACAATTTTCACAATAACATTAGCTCTCAAGAAGCATATAAATCAATTATAGCACAATAAATTTAAAAAAATTAAACTAACATGATTTTCCCTTTAAATGGATGGCAAAGAAAACCTTTATAGATATATATATGTATGTATGTATGTATGTATGTATGTATGTATGTATGTATGTATTTATCTTATGATGAGCCTTTGGAAAAACCACACTATGGGTTCTCAGTTATCACATGTCAAGTAATTGGGTGGTTCAAATAAGAACTTCCCCAGATGACTAGCTTGAGTACTTTGTTGATTCAAAAAAGAACTGGCCCAAGTCCTCAATACCTAATCACAAAAATATTTCTACAAAACTTCGAAAGAATTTGTTAGATTCAGAATGGGTGAGCCACACAATGAAAAGAATCTCTAGCGATTCAAAGAAAAAATCACTAGATATAACAAATCAATAGTGTTTCTAAGCCAAATACAGATGCAAACAAGCACCTATAAATCCAAATGGCTAAAGAATTTAACAAATATTAAAAACCATAGTAGAATTATAAGCACAATTCATAACACATTACCATAATAAGCTGAGAAGAACACCATCATACAACCCCTAAATACTTTTTTCTTTATTACATAAATAGGAAAAAAATGGCAAAGCTTTCAAAGCTAGTACACCTTCCAAAGATCATATGTTACAATGAGGAGCCTCAGGCTCAATTTACAAAAAAATAGAGAGATCTAGACCCCCCTCCAAATGGAAAATGGGTAGGTCCAATAAGTTGCACAATTTAGACTTGATCCTAGAGAATAACGTCTCGTTGTTGGTTGATTCATGCCAAAATTAAATCTCGTCTCTTGATCTTGATGAAGAAATTCAAATTCGATAATAAATCCCTTTTTCTCCTGGTCCAAAAGATATTATTTTGACATTTTTCCCAAAAAATATTTTTGATTTAATCACCTTGGTCCATAAGTTCATTTTTTGTTAAAAATTTGATTTTTTCCCTTGATTAAAGACCTTCAAAATTTGACTTCTTTTGGACCCACGAATTTTCTTCAACTAATTGAACCTAGAAAAATGATTTTTCTTTAAAAAAATTATTATTTTCTGGCCCCAGATAATTTTTGTTGTTTTTCCTACCTTGGAATTGGGTTTTTCAATGTAATGTTTCCTTGGGAATGAACACCTTCTCCATAAATTTGTTTTTCCACTTAGAGAGAATTTTCTTTTCTCTCAATTTTAATTTTTTGACCATTTTTTGGCCAATTTTTTGTCATCTTTTGCTAGAAAACCAAAAGTAAAAATAAATTGAGGGGATAGACATAATTTCAACCCTCAAAAGGTTTCTAGACACTAATTTGAGGTGTAAAGGGTCTAACTATGAGTACTCTACCCCCTTCAACTTTTACAACCATTTGATTTTACAGTTTAATCCAAATTATTAAATTTCCTAACCAACTGGAAATTTAATAATTAAAAATATACACTTAGACTCAACCAAATTCTGTCAGACTGAAGACATGATATAGTATGATGAAAATACATAGACTCTATACACTAGGACTTACTTAAGACATCACCACCAAACCCGACCCTGTCATTGGGGATATATATTGGAGAAAAACTCTATTAATTATTTCGTGTTTAGAAACACAAAATAATTAACGAGGTTAAAAAACTCCCTAGGATAAAATTCATTAGAAAAAATTCTTAAGCTTACCTATGTGTTTTACATGGATTTATAGACATACTATAATCATTTTTACAATGGCCCACCGGGCTACAGAACTTGGAGTTACAACTTTGATGAACTAATGAATGATAATGACGAATTATGGATATCTGATTGCTCGAACAAGATGGAATTCCTTTGCAAAAATGTGTACTTCTATAGGGTAGTTGACACAGAGTGGTTAATAACGTCCAAAGGAACGTCATTCACATTTTATGAATAAATCTACGAATATTCCATTAACTGCTCTCCCAATGATGTTCCATCAGACATCCCTTTATTTTACAGGCAAAGCTCTCGTCGGAAAATTTATTGGCATGTGACCATCACCCAAATCCATGGATCAATGGATTGAAAAAACTTGGAAGCCTTTAATTAAGGGAAGGATTCGAATGCATGCCTGCAACAATGGGTTTTTTGTGTTTTTCTTTGAACTCAAGGAAGACTATAATATAATATTCAGAAATGGACACTATTTCTTTGGGAGTAGAGGAATGTATTTAAACTCTTGGTCTATCAATTTTGATCTAGGCGAGGATACACCCAATGCAGTTCCAGTCTAAGTTAAGCTATCGGGTCTTCCTCTCTCTTGTCAGAATGGTGATTACTTGAAAGTCATTGGAAATGGATTGGTCAAATACCTCCAACGTGGCAAACTAAAAGGGTTTCAGTTTGCCTGTGCAAAAATTTGCATAGAGATAGATCTGGAAAAAGGGTTAGCTCCTGAAATAAAATTGATGCAAGTAGAATGGGTCCATCTTTAAGTTTTTTATTATGAACCACTGTCATTAAAATGTCAAATATATCAGGAAAACGAACATTTTCCCATTATTACAGAAAATTTCAACCGGAAAAACGGGATTCTATAACGCTTCCTCTAAACGAATAGTGGCAAACTAGAGAAATGGTAACAGTAGGGGAAAGGCACCAGTGGATATAAACCCTAGACATACTAAAAACATTTCTTCTATGTCGGCCAATCCATTTGAAATTTTGCAATCACTAGATGGGAATGAACAAGCAAAACCTGTTGTGGAAAACAATGTTTTGGAAGAAGGTGAGGAAGTTCTTGAGCAAGAAAATGGGGAATACTTGAATTGGAGCCATCAAGGGATGCAAGGCCCATCGAGAAGGAACAATCCTCCCCTCACAATCAAAATTATTCATCTCAAGAAGTTCCAATGCAAGGGGAAGTCATCTCACTTCTGTCTCAATCGCGAGCGATTTCGGGTGTAAAGAAATTATTAACAAGGAATGCAAGGAAGAAGAAATCTATGAGAGTAGATTCAACTAGCTATGTGACTAAAAACCTTAAGAAGATAAGTGGACCTTCTAAAAAGTAAGATCGGGAAGAAGAGGCAGAGTTAAACAAAAGGCTAAGCAGTCAACCACAAATCTCAGATGTATTTCAATCTATAATGAACAAGGATCAAGGAAGTGTCAAGGGTGGTGGAGGTAAACAAAATAACCAAAACCGCTCTGCCACATGAACAATGGGATAATTTGGATTTTTTGCATACTCTTTCTCAATTTGAAGTTTTAATACGTTTTGTAAATTTCTTTTGTTGTTAGGAGTATTTTGTCGTGACTTTAGCCGACATTTATTTAGAAAAACAAGGAAGTGTAGTCATAACTTTAAGATCTCAATTTTGTGGAATTTTGAACCAATTGTTGACTTGGAGCTTGATGTAATTAGTGAATTCGAGATTTGATTTTATTTGTAAGGGAATTGGCTCAGAAACCAACTTTTTTATATAATGAAAATAATACTCATTTATTTCAAAAGAAAAAAGAGGTATAATTTATTATCCCATCATACATATTAAGTAAAATATTTCCCTAACATATATAGAGAGAGAAAATTCATATTTTATTGATAGGTGTTTTCTGATTCAAAGTGTGTGTAACCAACATAGATCCATGTTAACCTCAAATCTATTAAGTGGCAAGAGGATTCATATATGTAGAAGTACAATCCATAATTTTTTGATAAAAAATCATAATATGCATATTACATTAAAATTAATTTAAGTAAAATGACTCATTATCATAATTGTGATATTTGAGAATATATAATTAATAAGCATACTCTCTCTCTCTCTCTCTCTCTCTCTCTCTCTATATATATATATATATATATATATATATATATGAAAATTTCTTTCAAGTTTTGTACTCAAAAGACGTTTCCATTTTCAAAGATTTGATCCCTCTTCAAGCTTGGTAAATCCAAAGTTATCATAGACTTATGAAAATGATAATAAAATTAAAAATTTAAATTTTATGGAATAATAAAATAAAAATAAAAATAAAACGTTTATAACATATATTTTAAATTGAAATTAATTTATATTAATATTTTAAAAATAATATAAATTTATTTTAAAGTAACTTCTTTTAAATGTTAAAAAAAATATGAATTTTCATTATTTTTTATAATGAAGAACTAAATCTTAATAAGTTATTGTATTATTTAGCATTCATACATGGACATGTCGATTGACAATGTTTTGATAACAAGTCTATGTGAAATATCTCTTGATTTATAATGTGGGCCATGTGTGGGGGCATGTATGGGTTCACTTGGAGGTTAGAGTGGTAGAAATACAAATCAACCCTATGTCTACTAGACCAACTCAATTGCCAATTTCTTTAGATAGAAAGAATTTTTTTTTTTTTTTAATTGATTATTTTGATTAAGAAATATTAAGATGAGCGTTTTAAGATGTTAATAGTTTTGATGAGTTAAAAATTTAGGAAAGTTGGTAATTTGATAAATCTTTTGAAGTCTATTTATGTAGATAGACATGTCTATTTTGGAATAGAACTTCCACCATTTAATTTAATTTAATTATCAATAATTTTTAATATATAGTTGTGATTTAACCTCTATATAATTGATTTATATTATTATTTTAAAAATAATATAAATATTTTTTAAAAATGCATTTTTAATTATTTTTATAATGCAACAGATAAAGAAAAAATGATTTATCCAATCTTAAAAAGTTAATGTATTCACCTCCGATGATATGAAGTCTTTGTGAAGTTTGATGTAAGAGGCTTAAAAATCCCCCTTGATTTACAATGTTGATTCTATTTGGGGGCACTTACGGATTCAGTCAGAGGTTAGTGTGGTAGCTATTGGAATCAACCCCATACCTACGAGACCGACTCAATTGCCCATTCCTCTAGATAGCAAAAATAAAAAGTATTATTATTATTATTATTATTATGCTTAAAAAAACATTAATTTAAGTGTTTTAAGATGTTTATAGCTTTGATGAGTCTAAAGCTTAGGAATGTTTGTAATTTAACAAATCTCCTGAAATTGAAATCTAATAATGCAAATAGGCATGTCTATTTTGGAATAGAGCTTCCACATTTTTAATTTAATTGTCAGTAATTATTAAGTAGATGGTTGATATGAGCCACATTGTTATGTTATGTAAACAAAATTAATAAAATAATAAAAATACAAATAATCATACATTAAAATACAAATAACGTATTCACCCATTGTTTTGCATGTGCAATATAGCCTATTTAAAGGGGGAAAGACTCTTTAAAGAGGGAAAGACCACCCTAGATCCATAACTGTAGATCTACCTATTTAAAGGGGGAAATACTCTTTAAAGAGGGTAAGATCACCCTAGATCCATAACTCGACATCTACCAAGCTTCGGGAGGGATCAAATCTCTTTTCACTATAAAAGAAGTTTGCACATCAAGAGATTTGATCCCTCTTGGCTATTGGTGGATATGGAGTTAAGATGAATCTAGGCCAATAGTAGTCACAAATCAAGGTTGAAATTTAGGTTAAAAGTATTTATGCCCTTTTGACCATTTTAATTAAATTGATTAATTAAATGAGTTATAGTTTTTTTGACATGTGAAAAAATGTCATACAAACAAGTATTTTATGAAATGAGTTATGGTTTTTTGGGGTGTGGTATTGATAAGCCACGGTATTGGCCCATGGTATAGTAGCAAAGCCTATTTACAAGTTTAGAATCTCCATGATTAAGAATGTTAAACATGTATATATTTTTAATTCATATATTGCTTTTTTATAATTAATAATAATAATAATAATTTAAAATATAGTTAATTTTTTTTTTTTTTAATTTGAAAATGTGAGATGTATTATGAAGTAAGTGTTTTGATATTTGTCACGGATTCATGTCTATTCAGGTTACTAACAATTGAATTTATATGGTTGAGCTCGTTTGGGTATGGGTTAGAAACACTAAGAGGAAGTGTTTTTCATCTTCAACATTTTAAGTGTGACAAAGATGATAGGTTCTTTTACTTCTTATTCTATAAAATAATTTCTTCCTTTATTAGATTAGATTGCATGGCGACGTCTAATATTCTAATCTTCTAACCTTATAACAAGGGACCAAACTTCTTCCTTGGAATTGAATCTAGGTGGATAGAAGAACAAACCATACTTCACCACTAGCACCACTTCGATGAAGAAATATCTTAGTAGTATATGTGTTTTAGTTCTCTAAAAATTCTCTAAAATATAGACAAAAAAGTTAAAAAGGAAGATCATGGCATTCCTCCCAATAACTTAAACTACATCCTACTAACAAAATATTAAATAAAGCTTATCTTAAGAAATGATAGATTAATTTATCGCATTCATATAAATATAGATTTTATTATTATCATTATTATTTTATTTTATTTTAATTGAGATATCAACAACTAGACAGTTCTCTCATGACACAGAGTTGATTCCTATAGCTACCATTATAAGTCTAGGTGAACCAAGTCACCTCAACACAAAATTAACAAGGGTTTAAATATAGAATGTGACTCACAAAACTTCACATTTTCACAAGCTTATCTATTTATCTTTCCAAAAAAATTATAAATTTTATTATTATTTTTATATAATTAAAAATTAATCGTTAGTTAGTTTATAAAATATTTTTAACCACCCAAACATAAGTATGATAAATATAATAAAAAGTAAAATTTTGTTAATAAATTTCAATAAAGCTGACTAAAATACTAAAAAGAAAATCCACCCGTTTATAAAAATATATTTTACTGAAAAATATCACAACCTTTATAAAAGTACAACAGACACTTAAAATATTTCATGAAAGTGATGGCTTAGCCAAAATTATCAACAATGTTGGAATAAAAATCAACCAATTTTTTTAACGATTTAATAACTTTTCAAAATATTTTTTTAAATACAACCCAACGATCACCGAATAAAATAAACTTAGCCATCAATCGATAAATACGAATATTTTCTTGTCCTATTTGCAAGACAGGACCTGTCACGTGTAACTTCTTATCCTCCGCCACATCCCAAGGAATTAGGCTTTCTGAAGTGGTAAGACTGTAAGGTCCGATGAAATCTGATTCCAATTTCTTCCACCAAAGGAGTTTGGCCTCCATCTCATCTGAGGACGTTCATCATAATCAAAACATGAGAATATAAGTAGATGCACTCACCAGGGTTGAGAAGTTTGAATGGAAGACCTCCTTACCGTGACTTGTTTGTCCGCTTTCATAAAGTTAATAGTACGTGTTTGGGCGTTAATGGCTGCTGGGGTCATCTCTGTCACTGCTCGAAAAGCAAGTAAGACTGTTTTTAGTCAAAGCAAGGTGGAGTACTTTGAGTCATTTTCCACACCTTGGGTTCCCAAATTCATAACAGGTTATTTTGGAGTCACACAAAGTCAAGATTGGATATTTGTGGCGGGGTAAGGTTGTTCATACCTCAGGGGAGCCATCGCTGCAAATCATTGTCATTGCCTCCAACTAAGTTCTGCACGGGTTACAGTTAGTTTCTGTACTGCAACGCCATGGTGGCAGCTGGATATCTTATAAGTAACTTTCCCAGAAAATACCATGGCCATAAATATAGCTATGCTTGCAAAATAACCAATAGCCTGAACTTGCAATATAGGCTTGTGAGATACAGAAAAAACGATGGAGGATAAGATTGTATTTTGGAGTGTATTGTTTGTGCTGCTTTCATGGGTTTCGCAGAAGATGAGCAGAGCGCAAGCTCTCCCTCAAGAGGCTCAAAATTTACTGCTAATGAAATCTAGCTTGCAAGATCCTCATTCTTCCATGAAAAACTGGGTGGACTCCATTGATGCGCCTTGCGGTTGGGATGGAATTACCTGCGACAATTCTACAGGTATGGTCACTGAAATCGTACTTGAAACTAAATCTCTGAATGGTCCTTTTCCCTCTAATATATGCGGTTTGACAAACTTGAAGAAACTTCAACTGGCTGTAAATAACCTTCAGGGCAATCTTCCACAAACCCTCATGAATTGCAGCAAACTCGAGTACTTGGATCTTTCCAACAATTCTCTATCTGGTACTTTGCCAGATTTCGCTCCATTGAAATCCCTGCAAATCCTAAATTTGACATTCAACAACTTCACAGGTGCATTCCCTGCTTCTGTAGGAAATTTACCAGAATTGACCACTCTGATCCTGGCAAATAATCCCTTCCGCCCAGGAAAAATACCTCAGGAGCTTATGAATTTGAATAAACTCAATTATCTCTACCTAGCTTCCTGTAATCTGGTGGGACAGATTCCGAGTTTTATTCTGAACTTTACAGATCTGGGTCTTCTAGATCTTTCTAGCAATCACCTGAATGGATCTATTCCAAGTGGAATTTCCAAACTCAAAAACCTCTACCAACTGGAGCTCTACAATAACAATCTCAGTGGAAACATACCTCGAGAGCTGGGTAATCTCACATTTCTGAAATTATTTGATGCATCAAAGAACATGCTTAGTGGAAACATTCCAGAGGAAATTGGTAATATGAGAAACCTCGTTTCCTTCGAGGCCCACACGAACCAACTGACTGGCCAAATTCCTGAAAGCATTGGGGAGTTACAATATCTTGAAGGTTTATCATTGTATAAGAACAATTTGACAGGTCAACTACCACAGAAACTTGGCAGTCTATCCAAGTTTAATTTGCTCGATGTCTCTGAAAACCAGCTTAATGGCGCGCTGCCAAGAGATATGTGCAGAGGAGGAAATCTGCAATATTTTTTGGTTGTCTATAACTCTTTTACAGGAGAGCTGCCTGAAACTTATGGAGATTGCAAAACGTTGGTGCGTTTTAGAGTTAAAAACAACAGTCTGAATGGTGCCGTGCCGAAAGGAATTTGGGGATTGCCAAATGTTAAAATGATCGATCTAAGCTTCAATAATTTTGTCGGGGGAATTGATTCTGACATCGGAAATGCAAAGGAATTGACAGAGTTGTGTATTCAGAATAATCAATTCTCCGGGATACTGGTACCGGAGATTGGCATGGCGAAGCTATTAGTCAAACTTGAAGCAAGCAATAATCACTTTTCAGGTCCAATACCGAAGGAAATTGGCAGCTTGAGGCAGTTGGGTGATCTGAATCTGCAGAAGAATATGTTGGAGGGATCCATCCCTGATGAAGTTGGTTCCTGTGATTCTTTGGCTGTTATTAATCTTGCAGAAAATAATTTGCAAGGATCAATTCCAGAGTCACTGGGATATATTGCTGATCTGAACTCCTTAAATATTTCAAACAACAAACTATCTGGTTCTGTTCCAGAAAGTCTTGGTGCACTGAAGCTCAGTTTTCTTGACTTATCCAACAATAAGTTAACTGGGCCCGTTCCAGATTCACTCATCAGTGAGGCTAACAGACAAAGCTTTTCAGGGAATCCAGGGCTCTGTGCTAAAAGATCTGGAAATGATAATTCTAATAATAACAATATAGTTGGGACTTGTTCTGATTCTCATTCTGGGAAAGGATCTAGGCAAATTGGAATTATCTCTGGGCTCATAATTGGCACAGCTTTGTTAGTATTTGTGATTGGATTAGTAGTTTTTCAGCGAAAATATCACCAAAATCAAGTTGATTTAATGGATAAAAGGGACAATTCTTCTTGGACCCTTACACCTTTTCATAACCTAAGTTTCTCTCAGGAAGAGATTTGCAAAGCTTTATTAGATGAAGAAAATGTTATAGGGAGTGGAGGATCGGGCAAGGTGTATCGCGTGGATTTGCGAACCAGTGAAACTGTAGCAGTAAAACGAATATGGACAGTGAACATCAACAAGAAGAGGGACAACGGTTTAAATAGATTGATGAAGGCAGAGGTGGATATCTTGGGAACAATTCGCCATAAAAATATTGTGAAGCTTTATTGTTGTTTGTCTAATGGTAATTCAAATCTATTGGTATATGAATACATGCCAAATGGGAATTTATTTGATGCTCTGCATAAAAATAATGAAGACAAGGCATCAGGAGGAAGTGGTTTGGACTTGGACTGGCCAACACGTTACAAGATTGCATTGGGAGCAGCCCATGGATTAGCATATCTTCATCATGGTTGCTCACCTGCAATTGTTCACAGAGATGTAAAATCTACCAATATTTTGCTGGATAAATGTTATGAGGCAAAGATTGCTGATTTTGGTATTGCCAAATTTCTTCAAGCTCATTGTGGAAGGGACTCAACGACAGCTTTTGCAGGCACCTATGGTTACATTGCTCCTGGTAGTACTTTTCTTCCCTATTTTGCACCTTTGCTATAGAAAAGGCAGTTCTCTTTTAAGGTTTTTATGGGTTTGCAGTTATTGATTTTAACCTTTTCCACAGTTCATTTATTTTTGTATCTATGTATCTGTTCTGTTTTGAATGGTTCAATAATTATATCCAATTTTGCTATGCAGAATATGGGTTCTCTTTGAGGGTTACAGAAAAGAGTGATGTCTATAGTTTTGGTGTGGTCTTGTTGGAACTGCTTACTGGCAAGCAACCAGTTGAACCAGGATTTGGTGAGAACAACGATATTGTATACTGGGTTTCACACAAGATTCGTTCCCAGGAAGATGCTCTTGAAGTTCTTGACTCCAGAATTTCCAGGTCGTTTAAAGAAGAAATGTTCAAGGTCCTGAAAATAGCAGTACATTGTACTTACAAACTCCCAGCACTGAGGCCAACCATGAGAGAAGTTGTACAGATGATGATGGATGCTGATCCTTGCAGCGGTGATTTCGGGGCAGTCGAAAAGGAAAAACTCCATGGAACACATATGTCAGGTTAAATTCTCAACAAATGGTTATAAATTTTTCCATGGAGCTTTGTCTGAGTTGTCTCACTGGTTAATTACCCGTAGGTAGGAAATGGAACCCGAGTTCTCAACCTCACAAATATAACTCCTTCATGTGTAGTTGGGCATTTCTTTCAAAAACTCAGTGATATGGTGAAGCAATCTTCTTCCCAATACACAGTTTGTTCTGATATAATCCTATTCTATTCTATCTTGTCTTTTATATAGTTTTATGTGCTAGTCTAAGATAGTTAATTGGAGAGTTAATACTGACATTCTAGTCTTGTTTCTATGTGGTTGACCATTTTTTCTTGCACAATCGAGTACAGTTATTCACATTATATATTACGAATCTCTGGCTGAGTGAAGAGGAATCCGTGAGTGCTTCTCTGAACATTAAATGGCTTGTGGTATAATGTAAATTTAAGGATTATATATACATTAGATTATGATCTTTGACTCCAGGATGTTATTCATCTTAGCACAACTTCATTTGCATCTATCATGTTAATGTAGATTTTGAAACTAGTCTATATCTATTTTAATCCTAAAATTATCAAGCCTCGGCATGGATAAAATCTCTTCAGGTGTAAACCTCTTTTTTTTATTGTAAAACTTCAGGAAAGGTTTGCACTTCAAGGGATTTGATTCCTCTCAGTGCTTAATAGATCCGAGGTTAATATGAATCTAGGTTGGTTTCAATCGTGTGAAGCCATGGAAAAATGGTTGAACATTTAATTATTCTTATCATTTTGAATATGCTAAATATGTCTACTTAAGATTAATATGGTCATTTTAATTTTAAATTTGTTCTCAGTTTGTTGAGATGATAGAGACTGTTAATAACTTAGGTAATGAAAAATGATGAAATACATTTTTTTAATGCAAAGTGACAACGTAATAGTGTCGAATGATAGAAAATGTGAATAATAAAAATTTAGTTAATTACAAATAGTCTTCATTGTGATCAATCTCGAACTATTTCTTCTACTATTCTTATTGTCACACCTATTAGTTTTTCCAATTTTTCACGTGGATCATATGAAAAACGCAGTTGAAATTGCACACTATACAAATCTTTAACTTGAGATATTGTAGTAAACACCATACCATGTCTTTCTTGCTCTCCAATATTAATATTAGTTTTCTCCAATGTCAATCATTGTGACTTATGGAGTGTTAAACCCCAAATAAGTTTGAATGCAAAGTGACTAATAATGTTGAATGATGGAAAATGAAAATAATGAAAATGTACTCAAGTACAAATAGTTTAAAGTTAAGAAACAAACATTTCACATAAGTGAACATTTTATTTAAGATGAAAATTTGAGTATTTGATTTATGGTTGAATTATTGTAACATAGAAATCAATGCACATCATTAATAATTATTTTTTATGCTTACATTGAAATCAATGCACACTATTAGTCTAATTACTTTGAAATTAATGTACATCGTGCATCTAGTTAGATCAAATCAGAAATCAACATCTACACTAAAATCAATGCAACTAATGCAAACAATCAAATAGAATTAGAAATCAAAATTTACATTATAATCAATGTATCTAACGCAAACAATCAAATAGCATTAGAAATCAATATCTACACTAAAATCAATGCATCTATTTCAGTGAATAATAATGTATCTCCCCCTCCCTCTCTTCCCCATCTCTCACTCTCTCTCTTTCTGTCTCTCTTTCTCTTCTTCCCTCTTTCCCACCCCGTCATCTATATCCATATCTCCCTCCATCTCTACTTTGTCTCTCTCTCTCTCTCTCTCTCACCCCCGCAAACACACACAATCTCTTTCCCTCCATATCTATCTATCTCCCTCTTCCTCCCTCCCTTTGTCTCTCTCTTCTTCACTCTCTCCCCCCTTCATCTATATCTTTATCTCCCTTTATCTCTCTTTCTTTGTCTATCTCACCCCCCAAACGTACACACTCTCCATATCTATCAATCTCTTCCTCCTTCCCTCTTTCTCTCCTCCCTTTCTCTCCCTCTCTCTCTCCTTCTCTCTTCCTTCCTACTCTCCTCTCTCCCTCACTCTCTCTCCTTCTCTCCCTTGTCACTCCCTCTCTCTCGCTCCACCTTTTTCACTTTGTATTTCTTCTTCCCTCCCTCTCTTTCTGTTAATTTATGGTATGTTCTATGCTTAGAGTAGTTTACTTCAAATTTTTCTTATTAGCCACTGTTTAGCAATCACATTAACATAAAGTAAAATGTTGATACAACATTAATAGATCGATAGAAAACAAGCCAAGACAAGAGACCAGATGTGGCGGCTAGCCAGGGACAAACCCCAATGTGGGGAAACCCTTTGATCAATTATTCTATAATATTCAATAGTTTAGTAGAGAGAAATAGTACAAACATACAAATCTGTAATTTTATGACAGTAGCAGTGAACCATAACCAACAAAGTCAAAGGTTGTCAAACAAGATAGAATTGACCTCCAATCAGTTTGGTCAATATCCCAGTCAACTTGGCCTCCAACAACAAGAAGAGGCAACCCATAAACAGTCCGAAAAACCCAGTCAAATGAAGTCAACTGAAGTCAACCTACTGCCAGAAATTAGGGCAGTCAATGATGGTCAAACCAGAGGTCAGAATGCCTCGATTTACGTGCCAAAGTCTGCGGCCTGCCTAGGAGAGACAACCACACCAAAACCGCACTCAAGAAAAGCCCACACTAGTCAACGCTGGTCAAAGATACTTCTGCAGCGCTAGTCAACACATTCAAACAGTTTTGTGTCCTCAAATCTGCGTCGTTCTACATCCTCTTACTTCGTCCTTTTGCATCCTCCTCTTTCCCATATGTGTGCTACTCCTTG
This sequence comes from Pinus tabuliformis, assembly GCA_031772625.1. Classification (NCBI taxonomy): domain Eukaryota; kingdom Viridiplantae; phylum Streptophyta; class Pinopsida; order Pinales; family Pinaceae; genus Pinus; species Pinus tabuliformis. The sequence continues at coordinate 421,043,564 of CM062811.1, forward strand.
TGTGTGAACCCAATCAACTAAGGAGAGAAGAATGTGATAGATGAGATGGGTGAATAATGCCTCAACCTCACTTGTATTTATATGAAACGTTGAGGATGTGTGCCACAAATTTGGCTGCTAGCCAACCTTGATAATTTGTCAAGTAAATACAAACAAATTCATATCTCCATAAATACTTGTCGGAATTGGATGATCGTTAGATCAATCCTACACCTCTCAATGAGAGGAATCCAAGAAAAATATCAGCTGCCATAAATAAGATAATCCACATGGAGTTTGGCCCTAGTTTCCAATGTTAACACTCCCTCTCAACTAGGGAGAACTCCATCTGCGAATCCATCTAACCGTCGGTTCTATCTCTACCATCAAATGCACTGTCATGCACTGCTCGACTCTGCTCTACTCTGCTTAACTATGAAGAAGAAGAAATGATTGAGGATGTATCATACCATCCTCCACTGACCCGAAGTCAGTCCCAGAGAGTGTGTCATGCCACTCTTACTGATCCAAAATCAGTGCCAGAACAGAGTGTCTCAAACCACTCATACTGATCACATATTAGTTTAATTGATCCCAGATCAATGGAAGTCATCGTAGGATAGGGAGTATGGTAGATACAACGATGCGTCCATCGATAGTACTACTGTGGTCCCTAACCCCATTTCCCAACTCATTGGCCAGATGAGAGGTACTTCCCATGAGTCCCAGGCTACATGGGTAGGATGCCTCGACAGGAGAACCATTCATCATGTCCATAAGTCACCACGGGGTATCATAGGGGAAAGTTGAACCTTTTACCCTGTACATGGCACACCACTAGGGGAGGGTGAGTCGCCCTATGGTTGCTTGTCACTCCAAGAAGTACCCCAAGCCCCTCGAAGCTCCCAAAGCTCAATGCATGCATCATGCAAGACCCTCATAAGAGGGTGTTTCAACGACTCCAAGTCGTTATCGAAAAGTCAATAATTTGACCTTTCCCAGGGGCTTTGTCAGAATGTCGGTGACCTGCTCATCTGTACTGATATAATGGAGCCTTATTGCTCCCCGTTGTACCATATCCCGGATAAAGTGGTACCTACTATCGATATGTTTGGAGCGATCATGAAATACAAGATTATTTGATAAACGAATCCCACTTTGGGTGTCACACAGGATCATGGTAGTATCCAATGTAAATCCAAACAGCGCACTGAAGAGCTTCCGCAACGAGACAACCTCACAAGTAGCCATACTCGCAATAATGTACTCTGCCTCAGCGGTGCTCAAAGCCACCGACTTCTGCTTCATGCTCATCTAGGATATCGAGGCAGATCCCAAAGAGAAACAACACTTGGAAGTGCTCTTTCGGTTCGCCAAACTGCCTGCCCAATCATCATCGTTATATCCATGTAGTCTCACATCTTCGGTAGTGTATCTCAACCCATGAGTGATTGTGCCACAAAGATATTTCAATAGGTTCTTGGCACCAATCCAATGTGAGTCGTGAGGCTCAACCATATGTTGACTGCAAAACATATATCTGGATGGGAGTTCACCAAGAACATCAATGCTCCTATGAGTTGACAATACTCGGTAGCATTTTGTAAAACAGGTCAAGTAGCACTACCGCTTAACTTCTTGAAGTCAAGCTCCATCGAGGTACTCACGAGCTTGTAGTGCACCATACTGAATCTCTCCAATACCTTCACCACATATTTTCCTTGAGATAAGAAAATCTCCCTTGGATTTTGCCAGACTTCCAGTCCTAGGAAACAGTGCATCAATCCTAGGTCTTTCATCTCAAACTTGGAAGCCAACTCCCTCTTGCATTTGTGAATGAGAGGGTCTGCACCTGCCAAAAAGAGGTCGTCAACGTACAACACCAGTATGAGAGGTTTATCATCTTCATCCTTAAAGTAAAGGTTAGGGTCAACTTCACTACTAGTGAATCCCAGCTTCATCAAGTAGCTATCAATCCTCTTATACCAAGCCCAGGGTGCTTGCTTTAGCCCATAGAGGGATTTCTTCAACTTGCACACATGAGATTCTTGATCATGAATCTCAAATCCTTCGGGTTGTTCTACATAGACTTCCTCGTTGATCAAACCATGCGAGAATGCGGTCTTGACATCCATCTGATGTAGGTTCCATCCTTGCGAAGTAACAAGGGCTATGATCGAACGGATGGTGATATATCAAGAAACGAGTGCAAATATCTCGTCAGAGTCTATACCTTCCTTTTGAGAGAATTTACGCACGACAAAACGAGCCTTATTCTTTTCAGCACTTCCATCAGCTCCATGCTTTATCTTGTAAATCCATTTCGAAGTGACAACAATTTTGTCCTAGGTTTGGGGACCACATCCCAGACATTGTTCTTTGTGATGGACTCGTATTCCTTAGTCATAGCATCCTTCCATAATTGATGCTTCACGGCTTCTGCAAACAATGAGGGCTCATTTTAAATGATCGTGCTCGTAATAGTCAAGTATCCAAGATACCTGGTCGGCTTCTTACTTTCCAGTAAAGTCCCTTTGGGTGTAGTGTGTCCTTCAGCATCATCAAGTACCCCCCAAAGCCATGAGAGCCTCTTCCTAGAAGAGGAAGGCTCTTACAGAGGGGGATTAATAGGGTCCATAGGTTCTTCTACTTCCGGCATCGTCTCATCTTTCTTTTCCTTCGGTTTGGTGGTGTCAGCTTCTCCAGATTTCCTTAGTATAGGAGGATTGTCAACTTTGCTAAGAGCCATATCTTTGTCAAAGGTGACATCATGGATAATATCGACTTCCCTTTGACCATCGACATAGATTCTATAACCCTTAGTATTTTCGCTATAGCCCACAAAGATTCCCTTCTTTCTTGATGCATCCAATTTATTCCTTTTCTCTTTCGGCACATGAAAATATACATGACTTCCAAAAATTCTAGAATGAGATACATCAAGTTTCTTACTAGTGAACATCTCTTCGGGAGTCTTGGAATCCAATGCTTGATGAGGGCATTGATTTTGAACATATATGATGGTATTCGCAGCTTCGGCCCATAGAAACTTTGGAAGCCTTTGATCATGGAGCATGGAATGAACAACATCCAAAATTGTACGGTTCTTTCTTTCCACCACACCATTCTTCTCAGGAGCATATGGTGTTGTGGTCTCCCTCTTAATGCCAGCTTCTTTGCAAAAGTCACGGAACTCATTGAATTCATACTCGGTCCCATTATCAGTCCTTAAGATCTTGATCTTCTTCTCAATTTGATTCTCAATCAAGGCTTTGAAGTGACAGAACCAAGAGAACAATTCATCATTCTTTCTCAAAAAGTATATCCAATTCTTGCGAGAATAATCATCTATAAAAATGAGGTAATATAAATATCCTCCCAAGGAGTTCACAGGCATCATACCAGATATGTCAGAGTGAACCAATTTCAATATACCAGAGGTCTTGCTATGGCTTGAGGGTAATGGTCTCGTTTTGAGTTTTCCTTCGGCACGCCCCAAACATACACCTTATTGCTCTACTTTAAACTCAGGCATCCCTGTCACCATTTGTCTCACATCAGGTAGAGCTTTATAATGAAGGTGAGCAAACCTCCAATGCCATAGTTCAGACTGGAGAGATGTGTCACAAGACATGACACCCAAGGGACTTCATCCAACTTGATATAAAGAGTCAACTCGAAACCTAAGAGTGAAAGCATATTTAAAATTCTTTTTCCATACACGTACCTTGCCATCGATGAAGGTCGCCTTGTAGCCTTTGTCTTCCATTGCCAAAATGGATACCAGGTTCTTTTTTAGATTAGGCACATATAGAACTTCTTGCAAATGAATTATGTTACCCTAATTCAATTAAAGAGAAACATTCCCTATGCCTTTCACCAAATATTTAGAGTTGTCTCCAAGAATACTTTCCAAGTTGGTCTTCTTCTCTATCAGATTAGAGAGAGCTTCTTTGTAACCAGTGAAGTGCCTTGAGGCACCACTATCAATAAGCCAATTTCCCAACAAGTCTGGAGGAGAAGTAGTAGATAGCGCTGATATCAGATAATATTCATCTTGCTTATTGTTAACAATGTTATATTCATACCTAGAGTTTCTTACCTTCTTGGAGGGTTGACCACTTCCTTGATTTTTGGCATTCCTCTTTCCTTTGCCATTAAACCTGCCCTTCCTTTGATTGTTGTTGGAATTGCCTCGGGAGTGATTATAGACTTTGTTGGATACCTATACTAATAGGTTTCATATTTCATGATTGGCCAAGGAAAGTCCAAATATGCTCTGCTTTGGTATTACAAAGATCCCATATTTCCTGGAGAACAAGAGGTGTGTAATCTGTTTCAAATATTGAAGACCTTTATTTAAATTTTGTGGATGATTCAACAGTTTAAGCTGGATCATGCCATGTTTCAATTTTGAGTTATAGAATAGAGAAAGAAGTCTGTCCAAACTGTTTAATCTTGGCAGACAACTAGTTTAGGTAGAGAAGCAAAGGTTCCCAACAGCTTAATCTGGGACCTTGGAAGAGATAAGGGTAGAAGTAGATAGAAAAGAAAAAAGAAAAAGCCAAAGAAAAGAAAAGGCAAGTAAGGGTTTGCAAGCCTAAATGCACCCTCCAATGGAGAAACAAAAAAATGCTAGGAAAATAGCTGGGTAAGCAGTTGTGGTTGCAGAAAAGGTATTTTCACCATTACACATATGTCAAGAGGTGTTTTGCCAAGGCAAAAATCTGTCAATGGACAAAGTGGTTAAATCCATCAAATTACAGCAAGGAGCATAACTAACCTCCCTCTTCCCCTCTATTCCATTACTAACACTCCCTTTCTTTAGCTGAGATTTATGAAGAGAGATCATGGTTTTATGATGGTTCTTGTTCTTTTAGAAGCCACATTCCTTGTCTAAGATCTTTTCATTTTGATCTACTCTCAAAACTAAATCAATTTCAGATAAACTCAGTAAAATCCCCTTCATTTGCTCCCTGCATTCATATTAACCTCTAATTTTACTACATAGCTCCCTTATCTTACCCCTTCCCCTAATAATACTAACACCATGGTGTATAAAGCCCTAAATCTTATAAATACTCCCTCCCCTTGGCATTATAGCCATACGTTCTTCAGAAGGGACCAAAATGACCTCTGGTCACTTTGGTGAACCTGTCCCACCCCACTCCCCCTTGCTACAAACCAACTCGCTCCTCAAACCACCATTTGCATTGAAAAAACCCTTACAAACCCTCTTTTACCCCTAAAAACCTCTGCAAAAATTACCCAAAGTCAAAAACCCGCCTCTGGCGCATTTCCAAAGGGTTAGCGCGTAGTTTGATTTTATGAAAAACCAATGAAAAACCCATAAACCCAAAGTTTCCACCGCGCATATAACCTAAGCAAGTTGCCGCTCCGCCCACCGTCGGATCAAGTCTCTGAGATCCGACGACCCACAGCGATATCGGAGCTGCCCCTGTAGCCGTCCTTTACCGCCCGAGAAGGTGACGTTGCGTCACGTCAGGGCCTCTCCACGCGTCAGACGTTAAGGACTCTCGGAGCCGGGTCTGACAGTTCTGAGACCGTAGCTGCTAGCCCTAACCGTAACCGCTACGGTCCTAACCGCCAACTGTTTTCCGCCAACGCATCGCCACGTCACGTTCGCTTGTACTCGCCCCTGCTATTCGTCCACCTGGCCGCTGACATGGCTGCCACCTCATCGCCCCCTTGGACCAATAGTCTACCGCCACGTCACCCGATGACGTCAGCTGACGTCAGCTCACCTGAACCCGCCAATGACGTCATGCTGACGTCATCACTAAAAAGCGCCAAAATGGTAAAAAAGTCCATATTAACCCAAAAAGCCGTGTTTTTCTCACTTTTCACTCCTGTCGCCACTGTTCTCTCTGCATGACCGTTTACGTTCGAATTTCCGCCAACCTGCTGAGCTAACCCGAGCGACCTCCTCAGCAGCAACCGTGCACGCCTGCGCAACCTCTGTTCGTCAATTAACAGGTATTTACCGTTGTTCTGCCCTCCATACGACTGTTATTGAAATTTAAGTTGCTCAGAAGGCTAAGGACACCTTACAAACTATATTTGCACCGCCCATTTCCCTCTGCACGTCCACAATTGTAACTGTGAAGTCTAAAAACACCAGCCAAGCCATAATACCTGTAATTTCACTCAAAAACAGCGTTCACTGCGTATTCCCGGAAAATTCCTTGTTGACCTCAAATCACCCGCTGAAAGAGGGCATAGTGACACCCACAGTAGCCTTGACTCCTAGTATAAGCAGTATTTCAATTGCTGCTGTATAAACTCCTCCTCTGATACTTAAATTTCAAGACTATTCTTACAAAAAGCACTTCTGTTCTGTGCTGGTGCTTTTACAAGCCACTTTATTACAATTGTTGAACTTCAAAGAATCATGGAGACTCCTATTGCTCTAAATATCAAGCCCCTCAATGCTCCTCACCAGGAATTAGCATGGAAAGCTCTGGGAGACATGGATTACCAAATGCTGGACTGGTTCCCTATGGGAACCAAATACAATATCCAGATGATGAATGAGTTAAAAGCCCAGCACCTGAGTGGGGCAGACATCTTGGGAATTTGGGACTCAAATTTGCCCATCTACAACCTTCCCCAAGTAAATCCTATGCCAGAACTGATCTACAGCTGCCAGGAATGCTATGACCCAAACCAAAGAGCTGTCATCAGCCCCACAGGCTCAATCCTGTTCCAGATTACCCCAGAGAGTATAAATGGAATGCTGCACTTCCAAACTGCCAAGCAATTGACCCCCATCTTTATGCAGAATTTGATAAACAAAGGGACCAAGCTGTCAAATGACCAAATCATTAAAATCAATCAGTTGTTTGTAAGACCAGGCTCTGAAACAGTCAGAACCCCTCCTATTGGGTATCACTACTTGAATGATTTGGGCAGGATGTTAGTGGATTTAATCAGTTATGTCCTAGGATTCAGGGGAATGGAGGATGTGGATGATAGCCTAATGGCAATGCTGTCTATATTCTCTCCTGGTAAGCCCCCAGCTGTACATTATGACTATGCAACCTACATTGCAGATAAAATCCATGAGCAGTTTATGAACTTGAAGAGGGAAAGACTATTCAGGTATACTTCATATATATACCATCTATTCTTGTTCTATCAGTCAGCCACCTTCTCTTTTCCTTTGAAGAAACTCAATGCCCAGGGAAATCCAAGATCAGTTGTGTTCTGGACTTCTGTTTTTCATCATACCTCTGTATCACCTTACACATACACTGAGTTTATTGACTTATTCATTTATCCAGTCATGACAGTATTGCATGGTACTCCTCCTCCTAGACTAACTGATGACATGAGAAGAATTCTCCATTTGAATAAGTCCTACAGCATTGGTAATTGGTACTTCTACCAAAACCACACAGTCATCAGGATATATGGCTGTGAGTTGACCCCTTTTAGGTTGCCAAGGTATGTCCCCATGAGGCTTTTTGCCTTGGAATATTTCAGACAGTTTGGGAACTCAGACTACCTGCATTTTCAGAGCAAGAACAAGAAGTCACAGCTAAAGGTGAGGAGCCAGCTGGGTTCTTTCCTATATAACAGAAAAGAGGAAGGGTGGAAGGAGGCAGACAGTATCCTGGAGGGCCTTAGACTGCAAACCAGCTTTGAATGGATACCCTATGACCCCAATCATTCTATCTCCCTCAGGAGGATTAGATACAAATTGGGTAGCTATGCACACAAGAGACAACCCGAGATTGAACAGTATGCCAATGCATCAAATTGGGAAGAGGGTACCCTAGAGGAGGAAATTACTAATGAAGAGTTACTTGAGAGAGAGGCTAGAAATATGCAAAAGGAAGCTGACTTGGAAACTTGTGGACAGGTGCCCCTCTCCTACAAAAAGCAACTTGGAGCAGCTGCTACATCATCAACAGCACAGCAGCAAACTGCCGAGAAAGCACCACAGACAGCAAGCAAGGATAAAGGGAAGCAGGTGGAACAGCCACCTCCATTAACAGAAGAACAAGTGGATACATTGCTACAGCAGCAAGAAGAGATGGAGCAGCAGGAACTCGGGCAGCAACAGGAAGAGGAACAATTTAGTGAACAGCAGCCCTTGCAGCAAGAAAAAGTGATTAATGCTCCAAGCTCCACTGAGCAACAGGCTCAGACAATAGTGCCTCCTAGGGCAGAAACTACTGTTGATACCTCAGTCCTCCAAACCCCACAAAAGGAGGACTTAACCAGGAAAAGGGATAGAGAAACTCCCTTGACTTCATCCATCAATCGGGGAGAGAAAAGACAAAGACTAAATGACTCTCAAGAGGATGACATAGCAGTGAGGCAAGCAATGGGCATGGGCCCACCCAGTGGAGAAGTTTCAGCCAGTTCAGTTCAGCATGAACATGATAGAGCCGTGGGAGGAGAGGTCAGCTCCTCCAGCCAGCACAGAGAAGGACAGTCAAGCATCAAACAGCAATTTATTGACATTAAGAGGAGGAGTGATCCTATTAAAGTACAGCTGTACAATCATTTGCTGAACCTGGCTCCTACCAATCAGCAAAGACTCATGTCTGCCTTTGATGTAAGTGAAGGCAAGATGATCATGAGTCACTTCATGCCCACAACGCTGCATCCTCAATCTACCTCGGATTACCTAAGAATCAACATGGAGGTTCTGGCCAAAGACATACACCCTATGGATAAGATTGAATTACATAAACAAACTGGTGAAATGGTGTATGCCTCCTTGGCAGATGAAACGTTGGAGAACTACAAATTGAAGAGCAGCCTTGATAACACAGCATCTCAGCTGGAATTGGAGAGAGCATCATCACAAGCCAAGGACAACAGGATCAAGTCCTTGGAAGAGGTAATTATAGAAATAGGACATGATCCTAAAGATGTTAAGGGTATCCAAGAACTCTTGAAGCTAAGGGATGCAGACTTGGCGGCCTTAAGAAAGAAAATCAAGCTTCCAGCTACCATCCATCCTCAAACAGATGAAGTTGCCCAGCAAAGGCAGGAAAAGGATGCTACAGACCTACTGATATCCCTGTACAAGGAGCTGGTTCGGACTCAAAACCAGCTAGGACAATCAGAAGCTGCAAAGGCAGCATTACAGACAGCTATGAAACAAAAAGAAGAGGGCCAACCCTCCCAGCCTCCTCCTGTGATAATCAACCTTGAGGAAGTCCAGCCAACGACTACTCCTCCTCCTCAACAGGCAGGGCCTACAGCAACAACTACACCAACAACAGAGCCAACTCCTACTCTGGATATGCAGAAGCTGCAAGCTGAGATCCAAGTTCTTGAATCCCAAATGAAAGAGCTTGATGAAGTCAAAAGGTCTTTGACCAAGGTGAATGAAAAATTTGACAAAAGCAAGCAGAATGAGGCAGCAAAGGAAAGAGAGGTAAAAGCTCTAAAAAAGAGAATAGCTGAACTAGAAAAAGAGCTTGCACTAGAAAAAGTAACAGCAGAATTGAAAGCAGTCCTCTGGGGCAACATTGGTCGATCCATCACCAATCAGTGGCAGTATATTGAGACTATGGATGAGCAAATAGCACTCATCACGAAGGCAAACAGGGAGGTACAGAGAGCAAGAGCAAGCCTTGGCCACATGCCAGATGCTGCCAGCAGAATGATCAATATTTTGAATAACAAAACCAGCTCTCAACTAGCCACCATGGGAATTACTAACAGGACTGAAACAATTTCAGTAGTTAAAAGAGTCTTGACACTAAGAAGCCTAATTGGAACGCTGGAGAGGAGAACACAGGATATGCAGACCGAGATCAACAAATTCCTGGACAGATTTGTGGCATTACAAAACAGAGGCCTCCCCAGCATATTAAGCAGTGTAGGAAGGCTGCTTACTCTGGAAAATTACATCAAAAGGGTTGATGCGCAGGCTGCAGCACAAATAGCAAAACAACCCAGTACCTCAGCTGAAACAGGGCCAGCAACAGGGCAGAATTTGTATGATAGGGTGGATAACCTGTTCTTTATTATGAATGAAATTGATCACCTGTTTGATACCCCACCAAATTTCTTTAAGTATACAGAGGCAGATGAAACTTTGGGGGCAATCATAAGACACCAATTGCCCACACAGGAAGAGTGGAGGAGTTTGACACAGGTAATCTTATCAGGCCCGAACCCGTAAGGTTGGTTTTTTCTCCAGTTTATGGGCAGTCATGCACAGGCAGAATTTTGATAGATAAAATCTACAAGGAAGAGACAGATGCTGAGCCAACTCAGCAGAGCTATTTACTCACCACAGCAGCAGTCACAATCACAGGTGACAAACCCAGAATACAGCGTACAAGCCATAAAGTCGGGTTCCCCAGCATTTAATCAAAGTATCTCAACCGACTCAGCAGATCCCAAAGGCCAAAATATCTTCTGACAGAACATTAAGACGCCTTTATCTTGTATTCAATGCGGTAATAAATTTCTGATAATAATATCTCAAAAGTTGGTGAGAATATTAAAGTCTGAGATAACTTAGAACTCAGATATTTTGTAAACAATCGCAAGTATATATTCACCCCTCGCAGAAGCTGAAAGGGTTGTTGTGATTTTCCTTTTAGAAGTCTCACTTGCTGTAAGATTCTGAGAGAAGTAATACAAAGGGAGAATGGAATTTCCAAAAGCTTGGTGTATGTGATGCGTTGTGATGAATGGTGAATGTTGCAGGATTCCAGAGTGTTTCATAAAACAATAAGTTTTCTTAAATCTCTGTATTACATGTTTTCGACTCTTTTGTTCTCTTTTGTTGTTTAAATGTTTTACACTTAATAGCCAAGTAGAAGAATAGTTACAGGATTTAATCACTGATTACCCTGAACTCAATCTGAGCTATTATCCATGTTTTCTTCAGATACAGTGAATGAAGTGTAATTCTTAATTGCTGCACTTTAAAAACTATATCTTTTACAGTGATAGACATCCCCAGGGATTCAAGTTTTGCTCCTGAGGCATCTATCTGTTTCTCATACCTAGTTTGGTGGAAATACTCGAATACTTTAGTGAAAATTCTTAATTGCTTTCACTGGTTTTTTCACCTGTTTGTGTTATAAATCAAAGTTTGTTCTATGAAGTATCCAAATGGCCCTGTAAGTTGCACCAGTTCACCTCAAGGTTTCTAGACACCTACAGCCATAGACTCCATTGCCCAATGATACTTGACTCTCTGAATACTACATCACTAAGACCTAAAAGAAACTCTTCAACCAAAGCATAAACAAAACCTGTGCATAATAGCTAGCCTAAAACCCTATCATAAACAGTTACAAATCATAAAGAGAGAGCCCTCTCTGATCACAGTTTGGCTAGAAACAGTGATCCAAAGATTGGTTAGTGGTTACCCCGGCCGTATTCCCTTGGGAGTCATAGGGAACAACCTGGGTGTTAACATAATTGGCGACTCCACTGGGGAATTCCTAAAATTTTTCAATTACTATCTATCTCCCAAAGCTGCCATCAAGCCTGAAATTAGCCAAGAGGCCTTAGAACTGTTTCTCTAACACAGGAACAACTTTAGGGAAGAGCTGATTAGGGAATCTTAATCCTAGCTTTGGAAAATATATAGCCATTCCAAAATTTTCATCCAGTCCTTGCATATATATAAACTTCTTGTACAAATTCAAAAGAAATTAGAAGCTGGCTCCCAAAAGAAACCCAAGGCACACTAGGGCAAACCCTGACCCTAATCAACCCATCATTGTTGATAACCCAAATATCATTCCAAAGAACATAAGGAGACAGCAAAAGCAGGAGAAGCCTGCTGATTCAGATATAAGTTCACACCAACCTATCCTCATTCCAACTCCTTGCAAAGTCCTTTTCCGTTCCACACCTAGTTCCCCTAGTTCATCATCAACACCTCAAAGCCCTCCTCTCCCATCTTCACCATCTGCACATACTCTTTTAACCAGCCCCCCGCTTGTTACCCATCCTATTAACCCTGTTACACCTGTAATCCCAGCTGTCCCATTTGTTCCTATTAACCCCATAAACCCCATAAACATGGCTAACAGATATGCACCTCTGCAGATACCAGCCAATGCTCCAGCTCTACCCCAAGACTACCAAACCAAAATCTCATTTTTTGACTCCCATGGCCCTTTGACAGCTGTCCAGCATGCTAAGAAGATGCAAGACCACTTTGAGACCTATGAAATAGATGATGACAGTGTCAGGATGAGAATTTTTGTTCAAAGCTTAACTGGGGATGTCAGAACTTGGTTTAGATCCCTGAATGCAAATTCCATTGCAACCCCTGAGGTCCTGTACCAAGAGTTTACCAACAGATGGGAGAAAAAGAAAGATCCACTCCACATACTCGGTGAATATAACACTATTAAAAGAGGTCCCCAAGAAACAGTTTTGGAATATTGTGCTAGGTTTAACAATGTATATAATGCTATCCCCCAGAACTTAAGGCCCCCTCCTGATTTGGCCCTGTATAACTTCCCTGACGGTTTTGACTCTGATATGGCCTATCAGCTGAAAGAAAGAGATCCTCCAACCCTTGCAGAAGCTCAAAGAGTTGCAGTCACTGTAGAGGCTAACCTAATTGCCAAGAGAAACAGGGCAAAGCTGGAAAAGAAGGCTGGCTTCAGAGAAGAGCCCTCGGGTTTTGATCAAAAGCTGGATGCAATACTAAACAGCATGAAGAGATTGGGTGAAAGAGTGGAATCAGTTGAAAGAAAATCATCATGGGAGACATCACAAAGCAACCCTCCTAGAAACCCAAATTTTAGGAGAAATCAGAACCCAAACATAGGAAAAACAAGTGCTGACCAAGACATTAGACCCCCTTTTCAAGAAAACTATGCAGAAACCTCCACAGCCAATCAGCTCAATGAAGATCCCGAAATTAACTTAATGGGTCTGGATGGTAAAACCCATGTTTTCTTAACACAAGAAGACCATGAGGAGGATGAAAGCAAAACATTCCAAACTAAATCAGGAGAATCCTTTGACTTTAAACAAGGGTATGACACTGCTGTCTATGAAGTCCATAAACAATATAAACTAAGGAGTAGGACTGTAAATGTAAATCAGCCTGAAAAGGCAAAGGAGAAACAACAGTCCAAAGAAACCATGGTCACAGAACCTAATCACAACACAAACGTGCCTACAAAAGGAGTAGTGGTTGAGGAGGTTACTGAACTACTGTCCCCACTACAACAACCCACGGCAACCTCGTCCTCCCACCCAAATCCGAACATTACCCCTCAAGACATGAGTATGAGGGGCAGGTTTCGAAATCAAGATGAAATCCAACAAGAAGATTTAGGGAACAAAGAAAAGACTGCTATCCGTGACTCTAAAACCCAAGTTGACAAACCTTTTGACCTAGGTACAGAGATTGGCAAGTTAAAGATAGCAATCCCCCTCTCAGAGCTAGCCAAGCATGACATATACAAGCAGCAGATAAAGAACTCCCTTCAACTCACTAATAGCAAAGATGATGTAAATGTGCTAGATGACACTCCAGAATTACTGTTTGGCCCAGAGGTAGATGGAAAAACAGTAGTCACAGGGGTTTTACCTTTTTATATCAGCTTGCATGTTCATGATAAAATACTGCACAATGCAATGTTTGACTCAGGTGCCTCTCACAACCTTATGCCAAAAGCAGTCATGGAAAGATTGAACTTGGATATAACAAGACCATACAAAGACCTGTTTTCTTTTGATTCCAGCCAAGTCAAATGTTTAGGCCTAATAAAAGATTTGTGTGTGTCTCTGGTTCAATATCCCAACAAGACTATTCTAATGGATGTTGTAGTTGCTGATATCCCACCCAAATATGGGATGCTGTTATCAAGATCATGGGGAGCCAAGCTCCAAGGATCCCTGCAATTAGACATGTCATATGCAACTATTTCTGTCTTTGGGCAACCAAAAAGACTTTATAGGGAAACACTCATGAAGTATATGGTCAGCAGTGAAGAAAAGCCCCAAAATTTTCCAATATATGCTGTCCATTCGGACATAGACTCCTTCATCCTTTTCAATGATAGCGCAGACCTTTCAAACAATGAGATTAGGACCGAAACACTCATACAAGAACAAAACATTGATCAGACAAGTAGCACCTGCCAAACATCAATCAGCCCAACAATACACATTAACCCTCCTCTAGTTGTTAAAGATTGTCAAACAAGTGATAAAGCTGTCCTAGAAAACAAATGGGGGAAGAAACCCCAACTCCTGCTCACATTGCCATCTCATGAACAGAACTTTAAACCTTCTGTCCAGCAAGATATCCTGTGGGTCCTAGAATTTGATGGGTCAGTCAACAAGTTAGGGGCAGGAGCTGGAGTGTGGATATATAACAAAGAGAAAGGCTATGCAGAAGGCAGGGCTTACAGATTGAATTTTAGGTGCACTAACAACATGGCAGAATATGAAGCTCTCTTGCTGGGCCTAAAGCTAGCAAAATCACTACAAGCTCCTAAACTCTCCATTATGGGAGACTCTGATCTAGTAATTCAACAAGTGAAAGGACATTTTGTCACCAATGACAAAAGATTGAGGTCCTACAGATCTGCTGTAATTGAAATATTAGAAACCTTCTCTGAGTTTGTTATCACAAAAATTTCAAGGGGCCACAATCTCCATGCACACAGCTTGGCAACGTTTGCCAGCACCTTCAAATTCCCATTAGAACCCAATAATTGTTTCACAGCCGAGGTCAAATACAGACCCTCTATTCCAAACAATGTTAAAGAATGGCAAGTATTTGAGGATGACATGCAAATAAACAATTTCTTGACCTTGCAACAAGAGTTCATAGGATTAAGTATTGATCTTGATGGAGCAAGTCAATCACAAATACTTGAGGAAGCAAGTCCATCACAAATACAGTTTCAACAATCTGCTCACCCAATGTCACCTAGAACAGCAAAACAATTACTGAGTCCAACCATTTTCGACAATGAAAACATTCAGCAAATTCACCAAATTGACTGTGAAGAGGTGAGCAACGCTGAAGATGAAATCATACAACTCAAAGACAATTTCCTTCCAGCAGGCCTTACCCCACTAGAGGACATTTTTGACTCAAATGATGTCCCCAGGAAACCAAAGATGCAGCCATTAGATGCAGCAATTGAAGAATGTAACATTGGTACCACTGACAAGCCTAAAATAATAAAACTATCTGCTGCTTTGCCCCCTGATCAAAAACCCAAATATATTGACCTCTTTAAAGAGTTTCAAGATGTTTTTGCTTGGGGTTATGAGGATCTAAAGTCCTATGATACCTCTGTTATCCAGCACACCATTCCCCTCAAGCCTAATCAAAAACCATTCAAACAGAAATTGAGAAGAATCAATCCTGTGCTCCTTCCTTCCATTGAAAAAGAATTACATAAAATGTTCAAAGCTGGTATCATAGCACCAATCAGGTTCTCTGAGTGGATTTCAAATTTGGTCCCTACAAGAAAGAAAACTGGTGAGATTAGACTTTGTGTAGACTTAAGGAATTTGAATCAAGTTTCACTCAAAGATAACTACCCTCTACCCAAAATGGATCATATTCTTCAAAGAGTAGTAGGGGCTTCAAGGATATCATTGCTTGATGGATTCTCAGGCTTTAACCAAATCCTAGTACACCCTGATGATCAAGACAAAACTGCATTTACTACCCCATGGGGAACTTTCAAGTATGTGAAAATGCCTTTTGGGTTGAAGAATGCCGGGGCAACATTTCAAAGAGCAATGGATATTGCTTTCGCTAAGGAAATTCATGATTTCCTTGTCATTTATTTGGATGACCTTACACCCTTTTCAAAATCTGACCAAGAACACTTGAAACATTTGAGACAGATTTTCATAACATGCAGGAAATATGGCATTTCCTTAAACCCCAAGAAGTCATTATTTGGCTTGGAAGAAGGGAAACTTTTAGGACACATTATTTCAAAAGATGGCATAAGAATTGATCCAGATAGGATACAAGCTATCCTACAAATGCCTCATCCAAGGAATGTCAAGGAATTGCAAGGATTCTTAGGGAAAATCAACTTTTTAAGAAGGTTTATCCCGAATTTAGCAGAATTAATCAGATTACTAAACAATATGCTAAAGAAAGATTCAAAGGTCAAATGGACTGTTGAAGCAAAACAAGCCTTTGAAAGCATAAAATTGGCCTTGACTCAAACCCCAGTGTTAACCAACCCACAGTTTGACAGAGACTTTAGCATTTTCTCCTTTGCCTCCCAACATACTATTGCTGTTGTTTTATTACAGAAAGATGACCACGGGAGTGAGAAACCTATTGCTTTTTTCAGCAGAGCTCTCAGAGATGCCCCTCTAAAGTACCAAATTATGGAGAAACAAGCCTATGCTTTGATCAAAGCTATTAAAGACTTTAGGATTTACATCCTTTACTCCCATGTTGTGGCTTATGTACCAAGTCCTATTGTCAAAGACATTCTCACCCAAGAAAACTTAGAGGGCAGAAGAGGAAAATGGATTGCCAATATACTAGAATTTGACATTGAAATAAAACCCACAAAGTTGATAAAAGGGCAAGGTTTAGCCAAATTAATGACAGAAGCAAATTTCCAAGCCTTAGATATCAATCAACTGGACAGTGAAACAGAGCTGGCGACTCCAAAGATCAATGTAGCCTTTGAACAATCTCCTTGGTACTCTGATATCTGTTATGTGTTACAAAACCTGTGTGCTCCCCCAGGACTGTCCAGAACTAAGTGTAGGTTCCTAAAAATGAAAACATCTAGATTTTGTGTGATGGATGGAAATTTACTTTGGAAAAACCATGAAGGTATCTTGCTGCACTGTCTAATAGAGAATGAAACTAACAAAATCATGCAAGATTTCCATGCTGGAGATTGCGGTGGACATTTGTACTGGAAGTCCACTGTGGACAAGGTATTGAGGGCTGGGTACTACTGGCCCATTATGTTCTCTGATGTTAAGAAATTTACAGCCTCATGCCACAAATGCCAACTGTTTGAAGGCAAAAGACAGTTGCTGCCACTCCCTTTGAAGCCCATTGCAACAGAGAGACCTTTCCAACAATGGGGCTTGGATTTCATTGGGGAAATTCATCCCTCATCTTCAGGGCAACACAGATGGATT
This sequence comes from Pinus tabuliformis, assembly GCA_031772625.1. NCBI lineage: Eukaryota > Viridiplantae > Streptophyta > Pinopsida > Pinales > Pinaceae > Pinus > Pinus tabuliformis. Next base: position 421,060,673 of record CM062811.1, read on the forward strand.
CTGACAGCAACAGATTACTTCACCAAGTGGATTGAAGCCGCCCCATGCAGACAAGCAAATGATTCAGTAATTATTCAGTTTTTGGAAAACAATATACTGGCTAGATTTGGCTGTCCAGACAAGATAATAACAGACAATGCCGTTGCTTTCAGATCCAAGAAAATGGTGAACTTCTGCCATAAATTTCACATTACTTTGGGCCATTCTACAGCTTACTATCCTCAAGGAAATGGCCTTGCTGAATCATCAAACAAAAGTTTGATAAATATCATAAAGAAAGTGCTGGAAGAGAACAAAAAGAACTGGCATAAGAAACTAGTAAATGCTTTATGGGCAGACAGACTAACAACTAAAAGATCAATTGGGACCAGTCCATATGAGTTAGTCTATGGATTAGAGGCCAGATTTCCGTCATCACTAGGAGTGCCGGTTATGAAACTTCTGCAAGAAAGCCAAGCAGAGCCAAATGACATGCAAAGAAGGATTAACCAGATAATTTGTTTACAACAGACCAGAGAACAAGTTTTCAGCAGAGTACAGATACTACAAGAGAAACTGAAAAAGGCCTTTGATAGAAGAACCAAAGCAGAAGATTTCAATATAGGGGACAAAGTTTTAAAGTGGGATGCAAGAAGAGAAGAGAAAGGGAAACATGGAAAGTTTGACTCTTTATGGAAAGGACCATTTGCTGTCCAAGCAGTGCAAGGTAATAACACCTACTTCCTCAAAAGTTTGACTGAAACTGACTTGGATGAAGGTCCTGTCAATGGCAGGATGCTGAAGCACTACTTTGACTGTTCACTATGAGTGGAATCCAAGGATTCATTGTATATATGCAGATGTACATATTGTTTTCTGTTTTAGATTGTAAAAAGCAGTTTTTCCCAAGTGATTCACCAAGCAGTAAGAGCCAAATAGAATCAGAGGTTCTCCAAGAAAAAAGCACACAATTTTGACACATTTATGCAGCAGATTTCAAAGATTAAGATGGGCAGTCAAGGAATAAGGCAATCTGACCTGCTGTTCTTGGTCTTTCAAAAGAAAAACCATCCCCATGTGGAGCCACTGTTGGATACCTATACTAATAGGTTTCATATTTCATGATTGGCCAAGGAAAGTCCAAATATGCTCTGCTTTGGTATTACAAAGATCCCATATTTCCTGGAGAACAAGAGGTGTGTAATCTGTTTCAAATATTGAAGACCTTTATTTAAATTTTGTGGATGATTCAACAGTTTAAGCTGGATCATGCCATGTTTCAATTTTGAGTTATAGAATAGAGAAAGAAGTCTGTCCAAACTGTTTAATCTTGGCAGACAACTAGTTTAGGTAGAGAAGCAAAGGTTCCCAACAGCTTAATCTGGGACCTTGGAAGAGATAAGGGTAGAAGTAGATAGAAAAGAAAAAAGAAAAAGCCAAAGAAAAGAAAAGGCAAGTAAGGGTTTGCAAGCCTAAATGCACCCTCCAATGGAGAAACAAAAAAATGCTAGGAAAATAGCTGGGTAAGCAGTTGTGGTTGCAGAAAAGGTATTTTCACCATTACACATATGTCAAGAGGTGTTTTGCCAAGGCAAAAATATGTCAATGGACAAAGTGGTTAAATCCATCAAATTACAGCAAGGAGCATAACTAACCTCCCTCTTCCCCTCTATTCCATTACTAACACTCCCTTTCTTTAGCTGAGATTTATGAAGAGAGATCATGGTTTTATGATGGTTCTTGTTCTTTTAGAAGCCACATTCCTTGTCTAAGATCTTTTCATTTTGATCTACTCTCAAAACTAAATCAATTTCAGATAAACTCAGTAAAATCCCCTTCATTTGCTCCCTGCATTCATATTAACCTCTAATTTTACTACATAGCTCCCTTATCTTACCCCTTCCCCTAATAATACTAACACCATGGTGTATAAAGCCCTAAATCTTATAAATACTCCCTCCCCTTGGCATTATAGCCATACGTTCTTCAGAAGGGACCAAAATGACCTCTGGTCACTTTGGTGAACCTGTCCCACCCCACTCCCCCTTGCTACAAACCAACTCGCTCCTCAAACCACCATTTGCATTGAAAAAACCCTTACAAACCCTCTTTTACCCCTAAAAACCTCTGCAAAAATTACCCAAAGTCAAAAACCCGCCTCTGGCGCATTTCCAAAGGGTTAGCGCGTAGTTTGATTTTATGAAAAACCAATGAAAAACCCATAAACCCAAAGTTTCCGCCGCGCATATAACCTAAGCAAGTTGCCGCTCCGCCCACCGTCGGATCAAGCTCTGAGATCCGACGACCCACAGCGATATCGGAGCTGCCCCTGTAGCCGTCCTTTACCGCCCGAGAAGGTGACGTTGCGTCACGTCAGGGCCTCTCCACGCGTCAGACGTTAAGGACTCTCGGAGCCGGGTCTGACAGTTCTGAGACCGTACCTAAACCGCCCCGAGAGACCATAGCTGCTAGCCCTAACCGTAACCGCTACGGTCCTAACCGCCAACTGTTTTCCGCCAACGCATCGCCACGTCACGTTCGCTTGTACTCGCCCCTGCTATTCGTCCACCTGGCCGCTGACATGGCTGCCACCTCATCGCCCCCTTGGACCAATAGTCTACCGCCACGTCACCCGATGACGTCAGCTGACGTCAGCTCACCTGAACCCGCCAATGACGTCATGCTGACGTCATCACTAAAAAGCGCCAAAATGGTAAAAAAGTCCATATTAACCCAAAAAGCCGTGTTTTTCTCACTTTTCACTCCTGTCGCCACTGTTCTCTCTGCATGACCGTTTACGTTCGAATTTCCGCCAACCTGCTGAGCTAACCCGGGCGACCTCCTCAGCAGCAACCGTGCACGCCTGCGCAACCTCTGTTCGTCAATTAACAGGTATTTACCGTTGTTCTGCCCTCCATACGACTGTTATTGAAATTTAAGTTGCTCAGAAGGCTAAGGACACCTTACAAACTATATTTGCACCGCCCATTTCCCTCTGCACGTCCACAATTGTAACTGTGAAGTCTAAAAACACCAGCCAAGCCATAATACCTGTAATTTCACTCAAAAACAACGTTCACTGCGTATTCCCGGCAAATTCCTTGTTGACCTCAAATCACCCGCTGAAAGAGGGCATAGTGACACCCACAGTAGCCTTGACTCCTAGTATAAGCAGTATTTCAATTGCTGCTGTATAAACTCCTCCTCTGATACTTAAATTTCAAGACTATTCTTACAAAAAGCACTTCTGTTCTGTGCTGGTGCTTTTACAAGCCACTTTATTACAATTGTTGAACTTCAAAGAATCATGGAGACTCCTATTGCTCTAAATATCAAGCCCCTCAATGCTCCTCACCAGGAATTAGCATGGAAAGCTCTGGGAGACATGGATTACCAAATGCTGGACTGGTTCCCTATGGGAACCAAATACAATATCTAGATGATGAATGAGTTAAAAGCCCAACACCTGAGTGGGGCAGACATCTTGGGAATTTGGGACTCAAATTTGCCCATCTACAACCTTCCCCAAGTAAATCCTATGCCAGAACTGATCTACAGCTGCCAGGAATGCTATGACCCAAACCAAAGAGCTGTCATCAGCCCCACAGGCTCAATCCTGTTCCAGATTACCCCAGAGAGTATAAATGGAATGCTGCACTTCCAAACTGCCAAGCAATTGACCCCCATCTTTATGCAGAATTTGATAAACAAAGGGACCAAGCTGTCAAATGACCAAATCATTAAAATCAATCAGTTGTTTGTAAGACCAGGCTCTGAAACAGTCAGAACCCCTCCTATTGGGTATCACTACTTGAATGATTTGGGCAGGATGTTAGTGGATTTAATCAGTTATGTCCTAGGATTCAGGGGAATGGAGGATGTGGATGATAGCCTAATGGCAATGCTGTCTATATTCTCTCCTGGTAAGCCCCCAGCTGTACATTATGACTATGCAACCTACATTGCAGATAAAATCCATGAGCAGTTTATGAACTTGAAGAGGGAAAGACTATTCAGGTATACTTCATATATATACAATCTATTCTTGTTCTATCAGTCAGCCACCTTCTCTTTTCCTTTGAAGCAACTCAATGCCCAGGGAAATCCAAGATCAGTTGTGTTCTGGACTTCTGTTTTTCATCATACCTCTGTATCACCTTACACATACACTGAGTTTATTGACTTATTCATTTATCCAGTCATGACAGTATTGCATGGTACTCCTCCTCCTAGACTAACTGATGACATGAGAAGAATTCTCCATTTGAATAAGTCCTACAGCATTGGTAATTGGTACTTCTACCAAAACCACACAGTCATCAGGATATATGGCTGTGAGTTGACCCCTTTTAGGTTGCCAAGGTATGTCCCCATGAGGCTTTTTGCCTTGGAATATTTCAGACAGTTTGGGAACTCAGATTACCTGCATTTTCAGAGCAAGAACAAGAAGTCACAGCTAAAGGTGAGGAGCCAGCTGGGTTCTTTCCTATATAACAGAAAAGAGGAAGGGTGGAAGGAGGCAGACAGTATCCTGGAGGGCCTTAGACTGCAAACCAGCTTTGAATGGATACCCTATGACCCCAATCATTCTATCTCCCTCAGGAGGATTAGATACAAATTGGGTAGCTATGCACACAAGAGACAACCCGAGATTGAACAGTATGCCAATGCATCAAATTGGGAAGAGGGTACCCTAGAGGAGGAAATTACTAATGAAGAGTTACTTGAGAGAGAGGCTAGAAATATGCAAAAGGAAGCTGACTTGGAAACTTGTGGACAGGTGCCCCTCTCCTACAAAAAGCAACTTGGAGCAGCTGCTACATCATCAACAGCACAGTAGCAAACTGCCGAGAAAGCACCACAGACAGCAAGCAAGGATAAAGGGAAGCAGGTGGAACAGCCACCTCCATTGACAGAAGAACAAGTGGATACATTGCTACAGCAGCAAGAAGAGATGGAGCAGCAGGAACTCGGGCAGCAACAGGAAGAGGAACAATTTAGTGAACAGCAGCCCTTGCAGCAAGAAAAAGTGATTAATGCTCCAAGCTCCACTGAGCAACAGGCTCAGACAATAGTGCCTCCTAGGGCAGAAACTACTGTTGATACCTCAGTCCTCCAAACCCCACAAAAGGAGGACTTAACCAGGAAAAGGGATAGAGAAACTCCCCTGACTTCATCCATCAATCGGGGAGAGAAAAGACAAAGACTAAATGACTCTCAAGAGGATGACATAGCAGTGAGGCAAGCAATGGGCATGGGCCCACCCAGTGGAGAAGTTTCAGCCAGTTCATTTCAGCATGAACATGATAGAGCCGTGGGAGGAGAGGTCAGCTCCTCCAGCCAGCACAGAGAAGGACAGTCAAGCATCAAACAACAATTTATTGACATTAAGAGGAGGAGTGATCCTATTAAAGTACAGCTGTACAATCATTTGCTGAACCTGGCTCCTACCAATCAGCAAAGACTCATGTCTGCCTTTGATGTAAGTGAAGGCAAGATGATCATGAGTCACTTCATGCCCACAACGCTGCATCCTCAATCTACCTCGGATTACCTAAGAATCAACATGGAGGTTCTGGCCAAAGACATACACCCTATGGATAAGATTGAATTACATAAACAAACTGGTGAAATGGTGTATGCCTCCTTGGCAGATGAAACGTTGGAGAACTACAAATTGAAGAGCAGCCTTGATAACACAGCATCTCAGCTGGAATTGGAGAGAGCATCATCACAAGCCAAGGACAACAGGATCAAGTCCTTGGAAGAGGTAATTATAGAAATAGGACATGATCCTAAAGATGTTAAGGGTATCCAAGAACTCTTGAAGCTAAGGGATGCAGACTTGGCGGCCTTAAGAAAGAAAATCAAGCTTCCAGCTACCATCCATCCTCAAACAGATGAAGTTGCCCAGCAAAGGCAGGAAAAGGATGCTACAGACCTACTGATATCCCTGTACAAGGAGCTGGTTCGGACTCAAAACCAGCTAGGACAATCAGAAGCTGCAAAGGCAGCATTACAGACAGCTATGAAACAAAAAGAAGAGGGCCAACCCTCCCAGCCTCCTCCTGTGATAATCAACCTTGAGGAAGTCCAGCCAACGACTACTCCTCCTCCTCAACAGGCAGGGCCTACAGCACCATCTACAGCAACAACTACACCAACAACAGAGCCAACTCCTACTCTGGATATGCAGAAGCTGCAAGCTGAGATCCAAGTTCTTGAATCCCAAATGAAAGAGCTTGATGAAGTCAAAAGGTCTTTGACCAAGGTGAATGAAAAATTTGACAAAAGCAAGCAGAATGAGGCAGCAAAGGAAAGAGAGGTAAAAGCTCTAAAAAAGAGAATAGCTGAACTAGAAAAAGAGCTTGCACTAGAAAAAGTAACAGCAGAATTGAAAGCAGTCCTCTGGGGCAACATTGGTCGATCCATCACCAATCAGTGGCAGTATATTGAGACTATGGATGAGCAAATAGCACTCATCACGAAGGCAAACAGGGAGGTACAGAGAGCAAGAGCAAGCCTTGGCCACATGCCAGATGCTGCCAGCAGAATGATCAATATTTTGAATAACAAAACCAGCTCTCAACTAGCCACCATGGGAATTACTAACAGGACTGAAACAATTTCAGTAGTTAAAAGAGTCTTGACACTAAGAAGCCTAATTGGAACGCTGGAGAGGAGAACACAGGATATGCAGACCGAGATCAACAAATTCCTGGACAGATTTGTGGCATTACAAAACAGAGGCCTCCCCAGCATATTAAGCAGTGTAGGAAGGCTGCTTACTCTGGAAAATTACATCAAAAGGGTTGATGCGCAGGCTGCAGCACAAATAGCAAAACAACCCAGTACCTCAGCTGAAACAGGGCCAGCAACAGGGCAGAATTTGTATGATAGGGTGGATAACCTGTTCTTTATTATGAATGAAATTGATCACCTGTTTGATACCCCACCAAATTTCTTTAAGTATACAGAGGCAGATGAAACTTTGGGGGCAATCATAAGACACCAATTGCCCACACAGGAAGAGTGGAGGAGTTTGACACAGGTAATCTTATCAGGCCCGAACCCGTAAGGTTGGTTTTTTCTCCAGTTTATGGGCAGTCATGCACAGGCAGAATTTTGATAGATAAAATCTACAAGGAAGAGACAGATGCTGAGCCAACTCAGCAGAGCTATTTACTCACCACAGCAGCAGTCACAATCACAGGTGACAAACCCAGAATACAGCGTACAAGCCATAAAGTCGGGTTCCCCAGCATTTAATCAAAGTATCTCAACCGACTCAGCAGATCCCAAAGGCCAAAATATCTTCTGACAGAACATTAAGACGCCTTTATCTTGTATTCAATGCGGTAATAAATTTCTGATAATAATATCTCAAAAGTTGGTGAGAATATTAAAGTCTGAGATAACTTAGAACTCAGATATTTTGTAAACAATCGCAAGTATATATTCACCCCTCACAGAAGCTGAAAGGGTTGTTGTGATTTTCCTTTTAGAAGTCTCACTTGCTGTAAGATTCTGAGAGAAGTAATACAAAGGGAGAATGGAATTTCCAAAAGCTTGGTGTATGTGATGCGTTGTGATGAATGGTGAATGTTGCAGGATTCCAGAGTGTTTCATAAAACAATAAGTTTTCTTAAATCTCTGTATTACATGTTTTCGACTCTTTTGTTCTCTTTTGTTGTTTAAATGTTTTACACTTAATAGCCAAGTAGAAGAATAGTTACAGGATTTAATCACTGATTACCCTGAACTCAATCTGAGCTATTATCCATGTTTTCTTCAGATACAGTGAATGAAGTGTAATTCTTAATTGCTGCACTTTAAAAACTATATCTTTTACAGTGATAGACATCCCCAGGGATTCAAGTTTTGCTCCTGAGGCATCTATCTGTTTCTCATACCTAGTTTGGTGGAAATACTCGAATACTTTAGTGAAAATTCTTAATTGCTTTCACTGGTTTTTTCACCTGTTTGTGTTATAAATCAAAGTTTGTTCTATGAAGTATCCAAATGGCCCTGTAAGTTGCACTAGTTCACCTCAAGGTTTCTAGACACCTACAGCCATAGACTCCATTGCCCAATGATACTTGACTCTCTGAATACTACATCACTAAGACCTAAAAGAAACTCTTCAACCAAAGCATAAACAAAACCTGTGCATAATAGCTAGCCTAAAACCCTATCATAAACAGTTACAAATCATAAAGAGAGAGCCCTCTCTGATCACAGTTTGGCTAGAAACAGTGATCCAAAGATTGGTTAGTGGTTACCCCGACCGTATTCCCTTGGGAGTCATAGGGAACAACCTGGGTGTTAACAGACTTTTCCAATAGTTTTCGGTGATTGCTCTTACTCTTGCTCTTGTTTGGGTTTTGTCTTCATCTCAGCTCTGATACCATGTTAATTTATGGTATGTTCTATGCTTAGAGCAATTTACTACAAATTCTTCTTATTAGCCACTGTTTATAAATGACATTAACATAAAGTAAAATGCTGATGTTGGGCATGGAATCCCCCCAAGGCATGTTTTGGGGCTCAGAGCCCAAGTTTGGACCGAATATTGTTGTATAGCTCGGTGAATTGCAGGCGCGGGGCATGAAAGTATGATACCATCACAGGGTTGTCCACCCTAGTTTTGTAATGTAATGTCGGCTGGATAGACCTACCCATGGTCCGCGGACCATGGGATTGTATAAATATAGTGAGGCTCTAAGTGTAAAAGATAATGAGAGAAGTAGGAAAGTCTAAGGGATTGAGTTGCAAGTTGAAATGAGTCTTTGGGTCGTAGAGTAGGAGAAGGCTCTGTAGTTGAGTGCGTAGAGGCCTAGTAGTCCAAAGCTGAGTCCGCGGACCCCTGCAGCTGAGTGCACAGGGCGAGTCGAGTCTATAACTGTGGAAGGAATTAATAAAGAGAAGTTTTGTCATAATTATTTGTATCTTTTCTTAGGTTAATGCATGTTTGATATAATCTGAAAATATATTGTTTATTTACTGCGCGCACCTGTATGAATGGTTTATGTTATTAAGTATAACTTAAAAGCATGCATGTAGGCTAAGATAATTAACTAACATTGGAATATCAGTAAGGTCTTGGGTAATAACACAGAGCACAGCGTTTAGCCCCTGGATAGGACTTTGCAAAGGCAGTATATCAGGCTGGGAGGTATGGGAAAGTGCGTAAAGCAACCTGCATGCAGGGTCAAACCGCGTACCACTTGAACTCATCAGACATCTCGAGGGTGCGGAAACCTGGTTCTAGTACCCTCCCATACTACTTCGAGTGAGACCTCAGTCCGTGATCTGCAGACTGTTGCCCAAAGGGCCAATAGTACCAGGATTTTTTTGGCCACCTTAACTCCGAACCTGGGTCAGGCCCTAATAAGCCAACAAATGGTTATGTTGTTGGGACTGAGATCTGCATAGAGATGTTTGATGTTGTATCACTGGAATCTGACAAAGAAATGAATTGAAGAGTTGTTGGACAAAAAGATTCACGAGTTCACAACATAGGAAAATAGAAATCCGCAACTATCAAAGGAAGAGTGGTTAGATTGCTACTTATATATGGAAATCCACTAAATTTTCTTTGCATCCTTCCCCTCTGAGTTGTACGAGTGGATCAAGAAGCTAGCAGATAGTTAGGGAAGGTGTAGGCTCGACAAACCTATTCTATGGACTCTAGAGTTGGTGTGCAGATTGGAAGCATCGGAAGATAAGATTGCGCGCGCTGTGGATCACTATCTCGATCGAATTATAAGAGGGTTTATCACTGAGTTCGCAGTAGATACTTTAGTCAACTATAGTGAGGTGGAACAATGATTCCTAAAAGGACCACGAGGTAAGTACGTTAAATTTTTGAACACTTGGATTAAAATGTTGTTGTGTGAAAAGCGGGTTATGCGAATAAATTGATATTTGGGGCTACGCGAGGTGGGAGGATCTACAGAAATGAAGGTAGCACAAAACTAGAAGCTAGCCCCTTGATTTCACCTCCATGAGAAAGCGAGGAAGAGCTCGTGAAGTTTTCACGAAGAAGTGCGATAAGTTTGATAAAATAGCGAATTCCGCATATACCACTTCCACCTACACCACTGCCAGTTTCACGATCTTCACCCCTGTCTTCGCCCACACCACCTCCACCACCACCATAGTTCAATATGGCAAGCATGATAAAGTTGTTGGTGTTCAAAGGAGCAGGGAATGAAAATCTGAACCAGTTTTGGTTCATGGTAAGGGTTGTATGGAAAGTGTAGGGAGTCATGGATAACAATATTAAGAAAGCTACATTGGTCAGTGCTTTGTAGGATCGCGCACTAACTTGGTACATTAAGCACTCCAATGACAATCATAACACAGGGATCGCGGGTATCCAAGCTGCGCTAAATAAGGAATTTAGTAGGCCAAAATCAAAGACACGGTCGATCATCAGATTTAAGGAAATCAAGATGCTTCTAGGTGAGACCCCCTGGAAACTATATTAGAGACTAAAGTGTGCAATTCATGAGGCCAACATGACCTTGATGGATAGGCAACACCGCGCATGGTTCGTATCATCACTAATGTCGCATCTAAGGAACGCGTTGTCACAACAGAAGCCAACCACTTAGGCCAAGGCCTTGGAGATTGCAATGAGACTGCACAAGACCCCGATACAAGACCCTAACCTGGGAGTTCAATAGATCCATGCACAGTTGAAAAATTTGTGTCTTGAGATGTAGAGTTTGAAACAAGATAGGATGGCTTTCCCAGAAGCACGCGAGGAGGTATGGTGTGTAAAGTGCAAAGGCTAGGGACATGATAAGGACCATTGTCTAGTCTTCACGAACTACCTAGTGGGAGGAGGACGAATGCCATTGACACTGGAGGCACAAGTAGGACTGAGCGCGACACCTGTATTATGGTGCACAATTTGTCAGATAGGAGAGAAGCATGCTACAGATAACTGCCATCTATTACAGAAGTATACGCAGAATTCCCAACAGTTGTTCTATAATTTCTGCAGGTCAGTAGACCACGATGGGTGTACCTGTAGAAGTTATGAACTGATGATGGATTGGACTCTTACCTACGGGTTCAGACTGAAACACGGGCCCTCGATCAAAATGCAAGGATGGCACGCACTGGATTTCAGGGGCGCGGACGAGGTCGAGGTGGAATGGGACCAGGAAGAGGTTGCGGACAACTGATATGTTACAATTGTGGAGGGCCAGGGCATTATGCCCGCAATTGTACAAATTTGATGAGACCATCATGCTTATATTGTACCCAATTTGATCATGAGACAGAGGACTGTCCCACGCTGATAGCGAGGTTGCGTGATAAAGGAGCACTCCAACCTCCCCCGACTCAGAACCTGCAAATGATGAGGTCTGAGCCGCATGAGGAAGACCCGAATATAAATATCGTGCTCCGAAGTGGTATCACGAGAGAAGATGACAAAGGAAAGCAACCTGAAGAGAGTCCCTGGATTCGCAAGGCTCCAACAAAGGAACCATAATTTTATTTAGGGCACGCTAATGAGACATTCATGGAAGCTAAGAAGAGCTTCGCGGAGGCCTCTACTTCAGGAAGTAAAGACAGATGAAACCAGAAATGGACCCATTGATGCTCACTACATTCTTAGAGACATGCATGATGCTGTTGCGCGACAGTAAGGCTGTGAAGGGGCTGCAAGAAGTCATAACTAGATGTGTTGGGACCATGCCAGGAGAACCGCATGGAGTCCAGAAGCTTGGGAAGCGCACAACGCCTACAAGAAGAGAGATGAGATTGGCCACGTAGATCAGGGAATATGAAATGGATCAAGTGATTTTCAATCTATGATCAAACATGAAAATCCTGCCAAAGCAGACATGGGAGTGCATGGGCAGGCCCGCACTGCAGTGGTATCCTATTCAATTGTGAATGACGAACCAACAAAAGATCCTACCTATGGAAAAATTGTAGGGAATGACAGTAGATAACGAAGGTGCGAGTGCGCTTGCAGATTTCGAAGTGATAGATGACAAAAGTCCCTATCCCGTGCTACTGGGAATAGATTGGGCCACTGACATGAATGGAGTGATAAATCTAAAGAAGTGCAAGATGATTTTCGTGAAAAAGTCAATACCTGTAGTGGTACCTTTAGACCCTGCGGAAGGATCACGCTACATAGAGCCAGTGCGTGACTACGATAGCAACGATGAACTAGACTGTATCTACAAAATAACCACGCGGGAGAAGGATAGGGTGAATCCAACAGTGGATGGTAGACTCTCGTGGGAGCGTGAAAGCTCCTACACCTCAAATTCAGATGAGGAAATAGAACGATGGCAGAACTGACTACATAAGGTAACCACGTTCAACTATAACATAATTATAAAGTCGTTGCACTGCGTAGGAATGGAAACAAGAGACCTAACTACGTATGACGGGTTAAGCGAGGTAGAGGAGTTCCTGAATAAATTTGAAAAAGAAGTGTTGGAACAAAAACGGTTTGATGCTCTAAAATGGGCACTGCGCACTACTCCTGCAAGGTGGTGGGGTACGCACCAACAGAATTTTGAGGACTGGCATGAATGCATAAGGATGATGCACTTATGATTTGGGAAACCTCAAGTGCGAGTAAAATCCAAGTATGCCAGAAAAAATGGCCCGCGCCCCCACCTTTCTAGATGGATACAGGCATATGGTGCACAACCTGCATGAAGGTACATTGTCCGCATGGTGGGAGACACAATCGACAAGCAGGAGTGGGCAAGACAATGGCGTGAATGACCCCTCCGTTCGGGACCAGGAGGTATGATAAGACCAAGCGCCTAGAATATTATCCACATGGAGGCCTTTGACAAAGTATGCGAAGTATTGAACAGGGTCCACAATGCAAAATAGACTGACTGGGACCTACGCATACTAGTAATTCTATGGGCGTATAGGACCACGTGCAAGAACCTGACTGCACAAGCACTGCCAAGGCTGGAATATGAGACGAATGTTGTAAGCTCTCTAGTACATGAAAAGCCTAATCTAGCACTGGTAGGGACAACGGTTCGTGGAGCCTTGGAAGCTGAAATCCAACAGGGAAACCTTAGACTCCAAGAACATGAAGAAGAAAGGGTACGGTTGAGAAAAAAAAGTGCTTTGGTAGACATGGAAGTCAAGAAGCTGGAGGACAAGATAAAGGAAGATTTTCCCGTCGAAAAAACTAGGATGGTAAGGCAAGGTGTGTACACTCATGCTGACAAGTTTGAGAAATATCGCCATGAATTGATTAGTCTGATGCCTTGGCTTGGACTGCATATTGCTAAGAATAGTGACCAGGGTAGTGCGTTGCAAATGGTGAAGTGCGCAAGGCCAACTGTAACAATAAAAGGTGGGGATTCTCTAGGAACCATGATGGGGGATAGGATGAAACTCTACACGGATGGTGCGACCACCTGACTAGCCAAGGGAAGGACAGTCTTAGTGCTTAAGGCAGTTGGAAGGGAGCACGAGACTATAAACTATTATGTCCAGTAGCTGTGCGAAATTGGAGATGCGCGGAGACACAAAGAGTCAAAAGGTCCGCGACCACACACGAGGGGCTACGCTGTCACGCATGTTGGTCAGAAAGTGATCATTGAAGTCACTATTCACAATGGGATGCTCGACTTGAGGCCAAATGGAGCGGGCGGCAGGAATTTAAGATGTGATCTATGGGCAAGATTTGGGAAAATCTTCCACCAAGAAAGCATTAATGAATCAGAATTGGGGGGAACGGTCGAACTCGAATTCAAAAAGTGGTATAAAATACAAAGGGATTCCCAACAAACAACACTTGGTCATTTGTGAATTGAGCAATTGAGCAAAGCCCTGAGTGTTGTGAGCCGAGTGTTGATTAAGCCCCTGAATTTGTGAGTGATAGATTGCAGCATAGATATAATGGCAACAACTAAGGATGGTATGGAGATAGCAGAAGTGACTACCGAGGAGGCCGCGCAAGCCCTAACGATGGGGGATGTTCTAGAAGGTGCCGGGATTGTGGCATAAATCTTGAAATCATGGCACACACCAACACCCAAGAAGGACAAACAAGCAATGGCTCCCGTATGCATGTCCTCGCGGAACCCGTTGTGCAGCAAACTATCGATGGAGGAAAAGGGAAAAGCTATCACTATAGAAGCAAATGAAGAAGAAGAAGATTTGCAGGAGCTTATCATCGTAGAAGAAGAAGATAAAGCCATGGAGGTGGATACTCAGCCTATGCACTCTGCGACAAAAATGCACGACTATGTCCCCCCACAAAAAGGGAAGGCCAAAGTGCCCAAATACTTGGATGAGACCAAGAGGTCGCTCCAGATCCCGCTCCTCCTAGATGGCATTATGTTTGAAGGCACGCACCTGGGCCACATGCCGAGCATGAAATTTGAATATTAGGACCTCGCTGACCACGAGAAGTTCTCTCACCTTGAGACTAGAAACCTCATGAAGTAGAACACCATGGGGGTGGTGACAGCATTAGAGCCACGAAAGTGGTTGTGCGGAGTGGAAAAGGCCAGGCTGCTGAACCTACTTTGGGTGTCGCATTTCCATCGTGCCCCAATAACCATTTTCGTCATCAGGGAGCTACTCTACCTAGTGCATGATGGGTTCTTATGGCTAGAGGAACCCATCCCCATCACGACAAACTTGATTCATCGCGTCTCCAGCTTCCATACAAAGGTGAAGACCCCACGGCCATATCGGAAGGGAAGGGCAGTGATTTGGCCATCGTGGAGGCCATGAAGAAAAAGTACAATCTAGAAAAGAAGAATAGGGGCTATGCCATCTCCAGCATCAAGGACAAAACAGTACACATGGCAACCCAAATCCTCGTAGGAAACGTTATATGCAAGTGTTGCGTAGACGAGGTACCTGCACTGGTGGTTGCACTGGCAGAGCAGTGCGTGGAAGGGGTCCAGTTTAACTGGTTAAAATTCGTCTACACGAAATTTTTAGAGAATTGGCGCGAAGCCCAGGAACAGGGAAAAATGTTCCACTATGCATGGTTGTTCTTGTCCATAGTGCTCGTAGCTGGGGATATGTCGGAGGATAGTTAATTCCCCATAATTGACAAAGATTTACCGGAGGCCACGAAGTACGCTTCACTCTGGGCCACGAAGGATGCTCAAAGGATAATTGAGAACAATATCTTCTGGGTGCTCATGGAGATGAACATCTGAATGTGGATCAACCATAAGCCGCGGTTGTCACACACGGTTTACAACAGTCTGTAGAGTTTTGCAGAATTTAAGGTAGACATGCATAACATATATATTAGGGCGTGCAAGGACCCAACAAAGTAGTGGACAAATCTACCCTTTGTAGCCAACAATGACACCTTTTTCAATGTCTTGGAGGCATGGCTGCTGGAATTTCGCGCCCCAAACATTGAATAAATCGAGAAGTCGGCAGCGTAAAAGAAGAAAGACGATGCCAAGCTGCGCATTGCATAGTTGGCTGAACAACGAAGGAAGGAAACAACAACGGAAGAAGTGCGGGCAGTGCGAGATGTGGCATAGAAAGTCACTGAGCAGGAAAAGGCTGCAGCACCAGCAACAGCACAGGCAGCAACTACGAAGGCGGGCGAGGACCAAACAATGCCCTCACAGGGGCAAGAGGCAGAGGAAGCAGAAACAGAAGGAGGCACAGACCCATGAACCACGTCAACACAGCGAAAGTTCCAACACCCAACAGAGCAGGCAGGGTCGCAGAAGAAGGTCAAGTCCTCGAAATTGTCCATTGACCTAATCACCCTAACCGAGGGTGATCTGCATGAGATCAGCAAGACAGTGCGTGATGTCACCAATAAGGCTCTCCAAGATTTCATGTAGGAGAACCAAATTGTGTTGGGGGCCCTAAGAGCACAGTTGTAGGAATTACAGGCACACCCCCTGCAGGTTGGTACCCTTTCAACCAACCTGGTAGTCAGATCCACAACAGTAGAGCAGATGTTGCACGCGCGGATGACGAACATAATAGTGCTACCGAAATGGGCACTAGTGACATCAAATGAGGCCAATCGGCCTTCAGTTAGCATGCTGAAGGGTCTTGGTGTTAATCTCGCTGCCCTCCCATGCGAGACATGTCTTGCAGGATGGGATAACTACAAAGTTGTGAGCTAGGGAGAGCCACGCGCTCCAAGTCCTCAGTGAGTAGAAGATAAATATGGAACAACTAAGCTTGCAGCGTGACGAATTGGTGTCGCAAAATCAACAGCTGGTGCAAGTGATAGACAACGCTTGCCGAAGCGTCCCGGAGCTGGCCATCCCAGTAGATATGCCAACAGAGGCGCCGATCCATAGGCTAGTAGGAGGGGTTCGCGAGGCTAGAGAGGAAATGACAAAGGTTCAACTGGAGCTGAATCTTCAAATCGCTAAGCTGCAGTTAAAGGCGCAACCATCCACTCCCCTAGAAGTCAGAGAACAACGTGCTAGCACTATCATAGTGGGATTGGAGGAAATCGGAGGTGCAGTGCGAGACTGCACCAGCATGTTGGAAGAATCACTTGAGGTCCTCACAACTCTACAGGAGGACCCCAACATCCAGTGCTTAGAGATAGAGGCATGAGAACTCCAACAACTGTATGATAGTATCTGAGCAACTGCGCAGAGAGTGGTCCTCACCCAGAGGCTTGCATGGATGCAACAGGCTAAAGCACTGAAGGAGGAGGTGGATGCGGCACGACATAAGGAAGTAGTCCTAAAAGCGCACATCCAACCTTGGATCGACGAGGCCTTCACCATCACAACAGAGATCGAAGGAAAGCTCGCACACATACAGGGGATGCACACATTGATGCAGAGAAGAACTCCCGACATAGAGGTCTCGGAATAGCGTATGTAGCAGATCCAGCAAGGAGCAGCTCAGTGCACTGCCGACCTTTGCGTAGTTTGAGAAAAGTTGGAGGGACTCCATGCAAAGATTGTCGTGCTGACAGATTGACTTGAGGGCGAGTAACAATGTTTGTTTTGGGGGCTTGTTGGACATGGAATCCCCCCAAGGCATGTTTTGGTACTCAAAGCCCAAGTTTTGACCGAATATTATTGTAAAGCTCCGCGAATTGTAGGTGTGGGGTGCGAAAGTATGATAGAGTCACAGGGTTGTCTGCCCTTGTTTTGTATTGTAATATCGATTGGATAGACCTACCCATGGTCCGTGGAACATGGGATTGTATAAATAGAGAGAGGCTCTAAGTGTAAAAGATAATAAGGAGAGAAGTAGGAAAGTCTAAGGGATTGAGTCGCAAGTTGAAGTGAGCCTTTGGGTCATAGAGTAGGAGAAGGCTCTACAGTTGAGTGTGTAGAGGACTAGTAGTCCGCAACTAAGTGCACGAACCACTGCAGTTGAGTGTTCAAGGTGAGTCAAGTCTGTAACCACGGAAGGAATTAATAAAGAGAAGTTTTGTCATAATTCTATGTATCTTTTCTTGGGTTAATGCATGTTTTATATAATATGCAAATATATTGTTTATTTACTGCACGCACTTGTATGAATGGTTTATGTTGTTAAGTATAACTTAAAAGCACGCATGTAAGGTAAGATAATTAACTAACAGTGGAATATCAGTAAGATCTTGGGTAATAACACAAAGCATGACGTTTAGCCCCTGGATAGGACTGTGTGAAGGTAGTATATCAGGCTGCGAGGCACGGGACAGTGCGCGAAGCAACCTGCGCGCAGGGTCAAATCGCGGACCACTTGAACTTATCAGACATCTCCAGGGTGCGAAAACCTAGTTCTAGCACCCTCCCATACTACTTCGGGTGATACCTCAGTCTGCGCTTCGCGGACTATTGCCGAAAGTTCCAGTAGTACTGATATTTGTTTGGCTACCTTAACTTTGAAATTGGGTCAGGCCCCAATAAGCCAACAACTGATAGAACATTAATAGATCGACAAGAAACAAGCCAATACAAGAGACACCAGATGTGGCGGCTAGCGAGGGACAAGCCCCAATTTTGGGAACCCCTTTGATCAATTCTTCTATGATCTTCAATAGTTTAGTAGAGAGAGAAATAGTACAAATATACAAATCTGTAATTTTATGACAACAAAGTAAACCCTAACTAGCAAAGTCAAAGCTGGTCAAATAAGATAGAATTGACCTCCAATAAGCTTGGTCAATATCCTAGTCAACTCGGCCTCCAACAACAGGAAGAGGCAACCCATAAACAGTCTAAAAAACCCAGTCAAATGAATTCAATTGAAGTCAACCTGCTGCCAACAATTAGGGCAGTCAACGCTGGTCAAACTAGAGGTTAGAATGCCTCAGTTTGCATGCCAATATCTGTGGCCTGCCTAGGAGAGATAGCCACACCAAAACCGCACTCAAGAAAAGCCCATGTTGGTCAGCCATGGTCAAAGATACTTCTGTAGCCCTTGTCAACTCAGTGAAACAGTTCTATGTCCTCAAATCTGTGTCCTTCTGCGTCCTCTTACTTCATCCTTCTGCGTCCTCCTCTTTCCCACGTGTGTGTTGCTCCTTGTGTGTAAACCCAATCAATTAAGGAGAGAAGAATGTGAGAGATGAGATGAGTGAATAATGCCTCAACCTAACTTGTATTTATATGAAACGTTGAGGATGTCTGCCACACATTTAGCTGCTGGTTGGCCTTGACAATTTGTCATGTAAATACAAACAAATTCATATCTCCATAAATACTTGTTGGAATTGGATGATCGTTGGATCAATCCTACACCTCTCAACTAGAGGAATCCAAGAAAAACATCAGCTGCCATAAATAAGATGACCCACATGGAGTTTAGCCCTGGTTGCCAATTTTAAAACTTTCCCTCCAAATCGATCTCCCTCTCTCCTTCTCTCTTAAGTCCTCTATCTCTTCCTTCCTCTCTCTCCCTTTCTCTTGCACCTTCTTCTATCTCTCCCCCCCATCACACACACAAACTCTCTCTCCATCATCCAACCCTATCTCTATCTCCCCTTCCAACTCTATCTCTCTCTCCCTCCCTCTCTCCTCTCTCTCCTCTCCTCTCTCTCTCCCTTTGTCTCTCTCCCTCTCTCTCCCACCTCCCTCTATTTCTTACCCTTCCTTATCTCTCTCTTGTCCCCACTCTCTTCCCTCCTCTCTTCTCTACCTCACTCTATCTCCATCTCTCCCTTGCCACTCCCTCTCTCTTTGTCTTTGTTCTTCCTCCCTCTCTCTCCCACCTCCCTCTCTCTCTTCCCCTTCCTTATCTCTCTCTTGTCCTCACTCTCTTCCCTCCTCTCTTCTCTACCTCACTCTCTCTCCATCTCTCCCTTGCCACTCCCTCTCTCTCCACCTCTCTCTCTATGTCTTTGTTCTTCCCTCCCTCTCTCCTTTTCTCTCTCCTCCCTCTCTCTCACCTCCTTCTCTCCTTCTCCCCCTGTCTCTCTCTCTTTCTCTCTCCCCCCCTGCTTCTCCCTCTCTCTATCTCTATTTTTTTCTCTATCTCTCCCCCTCTGCCCATATGATCAAGAATTGTCATTCTATGTAAATCAATAATATATGCAAGGACTAATAATAATAATCTTAATTAGGAATAATATAATAATAATTATAATTAAGATTATTATTATTATATATTGAAATAATAATAATCAATATTGTTGATTACTATATCATTAATAATAGATAAATAAATAACTTGTTAAATAAGCAATAGTGTGCTAACTTTACATTATAGAAAGACCAATTTTTTTATTATCAAATTGGTAGCTTTGTGTCTTACATTTTGTATTTTTTGTTTTACTTTAATACATTACATTACATTTTACATTTTTATATGTTTTGATTTGTATATTAATTAAAACATATAAATCCGACATTTAATTATATATATATATATATATATATATATATATATAATTTTTTTGACATGTATTCTTACATTACACTTACACATCTCCTCTATACTGGGTTGTAGAGCGTCTCTCGATGCAATAATGTAAAATTTGGAGAATTTCTTACACCTCAACTATATATAATAAGTTTATAATTTAGATAGTCATTCATATCTTTGTATATATGTTTTACACGAATCTGATTTTTTGAAATTAAATAGATATCATTTTTAATTTAGAAAGTGTTAAAAAAGAAAAATACATTTAAAAGTTACATGGCTAATTATTGTAAACAATAATTACTTAACAATGTTTAATGATGAAGAAATTGAATAGTTAAAAAGTAATAATATTTTTATTTGTTGACCAATCTTAATATGCCTTTATCTGTTTTTTTTATTAGCACTTTTGTCTTTCTAAACTTTTTGTTGTTTGATATTAATAATTTCTTTCTCCAACTTATACTTTCTTCGTAATTTTATTTTAATTGTATTGCATGTTTTTATTTTTATTTTTTATTTTATGATATTGTGTATAACACAGCGTTTTAGATCTCTTAACATTATTTCTCTCTCTCTCTATATATATATATATATATCATTTTCTCAAAAATTCAAATTACTTTTTCCCTATCATCATAGTTCAAACTATTACCAGCCTCATTATGCTATTAGAGAAACTAGATTTATTGACCAATAATTTAAAACAAAGTATATGATTATGAAAACTACAAGAACTCGCTAATACGAAACTACATGGAAAATCCAGAAAAATTAACATAGAGACATAACATGAAATCAAGAGTTAGAAGAAGTCAGTGGAGCAATATCATATCTCCTTAAGTTGGCCAAAGAAAAGGGCTTGAGCTTACATGATTTCCAAGTGGGTGAGATGAGCATCTAAGCTAGCCAAACATGAATTCTAATATCACTGCGCCTGATTAATCTTGTTCAGGGAAGAAATGATGTCATTATGATCTTCATGCTTCTCTTTCAGGACTCTATCCAAAAGAGTTTTCATTTATCAATGGCGGGTGGTGGAATTAAGGTACTAGATTCATCTTCCCTTAGTGTGACCAGGGTCAGTAACCCAATTGGAAATTTCTTCTAGAGTCATATAGTTGGAATGTGATTAGCGACCATTGGTGGTGAGAGTTTCAAGCTGGTATAGTTCTTCATGGATGGCAGGAGGGATGGTAGAGTGAAACACAAAGGCAAATTCTTGGGCACGTGGTTGAGCTTGTGGTCCTTTACCACCACCTCCATTGTAGCTACACATGCATTGTTGAGGTATTATGAACCAAAAAGGATGAAAATAGTAAATATTAAATACCCCCAACACATTCAAACTTTCACGAATGAGACTAAACAGACCGAAAGAGAAGGAAATTTAGAAGGTGCAAGGAATTCGAGACAACTCTGTCCAACACAAAAACCAAGACCAAAAAACCAGAAACCCAGAAGTCACGAACCAAGAAAGAGTACCCACTGATGAAGGAGCATCAAGACCATTTTTTTTCATTGTAAATATGTGATTAAAGGGGGTGTGACACTTTTTAATATTTTATTAATTAATTTGTTATTTTTAATAAAATAGGAGGAAGTGAGGATTTATGTAAATATCTTTTTATTAATAAAAGGATCTAAGGAAATTTAATTAGTTGAAGGATTTTAGGGATAAAGATCTATCCTTTAGGGATGTTGAGAGATTTAGGGGTTTGTTGAGGAATTGAAGGGATTGAGCATTTAATTAAATGATTTTTTTTTAATTGTATAATTAGAGAGGCCTTTTTGAGGAGAAAAGACAGGAGAGATTGTGAGAGATTGTGAGAGAGGTTGATTGAGAACAGGCTTGATCAGCAAGGCTGTAAGCCTTCAGAAATTGTAAAGGGCCATGGCATTGAAACATCTGGCCAGTAAAAAGTTGTAAGTCATTGTTTTATTCCAGTTTATATATATTGGGTGATTTAGAAATTGTATTTTGTTCGTAACGTTGTCAAATTAACGATCGATGGGCTTGAAATCACATTTATTTATGTGAAAACTGTTATGCTAATCATCAAGGGTAAATGGTATTCAAATATCTGTTTGCAAAGGGCGCCATTCTAAGGAAAGATTTCTGTTAGAGATCGATTGGTTAATATGAGGAACTGAATATAGAGTTGCGCAGAGTTATGTTGAAATTCTGTCAGAATTCAATTTAAATTTGATATGTTTCGAATAGCATTGAACAGTACAGTGAATGTGTGATTCCAGCATGTCAGATTGGAAAATCGAACTCATGAAGACATATACATGATTGGCGAAATTGATGTTTGGTAACATTGAATTTGCATAAAGGGATAATGGCTTATTTTCCCATGCGCATTGACTGTGTATAATGATGAGTCGGTTTTCTTTTCGCTTGATGTATAGACTGGCTTGATTCTCCATTCTCGCATAGGGTTCTGTGCTCCTTTTCAAGCTTGATTTTATATGGCGCACATATATGCCTGATTTATATATGCAGTTATATAATGTTGAAATTGGGAGCTGCTTGTGTGCTCGGATTATAAAGCATCTTGGCTTATAAAGCATCGTGGTGGGGAAAGCTTTCGAATTGGCTACTGTGATTCCATAATGGGGAGTGATTTAACATAACTTACAACCTGTATGTCATGCGGTGGTGGATCGCTGAATCGCGGAACTGGCTACGTGTGCGAAGGCTGCATAAATTTCATTATCAAAATTCAATCGTTCTGAATTTTATAGCGCCGTTTCCTCTATATTTTCACGCCTTTGCGTGTTGACGTTATGGTTCTCAGTCTTGTGTCAACATTGCATCCGATTGTACGCCGAGGACAAACGGTCTCAGCAAATTGAGATAAAATCCAAAGCATACGATAAAGCTGATCAAAATTCCACTGTTTCAGCCGTTCGAACCTTTGGTCTTTCGCGTGGTGACGTGATCGAAACGTTGGAGCAGGCGACTTGGCATCAGTAAATGAGAAAGTCGTTATGAACTCAGTGTCTATCGTCATTTCGGCACAGGATGCTTTGAAACATTCAATTGCTGCAGAGGAAGGTAAGTAAATTGCGTTGGAAATTTTATACCTTATGGAAAGTTATTCGAGTGACAGAATAGAGGAGGGAGAAACTCATTTTTCAAGAGCCACATTCGAAGGTGAGAAAACCATACAAAATTACAGAGCATGGAATACATATAGCTTCGGTCCATAATATATGAGTCTTTGCCAAGGTAACGTCCAGCCTATGTACTGACGCCGATATCAAAGCAGAAGGGAGAATAAGTTGTGGGCGTATATAACATGAACATACATATGTATTGTGTGTGTCCTCCAATTGTATGTTTCTTTAAGAATTGCCTGAAGAAAACCGTAGGTAAGAAAGTATGGGTTCCTTAGCACTGTGAGTTAAGTAGCCTGGTTTAAAAGTAAGGGCGTATTGAATCTTGCCCAAAACATTTGGAATTTGTTTGTATTTGGGTGCGTGAATTGGATTTAATATCAAGCTTGAGTTTGTAATTCATAAAGATTACCATATTATGAATTAAGCTTCCAGAATTTAAGTATACACGTTGGCGTGAATTGAATTGGAGTGGCCTGGGCTGCGTCACCCACTCACTTAAAAACCATGAGGCATAGGTCATAGTGAAGCCTTGGGGAAATTAACAGAAAATCACTAAACTTGATTCATAGAAACTTAGAGTATAGGAAATAAACAAAAATGATCAATGGAAATGCTTGTACCTAGAAAAAATTGTCCAAAAATGTTAGAGTAGAAAATGTTGTAGGCATTGAGTGCATGGTGGTGACGCAGACTACCTCCTCATCCAGCTCAAGAAACATTCTCACAATTATATGACACAAACTAATTGAAGGACTGGTTTCAGGCTATAGTCCACAAACCAGTAACTCAAGCAAGATGTTGTAGATATTGTATTCTATAATTGAGATGGCTTGCATGTAGCTCCAAAACCCTGCCCCTGCATCCCCAAAGATAAGCGGCCGCTTCTCATAAAAATGACAATAATCATGCCATAGCTATGCAAACATTCATCTATGGATAGGCCAGGCACCATCAAGAAGACGGGGGAATAATCACACTAGTGTTGGGGGGGGATTCTTGGAACAACATAAATTATGTTCAATATAAATACTCTTCACAAGACTGAGGAATTGCGGGAGGCTTAACATTGTAGTGAATGAAGAATAAACTCACATGCACAATGCATGGGGTGGGTTGGCCACACCATTCCCCCTCTTAAATGCAGTGGGAGGTGGTAGGCACCGTCTCCAACCTCCATTTCCATGTTTTCATTTGTAGGAATTTATAGGGTAAGTTCCTTAGATAGAACACCAAAGGACACCGGTCACAAACAAATCACAAATGAGTACACCAATATTCTTGACATGGTTAAAACCCTAAAAGAGGGAAACATTCCATGACCTGAGCCAACGCGGCTAGTTTAGGCAATATATTAATGTAAAAGAAAGAAAATTTACACAATCTTCTCTCATGAACAGTCACCTAACAAATGAACCTCCATGCTCTTTAAATAAAGATCATGGACCAATTGGGTGTTAATCCACGGATCAAGTGTTGGTAATACCAAGGAGAGAATGAACCGTCAGATTACTTCATGTCTAGAACATATCATGACCATCGGAGTGCAAGTTATAAAAAGTACATACTAAAGAAACACACTTTAACTAACTATACACTAGACCAAGATGTACTTAATTATTTCCTATGTGTTGGGATATACTAACATCCCCCATTAAGAACAACTTGGGATAGGATTGAAAGATGTACAAATATGACACAATAGGAGAAGGAAGGAGGCATTAGATCCTATTCCCCCTTAGTGACAACTTCCTAAACTCCAACCATAAATCGAAGTTTAGTAAACTTCGCCTTTCTAAAGATTTCTGCAACTTGATCATCGGTTGAACAATATTGCACTTCAATAACATGGTCATGAATGAGCTTTATGATGAAGTGCATGTGTAGTTCAATGTGTTTGCTGCACTAATGTTGGATTGGATTTTTGCATAGTTTAATGGCACTTTGATTATCACACCAAAGTGTAGTCGGATGTTGCTGCTGAAAAAAAAACTTTGACAAGATCTGATGAAGCCACGGGGCTTCCTTAATAGCTTCAACGAGACCACAATACTTTGCTTCTGCTAAAGAATGAGAAATGGCACTATGTTTAAGGCCATGTAATAGGTCCAGAACCAAGAGTGAAGACATAACTTGCTGTAGACTTCTGATCATCAGGGTCACCAACCTAATCAAAATCAGTGAAACCAACCAATAGAGAATATTCTTTTGCACTATAATGAATCCCAAACTGAACTGTACCTCAAACATAATGAAGTATTATTTTAGTTGCTTTCCAATGACTTTCATGTGGGCTTTTCATAAATCGAGCAACAAGGCCAACAGCAAAGGAAAGGTCAAGACAAATATAGGTCAGATACAAAAGTTTACTTCAAACTATGAATTTTTGAATGGTTATTCTAGTTTCCTCTTCCAGCGATAGATAACCTTCCTCCTACACATTTTTGAGGTGCCCCATTAGAAATGGCTCCGCAAGTCCTCATGCTTGCACTCTATGTATTTTTACTTGTTAATATAATGTGATATATTTACCAACAAAGAAAGAAAAACATTTAAAAAAATTCTTCTAGCTAAAACATTTTAGCGTTTTTCTCGAAACTAGCATAGACTCATCTTAACTCTAGATCTACTAAGACTACAGAGTAATTAAATCTCTTGAGGTGAAAATTTCCTCAAGTTTTGCACTTAAGGATGTTTGCATTTTAAGATATTTGATCCCTCTAGATGCTTGGTAGATCCATAGTTAAGATGGATCTATGTTAGCAATATTTAATTATATTAAAATTTAATATTAATATTATTAAATTTATATAACAATAATTTGAAAAAATGGTGAGATTGTCCACAAGCGAGATATACCACTAAATTATAATTTAGTAAGGGATAAGACATCTCTTTGGTGGGGGAACTTATCTTTAAACCTTATCAAAAGGAGCCAAATACATCCCTTGGAATTGAAACCTAGTTGATGGAAGAAAAAACCATGCTCCAAACCACTCTAGCTACCCCGTTGAAGAAATATATAGGAACATACATGTTTTATTTCTCAATGGGCTCTCTGCAACTTCAACAATAAGGTTCCACAACATTACAAAAGTGAGTCCTTTGAAGCTTTGACAATAAGATTTCAAACCATTATCAAAAGATATACTCATTATGAGCTCAATATGTCACATGAGGAAATTAAGTCGGCATAGAAAAGATAACAACATATCTCCCAACCACCCAAACTACATTCAATTAGCAAAATATTACTTAAAATATTTTTATCATGCATATTTTTGTAAAATTTTAACTTAAAATGATTATTCTTTTAAAAAATGATAAATTAATTTCCCCCACGCCTATAATTGTTTACTTATATATATTTTCACACACACACACACACACACACACACACATGCATATCACAACTAGGTTTATTTTGATTACTTGGGAGGAATGGTTGTTATCTTGGGCTTTCTTGGAATAACTTAGAGTTTTGAGTCTTCTTGTTGAGTCTAAGTAGTTCCTCATTGTTAGGGTGGTTTCAGTAAACTTGACTCGTTCAAGTTGCGGTTTTCTCCAGGTTAATGAAAACCCATGGTATTCATGTTGAATATTGTCTGTTTAAAGGAGGAAACCTTGTCTCGAATATATAGATGTGTATGTGTGTGTGTGTGTTAGAAGGACTACGTAGACCTAAAATTACAACAAAGTTCATCATGTAATTTCTGAGAATTAAATTTAAATCAGGATAATAACAATAATTTCTCCCAACCACTTTAAATAAAAACCATTTAACAATTATCACTTTAATACATAAATATCACAAAAATATAATCATGATTATTTTTAAAATAGAAAGTAGAAATTAAATTAAATGAATTTATACATAAAGTAATAGTTACAAAGTAATTGTATCACCTATTTTGAAAATTTACTTCATGACAATTTTAAGATGTCAATTATATATCTAATTGAACTATAATTTTAAAGTTAAAAAATTTAATTTGAATATGTAATTATGGGGTTAATAAAATTATCATTATTAATATTTTATTTTTAAAATGTAAAATTAAGAAAAAATATTGGACGAGGGATGAGTCGTGGCTAGGGTTTCTACAACTCACTCATCCATGGTGAATTCTAGTGATTCAGAGAAGAAATTTGTTTCTATTGAAGGAATGGCAACTCATGCCTTAGTTTCATCTATTGACATGTTGAAATCCAGATATGTTCTTCTAGTTGTCCAAGAAGCTTTGACCCTTAATATGCCTATGGAAAAGGATGCCTTTAGCATTGATTTTATTTTATTTTTATTTATTTATTTTCATAATAGGGTTTGGTATGCAAATTTAATGGGTTTTGGCCATGGTTCTCCAATCTCCACAAATAGATATCTGAAATGTGGAAATCCCTATTGATAGATGATTTGAATATTTACCCTTTGGCTGGAGTTTTTTCTTGTAGTCTTTGATAATTTTGACGATAAGAAGAATATTTGTGAATTCAAGCCCTGGTTTTTGGGCAACATTGAACCTTTTATGTTGCCTTGGTCTCCCACCTTAGATTTGGTAACATCGTCAATCTCCACAACTTCGGTTTGGGTAAGGCTTCTAAACCTTCCCGTTCATTTTTAGAACCTCGCAACATTATCTTCCATTGGTAATGCATTAGGGAAGTTTTATTGTTGTAACCTAGAAGCCGTTTTTTTTTAAAACCACATATGCTCAAATATGTGTTGAGATGGATTTCAAGAAAGGTTTTCTTGCTGAGAATATGACAGCTCTAGATTATGTGTGGGCCCAGATGATTGATTTATCATTTTAATGTAGAGAGTATTATGAAACATGGAATATAATAAAATTTCCCAAAGGGTCTGCAGAATAACAAAGTTCGAAAAAATAACCAGAGGCCCATATGGTGAGAATGATGTCAAACCAAGCATTACATGGCTTATAAAGAAGAAGAGACTTAGGGTAAGAAAGAAGCAAATGAAAAACATGAAGAAGTTATTATTAAAGAAGACTCGCCGAAGAAAGCAGAAATCAATGAGGAAGAAGTGTATCAGGACCCATCAGATCCAACAATAAGGAGAGTGCAAAAAACCCCAATGAGAGCTAGATTCCCCTCTGAATCCCCAAGAAAAAACCTGGGAAAGAAACTTCCTCTCCAAACCAAGAATATTATGAAGAAATTGAAGACAACAAGGAGCTCATTCATCAAAGGATTATCCACTGGATTCAGTAGAAAATGCAGATTCGATTAAAGTGAGGAAGGAAGGAAAAAATATTATGCTAAGAAAAACCAGATGTTAGTTAAAATGAAATCAAAAGTAGTGGAAAATGGAAGGTAAATGCATTTTGATTTTAAGAGTATTTTGGAAAACATGTAGTTTGAATGGAACTAAAATTTTTGTTTCATAGGTTAATCACTTGAGGGATTGGTTTGAGTCTCCATGCTCGATCTCAAACCAACAAATAGTGGTGTTGTTGAAGAATTGTAACGATTATAAGCTATATAGCAACTTTATTTTTTAATAAAACTCTCATACCCCTACGGTCACTCGAATTGTAGGCAATTCATAGATCAAATTTGCGATTCCAACAAATTATTTCAAATTTAAGAAATTTTCCTTGAGATTAATATGCCCAAAAAACCTTAAAAACATTAAACAATTAGACTACAACTAACACACACACACACACACTTTCTACTTGTGAATATGAAGTGGCATGTGTTAACATTTTAACATGGAGAATCTAAGTCATAAATAGTTTCAAATAGTAAAACATTTTAATGTTTCACAAAACAAACATATATCCATCTTAACTTCAAATTTAAAATTTTGCACTCTAAAAGAGGTTTACATTTTAAGAGATTTGATCCTCTCCGCACTTGGTAGACCAATTGTAAAAATATGTAATAAGAAAATAAAAATTAAATGTGTTAAGAGACACTCTATATTCTAGTATGATAAAGATGTTACAGTGGCCCATAAAATGGAGTGTTAATAATAATAATGATAATAATAAAACATAATATTGCCTCAATTAAAAAATTAATAAAAAGAAAAAATAATTAAAATAATAAATCAATTCAATTCAATTTATTACACTATAATTTTGTTTAATGGGTCAAAAGGTGCTCTACAACCAAACTGAATATGATGGAGATGATGTTGTCACGTAATATTACATTTAAAATGATAAAAGAATATTTACATTAATAAATCTAAAAATGTTAATAACAAACAATTATTTTAATATATGTGATAATTAAACTTTTTCAATTTCCAGTTTAATTTTACTTCAACTTTATACAAACAAATAAAGTAATTAAGAGAAAACTTTTTTAATTTTTTTCCTAAATTAATTTTCACCTTTCAATATAGAGGAATTGTGTAGTTTCTTTAATATTTAACATGGAATTGATGTATGCCATTTAAAAATATTATTGATATTACAATTTAGTATGGAGTAGATATGTGATTCAATTAGCATATATAAGTAATGGGAAAAATTTTAGTGTGAGTCATAAATAAAATATTTCAATATTCATATTAAGTAACATAATTTCACATATATATATGGTTGTCCTAGAGGGGGCCTCCTCCCCACCGCATGTCATTGTTGTTGTCATTTAGGGATTGGTAGCATCATTGTAGAAAATATCACTTTCGTTGTCACCTAAATTGTACACCTAAGAATCTAATGCTCAGAAGAAGGGTTGTCACTCTAAATCCATATTTACTTCATTTAAACTCTCTCGTGGCTAAGTCAAGGGGGTTAGTATCTAAGGGTAGATGGAAAGGGGAAACTTATTGGAACAACAAGTTCTAGGAGACTTTAAGGGCAAGGAAAATTATTATTAGAGTAACTTGGTTGTTAATTAGAGAAAGTATGAGAAATTATGAGCAATGTTTATTAAGATAAGTGCAGTAAAAATCAATGAGGTAGATAGAAGATACAAATTGTAGAATTTTCTTGTAGATTCAAACTATGCCACAAGAGATGAAAAATTAGAAGAATGAAATGCAAAACTAAACTAGGTGGACTACAAAATATTGGTTGATTTTAATTAAAATGCCTAATCTAGATGAAACCCTCTCCTAAATTTTTTGAATCTAGTCTCAAATGTAGGTTGTAGAGAGAAACCCAAGGAAATATAGCAAAGGCTATATTAACAATACCTTCTCTGGAGTTCTAACCACCCAAGCACCTCTCGTGCTGCAAGGACTGTGGCCCTAATGACTGCAAGGTCATCATGTTAACTACAAGTGAGGGTCTAAACTTTGAAAATTGGATGAAGAACATAGCCCTAATACTTTCTATCAACCAAGCTTAATCTTGAAAGTAAATTTTAAGATGCAAGTTAGATCTAAAATTCAAGATGAGAATGCAAATGTCAATAAGGTATGATTGCTTCAATGACATACAATTTCAATATTGCTTCAAGGGAAGTAAAATGACAATATGATTGCAATGACAAAAGGATATATATATCGAAAGAAAAGATCACTAGCTTATGACAATATTCAACGAAACAATAGGAAATGATAGTTAACATTAGATGAATTAGCAAAAGACCCAAAATATCTTTAAACAATAGTTTTCTTAAGAAATTCTTTACTTATTTAGACAGTTGAAGCAAGTAAGAATTATTAAGTGAAATAACACTTATGAGATGGAAGATTAGATTTCTAATAATGATTATAAAGACTACATAAAATATTTAATTGCAAATGAAGCAGTATAGTAAGTATTCAATGCAATTTAATCAAGTAGCAATGCAATAAAATGCAAGTTAGAATGCAAGTGCAACTTGAACTAAATTAGAAATGCAAATAAAATACAATAAATGTAAGTTAGAAAGGGTCAGTTAGTTAGTAGGTTAGGTCTCCATTTTAAATAAGCCAAGGGACCATAATTCCAAGCTCCCCAAAAGAGAGATTCACTTTTATTATTGATGCTCTACAATGGAAGATGCCCTTGAGACAGAGGAAAAGGGATCTTTATTCAAGGAGAATGAAAATATTTTATAAAGATAATCCTCTCTTTAGAATGATGGGTTGATCCCTTTATAATCTAACTGCAAATATCTCCAAAGCACTGGATCAAGTCTCCATTAAATTTATTTCCTTCACGAAGATTGAAAATTTGACCAAAATTTATTAAGATTTGAAGGCAATTTCATCAATATTTTCTGCTTGATCACTTCCAAAGATAAATGAAGCTTTTAAGCTGAACTAATCTCTTAAGCATGTGATCCAAATGTTGCTACAAACACAAAAGTTATATCAACAAAGAAAATCCTTACAACAAATGATGTTGAGTCTTTGCAAAAGTGAGTATAGGTCAGTTTATCTCCAAAACCAAATTAAACCAACAATCAAGAATTATGCAAACAAATTTAGACTAGTCATCAAATAATGTTCACAATCTTCACAATCAGCCCAGAAATAGATCACAGTTTAGACTTAAAACTCAAGGCTCAAGTGTCTTCCAAAAAATACTGAATATCTCATTCTGAGATGACTAAATAATTCTCCTTTACATATAAATATATCAGACCCGAAGAATATCTTCCTACACTAATAGATAAAAGGGTTACTTACAACCAAGAGAAAAATAAGCCAATCCCCACAGTTAAAAAAAATCGATTAGATAGAAATTAGATTTGTATTAATCGTTAAGGGACTTTGTTAAGGTTTAAGGATTAATCCCTCTCACACTAGAGTTGAATACAACTTCTATGCTCACATCTATTAGTGTAAATAGCCCTCTAAAAGGCTCTTAGACTTAGCAATTTTTTACAAGGATGGATAAAAAAAAATCTTGTGAAGACGAATGGTAAAAATCTCTTAAAAATAATATGGATCCCCTTTGCGGTTGAGATAGAAATTTTGTGAAGGAATTCAAGGTTTGCAAATGTTGATAAGTCTCCAAAACTTTGTGTGAAACCCCTTTTGAAATTTGTTGAGGAATCTGCGAATAAAATAAGGGTTAATGAAAAAAAACTCAGATGCAAAATATTTCTATAATGCCTTAAATGCCTACGACCTTGAAGAAAGGAACTAAATATGCATGCAACCTTCTAGAAATTTCATGAAGACTAAAACAGGCCTTTGATAAATAATGTTTTTGCCAATTTTATGATTGAGAAACCCTCTCGAAGAGGTCATCTATCTCAATTTATATTTTGTGAGTAAGAGATAGGCATAAAAGGGCTTGCAGCTCCCTTAAAATAATAGTTCCACAACCTGCAAAGCAAATCTAGTTAAGAGAAAGCCCCCGAAATAAAATTTGATAAACCCTCATAAAAATTTGTAAAGCCTCTAAAGTTTGGTGACCTCTACAAAAGCCAATTTATTTTGAACACCAACATTAAGCTTGCGACTTTGATAAAATTAGAGGAAAATCCCTAGGACTACTAATCAATTTTTGAAAGTAAACTTTGACATACCTCCTTGAGATTAAAAAAAATAAAAAATTGTCGCTAGGTTATCGCAGGGTTCCTCCAAAATTTCTATCTCATAAACCCAACATCCCAACCATTTAGAAAATTAAATAATGTTTGTGGGCCCCACCGTATAAAAAATAAATGATTCCAAAATTTATTTGAGCCTAAAAAAATCATTCTAAAGTTAAGGAAACCTTCTTAAGGGAGCTAAGGGTCCCAAAAGATATAGTTAAAAAATCAAATAAAATTTCTAATGGACTATGAACAATTTGCAAAATGTACCTATTAAATTTTTTACGAATTACTAAATCTAGTTAAAAGAATTATTTACAATTGATCTACAATTTTCACAATAACATTAGCCCTCAAGAAGCATATAAATCAATTATAGCGCAATAAATTTAAAAAAATTAAACTAACATGATTTTCCCTTTAAATGGATGGGAAAGAAAACCCTTAATATATATATATATATATATATATATATATATATATATATATATATATATATATGTATGTATGTATGTATGTATGTATGTATGTATGTATGTATGTATGTATGTATTTATCTTATGATGAGCCTTTGGAAAAATCACACTATGGGTTCTCAGTTATCACGTGTCAAGTAATTGGGTGGTTCAAATAAGAACTTCCCCATATGACTAGCTTGAGTACTTTGTTGATTCAAAAAAGAACTGCCCCAAGTCCTCAATACCTGATCACAAAAATATTTCTACAAAACTTCGAAAGAATTTGTTAGATTCAGAAGGGGTGAGCCACACAATGAAAAGAATCTCTAGCGATTCAAAGAAAAAATCACTAGATATAACAAATCAATAGTGTCTCTAAGCCAAATACAGATGCAAACAAGCACCTATAAATCCAAATGGCTAAAGAATTTAACAAATATTAAAAACCATAGTAGAATTATAAGCACAATTCATAACACATTACGATAATAAGCTGAGAAGAACACCATCATACAACCCCTAAATACTTTTTTCTTTATTACATAAATAGGAAAAAAATGGCAAAGCTTTCAAAGCTAGTACACCTTCCAATGATCATATGTTACAATGAGGAGCCTCAGGCTCAATTTACAAAAAAATAGAGAGATCTAGACCCCCCTCCAAGTGGAAATGGGTAGGTCCAATAAGTTGCACAATTTAGGCTTGATCCTAGAGAATAACGTCTAGTTGTTGGTTGATTCATGCCAAAATTAAATCTCGTCTCTTGATCTTGATGAAGAAATTCAAATTCGATAATAATTCCCTTTTCCTCCTGGTCCAAAAGATATTATTTTGACATTTTTCCCAAAAAATATTTTTGATTTAATCACCTTGGTCCATAAGTCCATTTTTTGTTAAAAATTTGATTTTTTCCCTTGATTAAAGACCTTCAAAATTTGACTTCTTTTGGACCCACGAATTTTCTTCAACTAACTGAACCTAGAAAAATGATTTTTCTTTAAAAAAATTATTATTTTCTGGCCCCAAATAATTTTTGTTGTTTTTCTTACCTTGGAATTGGGTTTTTCAATGTAATTTTTCCTTGGGAATGAACACCTTCTCCATAAATTTGTTTTTCCACTTAGAGAGAATTTTCTTTTCTCTCAATTTTAATTTTTTGACCACTTTTTGGCTAATTTTTTGTCATTTTTTGCTAGAAAACCAAAAGTAAAAATAAATTGAGGGGATAGACATAATTTCAACCCTCAAAAGGTTTCTAGACACTAAGTTGAGGTGTAAAGGGTCTAACTATGAGTACTCTACCCCCTTCAACTTTTACAACCATTTGATTTTACAGTTTAATCCAAATTATTAAATTTCCTAACCAACTGGAAATTTAATAATTAAAAATATACACTTAGACTCAACCAAATTCTGTCAGACTGAAGACATGATATAGTACGATGAAAACACATAGACTCTATACACTAGGACTTACTTAAGACATCACCACCAAACCCGACCTTGTCATTGGGGATATATATGGGAGAAAAACTCTATTAATTATTTCGTGTTTAGAAACACAAAATAATTAACGAGGTTAAAAAACTCCCTAGGATAAAATTCATTAGAAAAAAATTCTTAAGCTTACCTATGTGTTTTACATGGATTTATAGACATACTATAATCATTTTTACAATGGTCCACCGGGCTGCAGAACTTGGAGTTACAACTTTGATGAACTAATGAATGACAATGATGAATTATGGATATCTGATTGCTCGAACAAGATGGAATTCCTTTGCAAAAATGTGTACTTCTATAGGGTAGTTGACACAGAGTGGTTAATAACATCCAAAGGAACGTCATTCACATTTTATGAATAAATCTACGAATATTCCATTAACTGCTCTCCCAACGATGTTCCATCAGACATCCCTTTATTTTACAGGCAAAGCTCTGGTTGATCCAGGTGGATATTGGTGGCCACTTGCCAAGTCCACCTGGACCCCCACCATTGTCTTTCTCAGCATTTTCAGTTTCCTTAATTGTAGCACAACTTACTATTTTTAGCAGTTTTTCGGGTCCTGAACTTCCGGAGCCGTTTTGAGGCCCTAAACGACGTTTTTTTGGGGAGTCCGGGGGCAACATGGGTCCATTCACATGGGTCCATGGAATGGACCGATGTTGCCCATTCCAACAATGATAGTGCTTGAATAGCTCTTTCTAATGAGCTATTGTATGCGTCAAACGGAGATCATATGCCAAAGTTACGACCCCGGGAAGTTGATGTACCAATTTACCCCAAACGGGGCCCACAGTTTGGCGTTTCATCTCCTAGGGTTAGGTTTTGGAATGTGAAGGGTTTTTCCATTGTTTCTCAACAATAAATAGGCCTTCGAGCCTCATTGTAACACAGTTCAGAGGCATGTAGCCATCACATCTCTTCTCAGAGATAAGCTACCATCGCCCTAGCTGGTTTATTTCCATTTCCTGTTGTAAGCATATTTCAGTATTTTCCATTAATGAAATGAAGTATTATTTCCGCTGCATCTTTGTGTATATGGTTATCTCTGTAATCTGTTGCGTTCTTGTTTAAATCCGGATCAGTGGTATCAGAGCGGTCTGCTTTTTCTCTGTTTTTCTTTGCATGTCCCCAACAAGGTCGGGATATAAGGAGTTAGGGCTTGAACTGGTTGAACCTTTGCAAGACCAGCCTCGCAAAACTCGACGGCCTCCCATGGCGGACGAGAAGAAAGACGAGGGGGCAGGAGATCCCATCAAAATCTTGCTCGAAGAAGCCCTCGAGCGACAACGGAACGCGATGATGGACAACTTTGCCCAGATCCTTCAGCGACTACCCAGAAGCGATGCATCGGCTTCCAGCAGCTCCTCTGGAAACGCCACACCCTTTAAGGTACAAGTTAATTTTGAAATCCCCATATTCGAGGGTCAGATAGACGCCGATGCCGTAGATAAATGGTTAAATCTGCTAGAGGGTTATTTTTCTGTTCATGAATTTTCGAGTCGGGAAAAGATTGTTTTTGCTCTTCTCAAAGCAGCCCCCCACGTCAAGGACTGGTGGGAAACCTACTGCGAGCAGAAGGATGAAAGTACTGGTTCACTATTTTCAGCCGCACCCACCTGGGATTCGTTCCGGGATGCCATCAAGGAGCAGTACTACCCTGTCGGAAGCTATGAGAATGAATACATAAAGTGGACCACGTTGTGGCAGGGAAGGGACCAAGACGTGCCGGAGTTCACCAATCTTTTCCCTACCCTTCGCACAAAGTTGGGTATCAAGGATTCAGAGCAACATTTGATACTCAAATACCGTGGCTGCCTGCACAAGTACATCCAGGAAGAAATACAATTCTTAAACATCCCCTCGCTCGGCGCAGCATACCGATATGCCGTCAAGGTCGAGCAGAAGTTTAAACAAAAGAAGCGAGACTTTGGATCTGCGAATCCAAAGCAAGGGAAAGGTGCCCCTAAACCACAGAACAAAGGATAGAGCCAAGGCGGGACAGCCCAAGACAACCAGCCGAAGCTGCCAGCAAAGAACAACGCCGCGAAGCCGAGAAAGGACACTCGAAAATGGTGCGAGTTCCATAAGAGCTCCACTCACAACACAAGTGAGTGTCGGGCCAAGCAGTCACTGGTGGCTGAGAAAAAGGTTTCAGAATCAGATGCATGTTCCGACTCTGAGTCAGAACCCGATAAGGGGTATGAAAAAGGGAAGCAAATCATTGATGCGGATCCCAGCGCCACTGTTGCTACCGCAAAGATCCAGAAAAATGAACCCGAAGATCCAGAGGAGGAGGAGCGTCTCTTCCACTCCCAGATGTGGGTAAAGGGCTCCCCGATACAGTTCATTGTTGATAGCGGGAGTCAAAAGAACCTCATTTCGGCAGAGGTCGTGAAGCGGTTGGGCTTACCGACCACAGCACATCCACAACCATACACCATTGGGTGGCTTCACCAAGGGCGAGATCTTCGCGTGAGCCAGCAGTGTCGCCTTCCATACAACATCAAGCCCTTCAACGGATGAGGTATTGTGTGACATTGCTCCCCTTGAAGTTTGTGATGTATTACTAGGACAACCATACCTGTGGAAGCGACATGCTGTGTATGAATCAAGGCCCCGTGCTTTTATTATTACATTGGGAAATAAGTTGTTCAGGATACCAGAGGTAGCACCACCTGCCGCCATCTCTTTGATTACTGCAA
The DNA here is from genome assembly GCA_031772625.1 of Pinus tabuliformis. Taxonomy (NCBI): domain Eukaryota; kingdom Viridiplantae; phylum Streptophyta; class Pinopsida; order Pinales; family Pinaceae; genus Pinus; species Pinus tabuliformis. Next base: position 421,097,734 of record CM062811.1, read on the forward strand.
AACAATGCAGTAAGATCATTTCCAAAACTAGGAAATTTGTTTTCCTGATGATACGCCCTCAAGGGAAGAAGAAGACAGTGGCCGCGGCCTCCAAACGGGGTCCCTCTGCACGACAGCTACAGATGGACAAGATTGTGGAGGAGTACGAAGACATCTTCACCTCCCCGGCAGGGGTTCCTCTGCACTGTCAAGTCAAGCACTCCATCGATCTGACCCCAGGTGCGTCGCTACCCAATGGACCAATTTATCGACGCTCCGTTCTAGAGAACAATGAAATCAAGAGGCAGATTCAGGAGCTCCTGCAGAAAGGTCACATCCGTCCGAGTTCATCGCCTTGTGGGAGCCCGATCGTGTTGGTACAGAAGAAGGATGGGACGTGGAGACTCTGTATTGACTATCGGGCACTGAACAAGATCACTGTCCGTAATAGGTACCCGATCCTGCGGATTGATGACCTCCTAGACCAACTAAAGGGGGCGAAATATTTCAGCAAGATCGATTTGAAGTCAGGATATCACCAGGTACCAATCGAACCCTCAGATGTGTGGAAGACTGCCTTCAAATCCAAGGAGGGCCTCTTCGAATGGTTGGTCATGCCTTTCGGATTGACGAATGCTCCTGCAACCTTTATGAGGCTAATGGATGACATCTTGCGGCCATTCACCAACTCCTTTGTAATAGTATATTTGGATGACATTCTGATCTTCAGCCAGAGTTGGGAAGAGCACCTCCACCACATCAGACAGGTTCTCCAAACACTGCGGCAACACAAGCTATGTGCCAATTTGGGGAAATGCACTTTTGGCATGACCCAGGTTCAGTATCTGGGATACATCATTGATGAACAGGGGGTGCATGTCGATCCAGCCAAGGTCCAAGTCATTCGGGATTGGCCCTCTCCAACCACTCTAACAGAGCTCCGCAGCTTTCTAGGTCTTGCCAACTTCTACCGTAGGTTTGTGCTGGGGTTTTCTCATATTTCTTGGCCCTTGAGTCAAGTCACCAAGGGAGGGGCGAAAGAAAAATTCTTTTGGTCTGAATCTCAACAGAAGGCATTCAGGGAGTTGAAGGATCGCCTCTGCACGGCACCAGTGCTCGCGTTACCAGATTTACAACAACCATTTGAGGTCGAGACAGATGCCTCTGACTATGCTATTGGGGCAGTCCTTACTCAACATGGACATCCAGTGGCATATCACAGTGAAACGCTTTCAGACACAGTCCGGAAGTACCCCACTTATGATAAAGAGATGTATTCCATTGTACAGGCCTACCGACAATGGAAGCATTACATTTTGGGGAAGGAAACGGTCATCCACACAGACCACCGACCCTTGTAGTTCATACAGACCCAAGGGAAATTGCAGAATGATCGCCATCAGAAGTGGTCTACATACCTGCAACAGTTTCACTTGAATATCAAGTATAAAAAGGGCAGCACCAATAATGTTGCAGATTGCCTCAGTCGACCACCGATCATGGCGCTGACCACCGTGCTCAACTCTTGTGGGCACGAGACTTCTGATTGGCCACTCCTCTACAAAAGCGACCCAGAATTCGGCCACACATACCAGACACTCTTGGAGGGTCGGCATGTTGCAGATTTTCACCTCCAGGATGCCTTATTATGCCACCTCGGTCACCTTTGTGTTCCTTCAAGCGAGCGTGCCAAGATGACTTGGGAAGCACACTACAGTCGGGTTGCTGGGCATTTCGGGGTCGAGAAAATAGTGGCAGTACTGCAAAATTATTTCTATTGGCCGAATCTTCGACAGGATGTTGGGAAGTACATCCGATCATGCACTGCCTGTGCCATTGCCAAACCAACCATTAAGAAGCACGGCCTCTATACCCCGTTGCCTACCCCTAGTCGACCTTGGGAATCCATCTCCATGGATTACATGTCAGGCCTTCCTTCCACTAAGCATGGAGATGACTGTGTTTTTGTGGTTGTCGACAGGTTCTCGAAGATGGCCATTATGGTGGCCTGCAAGAAGAATATCACAGCAGAAGCCACTACTAAACTCTTCTTTGAACGAGTGTGGGTGCACTTTGGGATCCCACAGTCTATCATCTCAGATCGGGACAGTCGCTTTCTCAGCACATTTTGGTCCAGTCTCTGGTCAATGCTGGACACCAAACTCACGAAGTCCACAGCCTTCCATCCTCAAACTGATGGCCAGACAGAGGTTGTCAATAGGATGATTGTGCACATTCTGCGCATGTATAACTCAAAGCATCCACGCACATGGGTTGAGAGCCTCCCCTATGTTCAGCACAGCTACAACCAAGCTCTTCACAGCTCCACTGGCCATAGCCCTTTTCAGGTGGGTTTGGGATTCCAGCCACTATGCCCCATTGATGTGGCCATGCCACTTGCAGCTACTGACATGAATTCAGCTCATGTCCAGTCCGAAACAGATAAGGTCACCAGCTTCATTGAGCACATCCAACATATTCGCCAGTAGGTCCATGACATTCTTGAGAAATCAAATGCCAAGTACAAGCAGCGACATGATCAACATCGGGTGCCACACAAGTTTCAGGTGGGCGACAAAGTCTGGTTGCATTTGCAAAATGAACGCCTTACTGGAGCCTATCGGAAATTGAGACTACTCCGATATGGTCCTTACACCATTACTAAGGCTATGGGAGACAATGCATTTGAGCTCAGCATTCCCCGATTCCTTGGCCTGCACCCAGTGTTCAATGTGGACCGCCTTCGGCCATACTTTCCACCATTGCTCGACACATCCGACATTGCAGAACAGCTCAAACCCACAGAATTAAATCCAGATTGCATGGAACAAGCTGCAACTGATCGAATCATGGACACACAGATCAAGAACACTCGCCAACAGAATATCCAACTATATCGAGTTGTCAAAGCAGGCCAACTCCTTCAGCAGGGCAAGTGGCTCACCAGGGAACAAGTTCAGCAGAAGTTTCCTCATCTCATGGAGGAGCTCAACGCAATGGGGACCATTGCTTCCTAAGGGGGGAGGAATGATCCAGGTGGATATTGGTGGCCACCTGCCAAGTCCACCTGGACCCCCACCATTGTCTTTCTCAGCATTTTTAGTTTCCTTAATTGTAGCACAACTTACTATTTTTAGCAGTTTTTCGGGTCCTGAACTTCCGGAGCCGTTTTGAGGCCCTAAACGACGTTTTTTGGGGAATCCGGGGGCAACATGGGTCCATGGAATGGACTGATGTTTCCAGTTCCAACAATGATAGTGCTCGGATAGATCTTTCTAATGAGCTATTGTACGCGTCAAACGGAGATCATATGCCAAAGTTACGACCCCAGGAAGTTGATGTACCAATTTACCCCAAACGGGGCCCACAGTTTGGCGTTTCATCTCCTAGGGTTAGGTTTTGGAATGTGAAGGGTTTTTCCATTGTTTCTCAACAATAAATAGGCCTTCGAGCCTCATTGTAACACAGTTCAGAGGCATGTAGCCATCACATCTCTTCTCAGAGATAAGCTACCATCGCCCTAGCTGGTTTATTTCCATTTCCGGTTGTAAGCATATTTCAGTATTTTCCATTAATGAAATGAAGTATTATTTCCGCTGCATCTTTGTGTATATGGTTATCTCTGTAATCTGTTGCGTTCCTGTTTAAATCCGGATCACTGGTCGGAAAATTTATTGGCATGTGACCATCACCCAAATCCATGGATCAATGGATTGAAAAAACTTGGAAGCCTTTAATTAAGGGAAGGATTCGAATGCATGCCTGCAACAATGGGTTTTTTGTGTTTTTCTTTGAACTCAAGGAAGACTATAATATAATATTCAGAAATGGACACTATTTCTTTGGGAGCAGAGGAATGTATTTAAACTCTTGGTCTATCAATTTTGATCTAGGCGAGGATACACCCAATGCAGTTCCAGTCTAAGTTAAGCTACCAGGTCTTCCTCTCTTTTGTCAGAATGATGATTACTTGAAAGTCATTGGAAATGGATTGGTCAAATACCTCCAACGTGGCAAACTAAAAGGGTTTCAGTTTGCCTGTGCAAAAATTTGCATAGAGGTAGATCTGGAAAAAGGGTTAGCTCCTGAAATAAAATTGATGCAAGTAGAATGGGTCCATCTTTAAGTTTTTTATTATGAACCACTGTCATTAAAATGTCAAATATATCAGGAAAACGACCAATTTCCCATTATTACAGAAAATTTCAACCTGAAAAAGGGGATTCTATAACGCTTCCTCTAAATGAATAGTGGCAAACTAGAGAAATGGTAACAGTAGGGGAAAGGCACCAGTGGATATAAACCCTAGACATACTAAAAACATTTCTTCTATGTCGGCCAATCCATTTGAAATTTTGCAATCACTAGATGGGAATGAACAAGCAAACCCTGTTGTGGAAAACAAAGTTCTGGAAGAAGGTAAGGAAGTTCTTGAGCAAGAAAATGGGGAATACTTGAATTGGAGCCATCAAAGGATGCAAGGCCCATCGAGAAGGAACAATCCTCCCCTCACAATCAAAATTATTCATCTCAAGAAGTTCCAATGCAAGGGGAAGTCATCTCACTTCTGTCTCAATCGCGAGCGATTTCGGGTGTAAGGAAATTATTAACAAGGAATGCAAGGAAGAAGAAATCTATGAGAGTAGATTCAACTAGCTATGTGACTAAAAACCTTAAGAAGATAAGTGGACCTTCTAAAAAGTAAGATCGGGAAGAAGAGGCAGAGTTAAACAAAAGGCTAAGTAGTCAACCACAAATCTCAGATGTATTTCAATCTATAATGAACAAGGATCAAGGAAGTGTCAAGGGTGGTGGAGGTAAACAAAATAACCGAAACCGCTCTGCCACATGAACAATGGGATAATTTGGATTTTTTGCATACTCTTGCTCAATTTGAAGTTTTAATACGTTTTGTAAATTTCTCTTGTTGTTAGGAGTATTTTGTCGTGACTTTAGCCGACATTTATTTAGAAAAACAGGGAAGTGTAGTCATAACTTTAAGATCTCAATTTTGTGGAATTTTGAACCAATTGTTGACTTGGAGCTTGATGTAATTAGTAAATTCGAGATCTGATTATATTTGTAAGGGAATTGGCTCAGAAACCAACTTTTTTATAGAATGAAAATAATACTCATTTATTTCAAAAGAAAAAAGAGGTATAATTTATTATCCCATCATACATATTAAGTAAAATATTTCCCTAACATATATAGAGAGAGAAAATTCATATTTTATTGATAGGTGTTTTCTGATTCAAAGTGTGTGTAACCAACATAGATCCATGTTAACCTCAAATCTATTAAGTGGCAAGAGGATTCATATATGTAGAAGTACAATCCATAATTTTTTGATAAAAAATCATAATATGCATATTACATTAAAATTAATTTAAATAAAATGACTCATTCTCATAATTGTGATATTTGAGAATATATAATTAATAAGCATACTATATATATATATATATATATATATATATATATATATATATATGAAAATTTCTTTCAAGTTTTGTACTCAAAAGACGTTTCCATTTTCAAAGATTTGATCCCTCTTCAAGCTTGGTAAATCCAAAGTTATCATAGACTTATGAAAATGATAATAAAATTAAAAATTTAAATTTTATGGAATAATAAAATAAAAATAAAAATAAAACATTTATAATATATATTTTAAATTGAAATTAATTTATATTAATATTTTAAAAATAATATAAATTTATTTTAAAGTAACTTCTTTTAAATGTTAAAAAAGAAATGAATTTTCATTATTTTTTATAATGAAGAACTAAATCTTAATAAGTTATTGTATTATTTAGCATTCATACATGGACATGTCGATTGACAATGTTTTGATAAGAAGTCTGTGTGAAATCTCTCTTGATTTATAATGTGGGCCATGTGTGGGGCATGTATGGGTTCACTTGGAGGTTAGAGCAGTAGAAATACAAATCAACCCTATGTCTACTAGACCAACTCAATTGCCAATTTCTTTAGATAGAAAGAATTTTTTTATTTTTTTTTAATTGATTATTTTGATTAAAAAATATTAAGATGAGCGTTTTAAGATGTTAATAGTTTTGATGAGTTAAAAATTTAGGAAAGTTGGTAATTTGATAAATCTTTTGAAGTCTATTTATGTAGATAGACATGTCTATTTTGGAATAGAACTTCCACCATTTAATTTAATTTAATTATCAATAATTTTTAATAGATAGTTGTGATTTAACCTCTATATAATTGATTTATATTATTATTTTAAAAATAATATAAATATTTTTAAAAAATGCATTTTCAATTATTTTTATAATGCAACAGATAAAGAAAAATTTATTTATCCAATCTTAAAAAGTTAATGTATTCACCTCCGATGATATGAAGTCTATGTGAAGTTTGATGTAAGAGGCTTAAAAATCCCCCTTGATTTACAATGTTGATTCTGTTTGGGGGCACTTATGGATTCAGTCGGAGGTTAGTGTGGTAGCTATCGGAATCAACCCCATACCTATGAGACCGACTCAATTTCCCATTCCTCTAGATAGCAAAAATAAAAAGTGTTAATTATTATTATTATTATGCTTTAAAAAACATTAATATAAGTGTTTTAAGATGTTTATAGCTTTGATGAGTCTAAAGCTTAGGAATGTTTGTAATTTAACAAATCTCCTGAAATTGAAATCTAATAATGCAAATAGGCATGTCTATTTTGGAATAGAGCTTCCACATTTTTAATTTAATTGTCAATAATTATTAAGTAGATGGTTGATATGAGCCACATTGTTATGTTATGTAAACAAAATTAATAAAATAATAAAAATACAAATAATCATACATTAAAATACAAATAATGTATTCACCCATTGTTTTGCATGTGCAATATAGCCTATTTAAAGGGGGAAAGACTCTTTAAAGAGGGAAAGACCACCCTAGATCCATAACTGTAGATCTACCTATTTAAAGGGGGAAATATTCTTTAAAGAGGGTAAGATCACCCTAGATCCATAACTCGACATCTACCAAGCTTTGGGAGGGATCAAATCTCTTTTCACTATAAAAGAAGTTTGCACATCAAGAGATTTGATCCCTCTTGACTATTGGTGGATATGGAGTTAAGATGAATCTAGGCCAATAGTAGTCACAAATCAAGGTTGAAATTTAGGTTAAAAGTATTTATGCCCTTTTGACCATTTTAATTAAATTGATTAATTAAATGAGTTATAGTTTTTTTGACATGTGAAAAAATGTCATACAAACAAGTATTTTATGAAATGAGTTATGGTTTTTTGGGGTGTGGTATTGATAAGCCACGGTATTGGCCCGTGGTATTGTAGCAAAGCCTATTTACAAGTTTAGAATCTCCATGATTAAGAATGTTAAACATGTATATATTTTTAATACATATATTGCTTTTTTATAATTAATAATAATAATAATAATTTAAAATATAGTTAATTTTTTTTTTTTTTTTTAATTTGAAAATGTGAGATGTATTATGAAGTAAGTGTTTTGATATTTGTCATGGATTCATGTCTATTCAGGTTACTAACCATTGAATTTATATGGTTGAGCTCGTTTGGGTATGGGTTAGAAACACTAAGAGGAAGTGTTTTTCATCTTCAACATTTTAAGTGTGACAAAGATGATAGGTTTTTTTACTTCTTATTCTATAAAATAATTTCTTCCTTTATTAGATTAGATTGCATGGCGACGTCTAATCTTCTAATCTTCTAACCTTATAACAAGGGACCAAACTTCTTCCTTGGAATTGAATCTAGGTGGATAGAAGAACAAACCATACTTCACCACTAGCACCACTTCGATGAAGAAATATCTTAGTAGTATATGTGTTTTAGTTCTCTAAAAATTCTCTAAAATATAGACAAAAAAGTTAAAAAGTAAGATCGGGAAGAAGAGGCAGAGTTAAACAAAAGGCTAAGTAGTCAACCACAAATCTCAGATGTATTTCAATCTATAATGAACAAGGATCAAGGAAGTGTCAAGGGTGGTGGAGGTAAACAAAATAACCAAAACCGCTCTGTCACATGAACAATGGGATAATTTGGATTTTTTGCATACTCTTGCTCAATTTGAAGTTTTAATACGTTTTGTAAATTTCTCTTGTTGTTAGGAGTATTTTGTCGTGACTTTAGCCGACATTTATTTAGAAAAACAGGGAAGTGTAGTCATAACTTTAACATCTCAATTTTGTGGAATTTTGAACCAATTGTTGACTTGGAGCTTGATGTAATTAGTGAATTCGAGATTTGATTATATTTGTAAGGGAATTGGCTCAGAAACCAACTTTTTTATATAATGAAAATAATACTCATTTATTTCAAAAGAAAAAAGAGGTATAATTTATTATCCCATCATACATATTAAGTAAAATATTTCCCTAACATATATAGAGAGAGAAAATTCATATTTTATTGATAGGTGTTTTCTGATTCAAAGTGTGTGTAACCAACATAGATCCATGTTAACCTCAAATCTATTAAGTGGCAAGAGGATTCATATATGTAGAAGTACAATCCATAATTTTTTGATAAAAAATCATAATATGCATATTACATTAAAATTAATTTAAATAAAATGACTCATTATCATAATTGTGATATTTGAGAATATATAATTAATAAGCATACTCTATATATATATATATATGAAAATTTCTTTCAAGTTTTGTACTCAAAAGACGTTTCCATTTTCAAAGATTTGATCCCTCTTCAAGCTTGGTAAATCCAAAGTTATCATAGACTTATGAAAATGATAATAAAATTAAAAATTTAAATTTTATGGAATAATAAAATAAAAATAAAAATAAAACATTTATAATATATATTTTAAATTGAAATTAATTTATATTAATATTTTAAAAATAATATAAATTTATTTTAAAGTAACTTCTTTTAAATGTTAAAAAAGAAATGAATTTTCATTATTTTTTATAATGAAGAACTAAATCTTAATAAGTTATTGTATTATTTAGCATTCATACATGGACATGTCGATTGACAATGTTTTGATAAGAAGTCTGTGTGAAATCTCTCTTGATTTATAATGTGGGCCATGTGTGGGGCATGTATGGGTTCACTTGGAGGTTAGAGCGGTAGAAATACAAATAACCCTATGTCTACTAGACCAACTCAATCGCCAATTTCTTTAGATAGAAAGAATTTTTTTATTTTTTTTAATTGATTATTTTGATTAAAAAATATTAAGATGAGCGTTTTAAGATGTTAATAGTTTTGATGAGTTAAAAATTTAGGAAAGTTGGTAATTTGATAAATCTTTTGAAGTCTATTTATGTAGATAGACATGTCTATTTTGGAATAGAACTTCCACCATTTAATTTAATTTAATTATCAATAATTTTTAATAGATAGTTGTGATTTAACCTCTATATAATTGATTTATATTATTATTTTAAAAATAATATAAATATTTTTTAAAAATGCATTTTCAATTATTTTTATAATGCAACAGATAAAGAAAAATTGATTTATCCAATCTTAAAAAGTTAATGTATTCACCTCCGATGATATGAAGTCTATGTGAAGTTTGATGTAAGAGGCTTAAAAATCCCCCTTGATTTACAATGTTGATTCTGTTTGGGGGCACTTATGGATTCAGTCAGAGGTTAGTGTGGTAGCTATCAGAATCAACCCCATACCTATGAGACCGACTCAATTTCCCATTCCTCTAGATAGCAAAAATAAAAAGTGTTAATTATTATTATTATTATGCTTTAAAAAACATTAATATAAGTGTTTTAAGATGTTTATAGCTTTGATGAGTCTAAAGCTTAGGAATGTTTGTAATTTAACAAATCTCCCGAAATTGAAATCTAATAATGCAAATAGGCATGTCTATTTTGGAATAGAGCTTCCACATTTTTAATTTAATTGTCAATAATTATTAAGTAGATGGTTGATATGAGCCACATTGTTATGTTATGTAAACAAAATTAATAAAATAATAAAAATACAAATAATCATACATTAAAATACAAATAACGTATTCACCCATTGTTTTGCATGTGCAATATAGCCTATTTAAAGGGGGAAAGACTCTTTAAAGAGGGAAAGACCACCCTAGATCCATAACTGTAGATCTACCTATTTAAAGGGGGAAATATTCTTTAAAGAGGGTAAGATCACCCTAGATTCATAACTCGACATCTACCAAGCTTTGGGAGGGATCAAAACTCTTTTCACTATAAAAGAAGTTTGCACATCAAGAGATTTGATCCCTCTTGACTATTGGTGGATATGGAGTTAAGATGAATCTAGGCCAATAGTAGTCACAAATCAAGGTTGAAATTTAGGTTAAAAGTATTTATGCCCTTTTGACCATTTTAATTAAATTGATTAATTAAATGAGTTATAGTTTTTTTGACATGTGAAAAAATGTCATACAAACAAGTATTTTATGAAATGAGTTATGGTTTTTTGGGGTGTGGTATTGATAAGCCACGGTATTGGCCCATGGTATTGTAGCAAAGCCTATTTACAAGTTTAGAATCTCCATGATTAAGAATGTTAAACATGTATATATTTTTAATTCATATATTGCTTTTTTATAATTAATAATAATAATAATAATTTAAAATATAGTTAATTTTTTTTTTTTAAATTTGAAAATGTGAGATGTATTATGAAGTAATTGTTTTGATATTTGTCACGGATTCATGTCTATTCAGGTTACTAACCATTGAATTTATATGGTTGAGCTCGTTTGGGTATGGGTTAGAAACACTAAGAGGAAGTGTTTTTCATCTTCAACATTTTAAGTGTGACAAAGATGATAGGTTTTTTTACTTCTTATTCTATAAAATAATTTCTTCCTTTATTAGATTAGATTGCATGGCGACGTCTAATCTTCTAATCTTCTAACCTTATAACAAGGGACCAAACTTCTTCCTTGGAATTGAATCTAGGTGGATAGAAGAACAAACCATACTTCACCAATAGCACCACTTCGATGAAGAAATATCTTAGTAGTATATGTGTTTTAGTTCTCTAAAAATTCTCTAAAATATAGACAAAAAAGTTAAAAAGGAAGATCATGGCATTCCTCCCAATAACTTAAACTACATCCTACTAACAAAATATTAAATAAAACTTATCTTAAGAAATGATAGATTAATTTATCGCATTCATATAAATATAGATTTTATTATTATCATTATTATTTTATTTTATTTTAATTGAGATATCAACAACTAAGCAGTTCTCTCATGACACAGAGTTGATTCCTATAGCTACCATTATAAGTCTAGGTGAACCAAGTCACCTCAACACAAAATTAACAAAGGTTTAAATATAGAATGTGACTCACAAAACTTCACATTTTCACAAGCTTATCTATTTATCTTTCCAAAAAAATTATAAATTTTATTATTATTTTTATATAATTAAAATTAATCGTTAGTTAGTTTATAAAATATTTTTAACTACACAGACATAAGTATGATAAATATAATAAAGTGAAATTTTGTTAATAAATTTCAATAAAGCTGACTAAAATATTAAAAAGAAAATCCACACGTTTATAAAATATATTTTACTGAAAAATATCACAACCTTTATAAAAGTACAACAGACACTTAAAATATTTCATGAAAGTGATGGCTTAGCCAAAATGATCAACAATGTTGGAATAAAAATCAACCAATTTTTTTAACGATTTAATAACTTTTCAAAATATTTGTTTAAATACAACCCAACGATCACCGAATAAAATAAACTTAGCCATCAATCGATAAATACGAATATTTTCTTGTCCTATTTGCAAGACAGGACCTGTCACGTGTAACTTCTTGTCCTCCGCCACATCCCAAGGAATTAGGCTTTCTGAAGTGGTAAGACTGTAAGGTCCCATGAAATCTGATTCCAATTTCTTCCACCAAAGGAGTTTGGCCTCCATCTCATCTAAGGACGTTCATCATAATCAAAACATGAGAATATAAGTGGACGCACTCACCAGGGTTGAGAAGTTTGAATGGAAGACCTCCTTACCGTGACTTGTTTGTCCGCTTTCATAAAGTTAATAGTACGTGTTTGGGCGTTAATGGCTGCTGGGATCATCTCTGTCACTGCTCGAAAAGCAAGTAAGACTGTTGTTAGTCAAAGCAAGGTGGAGTACTTTGAGTCATTTTCCACACCTTGGGTTCCCAAATTCATAACAGGTTATTTTGGAGTCACACAAAGTCAAGATTGGATATCTGTGGCGGGGTGAGGTTGTTCATACCACGGGGAAGCCATCGCTGCAAATCATTGTCATTGCCTCCAACTAAGTTTTGCACGGGTTACAGTTACTTTCTGTACTGCAACGCCATGGTGGCAGCTGGATATCTTATAAGTAACTTTCCCAGAAAATACCATGGCCATAAATATAACTATGCCTGCAAAATACCCAATAACCTGAACTTGCAATATAGGCTTGTGAGATACAGAAAAAACGATGGAGGATAAGATTGTATTTTGGAGTGTATTGTTGGTGCTGCTTTCATGGGTTTCGCAGAAGATGAGCAGAGCGCAAGCTCTTCCTCAAGAGGCTCAAAATTTACTGCTAATGAAATCTAGCTTGCAAGATCCTCATTCTTCCATGAAAAACTGGGTGGACTCCAATGATGCGCCGTGCGGTTGGGATGGAATTACCTGCGACAATTCTACAGGTACGGTCACTGAAATCGTACTTGAAACTAAATTTCTGAATGGTCCTTTTCCCTTTAATATATGCGGTTTGACAAACTTGAAGAAACTTCAACTGGCTGTAAATAACCTTCAGGGCAATCTTCCACAAACCCTCATGAATTGCAGCAAACTCGAGTACTTGAATCTTTCCAATAATTCTCTATCTGGTACTTTGCCAGACTTCTCTCCATTGAAATCCCTGCAAATTCTAGATTTGACATTCAACAACTTCACAGGTGCATTCCCTGCTTCTGTAGGAAATTTACCAGAATTGACCTCTCTGAACCTGGCAAATAATCCCTTCCGCCCAGGAAAAATACCTCAGGAGCTTATGAATTTGAATAAACTCAATTATCTCTACCTAGCTTGCTGCAATCTGGTGGGACAGATTCCGAGTTTTATTCTGAACTTTACAGATCTGGGTCTTCTAGATCTTTCTAGCAATTACCTGAATGGATCTATTCCAAGTGGAATTTCCAAACTCAAAAACCTCTTCCAACTGGAGCTCTACAATAACAATCTCAATGGAAACATACCTCGAGAGCTGGGTAATCTCACATTTCTGAAATTATTCGATGCATCAAAGAACGTGCTTAGTGGAAACATTCCAGAGGAAATTGGTAATCTGAGAAACCTCGTTTCCTTCGAGGCCAACACGAACCAACTGACTGGCCAAATTCCTGAAAGCATTGGGGAGTTACAATATCTTGAAGGTTTATCATTGTATAAGAACAATTTGACAGGTCAACTACCAAAGAAACTTGGCAGTCTATCCAAGTTTAATTTGCTCGATGTCTCTGAAAACCAGCTTAATGGCGCGCTGCCAAGAGATATGTGCAGAGGAGGAAATCTGCAATATTTTTTGGTTGTCTATAACTCTTTTACAGGAGAGCTGCCTGAAACTTATGGAGATTGCAAAACGTTGGTGCGTTTTAGAGTTAAAAACAACAGTCTGAATGGTGCCGTGCCGAAAGGGATTTGGGGATTGCCAAATGTTAAAATGATCGATCTAAGCTTCAATAATTTTGTCGGGGGAATTGATTCTGACATCGGAAATGCAAAGGAATTAACAGAGTTGTGTATTCAGAATAATCAATTCTCCGGGATACTGGTACCGGAGATTGGCATGGCGAAGCTATTAGTCAAACTTGAAGCAAGCAATAATCACTTTTCAGGTCCAATACCAAAGGAAATTGGCAGCTTGAGGCAGTTGGGTGATCTGAATCTGCAGAAGAATATGTTGGAGGGATCCATCCCTGATGAAATTGGTTCTTGTGATTCTTTGGCTGTTATTAATCTTGCAGAAAATAATTTGCAAGGATCAATTCCAGAGTCACTGGGATATATTGCTGATCTGAACTCCTTAAATATTTCAAACAACAAACTATCTGGTTCTGTTCCGGAGAGTCTTGGTGCACTGAAGCTCAGTTTTCTTGACTTATCCAACAATAAGTTAACTGGGCCCGTTCCAGATTCACTCATCAGTGAGGCTAACAGACAAAGCTTTTCAGGGAATCCAGGGCTCTGTGCTAGAAGATCTGGAAATGATAATTCTAATAATAACAATATAGTTGGGACTTGTTCTGATTCTCATTCTGGGAAAGGATCTAGGCAAATTGGAATTATCTCTGGGCTCATAATTGGCACAGCTTTGTTAGTATTTGTGATTGGATTAGTAGTTTTTCAGCGAAAATATCACCAAAATCAAGTTGATTTAATGGATAAAAGGGACAATTCTTCTTGGACCCTTACACCTTTTCATAACCTAAGTTTCTCTCAGGAAGAGATTTGCAAAGCTTTATTAGATGAAGAAAATGTTATAGGGAGTGGAGGATCGGGCAAGGTGTATCGCGTGGATTTGCGAACCAGTGAAACTGTAGCAGTAAAACGAATATGGACAGTGAACATCAACAAGAAGAGGGACAACGGTTTAAATAGATTGATGAAGGCAGAGGTGGATATCTTGGGAACAATTCGCCATAAAAATATTGTGAAGCTTTATTGTTGTTTGTCTAATGGTAATTCAAATCTATTGGTATATGAATACATGCCAAATGGGAATTTATTTGATGCTCTGCATAAAAATAATGAAGACAAGGCATCAGGAGGAAGTGGTTTGGACTTGGACTGGCCAACACGTTACAAGATTGCATTGGGAGCAGCCCATGGATTAGCATATCTTCATCATGGTTGCTCACCTGCAATTGTTCACAGAGATGTAAAATCTACCAATATTTTGCTGGATAAATGTTATGAGGCAAAGATTGCTGATTTTGGTATTGCCAAATTTCTTCAAGCTCATTGTGGAAGGGACTCAACGACAGCTTTTGCAGGCACCTATGGTTACATTGCTCCTGGTAGTACTTTTCTTCCCTATTTTGCACCTTTTCTATAGAAAAGGCAGTTCTCTTTTAAGGTTTTTATGGGTTTGCAGTTATTGATTTTAACCTTTTCCACAGTTCATTTATTTTTGTATCTATGTATCTGTTCTGTTTTGAATGGTTCAATAATTATATCCAAATTTGTTATGCAGAATATGGGTTCTCTTTGAGGGTTACAGAAAAGAGTGATGTCTATAGTTTTGGTGTGGTCTTGTTGGAACTGCTTACTGGCAAGCAACCAGTTGAACCAGGATTTGGTGAGAACAACGATATTGTATACTGGGTTTCACACAAGATTCGTTCCCAGGAAGATGCTCTTGAAGTTCTTGACTCCAGAATTTCCAGGTCGTTTAAAGAAGAAATGTTCAAGGTCCTGAAAATAGCAGTACATTGTACTTACAAACTCCCAGCACTGAGGCCAACCATGAGAGAAGTTGTACAGATGATGATGGATGCTGATCCTTGCAGCGGTGATTTCGGGGCAGTCGAAAAGGAAAAACTCCATGGAACACATATGTCAGGTTAAATTCTCAACAAAATGGTTATAAATTTTTCCATGGAGCTTTGTCTGAGTTGTCTCACCGGTTAATTACCCGTAGGTAGGAAATGGAACCTGAGTTCTCAACCTCACAAAGATAATTCCTTCATGTGTAGTTGGGCATTTCTTTCAAAAACTCAATGATATGGTGAAGCAATCTTCTTCCCAATACACAGTTTGTTCTGATATAATCCTATCCTATTCTATTCTGTCTTTTATATAGTTTTGTGTGCTAGACTACGATGGTTAATTGGAGAGTTAATTCTAGTCTTGTTTCTGTGTGGTTGACCAATTTTTCTTGCACAATCGAGTACAGTTATTTTTCACATTATATTTTACGAATCTCTGGCTGAGTCAAGAGGAATCCGTGAGTGCTTCTCTGAACATTAAATGGCTTGTGGTATAATGTAAA
Source organism: Pinus tabuliformis (assembly GCA_031772625.1). NCBI lineage: Eukaryota > Viridiplantae > Streptophyta > Pinopsida > Pinales > Pinaceae > Pinus > Pinus tabuliformis. Next base: position 421,113,742 of record CM062811.1, read on the forward strand.
TTTAAGGATTATATATACATTAGGTTATGATCTTTGACTCCAGGATGTTACTCGTCTTAGCACAACTTCATTTGCATCTATCATGTTAATGTAGATTTTGAAACTAGTCTATATCTATTTTAATCCTAAATTTATCAAGCCTCTGCATGGATAAAATCTCTTGAGGTGTAAACCTCTTTTTTTATTGCAAAACTTCAGGAAAGGTTTGCGCTTCAAGGGATTTGATTCCTCTCAGTGCTTAATAGATCCGGGGTTAATATGAATCTAGGTTGGTTTCAATCGTGTGAAGCCATGGAAAAATGGTTGAACATTTAATTATTCTGATAATTTTGAATATGCTAAATATGTCTAAGATTAATATGGTCATTTTAATTTTAAATTTGTTCTCAGTTTGTTGAGATGGTAGAGACTGTTAATAACTTAAGTAATGAAAAATGATGAAATACATTTTCTTAGTGCAAAGTGACAATGTAATAGTGTCGAATGATAGAAAATGTGAATAATAAAAATGTAGTTAATTACAAGTAGTCTTCATTGTGATCAATCTCGAACTATTTCTTCTACTGTTCTTATTGTCACACCTATTAGTTTTTCCAATTTTTCACATGGATCATATGAAAAACGCAGTTCAAATTGCACACTATACAAATCTTTAACTTGAGAAATTGTAGTAAACACCATACCATGTCTTTCTTGCTCTCCAATATTAATATTAGTTTTCTCCAATGTCAATCATTGTGACTTATGGAGTGTTAAACCCCAAATAAGTTTGAATGCAAAGTGACTAATAATGTTGAATGATGGAAAATGAAAATAATGACAATGTACTCAATTACAAATAGTTTAAAATTTTAAGAAGCAAACATTTCACGTAAGTGAACATTTTATTTAAGATGAAAATTCGAGTATTTGATTTATGGTTGAATTATTGTAACATAGAAATCAATGCACATCATTAATAATTATTTTTTATGCTTACATTGAAATCAATGCACACTATTAGTCTAATTACTTTGAAATTAATGTACATCATGCTAGTTACATCAAATCAGAAATCAACATCTACACTAAAATCAATGCAACTAATGCAAACAACTGAATAGAATTACAAATCAAAATTTACATTATAATCAATGTATCTAGCAAACAATCAAATAGTTTTAGAAATCAATATCTACACTAAAATCAATGCATCTATTTCAGTGAATAATAATGTATCTCCCCCTCCCTCTCTTCCCCATCTCTCACTCTCTCTCTTTCTGTCTCTCTTTCTCTTCTTCCCTCTTTCCCACCCCACCATCTATATCCATATCTCCCTCCATCTCTATTTTGTCTCTCTCTCTCTCTCACCCCCGCAAACACACACAATCTCTCTCTTTCCATATCTATCTATCTCCCTCTTCCTCCCTCCCTTTGCCTCTCTCTTATTTGCTCTCTCCCCCCTTCATCTATATCTCCATCTCCCTTTATTTCTCCTTCTTTGCCTATCTCATCCCCCAAACATACACACTCTCCATATCTATCAATCTCTTCCTCCTTCCCTCTTTCTCTCCTCCCTTTTTCGCCCTCTTTCTCTCCTTCTCTCTTCCTTCCTACTCTCCTCTCTCCCTCACTGTCTCTCCTTCTCTCCCTTGTCACTCCCTCTCTCTCTCTCCACCTTTTTCTCTTTGTCTTTCTTCTTCCCTCCCTCTCTTTATGTTATTTATGGTATGTTCTATGCTTAGAGTAGTTTACTTCAAATTCTTCTTATTAGCCACTGTTTAGTAGTCACATTAACATAAAGTAAAATGTTGATAGAACATTAATAGATAAATAGAAAACAAGCCAAGACAAGAGACCAGATGTGGCGGCTAGCCAGGGACAAACCCCAATGTGGGGAAACCCTTTGATCAATTATTCTATAATATTCAATAGTTCAGCAGAGAGAAATAGTAAAAATATACAAATATTTAATTTTATGATAGTAGTAAACCATAACCAGCAAAGTCAAAGTTTGTCAAACAAGATAGAATTGACCTCCAATCAGTTTGGTCAATATCCCAGTCAACTTGGCCTCCAATAGCAAGAAGAGGCAACCCATAAATAGTCCGAAAAACCCAATCAAATGAAGTCAACTGAAGTCAACCTGCTGCCAGCAATTAGGGTAGTCAATGATGGTCAAACCAGAGGTTAGAATGCCTCAATTTACGTGCCAAAGTATGCGGCTTGCCTAGGAGAGACAACCACACCAAAACCGCACTCAAGAAAAGCCCACGTTGGTCAACACTGGTCAAAGATACTTCTGCAACGCTGGTCAATGCATTCAAACAGTTTTGTGTCCTCAAATCTGCATCCTTCTACATCCTCTTACTTCGTCCTTTTGCGTCCTCCTATTTCCCATGTGTGTGCTACTCCTTGTGTGTAAACCCAATCAACTAAGGAGAGAAGAATGTGAGAGATGAGATGGGTGAATAATGCCTCAACCTCACTCGTATTTATATGAAATGTTGAGGATGTGTGCCACACATTTGGCTGCTAGCCAACCTTGACAATTTGTCAAGTAAATATAAACAAATTCATATCTCCATAAATACTTTTCGGAATTGGATGATCGTTAGATCAATCCTACACCTCTCGATGAGAGGAATCCAAGAAAAATATCAGCTGCCATAAATAAGATGACCCACATGGAGTTTGGCCCTAGTTTCCAATTTTAACACTCACTCTCAACTAGGGAGAACTCCATCTGTGAATCCATCTAACCATCAGTTCTATCTCTACCATCAAATGCACTGTCATGCACAACTCGGCTCTGCTCTACTCTGCTTAACTATAAAGAAGAAGAAACGATCGAGGATGTATCATACCATCCTCCACTGACCCGAAGTCAGTCCCAGAGATTGTGTCATACCACTCTTACTGATCCCAGATCAGTGCTAGAAGAGAGTGTCTCAAACCACTCATACTGATCACATATTAGTTTAATTGATCCCAGATCAATGGAAGTCATCCTAGCATAGGGAGTGTGGTAGATACAACGATGTGTCCATCAATAGTACTACTATGGTCCCTAACCCCATTTCCCTACTCATTGGCCAGATGAGAGGTACTTCCCATGAGTCCCAGGCTACATGGGTAGGATGCCTTGATAGGAGAACCATTCATCATGTCCATAAGTCGCCACAGGGTATCATAGGGGAAGGTTGAACCTTTCACCCTGTACACAGCGCACCACTAGGGGAGGGTGAGTCGCCCTATGGTTGCTTGTCACTCCAAGAAGTACCCCAAGCCCCCCAGAGCTCCCAAAGCTCAATGCATGCATCATGCAAGACCCTCATAAGAGGGTGTCTCAACGACTCCAAGTCGTTCTCAGAAAGTCAATAATTTGACCTTTCCTAGGGACTTTGTCAGAATGTCCACGACCTGCTCATCTGTACCGATATAATGGAGCCTTATTGCTCCCCGTTGTACCATATCCCGGGTAAAGGGTACCTGCTATCAATATGTTTGGAGTGATCATGAAATACAAGATTCTTTGATAAACGAATCCCACTTTGGTTGTCACACAGGATCATGGTAGTATTCAATATAAATCCAAACAGCTCACTGAAGAGCTTCCGCAATGAGACAACCTCACAAGTAGCCATACTCGCAGCAATGTACTCTGCCTCAGCGGTGCTCAAAGCCATCGACTTCTACTTCATGCTCATCCAGCATATCAAGGCAGATCCAAAAGAGAAACAACACCTAGAAGTGCTCTTTCGGTTCGCCAAACTATCTGCCCAATTAGCATCGCTATATCCATGTAGTCTCACATCTCCGGTAATGTATCTCAACCCATGAGTGACTGTGCCACAAAGATATTTCAATAGGTTCTTGGCACCAATCCAATGTGATTCATGAGGCTCAACCATATGTTCACTGCAAAACATATATCTAGATGGGAGTTCACCAAGAACATCAATGCTCCTATGAGTTGACAATACTCAGTAGCATTTTGTAAAATAGGTCGAGTAGCACTACCACTTAACTTCTTGAAGTCAAGCTCCATCGAGGTAGTCACGGGCTTGTAGTGCACCATACCGAATATCTCCTATATCTTCACCACATATTTTCCTTGAGATAGGAAAATCTCCCTTGGATTTTGCCAGACTTCCAGTCCTAGGAAATAGTGCATCAATCCTAGGTCTTTCATCTCAAACTTGGAAGCAAACTCCCTCTTGCATTTGTGAATGAGAGGGTTTGCACCTGCCAAAAAGAGGTCGTCAACGTACAACACCAGTATGAGAGGTTTATCATCTTCAACCTTAAAGTAAAGGTTAGGGTCAACTTCACTACTAGTGAATCCCAGCTTCATCAAGTAGCTATCGATCCTCTCATACCAAGCCCAAGGTGCTTGCTTCAACCCATAGAGGGATTTTTTCAACCTGCACACGTGGGATTCTTGATCATAAATCTCAAATCCTTCGGGTTGTTCTACATAGACTTCCTCGTTGATTGAACCATGTGAGAATGCAGTCTTGACATCCATCTAATGTAGGTTCCATCCTTGCGGAGCAACAAGGGTTATGATCAAACGAATGGTGGTATATCAAGAAACGGGTGCAAATATCTCGCCATAGTCTATACCTTCCTTTTGAGAGAATTCATGCGTGAAAAAATGAGCCTTATACTTTTTAGCACTTCCATCAGCTCCATGCTTTATCTTGTAAATCCATTTCAAAGTTACAACAATTTTGTCCTAGGTTTGGGGACCACATCCCAAACATTGTTCTTCATTATGGACTCGTATTCCTTATTCATAGCATCCTTCCATAATTGATGCTTCACAGCTTCTGCGAATGATGAGGGCTCATTTCGAATGATCGTGCTCATAATGGTCAAGTATCCATGATACTTGGTCGGCTTCTTACTTTCCTGAAAAGTCCCTTTCAGTGTAATGTGTCCTTCAGCATCATCAAGTGTTCGCCAAAGTCATGAGAGCCTCTTCCTAGAAGAGGAAGGCTCTTACAGAGGGGGATCAATAGGGTACATAGGTTCTTCTACTTTGGGCATCGTCTCATCTTTCTTTTCCTCCGGTTTGGTGGTGTCAGCTTCTCCAGATTTCCTTAGTATAGGAAGATTGTCAACTTTTCTAAGAGCCATATCTTCGTCAAAGGTGACATCATGGCTAATCTCGACTTCCCTTTGACCATCGACATAGATTCTATAACCCTTAGTATTTTCGCTATAGCCCACAAAGATTCCCTTCTTTCTTGATGCACCCAATTTATTCCTTTTCTCTTTCGGCACATGAAAATATAGAGGACTTCCAAAAATTCTAAAATGAGATACATTAGGTTTCTTACCAGTGAACATCTCTTCGGGAGTCTTGGAATCCAATGCTTGATGAGGGCATTGATTTTGAACATATATGATGGTATTCGCAGCTTTGGCCCATAGAAACTTTGGAAGCCTTTGATCATGGAGCATGGAATGAACAACATCCAAAATTGTACGGTTCTTTCTTTCCACCACACCATTCTGCTCAGGAATGTATGGTGTTGCGGTCTCCCTCTTAATGCCAGCTTCTTTGCAAAAGTCATGGAACTCATTGGATTCATACTCGATCCCATTATCAATCCTTAAGATCTTTATCTTCTTCTCAATTTGATTCTCAATCAAGGCTTTGAAGTGACGGAACCAAGAGAACAATTCATCCTTCTTTTTCAAGAAGTATATCCAAGTCTTGCAAGAATAATCATCTGTAAAAATGAGGTAATATAAATATCCTTCCAATGAGTTCACAGGCACCATACCATATATTCGGAGTGAACCAATTGCAATATACCAGAGGTATTGCTATGGCTTGAGGGGAATGGTCCCCTTTTCAGTTTTCCTTCGCACGCCCCAAACATACACCTTCTTGCTCTACTTTAAACTCAAGCATCCCTGTCACCATTTTTCTCACATCAGGTAGAGCTTTATAATGAAGGTGAGCAAACCTCTAGTGCCATAGTTTGGACTGAAGAGATGTGTCACAAGACATGACACCCAAGAGACTTCATTCGACTTGATATAAAGAGTGAACTCGAAACCTAAGAGTGAAAGCATATTTAAAATTCTTTTTCCATACACGTACCTTGCCATCGATGAAGGCCGCCTTGTAGCCTTTGTCTTCCATTGCCAAAATGGATACCGGGTTCTTTTTTAGATCAGGCACATATAGAACTTCTTGCAAATTAATTATGTTACCCTAATTCAATTAAAGAGAAACATTCCCTGTGCCTTTCACCAAATTTTTGGAGTTGTCTCCAAGAATACATTCTAGGTTGGTCTTCTTCTCTATCAGATTAGAGAGAGCTTCTTTGTAACCAGTGAAGTGCCTTGAGGCACCACTATCAATAAGCCAATTTCCCAACAAGTCTAGAGGAGAAGCAGTAGATAGGGCCGATATCAGATAATATTCATCTTGCTTATTGTTAACAATGTTATATTCATACCTGGAGTTTCTTGCCTTCTTGGAGGGTTGACCACTTCCTTGATTTTTGGCATTCCTCTTTCCTTTGCCATTAAACCTACCCTTCCTTTGATTGTTGTTGGAATTGCCTCGGGAGTGATTATAGACTTTTCCAATAGTTTTCGGTGATTGCTCTTGCTCTTGTTTGGGTTTTTTCTTCATCTCAGCTCTGATACCATGTTAATTTATGGTATGTTCTATGCTTAGAGCAGTTTACTACAAATTCTTCTTATTAGCCATTGTTTAGAAATGACATTAACATAAACTAAAATGCCGATTTTGGGCATGGAATCCCCCCAAGGCATGTTTTGGGGCTCAAAGCCCAAGTTTAGACCAAATATTGTTGTAAAGCTTTGCGAATTGTGGGCGCGGGGCACAAAAGTATGATAATGTCACAGGGTTGTCCACCCTAGTTTTGTAATGTAATGTCGGCTAGATAGACCTACCCATGGTTTGTGGACCATGGAATTGTATAAATATAGCAAGGCTCTAAGTGTAAAAGATAACAAGGAGATAAGTAGGAAAGTCTAAGGGATTGAGTTGCAAGTTGAAATGATTCTTTGGGTCGTAGAGTAGGAGAAAGCTCTGTAGTTGAGTGCGCAGAGGCCTAGTAGTCCAAAGCTGAGTGCGTGGACCCCTGCAGTTGAGTGCGCAGGGCGAGTTGAGTCTGTAACTGTGGAAGGAATTAATAAAGAGAAGTTTTGTCATAATTCTGTGTATCTTTTCTTAGGTTAATGCATGGTTGATATAATTTGCAAATATATTGTTATTTACTACGCGCACGTGTATGAATGGTTTATGTTGTTAAGTATAACTTAAAAGGATGCATGTAGGCTAAGATAATTAACTAACATTGTAATATCAGTAAGGTCTTGCGTAATAACACAGAGCATGGCATTCAGCCCCTGGATAGGACTCTACGAAGGCAGTATATCAGGCTGGGAGGTACGAGAAAGTGTGCGAAGCAACCTGCGTGCAGGGTCAAATTGCGGACCACTTGAACTCATCAGACATCTCTAGGGTGTAGAAACCTGGTTCTAGCACCCTCCCATACTACTTCGGGTGAGACCTCAGTCCGTGATTGGCAAACTGTTGCCCAAAGGGCCAGTAGTACCGGGATTTGTTTGGCTACCTTAACTCCAAACCTGGGTCAGGCCCTAATAAGCCAACAAATGGTTTTGTTGCTGGGACTGGGATCTGCATAGAGATGTCTGATATTGTATCACTGGAATCCGACAAAGAAATGAATTGAAGAGTGGTTGGATAGAAAGATTCACGAGTTCGCGGCATAGGAAATAGAAATCCGCAACTATCAAAGAAAGAGTGGTTAGATTGCTACCTATATACGGAAATCCACTAAATTTTCTTTACATCCTTCCCCTCTGAGTTGTATGAGTGGATCACGAAGCTAGTAGACAGTTAGGGAAGGTGTAGGCATAACAAACCTATTGTGTGGACTCCAGAGTTGGTGTGCAGATTGGAAGCATCGGAAGGTAAGATCGCGCACGTTGTGGATCACTAGATCGATCGAATTATAAGAGGGTTTATCACTGAGTTCGCCGTAGATACTTTAGTCAGCTATAGGAGGTGGAACAACGCTTACTCAAAGGACCACGAGGTAAGTATGTCAAATCTTTGAACACTTGGATTAAAATGTTGCTGTGTGAAAAGCGGGTTATGCGAATAAATTGATATTTGGGGCTACGCGAGGTGGGAGGATCTACAGAAACGAAGGTAGCACAAAACTAGAAACTAGCCCCTTGATTTCACCTCTACAAGAAAGTGAGGAAGAGCTCGCGAAGGTTTCATGAAGAAGTGCGATAAGTTTGATAAAACAACAAATTCCGTGAATACCACTTCCACCTACACCACTGCTAGTTTCACCATCTTCACCCCTGTCTTCACCCACACCACGTCCACCACCACCATAGTTCAATATGGCAAGTGTGATAAAGTTGTCGGTGTTCAAAGAAGCAGGGAATGAAGATCTGAACCAGTTTTGGTTCGTGGTAAGTGCTGTATGTGAAGTGCAGGGAGTCACGGATAACAATATAAAGAAAGCTACGCTGGTCAGCGCTTTGTAGCATCACGCACTGACTTGGTACATTAAGCACTCCAATGAAAATCAGAAAACAGGGATCATGGATATCCAAGCTGTGCTAAATAACGAATTTAGTAGGCCAAAATCAGAGACACAGTCGATCATTGGATTTAAGGAAATCACGATGCTTCTAGGCGAGACCCCCTGGAAACTAGATTAGAGACTAAAGTGTGCAATTCGTGAAGCTAACATGACCTTGACAGATAGGCAACACCGTGCATGGTTAGTAGCATCGGTAATGTCGCATCTAAGGAACGCGCTGTCACAACAGAAGCTAACCACTCAGGCCAAGGCCTTGGAGATTGCAATGAGACTGCATGAGACCTTGATACAAGACCGTAACCTGGGAGTTCAACAGATCCATGCACAGTTGAAAAACTTGTGTCTTGAGATGCAGAGTTTGAAACAAGATAGGATGGCTTGCCCAGAAGCGCACGAGGAGGTATGGTGCATAAAGTGCAAAGGCCAGAGACATGATAAGCACCATTATCTAGTCTTCGCGAACTACCTGGCGGGAGGAGGACCAATGCCATTGACACTGGAGGCACAAGTAGGACCGAGAGCAGTGCCTGCATTATGGTGCACGATTTGTCAGATAAGAGGGAAGCATGATACAGATAACTGCCATCTATTACAGAAGTATATGCAGAATTCCCAACAGTTGTTCTATAATTTCTGCAGGTCAGTAGGCCATGATGGGTGTACCTATAGAAGTTATGAACTGATGATGGATTGGACTCTTACCTACGGAGTTCAGACCGAAACATGGGCCCTCGATCAAACTGAACGGATGGTGCGCACTGGATTTCAGGGGCGCGGACGAGGTCGAGGTGGAATGGGACCAAGAAGAGGTCACAGACAACTGATATGTTACAATTTTGGAGGGCCAGGGCATTATGCCCGCAATTGTATAACTTTGATGAGACCATCATGCTTATATTGTACCCAATTTGACATGGAGACAGAGGACTGTCCCACGCTGATAGCAAGGTTGCGTGATAAAGGAGCACTCCAACCTCCCCCGACTCAAAACTTGCAAATGATGAGCCACGTGAGGAAGACTCGAATATAAATATCGTGCTCCGAAGTGGTATCATAACAGAAGATGACAAAGGCAAGAAACCAGAAGAGAGTCCCTGGGTTCGCAAGGCTCCAACAAAGGAACCATAATTTTATTTAGGACATGCTAAGGAGACATTCATGGAAGCTAAGAAGAGCTTCGTGGAGGCCTCTACTTCAGGAAGTAAAGATAGACAAAACCAGAAATGGACCCATCGATGCTCACTAAATTCTTAGAGACATGCATGATGCTACTGCGAGACAGCAAGGCTATGAAGGGGCTACAAGAAGTCATAACTAGATGTGTTGGGACCATGCCAGGAGAATCGCACGGAGTCCGGAAGCTCGGGAAGTGCACAATGCGTACAAGAAGAGAGATGAGATTGGCCACGTAGATCGAGGAATACGAAATGGATCAAGTGATTTTGGATCTAGGATTGGACGTGAACATCCTGCCAAAGCAGACATGGGAGTGCATGGGCAGGCCCGCGCTGCAGTGGTATCCTATTCAATTGTGAATGACGAACCGACAAAAGATCCTACCTATGGGAAAATTGCAGGGAATAATAGTAGATATCGAAGGTGCGAGCGCGCTTGCATATTTCAAAGTGATAGAGATTGTTGATGACAACAATCCCTATCCCATGCTACTGGGAATAGATTGGGCCACTGACATGAATGGAGTGATAAATCTAAAGAAGTGCAAGATGATTTTCGTGAAAAAGTCAATACCCGTAGTGGTACCTTTAGACCCTGCGGAAGGATCACGCTACACAGATCCAATGCGTGACTATGATAGCAATGATGATCTACACTATATCTACAAAATAACCACGTGGGAGACAGATAGGGCGAATCCAACAGCGGATGGCAGACTCTCATGGGAGCGTGAAAGCTCTTGCACCTCAGATTCAGACGAGGAAATAGAATGATGACAGAACTGGCTACACGAGGTAACCACGTTCAACTATAACATGATTATAAAGTCGTTGTGCTGTGTAGGAATGGAAACAAGAGACCTGCCTACGTATGACAGGTTAAGCTAGGTAGAGGAGTTCCTGAATAAATTTGAAAAATAAGTACCAGAACAACAACGGTTTGATGCTCTAAAATGGGCAATGTGCGCTACGTCCGCAAGGTGGTGGGGTATGCACCAACAGAATTTTGAGGACTGGGTGAATGCAAAAGGATGATGCGCCTATGATTTGGGAAGCCTCAAGTGCGAGTAAAAGCCAAGTGTGCCAGAAAAGATGGCCCGTGCACCGACCATTCCATATGGATACAGGCATATGGTGCACAACCTTCACGAAGGCACACCATCCGCACGGTGAGAAACACAATCGACAAGCAGGAGCGGGCAAGACAATGGCATGAATGACCCCTCCATTTGGGACTAGGAGGTACGATAAGACCAAGCACCCAGAAGATTATCCATGTGGAAGCCTTTGACAAAGTATGCGAAGTATTGAACAGGGTCCACAATGCGAAATAGACTGACTGGGACCTACGCGTACTAGCGATTCTATGGGTGTATAGGACCACATGCAAGAACTTGATTGCACAGGCACTGCCAAGGCTAGAATATGAGACGAATGTTGTAAGCTCTCTAGTACATGAAAAGCCTAATCTAGCACTGGTATGGACGATGGTTCGCGGAGCCTTGGAAGTCGAAATCCAACAGGGAAACCTTAGACTCCAAGAACTTGAAGAAGAAAGGGTACGGTTAAGAAAAAAACTGCTTTGGTAGACATGGAAGTCAAGAAGCTGGATGATGAGATAAAGGAAGATTTTCTTGCTGAAAAAACTAGGATGGTAAGGCAAGGTGTGTACGCTGATGCTGACAAGTTTCATAAATATCGTCATGAATTGATTAGTTTGATGCCTTGGCTTAGACTGCATATTGCTAAGCATAGTGACCAAGGTAGCGTCTTGCAAATGGTGAAGTGCGCGGGGCCAACTGTAACAATAAAAGGTGGATTCTCTAGGAAGGATTATGGAGGATAGGATGAAACTCTACACAGGTGGTGCGACCGCTTGACTAGCCTAGGGAAGGACAGTCTTACTGCTTCAGGCAGTTGGAAGGGAGCGCGGGACTATAAACTATTCTTTCTGGTAGCTATGCAATATTGGAGATGTGCGCAGACGCAAAGAGTCACAAGGTCCGCGACCACACATGGTGGGCTGCGCTATCATGCATGTTGGTCAGAAAGTGATCATTGAAGTCACTATTCACAATGGGATGCTCGACTTGAGGCCAAATGGAGCGGGTGACAAGCATTTAAGATGTGATCTATGGGCAAGATTTGGGAAAATCTGCCGCCAAGAAAGCATTAATGAATCAAAATTCGGGGAACGGTCGAACTGGAATTCAAAAAGTGGTATAAAATACAAAGGGCTGCGCAACAAACAACACTTGGTCATTTGCGAATTGAGCGATTGAGCAGAGCCTTGAGTGTTGTGAGCTGAGTGTTGATTGCAGCATAGATATAATTGCAACAGCTAAGGATGGTATGGAGATAGCAAAAGTGATTGCCAAGGAGGCCGCGCAGGCCCTAACTATGGGGGATGTTCCAGAAGGTACCGGGATTGTGGCATAAATCCTAAAATCATGGCACACGACAAGACCCAAGAAGGAAAAACAAGCAATGGCTCCCGTATGCATGTCCTCGCGGAACCCGTTACGCAACAAACTGTCGATGGAGGAAAAGGGAAAAGCTATCACTATAGAAACAAACGAAGAAGAAGAAGATTTGCAGGAGCTTATCATCGCAGAAGAAGAAGATAAAGCCATGGAGGTGGATACTCAACCTATGCACTCTGCGAAAAAAATTCCCTACTATGTCCCCCCAAGAATAGGGAAGGCCAAAGTGCCCAAAGACTTGGATGAGACCAAGAGCTTGCTCCAGACCCCGCTCCTCCCAAATGGCATTATGTTTGAAGGCACGCACCTGGGCCACATGCTAAGCATGAAATTCAAAGATTGTGACTTCACTGACCACGAGAAGTTCCCTCACCTTGAGATTGGAAACCTCATGAAGCAGAACACCATGGGGGTGGTGACAACATTAGAGCTGTGAACGTGGTTGTGCAGAGTGGAAAAGGCCGGGCTGCTGAACCTACTTTGCGTGGCGCATTTCCACCGTGCCCCAATAACCATTTTCATCATTAGGCAGTTGCTCTACCTGGTGCATGATGGGTGTTTATGGCTAGAGGAACCCATCCCCATCATGGCAGACTTGATTCATCGCATCTCCCAGCTTCCATACAAAGGTGAAGACCCCACGACCATATTGGAAGGGAAGGGTAGTGATTTGGCCATCGTGGAGGCCATGAAGAAAAAGTACAAGCTGGAAAAGAAGAGGAGGGGCTATGCCATCTCTAGCATCAAGGACAAAATAGTACACATGGCAACCCAAATCCTCACAAGAAAAGTTATATGCAAGTGTTGCGCAGACGAGGTACCTGCGCCGGTGGTTGCATTGGCAGAGCAGTGCGTAGAAGGGGTCCAATTTAACTAGTCCAAATTCCTCTGCACGAAATTTTTAGAGAATTGGCGCGAAGCCTAGGAACAGGGAAAAACGTTCCACTATGCATGGTTGTTCCTGTCCATAGTGCTTGTAGCTGGGGAATTGTTGGAGGATAGTTAATTCCCCATAGTTGATAGAGATTTACCGGAGGCCGCGAAGTACGCTTCACTTTGGGCCATGAAGGATGCTTAAAGGATACACAACAACAAGATCTTCTGGGTGCTCATGGAGATGAACATCTGAATGTGGATCAACCATAAGCCGTGGTTGTCACACACGGTTTACAACAGTCTGTAGAGTTTTATAGAATTTAAGGTAGACATGCATAACATATATATCAGGGCGCACAAGGACCTGAAAAAGTAGTGGACAAATCTACCCTTTGTAGCCACCAATGACGCCTTTTTCAATGTCTTGGAGGCATGGTCGCTGGAATTTCACACCCCAAACATTGTAGAAATTGAGAAGTCAGCAGTGCAAAATAAGAAAGATGATGCCAAGCTGTGCATTGCATAGTTGGCTGAAGAACGAAGGAAGGAAACAACAGTAGTAGAAGTGCGGGCATCGCAAGATGCAAAACAGAAAGTAGCTGAGTAGGAAAAGGTCGCAGCACCAGCAATAGCACAGGTAGCAACTGCGAAGGCGGGCGAGGGCCAAACAATGCCCTCATAGGGGAAAGAAGCAGAGGAAGTAGAAACCGAAGGAGGTGCAGACCCATGAACCACATCAACACAGCTAAAGTTCCAACACTCAGTAGAGCAGGCAGGGTCGTGGAAGAAGGTCAAGGCCTCAAAATTTTCCATTGACCCGATCACCCTAACTGAGGGTGATTTGCATGACATCAGCGAGACAGTGCGTGATGTCACCAATGAGGCTCTCCAAGATTTCATGTAGGAGAACCAAATTGTGTTGGGGGCCCTCAGAGCGCAGTTGCAGGAATTACAGGTGCGCCCCTCGCAGGTTGTTACCCTTTCAACCAACCTCGCAGTCGGATCCATGACAGCAGAGTAGATGGTGAACGTGCGGATGACGAACATAATAGTGATATAAGAAGGGGCACTAGTGACATCAAACGAGGCCTACAGGCCTTCAGTTAGAATGTTGAACGGTCTTGGTGTTAATCTCACTACCCTCCCACGTGAGACATTAATTGTCTTGCAGGATGGGATAAATGTAGAGTTGCGAGCTAGGGAGAGCCGCGCACTCCAAGTCCTCAATGAGCAGAAGATAAATATGGAACAACTAAGCTTGCAGTGTGACAAATTGGTGTCGCAAAATCAAAAGCTGGTGCAAGTGATAGACGACGCTTGCCGAAGCGTCCCAGAGCTGGCCATCGCAGTAGATATGCTAGTAGAGGCATGGATCCATAGTTTAGCAGGAGGGTTTCGCAAGGCTAGAGAGGAAATGACAAAGGTTCAGCTGGAGCTGAAACTTCAAATCACCAAGCTGTGGTTAAAGGCACAGCCATCCACTCCCCCAGAAGTCAGAGAACAACGTGCTAGCGCTATCACATTTGGGATTGGAGGAAATCAGAGGTGCACTGCGAGACCGCACCAGCATGATGGAAGAATCACTTGAGGTCCTCACAACTCTACAGGAGGACGCCAACATATAGCGCTTAGAGACAGAGGCGTGAGAACTCCAACAACAATATGATAGTATCTGTGGAACTGCGCAGAAAGTGGTCCTCACCCAGAGGCTTGCATGGATGTAGTAGGCTAAAGCACTGAAGGAGCAGGTGGATGTGGCACGACATAAGGAAGAAGTCCTAAAAGCACACATCCAACCTTGGATCGACGAGGCCTTAACCATCACGGCAGAGATCGAAGGCAGGCTCGCACACATACATGGGATGCACACATTGATGCAGGGAAGCACTCCCGACATAGAGGTCTCGGAATAGCATATGCTGGAGATCCAACAAGTAGCATCTCAATGCGCTGCGGATCTCTGCACAGTTCGAGAACAGTTGGAGGGACTCTGTGCAAAGATAGCCACGCCGACAGAGTGACTCGGGGGCGAGTCACAATGTTTGTGTTGGGGGATTTTTGGACATGGAATCCCCCCAAGGCATGTTTTGGGGCTCAAAGCCCAAGTTTTGACTGAATCTTATTGTAAAGCTCCGTGAATTGTAGGCGTGGCGCGCGAAAGTATGATAGAGTCACAGGGTTGTCTACCCTTGTTTTGTAATGTAATGTCGGCTGGATAGACCTACCCGTGGTCCGTGGACCATGGGATTGTATAAATAGAGAGAGGCTCTAAGTGTAAAAGATAATAAGGAGAGAAGTAGGAAAGTCTAAGGGATTGAGTCGCAAGTTCAAGTGAGTCTTTGGGTCATAAAGTAGGAGAAGGCTCTACAGTTGAGCGTGTAGAGGACTGGTAGTACACAGCTGAGTGTGCGGGCCCCTATAGTTGAGTGCACAGGGTGAGTTGAGACTATAATCGCGGAAGGAATTAATAAAGAGAGGTTTTGTCATAATTCTATGTATCTTTTCTTGGGTTAATGCATGTTTCATATAATATGCAAATATATTGTTTATTTACTACGCGCACCTGTATGAATGGTTTATGTTGTTAAGTATAACTTAAAAGCACACACATAAGATAAGATAATTAAATAACAGTGGAATATTAGTAAGATCTTGGGTAATAACCCAGAGCACGACGTTTAGCCCCTGGATAGGACTGTGCGAAGGTAGTATATCAGGCTACGAGGCACGGGAAAGTTCGTAAAGCAACCTGCGCGTAGGGTCCAATCGCGGACCACTTGAACTCATTAGACATCTCCAGGGTGCGAAAACCTAGTTCTAGCACCCTCCCATACTACTTCAAGTGAGACCTTAGTCTGCGCTTCGCAGACTATTGCCGAAAGTGCCAGTAGTACCGAGATTTGTTTGGCTACCTTAACTCTGAAATTGGGTCAAGCCCCAATAAGCCAACAACTGATAGAACATTAATAGATCGACAGAAAAAAAACCAAGACAAGAGACACCAGATGTGGCGGCTAGCTAGGGACGAACCCCAATGTGGGGAACCCCTTTGATCAATTCTTCTATAATCTTCAATAGTTTAGTAGAGAGAGAAATAATACAAATATACAAATCTGTAATTTTATGACAACAGAAGTAAACCTAACCAGCAAAGTCAAAGCTAGTTAAATAAGATAGAATTGACCTCCAATAAGCTTGGTCAATATCCTAGTCAACTCGGCCTCCAACAACAAGAAGAGGCAACCCATAAACAGTCTGAAAAACCCAGTCAAATGAATTCAACTAAATTCAACCTGTTGCCAACAATTAGGGTAGTCAACACTGGTCATACTAGAGGTTAGAATGCCTTGGTTTGCGTGCCAATATCTGTGGCCTGCCTAGGAGAGATAGCCACACCAAAACCACACTCAAGAAAAGCCCATGTTGGTCAGCCCTAGTCAAAGATACTTCTGTAGCCCTGGTCAACTCAGTGAAACAGTTCTATGTCCTCAAATTTGTGTCCTTTTGCGTCCTCTTACTTCGTCCTTTTGCGTCCTCCTCTTTCCCACATGTGTGTTGCTCCTTGTGTGTAAACCAAATCAACTAAGGAGAGAAGAATGTGAGAGATGAGATGAGTGAATAATGCCTCAACCTAACTTGTATTTATATGAAACATTGAGGACGTCTGCCACACATTTAGCTGCTGGTTAGCTTTGACAATTTGTCATGTAAATACAAACAAATTCATATCTCCATAAATACTTGTTGGAATTCGATGATCATTGGATCAATCCTACACCTCTCAACGAGAGGAAACCAAGAAAAATATCAGCTGCCATAAATAAGATGACCCACATGGAGTTTAGCCCTGGTTTCCAATTTTAAAACTTTCCCTCCAAATCGATCTCCCTCTCTCCTTCTCTCTTAAGTCCTCTATCTCTTCCTTCCTCTCTCTCCCTTTCTCTTGCACCTTCTTCTATCTCTCCCCCGCATCACACACACACTCTCTCTCTCCATCATCCAACCCTATCTCTATCTCCCCTTCCAACTCTATCTCTCTCTCCCTCCCTCTCTCCTCTCCTCCTCTCCTCTCTCTCTCTCCCTCTCTCTCCCACCTCCCTCTATTTCTTCCCCTTCCTTATCTCTATCTTGTCCCCACTCTCTTCCCTCCTCTCTTCTCTCCCTCACTCTATCTCCATCTCTCCATTGCCACTCCCTCTCTCTCTGTCTTTGTTCTTCCTCCCTCTCTCCCCCACCTCCCTCTCTCTCTTCCCCTTCCTTATCTCTCTCCTGTCCTCACTCTCTTCCCTCCTCTCTTCTCTACGTCACTCTCTCTCCATCTCTCCCTTGCCACCCCCTCTCTCTCCACCTCTCTCTCTATGTCTTTGTTCTTCCCTCCCTCTCTCCTTTTCTCTATCCTCCCTCTCTCTCTCACCTCCTTCTCTCTTTCTCCCCTTGTCTCTCTCTCTTTCTCTCTCCCCCCTGCTTCTCCCTCTCTATCTCTATTTTTTTCTCTATCTCTCCCCCTTTGTCCATATGATCAAGAATTATCATTCTATGAAAATCAATAATATATGCAAAGAATAATAATAATAATCTTAGTATTATGGGTTTACGCAGTGCATTATATTAGATATCGTTTTTGGGATTCAACTGCGTTAAGTAAGTCATTAACGTATGACCATTTCCATGAGAGGTAGTCGTAGCTAACTAATAGGAATAGTATAATAATAATAATAATAATAACTATTATTATTATTATTATATATTGAAATAATAATAATCAATATTATTGATTACTATATCATTAATAATAGATAAATAAATAACTTGTTAAAGAAAGAATAGTATGCTAACC
Organism: Pinus tabuliformis; assembly: GCA_031772625.1. Taxonomy (NCBI): domain Eukaryota; kingdom Viridiplantae; phylum Streptophyta; class Pinopsida; order Pinales; family Pinaceae; genus Pinus; species Pinus tabuliformis. The sequence continues at coordinate 421,131,734 of CM062811.1, forward strand.
TTACATTATAGATAGACCAATCTTTTTTATCAAATTGGTAGTTTTGTGTCTTACATTTTGTATTTTTCATTTTACTTTACATTACATTACAGTTTACATTTATATATGTTTTAATTTTTATATTAATTAATACATATAAATCCGACATTTAATTTTTAATATATATATATATATATATATATATATATATATATATATATATATATATATATATATGTATATATATATATATATATATATATATAATTTACATTTTTTTTGTAACCCAGAGGAGCCTAGCAGCCTGCTTGACACGTAACTACTAGAAATACTCTAGGGGTCTACGACCAATACTCCTCTCCATAAACTAGGTCGCAGCTTAGGGATTTGAACTTTGGATCCCTCAGTTTTTATAGATTTCACATTACTTCAATCATTAATTGAGTTGTCCCCTTGAGAATGAATGAATATATATATATATATATATATATATATATATATATATATATATATATATATATATATATATATATATAATTTTTTTGACATGTATTCTTACATTACACTTACACATCTCCCCTATACTGGGTTGTAGAGCGTCTCTCGATGCAATAATATAAAATTTGGAGAATTTCTTACACCTCAACTATATATAATAAATTTATAATTTAAATAGTCATCCATATCTTTGTATATATGTTTTACATGAATCTGATTTTTTGAAATTAGCTATATATCATTTTTAATTTAGAAAGTGTTAAAAAAGAAAAATACATTTAAAAGTTACATGGCTAATTATTGTAAACAATAATTACTTAACAATGTTTAATGATGAAGAAATTGAATAGTTAAAAAGTAATAATATTTTTATTTGCTGACCAATCTTAATATGCCTTTCTCTTTTATTTTTATTAACACTTTTGTCTTTCTAAACTTTTTGTTATTTGATATTAATAAGTTCTTTCTCCAACTTATACTTTCTTCGTAATTTTATTTTAATTGTATTACATGTTTTTTTATTTTTATTTTAAGATATTGTGTATAACAAAGCATTTTAGATCTCTTAACATTATATCTATATATATATATATATCATTGTCTCAAAAATTCAGATTACTTTTTCCCTGTCATCATAATTCAAAATATTACCAGTCTCATTCTGCTACCAAAGAAACTAGATTTATTGACCAATAATTTAAAACAAAGTATATGATTATGAAAACTACAAGAACTTGCTAATATGAAACTACATGGAAAATCCAGAAAAATTAACATAGAGACATAACATGGAATCAAGAGTTAGAAGAAGTCATTGGAGCAAGATCATATGTCCTTGAGTTGGCCAAGGAAAAGGGCTTGAGCTTGCATGATTTCCAAGTGGGTGAGATGAGCATCCAAGCTAGCTAAACATGAATGCTAATATCACTGCACCTTCTTAATCTTGTTTAGGGAAGAAATGATGTCATTATGATCTTCATGCTTCTCTTTCAAGACTCTAGCCAAAAGAGTTTTCATTTACCAATGGAGGGTGGTGGAATTCAGGTACTAGATTCATCTTCCCTTAGTGTGACCAGGGTCAGTAACCTAATTGGAAAGTTCTTCTAGAGTCATATAGTTGGAATGTGATTAGCGACCATTGGTGGTGAGAGTTTCAAGCTGGCATAGTTCTTCATGGATGGCAGGAGGGATTGTAGAGTTAAACACAAAGGCAAATTCTTAGGCACGTGGTTGAGCTTGTTGTCCTTTCCCACCACCTCCATTGTAGCTACACATGCATTGTTGAGGTATTATGAACCAAAAAGGATGAAAATAGTAAATATTAAATACCCCCAACACATTCAAACTTTCACGAATGAGACTAAACAAACCAAAAGAGAAGGAAATTTAGAAGGTGGAAGTAATTCGAGACAACTCTGTCCACCAAAAAATTCAAGACCAAAAAACCACAAACCCAGAAGTCACGAACCAAGAAAAAGTACCCACTCACTTAAAAACCATGAGGCGTAGGTCATAGTGAAGCCTTGGGGAAATTAACAGAAAATCACTAAACTTGATTCATAGAAACTTAGAGTATAGGAAATAAACAACAATGGTCAATGAAAAGGCTTGTACTTAGAAAAAATTGTCCAAAAATGTTAGAGTAGACAATGTTGTAGGCATTGAGTGCACGGTGGTGACGCCGACTACCTCCTCATCCAACTCAAGAAACATTCTCACAATTATATGACACAAACTAATTGAAGGACTAGTTTCAGGCTATAGTCCACAAACCAGTAACTCAAGCAAGATGTTGTAGATATTGTATTCTAGAATTGAGACGGTTTACATGTAGCTCCAAGACCCTGCCCCTGCATCCCCAAAGATAAGCGACGCCTTCTCATAAAAATGACAATAATCATGCCATAGCTATGCAAACTTTCATCTATGGAGAGGCCAGGGACCATTAAGAAGACGAGGGAATAATCACACTAGTGTTGGGGGAGGATTCCTGGAACAACATAAATTATGTTCAATAGAAATACTCTTCACAAGACTGAGGAATTGCGGGAGGCTTAACATTGTAGTGAATGAAGAATAAAGTCACATGCACAATGCATGGGGTGGATTGGCCACACCATTCCCCCTCTATGCAGTGGGAGGTGGTAGGCGCCATCTCCAACCTCCATTTCCATGTTGTCATTTGTAGGAATTTACAGGGTAAGTTCCTTAGATAGAACACTAAAGGACACTGGTCACAAACAAATCACAAATCAGTACACCAATATTATTGACATGGTTAAAACCCTCAAAGAGGGAAACATTCCATGACCTGAGCCAACACGACCAGTTTAGGTAATATATTAATGTAAAAGAAAGAAAATTTACACAGTCTTCTCTCATGAATGGTCACCTAACAAATGAACCTCCATGCTCTTTAAATAAAGATCATGGACCAATTGGGTGTTATGCCACAGATCAAGTGTCTGTAATACCGAGGAAAGAGTGAACCATCAGATTACTTCATGTCTAGAACATATCATGACCATTGGATTGTAAGTTATAAAAAGTACATACTAAAGAAACACACTTTAGATAACTATACACTAGACCAAGTTGTACTTAATTATGTCTTATGTGTTGGGATATACTAACATCCCCCATTAAGAACAACTTGGGATAGGATTGAAAGATGTATAAAGATGACACAATAGGAAAAGGAAGGAGGAATTAGATCCTATTCCCCCTTAGTGACAACTTCCTAAACTCCAACCATAAATCGAAGTTTAGTAAACTTCACCGTTGTGAGAGCTTTTGTAAAGATGTTTGCAACTTGATCATCGATTGAACAATATTACACTTCAAGAACATTGTCATGAATGAGCTTTATGATGAAATTCATGTGTAGTTCAATGTGTTTGCTACACTAATGTTGGATTGGATTTTTGCATAATTTAATGGCACTTTGGTTATCACACCAAAGTGTAGTCGGATGCTGTTGCTGAAAAAAAACTTTAACAGGATCTGATGAAGCCACAGGGCTTCCTTACTAGCTTTAACAACACCACAATACTTTGCTTCTGCCGAAGAATGAGAAATGGCACTATGTTTCTTGCAAGCCCATGTAATAGGTCTAGAACCAAGAGTGAAGACATAACCTGCTGTAGACTTCTGATCATCAGGGTCACCAGCCTAATGAAAATCAGTGAAACCAACCAATAGAGAAGATTCTTATGCACTATAATGAATCCCAAACTGAACTTTACCTCAAACATAATGAAGTATTATTTTAGCTGCTTTCCAATGACTTTCATGTGGGATTTTCATAAATCGAGCAACAAGGCCAACAACAAAGGAACGGTCAAGACAAATATAGGTTAGATACAAAAGTTTTCCAACAAGTTGACAATATATGGTAGTATTAACTTTAGGGGAAGTACAAGTGACTGAAAGTTTGGCTCCAAACTGAAAGGGAGAAGGGGTTAGCTTATAGTCTTCCATATGAAAGTGGCGTAGAAGATCACAGACATACTTGGACTGAGAAAGGGAAATACCTTCTTTGGTTTGCAAGACTTGAAGGCCAAGAAAATAATGCAAGTGTCCTAAGTCTATCATTTCAAACTTGTTTTTAAGGCTGGACTTCACATGGTTTATAAGGTTAGCATCAATACCAGTAAGGATAAGATTGTCAACATAAAGAAAAAGAATGATAAAAGACTTACCCACTTTCTTGGTGTAGACAGTATTGTCAGAATGACACCTAGAAAAGCCAATATTTAAAAGAAAGCTATCCATTTTTCCATACCAAGCCTAAGGGGCTTGCTTGAGACCATAAAGGGATTTCTTAAGTCAAGATACAAGGATGGAGTATGTTTGTATAAAGCCAAGACGTTTTTGCATATAGATTTCTTCATGCAAGTCCCCATGCAAGAAGGCAGATTTAACATCCATCTGATGGACTTCCCATTTGAAAGAGGCAACAAGGGAAATAATAAGGCAAATAGAGTTCATTTTGGAAACAGGGGAGAAGGTTTCAATATAGTCAATGCCTTCAACTTGTGAAAAACCCTTAGCAACAAGACGAGCTTTATGTTTATCAAATTTTCCATCTGGTCAAAACTTGGTTTTGTAAACCCATTTTCATCTAACAAGTTTTCGTCCCTCTGTGTTAGGTCCCTATACTCCTAGTGTAACCCCCTATTTTTATTAATGCAACCCCTTTGCTATATTATTGTGGCCATATAGTTCCCATGTTATTATTATTATACCTCATAGAAGCCCACTATTGTTATTGTTGTGCCGCTACAATATTATTGTTATGTAGCCTTTGATAGTATTGGGACCCCTTATACTCTTATACATAGCAAGGAGGTCTTGTCATTTGTATCATCCAAGAATTGTTCATTTGTGTAATGTAAAGGAGGTACCCCCTCGAAGAGGATGATTTTAAAGTCGTTGATATATCTTATCTATCTTTTTGTGAGATGGTTCCATAACATTTGGTATAAGAGCTTTGGATTGTAGGTTTTCGCTACTCCAAACAGGTCATCGTGGCATTTTCACTATAACTTTTCCTCTACGATGTTTTAGAAGCTACAAAAAAACCCATTTGATCTGAAATCATTTTGAACCTCGGGTCTGAATTTCAGATCTTGTCTCACTATATTTTGGGAGATATGATCTGAGGACGTTATAGTTTTTGTAAGCTCCAGAATTCCATCTCAAACAAGTCATCCTGGAATTTTCGCTATAATTTTTTTCTACAAAGGTTCAGACTTTTAAATTAAAACCATTTTGAGGTGAAATATTGGGGAAAATCTAACCCAAATTTTAGATCTTGTTTCGCTATATTTTGGAGATATGGTCCAAGATATTTAGGGTTTTTTCATACTCTAGATTTACATTCCAAATGGGTGACCTTCGGAAAATTGTCATAACTTTCTCTCTAAGGATCAAATTGAAATTTCATAAGAAGTTACAAAAAGAGGATGGAATTTACATTTCTTTTCATTGTTTTCATGTCCGAAGGTTGAAACAGTGACACGTGGCAGCTTGTACAGGTTCTCTCTACTGAACCAAGCTATAATCAGGTCACCATAGAAGATTTGGCGTAACTCTTTATTGAAGAATCCAATATTGATCATACTAGTTGGGTTAGAAGGAGGACTTAGAGGGCTACGACAAGCCAAAATTTTAGAACTTGAAGATCTGAAATTACAAAGTTACAGTCGTACAAATATCGAGCTCCTAAAATCAAGAAAAATAATGACTCAAATCAAGAAAATAGAAACACCTAGTAAGAAAAAATTTGATGGATGATTTGAAGACTGTGATCGAAGCTAAGATAAATAGTTTTATATGTGCCATGGAAACTAATATTGATGGTATGGAAGTAGATTTGAATAAATGCATGGAAAATTTGAAGAAAGACATGGAAAGTTTGAAGGAAGTTGGGACAAAGTTGCTACAAGAAAGGCCTCCTAATGACGAAAAGGTAGTAGAGGAAGCTCATGATGAGAAAAAAATAAATGTTAATCATTATTTCATAGAATCTAACATTGGATTGAAGACCCACCATATTCCAAAGATCGATATGAGGAATTTTGATGGCAAGGATCCCATAACATGGATACTACAAATCGAGAAATATTTTTATTTACATGATGTGCAACTGTTACAAAAGGTATGTATTGCATCTTTATAATTAGAACTAAATAAATTTTTATGGTATAAGGGGCTTTGTTCTCACAAACCACTTGTCACTTGGTCAATTTTCATGGAGGAAATGATAGCACATTATGAGGATACAAAGAGATAAACCTTATTTAGCCAATTGATAAATCTAAAAAAAAAAGGGTTCAATGGCGAAGCACATTGAGGATTTCCAAAAATTGAATATAAGGGTAAATGATATTCCAGAGAAGCAGAGGATTGATGTATTTAGAGGGACTTTAAAAGATAACATCCAACATGAGGTTTGTCTTTGGGAACCGAATTCATCGGAGAATGCATTTAGGCTGGAAAGAAAAATTGAAAGAAAATTTATGGCAACAAGAAATCCTACCACTCAGAATTATAAACATGGAAGTGTTGTTTCTCCTAGCCTTCCACAACCTACAAGGTTAACACGACAAAAATTGGAAGAAAAATGAGAAAATGGCCTTTGTTATAGTTGTGATCGCAAATACACTAAAGGTCATAAGTGTGCTGAGAAGAAATTATTTTACATTGATTGTCAAGAGGAGGAAGAAAATGATCAAGAAACATCAAAAGAAGATGATATATGCCAGGAACCAACCCTAGAGAAAGAATAAATGAATCCGACCATATATTGGAATGCATTGGCAAGAATTACCACTCCTCAAGCTCTCAAGATAGAAGGACATATTAAGAAGAAAAAGGATAACCTCACTTTCATGCAGAATCGAATGGAACAACAAGTAGATCAACATCACAGTGAAAGAAGTTTTGATATAGGTGACCAGGTATTTTTTCGAATACAACCATACAAACAAATTTCCCTCAAGCAAGATAAGAAGGATAATAAATTATCACCAAAGTATTATGGTCCTTACAAGGAGCTGCAAAATATCATTACTATGGCATATAAATTGGAGCTTCCTGCATCTTCCTGAGTGCCCCCAGTTTTCCATATTTCATGCTTAAATAAGGCTATGTGTGACAAGCTCCAAGTTCAAACAATAATCTCAGAACTTGATGAGGAAGGAAAAATCACATTGAAACCTGAAGCAGTCATGAAAACAAGAAATCGACAGCTATGAAATCGATCAATTTTAGAGTATCTCATCAAGTGGAAGAAGTTACCCGCTGAAGATTTCACATGGGAGGATGAGAATTTTACTTAGAAGCATCCAAAACTACTCAAGCATTTAGGACAACACTTTTTGAAGGAGAGGGGCATGTTAGGTCCCTATACTACTAGTGTAACTCCTTATTTTTATTAGTTCAATCCCCTTATTGTGTTATTGTGGCAATATAGCCCCAATGTTGTTATTACTAGCCCCATAGAAGCCCACTATTGTTATTATTGTGCCCCTAGAATATTATTGTTATGTAGGCTTTGATTGTATTGAGACCCCTTAGAATTCTATATTTAGAAAGGAGGTTTTGTCATTTGTATCATCCAAGAATTGTTCATTTGTGTAATGTAAAGGAGGTTTCCCCCCTCGAAGAGGCTGATTTTTAAGTCATTGATCTATATTATCTATATTTTTATGAGATGGTTCCATAACACTTTGGATGAGGAAGAAGGTCCCATGTATCATTTTCCAATAATGAACGATATTCTTCATTCATAGCTGTGTCCCAATCTGAATGGCCTAAATCTTCTACAAAGGTGTCAGGATCATAATTCGCTGAAGCTTGAGGTATTAAAGAAGAGGTTCAATCAAACTGAGAACATGTACAATGCTGAAATGTAGGATTTCCTGCAAGAGCACCTACTGCATCCCGAGTAGCACAGACCCATTTTGGAAGCTGACGAGCTGAAGGAGGATCCCGAAAAGGTGGGGGAGGATTGTAATCCTCATTGTCATCATCTAAAGAAGGAATATTTTTAGAAGTAGAAGGGATAGAGCATTAGGGGAATTTTGAGGTCTAAAATGGGCCTCCTAAGAAAAATGTACAACCAAAATAAAATTTATAAGAACCAATAGGATTCAAGATGATGATGTCGACCATGGGGGACGATTCACCATTTTTGGAGTTAAAAAGTAAAAAGATTAATAAATAATGAAATAATAAAACTACTTTTTCAATTCATATTTTCAACTTATGTCCCTAAGTTTTTACTCAAATTTCAAGCGGGAGTACTCGTTGTATGCAAAATTTAATTCATCATCCAAGTAGTACCCATGTTGCATATTTTCGATGGGTCCTACTACACGAAAAATGAGAAATTCATTAAAACATGTTATTGCAATCACGTTTTTCATGTATTTCTCATTTTTTATGTAACTGGGTCCATCAAAAGTATGCAACATGGGTACTCCTTCAATGATGAATCAAATTTTACATCCAATGAGTGTTTCTGCTCGAAATTTGAGTAAACCCATAGGGAGATAAGTTGAAAATACGAGTTGAAAAAATAGTTTTTTCTTTTTTCCCTCTAAATTTTGATGACGCAATCGAATATTATTTTATTATTTCCACTGTTATTTTATAATTTCCTTAGGAGGCCCATTTTAGACCTCAAAATTCCCCTAATGGAGAAGTGGCACATCCACCAAACTAGGCTCGTAAGCCGATATATTTTCAGCAAATTTTACATCTCTTCTAATGACAACATTTTTGGATTTGGGTTGAAGAAGTCTATATCCTTTTACATCTTCAGAATATCCAACAAAAATACATTTTTCACTCTTAGGTTCTAAGGCGTTTTGTTTCTCATCTAGAATATGGGTCCATGCATCACTTCCAAAAACATGAAAGTGACTTACATTTGGTTTAATCGAGCTCCATGCTTCTTCTGGAGTGATGTTCTTTAAAACCTTAGTAAGAGTGTGATTTACTATGTAATTTGCATAGTTAATTGCTTCTACCCAAAAATTAAGACTAAGTCCACTAATTGAAGCATCCAATTAACCATTTCCTTTAAGGTGTGATTCTTCCTTTGAGCTACACCATTTTGCTGTGGAGTATATGGAACAATATGTTGCAATTGAATTCCATGCTCAACATAAAAATTGATGAATTTGTTGTTAACATATTATCTGCCATTATTAGATCTTAGCTTAAGAATTTGATGTCCAGATTGTTTCTCAACAAAGCCTAAGAACATGTTAAAGACTTCACTTTTGAGTTTTAAGAAGTATACCCAAGTGCGTATGGAGAAATCATCAATGAAAATTAAGAAATACTTGTAGCCAGAGAATGAAACAACTGGAATTGGACCACATAAATCACTATGCACAAGTTGTAAAGGGGCTGAGGCATGCCAAGAGGAACGCTTTTCAAAACTATCCCGATGATGTTTTACGAGTACAAATTCAAAACAAACACCATTTCCGAAAGATACCATACGAAGATCTGTCACCATATTTTCTTTACATATATTTAGAAGGGAGCGATAGTTTAAGTGACCAAATCGCTCATGCCAAAGTTTTCTCACTTCATCATTATGAGCAAAAAATACTGAGGGAAGATTTGATGACCCAAAGTTGTTAAAACTATACAACCTTGTAGAATCATCAGCAATGCCAGTATCTAAAATCTATCTAGGATCTCTTAGGTCCTTAATTACAACATCATGAGGTGAAAATTCAACGATTTTACCTCACCTGCATGAGTTATCTAATATACAGATAAAAGGTTGCATGATAAGGTAGGAACACATAATATATCTTTAAATTAACCATTGTCTAGATGAATAGTTCAAGTCCCTACAACACTAAGAGATCTATCATCACCAACATATATATTTTTTGTCTTACAATCATTTAAAGAAGAAAACATGGCTTTGTTTTTGGCCAAGTGATAAGAAGCTCCAGAATCAATGAGCCACTCATGAGAATGAGAAGAAGAAGATACATTTAGTACATAATCATACCGAGATGCCTGATAACCACATGCAGAAAGTGTTAATCCTAAAGATGAAGTTGAAGTTGAAGAGTGCTCCAAATGGATGTTATGTGTCTTCATTGCTACTTCCCAGGCTTCCATCTTCTTAAATGATTTGGATTTTAAGTGGCCATCACAATTACAAAAGTTGCAATGTCTATCAGTCTTCTTCCCTTTGTTTTTAGTTGCCTTATCATTTTGTTCAGTTCATTTTTCATTGTGAGACTGAAATTGCTTAGGACCCTTGTTTGGTTTAGGACCATTTTTTTTAAGATGCTGCTTCTTAGGATTCTTTGAACTTGGTTGCTGTTGGGCTGCTAAGGATTTCTTAGAAGAGTTTCTAGTATTAAGAAGACCAAGATGTAAGAGTTTTTCTTGCTCGCTTATTAAATAATCACAAAAGGCATGAAAAGAGGGGGACTTGTAGTCTTGTCCTTGAGAAATAAATGCTTCTCTAGTAGAATGGAAGGTGGAAACAAACACAGAGTAGGCTGGTCCTAACTTAATAAGAATATAATAAATAAGGCTAACATCTTCTTTCTTAACCTTAACACCTTCCAAGAGAAGTCTAAGGGTCTTGAACTTGGACAAAAAATCTTCAATGGAAGGAAAATTATTGGGGTCCAACGTAAGCACCTCATTTTCGAGTTGATGGGCTCTAATTTCATTTTTAATTCCAAAAACTTTATTGAGCTATTTCATTGCTTCATCGAGGGTATCAATTTCTGAGATATCGAATCTAAGGTCTAGAGAAATAGACATCACTATCAACCCACGTGCTTGATCTTACTTAAATTCCCATTTGGTTTGCTTATCGCCATCTTTAGGTTTAGACTCTGCGCTTGAGGCTATTATATAAAGACCTTTATTTCTAAGTAATTCCACAATGTAGGAAAGCCATTGGAAGTAGTTGGTGCTGTCAAGAATAACTAGGCATGGTCTTTCCATTTTAAAAGAAATCAAAGTTGTAGATGTTGAAACTAAGTATTCCAATGGAAAGATCTCGAAAAATTAGGCTGATTAAAAAAAAACTGGCTTTTGGATGAAGAAGTTATGACTTTTTGAAGAAAAGTTGTTAAAGATGCCGACGAACTATGCGAATGTTGGGAAGTGAATGATAATGTTATATTTAAAAAAAGTTCTCTCCCCTTTTTAAACTTAATCTAATTAGCTCACCTTAAAAAAACTTTATGTGACCCACTTTTATAAATAAGTGAAAGTCAGTTTTACAATGTTACTTTATGAACTAGCCACTAAATTGTAACTTAAACAAAATATAAAGTGACTTTAGAATTATAAGTGATTCACTTTTTATAATGGGTTAGAACACTTTTACTCAAAAGTAACTTTAAAAGATAAGTTACATGTGATTTTTGAAAAAGTAACTCAACAAAAAGAAAGACTTGAATCCAAGATCTCTATTCTCATAAAGTAACTTTGGACCAAGTGAGCTAGATTAAAAGGATAGTAATTTTTGCAAAATATGAAGGTTTTTTTTTTTGTTCACTGAACCTCTGGAGTGCGTGCTTACTTGAAAAACCCTTTTTTGACTACAAAAAAAAAACACACAAAAGCCAAACTGAACACACAAAAGTAATCCAAGCTTTACAGCTTAAAGTTAGATTTGGTTGGAAACTATATATTTTCCTCAATCTTTCTTGTTTTCTGAGATCGCACTAAGGCACAATGAAAATGAGCACACATGAGAAAAATCATTTCTTTCTGTTTCTGGTTTGCATATATCGCACAAAATACCGGGAAAAAGAGCATACACAGAAATGAAAGGTATAGATTCAGTAATAATTTTTTTTATAGAGGACTATAAACTGAAATAAACAGAGAGATAAATAACAATAACTACAAATAAAGATTATATACCTCCAGATCTTAAAAATGACCTAGCTAGGGCTAGCCAAAACCTTTTCGCGTGAAATGAAAAGGGTTCCTCACTGGAACATATGCTCCTAACACAATAGAGCAGTCTTCTTGGCTCGAAAGTGTACACAAACAATAGATCTAGGAAACAACAGCCAGATGCAGTTGTACCGAATTTGGATTTGGATCAACAATGGATGCAACCCTCGAATAGCTTTGATACCATGTATGAATTTACAGGGTAAGTTCCTTAGATAGAACACCAAAGGACATCACAGATCAATACACCAGTATTCTTGACATGGTTAAAACCCTCAAACATGGAAATAGTCCACGGCCTGAGCAAACGCGGCCTCTTCAGGAAATTTATTAATGTAAAAGAAGGAAAATTTACATAAGCTTCTCTCATGAATGGTCACCTAAAAAATGAGCCCCCATGCTCTTTTAATAGAGATAATGTACCAATCAGGTGCTAAGCCATGGATCAAGTGTTGGTAATACCGAGGAGAGAATGAACCATCAAATCACTTCATGTATAAAACATATCTTGACCATCAAATTGTAAGTTACAAAAAGTACATACTAAAGAAACACACTTTACCTAACTATACACTAGATCAAATTGTACTTAATTATTTCCTATGTGTCGGAATATGTTAACATCATTGACCCCTATTATAGAGTTTTAATGTGCTAATATTGATATAATAATCACAGTAAATAAAAAATTGCACTGAACTTCAACTTATAATTTGTATTTTGAAAATGGTTTACATTGTGTTGTGTTATTGTTAAAAACATTTCTCCGGATAATTTTCATTAATATTATGATGGCTTTAATGTGCAAATGTTAATACACTAATCCCATTGGATCATATAAAGCGATGAACTTTAACTTACCATATGAATTTTGAAATTGGTTTGCATTGTGTAATCGTTAAAGCTTTTCACTCGATAATCTGTAGTATATTGGTGTTGAATCCAATTTAAGAAATCAATTTCCTTGATATTATTTTTGTAATTAATGCAATAAATTATTTTTCATTATAGTGAAATCAATATACCATCTCGTTTTAGGTTACATCTATTTAATTATCCTAAATCATTTTTCATTATATAATCAGTGAAATTAATGCGTATTATAGTTTTGCATTGTGTCACTATTTACTTATTGCAAGTGATTGTTCTAAATTATTTTTCATTTTATCACTCTAAAGTAAATGCACCATATGTGCACCTTATGTGCTTTATCATTGATGAAATCATCATTGAAATCAAATATGCTTTACCATAGGCTCCACTAAACATCTATCTCTTAAATTTCGAAGCTTTTAGTTTTTATTTTGATAACATATTAAAGAATAAGTATATACATCTTAAAGGACCTTTTGCCTTCTTCAAATTCAAATATTATTTCAATAAATTTTTTATTCTGAGTATACTGATTGTTATTTAACATTTAAGACAATTTGAAAGTGGAAAATATATATGAGAGTGTGGTGATCGAATACAATAAGATGATTTAGTTTTAAAAAATATGTTTTGATAAATGTAAAAATAATAATTATTAAAGTGTCTCTTAGATATGGAATTCTAAACTATAGTCCCATTTTTAAAATACTAGTAATGAGAAATGACAAATTGGGACAAAGTGTCATGTTTAGAGTTAAATTTTTTGGGACCTTGCCTTCGACTAAAGGTGTATAGATGAGATATGGAAAGGTATATCATTACTTTGTGTTTGATCATAACCCACCTGAAATGACCCATCGAGGGAAATAATTAGGATCTTTTAAAGCTGATATATAACTTATCAATGGAAGGAATGCAAGTAGTACATATATATAGATATTACAAAAATTCCCTTGTTCCCTTTATTTTAGATAGGCATTTGTAATGTAAGCGAGAATTCATTATTTTTTTTTGTAGGCTAAGGTGTTGCTCTCTTTTTTCTATTACTTCAAATCAAAATACACATCAAAATAAGGTTGCCTTCCACTCGCCCTCTTGGGGAAACCGAGTATTTAAGCCACCTGAAGTTCTTAATAGCCGACCAAAAATAAAAGATCCATAGTCTGGTTATCCAAGCTAAATACACTAAACAGTCTTTCAGGTTTCTAATCCTACTTGCTTGCATATAACAATTTTCTACATCTAATACTTGAAACACACTGAAATTATCTATACTATGCAGTTTCATCAAAATTAATACATATCTAAAATTACTCAGCTTCTGCCTCTGGACGCTAGGTAGTCTCCTTGTTTGCATTCTGATTTCCTTCCTTTATCAATTGCTGGATCTCATCCAGCTTCTTTTCCTGCATCTCCAAGGTAATCTGGATAATTCGGAGCTCCCTCCTCAGGTTGGGAACTCCCTGCGCAAGTTCAGCCATCTCTGTTGCAGCTTGCTCCAGAGCTTTAGCCAGCAATCTTTTCATCACCCAGTATATATGAAGGGACTATTTAAATAAGGACATTCTACCACTAGTGTTACCAGGGTCGTGGAGAAGGAACTCCCAGTCCTCCATCTCGGAGTTCGACTGAGCTTGAATGGCATCTTCCTCCATATTCTGGATAATTCTTCTAATTCTGGGGTTCATGTTCTGGTTATATGCCTTCTCTGCTTGCTGAATTTTCCTATCCAGCGACCGGCTTGTCTTTTTGCCCGGTCTCCCCCTCTGCCCTCGTCGTCCTCCCCTTTCACCTCGGTATCTGCTCGCTCCTCTGCCTCTCGTGCTGCTCGGTTCCATCCCGCTTCTCGCACGTCTGCTTCCCCTCTGTCTGCCACTCTGCCTTACCCTTCCTCCCCGTTGTCCCAGCTGCTCGTCGCTGGTTTGCTGGTTCTCCCAGCCTTCTACAGTTCGGCTTCGCTCCTTATCCCGCCTGCACTTATCTTGCCAGTCCTCTTCCTCCTCAGAATCATCGTAAATTTCATATATCTCCTCAACTGTCTCTTCCTTCGCAACCGCCTTGCCTTTTCTGTCCCTTTCTCTGCGTACCTCGGCTTCCATTTCTTCTGCAATCCTTTCTCTCTTCCTGGTTTCCATGGCAACCTCATTAGGTTTTCGGCGCAACCTCTCTCTGCAACAGCTCACCAACACCTTTCCTCTCCTCGCTCTCTGAGTTCCTAAGCAACTTTCTCGTTGTCGAGTCCTTTGTTGCCGCTCATTTATAATCCTTCTTTCTCTAATCCTCTTACCTATCAACTTGGCCTTCCGCTGCCACCTGTTTCTTCGCCCTCTGCCTTCCCTATCAATTATCCGACTTACCTCGTTTCCATTTATGGATTCTGACATACCTCTTTTTCCTCCTCTCGATCACTTGCGTTAATTGTTTTGCTGCAAGGTGGTTTCTTCATTCCTGTCGTCGCAAACTCCTGCTGTACTACAGCATGCCTGTCCATGATATCCTTTCTTCGCCTTATTTGACATTCATTAAATGTCTGGGCTTGCCGATCCATCTCACCTGCCCGTCGCATGAATGTTATGATTCTCGTTTGTTGCTTGTTCATTGTTTTCATTCGTTGCTTGTTCATGGTCATAATTAATAATACTGGCCAATTCCTCCCACTCTCTGTTGGGCCGCAACGTTCTCCACTGATTGTCAATCTTGCTGTTTCGTTCCTTTCAACCCCAATTCGCAAGGAAATCTGCCGCTCGGTTTCCACTCCTTTTCACATGATTGAAGATTTTATATTCAATTTTTTTAAGAAGATCCGCTATTTCTTGAACGATCCCTACCGTGCACCAACTATTGGTGACCTGCTCCCAGTTCTTCCTGTCTTTAGGATTTCAATTGCCATATGAGAATCTCCTTCTATTTCCAGGTTTCTATAGCCGTTTCGAATCACAATTCTCAAACCCTGGTGAATCGCCCACAATTCGGCCTCATTATTTGTCATCTCGCCACCCCACTCTGCATAGATCCATCTGGTGTTTCTCTGGCTGTCTCAGAAGATTCCTCCGAATCCAACATTACCTGGGTTCCTCTTTGAAGCCCCGTCAAAGTTTAACTTCGTAAAGTTGTCTTTGGGGTATGCAAACTTGTCATAGCTTTGAGGTCTCATACTAAATCTATCAATTTTTTTGTTATGCACCATTTCATAATTCAAATTTAGGTTCTTTAGAATTTGCTCCTCTCCCTGATCTGCTTTGCAGTCTTCCGCATCCCACTTCTCTACCAGAATTGATTCTCTAGTTAAGTTCACTACTCTGTTCCATATTGTTACCGTGTTTTTAGATTTGTCTTGGAAAACTCTGCGGTTCCTTTCTTTCCATACCATCCAAATCACAAAACCGGCAATGAGATCCCAGGCCTTTCGGATTACTTTACATTGAAAATTTTCTTTCTGCCATTGGAAAATCACTTCATTTGTTTCTCTCAGAGACCTCTCAGGTTTCTGGAATAATTTCGTGATTTCCATCCACGGGTTCCTGGCATAAACACACTTGATTAGCAGGTGCTCTTGAGTTTCCGCTTCCTTATTACACAAATAGCACTTTGAAGGCCCACTGAAACCTTTCTTTTGAAGTTTATCCCATGTCAGGATCTTATCCTTAGCGACTAACCATGCGAAAAGGGTAATTTTTGGCCACCATTTTTTGCCCCAGATGACCTTCCAATCTTGGTTTTCTTCAGTGGTTCCCTGATGGTCTGCCAGATAGTATGCCTCCTTGACCGTAAAGGATCCTTTCATTGACTTCCCCCATCTGAGGATATCCCTACCCGTTCGCGCTTTTACTTTCCTGAACTCTACCTCTTCCATGAACGCTTCCTGTTGTTCTTGATTTATCTCAATGCCCCATTCCTCTGGTGTTGTCCATTTCCGCCATATTCCATCCAGTTCGTTTTCTTTCCAATAATCTTTGACGTATATACGATTGTCTCCTATCCTATCCTGTATGTTCTGGATTTTTTGTATTCTGCACATTTTCCCCCTTTGTTGCCAATTCTCGTCCCAGAATTTGGCCTCCCCTCCTCCTCTAATTTCCCAGAAAACGTTCTTATCTACTATATCTCGATTTTGACAGGCTAGATCCCAGATTGCCGATCCCTTCAGGGTTTCCTGCATTCGGTAAATACTCTCCGTAGTATCTGGCATATTGTACTTGTGCCTCCATAGTTGCTTCCATAGATCGTTGCCCCCTCTCAGCCATCGCCACCAAAGTTTTGCACCGAGCACCTTGTTGAGTTTGTCCGGATCGCGCAGACCCAATCCTCCCTCCTCCTTTCGTTTCGTTAGATGTTTCCATGATACTAAGGCCCACTTCTTCTGTTGGGATGAACCTCCCCATATGAACTTCCTCAAGATTTCTCTGATCTTAGTGCAAACCCCTTGAGGCACTGCCATAATCGATAGTGGATATATGGGGATTGCCTGCAACACTGATTTTACTAGAACAATCCTTCCAACAATGTTTAAGGTTCTGAAGGCCCAGTTAGCCACTCTGTTTTTTAATTTCTCTAGGACTCCTTGCTAGTTTTTCTGTCTTTTAGAGTTGAAGTCCAATACATTCCCAAGTATTTGGATGGGAGTTTCCCTTGCTTAAAACCTAGCATCCTGGTCAAGTGGCTTTTAACTGATTCTATGGTATTGAATATAAAGGTGCAAGATTTTTCCTTATTGATTTCCATCCCAGATGCTACCGCAAATAAGTCCAAGACCTTCTTCAGATTTCTCACTTCTTTTACGGTTGGTTCCCCAAATAACATGATATCATCAATGAATTGCTGATGGGTTATTGGCAATTCATTACCCCATAGTCTTAGCCCTTTGATTTTATTTGCTGCTCTTTCTTTTTTAAGGTATCTACCTAGACCTTCTGCTGCAAGAATAAAGAGGAAAGGAGATAGGGGATCACCTTGTCTTATTCCTCTAAAATCCTTAAAGGTTTTCGAGGGGGTTCCATTGACTAAAATTGAGAAGTTCGGAGTTGATATAAGACTGTGAACCCACTTTATCCACCTATTCCCAAAACAGAAACTTCCCAAAATTTCTTCCAAGTATTGCCAGTTGATTCTATCATAAGCTTTCGAGAGGTCTAATTTAATCATCATTCCTTTTTGCTTCTTTGTCTTCAGAGAATGGATTACTTCTTGAGTGACCACTAGACCATCTAGAATTTGTCTACCTTCTACGAACCCGGTTTGCTCAGGAGATATCAGACTGTCTAATAGGGGTTTCAGTCTTTTGGCCATCAGAGATGCAATTATTTTGTAGATAACATTACATAGGGAAATGGGTCTAAATCCCTTAGCATCCTCTGAATTATCGTTTTTAGGAATCAAAGTGAAAAAAGTGGAGTTAAGAGCTGGCCATACCTTTTGGTTTATACGAGATTCTTCTATCAAATCTAGAATTTCCTTTCCCATAAAGTGCCAGCCCGCTTGATAGAAATCGACCGTAAAGCCATCCGGTCCTGGCGCTGTTCCCTTCTTCATGCTCATCACTACTTCCTCCACCTCTTCCATACTAGCTGCTCTCATTAGGGCTCTATTCTGGTCTTCAGTTACAACTTTTAGAATTGCCGTGAAAACTTCCTTTATAGCTTCAGACCTGTCTATTTGAGGTTCAGTCAATATTCCTTTGTGATATTCCATCAACACTTTTTCAATCCCTTCCTGGTCAACAATCCTCTCTCCACTCTCGTTTTTGATAGAAAATATTCTGTTCCTTTACTTGTGTTGTACCATTTCTTGATGAAAAAATCTAGTGTTCCTTTCCCCCTCCCTGAGCCATTTTATTCTAGATTTCTGTCTCCATAAGACTTCTTCCTGCTTTCTCCTCTCCTCCAGTTTTCCTAAAATTATCCCTTCTTTTCTGCTGCTTTCCTCTGTTCTCCCTTCATTTATTATTCTTTGTTGCAAAGCTTCCATTTCTTCTTCCAGCTTCAGCTTTTCCTCCATGATATTTCCAAATTCTTCCTTGTTCCATTTCTTTATCCTTCCTTTTAGTTCCTTAAGTTTAAGTTGGAAGGTATGCATTTTTCCTTTTCCCTGTACTGTGCTTTGCGACCACCATTCTTCCATTTTTTCTAAGAATTCCGGGTGTCTAAGCCAAAAGGCTTCAAATATGAAGGGTTTCTTACCAAGATTAGCCTTAATATCCACTTCCATTCTGATCGGCCAGTGATCAAAGCCAAGAGATGGCATGATATTTGCTTCTACGAATACATTTCTGTTCATAATTGTTTCTGATACTAAGAACCAATCTAATCTGGATGCTATCTGATTTTTTCCCCCTCTCCTATTGTTCCATGTGTAGACTCCATTGATAGTTGGTAAATAAACCAGCCTCAGACCATCTATCATATCATTGAACATTTCCATATATTGGTCTGTTTTCCTTATACCTCCCTTTTTCTTTTTTAGGGACCGGATTACATTGAAATCCCCTCATACAATCCATGCTGTCTCCGGGTGTAGTCTTCGAGTTGCTTGCAAATTTTTAATGAAGTTTTCTCTATCTCCCAGAGTATGAGGTCCATACACCCCTGAGATGATAACCCTTTCCTTCGTCCCCGCTATTCTTCCCATGCCTGTAAGGATTCTGGTCATACTAGTCCAACTCTAAAAAATTATCTCGTTTTGGGTTCACAATATTGCAATGCCTCCCGCTGACCCGATTGCATCCTGTCCCATGACTTCGTATTGAAGTTTACTATTTTTTATTATTCCTTCCATCTGCTGCATGGTGATCTTTGTCTCTTGTAGGATCATGATGCTTGGTCTGTCTTTTTTTAGTTTCTCTTTCATATATCTCTGCTTACCCTTACTATTCAGACCCCTAATATTCCAGCTGATAATAATCATTTTAAACTCTTAGAGGAGTGGAAAAATACCTCGGACAGAGGTATCACTTTACCTGAGTTTATCAATATTTCGCCAACTATTTGAATCGTTTCATTCATTTTTTTCCTCCCTCTTTTCCTGCTGCTTTTGCCAGCCCCGCCTATTCCAATCTGACCTTTTTCCTGTTCTCCTGATATGGTATCCTGTTTTTCCATATTCTCCCCATTCCTTTCTTTATATTTTTGAAAAGTCTCCTTATATAGTTGTTTTTGGCTGTCTGGTATGAATCTTTCGTCTACGTTTTTCCATTCCTGAATTAGTTGTCTCATAATTCTTTCTTCCTCTGCCTCGTTTTCTTTCTGACTTTCCATTTCCATTTGGGATTGGTCCGTTAGTATTTCTATCTTTTCAGCTGTTTGCCTTTCATTCATTTCTCTTGTTCCTGTATCTTTTTCTCTGGTTTCCTTGATTATTTCCATGGTTCATTTTCTGGATCATCTTCCTCTACCACTTTGTCCTCGCCCTCTTCACTGTTTTCCTGGAGTATTTTGAACTTGTTTTTACTTTCAATGCTCAGTGATTCCGTTTGTGTCTGCACTCTTATTCCTTCTTTACCTGCTTTCTTCTTTTTGGTAACCTGTTGGAAACCCTTGTCTGTCTCCTCGGTTCTCTCTGCTTCCCTTTGCTATTCTTCTCTTTTCCTTGTGTATTCTTCCTCCTTGTTTAAAGGGCATTGTCTATATAGATGACCATACTCATGACATCTTCTGCATCTGAAGGGGATATGCTCATAACCTAATGGTTGTTGCCAAACTTCATTGTGGTATTCCAGTTCCATGAATTCCGGCAGAGGTTCAGCTATATTCATGTATACACACAATCTTGCGTAAGATGTATACTTACCTTTCTTCATTGCTTCCGCTACCTTGACAAAGGCACTGATCGTATTACCTATCCCTTCCATAATCTCAGGGTCCCAAAATTCCACTGGTAATCCAAACAATCTGACCCAGATCGGGGCTTCTAGCATCTTTTCGTTGTCAGGATTGTATCTTTCTTCCCAGTATTTCAGGAACAGTCCTGCGTTGTTCATGAAATATGGCCCTTCCTCAAAAACCCTTTCTTTATCCCCCAGATTCACAAATATTGCTGTAAAAAACCCTTTTGCTCCCAGTTTTAACTCTACATGCCCTTTTGGTCTCCACCTTTGGTAAATCCACTTGTATAGTTCTTTTCAGTGGGCCAATACCCGACGAACTTGCAGATCAGTGCATGATCTTTCATATAACTGTTGTACTCCTCCAGCTTGTTGTTGGGTATGACGTATCTGGGTTTCTTCTGTGCCCTAGGTAAGCACTTTCCTTCGGTTTTCATTTGCCACAACTTGCCCATCACTGGTGCTTCTTTATTATTCTCCTTGGCCTCATTCTGGATGCCGCTGCCACTTGCCTCTCCTGCAATTATGTTCTTATAGGAGGGGATCTCTCCCCCCCCTTGCCGGTTTTCCATTTTTACGCTCAGCACCAGCTGCTTGAGAAATCTCCGTTCTTGCGCGGGATTTCTTGTTATTCCCACCGCTCCGCCCCGACTTCCCCTGCTCTTTCCCCCTGCACTCGCTTCTTCCAACGCTCCCTGCTATTCCACCTGCAAACTCTAGCCCACCGATCGCCTAGTTTCCATTCCAATCCTCTTTCGCATTCGAAACTCCTCCGTGGCCCTTCCTCGTAAGCGAGAATTCATTATTATGAATGAATTCTCAGAGCAATAAAATCAAAACGAATGCGGAAATAAAACATAGAATGAAAAACTACAAAAGCGACACCAATATATGTGGTTCACCCAATTTGAGATATGTCTACAGAGGAATAGTCAATCCTTCCTTTTATTCCATCCAACAAAATGAGTGAATACACCTGCAACACATCCACTACAATATGTGCTTCTATATATATAGGGGGGAAGGAACCCTAACATAACATATATAGTCAAATATGTGACCTAACGATGAATGGTTCATATTGACTATGATATTACAGTATTTCACAAGACAATTTTTCCAATTTAGGGTTGCTTCTCTCAAACCCCTACTGCAGGGCGGGCACAAAGAATTGTTGTCACCCCCACCTTTAATTGTCCATATTCCAATATTGATCATATGAAATGGTACCTGAGTTTTATATCCTAGGTTGTTTCTCCGTGGATCTTGCCCAAAATTCCTCATAAAATGTGTGGGGTAAAGTGAGAATTCCCTAAATGCCAAACGAACACATGCATATACTTTTAGCTTAGAGGGCCAAAAGATGTGTACTTGAAACCCTCACAAGCTAGTGAAGATTATTGGGTTTGAAATTAATGCTGAAGAATCTGCTTCCACATGACGATCTCTCTCCTAGCCACTTTGATCCAATTTCCTGCACACACGCACTAACAAACAAAGAAAGGCTTGCCTTCCATAGAGGGAAGATTAACACATATAAACCATAATTTCATTGGCATACATTTGATAAACAGAAAATATATGGAAGGAGATCATGAATTTATATTGAAAAGTCATAATGAATACATTATTCCTTTAGTATTGATCACTCCTCCTTAGCCTCCAATATTGGCCGATTTCTATACAATGGATAGTCTCACATCAAATAGGAATATAACACAACTTTCTTGGAATAATTTCAACTAATATTTTAACAAAAAAAATATATGGAAAAAAATAAAAAATTCCATCAAAAGGAGGTTTCTGATGGTCCCTTCTCAAAGAATAGACTCCCTAGAGTTCACAAGAAAAAACTCTGAAAATATTTCACAAAAAGTGTTTTTTGCATTCTATAACCCCTTTTTTATACACCCTGCAAGTGTAGTCATGGTTATACTATGAAAATCAAGAGGCTGAGTTGAAAGCATGTAGTATGCAGACTACGATTTTTCTATTTAAACACCCTATAGTCCACTATAGAATGGGAATTTTGACCAATATAAATTGGAAAATCAAATCAAAGCCAAATCAACTCTATGACAACCCCTTTTAGTTAATCCCCTTATTGTAATTTTTGTAACTAGTTTGTTGTAATTATAAATGATGAGATATGGGACACAAATTTTAGAGTTTGAGGAAGGAGGTGCTTGGGAAAATTGAAGAGGATTTGGCTCTTAATGGAAACATGATCTAGTTGGCATAATTATTATATAAATGCAAATCAAAATGATTAAAAAAAAGATATGGTAAACTGACTGATTTATGGGGACCAACGGGAAGCATGGGCCAAGTGACTTGTCATTGTTTGGAAGTTCATGATGGCACACCACTACTGCATTGCGAAGATAGTGGGGGTATATTCCTCCATGAAATCATCCCACAACGTGGCTGGAAAAGGAGACCAGTGAAATGGAAAAAAGAGAGGGGGAAATGGGGTGTGACCACAAAGAACAAACACAAAGAAATAGATCCAACAAAAAGGAATAGGGAGGAGACTCCTGGAGGAAGAACAAGAAGGAAACTTTAGAGTATAAGCATCAATATTCTCAATATTTGGATCAACACATTACACCATTAACGAGATAGCAAAAGAGAAAATAAGAGCACTGATAACAAGGCAGAGAGTAACTCAATTATGGTTTTGAGTGCTGGAAGAGCTAGATGGGCGTCCTTCAGGTGAAGTGACTAAGTTTCTCTAGAATCCTAATTTGGGTGGAGACCCTATTTCTTTAGATTCATGGTTATGGAGTGTCAAAGATGCCTTCCTTTTCTTTTTTGCATGCTTAGCAATTAATTTAGTGATCTCTGGACTCTCCATTTAGGGTGGAGTGACTAAAGGTAATGTTTCCTTATTTCTTATCAGTGAGATTTTGACTCCCAATTTAGGGTGGAGCTATTGAGGGAATTTCCTTAAGGGTGGAGATGGATCAACCTCTGAATTCCCTTGAATTAGTGGAAGGGTGGAGGTGGAGCAACCCATGGATTCCCTTGATTATATTAAGGGTGGAGATAACATAGTCTATTGATTCCCTTGATTAGTTGGTTGGTGGAGATGGGGTGATCTATGTATTCCCTGTTCTAGTTGGCGACATTGGTTATTTTCTTTGGAACTCCTCCTCAAGTTTTGAATTTGGATCGGGGGTGATTGGATGCCAGAAAGACTACAGTGCAAGCCAATCTAAGGTTGGTGGAGAGTTTAATTCCCAATCTCAATTGCCAAAACTCACATCATAGATAAGTGACTATTTAAATATTTATGCATATGTTTATTGTGTAAATGGACATTATATTATTCAAGTTCTTATATTAATGTTGAGGAATATTACTTCCTATGTGAATTATGAGGAATGGTTCAATACCTGTGTGACTAATGTAGAATGACTAATTTCAACATTTATACATGAGCTTAAATTGAGTTAAATTAATAGGGTATAAGAGATGGGTGAATCTCTATTATCTAAATTAGTTCTTGCATTAAAAATATTTATAATAATAGGCCTAGTATTATGGAATTGCTAGTAGAAATCATGCATAAATATGGCTGAGTTGGCTAGGATGGGTTGAATCCCATATAATCTTAGGAGAAGTAGTGAAACTCTAAAATATCCAAGTGATGGGCCTGTGTGGTTTAAATGTACATACACATACATCTATGTATATAAAATATAATCTTAGGAGAGATAGGGCTACATGGAAGGTCTTTGGGGGTGACCCTGTCCATACACACACACACACACATAGATATATATATATATCCCTCGATCTAAGGAGGGATTCATGCATGAATTTGACTAAGTATCGAGGGCAAGAAATGGGGGCTAAGATGGAAATGCTATCTATTGTTAATGTGAACGAATCTACATTTCAGGACTTCAGAGATCTCAGACCTCGGGAAGACCTAAGGGGTGAGTACAAGTGCGATGCTAAGAAACGAAGGGAAAGACAAAAATACCCCCTAAAATTAACGTCTATTGATCTTGAATTTTTGGAATACTCATATTGAAAGTTTTCTAGTTGATGTTTCAAGTCATCAAGTGTGGCTCATCTTTAGGACAAAGATATGAAATCCAATCTATAGTAGAGAGATAAATAGGTGAGGGATGCGGGAAAAATAGAGACATGGGGTAAATTTTGAATGTTGAGGGCTGAAATTAGTTAAAGGTTAACAATAATTAAAAGAAATGAAAGGCAATATATATATATATATATATATATATATATATATATATATATATATATATATATATATATATATATATATATATATATATATATATATATATATATATATATATATATATACAATAAACCAATAAAAAATAGTTAAAAAATCAAAACTAAAATTAAGATGAAAGGAAAATAAACCATATTATATATATTAATCAAAAAATAAAAATAAAAATAGTTATTATTAAATAATATAAAAATAATATTTTGTCCAATATAATAAGTACTAATAAATTAAAAAATAAATTAAACTTTGACTAATAGGCTAAAGAATAAAAACGCAAATTATCTATGAAATTCAAGAAAGTATAAGAAAAATTAAATTAAATATTGGCCAAACAATCTACAATTAAGGCTTATAAATATAATAAATATTAATCAAAACAAAAATCATCTCTAAAAGCCAATAAAGTATATGAAAAATAGCTTATACATATAATATTCATAAAATCACATAACTATGTATTATAAATATATTATTCATTTATCAATAAAAATAGAAAAAAAAGTCTAATAAGTAGAGAAAAGACAAAATATGGTAATGAAAATTTATATATAATAAGATAATTTTCGTTATAAATGAGTATACACTATATATATATATATACCATCATGTAAATATCTAAATAATATATGAGAAATGTTAAACCATAGTATAACAACCATAAACACAATATAAAATAAGAAAATCAAGGATAATGGAAATGAAAGAGAAATGGAAGGGGGATAAAGGATTCAAGAGGAAGCAAAACCATAAGAAAGCGCAAGAATCTAGTTCCTACTATTCTTCCACCCATCCTCATAGTACAAATTTCCAGAGTTCTTTTCACTTTCAATGGTCTCTCTGAACTTTCTATGATGATATTGGTCAATCCTGGCTAGGACCCTAAAATATTTAATGCAAATGTGGTGCTTATTTTTTACAACATGCTCAACAAGAGTAGAGGAACGAGACTGAAAATGCTTGATATCAGCCATATGCTCTTGAATCATCCACTTGACGGATCAATTAGTTTCACCAACATAGGGAGCATCACAAGAGCATGGGATTAAGTAGACTCCTTTCATGTTAGAAGGGTCAATCAGATCCATGACATATTTTAGCATGCCACAAATAGTTTTTATCAGTTTGAAAGTGGTAAACACCTGATTCTTCTTTAAAATACAAGTTATCCTATCAGTAGTTCCTTGAATATAACGAAGCTAAACCTTGGGAAAAGGATCCCCAAGGTCCTTTTTTCATATAGGACCTAGGCTAGCTTTCTGAAAATCCCTAACGCCTTAGCATTTATTATAACCATTTCTATTGAAAACATCTAATAGTTGGGTTTTCTCACCATTAAGATGACTATCATCAGAAGTCCTTAGGGCATGAGTGGCGAAGGTGTTTAACACACCTACTTTTTGTGCAAGATGATGATGGGACTCAACATGGAGGTATTTCTCTGTGTGAGTCTTTTTATGGAGCACTTGGTGTGAAATGGGGCCATTATCATTTTTGGAAAGAAGTACATAAAGAAACGATGAAGGAGAATCATACAACCATAAAACCATATGCACAACATTAACTCACAAACATTAAACTGGCGGAAAAGGCAGAGAGCCATCATGTGGTCTCTTATGCTCGTGTAATTCTCTCTTATTCAAATATTTTAATAATACATTTAAATACATGAGCAAGTGGTCTTAAGATAGTGCATCTATCTTAGACTCACTTGGTTGAGACAATTTATCAACTTACACACTAATTTAGGAGAGCTAGTTGGAGAGAATCTCTCATCCAAACTAGAATCCTTAGTTTGAGGAATTCTCATGATTTTATTTATTTAATTTAATAATTGGATTTATTATTGATTTTTAAGAGAGTGAGGCTAACATTCCCCACCTCAATGATAAATCCAAAATGAACAAGGAACCATCTTCCAAGTTCTCAAGTTTATCCTCAAAAAACATTTGCTTGAAAAACTGCCAAAGCTGGATGCTGAAAAAACTCAAATCTGAAGAGAACATGAATCAACTGCATTTCTGATTCATCTCTGAATGTCACTTGACAACTCCATCACATGCCAAGTTACAAAAGGATCCAACTGTCCTTTGCTTGAAAACAACATCCAATGTCCACTGACACAATTTTATGAATGCCCACTGGCGTATTTGCTGATGATGATTGCCCACTGGCTGATGAAGATGTCCACTGGTTGCTTCACTGATGTTGACGAGACTTTCAGTCTGACAACCACTTGTCAATTTCATTGAAATTTTCCTCCCTTTTTCAGCTGAAAGGAGAGGGAATCGTCTCCAAATTATATCTGAACTCCCTCGTGTAGGTGTAGGAGTGTTTCACTTGTGTACTCCCCCGTTCAACTGCACGAGAGTACCATCTTCATTTAACTATTGGCTGCAATATGTGTGAGTGAATCTGATTGTAAAACTTGTACAATCTTCTAGTGGTGGATGACCATTCCCAGGGATCAATCCATGAATAATCGATGTTCAATCTATCAGGTTTGTCTTGTTTGCAACATTTCTCTAATGAATGATCCTGCTTGCCACAATGGTGACAAGGATGGAGATCAAAACACTGATCTTCCACATGACTGATTCTTTGACAATGAGAACTTGTCGGTTTGGTTGCAAATTTAGTTTGTATGTATTGTTGCTTGTCTTCAACTATCTCATGGCTTGTTGATTGGATTTGATCAAGAAATCCTGAAATAATGAACTCAATCAGCTTAGAATAATTGGGGATATGCAGGTCGTTTTCATCTTTGTCATATCCTAATCCTCGTCGATTTTGATTACTTTGAATTTCTTCCCATGGCTTGCTGGTGGGTTTGGAGAAATTTGAACTAGAACAACTTCAATACTTGAATCTGGTTGGATGGATGAGTTCAAATGATCAGCTATATCTGGAAAAGACTTGGAAGCAACACACTTCTCTTGAAACTCAATTCTCTGCAGTTGCATTTCTAGTTGAAGGAACTCAATCGTTTTATGTGCATGTTGAAGATGCACTTGAATGTCAGCAAGAGTGGCTTTGCTGATGTGCAACATGTCATCAGCTGAAGATAACATTAAATTGTGAAGAATTTGGGATAGCTAAATGTGCGTCGCCATGTTGTCATGCTCACTATGAAGGTAGGCTTGCCTGGTGTAGAAGTTGTGCTTGAAAATTGTGCACTTGAGTTGATCACTGAAATGACACACTCGCTTGTACTGGTTGTTGATTATTGATTCTTTAAACACTTGCTTGAATTGTTGACTTGACGCTCGCTTGATGACGATCACTTTGCTTGAAAGGAACTTTATGAATGTTGTAATGAAATTTACACAGGCTTGCTTGTGGTGCGTTGAACTATCACACTTTATTTGGTTACTTGACATGCTCATTTGATCTTAGTGCGCTTGCTGTAGACACATGGTTGATTTGATGCTTACTTGAAGATTAGAAGTCACGCTCATTTGATGATGATTGCTTGCTTGATGGTTTTTACTTGAAATTCTTGTTTGTTTGATTGTTTTTGATGACATGCTCACTTGTTGATGATTGTTGTACTTGCTTTAAACACCTGTTGTCTTGAACTCTTGGGTGATTACTGCACTTAGTGATGCACTGAATGTGCTGAAAAGTGATGGGTGTCGAACACTGTTGAAAATGCACCCAAATGACAAATGATAAATTCAATGTTCAAGTAACAACTGACTTGACTTAATGATGCACTTTAACAAATCAAATGAGGGTGTCGGTTACAACCGAAAATGCACCCAGACAATTCAGTTAAAATATTGCAAGTGATACAAAAAGTGTTCATAATGTTGATGTCATTTGGACTTGAAATTCTTAAGTGGGTAGTGTCCTTAACTTGATGGCATGAATTAGCTGTTGTGAAATGTTGTTGTAGAAAATTGGTTTTATCAAGTCGATGATGTGGCGCTTTGTGTTTATGAACTTAAGTGATTACAAGAGTGTTTATTTCAGAAGCTTGCTCGAGCATGTTTATACTTAAGCATTTCTTATGCCCATTTAGTTTGTGTAAACAGATGACAAAGAAAGCATTTAATGAACACGACACAAACCATGCAAACACATTCACGACATAGAGTGTACCTATAATCCCCTTATTCAATTTCGGGCGGATCTAGGACAAAATCACCACAAAAAATATGTCTTTATTAAATATTTGAGGTACATCATCTTTCACCTTGACAACATGGTCATGAAATATTCTCAAAGTTCCACGTCTTCTTGAAAGAAAAAATTCTTCAAAACTGACTCAACCTCCTAGAAGTAAAGATATTACTTCAAAATACAATAATTAACTCCTTTTTTTTTAAATTCACTTATCACTCCAAATTTACAAAAAATAATTTAACCTTATTACTCCACAAAATCACACCTTATCTCTCCAAAATAAATATTTTAATGCACTTCTCCTAAAAATTACATTATTCTACACTCAAAAATCACACTTGATAACCTTATTACTCCATTACATAAAGAATGTTCAAAATTTCAAAATAACTTATTAAGTAACTTTTCAAACAAAATAAACTCTTTATGAAATCACATGAAAAGTACTATAAAGTTACTTTTTTTAAAAAGGTAAAGAAATTTTTGATTTTAATTTAAAACACATGCACCGTTCCCTTTATAAAAAATATTTGTACCATAACCATATGTATTTTTTCAAAAGCTTGTTGTTGTGGGGAAAAGTATCCGACTCGGATGACCCTATCCCACTCTAAGGGTGATAGTACCTCAGCAACAACTGTAAAGAAAACTACTTAAGGTTTACTTCTTTATGAAAGCAAAAGAGAGTGGATAAATGCACTAACCGTTGCCTTGCGCTTAATGTCGAATCCAAAACTCTTCTCTATGGCCGCTTGCTCCCAGCTCTTTGCTCTTTTGCCGGCCCAGCTACAATGAGATCCTGCAAAATGACAAAGAAGGAGACTACAAGAGGCATGCAATCATAACTGATTCACGGATTAGCATAAACCAAATATACAATTATCACAAAACATCATTGGAACAAATGCATATAGAAGAACCTCAATAGCTTTTATTAATGAAGAAGTAAAGGTTCTGAGAGTGTTACAACCATTGAAGGTCCTAATCCAGCAACACCTCCCAGCAGAAAGAATTTCTCCTCTTCACCTCCCTCAAGCAATCACCCAATAGCTCTATAGTGAAACCAACAGCATAGCATTACTTTGCACAAAATTCCAGCCTCCTGAGCTCATAGGAGAGAGCTCAATATATAGATGAATTGAGAAAGGATGAGTCAGTTTGCAACTGATGTGTAGCTGCCTTGTGTCCTCTCTCTCTTCAGTTAATCTTTAGTTGATCTTCAGTTCTTGAGTCCACTTGGAGAACCTTGCTTCCACTTGGAGAAACAGAGCCTCTGACTCATCACAAGGCGAAATCCCTGATCCAAGTGTCATTTTTGGAGCAATGACTCAGTGTGCCACTTGTCCCATCTCGCTCAGCACAGGTGGCCTTTGTTCCACTTGCTTTGCAATGCAGGTACACCATGGAGGATCTGAGTTTCAGCGCAGAAGCCTAGTGGAGCACCTGCTTTGATTTCAGGATTGCTTGTTTTTGAGTGTTTTTAGGTGGAGAACTGATCTGAGAGCTGTTGGTTTGCTGACCTTGTTCCTCTAGGGGTAGGAACATCATGTTTAGGGAACTTTGGATCCCTTGGATTATTGACAATTCATGCCTGTTGCTGTAAGGCATAAAATTGTCTATAACAGATGCCCCCTAAAGTATGAGGTCGTTTATCGGGTGAAATGCTTTATTGAGAGGATCCGAAGTTCATTCAATCTGCTGAGAAGTGTCCTGTAATAAGATACAATACAATACATTATTTTTCATACATTTTCATGATCTAGCTGAGGCGGGCATTCCCATGCTCAGCTTTATAAATACATTTTCGTACATAGAACAGACGATCGTCTGATTGTAGACCGATAATTCTCTGCTGAAATTATCATCCTTTGAGAAGGATGATCATCTGCTGTAATGATGTACATATCAAATGTCTTTATGTCCTGAATATATATCGCAGCCCGGATGGATGAAACTAGATCCGGGGTCTTCAATCTCTTCCGATCTTCACTCGATGTACAAGTCGATCCATGTGAGAATTTCTTGAAGTCGAACATGGAAAGACATCGCTTGATTACCGGTCAATGATGTAAACCGTTAACAAGTGCGAGAGGAATCACCGATAAGGATGATGACCCTCAAGGTACGGCAGTACAATTCACATGGTGGGAATAAAGGACTTGGCGTCGACCACCATGCAAAATCTTCTGGACGAAGGTCATTGATGTATACCTGTCGCCGGAAGTGAGAAACTTGCCATTGAGGCATGCAAGCTTCAAAGTACTGAAGGGGGTGTTCCTAGATCAACTCCTTGGATAATGAGCTGATGTCGACAAGGAGCGATCCGTCAAAGGAGGGCCTTAATGAATCCCACATCAGTGACACGGAACGGAGCTAGTGATTGTGATGAGGTGAAAACAAACTGTGATGTATGATTCAGGGTGGCGGCCATGAAGTGGATGAAGGATAATGTATGGCAGTGGATGGGACACGGTTGACTCTTTGCAGAACCACATCTCTTGAACATATAACGACACTGATGTGATGGATTGGTAGCATTACCCCAATTGTGGATGGTGTGGCGAGGACCATGGTTATGAGACCGGTGAATGAAACAACCCAACCCGATGTGATACGGAGGACAAAGTGTCATGTTCAAGAGCGACTTGCTACCATTAATGCTGTGAGGTTCTCCCAATTTTTCCCCAGTCATTGCTGACCAGTACCTCTTTATTTTTGTCAAGCTTGAGGAGGATAACATATGCTTGTTCTATAACCTGCCCTTCGGGCAAGCCCATCGCTATGTTTTAACGAGCCTAGCGATAGGGAAACTCGTTCTCGTCTAAAGACAAGTTTGTCGCTATTTAATCATTTTAACGAGTCTAACGACAAGGAAAACTCGGTCCTTTTCATTTTTAGAGAGTCTGAAAAGGTACGGAAAGTTAACTCCAAAATTCCTTTTTCGTCATCTAATCCCTTAAGTCCGAAAAAGTATAAAACAATACAAAAGGGATGAATTTTCGATTTCTTTAACGAGCCGAACAAAACAAGCGCTCGATCTTTTTGTGCAATAATCCCTCAGGTCCAAAAAGATTAAAATCTAGAGGAGGGATAGCTCTTCCGGTCCTTTTAACGAGCTGGAAGGCCAAAACTCGGCAAACTTTTCATATTTTACGAGTCAGTGAAAAGAGCTCAAAGAAGACTCGTCTTTTGAGGAACGAGTGATAAACAGGGATAGCAGCAGATTCCAGGTACAGGTTGGAATTTTCCAATCACGGCAGTGTCACAAGGATGGCTAAGTGAAATCACTCTTCGCAGCTATTCCTCAAAATGGGTAAACAAACATATGGATATGAACGATTGGCCAAATGAACGGATGGAGGTGATGGCATATAAACACGGCCAAGGGCTTTTAATATGGCTATCAAAGGTTACATTTCTCAAGGTTATTTACCAGTTCATTTTTTCTGGATGAGCTTGAACTGTAGGGAAAGATTGCTCACAATTTATGTTTATTTTTTAACGAGCATGAACTCTGTACAAAAACTGCTCGAATTCTTGCGTTTATTTTTTAACGAGCATGAACATTGCTAAAACTGCTCGATTTACCAGTCTTAATACAAGGAACGCCTTAGGTGAGGTAATCTTATTTAAGGAGCGATACCTCACTAATTACTCCAATTTGGCAGGTTTTAACTTTTGCCCTTCATCCTTTCTTTATGCAAGCTGGAAACGGCTAATCCTACGAGTTTAACGGGTTAGACCTACAGGTTTAAAGGGAGGGCCTAAAAATTTTAAAAAATAAATAGTCGTCCCGTGCTTGCACTCCAAAAGGCTTGCATGCCCCCAGGTATAAAGTATAATTTCAAGGCTGCCCCTCCCCTGTCCCACCTCTGTTTTTCTAATTGTCGTCTTGCTATATTTTTAACGATACTTGTCTTCTCGTTATTTTTCGGTGCCGACGGTACTTGTCTTCCCATCAGTTCACTTTTTGATTTTGCAAGATCGCAACAGATAAAACATTGGTGTTACGGAGGGAGGCCCTCTTACTTATTATCTGAAAAATGGTTTTGTTTGCTGCCACAGACTAAACTCTCTTTTCGGCGGTGTCTATCATTAGGTTGCTAAGGATGGTGACTACTTGTTTCAGCAATTTCATCTCTTTCTTTGGAGACTGCCCCTACTTATCCTTCAAAACATATTGTTTTAATGGGTGAGGCTTGACATTCAAAGATGGTGGCTACTTGCTGCCACAAATGGATCTCCTCCTTAGGAGAGCCTACTTTTTTAGACAAAGGGAGACGATCTTTTCGCTCACATAACTTTGACAAAAGAATTTTATCCTAGAACAACCCTCTCTTCCTTTTTCGGACGGGGTACGGACTAGTCCATTCTTCTGCGGAAATTAACTTTATACCCAAGGTTTTCTCTGCCCAAGGCAGGCCAGGGTGCATGCCCCCTGGGTCCCAGTTCTTTCTTTCCGAATTACTCGCATTCATCGGGAAGTAGAACCGGGGGTGGTGGCATTCCTTGAGTGAATAAACCGTTAAGGGATGGTATTTGACTATTTGCGATGCGTGATCCTGGAAATGAAAGTTGGTCTACGAGCTTGACCATTCTTCCTTCGTGCGGAAAACACATGACTCTAAAGAGCGAGGACACTATTGCCTCCATGCAATATATATAGTCTCGTCCAAGGAGTAAGTTATAAACCAAGGGTCCCTGGACGACCATGATGTTCATATGAACTGTCTTCCCTTTCAATGTAACTGGAACATTGGGGAGAATCCCTAACGGGTGACTGGTTCCTTTATCAAAACCTGATAGATTTCTTATCTCAGGTAAAAGCGCCGGGCAACCCAGTGCTTTCCAAGCAATAGAGGAAAGGATACTCACAGATGCCCCTTCATCAATGATAGTTCCAGCCATCACCATTCTGTAGATTTGGACTATGATTCTGAATGGGATACTGGCTGGTAACCGGGGTCTGCCTAGTTGATTCCAATCAAAGGATACAACTAGGTTGCTTGGTGGTGGGACCGAATACACGGCCGGATACGATCCTGACGATGTTCCTTCCTGCGATAAAGGAATGGGCGCATTGCCCTGATGCTCATCAGAGTCTGTGTTGATGAAAAGAATATGGACGGTGTCATCCTTATCCTTTTCAGTGAGGGTGTCATTTGAAGATGGGTCTTCAATGACGGAGTCATTTGAGGATGAAACCTCTGAAGGAAGAACCGGGTCAACTGCCGTTTCGACCTTTAGACTTTCGTCTGGTCTGGATTCAGCAGGTTCATTCTCAATGACCGACACTTCAGCTGACCACTTGAGCGGGCCAGCTGGATTTTCAACTATCGATGGATTAGGCACGAGTTTTTGGTATCCAGGAGGAAGTCGTAACGGTGATACCGGACGATCTTCCAAAACTCTCTTCGCCTCATCTAAGAATGGACATCGGTGGATGGCGTGATCGCCTTCACACAGCATACAGGGTGATCTTGGTTTCCCTCTTCGTCCTTCACTCTCGCTAGTTGACGGACTGCAATCAACATGACTACCAGAGGTTGATGCTACCGGATTGTGCAACCTTGGGGACCAGTCCCTTAGTATCCGGGGAATACAAGGACAATCACGATGTAAGTGGGTGCCTTTACAAATGACACATGGAGATTTAGGCCCGGTCGGTGCAGTGTGTGGATTTTTGTCAGATGTCTTTTGCTTGCCCCCAGTTGCCTTCGCCATAGGCCCCTTCTGCTTCTTTTCTCTCTTCTTCTTTTCTTTCTTCTCCATGGGAGGCTGACTTTTGTCGGCTCTACCTTGCGAAGATGAAGGATCAGAGGAAGTATTGTAAGAAGTGGAAGGCTGGTGGGTAGTTCTAGACTGGTCTGACTGTTGATTCGACTGCTCAGGATTAGTGGCGATCTACACTACATTAGTTGAAAAGAGCCATACGGGTAGGCCAATTGTCAATCCTAGAAGTGACAATGTGGCCATATGAGGCGCACCAACATCTCCCCAAGAGGAGAAGGGATTGGGACTTCCGCCAAGGTTACTTCCTTGGTTGGTGGGCTCCATACTTTTCAACTGAAAGATCAACGTGGGAATAACAGGTGATTATGTTTCGATTTAAAATAAATTTTATTAACGACGCTTTAGACACAACTTTGCTTTTTCATGTTTTAAGAGTCGAGAAAAAGCTAAAGATGACTCTAGTCTCCTTCGATGTTTTAACGAGCCCGAAGTGACAAATGCTCGGATGGACTTTTTCAGTTATAGAGTTTGAAAAAGGCCAAAAGAAACTTCTCTGGAGTTCTAGGCAGAGGGTGTGCCAAACTTTTCGCGAAACCACAGAATACGTTTTACGGTACGGGTGGTCGATCTTCGTGAATGCTGTGTTCACTGCATCGCGATCAGTAGGGCGGCCGACACGGCTTCCTATGGATAAAGGATAATTGCCTATAGGGGTCTCCCAATATATACGCGACGATACGTGGGAGCACAAGTCCGTATTAGTGCCACCGACTCTCAGGAGGAATCACCCACCTTCGTAGAGATCGACAGTCACTATGTTTAACGATGCCGGAACACGTCTCTACCTAGACCTCTATGTGTTTGCGTTATGTTACAAAGCGTTGTTATGTAAATTGGATTTATTTTAATGTTGATCTTGCTTAGCAGTTTGCCTTTAAGGATCACCACGAGATGTATGTAACAAATTCCTGAATGCAGTCTAAGATGAGAAGCAAACTTTTCAATCTTTCAACTTTGAAAGCCTTAACTACTGAGGGAAAAGAAAGGCAAATCTTTTCACACAGATCAAAGAGCACACACTAAATGCAAATTTTTCCTAAATCGTCAAGCAAACAGTCAAATGCAAAATGCACAATGCATGTATTTTCTTTTCCCTTTCTTAATGTAGATGGGTTACAAAAAGAAAGTTGTTATATAACTTTGATTTCGATTTAAAGTGAAAACAAACAAGCTTGTCCAAAATCAAAAGACACCTTAAGATTTACTTGCTTAATCACTGGAAATGCATGAAATCAAACCATAATGACGAAAGTAAAATGACTAATCAGCTATGGACAGCAAACAAGCTAACTCTTTAGACCAGCAAGATGCCTAACACAGGTTCAGATCTAAGAGGCCAAAAGCAAGACTAGTTTACTCTTTGTTATGGGAAATTGTAAATGAGTAAGAAATACAAAGAACAAGTACAATTTCGTTATATAACAGAGGCAGAATGATGGCAAGTAATATTGGTTTCAGAACAGGTGCAAGACTGGTAACTGGCAGCCAAATCTATAGTGAAAACAGGTAAGAGAAAAGGAGGAAACCCCAACAGCACTAGGCAAAATTGGGCCAACGCAGGTGCTGCACAGCCAGTCTGGCTCTCAGCGCAGGTAGCCCCTTCGGGACCTGCGTTGCAAAGCAGGTAGCCTGTGTACTACCTGCTTTGGAAAACGAAAGTTGCGTTTTCACAGTTTCCGGGTCACAATTTTCTCAAAAATGCACAGTTTTTGCTCAAATCAGAAGCAATCAGTCAAGCACACTCAAAGGGATGATTAGGAGGATGAAAAGCTATCACTAAGAGCTTACAAGGATCCTTGTAGATCAGCTCTTCATATCATGAACATGCTCAGAAATGAGCTAGAGTAGCTGCCCTCTACTTCGCTTTTGATATAGCCAAAAGCTTTTCGATTTGGTACTCTTTTGTTCAGGAAATGAATAGCAAAATACTACAAACAATCAAACAGATACGATCCCCAGCGGAGTCGCCAGTTTGTTGTAGGGAAAAGTATCCGACTCGGATGACCCTATCCCACTCTAAGGGTGATAGTACCTCAGCAACAACTGTAAAGAAAACTACTTAAGGTTTACTTCTTTATGAAAGCAAAAGAGAGTGGATAAATGCACTAACCGTTGCCTTGCGCTTAATGTCGAATCCAAAACTCTTCTCTATGGCCGCTTGCTCCCAGCTCTTTGCTCTTTTGCAGGCCCAGCTACAATGAGATTCTGCAAAATGACAAAGAAGGAGACTACAAGAGGCATGCAATCATAACTGATTCACGGATTAGCATAAACCAAATATACAATTATCACAAAACATCATTGGAACAAATGCATATAGAAGAACCTCAATAGCTTTTATTAATGAAGAAGTAAAGGTTCTGAGAGTGTTACAACCATTGAAGGTCCTAATCCAGCAACACCTCCCAGCAGAAAGAATTTCTCCTCTTCACCTCCCTCAAGCAATCACCCAATAGCTCTATAGTGAAACCAACAGCATAGCATTACTTTGCACAAAATTCCAGCCTCCTGAGCTCATAGGAGAGAGCTCAATATATAGATGAATTGAGAAAGGATGAGTCAGTTTGCAACTGATGTGTAGCTGCCTTGTGTCCTCTCTCTCTTCAGTTAATCTTTAGTTGATCTTCAGTTCTTGAGTCCACTTGGAGAACCTTGCTTCCACTTGGAGAAACAGAGCCTCTGACTCATCACAAGGCGAAATCCCTGATCCAAGTGTCATTTTTGGAGCAATGACTCAGTGTGCCACTTGTCCCATCTCGCTCAGCGCAGGTGGCCTTTGTTCCACTTGCTTTGCAACGCAGGTACACCATGGAGGATCTGAGTTTCAGCGCAGAAGCCTAGTGGAGCACCTGCTTTGATTTCAGGATTGCTTGTTTTTGAGTGTTTTTAGGTGGAGAACTGATCTGAGAGCTGTTGGTTTGCTGACCTTGTTCCTCTAGGGGTAGGAACATCATGTTTAGGGAACTTTGGATCCCTTGGATTATTGACAATTCATGCCTGTTGCTGTAAGGCACAAAATTGTCTATAACAGATGCCCCCTAAAGTATGAGGTCGTTTATCGGGTGAAATGCTTTATTGAGAGGATCCGAAGTTCATTCAATCTGCTGAGAAGTGTCCTGTAATAAGATACAATACAATACATTATTTTTCATACATTTTCATGATCTAGCTGAGGCGGGCATTCCCATGCTCAGCTTTATAAATACATTTTCGTACATAGAACAGACGATCGTCTGATTGTAGACCGATAATTCTCTGCTGAAATTATCATCCTTTGAGAAGGATGATCATCTGCTGTAATGATGTACATATCAAATGTCTTTATGTCCTGAATATATATCGCAGCCCGGATGGATGAAACTAGATCCGGGGTCTTCAATCTCTTCCGATCTTCACTCGATGTACAAGTCGATCCATGTGAGAATTTCTTGAAGTCGAACATGGAAAGACATCGCTTGATTACCGGTCAATGATGTAAACCGTTAACAAGCGCGAGAGGAATCACCGATAAGGATGATGACCCTCAAGGTACGGCAGTACAATTCACATGGTGGGAATAAAGGACTTGGCGTCGACCACCATGCAAAATCTTCTGGACGAAGGTCATTGATGTATACCTGTCGCCGGAAGTGAGAAACTTGCCATTGAGGCATGCAAGCTTCAAAGTACTGAAGGGGGTGTTCCTAGATCAACTCCTTGGATAATGAGCTGATGTCGACAAGGAGCGATCCGTCAAAGGAGGGCCTTAATGAATCCCACATCAGTGACACGAAACGGAGCTAGTGATTGTGATGAGGTGAAAACAAACTGTGATGTATGATTCAGGGTGGCGGCCATGAAGTGGATGAAGGATAATGTATGGCAGTGGATGGGACACGGTTGACTCTTTGCAGAACCACATCTCTTGAACATATAACGACACTGATGTGATGGATTGGTAGCATTACCCCAATTGTGGATGGTGTGGCGAGGACCATGGTTATGAGACCGATGAATGAAACAACCCAACCCGATGTGATACGGAGGACAAAGTGTCATGTTCAAGAGCGACTTGCTACCATTAATGCTGTGAGGTTCTCCCAATTTTTCCCCAGTCATTGCTGACCAGTACCTCTTTATTTTTGTCAAGCTTGAGGAGGATAACATATGCTTGTTCTATAACCTGCCCTTCGGGCAAGCCCATCGCTATGTTTTAACGAGCCTAGCGATAGGGAAACTCGTTCTCGTCTAAAGACAAGTTTGTCGCTATTTAATCATTTTAACGAGTCTAACGACAAGGAAAACTCGGTCCTTTTCATTTTTAGAGAGTCTGAAAAGGTACGGAAAGTTAACTCCAAAATTCCTTTTTCGTCATCTAATCCCTTAAGTCCGAAAAAGTATAAAACAATACAAAAGGGATGAATTTTCGATTTCTTTAACGAGCCGAACAAAACAAGCGCTCGATCTTTTTGTGCAATAATCCCTCAGGTCCAAAAAGATTAAAATCTAGAGGAGGGATAGCTCTTCCGGTCCTTTTAACGAGCTGGAAGGCCAAAACTCGGCAAACTTTTCATATTTTACGAGTCAGTGAAAAGAGCTCAAAGAAGACTCGTCTTTTGAGGAACGAGTGATAAACAGGGATAGCAGCAGATTCCAGGTACAGGTTGGAATTTTCCAATCACGGCAGTGTCACAAGGATGGCTAAGTGAAATCACTCTTCGCAGCTGTTCCTCAAAATGGGTAAACAAACATATGGATATGAACGATTGGCCAAATGAACGGATGGAGGTGATGGCATATAAACACGACCAAGGGCTTTTAATATGGCTATCAAAGGTTACATTTCTCAAGGTTATTTACCGGTTCATTTTTTCTGGATGAGCTTGAACTATAGGGAAAGATTGCTCACAATTTATGTTTATTTTTTAACGAGCATGAACTCTGTACAAAAACTGCTCGAATTCTTGCGTTTATTTTTTAACGAGCATGAACATTGCTAAAACTGCTCGATTTACCAGTCTTAATACAAGGAATGCCTTAGGTGAGGTAATCTTATTTAAGGAGCGATACCTCACTAATTACTCCAATTTGGCAGGTTTTAACTTTTGCCCTTCATCCTTTCTTTATGCAAGCCAGAAACGGCTAATCCTACGAGTTTAACGGGTTAGACCTACAGGTTTAAAGGGAGGACCTAAAAATTTAAAAAAATAAATAGTCGTCCCGTGCTTGCACTCCAAAAGGCTTGCATGCCCCCAGGTATAAAGTATAATTTCAAGGCTGCCCCTCCCCTGTCCCACCTCTGTTTTTCTAATTGTCGTCTTGCTATATTTTTAACGATACTTGTCTTCTCGTTATTTTTCGGTGCCGACGGTACTTGTCTTCCCATCAGTTCACTTTTTGATTTTGCAAGATCGCAACAGATAAAACATTGGTGTTACGGAGGGAGGCCCTCTTACTTATTATCCGAAAAATGGTTTTGTTTGCTGCCGCAGACTAAACTCTCTTTTCGGCGGTGTCTATCATTAGGTTGCTAAGGATGGTGACTACTTGTTTCAGCAATTTCATCTCTTTCTTTGGAGACTGCCCCTACTTATCCTTCAAAACATATTGTTTTAATGGGTGAGGCTTGACATTCAAAGATGGTGGCTTCTTGCTGCCACAAATGGATCTCCTCCTTAGGAGAGCCTACTTTTTTAGACAAAGGGAGACGATCTTTTCGCTCACATAACTTTGACAAAAGAATTTTATCCTAGAACAACCCTCTCTTCCTTTTTCGGACGGGGTACGGACTAGTCCATTCTTCTGCGGAAATTAACTTTATACCCAAGGTTTTCTCTGCCCAAGGCAGGCCAGGGTGCATGCCCCTTGGGTCCCAGTTCTTTCTTTCCGAATTACTCGCATTCATCGGGAAGTAGAACCGGGGGTGGTGGCATTCCTTGAGTGAATAAACCGTTAAGGGATGGTATTTGACTATTTGCGATGCGTGATCCTGGAAATGAAAGTTGGTCTACGAGCTTGACCATTCTTCCTTCGTGCGGAAAACACATGACTCTAAAGAGCGAGGACACTATTGCCTCCATGCAATATATATAGTCTCGTCCAAGGAGTAAGTTATAAACCAAGGGTCCCTGGACGACCATGATGTTCATATGAACTGTCTTCCCTTTCAATGTAACTGGAACATTGGGGAGAATCCCTAACGGGTGACTGGTTCCTTTATCAAAACCTGATAGATTTCTTATCTCAGGTAAAAGCGCCGGGCAACCCAGTGCTTTCCAAGCAATAGAGGAAAGGATACTCACAGATGCCCCTTCATCAATGATAGTTCCAGCCATCACCATTCTGTAGATTTGGACTATGATTCTGAATGGGATACTGGCTGGTAACCGGGGTCTGCCTAGTTGATTCCAATCAAAGGATACAACTAGGTTGCTTGGTGGTGGGACCGAATACACGGCCGGATACGATCCTGACGATGTTCCTTCCTGCGATAAAGGAATGGGCGCATTGCCCTGATGCTCATCAGAGTCTGTGTTGATGAAAAGAATATGGACGGTGTCATCCTTATCCTTTTCAGTGAGGGTGTCATTTGAAGATGGGTCTTCAATGACGGAGTCATTTGAGGATGAAACCTCTGAAGGAAGAACCGGGTCAACTGCCGTTTCGACCTTTAGACTTTCGTCTGGTCTGGATTCAGCAGGTTCATTCTCAATGATCGACACTTCAGCTGACCACTTGAGCGGGCCAGCTGGATTTTCAACTATCGAGGGATTAGGCACGAGTTTTTGGTATCCAGGAGGAAGTCGTAACGGTGATACCGGACGATCTTCCAAAACTCTCTTCACCTCATCTAAGAATGGACATCGGTGGATGGCGTGATCGCGTTCACACAGCATACAGGGTGATCTTGGTTTCCCTCTTCGTCCTTCACTCTCGCTAGTTGACGGACTGCAATCAACATGACTACCAGAGGTTGATGCTACCGGATTGTGCAACCTTGGGGACCAGTCCCTTAGTATCCGGGGAATACAAGGACAATCACGATGGAAGTGGGTCCCTTTGCAAATGACACATGGAGATTTAGGCCCGGTCGGTGCAGTGTGTGGATTTTTGTCAGATGTCTTTTGCTTGCCCCCAGTCGCCTTCGCCATAGGCCCCTTCTGCTTCTTTTCTCTCTTCTTCTTTTCTTTCTTCTCCATGGGAGGCTGACTTTTGCCGGCTCTACCTTGCGAAGATGAAGGATCAGAGGAAGTATTGTAAGAAGTGGAAGGCTGGTGGGTAGTTCTAGACTAGTCTGACTGTTGATTCGACTGCTCAGGATTAGTGGCGATCTGCACTACATTAGTTGAAAAGAGCCATACGGGTAGGCCAATTGTCAATCCTAGAAGTGACAATGTGGCCATATGAGGCGCACCAACATCTCCCCAAGAGGAGAAGGGATTGGGACTTCCGCCAAGGTTACTTCCTTGGTTGGTGGGCTCCATACTTTTCAACTGAAAGATCAACGTGGGAATAACAGGTGATTATGTTCCGATTTAAAATAAATTTTATTAACGACGCTTTAGACACAACTTTGCTTTTTCATGTTTTAAGAGTCGAGAAAAAGCTAAAGATGACTCTAGTCTCCTTCGATGTTTTAACGAGCCCGAAGTGACAAATGCTCGGATGGACTTTTTCAGTTATAGAGTTTGAAAAAGGCCAAAAGAAACTTCTCTGGAGTTCTAGGCAGAGGGTGTGCCAAACTTTTCGCGAAACCACAGAATACATTTTACGGTACGGGTGATCGATCTTTGTGAATGCTGTGTTCACTGCATCGCGATCAGTAGGGCGGCCGACACGGCTTCCTATGGATAAAGGATAATTGCCTATAGGGGTCTCCCAATATATACGCGACGGTACGTGGGAGCACAAGTCCGTATTAGTGCCACCGACTCTCAGGAGGAATCACCCACCTTCGTAGAGATCGACAGTCACTATGTTTAACGACGCCGGAACACGTCTCTACCTAGACCTCTATGTGTTTGCGTTATGTTACAAAGCGTTGTTATGTAAATTGGATTTATTTTAATGTTGATCTTGCTTAGCAGTTTGCCTTTAAGGATCACCACGAGATGTATGTAACAAATTCCTGAATGCAGTCTAAGATGAGAAGCAAACTTTTCAATCTTTCAACTTTGAAAACCTTAACTACTGAGGGAAAAGAAAGGCAAATCTTTTCACACAGATCAAAGAGCACACACTAAATGAAAATTTTTCCTAAATCGTCAAGCAAACAGTCAAATGCAAAATGCACAATGCATGTATTTTCTTTTCCCTTTCTTAATGTAGATGGGTTACAAAAAGAAAGTTGTTATATAACTTTGATTTCGATTTAAAGTGAAAACAAACAAGCTTGTCCAAAATCAAAAGACACCTTAAGATTTACTTGCTTAATCACTGGAAATGCATGAAATCAAACCATAATGACGAAAGTAAAATGACTAATCAGCTATGGACAGCAAACAAGCTAACTCTTTAGACCAGCAAGATGCCTAACACAGGTTCAGATCTAAGAGGCCAAAAGAAAGACTAGTTTACTCTTCGTTATGGGAAATTGTAAATGAGTAAGAAATACAAAGAACAAGTACAATTTCGTTATATA
The DNA here is from genome assembly GCA_031772625.1 of Pinus tabuliformis. Lineage (NCBI taxonomy): Eukaryota > Viridiplantae > Streptophyta > Pinopsida > Pinales > Pinaceae > Pinus > Pinus tabuliformis. The sequence goes on from CM062811.1 coordinate 421,175,183, forward strand.
ACAGAGGCGGAATGATGGCAAGTAATGTTGGTTTCAGAACAGGTGCAAGACTGGTAACTGGCAGCCAAATCTATAGTGAAAACAGGCAAGAGAAAAGGAGGAAACCCCAACAGCACTAGGCAAAATTGGGCCAACGCAGGTGCTGCACAGCCAGTCTAGATCTCAGCGCAGGTAGCCCCTTCGGGACCTGCATTGCAAAGCAGGTAGCCTGTGTACTACCTGCTTTGGAAAACGAAAGTTGCGTTTTCACAGTTTCCGGGTCACAATTTTCTCAAAAATGCACAGTTTTTGCTCAAATAAGAAGGAATCAGTCAAGCACACTCAAAGGGATGATTAGGAGGATGAAAAGCTATCACTAAGAGCTTACAAGGATCCTTGTAGATCAGCTCTTCAAATCATGAACATGCTCAGAAATGAGCTAGAGTAGCTGCCCTCTACTTCGCTTTTGATATAGCCAAAAGCTTTTCGATTTGGTACTCTTTTGTTCAGGAAATGAATAGCAAAATACTACAAACAATAAAACAGATACGATCCCCAGCGGAGTCGCTAGTTTGTTGTAGGGAAAAGTATCCGACTTGGATGACCCTATCCCACTCTAAGGGTGATAGTACCTCAGCAACAACTGTAAAGAAAACTACTTAAGGTTTACTTCTTTATGAAAGCAAAAGAGAGTGGATAAATGCACTAACCGTTGCCTTGCGCTTAATGTCGAATCCAAAACTCTTCTCTATGGCCGCTTGCTCCTAGCTCTTTGCTCTTTTGCCGGCCCAGCTACAATGAGATCCTGCAAAATGACAAAGAAGGAGACTACAAGAGGCATGCAATCATAACTGATCCACGGATTAGCATAAACCAAATATACAATTATCACAAAACATCATTGGAACAAATGCATATAGAAGAACCTCAATAGCTTTTATTAATGAAGAAGTAAAGGTTCTGAGAGTGTTACAACCATTGAAGGTCCTAATCCAGCAACACCTCCCAGCAGAAAGAATTTCTCCTCTTCACCTCCCTCAAGCAATCACCCAATAGCTCTATAGTGAAACCAACAACATAGCATTACTTTGCACAAAATTCCAGCCTCCTGAGCTCATAGGAGAGAGCTCAATATATAGATGAATTGAGAAAGGATGAGTCAGTTTGCAACTGATGTGTAGCTGCCTTGTGTCCTCTCTCTCTTCAGTTAATCTTTAGTTGATCTTCAGTTCTTGAGTCCACTTGGAGAACCTTGCTTCCACTTGGAGAAACAGAGCCTCTGACTCATCACAAGGCGAAATCCCTGATCCAAGTGTCATTTTTGGAGCAATGACTCAGTGTGCCACTTGTCCCATCTCGCTCAGCATAGGTGGCCTTTGTTCCACTTGCTTTGCAACGCAGGTACACCATGGAGGATCTGAGTTTCAGCGCAGAAGCCTAGTGGAGCACCTGCTTTGATTTCAGGATTGCTTGTTTTTGAGTGTTTTTAGGTGGAGAACTGATCTGAGAGCTGTTGGTTTGCTGACCTTGTTCCTCTAGGGGTAGGAACATCATGTTTAGGGAACTTTGGATCCCTTGGATTATTGACAATTCATGCCTGTTGCTGTAAGGCACAAAATTGTCTATAACACTTGTTCATTGTAAACTTCCACTTGTGCCTTCTTAGTTCCATATTCTACATATTATATTCATCTTGTCACAGAACAGATGCTTCCCCTTGCACAAATCACATGCAATGTGAAGAGCCACATAGGATGCTCCAACTCCTTGCTAGTTATTATTCACGCTTCCTTGGCCATTAAATTGCGAGAAAATGGTGGACTCTGTCCATGAAAAAGGCTGTCACTCTTCTTGGCGTATCCAAACAAGGTTTGGCAACATCCTCTAGCATGGGGGCTATACCATGGATAAGGAACAATTTGTGGGATTATTTTTGCGATGGGCCCTGTGGCATTGCTAATGTATTAGTCGAGATAATCAATAACTATTGTTCTACACAATTACTTATCTGGTGTGCCACCGAGGACCAATGACCTTACAAGCAGCCGTCTTAGTCATAAGCACTTTGCCTCTGGGATCTTACAGAGATTCCATTACCAGTAATAAAGGAAATTGTGTATTGACCGAGTTGCAATTTGGCTAGGGATTAAGATTTCCTACATACAGATACGCCCTTAAGTCTACATTTTCCAATGGTGGTGTGTCTGTGTGGTAGCAGGTCTTCCCAGAATTACCATGTGAATCACTTCGAAGCAAGCCTACATATATAGAGATTGTAGGTATATTTACAAAGATCAGACACCATTTGAGAAGCTCCCTGATAATTTTTTCTGTCCAGTTTGTGGCACTCCTAAGAGGAGATTCGAAGCTTATGAAGATCCTATTGCCATTGCGATAGGAGTTGTATGGCTTGCTGCCACATACTACTACCTGAATAATCAATTTTGATTATACATTCCTTCTTAGAGGTTACAACAATTTTTTAGATGTATATAAAAACATGGCATCGATTAAAATCCTCCTCTTGCGCAATAGTCTGCTCACTTGAGATTACACCTCTCCGTAGATTACAATGAAGAAACAAACCATTCTTTACTCACTTACTCTGTCACTTCCAAAGAGAAAACCATAGGCTCTGATACCACATGAGGGAGAATCATACAACCATAAAACCATATGCATAGCAAATTAATTCACAAACATTAAACTGGCGGAAAAGGCAGAGAGCCATCATGTCGTCTCTTATGCTCGTGTAATTCTCTCTTACTCAAATAATTTAATAATACATTTAAATACATGAACAAGTGGTCTTCAGATAGTGCGTCTATCTTAGACCCACTTGGTTGAGACAATTTCTCAACTTACACACTAATTTAGGAGAGCTAGTTGAGAGAATCTCTCATCCAAACTAGAATCCTTAGTTTGAGGAATTCTCATGATTTTATTTATTTAATTTAATAATTGGATTTATTATTGATTTTTAAGAGAGTGAGGCTAAAAAATGGAAGGGAAACATTCCATTTGACCTTCATATTATACTTGATAAGGTCAATTTGTCTATTTTAATGTGAGTATTTCATAAATGCAAGATCAATATTTATCTTCTCAAAAAAACCTCCAATCCCAAATTAACAAATAGTTCTTTGTCTTGGGACCTTGGGGTAGATGTTATGTGAACATTAGAGATTGGGGTCGAGATTGATGGCCAAGGGATGGATAAATCCATGGTAAGAGATGGAGGATCGTTTACCATCTCGGGACCTCAAGGTCTTAGACCCTGGAGGTCAACTGTGTTATACATATGTTATGAGGGGACAAGGAGAGAGGGTTGAGAGATAGGAATTCCCACTTGGGAGTCAATGGGAAATCAATCGTCTCACCTAGGACTTAAAACTTCATGTATTTCTGTTATGTCCCAAGTATAATAAGGCCAAGATTGTGTATAAGGAAAAATTACCAATTCAAAAGGGTAAGGGGATGTTTAGTGGGACCTAGTAAGGTGGAAATTTTGAAAGATGAGTTGGACCTCCAACAAGGGATGGAGGGCTACCTGAACCAAATTTAAACAGGAACACAAAAAATTAGAGGGATAACCATAAATACAGAGATACAACAAAAATAATACTTCATTTCATTAATGTAAAATACTGAAATATGCTTACAAACATAAATGCAGATAAACTAGCTCGGGCAATGGTAGCTTATCTCTGAGGAGAGATGTGGCGGCTAAATTCCCCTAAACTGTGTTACAATGAGGCTAAAAGGCCTATTTATTGTTGAGAAACAATGGAAAATCGTAAACCTCCAAAAAGCTAACCCTAGGAGATGAAGTGCCAAACTATGGGCTCTGTTTTGGGTAAATTGGTACATCAACTTCCTAGGGTCGTGACTTTGGCATACAATTTCTATTTGACATGCACAATACCTCGTTAGAAATATCTATTCGAGGAATACAACTTTGGAGAGAGAAATATCAATCTATTGGTCCATGTTGCTCCTAGTTTTCCCAAAACACGTCGTTTAGGGTCTCAAAATGGCTTTGGAAGTTCAAGACTCGAAAAAACTGCCAAAAATAATAAATTGTGCTACAAATAAGGAAACTAAAAAACTAAAAGAAGAAATGGTGGGGTTACAAGTGGAATCAGTGGGTGGCCACCAATATCCACCTGGATCATTCCTCCCCCCTTAGGAAGCAATGGTCCACATTGCGTTGAGTTCCTCCATGATATGAGGAAATTTCTGCTGAACTTGGTCCCTGGTGAAGGAGTTGGCCTACATTGACAACTCGATACAGTTGGATTTTATACTGGTGAGTGTGCTTGATCTGTGTGTCCATGATCTGATTAGTTGCAGCTTGTTCCATGCAATATTTATTTAACTCTGTTGGTGTGAGTTGTTTTGCAATGTCAAATGTGCTTAGTAATGGCGGAAAGTATGGTCAAAGGTGGTCCACATTGAACATTAGGTGTAGACCAAGGAATGGGGGAATTCTGAGCTCAAATTCATTGTCTCCCACAACCTTGGTAATGGTGTAAAGACCATATTGGAGTGGTTTGAGCTTCTGATGGGCTCTTTCAAGGCATTCTTTCTGCAGATGCAACCAGGATTTGTCACCCACTTGAAACTTGTGTGGTACCTAATGTTGATCATGTTGCTCCTTGTACTTGGAATTTTCAAGAATGGAGTGGCACTAGATCAGCCTATTGGGTAGAGGTGCTCTCGAAGTCATATCGGACAAATTCTTGACGTGACAATGCAATTGTACCCTTGTGGGTGAGGAGAAGATGTCCCTGTCTTCTTTCATGACCATATCCATCTGCTTCTGCTTCTTGGAGGAACCCTTCCTGGGGGCCATGGATGTGGCTACGATCTTCCCCTTACTTTGGGAGTGAACCAGACAAAAAATAAATTTCCTAGTCTGGGAGATGATCTTACTTCCTTTCTTAGTAGAGATCAAAGAAATGGCAGTAGGTGGGGCTACCTCCAGTATCCTATATAATGTATTACATAAAGAAATAATAACAACGTGACGTCTTGAATCATACACAACATGTCACTTCCATAAGCATGGTTTGCCTAATAACACATAACAAACATCAAGTGGTGCAACATCACACAATACCTCATCTATGAAGGGCTTGATGCTGTAGGGAAGGCAACATTGCTGGCGGACTCGGAGATCTCGTCCTTGGAAAAGCCACCCAATGCTGTACGGTTGCGAGTGTGTTATGGTTGGTAGTCCCAGCCACTTCACGACCTCTACTAAAATGAGGTTATTTTGGCTCCCACTGTCAACAATGAATTGCAGCAGCGAACCCTTCACCCACATCTGTGAGTGGAAAAGATGCTCCCCCTCCTCTAGATCTTCAGGCTCATTCTTCTGGACATTGGTGGTGGCAACAATGGCGTTGGGCTTCGTATCAATGCTTTTCTTCCCTTTTTCATTACCCTTGTCGGGTTTTGACTTGGGGACGAAACATGCATCTGATTCTGAAGCCTTCACCTCAGCCACCAATGACTACTTGGTCCGACACTCACTTGTGTTATTAGTGGGGCTCTTATGGAACTAGCACCACTTTCTTGTGTCCTTCTTTGACTTCGTGGTGTTGTTCTTTTCTTGCGGCTTCGACAGTTTATCTTGGGTCACACCGCCTTGGCTTTGTCCTTTGTTCTTCAGATTCGTAGATCCAAAGTGTCGCTTCTTTTTTTTAAACCTATGCTTGATCTTGACGACGTAGTGGTATGCTGTGCTGAGCGAGGAGATGTTCAGGAACTCCATCTTGTCCTAGATGTACCTGTGTAGGCAGTCACAGTATTTTAGTATCAAATGCAACTCATAATCCTTGATACCAAACTTTGTGCGAAGGGTATGAAAAATATTTGTGAACACCGACACATCTTGGTCCCTTCCCTGCCGCAACGTGGTCCACTTTATGTATTTGTCCTCATAGCTCTTGACAGGATAGTACTACTCCTTGATGGCATCCCGGAATAAATTCAAAGTGGGTGTGGATGAAAATAGTGAGCACGTACTTTCATCCTTCTGCTCGTAGTAGGTTTCCCACTAGTCCTTGACATGGGGGGCTTATTTGAGAAGTGAAAAAGTGATCTTTTCTCAGCTGGAAAGATCATGAATAGAAAAATAACCATCTAGCAGATTTAACAATTTATCTACGACATCTGCGTCTATCTGACCCTCTAATATGGAGATTTAAAATTTAACTTGTACCTTAAAGGGTGTGGCATTTCTAGAGTAGCCGTTGGAAGCAGATGCATCGCCCCTAGGTAGTCGTTGAAGGATCTAGGAAAATTTTTCCATCATCGTGTTCCTTTGTCACTAGAGGGCTTCTTCGAGCAAGATTTTGATAGGATCTCTTGCCCCATCATCTTTCTTTTCATCCTCCATGGGACGCCATCGAGATTTGCAAGGCTGGTATTGCAAGGTTTCGACCAGTTCAAGCCCTAACTCCTTATATCCCGACCTCGTTGGGGACATGCAAAAGAAAACAGAGAGAAAGCAGACCTCTCTGATACCGCTGATCTAGATTTAAACAAAAACACAACAAATTATAGAGATAACCATAAATATAGAGATACAGTAGAAATAATACTTCATTTCATTAATGTAAAATACTAAAATATGCTTACAGACAAAAATGGAAATAAACTAGCTCGGGCGATGGTAGCTTATCTCTGAGGAGAGATGCAACAGCTACATGCCTCTGAACTGTGTTACAATGAACCTTAAAGGCCTATTTATTGTTGAGAAACAATGGAAAACCCTAAACCCCCAAAACCCTAACCATAGGAGATGAAGCACCACACTATGAGCCCTGTTTTGGGTAAATTGATACATCAACTTCCCAGGGTCATAACTTTGGCACACGATCTTTTTTTTTTTGCGCACAATACCTCGTTAAAAAGATCTATCCGAGGACTACAACTTCGCTACAAGAAACATTGGGCCATGGATGCATGTTGCTCCTAGTTTTCCCAAATAATTTCGTTAAGGGCCTCAAAATGACTCTAGAAGTTTAGCACCCGAAAAAGCTTCCAAAACTAGTAAATTGTGCTACAAATAAGGAAATTGAAAACATGAAAGAAGCATTGGTGGGGGTCCAAGTGGAATTGGTGTGTGGAAAACAATATCCATCTGGATCATTCCTCCCCCCTTAGGAAGCAATGGTCCCCATTGCATTGAGTTCCTTCATGAGATGAGGAAACTTGTACTGAACTTGGTCCCTAATGAGCCATTTGCCCTGCTGAAGGAGTTCGCCTAATTTGACAACTCGATATAGTTGGATCTTCTGTTGGCGAGTGTGCTTGATCTGTGTGTCCATGATCCGATCAGTTGCATCTTGTTCCATGTAATCTAGATTTAACTCTGTTGGCGTGAGCTGTTCTACAATGTCGGATGTGCCTAGTAATGGGAGAAAGTATGGCCGAAGGTGGTCCAGATTAAACACTGGGTGTAGGCCAAGGAATGGGGGAATGCTGAGCTAAAATGCATTGTCTCCCACAACCTTGGTAATGGTGTAAGGACCATATTGGGGTGGTCTGAGCTTCCGATGGGCTCTTGTAAGGCGTTCTTTTTGAAAATGCAACCAGAATTTCTCGCCCACTTGAAACTTGTTCTGGTACTTGATGCTAATCATGTCGTTGATTGTACTTGGCATTTTCTAGAATAGAGTAATGATAGATCGGCCTGTTGGGTAGAGGTGCTCTACAAGTCAGATCGGACGAATGCTTGACCTGACAGTGCAATGGTACCCCTGTGGGTGAGGAGAAGATGTCCCTGTCTTCTTTCATGACCGTATCCACCTACTTCTATTGCATGGAGGAACCCTTTCTGAGGGCCATGGATGTGGCTACGATCTTCCCCTTACTTTGAGAGTGAGCCAGACAGAAAATAATTTTCCTAGTCTCGGAGATGATCTTACTACCTATCTTAGTAGAGATCAAAGATGTGGCGGTAGGTGGGGTTACCTCTGGTATCCTGTATAATGTATTACACAAAGAAATAATAACAATGTGATGTCTTGACTCATACACAACATGTTGCTTCCGCAAGTATGGTTTGCCTAATAATACATCACAAACATCAAGTGGTGCAACATCACATAATACCTCATCTGTGAAGGGCTTGATGCTATAGGGAAGGAGACACTACTACAGGAGTCAGAACAGGCATCTGATTTTGAAGCCTTCAACTCAGCCACCAACGACTACTTGGTCCGAGACTCACTTATGTTATGAGTGGGGCTCTTATGGAACTCGCACCACTTTCATGTGTCCTTCTTTGACTTCGTTGTGTTTTTATTTTCTTGTGGCTTCAACGGGTTGTCTTGGGTTACCTCACCTTGGCTATGTCCTTTGTTCTTTGGATTTACAGATCCAAACTCTCACTTCTTTTGTTTAGACTTCTACTCGATGTTGATGGTGTACCGGTATGTCGTGCGAGCAAGGAGATGTTCAGGAACTCCATCTCATCCTAGATGTACCTGTGTAGGCAGCCGCGGTATTTGAGTACCAAATGCAGCTCAGAATCCTTGATACCCAACTTTGTGCAAAGGGTATGAAAAATATTTGTGAACTCCGACACATCTTGGTCCTTGCCCTACCGCAACGTGGTCCACCTTATGTATTTGTACTCATAGCTCTTAACAGGGTAGTACTACTCCTTGATGGCATCCTGGAATGAATTCCAAGTGGGTGCAGCTGAAAACAGTGAGCCCATACTTTCATCCTTCTGCTCGCAGTAGGTTTCGCACTAGTCCTTAAAATGGGGGGCTACTTTGTGAAGTGAAAAAGTGATTTTTTCCTGGCTAGAAAAATCATGAACAAAAAAATAACCATCTAGTAGATTTAACCATTCATCTATGACATCTGTGTCTATCTAACCCTTGAATATGGGGATTTCAATGTTAACTTGTACCTTAAAGGGGGTGGCATTTCCAGAAGAGTTGTTGGAAGCAGATGTGTCGCCCCTGGGTAGCCGCTGAAGGATATGGGCAAAGTTTTCCATCATCGCATTCCTTTGTCGCTCAAGGGCTTCTTCGAGTAGGATTTTGATAGGATCTCCTGCCCCCTCCTCTTTTGTTTCATCCGCCATGGGAGGCCGTCGAGATTTGTGAGGCTGGTCTTGCAAGGGTTCGACCCTTCCAAGCCCTAACTCGTATCTCGACCTTGTTGGGGACATGCAAAGAAAAACAGAGAAAGAGCATACCACTCTGAAACCACTGATATGGATTTAAACAGGAACACAACAAATTACAAAGATAGCCATAAACACAGAGATATAATAGAAATAATACTTCATTTCATTAATGTAAGATACTGAAATATGCTTACAAACAAAAATGGAAATAAACTAGCTCGGGCGATGGTAGCTTATCTCTGAGAAGAGATGTGGCGTTTACATGCCTCTGAACTATATTACAATGAGTCTCAAAGGCCTATTTATTGTTAAAAAACAATGGAAAAACATAAACCTCCAAAACCCTAACCCTACGAGATGAAGCACCAAACTATGGGCTTATTTTGGGTAAATTGGTACATCAACTTCCTGGGGTCATAACTTTGGCATACGGTCTCTGTTTGTTGCGAACAATACCTCGTTAGAAATATCTATTTGAGGACTACAACTTTTCAAAGAGAAACATCGGTCCATGGACCCATGTTGCTCCCACTTTTCCCAAAGAATGTTGTTTATGGCGTCAAAACGACTACAAAAGTTCAAGACCTGAAAAAACGCCAAAAATAGTAAATTGTGCTACAAATAAGGAAACTGAAAAACCAAAAGAAACAATGATGGGGGTCCAAGTGGAATTGGTGGGTGGAAACCAATATCTAGCTGGATCATTCCTCCCTCCTTAGGAAGCAATGGTCCCCATTGCATTGACTTCCTCCATGAGATGAGGAAACTTCTGCTAAACTTGGTACCTAGTGAGCCACTTGCCCTGGTGAAGGAGTTGGCCCGCTTTGACAACTCGATATAGTTGGATCTTCTGTTGGCAAGTGCGCTTGATTTACGTGTCCATGATATGACAGTTGCAGCTTGTTCCATTCAATCTGGATTTAACTCTATTTGTGTGAGATGTTCTGCAATGTTAGATGTGTCTAGTAATGGGAGAAAGTATGGCTGAAGGTGTTGCACATTGAACACTGGGTGTAGGCCAAGGAATGGGGGAATGCTGAGCTCAAATGAATTGTCTCCCACGAGATTGGTAATGGTGTAAGGACCATATTAGAGTGGTCTAAGCTTCTGATGGGATCTTCTAAGGCATTCTTTCTACATATGCAACTAGGATTTGTCGCCCACTTGAAACTTGTGTGGTACCTGATGTTGATCATGTCGCTGCTTGTACTTGGTATTTTCCAGAATGGAGTAACGATAGATCAGCCCATTGGATAGAGGTGCTCTGAAAGTTAGATTAGATGAATGGTTGACCTGTCAGTGCAACGGTACCCCTGTGGGTGAGGAGATGATGTCCCTATCTTCTTTCATAACTGTATACACCTGCTTCTGCTGCATGGAGGAACCCTTCGTGGGGGCCATGGATGTGGCTAAAATTTTCCCCTTAGTTTGAGAGTGAACTAGATAGAAAATAGATTTCCTAGTCTAGTAGATGATCTTACTGCCTTTCTTAGATCAAAGAAGTGGGAGTAAGTGGGGCTACCTCCAGTATCCTATATAATGTATTACACAAAGAAATAATAACAACACGATGCCTTGAATCATACACAACATGTCTATTCCACAAGTATGGTTGGCCTAATAATACATCACAAACATCAAGCAATGAAACATTACACAATACCTCATCTGTGAAGGGCTTGATGCTATAGGGAAGGTGACACTGCTAGTGGACTTAGAGATATCGTCCTTGGTGAAGCCACCCTATGCTATACTATTGTGGGTGTGGTATGGTTGGTAGTCCCAGCTGCTTCACGAACTCTACTGAGATGAGGTTCTTTTGGCTCCCACTTTCAACAATGAATTGCAGCTGCAAACCCTTCACCCATATATGTGAGTGGAAAAGACAATCCCCCTCCTCTGGATCTTAGGGCTCATTCTTTTGGACCTTCGAGGTAGCAACAGTGGAACCGGGCTCTGCATCAATGATTTGCTTCCCTTTTTCATTCCCCTTCTCAGGTTCTAACTCGGGGTCGGAATATGCATCTGATTCGGAAGCCTTCAACTCGGCCACCAAAGACTGCTTGTTCCGACAGTCACTTTTGTTATGAGTGGGGTTCTTATGGAACTTACACTACTTTCCTGTTTCCTTCTTTGACATCGTGGTGTTGTTCTTTTCTTGTGGCTTCGACAGGTTGTCTTAGGTCACCCCACCTTGGCTTTGTCTTTTGTTCTTCAGACTCGTAGATCCAAAGTCTCGCTTCTTTTGTTTAAACTTCTTCTCGATCTTGACGGCATATTGGTATGCCATGCCGAGCAAGGAGATGTTCAAGAACTCCATCTCATCATGGATGTACCTGTGTAGGCAGCCATGGTATTTGAGTACCAAATGCAGCTCAGAAACTTTGTTACCCAACTTTGTGTGAAGGGTATGAAAAATATTTGTGGACTTCGGCAAATCTTGGTCCCTTGTTGCAGCATGGTCCACTTTATGTATTTGTCCCCATAGATCTTGACAGGGTAGTACTATTCCTTAATGGCATCCCAGAATGAATTCTAGGTGGGTGCGGCTGAAAACAATGAGCCTGTACTTTCATCCTTCTTCTCGCAGTAGGTTTCGCACTAGTCCTTGACATGGGGAGCTGCTTTGAGAAGTGCAAAAGCGATCTTTTCCCAGCTAGAAAAGTCATGAATATAAAAAAAACCATCTAGTATATTTAAACATTTATTAATGACATCTGCATCTATCTAACCCTCGAATATGGGGATTTCAAAGTTAACTTGTACCTTAAATGGTGTGGCATTTCCAAAGTAGCTATTGGAAGCATATGCATTGCCCCTGGGTAGCCGCTGAAGGATCTGGGAAAAGTTTACCATCATCACATTCCTTTGTCACTTGAGGGCTTCTTCGAGCAATATTTTAATAGCATCTCCTACCCCCTTGTCTTTCTTTTCATTCGCCATGGGAGGCTGTTGGGATTTGGGAGGCTAGTCTTGCAAGGGTTCGACCAGTTCAAGCCCTAACTCCTTATATCCCGACCTTGTTGGGGACATGCAAAGAAAAAAAAAGAAAGAGTAGATCACTCTGATAACACTTTTTATTGCTCCAATATTTCTCTAGAGTGTTGCAGAAAGAAATGATTAGAGGTAACCACAAACCAACTTTGGAGATTAGGATCTAGCCTTCCTAATCTCAGAGAGGGCTCTCTCTTTTTTATTTAACTTTGTTTAGTTATTTTATTTTAGGCTAGTTATGATTGTGCTATGGTTTTGATTTTAGATTTGGTGGTGGGATCACTTACTTAGATGAAAAAGGGTTGTCTTTCACCATTGGGCTATGGGGTCAAGTGTTAGACAAACATAACTGGATCAAGTTCTAAAAATAGTGTCCACAGGGCAAGATAGTAGAGTTACTTTAGATCTCAAGGCTAGATGGTGAAGTGGGTTTCAATCATATCCAAAGAGAAATCAGGGGTTCCTTAGCCTTGATTATGAAGAAAGTGAAAGAGGTCAACTCGGATGGGAGAGCAATTAAGGATTCTCAGATCTGGATATCAGAGGAAAACATGTAAATGATTAACTGTGGAAAAAAGAGTGTACTTAAACAAATTTTGAGATAAATTTCCAGTTAATTCATTCAACTTTAGATAACATTTAAGTTTGTGAAAAACGTAAGAGAATAAAAAATTGACAAAGAAAATACTTCACTATAATATCTCTACACATGAATCCTGTAATGTAATCTCTTTATTACTTCCTCCAGTCTGCTGACTTGAAAATTGGTACAATAACCCTCAGGTTTATGATCAAAATAACTATACAAATGTATAGAAATCCGCACACAATACTTCAAATTATGAAGTAGCTATACAAAAATATTTTACAAAATATCCCAAACTGTGTTGGGAACTAATCTAGGAGAAAGAAAAATCTTCATGCAAGAAGATAGAGACAACTATTGAACTAATGCTTGCTATCCCTACTTGTTAGGTTGTGCTGGCTTTAATCTTTGATATTTTGCACTTTAATATGTGCTTTTCTATTTGGTCTTCACGCTGGATGCTCTATTCACTCTGATCTTTCAAGTGATACACTTTGACCTGGCTAACCTGTTATTATCCTTTTACTGTGCCCTTTTACTCTTACTATACATTTTCACCTTTTGACTTTTTACAGTAAGTCATTTAATTTCTCCCATGTTTTGGCATATGGTAATTGGATATTTATCATTTTCATGAAAATCTCATCTCCCTCTGTATACTTGGCAAAAGCAGGTTTATTGACAAAAAGGTGTTTTACCTCATGCTGGAGGTAAAACAAATTCTCAAAAGTTTGATATAATACTTTTCCAGTAGGTATGCCCTTCATGGATGAAGTATTCACCTGATCTCTAGCCACTTCTCAATTTTTTCTATTATAGTCCTCATGTGTCATTAGCTTATCATTTATTACCAAGGGATTTGGTAAACCTTTTTGCCTCAAAATTTCAAATTTGACCATGAATCTATCAATTGTCAACTGCATGGTTTGGCGCTTGTCTTCTAGGTTCAACATTAAATTCCTCTTAGTGAGGACCCTTTTCACTTCCAGAATTGTCCATGTTTTGTCAGGTATCTCTAATTCCTGTGGCTCATACTTGTTCTTGGAGTTGAGGAAGTGAATGATCCTTGCAGCTTCCTCTGGCATGTCTCCAAGTTCTTCTTTGACTCTCTGTATGGCTTCTGTAGCCTTCTTTATTAAATAATTCTATTCAAAAATAACTTGGATGGATGGCCAAATATCATTGATAGAGTCAATGATATTGGCCCACAATTGTTCCTTAGCCTGACCTAGGGGTTCATTCAGTGTCAGTTCCTTCTCCAAGCTTTTTATTTGTTCATTCATGTTTGTAGACTTATGATGTTCCTCTTTGTGCATGATTTGGGAAAGCTTGTAGTCAATTTCCAAGATGGTCACTTTTTCCTTAAGTTTGTTCATTTCAGTAGTCTGAATGGACATTTCTTCCATTGCTTTGACCAACCTATTTGTTTCATCACCTGTAGACCCTGTTGTTGATGTAGATGATGTAGATGATGGAAGTGTTGTGGACATTGGAGTTGTGGGAGCTAAGGATGTTGCCAAAGTAGAAGGCATTACAGTAGTAACTAATGGGATGACATTTGCAGGGGAATCCTCAAGACTAGCTTGTTTTCGCTGAATCAAGCTATCCAATTCCTTTTCCATCTCCTTCAGCTGATCATTTAGTTGTAGCACTAGAACCATCATCTCTTCATGATTGGTTTGGCTCTCCAGGACCTCTTTATTTTGTGGGTGTTCTAAATGAGGCAGCTTTAGCTGTTTCTTGAGAGTTGCTATATCCTCATTCTTCCTTTTGATTAATTTTTCAGCAGCCTTAATGTCACTTGGATCATGGCCTAGCTCAATGACCAAGTCCTCCTATGACTTTATCTTATTGCCTTTGGCCTGTGGGGATGCCTTCTATAATTTTTATTGGGTTGTGATGTTGTTCAGTGAACTCTGCTTCATGTGTTCAGCCATGGCCTTTCTTGTTAGGGTGGAGTAAATCATCTCTCCAGCTTGTTTATGAAACTCTATTTGGTCAATGGGATGAACATCCCTGGCCAATACCTCAAAATTAGTCTTCCTATAAGCCGCTGAGGTCTTTGGTGGCTGAACAATGGGCTGCATAAATGAGACCTGCATCTTTCCTGCTTTGATGTCAAAAGCTGACATCAACCTAGTCTGGTTGGCTAGTGTATGGTTGAAGTATTGGGCATATGTATCAGCCTTAAACTTCTCATTCCTCATATTTATTTCTTTATGCCTATCCCTAATGTCATTTTCTATGTCAGATGACCTAATGAAAGAGGAAACCTAGAAACTTTGTTTTCTCCCAATCATTTGAGTGTTGGAAGTTGATGGCTGCTGTGTTTCACTTGAAATAGCAATGTGTTTCCTCCTCTGCCCCATTGTTTCAGATCAGTTATTTCTACTGATTCAATGTTCTCCTGTTTAGACACAGATTCAATTTGGGCCTTTTTCTAAGCTTAAAAAGCTCATTTGTACTCCCCATGGCAGAACTGGAACCCTCTTCCCTGTTCCTCTTTGGATTCCTCTCCTCGTTGGCTGGACTTTGTAGGACAGGAGGAATATTCATGGGTTCCCCTACTTCTGGAACCTGTAGGAAGGAACTCTGGTCAATTTTCTTTTCCAGATCAATGAGTGTGTTCTCAACATCCACTACTATGTTATCCATGTCAATCAATGTATTTTCCAACCACTCAGATTGGTTGGAAAACTGGTCAATATCAAGTCTTGGATGGTGGATGAAAGGTCCCAATTTGACCTTGATTCTCAATCTGTTTATGACCCCATGAGGGTCATACTGCCACTTGAAGTTGTTTCTAAATTTCATCTGTTGCAATATCTTGTTAGCCTCAGGTCCAGCTTCTCTGTTATTACATGTGAGGGGGCCCAATTGGTTCTTTATTTTAAATTGGGTCTTCTTCCTAGCTGCTAGGAAGTTGATCTCATCTGAATTGATGATTTGCCTAAAATACTCAAGTGTAAATATCCTCATAGGGAGGTATTTGGGCAACTTATAAGGGGCTAGTTGGCAGCCATAAACCTTGATTTTATTGTGGTTCCGGTACAGGTGCTAGTCTCCCACCTTGCTATTATTAGCAAACTGTAGCACCCTCTTCATTTCTTGGCTGATTCTAGGTTGAGTGTTACTGGTCAGCATGTTCATGACTGGGTAGACAAATGAATCTATGAAGTCTTTGTAGGTGAATGATGTGGAGTATTTCTGGATCAAGGGTGTCCAGTAGACCATTGATCTCTCTTTTCCCTTGGTATCCAACTTCTAGATGCTGACAGTGAATTTATTTGCTTGATAATACAAAAACATGTGAAATAACACTAAAGAGTACTTGAAAATTCTTTCAGTGGGTAGTCTTGTGAATTGTTCATGCATCCTATCTATAATGAACTGAGCATAATTGTACATGATAGTAGGAGGCTTGCCCGGGGTGAAGATGGACAGGAAGGCCAGGATAACCTCATCCACATGCTCATATGTGGTATATCCTAGGATGCAAGAGAGAATGGTCATTATATGTCTGCTTGTCTCTGGAAAAATGGTGGCAGCATAAGGTGGAGTATCTGTGGGAGTATGGCGGACTTCAATGGTGAAGGTCTGGAAGATTTGTCTTATCTTAACTAGGTCTAGTTTAATACATAATTCCAATAGGTCTCCAATAGATAATGGGGTCCCATTAGGGCTAGGTTGGACTTGCAGCATTTGGTTGATAGACTCTAGAGTTATGGTGAATAGGAGCTGCTAGTTAGGGGCAACAATAGTCCTTTGGATAGGGATATAGTAGACATGACAAAAATGTATGATATCAGGGAATGGGTGTACTTCTGGGAATAGGTATTTGGGTAAATTGGATTCCCACAGATGGATGTCATTAGTATGGTTCAGGAATCTATCCTTACTCCAACAGTGGAGCTTCAGAAGGTAGGATGCGGTAGCAATATCTTTTATTTGAAAATCCTTGTTTGCTAGTGCCAAATGGTCGATTTCCAGGTTAGGGGTTGACACAGGTCTAACATCCAGAGAGGTCTGGGAAGCCATGACTGAGTTTATGGATTGGGATTAGGCCTGTATTGGCTGTAGAAGTGAGGTTTGAGAAAGTCTGGTATAGTGAGAGGGTAATTTACAGTTTGCAAAAGAGGGGTTTTGGGTATACAGACAAATTACTCTTCAATTAAGAAAATGTATTAATTAATCTTTAAACTAGAATGTACATTTTCAAATAGAGAGGGCCATTTTGGTTTTCCCAAAAATACCTAGAATTTGGTGGTATGGCTTGCAAACTAGTTTTAATAGTGATTGCAAATGGTATGGTGGCTTCAATGGTGAACTAGATTCTTGAATTGGGCATACAGAGCTTGTTCGAGAGGTAAGAGGTGGTCAATTTTGGTTGCAGAGGCTCAGGGTTTCGCAGAAATGCTTGAGAAACATTCACAATGCAAATGAGCGAAAAGAGTTGAAATGGACTTCTCTGGCCTTTTAACCGGCAATGGTTACAATTTGGTGCAAAATTTTACAAATGAACAGTGGATGGTTTTGGTTTAGGTGGGAAGGTAGTTTCTTGGGCCATCGCACCACTTCTGGAGAGTTGGCGGTATTTCCTTGAGAGCACGTGATCTTGCATAGGGCTGTCACGTAGCAAAACAGTGCCCAGGAAAAACCGTGAATCTCGTGTGCTCTTGTGATGGTAACAACCAGATAGTGAACGAGCGCAATATGGATGTGCACCGTTGGATTTGGGGGTGGAAGATCGGATGGTTGTCGCGTGGTCAATATGCATGGAGGGAAACAGAGTCAGGATTTGCGGGGCCCGGGGGGTTAATTACAATTAATTGTAATTAATTAATAACTAAGGCAGGGATTTAAAATATAATCAGTGGGTCTAATGGAGTGGGACCAGGGGTTAATGTGGTGGGGTTAGTTTAACTGCACCAAGGGTTGGTGGGTTAAAAGGTTTTTGTCGGGGAAATATAAATCGGGGAATTAATTTAAATAATGCGGGGGGGGGGGGGGGGATAAAAACTTAGGATAAGGGGTTCTTATGAGCTTTGAAGGGAGAATAAAGAAATTAATAAGGGGGAAGGTGATTTTTGCAATAGGGAATGGGTTTCACACTAGGGAAAAGGAGTTTTTGGGTAGGGGGGTGAGTTTTGGAAGGTAATTTACTAGGAAAATGTGTGAAACCAAAGGATAATGGTCGAAATGAAGGGAAAAAGGGTATTGAGATAATGGGGAAATTAGCAAGTATGTATGTGGGGGTGAAATGAAATGAGGGGATGTAAATGAAACAAGCTTGTGAAAATATTTTCACTCTCATAAATGCTCCTACACATAAAACATAGGATTAAGCATGATAAACGTGCTTTTGACTGAGCAACCTTGTACATTTGCAACTTTTCTTCTACCTAACCATTATTTATCCTAAAAAATTTTCTTCACTTTCTTGGGTGCATTTGAGCTAGCAGACCCTTTATTTCCTTTTGGACAAGAAAACTATCTAACTCTAACCTTCTACCTTCCAATGGCTCAAGTTAATCTTATGAGCACATTTTTATTCTCTACCTAACCACTGATCTACCAAGGTTAAATAGTTTGGCTAGAGATTTATTTTCTATCTATCAACATAAAATTAAAAACATGAATGAGTCAAGATTAAGCTATTTGACCATCATGGGCTGTGGCATTTATGACAAGCTGAAGACAACCATTATTTTGCATAGTAAACTAACAAGTAGTGGCACTTGAATTTTCACACTTTCATGATCTGTTTTATTTTTTGTTTGGGGTTCACATTTTTCACTTTTTTGATGTTTTCTTTTTTGTTTTTGTCCTTTGATTATTCTTTTAGGACATACCCTTTTTACATTTTTTATTTTTTAATATGGAAAACATTTTGTAGAAAGCAAAAGTATGTACAATATTACAAGACTAACCATAGCCAATTCAAAATTATGAATCCTATTATTTTTTACCCTAACACCATTGAGACGGATTTAAACAGGAACGCAACAAATTACAAAGATAAACATAAATACAAAGATACAATAGAAATAATACTTCATTTCATTAATGTAAAATACTGAAATATGCTTACGAACAGAAATGGAAATAAACTAGCTCGGGTGATAGTAGCTTATCTTTGAGGAGATATGTGGTGGCTAGATGCCTCTGAATTGTGTTATAATGAGGCTCGAATGCCTATTTATTACTGAGAAACAATGGAAAACCCTAAACCTCCAAAATCCTAACCCTAGAAGATGAAGCGCCAAACTATGGGCCCCGTTTTTGGTAAATTGGTACATCAACTTCCGGGGTCGTAACTTTGCCATACGATCTATGTTTGATGTGCACAATAGCTCGTTAGAAAGATCTATTTGAGGAATACAACTTTTGGAAGAGACACATTGATCCATGGACCCATCTTGCTCCCAATTTTCCCAAATCACATCGTTTAAGGCTTCAAAATGGCTCCGGAAGTTCAGGACCCAAAAAAGCTTCCAAAAATAGTATGTTGTGCTATAAATAAGGAAACTGAAAAACTGAAAGAAGCAATGGTGGGGGTGCAAGTGGAAATGGTGGGTGGTCACCAATATCCACCTGGATCATTCCTTCCCCCTCAGGAAGCAATGGTCCCCATTGCGTTGAGTTCCTCCATGAGATGAGGAAACTTATGTTGAACTTGATCCCTAGTGAGCCACTTGCCCTAGTGAAGGAGTTGGCTTGCATTGACAACTCTATATAGTTGGATCTTCTGCTGGTGAGTGTGCTTGATCCGTGTGTCCATGATCTGATCAGCTGCAGCTTGTTCCATGAAATTTGGATTTAACTCTATTGGTGTGAGCTGTTCTGCAATGTCGAATGTGTCTAGTAATGGCCGAATGTATCGCCAAAGGCGGTACACATTGAACATTGGTTGTAGGCCAAGGAATGGGGGAATGCTGAGCTTAAATACATTGTCTCTCAAAACCTTGGTAATGGTATAAGGACCATATTGGAGTGGTCTGAGCTTCCAATGGGCTCTTGTAAGACGTTCTTTCTACAAATGAAACCAGACTTTGTCACCCACTTCAAACTTGTGTGGTACTTGTGTGGCAACAAGAAATGCTAAAAATAGAAATGCTAAAAATTGCATTACTATAAATAGTAGTTCGGGTACCAGTGTTGGATATAGAAACAAGGAATGAAAAATGGAAGTGATAAAAATAGCTTTCATATAAATATCATTTTGGGATAGATTCCGATTTTAGTTAGTCCCTGAACTGAAATTGAGAAGTAAAATTTGAATTTGATCTTAACAGCTATTTGTAAACTAATTAACTAATTCATCTTAAGTTAATTAGTTGTAGAAAATCAAACATGAAGTCTATGTGAAGACATGCAATAGTTTCTCCATTAATTGATGAATTTATCCATCAGTTAAAGAGATAAGGATGAGTTGTAATTAGTTAGCTTAGTTATCTAAGTTAAGTCCAGTTAGATTATTTCCAACAGTTTGTGGAATTAATTGTGAGTTCAGTTAGTTAATGCTTACGTGCATGTAAGTGCTGCTCTCCAGATAACTGAATATTCTTTCATAAATACCTCATGCATGTCAGTTTAGTCAGAGACCCAGTTGAGATCAGAGGAAGTGACAATGTATTATAAGTTGGAGGATTTTTCCTATATAGGAAACTCATCCATGCAGAAGGAATTATCTCCTTCAGGTTTGTGCAGTTATTTCTGAGCCAGGTGAGTAGTGTGACGTGGGAATTCACACAAGTGGAAGAACTGGACCCCAGGAAAAACTACAGAAGGAAATAGGAGGCTTGGAGGGTAGAGGAGAAGGTTGTGAGAGCCTTTGACTGTTTATGAACAATATTGTTTGATTGCAGAGAGAGCAGGATAGCTTGAGCGCTGATTCTTTTTGTAACTTGAACATATTTCCACTTGTATGATAATACAAAGATTGGGGTTTTAGGCTGAGGCTTTCCCCAGGTTATTTCTTCTGTTTTATGTGTGATTGAATTCTCATTCTCAGTTATATGTGTTCTCATTGATCTTGCTTAATTTGATTAAGCTTCCACAAAGTTTGTTGTAGAAGTAGATCTTGTATTTTGCTTCAGTATATTGCATAATTTGTTGATCTATAGTGGGAATTTCTACATGGTATCAGAGCAAAGGTGATCAAAGTGAAGAATAGTATACAACAAGGGAGAAGTTTGAAGTTTGAGGTTCCTGAATATAGAAATCGAGTTCTTATCACATCTCAAATTCACCAATGGCATTCAACGGTTTAAGACTCGCGTATGCCCTTGATGGCAGCTCAAATTGCATAGCCTAGAAGGATCGCATGGAAGCAGTATTAGAGGAAAACAGTCTAAAGTACTTCATTGATTAAGAAGTCCCCAAGTCAGCAACATCTAATGCTACAGAATTGGTGGAATGGAAGAAATGTGTGGCTAGAGTGACAAGAATCCTTCTGGAGGGAGTTTGAGACCACATAGTCTTGAGTCTCCATTGGAAGGAGACATCGTTTTTAATGTGGAAAACATTAAAAGATCTATATCAGAACAATAGCAATCAGAGGAAGCTGGCGCTGAAAGACAAGCTTCGGAAAATCAAGTGTGAAAAGGGTGACACGATCTCTACATATCAGAACAAGCTCACCACCTACAGGGATGAGCTTGGAAGTGTAGGGATCACGATTGCCGATGATGACATGGTGAGTCTTGCTCTCCTCAGTCCTCCTAAGAGTTGGCATAGCTACCAAGACTCAGTAAATGGAAGAGAGAAACTGCCAGAATCAGAACGACTTTGGTCGAATTTGATGTAGGAGGAGATAAGAAGAAGCACCAAAGATGGTTCTTCATCCAAGGAGGATGAAGAAAACTGCGCCTTAGCGACTAAGGAAAAGAAAGGGAAGGAGAAGGATTCTCATCCCAAATTTGGTTCTTCCTATTGTGGGAAGAATTTTGACAAATCGAAAGTGTGATGCTTTCATTGTCATGAGGTGGTCCATTTTGCTACAAATTGTCCACTAAAGAAATCCAATATGGGATCCAAGGAAGGATCTAAAGGTGAGGCATTAGCCTCATAGTTCGAGTTGGATTTCACCCTCTTCGCATGCATGGTTTCATCCATGGTGGAATGTTGTTGGTTTCTTGATAATGGAGCTTCATTCCACATGACCAGCATAAGAGTTTGTTTAGTACCTTGGAGGAGAAAGATCTCTAGATACTCATAGTGATGGGTAATGATGAAAGGTATAGTGTCTCAGGTGTAGGCACGGTTGTTTTTCAGAGGAAGCATGGAGCTCACATTACATTGACAGATGTGAAGTATGTGTCAAGACTGAGGAAAAACTTGGTATTGATCGCAATGCTGGAAGACAAAGGCTATGATGTAGTATTCAATAAGGGAAAGGTTTTCCTTAGACACATCACCACGAGATAGGTGAAGAAGATCGGTTCACGAGTCAAGAACCTATATGCTCTTGAGGTTCAAGATGCACGCAAAGCATTAAGGAGCAAGGCAACTATTGGACAATTGGTGGTTGAGAGGGAGAGTACATTACCTCTCAACATGCAGCGCCAGAAGAAGTCTCAGACAATTGTGGAGGAGCCACAACTAGAGAAGCCAAGAGGAGATCGAGTGGAGGCATCCACTCATGCAGAGACCTCCAGTGGGGGGAAATTTCGAGCCAAGTGGGCAAAGGGATCACATGCATCCATACCTCCAGGTAGGAGGTGGGGCGATGTGGAGTGATAGTCCCAAGAAGGCTAGAATAAGGGCAGGATCATTGAGGTACCAAACCTCTTTGATTAGACCTTTCTACAGGAGCCCCGATAAGGACTAGCAGGATTGGTTGAGTGGGTAGAGACAGATGTGATGGAGTGACAGAGAGAGCCACAGTGCAGGAATCCCAAGACAGTGTACAGGTAGTAGGCTGCAACAATGTGAGAGGCATAGGAGTGTTGTACCAGTGTAGGATGGCACAGAGAGGTGTGCAAAAGTGCGAGATGCATGGGGTGTTGCAGTAGCTCAGAGGTCAGAGAGGGGGCACTTTTCAGCGACAGATGTAGCTACAACATTAGAGGATGTTTCTAGCCCAACAAGGAGGTCAGTTGGGACTTTTTTTGTTTCTAGAGTTGCTGGAGCAATATCACTTGGGAGAAGTGTTGCATGCAGAACATTTCAAAGGTTCAAGATCGGGTTTGAGTTGAATGCCTTTCATGTTGAGAGGGAGTGTTGAAAATGGAAACAAGAAATGCTAAAAATAGCATTGCTATAAATAGTAGTTCGAGCACTAGTGTTGGATATAGCAACAAGGAATGAAAAATGGAAGTGCTAAAAATAGCTTTGCTATAAATAGCATTTCGGGATAGATTCCAATTTTAGTTAGTCCTTGAACTAAAATTGAGAAGTAAAATTTGAATTTGATCTTAGCAGTTGTTTGTAAAATAATTAATTAATTCATCTTGAGTTAATTAGTTGTAGAAAATCAAACATGAAGTCTATGTGAAGACATGCAACAGTTTCTCCATTGATTGAGGAATTTATCCATCAGTTAAAGAGATAAGGATGAGTTTTAATTAGTTAGCTCAGTTATCTGAGTTAAGTCCAGTTAGATTAGTTCCAAAAATTTGTGGAATTAATTGTGAGTTTAGTTAGTTAATGCTTGCATGCATGTAACTGTTGCTCTCCAGATAACTGAATATTCTCTCATAAATAACTCATGGATGTCAGTTCAGTCAGAGACCCAGTTGAGATCAGAGGAAGGACAATGTACTATCAGTTAGAGGATTTTTCCTATATAGGAAACTCATCAATGTAGAAGGAATTATCTCCTTTAGGTTTGTGCAGTTATTTATGAGCCAAGTGAGTAGTGTGAGGTGGGAATTCACACAAGTGGAAGCACTGGACCCCAACAAAAATTGTGCAAGTAAATAGGACGCTTGGAGGGCAGAGGAGAAAGTTGTGAGAGCCTTTGACTATCTATGAGTAGTATTGTTTGATTACAGAGAGAGTAGGATAGCTTAAGAGCTGATTCCTTTTGTAACTTGAACATACTTCCACTTGTATGATAATACAAAGGTTGGGGTTTTAGGTTGAGGTTTTCCTTGAATTATTTCTTCTGTGTTATGTGTGATTGATTTCTCATTCTCAGTTATATGTGTTCTCATTAATCTTGCCCAATTCGATTTTGTTGTAGAAGTAGATCTTGTATTTTTCTTTAGTATATTTCATAATTTGTTGATCTATAGTGGGAATTTCTACATTCTGATCATGTCATTGCTTGTACTTGGCTTTTTCCATAATGGAGTGCTGATAGATTGGCCTGTCGGGTAGAGGTTCTCTAGAAGTCAGATCAGATGAAAGCTTGACTGACAATGCAACGGTACCCCTCTGGGTGAGGAGAATATGTCCTTGTCTTCTTTTATGACGTATCCACCTACTTCTGCTGCATGGAGGAACCCATCCCAGGGACCATGGATGTGGCTGCTATCTTCCCCTTACTTAGAGAGCGAACGAGACAAAAAATTAATTTCCTAGTCTGGGAGATGATCTTACTGCCTTTCTTAGCATAGATCAATGAAGTGGCGGTAGGTGGGGCTACCTTCGGTATCCTGTATAATGTATTTCATAAAGAAATAATAACAACGCGAGGCCTTGACTCATAAACAACATGTTTCTTCCACAAGTATGGTTGGCCTAATAATACATCACAAACATCAAGCAGTGAAACGCCACAAAATACCTCATATGTGAAGGGCTTGATGCTGTAGGGAAGGAGGCATTGCTAGCGGACTCGAAGATCTTGTCCTTGGTGAAGCCACCTGATGTTGTACGGTGCGGGTGTGGTATGGTTGGTAGTCCCAGCTGCTTCACAAACTATATTGAAATGAGTTTCTTTTGGCTCCCACTGTTAATAATGAATTGCAGCGGCGAACCCTTCACCCACATTTGTGAGTGGAAAAGATGCTCCCCCTCCTCTGGATCTTCAAGCTCATTCTTCTGGACCTTGGTGGTGGCAATAGTGGTGCTGGGCTCCGCATCAATGATTTGCTTCCCTTTGTCATTCCCCTTGTCAGGCTCTGACTCAGGGTTGTAACATGCATCTGATTCTGAATCTTTCAACTCGACCACCAACGACTGCTTGGTGTGACACTCACTTGTGTTATGAGTGGGCCTATTATGGAACTCGCACCACTTTCTTGTGTCCTTCTTTGACTTCATGGTGTTTTTATTTTCTTGTGGCCTCGATCGGTTGTCTTGGGTCACCCCGCCTTGTCTTTCTCCTTTGTTCTTCAGATTCACAGATTCAAAGTCTCGCTTCGTTTGTTTAAACTTCTGCTCGATCTTGATGGCGTATCAATATGTCGTGCCAAGTGATGAGATTTTCAGGAACTCCATCTTGTCCTGAATGTACCTATGTAGGTAGCTGCGGTATTTTAGTACCAAATGCAGCTTAGAATCCTTGATACCCAACTTTGTGTATAGGGTATGAAAAATATTTGTGAACTCCAGCACATCTTGGTCCCTTCCCTCCCGCAGCATGTTCCACTTTACATATTCGTCCTCATAGCTCTTGAAAGGGTAGTACTACTCCTTGATGGCATCCTGGAATGAATTCCAAGTGGGTGCGGCTAAAAACAGTGAGCCCGTACTTTCATCCTTCTGCTCACAGTAGGTTTCCCACTAGTCCTTGACATGGGGGGCTTCTTTGAGAAGTGAAAAAGTGATCCTTTCCTAGCTGGAAAAGTCTTGAACATAAAAATAACCATCTATTAGATTTAAACATTTATCTATGGCATCTGTGTCTATCTGACCCTCGAATATGGGGATTTAAAATTTAACTTATACCTTAAAGGGTGTGGCATTTCTAGAGTAGCTATTGGAAGCAGATGTGTCGCTCTTGGGTAGCTGTTGAAGGATTTGGGTAAAGTTTTCCATCATCATGTTCCTTTGTCAATTGAGGGCTTCTTCGAGCAATATTTTGATAGGATCTCTTGCTCCCTTGTATTTCTTTTCATCCGCCATGGGAGGCTCGTGGGATTTGCAAGGCTTTTCTTGTAAGGGTTCGACCAATTCCAGCCCTAACTCATATCCTGACCTCATTGGGGACATGCAAAGAAAAATAGAGAAAGTGCAGACCCCTCTGATACCACTGATCTGTATTTAAACAAGAATGCAACAAATTAAAGAGATAACCATAAATAAAGAGATAAAACATAAATAATACTTCATTTCATTAATGTCAAATACTGAAATATTCTTACAAACAAAAATTGAAATAAACTAGCTTGGGCGATGGTAGTTTATCTCTGAGGAGATATGTGGTGGCTACATGCCAATTAACTATGTTACAATGAGCCTTGAAGGCCTATTTATTGCTGAGAAATAATGGAAAACCCTAAACATCCAAAACCCTAACCCTAGGAGATGAAGCACCAAGCTATGGGCCCCATTTCAGGTAAATTGGTACATCAACTTTCGGGGGTTGTAACTTTGGCATATGATCTCTGTTTGACGAGAACAATACCTCGTTAGAAATATCTATCCGAGGACTACAAATTTTGGAAGAGAAACATCTGTCCATGGACCCATGTTGCTCCCAAGTTTCCCAAATAACATCGTTTAGGGCCTCAAAATGACTTTGGAAATAGAGGACCTGAAAAACTGCCAAAAATAGTAAGTTGTGCTATAAATAAGGAAACTAAAAAACTGAAAGAAGCAATGGTGGGGGTGCAAGTGCAATTGGTGGGTGGACACTAATACCCACTTGGATCATTCCTCCCCTCTTAGGATGAAATGGTCTCCATTGCATTGAGTTCCTCCATGAGATGAGGAAGCTTCCACTGAACTTGGTCCCTAGTGAGCCACTTGCCCTCGTGAAGGAGTTGGCCTACTTTGACAACTCGATAAAGTTGTATCTTTTGCTGGAAATGTGCTTGATCTGCATGTTGATTATTCGATCAGCTGCAGCTTGTTCCATTCAATCTCGATGGTGTGAGTTGTTCTGCAATGTCAGATGTGTCTAGTAATGGCGAAAAGTATGGCCGAAGGCGGTCCACATACAACACTAGGTGTAGGCCAAGGAATGGGGGAATGCTGAGCTCAAATGCATTGTCTCCCACAACCTTGGTAATTATGTAAGGACCATATTGGAGTGGTCTAAGCTTCTGATGGGCTCTTGTAAGACATTCCTTTTGCATATGCAACCAAACTTTTTCGCCCACTTGAAACATTTATAGTACCTGATGTTGATCATGTTGCTTCCTGTACTTGGATTTTTCCATAATGGAGTGGTGATAGATCGGCCCGTTAGGTAGAGTTTCTTCGAAAGTTATATCAGATGAAATCTTGACCTAAAAGTGCAACAATACCCTTGTTGGTGAGGAGAAGGTGTCCCTATCTTCTTTCATGACGCATCCACTTGCTTCTGCTACATGGAGGAACCCTTCTCGGGGGCCATGGATGTGGCTATGATCTTCCCCTTACTTTGAGAGTGAACTAGACAAAAAATTAATTTCCTATTCTGGGAGATGATCTTACTGCCTTTCTTAGCATAGATCAAAGAAGTGGCGGTAGGTGAGGCTACCTCTGGTATCTCGTATAATGTATTACACAAAGAAATAATAATAGCGTGAGGCCTTTACTAATACACAACATGTCCCTTCCACAATTATGGTGCAACATCACACAATACCTCATCTATGAAGGGTTTGATGTTATAGGGAAGGTGGCACTGCAGGCAGACTCAGAGATCTCATCCTTGGTGAAGCCACCTAATGCTATATAGTTGCAGGTGTGGTATGGTTGGTAGTCCCAACCACTTCATGACCTCTACTAAAATGAGGTTCTTTTGGCTCCCACTGTCAACAATGAATTGCAGCGGAAAACCCTTCACCCACATCTTTCAGTGGAAAAGACGCTCCCTGTCCTATGGATATTCAGGCTCATTCTTCTGGACCTTGGTGGTGGCAACAATGGCGTTGAGCTCTACATCAATGATTTTCTTCCCTTTGTCATTCCCCTTGTCGGGTTTTGACTCGGGGTTGGAGTATGCATCTAATTCTGAAGCCTTCAACTTGGCCACCAGCAACTGCTTGGTCTAACACTCACTTGTCTTATCAATGGGGCTCTTATGGAAGCCTCATCACTTTCCTATCTCCTTCTTTGATTTTGTGTTGTTGTTCTCTTCTTGCAGCTTTGACGGGCTGTCTTGGGTCACCTCGCCTTGGCTTTATCCTTTGTTCTTTGGATTCACAGATCCAAAGTCTTACTTCCTTTGTTTAAACTTCCGCTCGATCTTGATGGCATATTGATATGTCGTGTCGAGCAAGGAGATATTTAGGAACTCCATCTCATCCTGGATGTACCTATGTAGGTAGCCACAGTATTTGAGTACCAAATGCATCTCAGAATCCTTGATACCCAACTTTGTACAAAGGGTATGAAAAATATTTGTGAACTTCGACACATCTTGGTCCCTTTCCTACCGCAGCGTGGTCCACTTTATGTATTTTTCCTCATAGCTCTTGACAGAGTAGTATTGCTCCTTGATGGCATCTCAAAATGAATTGCAAGTGGGTGTGGCTGAAAACAGTGAGCTCGTACTTTCATCCTTTTTCTCGTAGTAGGTGTCCCACCAGTCCTTGACATGGGGGGCTGCTTTGAGAAGTGCAAAAGCGATCTTTTCCCAACTGGAAAAGTCATGAATAGAAAAATAACCTTCTAGAGATTTAAGCATTTATCTACGACATCTACGTCTATTTGACCCTCAAATATGGGGATTTTGAAAGTTAACTTGTACCTTGAAGGGTATGGCATTTCCAGAGTAGCTGTTGGAAGCAGATGCGTCAGCCCTATGTAGCCGATGAAGGATCTAGGCAAATTTTTCCATCATTGTGTTCCTTTGTTGCTCGAAGACTTCTTCGAGCAATATTTTGATAGGATATCCTACCCCCTTGTCTTTCTTTTCGTCTGCCATGGGAGGTCGTCAGGATTTGTGAGGCTAGTACTGCAAGGGTTCGACCAGTTCAAGCCCTAACTCTTTATATCCCTACCTCGTTGGGGTCATGCAAAGAAAAACAGAGATAGAGCAGACTGCTTTGATACCACTAATTCAGATTTAAACATGAATGCAACAAATTATAGAGATAACCATAAATACAAAGATACAACAAAAATAATACTTCATTTCATTAATGTAAAATACTGAAATATGCTTACAAACAGAGATGGAAATAAACTAGCTTGGGCGATGGTTGCTTATCTCTGAGGAGAGATGTGGCAGCTACATGTCTATGAAATATGTTACAATGAGGCTCAAAGGCCTATTTATTGTTGAGAAGCAATGGAAATCACTAAACCTCCAAAACCCTAACCCTAGGAGATGAAGCACCAAACTATGGGCTCCGTTTTGGGTAAATTGGTACATCAACTTCCCAGGGTCGTAACTTTGGCATATGATCTCCATTTGACATGCACAATACCTCGTTAGAAATATCTATCTGAGGACTATCCCAATTTTCCCAAAGAATGTCGTTTAGGGCCTCAAAAGGGATCCATAAGTTCAGGACCCAAAATAACTGCGAAAAAATAGTAAATTGTGCTACAAATTAAGGAAACTGGAAAACTAAAAGAAGCAATGGTCGGGGTCCAAGTGGAATTGGTTGGTGGCCACCAATATCCACCTGGATCACTACCACATAGCCACTATGTTGGGTCCACATGAGTGCCATGTAGTAGCACAATGTTGGGATGGTAGGATTTGAATGATTTGACTTAAAAAAAACATATCTTTTGAACCAGGATTTAATATTAGATAAATTTAAATCACCAGAAAGGTCTCATCAATCTGGATGTAATGGTGTTGATAGTTTTACTTTTGAGAAGTTCAAGAAAAGATGACAGAATTTTAAAACTCAATTTATATAACAATACTTTCAATGTCGGTTTAATGATAGTAATGCCTTAATTTTCCTTTAGGATGTCCAATGGGGTGGATGGGTGTGTTACAAACACAGATCTAAACCAAATCAACTTGAATAACACTCAAACTAGGTCAAAAAATAGAGATAAATGTTGGTAGCATGGTACTAGTTAGTGCCATTGATGTCAATAGGTCAATAAGATTGTGCATGATGATCAGGCAGTTGCAGAGGTTTTTGAGTCTTGTATGAGTTTTGGAGCTTATGATGATTAGATGGTTGCAGGGTTTGTTGAGGCTTGTAGATGTTCTAGAGCTTGTGATGATGGTTTGTTATTTGTTATAGGTTTGTTGATGTTATGAGATGTTTTAGTAGAGTTGTAGGAGTATGCAGGCCAGAAAAGCTATAGAGGTGCTTGGAAAGGTGATGTAAAAATTTGGCATAGTTCTAGGAAGAGAAAGTATGATTTTCCACAAGTCATAGCAAATTTCCAGGGATGATAACTTCCATAGAGTGAGGATTTCAAAAAATTCCCTGGATGCCCACTCTATCCTTGTGATGATCATCATTGGGTGGTATTTCTATCTCAACGATGATGATGTAGGTGAAGAAAAATAAAAAAATAAGGGTCAA
Source organism: Pinus tabuliformis (assembly GCA_031772625.1). NCBI lineage: Eukaryota > Viridiplantae > Streptophyta > Pinopsida > Pinales > Pinaceae > Pinus > Pinus tabuliformis. Next base: position 421,205,445 of record CM062811.1, read on the forward strand.
ACGACCAAATTACCTAAAGTAAATCATGAGATTGAAGGGGATCAACTTCCATTTGACTTGTCAACAAATTCCGTCAAGAAACCTAAGGTATTTTCCCATGGTAATCAATAGTTTGACTTGTTTAAATACATAATGAGATTAGAAAATTTGACTTTCAGTTGAGGGTGATCGATATGAGAATCTAAATTTAATGTTCTCCATGAATCGATTTTGATCAAAGAGGTTTAATGTGACCAAAGTGTTATTTTGTTCTATTTGTCTCTATTTTATGTTCCAACATAGATTTGGAGGAGTGTGTGGATGAAGTGCATTTGGTCATTTGTTTTTGGCACCAATATATATTTGTATTCTTTCTTCTTTCAAGGCACAGTTATTGATATAATTGAACGACTGAATTATGATCTAATGCTTTGTTGTTGTATGCACAATGCCAAAATATTAGACTTGAACTAATGTATAATTCAGATCGTAAAGCGTTAATTGATTAGATCTAGTCCTTTCACTTAGTAAATGCATTGACTTTCTTAAATGGCCGATCTAATTGATATTTGTTAAGTCTAGTTGTATATCGATGTAGAGGTTGGAGAGTTTGAGGTTTTGATATTATTACATTTGAAGAGTAGAAGGGTCTGAATGTTCCAACATGCATAGGTAAGTGCAATTGAATCTCCTTGATGTGTATAGTAAGCATGGAATAATTATAATCTGATCAACATTATTTGGGTGGAGTTAGTAGAGATTAAGTTGAAAAAAAAGGAACCTATTCTCATATCAGACACACCCATGGTGAAAATGGTGTAATCAAACTCAAATTATATGTGAATTGTATACTTATAACATATTATAAACAAGAATCACGACATAGTTTATTGTTTGAAATAACAGATGCGTGTAATTTAGAGGAGTTGGGATGCAATAGAGATCATATGTTTATGTGACATACTTGCTTTGTAGGGTCTGATATTATGATCATTTTTCTACTATAGTTATTCTCTTGAGTTCCATTATGAGTGTTGAACTCATTTTAGTGGTATAATTTGATGTATTTTGGTGAGCTTAAAGTGCTAGTGATGGATCAATGGTGCTAATGTTTTGTATATGTTACTAGTATATATAAGGAGAATGTTTATGGATGATATTGCTTATGTAGGATCATATGATTGAGCATAATTAATGTATGGGGGGCTTCTAACAAGGTGGTTGTAGGGTTTGAGGCTATTTCCTTAACAAAATATATCTGATGGAGTTTATATGCCCTGTATCTTGTTGTATAAAGCGTTATAGTGTTTATATGCTTCAAATTCCAACATATTTATGAATATGATGATCCTTTAGGTGTGAGTAGGATGGGAGAGTTTTATATTGTTGATGTACTATTGAGTCTGGTACTAATACTTGTTGAGAGTGTTGTGGGGAAAAATGCCTATGCAGGACGATCCTATCCACCTAAGGTGTGACAGTGCCTTAGCAACAAACAGATACAGCTATTCTGGTTCTTTCCTTTATGAAATATGAAAGAGGGGAGATCGATAGACTTACCGTTGTCTTCCGTTTGTCCCTCGATCTAGATCCTCTCCTCTTTGGGTGTTCACAGCTACTTGCCTCCTCGCTTGGTCAAGAGAACAACTACTTGATTCCCACGAGATCACAAGAGAACAGCTACCTGTGACAAGAGAACCGCTACTTGCGACAAGAGAAGAACACAACACAAAGGCAAATATACATATTCATAAATGATTCAGGATTAGAAGTAAATCAAATACACTAATGCAATCATACAAATACACCAGTATATAGGAGAAAACCAAGATAGCTTTATTGATTGATAACAAGGTTCAGGAAGAGATACAACCTAGAGGGCTCCAATCCAGCATCTCCTTCCCAGCAGAATGGAATTCCTTCTTCAGCTCCCTTCAAAGCATTAAGCACCCAATGTTTCCAGTCTCAAACCAACAGCAATTCTTTACATTCACAAAATTCCAGCCTCTAGATCTCATGGAGGTGAGATCCATATATAGATGTTTGGAGAGAGGATGAGTCAGCTTGAGATTTGACTAGTGTCCTCTCCCTCTGTCAGTTCTTGAGTCCACTTGGAGGTTCTTGCTTCCACTTGGAGATTTGGAACCTCTTACTCATCACCAAACGAATTCCCTGAGGCAAGTGTCATTTTGGAAGCTTCCTGGCTTCTGACACCTTGAGGAATGAGACTGCCACATGTCCAAACTCGCTCAGCGCAGGTAGCTAGTGTTGGAGTTGACATTCAACGCAGGTAGCCAGTGTAACAGTTGACATTCAGCGCAGATGCTCAGTGGAGCAGTTGACATGATCCTGAATTGACTTGTTTTTGAGTGGTTTCAGGTGGAGAACTTCTGTGAATTGCTGTGGTTAGTTAGCCTTGTTCCTCTAGGGGTAGGAACAACATGTTTAGGGACTTTGGATCCCTTAGATTATGGACATTTCATGCTCAATGCTGTAAGGCACAAAAATGTCTATAACAGAGAGTTAGTTTATTAGTGAGTTATTTTGGGTAGAGATGATGAGTCTAGAGTTTGTGTCTTGCTACCACGATATTGACTCATTATGATGTATGCTACTGGTTGTTGCGATTGAGGTTGAGATCACTATGTTGGTGATTGTATATGGAACAATATTGAGTGGTTTGTGATGTGCTAATGTATCATGAGCATATTTTCATTGTTGTTGTGTTATTGTACGTAGAGATGTATTGTCATATGACTAGTACATGGTGGTATGATTCTAAGTAATAACATGTGAAGACTTGTATTGATGATGAGGATGTTGTTTGAGATGCCATTAGGATTAAACAATGTATTGATGTTCTGGATAAGTTAGAAGGATATGTATTGTCAAGAATCATGGCATGATGTTCATGTATTGTTAAAGGCAACTAGATAGTTCATAAGCATTTATATTGCAATGAGTTTGAGTATGAATTCTATGAGTAGAGACTTTGAATAAGATTTGAGGAGTTTTTCAAAGATTGAATTATGATGTATGTGGCTATATTTTCCCATTAGTTGATTTGGTTATTACATAGAGAGTTTATTTTTCAGTTGTGTAGAGGAGATTGTATGGTCAAATTTGTATTCAGTATGTGTAGAGATTATTAAATGGGTCTGGTTTGAAAATTGGATGAAATGTGGCCTACATGATTTAATTTTTGTTACAGGTGGATCCAGTGTGAAAGGTTATGAGATGAGGTCCACAAGAATTTGAAGGGTTGGAGCCTTCTGTGAGGGAGTGGTAGATTCCTTTTAGTCATGGCTAGAGAAATTTTACAGGGAGTGGTAGCTTCCTTCTAGTGCTAGTCAGAGAAATTAATGAGGAAGTGGTATATTGAGGAAAAATAGGAGGTAGTAACCTATAACAGGTAGAAGCATGTGGCAAGATTTAAAATAATGTTTTCTTTATAATAATAAGAAGTAGATAGAGACAACAACAACAATGGTTTTTCCCAGTTGGGTTTTCCACCTAATATTCGGTGCTCCTATGTGATGATGTGTATGCTGAATTGTTTATGTGTTGTACTATTATGGTTCACATTCCTTTATTCTTAGAGATACTATTATAATGTGCTACTAGTTGAATGATGATTCAATTAATATTGCAAATAAAAGTATAAACTGGGTGAAACTTGATTCAAGACAAAATATTGATTCACTTCCCCCTTTTAGTATTTCTAACAATTGGTATCAGAGCCAGGTTCTTCAGGAATTAGTTTAATAGCAGAAAGGAGATCTAAGGGATCATGGAAAGGAAGCATAAGAAACAAACAACTCAAAGGAAGAAGTCAATTAAGGAAAAATTTGGTAGTGTAAGTGATGTATCACATGCAATGGAAATATATACAATTTTCTATTAGGGAAAATCGATAGTAGAATAAGTCATGTAAGGAACTATGGATATCAAGGTACGCTTCTTCTCAATGATGAAAATTATCAAGAAAGGAAATAAAGGATGAATTCTAGGATAATATCGCATAGATCTGATGTTTGGAAGTTAGTGTGTAATGGTTATACTAAAACTCCCCCATAAAGTCAAGAATTGAAGAGGAATGATTAGGTAATAAATACAATTTATTGTGGCATACCTGATTCAGAACTTAAGAAAGTACTTATGCACTATGAATATGAAAGGAATGTATGTGATAAATTGTAGGCCATCCATGAAGGATAAAATAGTGAAAGTAATATAGTTAAGAAATAATTTCACTTATCACATAAGTTGACAAGTAATATTTTTTTCAAAACATTTAATGTATATGAATAAAAAACTTGTAGCCTATTAGAAGACGAGTATGGATATGAAACAACCCCCATCATATAAAATGGATTTATATATTTGAAAGAAGAAAGGTTAGATAATTAATTTAATCTTAGAAGAAAATTGGTTTCTGCATTGAAAATGATTGCCAATCTCAAGGAAAAGTTGTAGGTATATGAAAGCATGAATCATGATGAATCAAAAGGCACTGGAGAAGTGATTGGAAAAATTAACAAAATGAAAAGACATTGTGAAGGACTTGAAAGTGAGATCATATATCTAAAGTTTGATCGAGAAAAGTAAAATGAACAGAATAAGGAGCTACTTTAAGTACTTGAAGAACAAGAAAATGGGCTTAATGATGAAGTTATCGGGTTATGAACACAACTAGAAGAGGAATGAAAATTTGAAGAAGAAATAAGAAATCAACTAAAAGAAAAGCAGATGATTATGAGAAATTAGAAACAAAGGTACTCTCATTAAGAAGTAAATTAGTAGAAAATGACAAACAATTGATATTTCAAGATAGCACCAAGATATTGGAAAATATTCTCAGCAGTCAAAGGTATCCTTTAATTAAATCATGCCTTGGTTTTCACAAAACAGTGAAGGGAGAATCCATCTCATAGGCATGTGCAGGAAATCATAGAGATGACAAAGAAAATATGAAAACTTTGGTAAAGAATCAAGTAGGTAGTAGAACCAACAACCAAGGAAAGTGACTTTTCAAAGAAAATCATTTGCTCCTAAGAACAAGTGTGGAAGAAATATAAAAATCCAAAGAAGATACAATAATTGATTATCTCACTTGATTGATGATATTGAGTGTTTTATGTGTCACTACTTTGAACACATTGCAGTCAACTGCAGAAGGAGATTATTAAGACCTCAAGAAAACATTCTCTCCATAAGAAGATCATGGATTTCGAGGTATTCAAGTTTCTTTCAAGGCTATTGTTTTACACAAAATTTTTTGGTCATAAGGCTAGAGATTATATATCTTATGAAAATGAAAGGAAATGAATTAGAGGTATTATGATTCTTTATTCCCCTTCCCTTGTCACATAGGGTGCTATAAATGTGTTAGTGTGCAAGATTCTGCTAGACCCAAGATTCACTGCAAAACTCGCCAAAAAACCTACTGAGCATCAACCCTATCAACATGACCCAAGAAGTGGGTAAAGTCTCACCAAAGATGCTAATGGGGGATTTTTGGAACTAGGTTTCCGCAGTGAGATTGTATTTTTGGAACCCTAAAACACTCGAACTTTGACATATATTGCAGGACCTGTACATATACCAGATGGACACTACAATGTACCTCTTATATATATATATATATATGAGTGGTGGTAGTTCATAATCCTCATTTTCAAGACATATAGTAAGTTTAAACTTACACATTTTAATTATTATATCTAAATAATATAAGTCTTCCTTAAGTGTTTTATTCTGAATAGAGATTTCTTACAATGATTTAAAAGTAATATCACTCTAAGGTACATAACTTTTATCTCTCATCTATATAAGTTTAATCTTAGGATTAGTCTTGGCATACTTTATGCCTTTGGCATGTTTTTGTTAATATCATTATTTTATTTGTGTTTTCTCTTTAGTTCAAATAGCTATACTTGTTATTATTATTGTTATTAATAATTCGTAATTGGTGAACACATACCACCAATTTATAACTAATACATAATCAATTATATGTATGTGTAATGGACCTCTTCATCAAATTAACCCTCACTTTATAGTATACAAAATACTAGATAGGGTTTATACCATGTCCAACATGACTATCGTTTATGCCATACATATGAGTTACAATCTCAACTTCGCACATATATATACCAACATTCTCTTAACTTTTGCAATGTGTTATTCTTATAAAGAAGGACATTAAGATTTCTTGTTTCAGTGTGGTATAACGTTTATGGATTGTCAAATGTTGGGTTAACGTAATTCATTATATATATGTCGAATGTTTTTAATGCTTCCATGATAATTCATTTAACTACCAAATCAGTTAAATCAATTGTTAATATGAAGCTTGATTAAAACCAACGACATAAGTCATTTGTAGGGTTTTGATCCTGAATTTATAGAGTTATTCTGACAAGTGACAATACATAAACATTGTTAAAAACTCTCTGAGGTACACGTGTTAAGTTTTTGTACTTCCATGGAGCTCTTTACTGGATCAATGATGTGTATGCAATCATATCAATAGCGATAAATACCCTTAGGGTTTTGTAGCGAGTTAATGACTATTGTCACCTCCGCTCTACGCATTGTTTCATAACTCATTTTATTTTCTGCCATCAAGGTTCCGCGACTCTGCAAATTTGGTTCTTTTCGCAGGGTTTTACTCTATGATTTATGCTATGTAGCTCATGAGTTGTGTTTGTTGACCGATATCCATTTTACATTCTCAATGGAAATGGTGCCTTAGTTACCGTGGTGTACTAAACTTAGTCATCCAAGTAAGAATTCTTACTCGTATTTGTTGTTTCATGTAACTATCAATTGATGCATAGTTAAATATGATACTCATTTGTTTCTCGAACTTCGTAGGTGAAAGCATTTGAATTTTCTGCAAGAGTTAGGGTTAGTTCTTATTATTTCCTTCAAGATATTTATTTTCATTAACATGAACTGATGACATTGCCTTGTTTGTTATGCAGGATTCTTCTATGCGTTTGGATAATATTTTTCTTTGTTGATGACCTGTTTCAACACAACATAGCCAAAAAGTGAAAAAATACAACTACTTTCGACTTTTATTGTGCTGGTAGCTTGTGTTCGTTATACGCCGATGGGTTAGGTAAATGTTCTTTTTCTATTTAGATTAAAAATCTTTTTTATATAGTCTTTGTGTTTCCTCATTTGCGATTTTCAATTCAAAAGGTTTTGTAAAAAAACTTTCCTATTGTTCTCTGTTTCTATGATAGCGTAAGTTATTTTATTTATTTATTTAATAAGTAGAGGATTACAAAGGTTTCGAAACCTTTACCTCTTTTTATTTTGTTTACCTTTTCTTTCATATATATTTAGAAATTCGACTCTGAGAGGAATCGTTAATCTGTTACCATAAGTGGAAAGAGTTTTGTAACCTTACAATTTACCTGGTATGTTATGAGTTGATTCATTCTAAAACCCATTTGGGTTTTGTTGAATCTTTCTGTTCAATCTTTCTATATGAGAAGGAGTTTTGTTGATTTCGACCGAATTTTTGTTTAACATGGTCCATGAGTTTATGAGTGAACTAAGTTTTCAATTTATTAATTGTAAAATTCCTGTTGAAATTTGTAGTTCCCAATAGAGTATTTAAATGTGAAGAAAATTTTTGTAGCACTTTCTATAACTTTGCTTTTGATGATTAATATGTTAGGATTTATATCTTTCTAAACTTCTTTAATAACACTGTGGGTTTTAATGGCACTAAAACACTCTTTATGCTCTTATCTTCAGTATAGAAAGTGTGTGTTTTCTTTACCATTTTTGATGTATATGAAGCTAAGTATTAACATTAATTTTTGTCGAAAGGTTTTTAAGGTAATTAATTTTTTCATAAAAGCTCTCTTTGTAATTGACTTTTCTATTTTCACTACTCCTTTTTCTGTGTACAATCTAATCCATACTTCATTGTTGTGTATGCTTGTATGAGGGAATAATTTCATGCTAACTAACCACAAAGGAAAACTTTTCCTTCAATGTTTCGAGTCTCAACATCTCTCTAATTCGACTCAATTCACCTTCTTCCTGGATGGAAAAAGTTCAACCCTTGGTTCCCTACTCTTCCTAGGCATCGTCATTGTGCTCAAAATTCAACATTCCATAATTTCTTAGCTTTAATACCATCCATAAATTATTATGTGATAGGCAATGTTTTCCAATTTGAAGATTCTTTTCTTTCCATAATTTCTTAGCTTTAATAGCATGCATAAATTATTATGTGATATGCAATTTTTTTCAATTTGAAGATTCTTCTTCCTAATATTGGAAGAAATATACTAAGGATACAAGCCTTTATTGCAATTTGAAAACATGTAGAGGCCTAGTATATATATATATATTTTGTACATTTCCTAAGGGTTATTTTTAATCCTTAACATAACAATTATGTTGTATGAACTATGGTCTTTTAACTCTACACTTCTCCAAAGTGTTTTTAATGTATATATATTTAAAATATTTTCTATATATATATTTTATTATATTCCGAGTGCCTGGCTCCAAAAAGTTTTTGTATTTATTTCATTATCAATGCAAAGCATATAAGTTATTACAATTATTATTAAATTTCTTTCTTTGTTTGTTACTACTTTCAAATTAGAGTCACCCATGGAATAACAAGTATTATAAGTTATATGCAGTTTATTATTTATTTTATCCTCTGTGTTTTAAATTTATGAGTTTATATATGTGTGTGTACCATTATGAATATGTCCTGAAGTAATTGGTTTATTCATTTAAATATATACAAGTATTGACATATTCATAGATAAAAGAGTATATATATATATATATATATATATATATATATATATATAAAATGATAGCTTCTATTTCTATCTAATAAAATCATTTCTATCTAGTTTTCAAAGTAAAATTTATTTTCCTAAAAATTAATACCTTGGTCTACATACTAATTCCATTCATTTCCTTTCATATTCTTGTTCTAATTTCTCAAACAATTACATAAAATATGCATTTTCATTCTGAGAAAACATATTTCTTCCAATCTTCTTGTCTTAGTGCAAAATACATAAATAAAACATAACAAGTAGACCTACATCATTTGTTTTTTGCTTCTCTTTTCACTATATAAAGACCTACATTAAAACTTAACCATTTTTTTTAAACAAATAGATATTGTAGTTAGAATGACTCACTTGAAACAATTATCTATAAAATTAATAGTCAAGTATACAACTCTTCTCAACCTTGACACTACAAAACAACCAATGTCTCATCGAGCATACCAGGCCTGCAAATTTTATGTTTGACTTTGTTTGTTGTTCATCTTCTGTCTTGTTTGCTTTTCAGAATGATACAAAAGCAAGTAGACAAATATTTTTCTCTAATTCTCATATACCACTCTTTTGGTTGTTAATATCTTCCTCTGCCTCACCAACATGTGGCATGTATTTATCATCTCATTAATGAACTTTTGTTTCCCACTCCTCTAGTCAACTCCCTGTCTTCTAGCAAATAATTAATTGGTTAATATCTCAAGTCTTCAATTAAATCTAACCATATATATTAGATTCCTAGGTCTTATTGATGGGAAATAAATATACCATATTAATTTGTAGCATCATCTCTTTCAGCCATCTATACTCAAAAATTAAATTTCTAGATTTTCTTTATTTGCAAAAATTAAATATCGTAATTACAATTTTACAATAAGTTATTATTAGTAATAAATTATTGATAATTAAAATTACTAATTGTTTCTCACACTAACATATTTAATTAAAAAAACACATATCCACATTTAATTACATAAAATATCAAGCCAAGGGATATCACATCATCCCCTGCTTGTATTTGACACTGTCCAAGTGTCTGATCAATGTTATTATGCAAATACACTCAAGTTTTTATCAAGACAGAGAAAGATATGCTTCTTCAAAAGCATCTTCCAACTCCCAAGTTTCCTCTTGTGGACTGAAATCTTTCCATTGGAATTTATAGTGTGTTATATCTATCTTACAAAGTGTGACTATCGTGTGGTCTAGAATATGCAATGGTTCTTCTTGGAAATATCCTTCTAGCTCCACTTGTACAACATTCCAATCAATGATGTGAGCTGGATCATGATGCAATTTTATGTTTTTTGGAAGGGAAAGTTGATAAGAAACATGTCCAATTTTGGCTATGAATTCAAAAGGTCCAAAATATCCAGGTGATAACTTAGCACAATTACCAAGTCTAAGTGTGCTCTTCTTGGGTTTCACTTCCAAATATACATGATCTCCCACACCAAATTCTTTTGGTATTCTTTCAAAATATGCATAGCTCTTTTGATGGTATTGTTCTATTTTCATGTTTTGTTTGACCTATTTAATCACTTCTTCCATCTCCTTTAACATATATGGCCCCGAAACGAACCAATCTTTGGGATGGTCCCAACTCAGAGGTATCTTCCATTTTCGCCATAGAGTACTTTAAAGGGACTCATCTTTAAAGAAGTTGTGTACCCATTGTTATAAGAGAAATCAACGAGGCGATGGTAATTTTTTCATTTGGTTGGTTTGTCCATAACTTACATTCTTAAAATGTATTTTAGGATATGATTAGTCTTTTCTATTATCCCATCAGTTTGTGGGTGATAATTTGTACTAAAATTCAACTTTGTTCCAATTCCTTCAAAAAACACCTTTCAAAATTTGGAAGTAAATTTGGTATCACGGTTTGAAATTATGGGTTTGGGCATACTGAAAGCCTAAATATTTATTTTATAAAGATCTATATTATGTTGATGGAATTTAAATTAGACTTAACATGAAAGAAGTTTGCAACTTTACTAAACTTATTGATGGGCTTCTATATTAGAGATAAATTAAGGCCCATGTCTGTAAATTAAACATAAATTAAGGCCTATGACCATCCTTCATCACATTAAACCTATATTTTTTGCATTAGATAATTTTTTTTAAAGTTTAATATATTCATTATGGAGGTTTATGAATAATTGCATATTTGTGCCTAATATTATTTATTTTTTTGGAATATTATGAGAATACTGGGCAAATTATGAAGATTTGTAGGAGGAGATAACTTAGGGAATTGCTACCTACTACAAGAGGATCACTATTAAATAATAAATCAACAAGATATTATGGAATTATGGCACAAATTATGGAACTCCAATGATTGAGAAAATCTAAGAATGTGTTCCCTTCCATTTAATGCAAATTCCTAGTATTGGGAACCAGATCCACTAATCAAGGGATTTTGGTGGGGAAAGCTTCCTCCATTCATGGGGAATGATTCCTAATCATTTTGTATAAGTACCAAGTCAAATATTCCTCTAGATATAGATTTTCATTAGTCTTCTTGTGGAGAGAACTCGTATTTTTGCAGCTCCATTATATTTTCTTGCAGGGATGTAATTGTATTGATGAAAATAATGAAGATTGGTGTCATGTTTAGCTTCTAAATCTTGTTCTCCTCCATAGGTCTCTAATTTTCCTACAAATAGGCAACATTTCTTTTCTATCATGACAACAAAGGAATGATAGATTGTATGTTGTACATATAGTGCCAATACCTCTTAAGTTTGTATGAACCCCAGGTTGATAATTAGAAGTCGATAACCTTGGGAGTTGCAACATTCTTACTGCAATACCGAGGCTTATCACTTTTTGGCACCGTTTCCTGCGAGGTGTCAAAGTATGCATTGTTTTCTTCCCTAGTCGATTCATTTATTTTTACTTTGTGCAAAAAACAAAAAATATTTTCATTGTAAATATTTAATTTGAAAAGTAGAAAACTGCATTGCATTATAGTTTTCGTTCAATCATAAAAACAAAAAATCTCCAACACCAACCCACCCCCTCATTTGACGACATGGTGCAGTAAGAGCCACATCACCATTCAATTTTGCAGGTAGAAGAAGAATATGGAAAATAATGTAGAAGAAATGGATGGAGATGATGACAATGAGGAATATCCTCTCATATTTACCATTCATGGTACTAATGGTAGTGTGCACATAAAGAACATCCCTCTATTTTTTCTTCCAAAATTTCATGGTATAAGGTCAGAAGATCGGGAAACATTTCTCTTTGAATTTGAAATTGTTTGTAGATCTTATGGTTACTTATTAAAACTCAAAAAATTGAGATTTTTTCTGGCAACATTGAAGGATAGAGCTCTTAAATGGTTCATGAGTTTAGGGACTAATTCAATAAGATCATGGAATGATATGCAAAATATATTTCTAGAAAAATATAAAGATCATGATCTTAAAGAAGAAATATTTATAGTTAATAAAAAAGAATATGAGAGTCTAGAGGGTCAAATAGAAAGGTTCATGTATAATGTTAAGAGGACAAAACTACATAATTTAGGATCTAACACACTAAAAACCTTCTTACTTGGAACAATTAGGGATGAATGGATTCATATCCTTGATCTCATGAGTAGAACTGATGTATACCAATTATCATTTGAAGAAATTTGTGAAACATGCAAACACATATCAAGAGGAAGGGCACGAGTAGGTAAATCAACATCAAGATTGGTAAGTCAAGCTAAACCTAAAAATTTGCTTGATAACTTTAAAACAGAAATTCATAGAAATCCAAGTGAACAAGTAGAAATGTTAAGAATACAAAATGACCAAAAAGAAGATGTTGATATTCATGTTTTCATGAAGAATCACATGATGTTAAATGTTGCTCCTCATTCAAGGTTGAAGGAAGTTCACCAAGAGGACAATGGAGTAAGTCAATTGCCAATGCAGCTATGTTATGTACCTCCAAGAGGACTATGGCAACCTAGTCAACCTAGTATGATTCAAGAGCATAATTCACAATTTCAAGGTTATGCATATCCACCTCAAAGTAATTGGAACACACCCTTTCCTTGGAAACATTGGCCATTTCAACCTTAAAACCAATCATGGCAACAAGTTTGGCAAGGAACTTATGGGAGCCATCCAAAATATCCTCAATATTTTTCTTAATATCCTCCATACCCAACTCCATGTTATCCCTACCATTCATCTCCACCACAACCATAACCCCAACCACATCCATCTCAAATATCCACTCCCACTCAACCACTTGTACTAGAATTTCCAAACCCACACATTAAAGTCACTCACCCCACTTACAATGCTGAGGTACAACACTTCCAAACATCTCCTCTTGAGATCAATGTTATTCACCATAGCTCAGTAAGAGTATTGCAAAAAAGAGATTATCTTGATATCATTGAAGGACCACATCTAGAAGAAATTATCCTTTCTCAATGTATCTCTTTGATGAATGTAGGTGCTCTCCAACATCTACAAGGAACAAAAAAAAGTTTCCACTGATGAAAGAAAAAATAGGTCAAACCTAGTCAAAAGAAGTCAAATTTTGGCTTTCTCCTCCATTTCTCAAATGCTCCAACAAGGCCAAGGCCATGCCAATCCATAACTCTCGTCTATTTCCACCATCCACCCATCATTCTCAAGCTTTTCCCATTCAGTTTGCTTGCTGTCCTAAAAAACTACATGAAGACTCTGTTTTACTACAGGAAACAAAAATATATAGAACAAAAAATTATTTTTTCCATAACATGAAAACCATGCATCCATTTAAAAATCTGTTTCATGGGGAGATTCATATGGATGATGCTAACATGCCCCAGAAATTTTAGCAAATTCCAATTCACAATTTCCAATAAATAGACCTCCATCACCTTCAACCATTTTTAGTTTTTCTTGAGATCCATGCATCCATTGACCAATTGTTATTTATGTGGAGGTTCATAATGCTGATGGAAACATGATAAGAAATTTTCACGTCAATCCATTCTATTGTTTGGGAGATATGGAAAAAACAATTCTTCTACAAGAGGTTTTCCTAAATTACTATAAGAGTTTCCTGTAGTACTACATGAAGTTCTAAAAATCTACAAGAAAGGCAATTTGATGGAAAAATTATGATGCATGCCTATTTTTGGATAGGAAAAAAATATACATTGAATTCACCACATCTCAACCAAGACACATCATGACCATGTCACTCTATGGCCACACCTTCCACTCATTCCAATACCTATTTAGCCTCCAACAGAGAAAGGACACAAACATTAAAAAAAAGGGCAGCTATAGCAACTTATTTGGAAGTAACAGCAGGCTCCAGGCCTAACCTCTAGCACCATGATTGTAAGAGGATAAGCATAAGAAACTCCTCCAGAGCTCAGCAACAACAAAGGAAGCCATCACCTGCACATCAACAAGAAGACAACCCATCTGTAAAATAAGATCAACAAAAAAGAAAAAGGTAGTCAAGAAGATGTACCTGAGTCATGAAAACCACAACAACATAATCTTAGTAGTAGCATACATGTATCTCTAACAACCATCAGGTAGGTATCGGTATGAAATATTCTTGACCTCAACTCTTGAGCATATTATATTATTTAGAAATTATTGAAAATAACAACAAGAAATGATAAAAATAGAATCCAAAATATTCCAATTTTAATTTGCCCTTGAATTAAAATTGTGAATTAAAATTCAAATTTCGTCTCACCAATTGCTTGGAATTAATTAATTAATTCATTATAGATTAATTAGTTGGAGAAATTCAAGTTATAAGTCTTTCTGCAGTCATGCAATAGTTATCCCTTAAATTGAGGAGATTATCCCTTAATTAAGGAGATAAGGTTGAGTTATATTTGAGTTGTAATTAGTTAGCTTAGTTTACTGAGTTAAGTCCCATTAAATTAGTTCCAAATTGTTTGAGCAACTAATTGTGAGTTTAGTCAATTAATGCAAGCATGCATCCAACTAATATATTCCAGATAACTGAAGATTCTCTCATTAGAAACTCATGCATGTCCATTCAGAGAAAGACCCAGTTGAGCTAAATGTCAAGGACAGGTTACTATCACTTGCATGAGTTTTCCTATAAAGGAAACTCATCCATGAAGAAGGAACATGGTTCCTTAAGGATTGCACAGTTTTACAGGGTGTGAGATCAGTGTTACACTTGGTAACATGAGGATCACCCAGAGGAACTGCGCAAGGAAATAGGAGGTTTGGAGGGCAGAGGAGAAGGATTGTGAGAAGCCTTCTTTACCTTTGAGCATCCAGGAGGATTGTACTGAGAGATGGCTAGCAGTGGGAGCTAAGGCTTTGTGTAATTCTAAGATATTTCCACCTTGTATGATAATACATATAGTGGGGCTTTTAGTTGAGGCTTCCCCTGAGTAATCTTCTGTGTTTCATGTGTGTTGATTCTTCTTTTGGTTATATGTGTTCCACTTGATCTTGCTAAAATCTATTAAGCTTCCACAAGTTTGATTGTAGAAGTAGATTAAAGTAATTTGCTTTAGTTATATTGCATTATTAGGTTAATCTACAGTCAAAATTTCTACATGTTATCAGATCTAGTTGATCTATAAATAAATTTCTACATGGTATCGAAGCAAAGGTTATCAAAGATGTGAACAGTAAAATGAGAAGAGAATTCGAAGTTTGAATTTTGGGGTTGTAGGTGCAAATCAAATTCATCTCATACTCAAGGTTGGTTAATGTCATCTATGGCTTGAGACTCAAGTATGCCTTGGAAGTTAGCTAAAATTGCATAGCATGGAAAGATCGCATGGAGAATATACTAGAAGAAAATAACTTTAAGGATTTCATTGATTAAGAAATCCAAAAGCCAAGCTCAACTAATGCACAAGAGTTGGTTGAATGGAAGAAGTGTGTGGCGAGGGCGAGATGGATTATCCTTGAGGGATTTCAAGACCATATTGTCTTGAGTCTCCATGGGAAGGATAATCCATATTCAATGTGGAAGACATTAAAGGACCTCTGCTAGAACAATAGAAACCAAAGGGAATTGGCTCTCAAGGATAAGCTTCGAAGAATCAAGATGGAGAACTGTGATACTATTTCCACATATCTGAGCAAGATCACCACTTGTAGATATGAGCTTAGCAGTGTGGGAATAACTATTGTTGATGATGATCTGGTGAGCCTCGCTCTCCTTGGCATTCAAAAGAGCTAGAATAGCTACCAGGTTTCTGTGAATGGAAGGGAGAAACTACCGGATTGGGAATGACTATGGTCGGATCTCATGTAGGATGAGATTAGGAGGAGCACACGAGATGGTTCTTCATCCAAGGATGATGAATAAAATCTGGCCTTAACAAGTAAGGCAAGGAAGGCAAAGGGGAAGGTGTCCCATTCTGATTCGAATTCGTCTCATGAAGGGAAGAAGGTTGACAAGTCTAAAGTGAGATGCTTTAATTGTCATGAGATGGGTCATTACGCGACTAATTTACCATTGAAGAAGTCCAAGAAGGGTCCTCTGAAGGATCGGAAGGTCAGGCATTAGCATCTCAGTTTGAAATGGACTTCACCCTCATTGCATGCATGGTGTCATCGATGATGGGTTGTGGTTGGTTACTTGACAGTGGGGCCTCATTCCACATGACCGCGATAAAATTTTATCTAGTACTTTGGAGGAGAAAGACCTCAAGATGCACATAGAGATGGGTGACGATGAAAGTTATAATGTTTCAGGAGTGGGCACAGTTGATTTTCAAAGGGAGCATGGAGCTCTTATCACCTTGACAGATGTGAAGTATGTGCCTAGATTGGAGAAGAATTTGGTGTCGATCGCAATGTTGGAGGACAAAGGCTACGACATTATTTTAGTAAGGGAAAGGTTTTCCTTAGACACATCACCGTGAGACAGGTGAAACATATCAGTTCATGAGTTAAGAACTTGTCCTCTCTTGAGGTTCAAGATGCATGCAAATCCTTGAGGAGCAAGGAAAATGTTAGAGACTTGGTGGTTGAGAGGGAGAGTAAATTAACTCTCAACATGCAGACCCAGAAGAAGTCTCACGCAATTGTGGAGGAGTGAATATTGGAGATGCTGAGAGGAGACCAAGTGGAGACATCCACTCATGTAGAGACCTCCAATAGGGGGGAATTTCGAGCAAAGTGGGAAGAGGGATCACATGCAACCACACCTATAGGTTTGAGGTGGGGCGATGTGAAGTGATAGTCTGAAGAAGGCTGAAATTGGGCAGGGTCCATTGAGAGGTTTTATCTCATGGATCGTACCTTGCTACGACAGCCCAAAGTACATAGTAGCGGGAGGAATCAGTGAGATTGATGCAGTTAGAGATCAAAGTGATAAAGGCTAGAG
Source organism: Pinus tabuliformis (assembly GCA_031772625.1). NCBI lineage: Eukaryota > Viridiplantae > Streptophyta > Pinopsida > Pinales > Pinaceae > Pinus > Pinus tabuliformis. Next base: position 421,222,625 of record CM062811.1, read on the forward strand.
TAGTGAGATATTGAAGAGTGCAAAGAAAGATTGACAACAGTGAAGAAAGGCTGAGTAAATAGAAGAGTAAAGTGTTTTCAGTTAACAGAGGCAATAGTAGTCAGAAACTTTGATGACAGATGCATCATACTGGTTTAGGTTGGATTTTTTTTTTTTTTTTTTTTTTTTTTATCTCTGGAGTTGCTGGAGCAACATTACTAGAGAGAAGTGTTGCATGCAGAACATTCCAATGGTTCAGGATCATGATCGAGTTGAATTCCTTTCTTTTTGAGAGGGAGTGTTGAAAATAGCAACAAGAAATGATAAAAATAGAATCCAGAATATTCCAATTTTATCTTGTTATTGAATTAAAATTCATTTTAGTCTCACCAACTGCTTGGAATTAATTAATTAATTCATTATGGATTAATTAATTGGAGAAATTCAAGTTAGAAGTCTTTCTACAGTCATGGAACAGTTATCCATTAAATTAAGGAGATTATCCCTTAATTAAGGAGATAAGATTGAGTTATATTTGAGTTGTAATTAGTTAGCTCAGTTTACTGAGTTAAGTCTAGTTAAATTAGTTCCAGACTATTTGAGGAACTAATGTGAGTTCAGTCAGTTAATGCATGCATGCATCCAGCTAATGTACTCCAGATAACTGGAGATTCTCTCATCAGAAACTCATGCATGTCTATTCAGAGAAAGAACTAGTTGAGCTAAATGTCAAGGACATGTTACTATCATTTGCATGAGTTTTCCTATAAAGGAAACTCATCCATGTAGAAGGAAGAAGGTTCCTTAAGGATTGCACAATTTTATGGGGTGTGAGATCAGTGTTACACTTGGTAACAGGAGGATCACCCAGAGAAACTGCGCAAGGAAATAGGAGGTTTGGAGGGTAGATGAGAAGGTTTGTGAGAAGCCTTGTTTGCCTATGAGAATCCAGGAGGATTGTACTGAGAGCTAGATAGTAGTGAGAGCTAAGGCTTTATGTAATTCTAAGATATTTCCACTTTGTATGATAATACAGATAGTGGGGTTTTTAGCCAAGGCTTTCCCTTGAGTATTCTTCTGTGTTTCATGTGCATTGATTCTTCTTCTGGTTATATGTGTTCTTCTTGGTCTTGCTCAAATCTATTAAGCTTTTGAAAGTTTGATTATAGAAGTAGATTAAAGTATTTTTCTTTAGTTATATTGCATTATCAGGTTAAACTACAATCAGAATTTCTACATGGTATCAGAGCTAGCTGATCTATAGAGAAATTTCTACAGAAATTTACTGTCAATGCATGAGAGATGAGGTTTTATAAGGTAAGTATGGATCAACAGTCTCAACCATCTTCAAATAGTTACTTGAAGCTCACTCCTTCACTCATGCAATGTTGAAAAGTCAAATTATGAAGGGTGATGATTTCGACAACAGTTAAAAGAAGAAATTTTTGCGAAGGACAAGTAACCACAACACTCCAATCCCTCCATCCACTTCACATTCACTATCTATCCGTCATTCATCCATCCCATTTCATAATTTCAAGAACAAACCCTATCTCACCCTGAAAGTTTCTTTAAAAAGAAAACAGAGCATCCTCTCCATTTTCACAAACCTACATCATTTCTCATCACTCCCATACAGTTAGAAGACTCTGAAGGAAGAAGGAATGACTACTACAGGAATGCAAAATGATGCTACAAGAAAGAAGAAAGAAAAAATTGTGATAAAATCCAAAATGACAGTGCTTAAGAGAGACGTAATCAAAACAATGAACTCTAAGGCCATTAGGAAACCATCTAGGCCACAAAAGAGAATAAGAAGGCAACAAAAGGAAATGAGGCATCCACCATCAAAACATAACTCAAACTGCAGTGATGAAAAGAGACTTTCTAAGAGGTCTCTAATCTCTTTCTAGCTTTTTTCCAAGGCCTAAAATATGTTATAAAAATGAGAGAAAGGTATGGGAGTCAAGTTGAGGGCCTGTCCTACGCTTAGACTATCATTTATGCTTAAAAAGGGTTTCCTGTAGTTTTGACAGGAATTAATACAGGATGTCCTAGGTCTCATCTAAATATATTTTGAAGGTTTCAGAGGTTTCCAAATGGTGGAACAAGGTAGCAGAAGGTTGACAAGGATGTAGAAGACCTTGCCAAACTGAAAAATATTCAAGAATCATCTTGAATAAGGGGAAGAGGGAAAACTAATGGTCTCAAGAAACAAGGGATTTTCTTTGCGCAAATATGTTTTTGGGCTTGTCCTTGCAGAACTTACAACCAATATTCTTAATGCACAAGAGAGAGGCCACCAGGGCCATGAATGAGGCACTATGAGGTCACTAAGTTTCTCAGAGGATGAGTAACACTTTCAGTAGGGGGTATGATGGGCCTCTATATTAGACATAAATTAAGGTCCATGCCTCTAAATTAAACATAAGTTAAGGCCTATGACCATCCTTCAGCACATTAAACCTCTCTTTTTGCATTAAATAATGTATTTTTAACTTTAATATATTCATTAGGAGGGTTTATTAATAATGGCATATTTGTGCCTAATATTATTTGTTTTTGTGTAATATTATGAGAATATTGCGTAGATTATGAAGATTTGGAGGAGGAGATAATTTATGGATTTGCTCCCTGTTATAGGAGGATCACTATTAAATAATAAATCAACAAGATATTATGGAATTATGGCACAGATTGTGGAACTCCAATGATTGAGAAAATTTAGGAATGCGTTCCTTGCCATTTAATGCAGATTTGTAGAATTAGGAACTAGATCTACTAATCAAGGGACTTTGGTGGGGAAAGCTTCCTCCATTCATGGGGAATGATTCCTAATCATTTTGTAAGTACCAAATTGATTTTTCCTTTAGAAATAGATTTTCATTAGTCTTCTTGTGGAGAGAACTTGTATTTTTGCAGCTTTAATATATTTTCCTGTAGGGATGTAATTGTATTGATGAAAGTAATGAAGATTGGTGTCATTTTCAGCCTCTAAGTCTTGTTCTCCTCCATAGGTCTCTGATTTTTCTTGGTCTTGGCCATCCTAGGAGCCTCAAATCCCTGTTGTATCATTTTGTTTCCTTATTTTCACTTCTTATTCACATGCATCTCTTGTTTTCTTTCTGCATTTAGTATTAATGATTTCTTGTTGTAGGACTGGGTTAAATGATAGATGTAAGCTTTTTGCAGGATTACAAGCATCATTTCATCATTGAAAAAGCTTTGGAAGGTGACAATAATCATTGAGCTACTTGGATTAGCTTTCTTATTCCCAAATCTAGATTTCTAGAACTCCTTTGTGGCAAATAACAGTAAATTTCTTCTATTTTTTAGAGCATGATAACGAGCTTCAATCAAGTTTTTTCAACTTGCACTAGATGAAAAAAAAACTCTAGTTCATAACAAAAATTACCCCATTGCATTTGCACTTGATTAGGTTAGGCACTTTATAGATTTACTAGCTCACTATTTCTCTAATTTCTAGATTTTTGACTAGTAATTTTTTGTTATTTTTTAGCATGGGTTAACAGTGTTGTTTTTGAGTGATTCCACTTGGAATAGAGACCTAATAAATCCTATTCGATAAAAAAATTTGTCCCATCCAATTTTTATTTTATTTTCTTGGTCATTCGATGAATTATAATTTCGTATAGTAAATATGTAACATCCTGTACTAAAACAGGGATCCTGTAGGAGAACTAGGGGATCCTATAGGAGAACTAGGGGATCCTATAGGTGAACTAATACATCCCGTAGGAAATCCTGTAGCGGCCTGTTTTCAGCCTAAATTGAGAAAAATCATCATTGAAGCTAGGATTAGGCCCCTACTTTACCTCCAAGCCGTTAAAATCATTATACCCCTCTTCCTCCACACCTCTCCCCTGCCAAAGATCAAGGAAAGATTAGCATTTTCATTTATAAAGCAAGAATATTTAAAAAATGAGTTCTTTTATATTTACACATGCACACAACAATTAGTACTCTCTAGATCATATTTCATGCTTATATTAGTTAAAACATCACATGTGAGGAATATGGTTAAAATAGGGTTCTTTTGCAAGAAAAGTGTGTTAACAAATAAATTGATGATTTCATGTTACTTTACAAGCATTTTAAAATTTAGTCTTTTATTCCTGCAAATAGGAAACATTTATTTTCTCTCATGAAAGCAAAGGAATGACACATTGTATGCTCCACATATTGTGCCAGTACCTCTTAATTTTGTACAAACCCCAGGTTTATAATTAAAAGTTGGTAGCCTTGGGAGTTGTAGCATTCTTGCTGCAATACCGAGGCTCATCACTTATCTACCACTACCATTATTGAATCATGTTATTTCCTGGTTTTTGAAAAACCAATAATGAAATCCATGGAAATGGTTTCCCATTTCCAGTTTGGAATTGACAATGGTTGTAATAAACATGTTAGATGTTGGTGGGATGACCTTACTTATTGGAATTCCAAATGTCTAGCCATGTATTTTGTTGTTTTAGACTTCATGTTTGGCCAATAATAGTATTTATTTCACATTGTTATTTGCGTTTAGTACTTAGGGCGACCAACTATGGGAATCTTATGTAATTCATTTAACACAAAAGTTTTCAGTGCTGGGTCATTTGGTATGTAAAATCCACCTTTAAACAACCACATATTTGCATTATATATTGAAAAGTCAGTCTCATTTTCACCTAATTCTTCAGTTTTTTGCAGCTTCCTTTTGATCTATAGTTTTTTTTCATCATATATTGTTGTTGTTTTTATCATTTTAATTAGTTTTGGTTTTCCAATTAGTTTATGAAAGTGTATAGATATGATGTAGTTTTATGCTTAAGGCATCAACAATATTATTTTCCTTGCCTTTAATATGCACAATCTCAAAATCATATTGAATAATAAATGTTAGCCATCAAGCTTCTCTTGCATTTAGATTAGGCTAATAAAAAATGTATTTAAGGCTTATTTTGTCTGTCCTTAGCTAAAACTTTCTCCCAATCAAGTAGTGTCTCCACATTTTTAAAGCATGAATTATGGTTGCGAATTCTAAATCATGGATAGTAGAATTCCTCTCACGATCCTTGAGATTTATGGATTCATAACTGATTACATGTCCATCTTGCATCAAAAAACCTCACAAACCTTTCTTGCAAGCATTTGTGCCCAACAAAATATATTTTTGGATCAACTAGTTTCAGGATAGGAGTTGTAGTTAATAGTTGCTTCAACATCTCAAAACTGCCCTGATAGTTTTGATTCCACTCAAATTTTATCCCCTTTTGTAAACAAGTAATAGGATAGGCTAAATTACAAAAGCCTTCTATAAACCTTCGATAGTACCCTGTAATCCCCATAAATGACCTCACCTCAAATGCATCTTTTGGTACTAACTAATCCACAATGGCTTTAACCTTTTTGGGATCCACAAAAATACATTCTTTTGACACTACATGCCCCAAATATTGAATTAGTTATTGATAGAATCAGCATTTGCTAAGCTTAACACACAACTCAATCTCTCTAAGTGTTTGAAGAAAAATATACAAATGTTGATCATGTTATTCTTTACTCTTAGAGTAAACTAGAATATCATCTATAAATACTATGACAAATTTGTCAAGATAAGGAATCAACACACTATTCATCAAGCACAAGAAAGTTGTAGGTGCATTAGTGAGTCCAAATGATAGCACTACAAATATGTAGTGTCCATATCTTGTTATAAATGTTGTCTTTTGTAATTCCTCACCCTTGATCCTTATTTGATGATATCCTGACCTTAAATCAAATTTTGAAAATATTGATGCTCCTTCAACTTGATCAAACAAATCATTAATCCCATGCAGGGGATATTTTTTTTTAATTATCATTTTATTCAGCTATCTATAATCAATACAAAGCCTCATTGTTCCATCCTTCTGTAAAAAAAAACACTCGTGATTCAGGTGGATATTAGTGACCATCTACCTATTTTACATGGACCCCTGCCATTTTTTCTTTCTATTTCCTTAAATGTAGTGCAATTTACTATTTTTGGTAGCTTTTTGGGTCCTAAACATCGGAAGCCGTTTTGAGACCATAAACGACATTTTCTTGGAAAGCGAGAAAACAAATTTAACCCACATATTTTGATGAAATTTGTAGTCCTCAGATAGATATTTCTAATGAGGTATTGTGTGCATCAAACCGAGATCGTATGCCAAAGTTATGACCCCTGGAAATTGATGTACCAATTTACCTCAATGGGGCCCATAGTTTTGGTGCTTCATCTCCTAGGGTTAGGTTTTTGGATGTTTATGGTTCTCCATTGTTTCTCAATAAGAAATAGGCCTTCGAGCCTCATTATAACATAGTTCAAAACACATGTAGCTACCACATATAGTCTTGGAGATAAGATACCATTTCCTAAGCTAGTGTATTTCCATTCTACATGTAAATAGTTTTTAGTGTTTGTTATTAATGAATTGAAGTTTTTTTTTAGTTGTATCTTTGTGTTCCTATTTATATACGTATTTCATTTCATTCCTTCATAAATCTGGTTCAGTGGTATTCGAGCGGTCTTCTCTTTCTCTATCTTTTTGTGCATGTCCCCAACGAGGTCAAGGTATAAGGAGCTAGGTCTAAAACTGGTTGAACCTTTGCAAGACCAGCCTCACTAACCTTGACGACCTCCATGGTGGGAGAAAATAAATATTAGGGCGTAGTATATGCTTTCAAAATATTTCTCGAAGAGTACCTTGAGTGACAAAGGAATGCAATGATGGAAAACTTTTCCCAGATCCTTTGGATGATGCTCATATGTGACACATCTTCATTCAGCAACCACTATGGAGGCACCACTCCCTTTAGGTACAAGTAAACTTTAAAATTCCTATATTTGAAGGCCATATAGATGTAGATGTCATACATAAATGGTTAAACTTGTTGGAATGATATTTGTTGAACCCAAATTGCCTCTTTTTGACCACCTTCTTACACTCCATCCTCCTTTTTTACTATAATAAATCTAAATTGGGCATCAATTTACCAGTTTTATGGCATATCAAATATACAATCATCTTTTGTTTCATAAGTGTAATTGTTCTTTATTATTTAACTTAATATTTGCATGAGCTACTTAATTGCACCAATTCTGTAGCTAATGACTAATTCTACAACAAAATCGAAGGTTTGACAGGTTCCAAAACTCTAGCTAAGAAACAAGACATATGGGCAGGTGAAAAATAGATGAAAGATTGATTTGTACCTATCTTCATAACCTGGATTGATAAGGAAGGCACCGTAGTAACTCATTTAAAGAGAAATTCAACCAACAATGAAGGCGAACTAGGCGAGCGAGGAATTAATGAATGTAGATATTCATCCTCATGATTTGCTTCACTAATAAAAAATATGATAGGTCCCTATACTACTAGTCTAGTCCCTTATTGTTATTAGTGCAACCCTCTTATTGTATTATTGTGCCCCATAGAAGCCCACTATTGTTATTCTTGTGCCCTTACATTATTGTTGTTATGTCATCTCTAATTATATTGGCAGCCCTTAGACTCTTTTCATTTGTATCATCCAATAATTGTTCATTTGTGTAATGAAAAGCAGGTTGCCCCCTCGAAGAGGTTGATTTTGAAGTTGTTGATCTATCTTTTCTATCTTTTTGTGAGTTGGTTGCATAACATTTGGTATAGAGCTTTGGATTCTAGGGTTTCCCTGCTTCAAATAGGTCTTGGTTCATTATAGTTTTGGAGATATGATCTGCAGAAGTTAGGATTTTTCCATGCTCCCAAATTCCATCTCAATTAGGTGACCATGGGAAAATCACCATAACTTTCTCCCTGCGCATCAAATTCCAATTTCGTAAAAATTTACAGAAAAAGGACGGATTATAGTTTGTTGGATATTGTTTTTAGAGCTGAAGGTTGAAACAGTGACACATGGCACTTCGTACAAGTTCACTATATTGAAAAGTATCTAGTAAGGCCATCTTGGGAGATTTGGCATAACTCTTTCTTGGAGAATCCAATTTCGATCAGAATTATGGCATTGGAAAGAGGACTCAGAGGGATACAAAAAGATGAAATTTCAAAACTTTGATATCCGAAACTACAAATTTACAATTATTTAAAGATCGAGCTCCTAAAAGCAAGAAAAATAATGTCTCAAATCAAGAAAATAGAAACACCTAGTAAGAAAAATTGGATGGATGATTTGAAGAATGCAATAGAAGCTAAGATAAATAGTTTTATATATGCCATGGAAGCTAATATCAATGGTATGGAATAATTTTTAATACATGCATGGAATATTTGAACAAAAACATGGAAGGCTTGAAGGAAGGTGGGACAAAGCTGCTACAAGAAAGGCTTCCTAATCGCGAAAAGGTAGTAGAGGAAACTGACGATGAAAGAAAATAGAAATATTAATCGTGATTTTATAGAATATAATGTTCGATTGAATAACCACCATATACCAAATATCAATATGAGGAAGTTTGATGGAAAGGATCTCATAACATGGATACTACAGATGGAGAAATATTTTGATCTCTATAATGTGAAAAACACACATAAGGTACTTATTGCAACTATATATTTAAAACCCTGTCATTTTTCATGGTATCGATCGCTTTTCTCTCATAAACAAATGGTTACTTAGTCCATTTTTATGGAGGAAATGATAAAACATTACGAGGATACAAAGAGAAACACCCTCTTTAGCCAATTAATAAATCTCAAACAAAAGGGTTCAATGGAAAAGCACATTGAGGACTTCCAAAAATTGAATGTTAGGGTAACCGATATTCTATAGGAGCACATGATTTATGCCTTCATAGGGACTTTAAAAGATAACATCCAACATGAGGTTCTCCTTTGGGAACTTGATTCATTGGAGAAGCCATTTAGGTTGGCAAGAAAAGTTCAAAGGAAAATTATGGCAATAAGGAAGTCTACTGCTCATCACTATAAAGATGGAAGTATTGATGGTCCTAGTCTTCCACAACCTACAAGGTTGACACCACAACAATTGGGAGAAAAAAGAGCAAAAGGGCTTTGTTACAGTTGGGATAGCAAATACACTCAAGGTCATAAGTGTGCTGAGAAGAAATTAATCTACATAGATTGGGAAGAGGAGGAAAAAAAGGAACTAGAAATGTCAAAAGAAGAGGATATACACGAGGAACCAATCCCAAAGAAAGAGGAAATGAATCTGATCATATATTGTAGTGCATTGGTAGTAATTACCACTCCTCAAACTCTCAAGACAGATGGACAAATGGAGATAGTGAAAAAATGTTTGGAATGATATCTTCGTTGCTTTGTATCTGATAAGCAAATACAATGGTTCAAGTGGTTACCTCTGGTTGAAGGGTGGTATAAAGCTTCAGCAAAAATGACCCCATTTATGGCACTTTATGGATATCAAACACCATCCATCACATCATCTTTAAGAGAAAATTCTAAGGTTAAAGCAATGGAAGATCACATCAAGCAAGCTAAGAAGGATAATAAATTACCACCAAAGTGCTATGGTCGTTAGAAGGTGTTGCGAAAGATTGGTACTATGGCATACAATCCTACATCTTCCCGAGTACACCTAGTTTTCCATGTTCCATGCTTAAAGAAGGTTATAGGTGACAAGCTCCCATTTCAAACAATATTGTCAGAACATGACGAGGAAGGAAAAATTATAGTGGAACTTGAAGTAGTCATAGAAACAAGAACCTGATAGTTATGAAATCTATTAATTTTAGAGTATCTCATCAAGTGGAAGAACTTACCCACTAAATATTTCACAAGGGAGGATGAGAATTTTATACAGAAGCATCAATAATTGCTCGAGCATTGAGGACAACACTTTTTGAAGGAGAGGGACACGTTGGGTCCCTATACTACTAGCGTAGCCCCTTATTGTTATTAGTTCAACCCCCTTATTGTATTATTGTTCCCATGCAGTCCCCATACTTTTATTATTATGCCTCATAGAAGCCCACTATTATTATTGTTGTGCGCTTACAAAATTATTGTTATGTCATCTCTGATTATATTGTGAACCCTTAGAATCCTATATATAAAATGATGTCTTGTCAATTGTATCATCCAAGAATTTTTCATTGGTGTAATGTAAAGGAGGTTGCCCCCTCGAAGATACTGATTTTGAAATCATTGGTCTATATTTTCTATATGTCTATGAGCTAGTTGCATAATAGAATCATGAGGAAATCATGTTATGTTATCTCTTCATGTTAATATTAGTGATTTTCTAGTAGTTTAGGGTTGTAATAATCTAAAACAGTTATTCGTAAGAGATTATAAATCCACCTCTCGTCATGACAGCCACATACTTGGATATTGTTTTTTTTTAACTTTCTTTTTTGCAATTACAAACTCTATTTCATTTCATCCTTTTGTTGTGCAATTTATCCATGTGTATATAATCTTGTGAAGGAGTCATGCTCTCACCTACTTCTCGCAGGAGGGCACCCTTGAGTTGTATGGTTTTACTATTTACAGTTAGCATTTTAATTTGTATTCTCTATAATATTTCATTATTTTATCTAACTACTAAAGTTTTTACTTTCAATGAATGTTTAGGATTGCTTTTAAGGTAATATTTCTTTAATCATTTTACTGTAGGGAGGAGGAGTAAAGTCAAGATCTCTTATGCACATGAAAGTAATATAACATAGGTTGGATTGATATAGATTTCCAGGATGGCTTTGCATTGCAATTGTGTGAATAAGATTTCAATTAAGTATAGAGTTAATTTCTCTTTTTGTCAAAGTAATTTAGAATTGGTTTCATTATCAATGTTTCTTTCAAGCAAGTGTGTGATTTAATTTCAAGCATGTGTAATTTTTTTTTCGAGCAAGTGTGTGCGTGATTTCATTTCAAGCAAGACTGAAGCAAGTGTGATGTTTATTTCAAGAAGATTTCGATCTTTCTTTTAAGCAAGAGAAATAGTTTTGATTTCATATTTACTTTCATAGTTGTTAAAGAAAACATGTGAATTTCAGTATCTTAATTTAGTTTAGGAATTGTTTGAGTGATAAGGACTCCTAGCATAGATAATGCACGTACATTTCATCAGTTTACTATCCTTGGTTGCTAATTCATGTAAGTAACTGAACACCAATTAAATTACAAAACATTTTGGTGTCGGTTCCTGGGAGGTGTATATTTGAGTCTTTTCTTTTTTATTTTCATTAAGAAAAGTAAAAAATAAAAATAATATGCCTAGGGAAAGATATTATAGAGGTGGATTTGTAAGTAGAGGTAGGAGATCAATTCTAACATAATCACTCACCCCGCCACGACCCTGTAGTTCCACACCATCCAACCAAACTCATATTCCATGAATTGCATGCAGACACAGACTTCCTAAGGTACTTTGATCTAAAATCCAACCTAAAGATTCACCAACTTCCTCTATTGAAGCTGTAGTAGAAGAAGAAGATCATACATCCCCAACTGAAGGAGTAGTTTTTCTATCTTCAACTAGAGAACAACTTCTACGACAAGAAGTATAAATCTCTAGTGAAGAGGAAGAAGAAGAAACCTATTTTAATATTCCATTGATAGATGAACTAGAGGAGCTAGACGAATAACTATAAAAACCAATTTTGGAACCTTATAATAGTTATGAGGAATCTACAATGGTAAGATAAGGGGAGGAGAAGTACATAATGTGAATGGTGAACAACCTAGGATTGGAGGTGGAACAGGAGGAAATATAGGATGTGCTAGAGGTGGAGGAAGAGGAAGAGGAGGTGGTGTAGGAGACCCATATGGTGGGCTCCAGTATTGTAGCAATAATGCTACAACTCCTGGAGCTTCCTTCTCTAATTTTATCAACCCGGTAGTTCGTAACAGACTTGGAAGCGACGGTGTTGTATGCACAAGTACTAGCTCTTGTCGCAGCTGTCACTTGGTCAGCTGGCACAAGTCCGCTAGGGCTCAATCCAACTTCTATATGTTCTCAGAAGAAGCTTTTTAAGTGATGAACGAAAGCTATCTCAAAGGAAATTAACCTACTTTGCAAGGATGAACTGAAAGCCAACAAAACATGGAAACCCTAGTAAACCCTAATTCTACCAGCTTAATCCTTATGATGCACTGGTGGGAATGCAACTTCTAAAAGTGATGCCATTACTTCTATTGAGATGAGATGCATGTGTCTAAACTACTTTCATCTGAAGAGAACATGTTTTTGTATTTTTGCTCAAGTTGTTGGAGTTATTATGACTGTGCTTCTTACTGGGTCTTGTCTGTGCAGGGGTAGATCAAGGGGAGGAAGGCTTGGAAAAGGTCAGGAGGACTCTGAGAGGGTCCAAGGGATCCCTAACATCATTCCACCGAAGTTCACAAAGTTCAGATGCCTGGAAACCGTGTGTGCAAGCTTCTACAGGATGTCTGCAGGGGGTTCTACAGGAAGGTCAGAAGTTCTACAGGAAGTCCCGTAATTTCTACAAGATGTTCTGCAATAGGATTTTTGGGTGATGATGAGTGGAAGAGGCTATATGGATGGTCCAGGAGGTAGGAGGGGAGCTTGTGATGGCTTATGGACAGAGAGATGAGATGGAGAGGGGGTGTGTAAAGCTGGTTGGTCTAGAGGAGGGTAGAGGCAATGGAAGGCCGAAAAGATAAAATAACGTGGATGATAGAGGAGCTGGGAGGCAAATGATCTAACTGGGAGATAATTAGATGGCCTAGGCATGACTTAGAAGGATAAGGAAATGATGGAGTGGTGTTGCGCAGTGTAAATGAAACAAATCACCCCTGTCTTGCGTATAACCGAAATGTCATCAACCTACTCTAACTGTTTTATTAGAAACCAAAGAACAGCAATGTCGTTTTTAAGGGAAAATCATGCATGGTGCTGAAACAAAGAGTTGTTGCTCAAGATCTAAATGCATGGACACTTCTACAAACGGAAATATTACGTTAAAGCTTGCATGAACATGTAAAACTGTGTTTTTGGTGGTTGGCACGGTCTGCACTCCCAGTCCCCAAACAGAGGTGAAAGTGAGTGTGCATTCAACCCTTTTTGGGACTCAGATTAACTTCAACCTCCCTACTCTAATCTCAACTACTGAAGCAACTTTGTTCATAACACTAACCTATGTAACCACACCAAGAAATTCGAATCAGCAAACTGTGTTTCCAAGTGCATGTAAAGGAAAAGAAATATAATGCTGAAAGAAAGAAAGGTAACAATACAAAGGAAGGAAGCCTTAGGCTCTCAGGTTGGGCCCAACCCTGAGAGCTTAAGCTCCTTTAAGAACTCAGAGCTGCCTCAAATCTGCTTGCTTATTCATTAAAAGATAATAGTCAAAAGTCTGATAACATGCCAAAAATGGCTTACAAAGAGCAAAACAGGGCTATAGCTCGTAATTCAGAATCTGCAACAAAGTTTCAAAAGTCCCCATCGAAGGCTACAACCTCAACATTTATACATTATGAGGGCCAAGCTGGCCTCCTAAATTAGTGGGGCTTGGCTGACCAACTAAAAGTAAACTGCTGTTCCCTTAGAATCAGTTGGCTGCCCTCTAGCTCGGTGGTGATAGCTGTTGGAGCTCGGAGTTGTGGGTGGAGATCACGAGGAAGGCCATTCAATGCCGTGGACAACCTTCCTACAAAACCTCAATGCCACCTTGGCTGTCTCCTAGCCTTCATCTGTGTGGTTTTGCTCCATTTAATGTCAAAAAAACCTGAAATAAACATGTATTAGCCACCGAGGAATAGTGACCGCCCTTCGTTCGTACAAATAATATAAATATACTAAAAAATGATGCATAAGTCATGAAAAATGAAGGGTTGAGCAAGGGTAGTGAGGCCAAATGAGCCCAAAATGTTACCAAATTTGGGGCTCATCACCATACCGTTTTGGATTTCCCATCTTTGATGAAGATTGCAACCACAATGAAAAATATCTCACCCTCCATCCTTCCTAATTTTCATGGATTAAGAAATGAGCATCCTGAAACATTTCTCTTTGAGATTGAAGTCTTGTGTAGATCCTATCACTAATTGCTTGATACTCAAAAGTTTAAACTATTTCCATCCACTCTTAAGGATGCAACATTAAAATGGTTTATGGACTTAGGAGTATATTCTATAAGAACATGGGAACAAATGAAAACTACATTCTTAGAAAAATACAAGGGTTATTGTATGCCCCATAACCTTAAATATGAAGAATTTAAAATGATGCAAAAATAAGATGAAAATCTTGAAGATTTCGTTGAAAGTGTTAGGATATTCCGACACATAGGAAATAGTTAAGTATAACTTGGTCTAGTATAGAGTTAGGTAAAGTGTGTTTCTTTACTATGTACATTTTGTAACTTACAATCCGACGATCACGATATGTAGTGATCCGACGGTTCATTCTCTCCTTGGTATTACCGACACTTGATCCATGGCTGAACACCCGATTGGTCCATGATCTCTATTTAAAGAGCATGGAGGGTCATTTGTAGGTTAACCATCCATGAGAGAAGCTTATGTAAATTTTCATTCTTTTATTAATAAATTTCCTGAAGTGGCCGCGTTGGCTCAGGCCGTGGACTGTTTCCCTCTTTGAGGGTTTTAACCACATCAAAAGTACTGGTGTATTGATCTGTGATCTATTTTTGAGCAGTTTCCTTTGGTGTTCTATCTGAGGAACTTACCCTGTAAATTCCTACATGGTATCAGAGCTATTTGAGGGGCGTGTCCGTTGGTAATCCAAATCTGAAGCTGGTAGAACTACATCCGACTACAGTTTCCTAGATCTACTATTTCTGACTGCTTTCGGGCCGATAGGACTGCTCTGTTGTATTGGGAGCATCTGTTCCAGTGAGGAACCCCTTTCGTTTCACGCGAAAAGGTTTCCGGTAGCCCTAGCTGTGTCATTTTTAAGATCTGGAGGTATACAGTGTTTATTTGCAGTTTACAGTTATTTTCTCTCTGTTTATTTCGGTTTTGATTTATTTAGCCTCTTTTTATTACCAGATCTATACCTTTCATTTCTGTGTATGCTCTTTGCCCCACGACTTTGTGCAATCTGGGAAAATCAGAAACAGAAAGGAAGGATTTTTCTCATGCGTATGCTCTTTTCTGCTGTGCCTTAGTGTGATCTTAGAAAATCACAAACATTGAGGAAAATATTTAGTTTCCGGCTAAAGCTAACTTTGAGCCGTAAGGTTCGTTTTTTTTGTATTTCTGTGTTGGGTTTTGTGTTTTTTGTTTTGTAGGGAAAAAGAGCTTTCTCAAAACAAGCACACAACCCAAAGCTTCAACCCCCTCTCTCTCTCTCTCTCAAACTTTTTGTATAGCTCACTTGGTCCAAAGCTAATTTATGAGAGTAGAGGTCTTGAGTTCAAGTCTCCTTTTTGTGGGGGCAAATTTTTCATTTCCACACATTCCCGCACTTCGTCAGCATCTTTACCAATTTTTTTTCAAAAAGCCATAACTTCTTCATCTTGAAGCCATTTTTAGAGCCATTTTTTCGAACCAGCCTAATTTTTTGAGCTCTTTCCATTGGAACACTTAGTTTTAGCATCTATATCTTCAGTTTTTGTTAAAATGGAAAGTCCATGCCAAGTTATTCTTGACAACACCAACTACTTCCAATGGTGGTCCTACATTGTGGATTTACTTAGAAGTAAAGGTCTTTACAGAATAGCCTCAGGCCAAGAGACCAAACCGAAAGATGATGATAAGGCAGCTAAATGGGAAAATAGGCAAGATGAAGCACGTGGGTTGATAGGGATGTCTATTTCTCCAGATCTTAGATTCCATATTGCAGAACTTGATACTCCTGATGAAGCATTGAAACATATTACTAAAGTTTTTGGAATAAAAAATGAACTTAGAGCCCATCAACTTGAAAATGAGTTGCTTACATTGGACCCCAATAATTTTTCTTTCATTGAAGATTTTTTGTCCAAATTCAAGACCCTTAGACTTCTCTTGGAAGGTGTTAAGGTTAAAAAAGAAGATAGTAACCTTATCTATTCCATTATTACTAAGTTGGGACCAGCCTACTCTGTGTTTGTTTCCACCTTCCATTCTACAAGAGAAGCCTTCATTTATCAAGGACAAGACTTCAAGTCCCCTTCCTTTGATTATTTTTGTGATTCTTCAATAAGAGAACAAGAAAAACTCTTACTCCTTGGTCTTCTTCATCTTGGAAACTCTTCTAAGAAAGCGTTACCTGCCCAGCAGCAACAAAATTCAAAGAATCCTAAGAAGTTGTATCCTAAAAGGAATGGTCCTAAACCAAACAAGGGTCCTCAGCAATTTTAGCCTCAAAATGAAAAATCATTTCAACAAAATGATAAGACAAATAAAAACAAAGGGAAGAAGACTGATAGACATTGCAACTTTTGTAATCGAGATGGCCACTTAGAATCCAAATGCTTTAAGAAGATGGAAGCCTTGGAAGCAACAATGAAGAAGCATAACATCCATTTGGAGCACTCTTCAACTTCAACTTCATCTTTAGGAATGACAATTTCTGCATGTGGTTGTCAAGCATCTCAGTCTAGCTATGCACTAAATGTATCTTCTTCTTCTCATTCTCATGAGTGGCTCATTGATTCTAGAGCTTCTTATCACATGACCAAAAAAAAAGCCATGTTTTCTTCTTTAAGTGATTGTAACACCAAAAATATATATGTTGGTGATGATAGATCTCTTAGTGTTGTAGGGACTCGAACTGTTCATATAGACAACAATCAGCTTAATGATGTATTATGTGTTCCAACCTTATCCTACAACCTTCTATCTATATATCAGATAACTCATTCAGGTGAAGGTAAAATCATTGAATTTTCACCTCACGATGTTGTAATTAAGGACCTAAGAGATCCTAGACAGATTTTAGCTACTGGCATTGTTGATGATTCTACAAGGTTGTATAAGTTTCACAACTTTGGGTCATCAAATCTTCCCTCGGTATTTGTTGCTCATAATGATGAAGTGAGCAAACTTTGGCATGAGCGATTTGGTCACTTAAACTATCGCTCTCTTCAGAATCTATGTAAAGAAAATATGGTGACAGGTCTTCCAATGGTATCTTGCAGAGATGGTGTTTGTTCCGGATGTGTACTCGGGAAACATCATCGGGACAGTGTTGAAAAATGTGCCTCTTGGCACGCCTCAGCCCCTTTATAGCTTGTGCATAGTGATTTATGTGGTCCACTTCCAGTTGTTTCATTCTCTGGCTACAAGTATTTCTTAACTTTCATTGATTATTTCTCCAGACGCACTTGGGTATACTTCTTAAAACTCAAGAGTGAAGTATTTAACATGTTCTTAGCCTTTAAGGCCTTTGTTGAAAAACAATTTGTACATCAAATTCTTAAGCTAAGATCTGATAATGACGGAGAATATGTTAACAACAAATTCATCAACTTTTGCACTGAGAATGGAATTCAAATGCAACATACTGTTCCATATACTCCACAACCAAATGGTGTAGCTGAAAGGAAGAATCACACCTTAAAGGAAATGGCTGATTGTATGCTTCAATCTAAAGGACTTAGTCTTAATTATTGGGCATAAGCAATTAACTGTGCAAATTACATAATAAATCACACTCCTACTAAGGTTTTAAAGAATATCACTCCAAAAGAAGCATGGAGCTCAATTAAACCAGATGTAAGTCACTTTCGTGTTTTTGGAAGTGAAGCATGGGCCCATATTCCAGATGAGAAACATAAAGCTTTAGAACCTAAGAGTGAAAAATGTTTTCTTGTTGGATATTCTGAAGATGTCAAAGGATATAGAATTACTCCACTTAAGTCCAAGAATGTTATCATTAGAAGAGATGTAAGGTTTGCTGAAAATATATCGGCCTACGAGCCTAGTTCGGCGGATGTGTCATCTCTTCCTATCTCTTCTACTTTTGAAAATATTTCTTCTTCAGATGATGAAAGCGTGGATGAAAATCCTCCCTCACCTTCTTAGGATCCTCCTTCAGCTCCTCAGCTTCCAAAATGGGTCTGTGCTACTCGAGATGCAGTAGGTGATCTTGCCGGTGATCCTACAGATCAGCGACGTACACATTCTCAGTTCGAGAGAGCCTCTTCTTTACTGGCTCAAGCTTCAGTGAATTATGATCCTGACACCTTTGCAGAAGCTTCAGGCCATCCAGATTGGGAAGCAACTATGAATGAAGAATATCATTCATTATTGGGAAATGATACATGGGATCTTATTCCTCTACCAAAGGGATGAAAACTTGTTAGATGCAAATGGGTTTATAGAACCAAGTATGGACCAGATGGGAAAGTTGATAAACATAAAGCTCGTCTTCTTGCTAAGGGTTTTTCACAAGTTGAAGGAATTCACTACACTGAAACCTTCTCCCCTATTTCCAAAATGAACTCTATCCGCCTTGTTCTTTCCCTTGTTGCCTCTTTCAAATGGGAAGTCCATCATATGGATGTTAAATCTGCCTTCTTGCATGGGGACTTGCATGAAGAAATCTATATGGAACAACCTATTGGCTTTATACAAACAGACTCTAGCCTTGTATGTCGGCTTAAGAAATCCCTTTATGGTCTCAAGCAAGCTCCTCGAGTTTGGTATGCCAAAATGGATAACTTTCTTTTAGAAAATGGCTTTTCTAGGTGTCATTCTGACAATACTGTCTACACCAAGAAAGTAGGCAAGTCTCTTATCATTCTTGTTCTTTACGTTGATGATCTTATCCTGACTGGTAGTGGTCCTAACCTTATAAACCATGTGAAGACTAGCCTTAAAAGGAAGTTTGAAATGACAGAATTAGGACACTTACAATATTTTCTTGGTCTTCAAGTCTTGCAATCCAAGGAAGGTATTTCCCTTTCCTAGTCCAAGTATGCCTGTGATATTCTACGCCATTTTCACATGGAAGACTGTAAGCCAGCCCCTTCTCCCTTTCAGTCTGGAGTCAAAATTTCAGTCACTTGTACTTCTCCTAAAGTTGATGCTACCTTATATCGTCGACTTGTAGGAAAACTTTTGTATCTAACCCATACTCGTCCTGACCTTTCCTTTGATGTTGGCCTTGTTGCTCGGTTTATGAAAAACCCACGTGAAAGTCATTAGAAAGCACCTAAATTAATACTTCATTATGTTCGAGGTACAGTTCAGTTTGGGATTCATTAGAGTGCCAAAGCATCTCCTCTATTGGTTGGTTTCACTGATTCCGATTGGGCTGGTGACCCTGATGATCGGAAGTCTATTGCAGGCTATGTGTTCGCTCTTGGTTCAGGACCTATTACATGGGATTGCAAGAAACAGGTGCCATTTCTCTTTCTTCAGCAAAAGCAGAGTATCGTGGTGCCGTAGAAGCTAGTAAGGAAGCCTTGTGGCTTCATCAAATCTTGTCAGAGTTTTGCTTTCAGCAACAACATTTGACTACACTTTGATGTGATAACCAAAGTGCCATTCAAATATGCAAAGATCCAATCCAACATCAACGCAGCAAACACATTGAACTGCACGTGCACTTCATCGGAAAGCTCATTCATGACCATGTTCTTGAAGTGCAATATTGTTCAACAGATGATCAAGTTGCAGAAATCTTTACAAAGGCTCTCACAGAGGTGAATTTCACTAAACTTCGATTTATGGTTGGAGTTCAGGAAGTTGTCACTAAGGGGGGATAGGCTCTAGTGCCTCCTTCCTTCTCCTATTGTGTCATATCTGTAAATCCTTCAATCCTATCCCAAGTTGTTCTTAAGGGGGGATGTTAGGATATGTCGACACATGGGAAATAGTTAAGTATAACTTGGTCTAGTATAGAGTTAGGTAAAGTGTGTTTCTTTACTATGTACGTTTTGTAACTTACAATCCGACAGTCACGATATGTAGTGATCCGACGGTTCATTCTCTCCTCGGTATTACCGACACTTGATCCGTGGCTTAACACCCGATTGGTACATGATCTCTATTTAAAGAGCATGGAGGGTCATTTGTGTTGGAAATAATACTGAGGGGGGGGGGGGGAATCAGTATTATCTAGCAATTTACCAAATCTTCCTTATTTGATCTTTTGAAATATTCTTGCATATCAGTACCATAAAACAATGAGCATGAATAAAGAAAATAGACAGTCACACCAAAGAACACAAGATGTAAGGTGGAAACCCAATGCGGGAGAAAAACCACCTGCTGCAATAATGTCTCTATCTTCTTTCAAGAAATTCTTTTTACAATGATTTTGTACTGGTGCAGTCCTTTACCAGCACGCAGGCTGCAACCTGCAAAGAGCTACAACTCTTTCTTGTTTTCCAGACTTCTCCTGGAAGGGAGCTACAACCCCCTACTTCTTTTCAAAATGATCAACAAGTATACAACAGATACAGTCTACTACAGATATCAGATCAGTAATTACAGAAACAACCCAGAACACCTTATGAACAGAAATATACAGTTAACAGATCATCTTGAGACAGGGACGCATATTTTCTTTCTGTGGCCTGCGACTGGACGCAGTATACCTTATGCTGTTCTGCGTGCAGACGCACTGTTCCTTTTGCTTGTCTGCGACCGACGCACACATCAACACTATCGCGCCGCGTCTTTTGCTTCAGAGACGCACCCAATACCACAGTCGCGCCGCGTCCTTCGCTTCAGAGACGCACCTGATCCTTTACTGTACTGCGTCCCGGCGCACTTTCCCTTCACTGAATCTGCGTCCCTTTAGATATAGAAGATAAGAGGACTTCAGAACCAACCCAAACACTCAGATCCACAGATCTGATCATGCGCCATATAGATCGTAGTCCATTAGAAGATTTACCCTTAAAGATATGGACTAGATCACACCAAGAGATGATCAACCAAGATGATGCCTAATCCAAATGAACTCCTTTGCTTTATATAGGCAAGCTTCTCCCCAAAGCGTGGAACAATACCACGAGCCGACACCAGAGAAACACGCAACCGTCGGCTAGATACCACACAAGAAGCCCCCACGAGTTTTTCTCTACCTTGAAATGTGTGCACTGGGCGGACGCACCTTCTGAACGGCTGGCCGGCGTCCCTAGACGCGGGTTCTGTATGGAATACCTGCGGGGACGCGCTTGCTAAACAAAATTTCCTGCGTCCTTCTTGATTTACCACCTGAAGGCGTTTGCCATCAAGTACAACACCTGAATCATAATGCCAACAAACTCCCCCTTTGGACTTGATGGCAACCACATAAACTTTCAGCTTCATCATTCTCCCCCTTTGACATCAAGAGCAAAGGGTATGCTCCCCCTATGCTCATGCTTCTCCAGAATTGTAACCAGAAATCCATCATGAAGAAGACAGAGACATATTGCAGCTATTTCCAAGATCTCCTTCTCCATAATGCCAACAATGCATTATGTGCTCCCCCTGAGCCTATACCATCAATAGGAAGATGGTCAACAGTGAGATGATGCATCAACAACCCCCAGCTTTTGCCTGAGGTATTCAAAAGTGTCCCTGGGCAACGGTTTGGTGAAAATATCAGCAACTTGTTCCTTAGAAGGAACATACTCCAACTTGACCTTCTGTTCAAGTACTTGTTCCCGGAGAAAATGGTACTTGATTGGTATGTGCTTGGTTTTTGAATGCATAACCAGATTCTTTGAGATGCTGATTGCACTTGTGTTGTCACATAAGATAGGAATAGGAGGTGTACAAGTGATTTGATAATCCTGCAAAGTCTGCATCATCCAAAGAAGTTGGGTGCAACAAGATGCAGCCGCAACATATTCCGCTTCAGCTGTAGACAAGGCAATTGAACTCTGTTTCTTGCTGAACCAAGATACCAGTCTAGAACCCATAAAGAATGCACCACCACTTGTGCTTTTCCTGTCATCCACGCTTCCGGCCCAATCTGCATCTGTATAAGCATGAAGAGTGAGATCTGGATCTCTAGGATACCATAGGCCATAATTTTGAGTCCCTTGAAGATATTTGAAGATTCTCTTTACTGCTTGAAGATGAGTCTCCTTTGGATTTGCCTGAAACCTTCCAACTATTCCAACTGCATGCATGATGTCTGGTCGGGTACCTGTCAAATATAGTAGACTTCCAATCATAGATCTGTAGGTTGGTTGATGAACTGCTGCAGATTCGTCATTTGCACTGAGACTACATCCTGTGACCATGGGTGTACATACTGGTTTTGCATCTTCCATGCCATATTTCTTCAAAATCTGCTTGAGATACTTGGTTTGAGATAAAAGGATTCCTCCTTTCTTTTGTTGGATTTGCAAACCAAGAAAGTATGTCAGTTCTCCTAGCAAGGACATCTCAAATTCTTTCTGCATGACTGAGGCAAAGCTTTGACTCATAGCTTCTTCATTACTGCCAAAAATAATGTCATCTACATACACAACAAGTATTAGTAATTTGTCATTTTCAACTTTTATATAAAGATTGCTATCTGCTGAACCTTTTGAGAAACCTTGTTGATGAAGATATTTGTCCAACCGGTAGTACCAAGCCCTTGGAGCTTGTTTGAGACCATAGAGAGCCTTTTTTAATCGGCATACCAGATTTGGATCGTTTCCAAGAATGAAACCATCTGGCTGTTCAATGTACACTTCTTCATCCAAGTCTCCATTCAGAAAAGCTGATTTCACATCCATTTGAAATACTTTGAAGTTCTGACAACTTGAGAGAGCAAGAAACATTCGGATGGCCTCAAGTCTTGCAACAGGAGCAAAAGTTTCTTCAAAGTCTATTCCTTCTTGCTGTGCATACCCTTTACAAACAAGTCTGGCTTTGTTTCTAATTACTTCTCCATTTTCATTCAATTTATTTTTGAACACCCATTTTGTTCCAATAACATTCTTATCCTTTGGTCTAGGAACCAGCTCCCAAGTATTGTTCTTTTCGATTTGCTCAAGTTCTTCATCCATTGCTTTCACCCAACATTCATCTTTGCATGCTTCTTTCACATTTTGTGGTTCAGTAGAGGAGAGTAATGCCAAATAACTTGAAGCTTCTGCAACTATTCTTCTAGTTTGTATACCTGCTTCCTTTTGTCCCATGATCTGAGATTCTGGATGGTTCTTTTGAACATATCTGGATGGAGTCTTTTCTTCTATTCTTGTTCTTTCTTCTGCTTCTTCGTGAGGTCCGTCTTGAAATTGTTCTTGCGGTTCTTCTTCTTCATCATTCTGTCTTTGAGGGTAGCTTTCATCTTCTTCAATGTCTTCACGATGTATTTGCCTAGGAATGTATCCTTTCTCATCAACCACTACATCAATGCTTTCAACAATTCTGCCAAGTCTTTTATTGTAGCATTTGTATGCTTTGCTATGTGGAGAGTAGCCAAGAAGAATTCCTTCATCTGCTCTAGGATCAAGTTTGCCAAGCTGCTCCTCAGTATTTTTGATATAGCATTTGCTCCCAAAGATTTTGAAGTGCTTTACTGAAGGAGTTTTACCACTCCAGAGCTCATGAGGAGTTTGAGTGCTGTTCACTCGAACATTTGTCTTGTTGAGAATAATAACTGCCGCATGTGCAGCTTCACCCCAGAAGGTTGCAGGAGTTCCTGATTCATCAAGCATAGCACGAGCCATTTGCTGGACTGTTCTGTTCATTCTTTCCACTACTCCATTTTGCTGAGGAGTTCTAGCTGTAGAAAATTCTCTCCTTATTCCATGTTCATCACAGAAATCGAAAAATTCATTTGAAGTAAATTCTCCACCTCTGTCGGATCTGAGGCACTTAATCTTGTGACCTGATTCATTTTCAGCCAAGGCTTTGAAGGATTTGAATTTTTCGAAAGCTTCATCTTTGTGCTTCATAAGTCCCAACCAAACAAACCTGGAGAAATCGTCAATAAATAATATCAAGTATTCCTCTCCTCTAGGTGTTCTTTTTCTGAATGGTCCACATACATCTGTATGTACTAGCTCCAGAGGCATACTGGCTGATCCTGCTTTCTCTGGAAAGTTAGTTCTAGTCTGTTTTCCAAACTGACATGATCTGCACATGGTGTTGTCAGGAATTTTGATATCTGGAAGATCGCGAACTGCCTGATATTTGCAAGCTTTCCTTATTTGTGAGAAACTTAGATGTCCCAATCTTCGATGCCATAACCAGTGCTCTTCATCCTTGCTTAAATAGCATTGTTGTTGTTCTTCATCAAAAATGTATAGATTATTTGAAGTTCTTTTTCCTTTGAGAACTGTTTTACCTGTATCAAGATCACGAACAAGACATCCATTTGATCTGAATATAACCTCGGTTCTTTGATCACACATCTGGCTTACACTTAGAAGATTATGCTTTAGTCCATCAACAAACAAAACATTTCCAGCCTTAACATCTTCTTTTAAAGGAGCAATACCTTTTCCTTTTATAGTTGCAGGAGTATCATTTCCAAAAGAGACTTTCTTTCCCTTTTCTAAATTAGAATAAGATTCAAGTTTTTCTTTATCACCTGTCATGTGCTTTGAACATCCACTGTCAATGTACCATAGATTTTCTTGTCCTTCTGCATAGAATGCTATCCCACATCTTTCTGTTTGAGGTTCCTTTATTTTCCATGTTTTGGTGCCTGAGGTTTGTTCCCTTTTTTGTTCTTGTACCTTTCTTTCCGGAAACCTGCTTCTGCATTCAACATCTTCATGTCCAAAATTATTGCAAATAGAGCATTCAACTTCATTTTCAAGAGCTGAAAAATTGTTATAGGTCCTTTTTGTATTCCCTGTCATGCTTCTTTGTTTTTGAGCTTCCCTAGTCATGATTGTTTTATACGCAACACATTGGGCTGCTTTGTGACCAAAGTTATGGCAAGAAAAGCATTGTCCATTGAAGAAGTTTCTGCGATTATTGAATCTACCAGCCGACTGATTGTAATTTCTATTTTCATCTATTCTTGAACCAAATTGAGAAGGTTTTACCTGTGGCTGGTTGTGGCTTTTGTTCACCCTTAAGCTGGATTGCCCCTGATAGTTTGAAGTTTGTCCCTGCTTTACCTGATGATCTTCCTTGTGTTCTTGCTCATTTCTTCTTGCGGCATCAAGATAACTTTTTGAAGTGGAAGCTTGAGAAGTTTCTCCATTGTAGCCCAGACCTGTCTTATTTAGAGGAGATCGCTGCACACTGATAATCTCATTCAACGTTTCAGATCCTTTGACAAACTTGAGATTAATAGTTTTTGTTTTCTCAATTTCTTTTCTAAGACCAACAATTTCACCTTCTAATTTTTCAAGATGTTTTTCCTTTTCATCAATCTGAAATTGTAGAGTATCAATAATCATGTTCTTTTCTTCTATACATCTCTTGAATCTAGTAATTTCATCATAAAGGTTATCCACATCTATAGCATCCTCATAATTGTCATCTTCAAATGCCATTAACAATCTATATTTGTTACCTTGTTCATCTTCATCACTGTTTGATAAGCCATCGCTATCTTCATGGGTGTAGTAGCTTTTCTTATTTGTACCCTGTTTCTTGTTCCATCTAACTGGTTCCTTTCCTTTATCCTTATAAGAGCATTTTGCAGCATAATGACCTACTCTTCCACAAGCAAAACATTTGAAAGGTAGCTTACCTCTGAACCTTCCAGAACCCCTTTGAAGATTTCTGACAACGTTTGATTCTTCTTCCTCTTCTTCTGGAACATGACATGCTTCATAGTGATCTTCTTTGCCTGATGCTTTAAAAGCAGCTTCCCTTCTATCTGATGGACCTCCCTTTCTCATTTCATAAGCAGTTAGAATTCCATGCAGCTGAGACATAGTGAGAACACGGAGATTTTCCTTTTCTTCTACTGCAGATACTTTAGATTCAAACTTGGGAGATAAAGATCTTAGAATCTTTTGAACTACTATAGTCTCTTTTATTTCTTCACCCAAATTTTTCATACAATTAACAATCTCATCTACTCGAAGAAAATAATTAGCCACACTTTCATCATTATACATCTTGAGAGTCTCATATTGAATCCTGAGAGTTTGAAGTTTAGCTTCTTTTACCTGTTCATCTCCTTCATAGCTAGTGATCATTTTGTCCCATATCTCTTTTGCTGATTTGAAGTGCATGACCTTCATGAACTCTGTTTGAGATATACTTCCTAATAGAGTGCTGACTGCTTTTGCATTTGTTTCATACTGCTTTTTCTCAGCTGGATCTATAGGAGTAACTGAAGGAAAGGCATAGCCTGATTCTACAATGTTCCAAACTTCTGTACCAAGAGATTGAAGATATGCAGTAACTCTTACCTTCCAATAATTGAAGTTTGTTCCATCGAAGACGGGTGGCCTGATTGATGCTTCTCTCTCGTAGTTGCTCATGATGAACGATCTACCTTCAAGCGATCAAGCTGTTCTGAAGGACCTGCTCTGATACCAATTGTTGGAAATAATACTGAGGGGGGGGGGGGAATCAGTATTATCTAGCAATTTACCAAATCTTCCTTATTTGATCTTTTGAAATATTCTTGCATATCAGTACCATAAAACAATGAGCATGAATAAAGAAAATAGACAGTCACACCAAAGAACACAAGATGTAAGGTGGAAACCCAATGCGGGAGAAAAACCACCTGCTGCAATAATGTCTCTATCTTCTTTCAAGAAATTCTTTTTACAATGATTTTGTACTGGTGCAGTCCTTTACCAGCACGCAGGCTGCAACCTGCAAAGAGCTACAACTCTTTCTTGTTTTCCAGACTTCTCCTGGAAGGGAGCTACAACCCCCTACTTCTTTTCAAAATGATCAACAAGTATACAACAGATACAGTCTACTACAGATATCAGATCAGTAATTACAGAAACAACCCAGAACACCTTATGAACAGAAATATACAGTTAACAGATCATCTTGAGACAGGGACGCATATTTTCTTTCTGTGGCCTGCGACTGGACGCAGTATACCTTATGCTGTTCTGCGTGCAGACGCACTGTTCCTTTTGCTTGTCTGCGACCGACGCACACATCAACACTATCGCGCCGCGTCTTTTGCTTCAGAGACGCACCCAATACCACAGTCGCGCCGCGTCCTTCGCTTCAGAGACGCACCTGATCCTTTACTGTACTGCGTCCCGGCGCACTTTCCCTTCACTGAATCTGCGTCCCTTTAGATATAGAAGATAAGAGGACTTCAGAACCAACCCAAACACTCAGATCCACAGATCTGATCATGCGCCATATAGATCGTAGTCCATTAGAAGATTTACCCTTAAAGATATGGACTAGATCACACCAAGAGATGATCAACCAAGATGATGCCTAATCCAAATGAACTCCTTTGCTTTATATAGGCAAGCTTCTCCCCAAAGCGTGGAACAATACCACGAGCCGACACCAGAGAAACACGCAACCGTCGGCTAGATACCACACAAGAAGCCCCCACGAGTTTTTCTCTACCTTGAAATGTGTGCACTGGGCGGACGCACCTTCTGAACGGCTGGCCGGCGTCCCTAGACGCGGGTTCTGTATGGAATACCTGCGGGGACGCGCTTGCTAAACAAAATTTCCTGCGTCCTTCTTGATTTACCACCTGAAGGCGTTTGCCATCAAGTACAACACCTGAATCATAATGCCAACAATTTGTAGGTTAACCGTCCATGAGAGAAGCTTATGTAAATTTTCATTCTTTTATTAATAAATTTCCTGAAGTGGCCGCGTTGGCTCAGGTCATGGATTGTTTCCCTCTTTGAGGGTTTTAACCACGTCAAAAGTAATGGTGTATTGATCTGTGATCTGTTTGTGAGCGGTGTCCTTTGGTGTTCTTTGTGAGGAACTTACCCTGTAAATTCCTATAGAAAGACTTTCTTATAATGTAAAAAGGGCTAAAATGCATAATCTAGATGAAGAAATTTTGAAATATCTCTTACTAAAATCTATGAGAGATGAGTGGATATATCTTGTAAATTTGATGGATAAAGGAGATATTTATCAGTTATCATTTGGAGATATTTGTGAGTTATGCATACACATTTCAAGAGGAAATATAACAACTAGGAAAAATCCAAGAGATCCTATTATGGACAATAAGTAGGGTTGAAATAGGAAATTTTCTTGAAAATTTTAAAATATATATTTTGGGGAGTCTTAGTGAACAAATAGATACCCTTAAAGTACAAAACAAGAAAAAGGTTAAAAATGCTACATTATCTATCTTTTGTCCAAAATGTAGAAAGAAGCATGCCTTGAGAGAATGCCCTCTTGACTTAAAAAGTATGGAAACCTATGTTATATGTGCAGAAAATCACGATATAAAGGAATTTCCTTCAATACTTTGTCTTAAAGCTGTCTATCAAGAGGAAGTAAAGCTACAATAAATAGAACCTCTATGTTTTTTTACCAAGAGGCCATGGAAAAATCCGCAATTGAATATGACCCAAGGTTTGAACACTCAAACATATGCATAACCATCACAAAGTAATTGGACTGCACCCATATCTTGGAAACCTTGGCCTCAACCTTGGGCACAAGGATGGAAAAATCCTTATGGAAAGTGTCCTCAATATCCTCAATTTCAACAACCTTACCCTATTTTTCCACCACAATATTTTCCTCAACTTGTTCAACCCTCTCAACCTCAAAATCCAAACTCATAACTTTCACTACCATTTCAACAAAATCCAAATCAACTATCTATTTAGCCACTTCCAGATCCAAATAATAAAAATTCATGGCTCATTTACAACATGGAAGGACATAATTTCCAAAATTACATGATAGCTTTGTTAGATCTAAACAATGTCCAACTTAGATTTGGTAGAGTATTAGAAAAGAAGTAACCATCTACTATTATCTAGGAGTCTGAAAAAGATGAATTCTATAAGAAAGAGACATATTCTCATCAAGAGGAAAATTAAAAAAAACCCACGCTTGTGCATTCTGATGATACTCCAATAAACTCAACTCTCATTATAAAAACAACCTTTAGTTTCTATTCAAAAGCCACCTTTTCCTCAAAGATTGAAAATTGACAAAGGGGTAGAAAAACATATTATGTTTCCTGATTATGATATGATAGATGAACTGAAGTATGTTTGTATAAAAATCATTTTTTACAAGCTATCAAATAAATACTAATATTTTCGAAGACAATTAGAGAGTTAAGTATTAAAAAACATTAAGAAAAAGGAAAGAAGCCAAAAGAATCTAGTTAGTTGGAAAAATTGTAGATATCATGATGGGAAAGACAACAATTCACAAATATCAACATCCAGGAAGTCCCATTGTGAAAACATACATTAACAACGTTGAGATTCCAAATACATTGATTGATTTAGGAGCAGCCATAAATATCATGAGTAAACAAATTATGAATCAATTGAAACTTTCTAGTCTTCAATATACACCTGATTATTGCAATTAGAAGATAGATATGTTATGAAACCTGATGGTGTGTTAGAAGATGTATTTGTATCCTTAGATTCTTGGGAATATATTGTTGACTTCATGATCTTAACAACCGAGAATAATCTAGGAGGACACCCATTCATTCTAGGAAGACCATGGTTAGCTACAACTGATGCTTTTATAAGTTGTAGATATGGTAATATGTTTATCTCTGATGGAAGTTTGACAAAGAAATTCACATTATGTCCTCCTGTAAAAGCAATGATATAAGTAGAAAGTGAAGCATGGATAGAAGATGATAATGAAAACTTTGATATATGACTGATTTTTGTACTTCACAAATAGATGAAGAAGATCAAATTTTGAATTTAATGGAACACAGTGAATATTCTTCATATTCTGAACAAAATCAAAGTTTTCAGGAACAATGTAATATTGAATATCTATCATCTCATTAAATGGCTTTACATTCTATGGAGAAATTTGAAAATTATTTAATAAAATTTTTTCCAGGGAAAACATTGAATATTAATGATGATCTAGAAGAATATCAAAATACTGGCATTATGATACAGGTGTTGTCCTTGACGGAAAATCACATAGATGACAGTTCATAGTGCAATAGGTTAACAACAAAGGATTACATATCAAACTTCAGATATTTAAGAAAGAAAGTGGCTTAAGAAGTATACGCTAGTTCACTTTGTCAAAACGACGTATACACAAGGGTCCACAGATAAAAAAGAGCGTATACGTATACGCAAACTCTCACAAGAGGAAAAGTTCATAGAGGTTGGAAAAAGAAGGAAATTCATGACAAGACAATACCAGGGGTTAATACCATGGTATTAGCCCACAATATTAGCCCAAGAATACCACGGGTCCTAAGTGGTTTTGCTCTGAACTATTGAGAAAGGCATAAAACTATATAAGGAGGAGAAGATCATTAGGCCAAAGTGAGAAACCAATGAATATCTTATGAAGAGGGAGATCAAAAGAAAATATGCATGTTATGGGATTCTAGTGCTTTTCTTGATTTGAAATAAGGATGAACTTTAATGGTTGATGAGGGATGAGATCTCATGATGGATCGGGATCATAATACCTTAGATGAATTCTTGTTATGTGGTCTAATCATGGATAGTCTAGATCTGAATACTAATGCATGATTTACACTGTAAATGTTTCGATCTAGGTATGACTAAAGTCTGCAATAGTTGTGTTGTTTTAATTTAGTATTTTCATATTGGTACACTGGTTTTCTTTGGTAAAAGTGCATATACACGCTGGTTTTGAACATGGAAGTAGTGTATACATTATGAAATATGATGTTTGAAGTTGCAGTTGGTTCTGGTTGTTGATGCAGTGTTCTAGGTTATGCTTTGTGTTCTAGTGACAATGTTCTAAACATTCAGATTGATTGATTGTGATTTGCTTCACTGATGATGGGTTTTTAGTGATCGGTTGTATTGCAGTGGTGATTAATTTTGAGCTTGAATGTTGCTGATGGATCTAGTATGAAAATTTGGTGAAACGAGGCCTTGAGATTGTGGTATTGTGTTCTAGGAGTATCCAGTTTGAAAATTTATGAAACATGGTCCCTCAAGGAAGAGTGAAGGTTTGAGCCTTTTTTAGGTTGTTGCATACGTATTAGTAAACAGGTCGGCTAGTACAAGAGACATGGGTTGGAGCGCCCTTCCAATAGTAGATGGAGAATGAGTGAAGGTTGGAGCATTTTATAGGTGGGTGCCTACGTACTAGTAAATGGATCGACTAGTACAAGAGCTAGGGGTTGTAGATCCCTTCCAGTAGACACTGGAGAATGAGAGAAGGTTGTAGCCCTCTGTAGGTGGGTGCCTGCATACTGGTATGAGTTTGCACTAGCACAAGAATATAAACAAGTTTTTCTTATATTAAAAGAAGACAATAGCAAGTGGTTTTTGTCCCGCATTGGGTTTGCACCTTAACTATTTGTGTTCATGTGTGTTTCTTTTGTGTGATGGTTTATTCGGTTATTACTACACATAGTTACTATTTATATGGTTAATGAAGTACTGATGCACTGATTAAAAATCAAAATATGATGAATTAATTGAATATTAAGTTTGTTGGATATACGTTGGTTGCATTAAAGACAGTTGCGTGTACATGCGAGTTACCTTCATTGAAGTAGCATATATAAATCTGAGTATGAAATGAAAAATTTATTGATTTGATAATATTGATTCACAAGCCCTCTTAGTATTATTTTGAACAATTGGTATCATAGTAGGTTTGTTGGCTTGAGGGGGCCTGACCTAGGTTCAACAGTAGTTAGCCAAACAAATCCCTACACTACTGGCCCTTTCGGCATCAGCCTGTAGAGTGCAGACTGAAATCTCACTCGAATCAGTATGTGGGGATGCTGAAACCAAGTTTTTGCACCCAGAGATGGTCATGATGACGATTGTTTCTAGCTATATCTACCTCCGTGTAGGTTTCTTAGCCCTTTGTTCCACCCTTTAGTACTTCGCGAAAGGATACAATTGGCTTTCACACAACCTAACCTGCGGCTCAGGGACTTTCGCGTTGTTAGTGCAATGAACTGCGATATCTCCCAAAATGGGCTAAGTGTCTTACTTAGCTTCACGTAAATAGATGTTCTTACTTACGTTCAGTTAACCAACACATTTACATATATTCGTGCATCGCATGAGCAGTATAAGTGAAATTCATACCCAACATAATGAGATGCATAAATATGAAATAAAATGCATAAATTGTAGAATACTTCTCTTTATTGATAATTCCAAACAATTACAGACTTGACCCACCCTGCACACTTAGCTGTAGGGATCTATGCACTCAGTTGTGGACTTCTACCCTAGGCCTCTACGCACTTAGTTGCAAAGCCTCTACCTACGCTATGGCCCAAACTTAGACTTTACCTCAGAGCTATCTCTCATACGTCATATCTTCATGTGTCTATCTTCTATTCTTCCTCTTAAACTACTTAGATATTAGCTCTATTTATACAATCCCATGGTCCGCAAACCATGGGTAGATCTTTTATAGTTGACATTACATTTCCAAAATAAGGGCGGACAACCCTATGACTCTTTGACACCTATATGCTCTGCGACCACAAAATGTAGAGTATTTACACTTGGATTACAAAATTTGACCAAAATATGGGCTTTTAGACCAAAAACTACCCTTGGGGGATCCCGCACCCAACAGTCCCCCAACACAGCCATCTTGACTCACCCTTGAGTCACTCTGCAGGTGCGAAGATCTTAGCACGAAGACCTCCCAGCTCTATTTGGATGACTACAACCCTGGCATCACACTGAGCAGCCACCTGTTAGAATTCTTCCACTCTCCACTCGATGACTACTGCTGAACTGCCAACCTGAATCTTCTGTTGAGTTGCGTGCATTATCGCGATATTTCCTTCAATGGAAGTTATGATCGTATATGCCTCATCTATCCATGGTTGTAGGCATGCTTTTAGGACTGCTTCTTTGTGCTGAGCAGAATCCACCTATTCCTTAACCGCCTTTGCCTCCTACATCCATGTGAGCTTATGTGTAAGGGTGACCGTCTACATGGTCCCTTTGACCTTGTTATATCTCTGTTGTAGCTGATGTGGCTCTCTCTCCAAGTGCTCTACATTCGGGTCCTCTTGGAGGATGGTTAGGACCTCGAATGACTATTCAAAAAGTCATGTGCAGTCCGCTTATGCACTATCGACCACCACTATTGTTTTTGTAACAACGGTGGCACTTTGTTCCCTGACTTCTGGTGGAGTTGAAGGCTGAGCCCTCAACTGTAATTCTACGATCTGCAGGTTTAGCTCCAACTGAATCCTGGCCATCTATGTCTGAGAGTCACGCACCCCTATGGATAACTTGTGGACATGCACCTCAACTGGTTCTTTTGATTAAATGTCTAACTCCAGGACCATTTGACAGGCTTCCTCCACTACCTGCATGATTTTCTTATTCTGTTCCACTTCCTCGTTGTGATACAGTCCCAATTGCTCGATAATGATGCGCTGCTTGCTCATCACCTGCAGAGTGTGGCTCTCTTGGGCCCTAAGTTCCGTGGTGACTCCATCATGCAAGAGATGGAGCATCTCTCGAGGGACTGCGGCTATATTCAATTCAACCCTTTTCAAGCTACTAATCATGGGCTTTTCAGCCTCATTTTATGTAGTAAGTGCCCCATCTGGTAGCAGTATTGTGTTGGTCAGCCTTGTGCACAACATCTCTGTGGCAACTGAAGTGCCAATTGCGAAGCTTGTGGACATTGTTCCAGCCTGTGGAGTGTGAGCCTGCAACTCCTATAGCTCTGTCCGGAGAGCCTCTAATGCTAATTTATACTACTCTTCGAACTGTTGGAGGGCCTCCATGGTGACATCCCTCACCGTTTCTCTAATATCGTGCAAATCCCCTCAGTGAGGGTGATTGGGTCCAAGGATGTCTTTGAAGCCTTGGTTTTCATCTGTGACACTACCTTCTCTTGCGGTCGCTAACACTTGAGCTGGGTGGGCATCGTCTCTGGGATCATGCCACCTTGTTCTGTTGACTCCTCTGTTTCTACCTCAGCCTCAGGCAAAGGTGACTTCTGTCCTTCGCGCTCTTATCCTCTTGTCTCCTGTTGTTCTACCAATTTTTGTTAGGTCCCTATAATACTATTGATTACCCCATTACTATTGTAGTTGTATCCCTTATTAATATTGTTGTGCCCCTATTTGTCCCCATATTGTTATTACTGTGCCCCATATAATCCCTCTATCGTTATTTTTGTGGCTATATATTATTATTGTTAGGTCACTTGGGTTATATTGTGACTCCTTAGACTCCTATATATAGAAAGGAGGTTTTCTCATTTGAATCATCAAAGAATCATTCATTTGTGTAATGCAAAGTAGGTTTCCCCGTTGAAGAGGGTGAATTGTAAGGCGTTGATCTATCCTTTCTATCGTTTTGTGAGCTGGTTTCATAACGTTTGGTATCAGAGGTTTGGATTCTAGGGTTTCGCTGCTCCAAATAGGTCATCGTGGAATTTTCGCTATAACTTTTTTCTGCGACATTTAAGAAGTGAAAAAAAAAAACCATTTGAGATGAAGTCGTACTAAACCTCGGATCCAAATTTTAGAGCTTTTTGCGCTACATTTGCCAAGATATGATCTGAGGAAGTTGGTATTTTTGCAGACTCCTGAATTACATTCCAAACAGGTGACCTGGTGAAAATCGTCATAACTCTCTCTCTGAGCATCAGATTGAAATTTCATAAGAACCTACAAAAAGAGGATGGATTGTAGTTTCTTGTGTATATTTTTCAGAGCCAAAGGTCGAAATGGGGACACGTGGCACGTCGTACAAGTTCGCTCTATTAAACTAGTCTATAATCAGGTCACTGTGGGAGATTTGGCATAACTCTTCCTTGGGGAATCCAATTTGGATCAGACTAGTGGCATTGGAAATAGGACATAGAGGGCTACTTCAGAGTGAAATTTTAGAACTAGATGATCTGCAATTACATAGATACATCAGAGGCAATATTGAGCTCCTACAAAGTGAAAAAAGGTGTGTAGATTTTTTTAAATTTTTTTCTTAAGCTTGGTTTGAAAAATTATTTTGAAAGAATTCAAAGGGCATAGTAGAGAACTATTAGCGGTAACTGATGCTCCGAGGAACTAAAATGCAAACACCTAGTAAGCAACTTGAAATCTCTAGCATGACTCATGAAGAAGAGGAAGAAATGTTACATGATATATCAAAATTACAAGACCAAGTGGAAGAAATATCACTCTCACAAAAGCTAATAGAAGCTACAATAAATGGCGTGGAATCTAAGATAAAGGGAATGGAAGCTAAGCTGAATGGCATGGAAGTTATGATGGATGATTTGAAGATAGATTTGAAGACAAATTTGACGATAAGCATGGCAGATTTGAAGACAGATTTGACAAATTTTCTACAAGAAATACTTACTAATGGTGAAAGGGTAGTGAGGGAAACTCATGATGCGAACAAAAGAAATGTTAATCATGATTTAATAGACTCAAATGTTGGATCAAAGACCCACCATATTCCAAAAATCGATATGAGGAAGTTTTATGTCAAGGATCCCGCAACATGGATATTACAGATGGAGCAATTTTTTGACCTCAATAATGTGCGAAACACACAAAAGGTATGTATTACAACTTTATATTTGGAACCAAATTAGTTTGTATGGTATCAATGGATTTGCTCTCGTAAAAAAATTATCACTTAGGCAATTTTTCCGGAAGAATTGACAGCACATTTTGAGGATACAAAAAGCAACACTTTTTTTAGCCAATTGATAAGTCTCAAACAAAAGGGTTAAATAATGGATGACATTGAGGAGTTCCAAAAATTGAACATAAGGGTAAAAAATATTCCAGAGGAGCATAGGATTGATGTGGTCATATGGACTTTAAAGGATCATATCCAACATGATGTTCACTTTTGGGAACCTGATTCATTAGAGAAGGCATTCAGGTTAGCAAGAAAAATGGAAAGCAAAATTATGGCAACTAGGAAGCATACCACTCACAACTATAAATATGGAAGTGTTGTTGCCCCTAGTCTTCCACAACCTATAAGGTTGATATCACAACAATTGTAAGAAAAAAGAGCAAAAGGGCTTTATTATAGTTGTGATAGCAAATACATTGAAGGTCATAAGTGTGCTGAGAAGAAATTATTCTACATAGATTATGAAGAGGAAGAAGAAAAGGAGCAAGAAAGGTCAAAAGAAGAGGATATACTCTAGGAACAAAGCCTAGATAAAGAAGAAATGGATCCATCCATATCTTGTAATGCATTGGCTGGAATTACCACTCCTCAAACCATCAAGATAGAAGGACAAATCAAGAAGAAAAAGGTAATAGTGTTGATTGATTCAGGAAGTACGCACAATTTTATTCATCGTAAGGTAGCAAAAGAATTGAATTGCTTCCTATACCCAGCACCAGAGTGTCAAGTGATGGTTGCAAATGGAGGAACAATAAATTGCTTTGGAAAGTGCCATAATATCAAGCTATCCATGGGAGAATATGTATTGACTAGCCCAATGTTTTCCATTGCAATGGGAGGTGTTGATGTTGTACTAGGAGTCCAATGGCTACAATCCTTGGGTACAATAGCTTTTAATTTTCAAGAACTTTTCATGAAATTTTCTATGGAAGGAAAGGAAGTTGAATTAAGGGGTATTGCAGGGAAACCGAGAAAGATAATTAGCTCTAATGGTATGACCAAGCTTCTAAAAAAGGAACAAAGAGGTGTAATTGCACAATTATGTTTAGTAGATGTTTCCACATTGGAATCATCTATTTCTCCTCCAAAAAGTCTTGGACAATCATTCCAAGGTATTCGAGACTCCCAAAGGTCTCCCACCTATTCATGATCATGATCATGCTATTCATCTGATTCTAGGAAGTGTTCCTCCAAACATCAGGCCGTACAGATATCCCTATGCCCAAAAGAGTGAAATTGAACGTATGGTTGCAGAAATGCTAGAGGCTGGTATAATTCAGCCTAGTCAAAGTTCTTTCTCTACTCCAGTAGTATTGGTTCATAAGAAGGATGGATCATGGTGCATGTGTTCGGATTATAAGGAGCTCAACAAGCTCACTATTAAAGATAAGTTTCCCATTCCTGTCATTGATGAATTACTGGATGAATTGCATGGGTCAATTTACTTCACCAAGTTGGATCTTTATTCAGGATATCATCAAATAAGAATGAACACTGAAGTCATTCCAAAAACAACATTTAGAACTCATGAGGGCCATTATAAATTTTGGTCATTCCTTTTGGCCTTACCAATGCACCTTCTACATTTCAAGGTTTGATGAATTCCATTTTCAAACCCTTCCTTAGAAAATTTGTGTTAGTATTTTTTGATGATATACTAATCTACGACAAGTCTTGGAAGGATCATGTTGAACATGTTGACAGGGTGCTACAACTATTGGAGGAGAAACAATTATATGCAAAAAGATCCAAATGTTTCTTTGGAGTACAAGAGGTGGAATATCTGGGTCATATTGTATTTCATGAAGGAGTTAAGGTAGACCCTAGCAAAATTAAAGCCATTAAGGAATGGAAAATCCCCACATCCGTAAAGAATTTGTGAGGATTTCTCGAGTTGATAGGGTATTATCGCAAGTTTGAGAAGAATTATGGGAAAATAGCAGCACCTCTAACAACATTATTGAAGAAAGATGCATTTTCATGGACTCCAGAAGCAACAAAGGCCTTCGAACATCTTAAAGAGGCAATGTGCCAAGCACCGGTCTTAGCTACACCGGACTTCACAAAAACCTTTATTGTGGAATGTGATGCTTCAGGAAATGGAATTGGTGTTGTTTTAATGCAAGATGAAAGACCCATTGCTTTTGAAAGTCGTCCAATCAAGGGAAAGTTTTTACACAAAGCTGTTTATGAGAAGGAAATGTTGGCAATACTACATGCGCTTAAGAAATGGCGACCCTACCTAATGGGAAGACACCTCAAGGTAAAAAAGGATCATGATAGCCTTAAATACTTTTTGTTGGCATTTTGGCACAGGTGTGGCGCTCCGGTACAGGTGTTGTCCTTGATGGCAAGTCTCTTTGATGACAGATCTCAGTCCAGACTACAAGAATGAAGAGAAATTTCATATACACAGGTTCATTAAGCCCAAGTTGCGTATACACGCCGGTACGCTGTATACTAAGTCGCGGATACACAGGTTTGCTATGTACGAAGTCGCGTATACACGTTGTTTCATGAATAGAAAAGAGCGTACATGTCGAGAAGCTTCCCTTTGGTCCGTTAGTTAGTCCTCGGTACTTGAGCCTATGTCTTTGGACCAAGGTATCTCGACAGACGTGTTGATCCCTAGTTTTGAAGTTGATGGTATTGGATTTCTATGGTCTTGGCCCGTGGTATTGAGCAAGGCCTAAGGCTATATAAGGAGAAGAAGATCATTAGGCAAGTGAATTGAAAAAGTCTTGAATATCTAATGAAGAAAGAGATCTAGTATGCAGGTTCTGGGTTGATGATACATTGCTTGATCTGAGCTAAGGAGAGATCACATCGGTCGATGGAAGGATAGATCAGGATCAAATTGTTTGAAATGAACTATCGGTATATGGTTGATTACGCATATTTTTAGATCTACATACTAACGCAATGTTATGTTTTGAGTATGACTGATGACTGGTACAGCTGCAAGTTATGAGAAATTATTTTTAGATCTGTACGCAGGTTGGCTTCGGTAAAAGCGCGTGTATACGCGGGTTTGTTTCATTGAAGTAGCGTATATCTTTTGAGGCTTAATTTTTGGGTTACAGTTGGGTCTGTCTGTTATTGCAGGGTTCTGTAGTCTGCTCTGTGTTCTGGTGACTGGGTGTTGACAGGTTTCAGTGGTTCAGTGATTCAAAGTTTGATGATGCTAGTATTGGTTGTTCTGTGCTTCTATGATTTGCTATGAAAAGTGAATGAATCGTGGTCTTCAGATTGAAATGTTGTGCTTCAGGAGTATCCAGTCTGAAAATTGATGAAAAGTGGTACCTGAAGGAAAGAAGATTGTAGGCCAGCACCTACGTACTAGCATCTTAGCTAGTACAAGAGCAAAGGGGGTTGGAGCTCCCTTCCAGGAGAGTTTGGAAAACGAGAGAAGGTTGTAGCCTTCTGCAGGTTGTAGCCTGCGTACTGGTATAAGACTGCACGAGTACAAAAGATTGTAAACTGAAGTTTCTTATTAAAGAAAGATAGAGACGACTTGCAGCAGGTGGTTTTCACCCACATTGGGTTTCCACCTTATATCATGATGTTCATGTGTGTGGCTTCTGTGTGATGATCTGTTCTGTTATACTGCACCTGTTTACTTTTAATATGGTTAATAATGTCATGATGCATTTACTGAAGATAAACTAACTGAATCATAAGATTTCTGGTTATACGCTGGTTGCTTTAGACACAGTAGCGTGTACACGCTGGTTCACTTAACTGAAGTAGCGTATATGTTTCTGAGTATTGAAAAAGTTTTATTGATCTGATAATACTGATTCACCCCCCCTCTCAGTATTATTTCCAACAATTGGTATCAGAGCAGGTCCTTAAGAGAAGCTTGATCGCTTGAAGGTAGATCGTTCATCATGAGCAACTACGAGAGAGAAGCATCAATTAGGCCACCGGTTTTTGATGGGACAAACTTCAATTATTTGAAGGTAAGAGTTACTGCCTATCTTCAATCTCTTGGTACAGAAGTTTGGGACATTGTAGAGATAGGCTATGCCTTTCCTTCAGCTACTCCTATAGATGCAGCCGAGAAAAAGAAGTATGAAACAAATGCAAAAGCATTCAGTACCCTATTAGGATGTATTTCCCAATCGAAATTCATGAAGGTAATGCACTATAAATCCGCAAAAGAAATATGGGACAAAATTGTCACGAGCTATGAAGGAGACGAACAGGTAAAGCGTGCTAAACTTCAAACTCTCAGGATTAAGTATGAGACTCTCAGAATGTATAATGATGAAAGTGTGGCTAACTATTTCCTTAGGGTAGATGAGATTGTTAATTGCATGAAAAACTTGGGTGAAGAAATAAAAGAGGCTATTGTGGTTGAAAAGGTTCTAAGATCATTGCCCCCCAAATTTGAATCTAAAGTGTCTGCAATAGAAGAAAAAGAAAATCTACGAATTCTTACTATGTCTCAGCTTCACGGAATTCTAACTGCTTATGAAATGAGAAAAGGAGGTCCATCAGACAGAAGAGAAGCTGCTTTCAAGGCTTCGGGCAAAGAAGATTATTATGAAGCAAGTCATGTGCCAGAAGATGAAGAAGAAGAATCAAATTTTGTCAGAAATCTTCAAAGGGGTTTTGGAAGGTTCAGAGGTAAGTTACCTTTTAAATGCTTTGCTTGTGGAAGAGTAGGTCATTATGCTGCCAAATGTCCTCACAAAGATAAGAATGACAAGGGAAAGGAACCTGTTAAATGGAACAAGAAATAGAATGAAAAGAAGAAAAGCTATTACACTCATGAAGATAGTGATGGTCTTTCAAATAGTGACGAAGATGAACATGGTTATAGATATAAACTTTTAATGGCTTTTGAAGATGATGACTACATGGATGCTATAGATGTAGAAGGATTTTATGAAGAAATGAATAATCTCAAAGTTTTCTTAGAAGAGAAAAGTGCTATTATTGATTCTCTACAATGTCAACTGGCAAAAAAGGAAAAACATCTTGAAAAAATGGAATGTGAGATTGTTTGTCTTAGAAAGGAGATTGAGAAAAAAAAAGCAATTAATCTTAAATTTGTTAAAGGATCTGAAACCTTGGATGAGATTATCAATGTGCAGCGTTCTCCTCTGATCAAGACAGGTCTGGGATATAATGGAGAAACATCTCAAGCTTCTACCTCTAAAAGTTATCTTGATGTAGCAAGGAGGAGCGAACAAAGACCAAATAAAAGTCATCAGGTGAATCAGGGACAGTTTACCTCAAGAACAAATAAAGACTATCAAGAAGTTCGAGGACAAGCGACCTTAAGGACAAACAGAAGCTACAATCAGCCACAGGTAAAATCTTCCCAATTTGCCCCAAGAATGGATGTCAATAGAAGCTACAATCGGTTGGATCATAGATCTGATTATCGGAGAAATTTCTTTAATGGCCAATTCTTTTCTTGCCATAACTTCGGTCACAAAGCAGCTCAATGTGTTGCCTACAAGACAATCATGACTAGAGAAGCTCAAAAGCAAAGAAGTATGACTGGAACCATGAAGAGGACTTATAACAACTTTTCGGTTCTTGAAAATGAAGTTGAATGCTCTATTTGTAATAACTTTGGTCATGAAGACTCTGAATGCAGGAGCAGGTTTTGGAAGACAACTCAGAAGGAACAAACCTCAAATGTCAGAACATGGAGAATAAAGGAACCGCAACCAGAAAGATGTGGGATAGCCTTTTATGCAGAAGGTCAAGAAAGTCTATGGTACATTGACAGCGGATGTTCGAAGCATATGACAGGGGACAAAGATAAACTTGAATCATATACCGCATTAGAAAAGGGAAAGAAAGTTTCTTTTGGAAACGATATCTCTGCAGCCATAAAAGGAAAAGGCGTTGCTCCGTTGAAAGAGAAGGTCAAAGCTGGAAATGTTCTGTATGTTGATGGATTGAAGCATAATCTTCTAAG
This sequence comes from Pinus tabuliformis, assembly GCA_031772625.1. Taxonomy (NCBI): domain Eukaryota; kingdom Viridiplantae; phylum Streptophyta; class Pinopsida; order Pinales; family Pinaceae; genus Pinus; species Pinus tabuliformis. Next base: position 421,264,102 of record CM062811.1, read on the forward strand.
TGTCAGTCAGATGTGCGATCAAGGAACAGAGGTAATATTTAGATCAAATGGATGTTGTGTTCGTGATCTTGATACAGGTGAAACAGTGATCAAAGGAAGAAGGACTCCAAATAATCTATACATATTTGAAGAAAGACAACAACAATGTTATTTGAGCAAGAATGATGAACATTGGCTATGGCATCGGAGGTTGGGGCATCTAAGCTTTCCACAAATAAGGAAAGCATGCAAATATCACGCAGTTCGTGATCTTCCAGATATCAAAATTCCAGACAACACCATATGCAAATCATGTCAGTTTGGAAAGCAAACCAGAACTAATTTTCCTGAGAAGGAAGGATCAGCTAGCATGCCTCTTGAGCTAGTACATATAGATACATGTGGTCCATTCAGAAAAAGAACACCTCGAGGAGAAGAATATTTGATATTATTCATTGACGATTTCTCCAGGTTTGTCTGGTTAGGACTTATGAAGCACAAAGATGAAGCATTCGAAAAATTCAAATCCTTCAAAGCCTTAGTTGAAAATGAATCAGGACACAAGATTAAGTGCCTCAGATCTGACAGAGGTGGGGAGTTTACCTCAAATGAATTTTTCGATTTCTGTGAAGAACATGGGATAAGAAGAGAATTCTCTACAGCTAGAACTCCGCAGCAAAATGGAGTTGTGGAAAGAATGAACAGAACAATCCACAAATGGCTCGTGCTATGCTTGATGAATCAGGTACTCCCGCAACTTTCTGGGGTGAAGCTGCACATGCTGCGGTTATTATTCTCAACAAAACAAATGTCCGAGTAAATAGCACTCAAACTCCTCATGAGCTCTGGTGTGGTAAGACTCCTTCGGTGAAGCACTTCAAAATCTTTGGGAGCAAATGTTATATTAAGAATACTGATGAGCAACTTGGAAAACTTGAACCAAGAGCAGACGAAGGCATTCTTCTTGGTTATTCTCCACATAGCAAAGCATACAAGTGCTACAATAAAAGACTTGGCAGAATTGTTGACATCATTGATGTTGTGGTTGATGAGAAGGGATACATTCCTAGGCAAGTTCATCATGAAGACATCGAAGAAGATGAAGGCTACCCTCAAAGACAGAATGATGAAGAAGAACCTCAAGAAGAAGAAGAACCTCAAGAAGAACCAGAGGATCAACAAGAATAGAAGAGAAGACTCCATCCAGATATGTCCAGAAGAATCATCCAGAATCTCAGATTGTGGGACAGAAAGAAGCAGGAGTACAAACAAGAAGAACAATTGCAGAAGCTTCAAGCTATTTGGCATTACTCTCCTCCACTGAACCACAAAATGTGAAAGAGGCATGCAAAGATGAATGTTGGGTCAAAGCAATGGATGAAGAACTTGAGCAGATCGAAAAGAACAACACTTGGGAATTGGTTCGTAGACCAAAAGATAAGAATGTCATAGGGACAAAATGGGTCTTCAAAAATAAATTGAATGAAAATGGAGAAGTAATTAGAAACAAGGCCAGACTTGTTTGTAAAGGGTATGCACAGCAAGAAGGAATAGATTTTGAAGATACCTTTGCTCCTGTTGCAAGACTTGAGGCCATCCGAATGTTCCTTGCTCTCTCAAGTTTTCAAAACTTCAAGGTATTTCAAATGGACGTGAAATCAGCCTTTCCGAATGGAGACTTAGAAGAAGAAGTATACATTGAGCAGCCAGATGGTTTCATTCTTCGGAATGATCCAAACCTTGTGTGCAGATTGAAAAAGGCTCTCTATGGTCTCAAACAAGCTCCAAGGGCTTGGTACTATCGGTTGGACAAATATCTTCACCAACAAGGCTTTTCAAAAGGATCAGCAGATAGAAATCTCTATATGAAAGTTGAAAATAACAAATTGCTAATACTTGTTGTGTATGTAGATGATATTATCTTTGGCAGCAATGAAGAGGCTATGAGTCAAAACTTTGCCTTGGTTATGCAGAAAGAATTTGAAATGTCATTACTTGGAGAATTGACATACTTTCTTGGATTGCAAATCCAACAAAATGAAGGAGGTATTTTCTTGTCTCAAACCAAGTACCTCAAGCAGATCTTGAAGAAGTATGGCATGGAAGATTCAAAGCCAGTATGTACCCCCATGGTTACAAGATGCAGCCTCAGTACAAATGATGAATCAGCAGCAGTTCATCAACCAACTTATAGATCCATGATTGGGAGTTTGCTTTATTTGACAGGTACCCGACCAGACATTATGCATGCAGTAGGAATTGTTGGAAGATTTCAAGCCAACCCAAAGGAAACTCATCTTTAGGCAGTCAAAAGAATCTTCAAGTATCTTCAAGGGACTCACAACTATGGCCTATGGTATCCTAGAGATACAGATCTCACTCTTCATGCTTACACAGATGCAGATTGGGCTGGAAGTGTGGATGACAGGAAAAGCACAAGTGGTGGTGCATTCTTCATGGGTTCCAGATTAGTATCTTGGTTCAGCAAGAAACAGAGTTCGATTCCCTTATCTACAGCTGAAGCAGAATATGTGGCTGCGACATCTTGTTGCACACAACTTCATTGGATGATGCAGACCTTGCAAGATTTTCAAATCACTTGCACTCCACCAGTCTCTATCTTATGTGATAATACAAGTGCAATCAACATTTCAAAGAATCCAGTCATGCATTCAAAGACCAAACACATACCAATCAAGTATCACTTCCTCCGGGAACAAGTGCTTGAGCAGAAGGTCAAGTTGGAGTATGTTCCTTCTAAGGAACAAGTCGCTGATATTCTCACAAAACCGCTGCCCAGGGAAACTTTTGAATACCTCAGACAAAAGCTGGGAGTAGTTGATGCTTCATCTTGCTGTTGAAGCTTGTCTATTCTAAAGAAAAGTTGCTGTACGCGTGTTGTATAAAGGATATCTGCGTACATACGCTGTTTTAATGCGGTGAAAGTCGCGTATATGGTGAACGCGTGTTGTATAAAGGATATCCGCGTACATACGCTGTCTTATGCAGGTGAAGTCGTGCATATGGAGTTCTGAACAGCAAGGGCAGACTCTGGTTGGAGAAGGTCTGAGATGGGTATGCCAGAATCCTTCAGGCACAGTTTCAGGGGGTGCAGCAGACACAGTTTCAGGGGGAGTAGCTTAAAGTCTAATAAAGCATTGTTGGCATTTAGATGTTTTTGGTTCTAGTTCACAACTGTTGTTGGTTTCAGGAGAAGGAGCACAAAAGGAAATCTTGGTTACTGATCTAAAAGATGATTATCAAATGCTGCTGATGACTTTCATAAGTCTTGATCTAGATCTTTCGTCTCTATGTCATGTATCTCTTTTGTGATATCTCTTTTATGGTGTCAAGGTCATGTAACGGCCTATGTTGGTTTCCCCACTATGCCTGGGATGAATGATGTAATATAATTGGTTGTTATATGTAAATTTCTGATGTATCCCCTCTTGGTTGGGAGTATGGATGTATGTATTGAGTCTTTTGGTGATAGGAAGGTCCTTTATGGTGTATAAGTCTTGGTTCTTTTTGAAGAACACCTTTTGCAGATCTTGCCTACAGTCAGGGGGAGCATGTTCAGCACACCAGAGCAGAGATATCAGCATGTACTCAGGGGGAGCACAACCCTTTGCCCTTGATGACAAAGGGGGAGAATGATTCTAAGGATCTTGGGGTTGCCATCAAGTCCAAAGGGGGAGATTGTTGGCATTTTGGCATAGGTGTGGCACTCCGGTATAGGTGTTGTCCTTGATGGCAACTCTCTTTGATGACAGATCTCAGTCCAGACTACAAAAATGAAGAGAAATTTCATATACGCAGGTTCATTAAGCCCAAGTTACGTATACACGCTGGTACGTTGTATACTAAGTTGCGGATACGCAGGTTTGCTATGTACGAAGTCGCGTATACACGTTGTTTCATGAACAGAAAAGAGCGTACATGTCGAGAAGCTTCCCTTTGGTCCGTTAGTTAGTCCTCGGTACTTGAGCCTATGTCTTTGGACCAAGGTATCTCGACAGACGTGTTGATCCCTAGTTTTGAAGTTGATGGTATTGGATTTCTATGGTCTTGGCCCATGGTATTGAGCAAGGCCTAAGGCTATATAAGGAGAAGAAGATCATTAGGCAAGTGAATTGAAAAAGTCTTGAATATCTAATGAAGAAAGAGATCTAGTATGCAGGTTCTGGGTTGATGATACATTGCTTGATCTGAGCTAAGGAGAGATCACATCGGTCGATGGAAGGATAGATCGGGATCAAATTGTTTGAAATGAACTATCGGTATATGGTTGATTACGCATATTTTTAGATCTGCATACTGACGCAATGTTATGTTTTGAGTATGACTGATGACTGGTACAGCTGCAAGTTATGAGAAATTATTTTTAGATCTGTACGCAGGTTGGCTTCAGTAAAAGCGCATGTATACGCGGGTTTGTTTCATTGAAGTAGCGTATATCTTTTGAGGCTTAATTTTTGGGTTGCAGTTGGGTCTGTCTGTTATTGCACGGTTCTGTAGTCTGCTCTGTGTTCTGGTGACTGGGTGTTGACAGGGTTTCAGTGGTTCAGTGATTCAAAGTTTGATGATGCTAGTATTGGTTGTTCTGTGCTTCTATGATTTGCTATGAAAAGTGAATGAATCGTGGTCTTCAGATTGAAATGTTGTGCTTCAGGAGTATCCAGTCTGAAAATTGATGAAAAGTGGTACCTGAAGGAAAGAAGATTGTAGGCCAGCACCTACGTACTAGTATCTTAGCTAGTACAAGAGCAAAGGGGGTTGGAGCTCCCTTCCAGGAGAGTTTGGAAAACGAGAGAAGGTTGTAGCCTGCGTACTGGTATAAGGCTGCACCAGTACAAAAGATTGTAAATTGAAGTTTCTTATTAAAGAAAGATAGAGACGATTTGCAGCAGGTGATTTTCACCCACATTGGGTTTCCACCTTATATCATGGTGTTCATGTGTGTGGCTTCTGTGTGATGATCTGTTCTGTTATACTGCACCTGTTTACTTTTAATATGGTTAATAATGTCATGATGCATTTACTGAAGATAAACTAACTGAATCATAAGATTTCTGGTTATACGCTGGTTGCTTTAGACACAGTAGCTTGTACACGCTGGTTCACTTAACTGAAGTAGCGTATATGTTTCTGAGTATTGAAAAAGTTTTATTGATCTGATAATACTGATTCACCCCCCCTCTCAGTATTATTTCCAACAATTGGTATCAGAGCAGGTCCTTCAGAGAAGCTTGATCGCTTGAAGGTAGATTGTTCATCATGAGCAACTATGAGAGAGAAGCATCAATTAGGCCACCGGTTTTTGATGGGACAAACTTCAATTATTTGAAGGTAAGAGTTACTGCCTATCTTCAATCTCTTGGTACAGAAGTTTGGGACATTGTAGAGACAGGCTACGCTTTTCCTCATAGCTCATCTTATCATCCTCAATCTGATGGGCAAACTGAGATAGTAAACAAATGTTTGGAAGGATATATTCATTGCTTTGTATCCAATAAATAGACACAATGGGTCAAATGGTTGCCTCTGGTTGAATGGTGGTATAACACTTCCTTCCATATAGCAACAAAAATGACCCCATTTATGGCACTTTATGGATATCAGCCACCATCCATCACATCATATTTATGAGAAAATTATAATGTTCAAGTAGTGGAAAATCACATCAAACATCAACAACAAGTCCTCCAACTCCTAAAGGATAACCTTGTGTTGGCACAAAATGGAATGAAACAATAGGCAGATCAACATCGCAGTAAAAGAAGTTTTGATGTAGGTGATTGGGTATTCCTATGACTGCAACCATATAAACAAATGTCCCTCAAGCAAGCTAAGAAGGATAATAAATTATCACCAAAGTATTATGGTTTGCACAAGGTGTTGCAAAAGATTGGTACTATGCATACAAATTGGAGTTTCCTGCAGCTTCTCGAGTGCACCCAATTTTCCATGTATCATGTTTAACGAAGGTTATAGGAGACAAGCTCCCAGTTCAAACAATATTGCTAGAACTTGATGAGGAAGGAAAAATTATATTGGAACCAGAAGTAGTCACAAAAACAAGAACTCGACAGCTACGAAATCGATCAATTTTGAAGTATCTCATCATGTGGAAGAACTTATGCGCTGAAGATTCCACATGGGAGGATGAGAATTTTATACAAAAGCATCCAAAACTACTCAAACATTGAGGACAACACTTTTTTGAAGGAGAGGGGCATGTTAGATCCCTATAATACTAGTGATTACTCGATTACTATTGTAGTTGTATCCCTTATTAATATCGTTGTGCCCCTATTTGTCCCCATATTGTTATTACTATGCCCCATAAAATCCCTCTATTGTTATTTTTGTGGCTATATATTATTATTTTTAGGTAGGCTAGGTTATATTGTGACTCCTTAGACTCCTATATATAGAAAGGAGGTTTTATCATTTGAATAATCAAAGAATCATTCATTTGTGTAATATAAAGGAGATTTCCCCCTCGAAGAGGTTGAATTCTAAGGCGTTGATCTATCTTTTCTATCCTTTTGTGAGCTAGTTTCATAACAATTTTGCGGCATCATGCACTGCCTGGGTCTTAGCTTCGCTTCCTCTTTTCTACACTTCTCAACTAGCTGTACCCTTCTGAGCTTTATTTCTTCCTTCTTACATTACACGACAAAATTTTCCGTTTCCACTGCAGAGCCTGTTGGAACGCGTCGCTCCAGTGGCCAAGACTTGAGGACTGCAAAGTTAACATCATCTATTGCCAGATAAGGTAAGCCATGCCATGTCTTTGTGGGGTCCTTCTGTACCTTGATAAAGACATGGTGGAAATATGCTTTGAAATGTGCAAAGCTCCCAAAACTAGCATAAACTATGGGCAACAATCGTGGCTTGCGATTGATCCCCATCCGGATACTCATCTCTATCAAGATACAAAAAATCTTGCTCTCTTTTATGTGTTGCACATCCTTGGCTGCCCACAATGAAGCATACTTCGCTGCCTCTGGAAGGTTTGACATGACCAAATGGAATTGGATATCTTCTGGAAGCTCCCATGCCATTAGTACAATCGACAACAAGAGCCACGTGTAGTGGAATGTCTTGTCTTGCTCCTTTTCCTCACAACAGTTCGTAAGGAACTCACCGCATAGATAATTCACCTAATTGAACTGGACTCCTTCAGCACATTGGACTACTAGTGCAATCACAAGAGCTTGCACCTCATCCCTGCGACACTTCCACATCACCTTCCTAGATAATATTTGCATTGCTACCTTGACTGCAGGGTTGTTAATGCTGGAGATGGCATATCCTTGCTTCTTCTTCTCCAACTTAAATTTCTTCATTCATACCTTCCGCGATGGCCAACTCACCACCTTTTCCTTCTAATATACTAGTTGGATCCTCTCCTGAGTAAGGTAGCCATGTGATCCGATGGATCAAGTGGTCTGTGATGGGAATGGGCTCCTTCACCCACAAACACCCATCATGCACCAAGCAGAGCAATTGCTTGATGACGAAGATGGTCACTGGGGTGCGATGGTAATGAGGTATCAGAGTAGGTTGAGCAGCTCGGCTTTCTCTACACCCTTGAGCCATGTCCGCAACTCTAATTCGATCATTCCAGCAGTCGTGTCAATCTGTCGGCACATTAGCTGCTCAGTTGCTAAATGCAGGAATTTCTCGTGATCTGCAAGGTCCCAATCTTCAAACTTTAGTACAAGAGCCTGCCCTAAGAACGGCCCCTAAAAAGCAGTGTCATCTGGGAGAAACGGAGTTTGCAGGTATCTCTTGCTCTTGCCTGTGTCCTTTGGCACCTTGGCTTTGCCCTTGTGCGAAGGAACATATTCTAGTAACCTGGTAATAATGTCTGCACCCTCGGTTTCAACTTCCATTTCCAAATCCTCCTCATCTGCCATGATTTCTTCAGGTTCTTCCTCGTTTGCCTCCAGATTAATGGCCTTCTCCTTTTCCTGCAAAGTGATTTGGTCCTTTGTGGGTTTCTTGGTGAGATGCGCACTAATAGCATAGTCTGCTTATCCTACTTTGGTCTCAGTGTCCTGGGTGATTTAGGGACTTACACTACCACTTCGGCACTCTCTAGGGCAGCTTCTACTACCTCAATTTCCTCCGTGGCTTCCTTGAATATCACCACTTTTGTGTCCATGGCTTCTATGGGCGTCAACATCATTCTATTCAGGAGGTCTTTTGTCTCCTTTGGCAATCTCTCAAACATTGAAATTTCTCTCAAAGCCTCAAAATTCGCATGGTCCACACACACCTGATAGCGCGACAACTGAATTTTCAAAATGCTAAGTGTTTTTCTCTGGACAACCACCTGTAATTTATAGGACCTTTTGAATTCAAATCTAACTGGTCCCCCATATTCGGCCCATTAATGCTAGATTGGCAGCAGATTTTCAAGAATCTAATCCATAAATTTCACCTTAAGTGCCTGCAGCCCGCTCCATTTGGCCACAATCTGACCATCAAATCATTTATAGTGACTTTAACGGTCACTTTTTGACGGACCAATGTGCTATTTCCACGAGTAGCATAGCTGCCTTCACACTATCGTGGACCCTGTGATACTTCGTTGCTTTGTGTAGTCCTGAAATCGCACAGCTCCCCCACCTGCGCAGTGTAGTTTATAATTTTGCACCTCCTTTTAGTTGCCTGGAGTAGTAGGACTGTGCTACTTTAATTTAGTGACATGGCTGCAATGCCAGTGTATGGCTTCAAGTGATTGCCATTCACCTTTCTTGGGAAGGGTTCTCCATTTAACTTGACCATCTGTACTGCTCCTTCATCAATAATATTCTTAATAACATAAGGCCCTAACCAGTGCACTGTGAATTTTCTGGGGAATTTATCAAAATTACTATCATACAACAAAACTAGATCATTTACCTTAAATGTGCGCAGCTTGATGTGTCGATCATGTCATGCCTTTTCATGCTGCTTCTGGACCTGTTGGTGAAGGCCAACAAAAAATCTTTCTTCTTCGATCTCATCCAGCTATGTGAGCCTCTCTTCTAGGGCTCCTCAATCCATCATACGTGTAAGTGCTGCTATGTCCAGGCTAGGCACGATGTATTCCATAGGCATTACAATTTCCACACCATAGACAAGCCTAAACGGGGTTTGTCCCGTCAGCTTTTTGAATGTTGATCAATAAGCCCACAATACTACGGGTATGCGTAGGTCCCAATCACTTCGCTGAGAATTACAAACCTTGGTTAGCACATTCTCAAGCACTCTGTTGAACACCTCCACTGTCCCGTTAGCCTATGGGTGATAAGGTGTGCTCTTCTAGTGATATACATGAAATTCCTCCATTAGTGTGTTGATTGTCTCATTCAGGAAGTGTGTACCAAGATCACTCATGAAGGTCCCTGGACATTCAAATCATGTTAGTACATGCTCAAATAGGAACTTCATGGCTGTCACACCCATGCAATCCTTCATTGACTATGCTTCTACCCAATGAGTCAAATACTTCGTCGCAATGATAATGTACCTCGTCCCTATCTTCTCTTGTGGTTGAATGCGTCCTACAAAATCTATTGCCCACTCCTCGAAAGGTTGAAACGTCATTTGTGGATTCAAAGGCATTTCATCCCTCCGCAATTGCATGCCTGTTCTTTGACATACATAACACACCTTGCAATATGATCTGATAATGAGATCTTAACACAAATAATAAGGTATTACAAACTCATGTTTCTGGATTTGCCTATGTTATTTTATGCAATGGATCGATAAGATTGTGAAATACACAGACAATGAAGCAGTAAACAAAAACATAATAGAAAAAAACATATAAACACAACAAATTTAATAAGGAGTTCACCCAATACACCTGGGCTACATCTCCTGGTCCCGCCTTTAGTGGTGGCCTCTCTATTATGTCTTTAAGCAGAGTTTTACAACAGTATGAGCTCAATTTGAGATTCAATACACAACAGATACAACAACAAGAGTTTTCTTGAACCTCTCAAACCTCTCTGAGTACACAAACTCTCTCAATCACTCTATGTCTCTATCTTAGCACTATCTTAGCACTGCTTACCTCTGTCCTCTGTTTTCTATGGCTTTAAAGCCAAACTGTGCTGCCTGTTCATTTCAGCTTCTCGGCTTTCTGTCTCCCCAACCTCTATTCACTCAGATCCCTTTTTAAGCATTAGAAATCATTATTAAATGCTTCCAAGGACGGTGGCCACCTATACTGTAATGCGGCAGGTCATTGGGCCTTTGAAATCCTTCGAAATGCCAAAAACAACCGTTTTCTGTTTACACAGAGAAACGCTACAAAACTGTGAAATTCTGCCAAAATAATATTCATTTCTCAAAAGTCCTTAAATCCAGTCTATTTTCCTATCGGGTCTGTCCCCAATCACAATCGCAAGTCGCTTCAGCCTTGTTCCTTTATATTTTTAAAAATACATTAAAACTGTGAAATAACATAAAAATGGCTCCCCCCAGACTTGAAACAATATATTTTTCCATTCACGAACCCTTTTGGGTCTAGTTTATTGCATTGATGCTTTATCCTTCGCATTTCATTTAATAAATGAAACTTTGAAAATACATTAAAAATGGTGTCTGACATATCTCAAATATTGTGAGATAATGTTTATATTTGTTATCAGGTCCAGCTGGTCACATCGCAGATATGTATATGTATAAGTCCCGCTCCATGGTGTTTCTTTGATGCAATTGATTGTAATTGCATATCGCAATAACCTTGAGTCATTGTAAGCACTTCATTATGGTTTCCAATTGCGATTTATCGATGCAACATGGGCTGTCGATCTGCGCTCCTCATCGATGGTCCTTGTTGACTCCGCCATTCGCCATCCCAACACATATATGGTATGCACCGATATCCTCTGTCTGTCTATGCCGATTGCAATTTGTCGATCAGATTTGGACCGTTGATCGGCCAAATCTGACGGCTACTGTGCATTCACCATTTTGACCTTCGATACTCTGTTGTTTTCACTATTTTCTCATGTTTTTGCCTCCTGATAGTGTTTTTCCACCTTTTGGAAGGTTCCCCTTATCCGATGGTTTTGATCTTTTAGGCATTTTTAAGAGATTTTGAAGACTTAAAGAGTGTCTTAGGATCCATTTGAATCACGCCTTCCCACTGAAAAGGCTTTTGGACCACCAAAAGTTGGTTTTCAATCATCGCTCAAGTGAGGATACAACTGCCTCACTTACCCAATCTGTATCCATTTTGCACTGCTAGGTTTTGAACCTTTGAGTCTAATTCTTAGGTACTGAACATCCCCTCTATGCGTAGTTCTCACCTCCCTATCCAGAACTGTATCTTCCTGCAACTCATTGAGATATTCAAGCAATAGATCATCAGTAGAAGGCAATTAACTTTGCTCTTCGGGATCTTCAATTAATGAAAGTTCAAACAGTCTTAAATTTTCTGCATTTAACACTGAATAGATGTGCATGTAAGCTGGAAAATCAAGGTGAAAATAATTCTCACCAATTTTCTCAAGTATCTTGAAAGGCCCATACCATATTGGTTTCAGTTTCTTTCCTTCACCTTGCATTCTTTATTTGCTGATATACAGCTAGAATTAATCACAGACTTGGAAGCTATGCTCCATCTGATGCTTATCATGCCTTGCCTTGTACTTGGCTTGGCTCTTTTCCAGCTTTTCCTGCACTGCCTGGTGAATTTCATGGATTTGTTCAATGAACTTGGTTGCTTTGTCCACATTACTATGTCCATCAACCACTATGTCTTTTTCAAAGACAAAATCCAAGGGAGACCTTGGTATAAAACCAAAAGAAGTCTCAAAAGTAGATCTATGTGTACAAGAATGCTTAGCATGGTTGTAAGCATGTTGCACATAACATAAATGTTCATCCCAAAGCTTGGGATGCTTGTTTCAATAACCCCTGAGCAACTAGATCACTGTCCTATTGACCACCTATGTTTGGTCATCTATTTGTGGATGAAAGGCTGTGCTCTTCCTCAGTCTGGTGTCCATCAATTCCCATAGACTTGACCAAAACTTCCGAACAGATCATGAATCTTGATCAAATACGATGGAAGTCAGTAACCCAAAATGCACCTAGACATGCTGAAAGAAAAATTTCACTGTTTGTTCAGCTGTAATCTGTTTGTTACAAGGTATTAAAATACACATTTTGTTGAACATGTCCACAATAACATACAAATATTCATGAAATTTTCTAGATTTTGGAAATCCCCCAACAAAAACCATGGAAACACTTTCCCAACGACGAGAAGGAAGTAGAAGTGGATTGTACAAGCCTAGTTTTCTATTGATGTGATTGCTTTTAGCACACATGGTACACCCTTTAATATATCTAGAAACTGTTTCATGAATTCTTGGCCAATAACAGAATATTTGCAGTTGTGCAATCGTTTTACTTACACCAAAATGACCTGATATCAGAGAAGTATGTGCTTCCCTAATTATGTTAACTCTTTCAGTTTTTGGGATGCATAGCTTTCCCAAATGATACAAGAGTTGGTGGTTAACATAATAGTCCAATTCTTCTACTTTTTTTCCATGACATAAATTTGAATATACTTCTTTAAAATTTATATCTTGAGCATATTGTTCAATGTAGATTTCATTCATTATTGAGTTATGCTTAAGTATAGTAGATTCATTTATAATTCGTCTAGACAACATATTTGCAAGTTTACTGTGTATGCCTTTCTTATATCTAATGACTAGATGAAACTATTGTAGAAAACCCATCCACCTATAGTGTCCTGATTGCTGCAATTTAGTTTGTGAGTGAAAATACTGGAGTGGTTGATGATCAGTATGTATAACTATTTCTTTTCCCATTAAGTAATGTTTCCACTTCTTTACACTTTATACTAATGCATACAATTCTTTATCATAGGTGCGATAATTAACTAGTACAGAATTAAATGTCTCAGAATGGTAGCATATGGGTTTACCATGTTGTATCAACATTGCTCCCATGGCATAGTCACTGGCATCTTTTTCGATCTCAAATGGTCTTTGAAGATCTTACAATGCTAGTACTGGTGTTGTACTGATTTTTTCTTTCAAGGTGTTGAAGGCTTTCTGCTGTTTTCCTCCCCACTGAAACACCTTGTTCAATCTTGTTAAAGCATGTAAGCGAGCTGCAATTAAGGAAAAGTTAGCAATAAACTTTCTCCAATATTGTGCTGCTCCTATGAATCTTCTAACTTCTGTAGCAGATTTGGGTTTAGGCCAGTTTGCAATGACTTCAACCTTAGAGGGATCTATCTTCAATTCACCACCCGTACAATATGACCCAAATAATTCAAAGATGTTTTGCCAAATTCACATTCTGGTAATTTAACATAGAAATTTCCTTTTTTGAAAACATCTAGAGACTCCTTTACATGCTTGAAATGTTCTTCCCATGTTTTACTGAAAACAAGAATGTCATCCAAATATACAATTACAAAATCATCAATAAAAGGCCTGAGTACATCATTCATAACTCTCATGAAAGTGGTAGGACCATTAGTTAAGCCAAAAGGCATAACTAGCCATTCATACAACCCTTGCTTTGTTTTGAAAGCAGTCTTCCATGCATCTTGCTCTGCTAGTCTGACCTGATGGTAACCACTACGCAAGTCCAACTTGGAAAAGTAAACAGCTTCTTTCAACTGATCCAATAGATCATCAATGACTGTAAGGGGATAACGATTTTTGATCGTTATTTTTTTCAGTGCTTAGTAATCAAAGCACACCCTCCACGAACAATCTTTCTTCCTGAACAACACAATTGGAGATCCACATGATGATGTTCTTGGTCTTATGAACCCTTTCTCGAGCAGCTCCCATACCTGCTTCTTGATCTCTGCATTTTCTAAAGCGGATAACCTGTACATTCCGATGTTAGGGAATGGAGCATATACAAATTAATATCATGTACAATTTCCCTTTTGGGTGGCAGACCTTTAGGTTCTCAAAATAGGATATCATATTCTGAAGCAACTTTTTTCTAAATCAGCTTGCTGCTTAGCATCACAGCCTTCAAATACATTGGTTTTATCAGGTTTCTTTTGCTTTACAACCATCAGTAAACATTGCTTGCATGAATTTACAATTCTTTTCATCTACCCTACATTTATTAGAGTATAATTATTCTTGAGTTTATGAGCTCTTACAGTATATTCGATTCCATCTTTAACGAGTTGATACTTATTTTCAGCTCTATAGAAAATGGATTTTTTGTCATACGGATAAGGACTTCCTAAAACAATTCCTCATATATCCAAGGGAACGATATCTAACTCAACCTCATTTACAAATGCTGGGCCAAAAGAAAACCTAACTTTACATTGTCTAGTCACTTGTAGCTTTGATTTATCACATACCCAACCTAATGGATATGGATTCTTATGAGGTGTGGTTAGTAGTCCCAATTTCTTTACAATTTCTTCAGAAATAAAGTTTACTTTTGAGCCACTATCAAATAAAGTATCAATCTTTTGATGCTTGGAAATAACTCTAATATGAAAAATTTCATGTATTTTCCTCTCATTTTCATAACTATCAACAATTTGTGCAGAATTACTAGTAGATGCTTCAAAATTTTTACCTTTTATACCTGTGGCTGTGATTGTTGTTCCATCACCTATTTCCGACCCCAAATCTTTCTATATAGCAGCAATAGTCTTCTTCTTCTTGCCATCGAACTTCTTGGGTTTCAACTTTGAATCCAAATACCATCAACATTCATCATCATGTCCATCCTTCTTGCAGTGAGTGCATGAAGGTTTGTCTTTTTGTATACCATTTGCCTCCCCCTCTTTCCATTTCTGCTTCCTCTTCTCCTTGTTGTTGCTTGTAGTGGGTTTTGATGATCCCCCAATCTCTAGCTTCACATTCTTGCCTCTAGCCTCTAGATGGGTAGCCTAAACAGATACCTCATCTATGCTACTAGGGTTAAAAATGAGAATGGTGTTCCTCAAATCGTTGTTTAGACCACCTATATACTTCAACAAAGTTTCAAGCGAGTCTAAAGAAATTCCTAGAATTAAAACTCTTTTTATAAATTCTTGGGTGTAGCTTTGTACACTTTGCCCCTTTAATTTGTGAAGAGTTTTCCAAATCATCATGCCTTGATGCATATAAGCTAGTGGATAGAACTGTTTTTTAATGGTAGAAACAAATTCACTCTAGACAGAAAGAATTTTACCATGTTTCTTCAAGTCAGCTTGTGTCCTGCCTTCCCACCATACCAAGGTAGTTCCTCCCAGGTGTAGGCTAGCCAATTGAATTTTACTCCTGTCTGACTCAATACTTTGCACCCTGCAATACACATCAATCTGTCTAATCCAGTTATCTAGCTTCCCTACATTTAATTCTCCATCATATATTGGCAAATCAAATTTAAGATCTAATTTAATCAAAGATGTTTTCTTCCTTTTATTTTCAGGGCTATCAGGAGGTGTGGATAGAGAAGCCTCTTTTCCTTTCCCTTTTCCTTCAAAATGGCCATCTAGAAGAAATTCTTCTGTTCCTTTGTCTTGTTTGGAGGTTGAGGAATCTTCACCTCAACCTTTCTTAAATTCTTGATACTTCTCTTCTACCATGGTTCTCATGTTCATGAAACTATCCATGAACTAAGAGTTTGATTCCAAGGGATTTTCTTTTGCCATTTTCCTCCTAGGATAGACTCTTCCTATTTCTGGGTTAGTTTCAACCAGTCCTCCTTCTCCTAATTTGAGCTTTGACCTAGTTATCATTCACCAAACCAACGCAAGCTTGTCTAACCTTAACAAACCTAAAGGTCTGATACCACTTGATCTGATAATGAGATCTTAACATAAATAATAAGGTATTACAAACTCATGTGGCTAGATTTTCCTATGTTATTTTATGCAATGGATTGATAAGATTGTGAAATACACAGACAATGAAGTAGTAAACAAAAACATAATAGACAAACACATATAAACACAACAAATTTAATAAGGATTCCACCTAATACTCCTGGGCTACATCTCTTGGTCTAGCCTTCAATGGTGGCCTCTCTATTATGTCTTCAAGCAGAGTTTTACAATAGTATGAGCTCAATTTGAGACTCAATACATAACAGATACAACAACAAAAGTTGCTTGAACCTCTCAAGCCTCTTTGAGTACACAGACTCTCTCAATCACTCTATGTCTCTATCTTAGCTTTGTCTCGGCACTGCCTACCTCTGTCTTCTGTTTTCTATGACTTTAAAGCCAAACTGCACTGCTTATTTGTTTCAGCTTCTCGGATTTTTGTCTCCCTAACCTCTGTCCGCTTTGATCTCTTTTTAAGCATTATCAATCATTTCTAAATGCTTCAAACAATGGTGGCCACCTATACTGTAATGGGATAGGTCATCCAACCTTTGAAATCCTTCGGAATGCGAAAAATGATCATTTTTTGTTTGCACAGAGTAACGCTAGAAAACTATGAAATTCCACCAAAACACTATTCATTTCGGACTTCAAAATTCCTTAAATCTGGTCTATTTTCCTATTGGGTTCGTCCCCAATTTCTATCGCAAGTCACTTTGGCCTTGTTCCTTTGTATTTTTAAAAATACATTAAAACTGTGAAAACAACATAAAAATGGCTCCCCCTAGACTTGAAACAATACATTTTCCCATTCACGAACCCTTTCAGGTCCAGTTTATCATATCAATGATTTATCCTTCACATTTCCTTTAATAAACGAAACTCGAAAATAAATTAAAAATGGTGTTAGATAGATCTCAAATATTGTGAGATAGAGTTTATATTTGTTATCAGGTCTCACTGGTCGCATCACATATATGTATATGTATAAGTCCCTCTCCATGGTGTTCTTCTGATGCGATATTGCAATGTGATTGATCGCAATCGCATATCGTGATAACGTCGGGCCATTGTAAGAACTTTATGGTTGCCGATTACGATTTACTAATGCAATGTGGGCCGTCGATCTGCGCGCTTGATCGATAATCCTCGTTAACTCTGCCAATTGCCATCATAACACATATATGGTAAACACCGATAGCCTCCATCTATCTGTGTCGATTGCAATTTGTCGATTAGATCTGGACCGTTGATTGGGCAGATTTGACGGTTACTATGCATTCACTATTCCGACCTCCGACACTCTAGTTTTTTCACTATTTTCTTGTGTTTTTGCCTTCCGATAGTGTTTTTCTACCTTTTGGAAGGTTCCCCTTATGTGATGGTTTTGATCTTTTAGGCATTTTTAAGTGATTTTGAAGACTTAGAGAGTGTTTTAGGATCCACTTGATCTGATATTGAGATCTTAACACAAATAATAAGGTATTACAGACTCATGTGCCTAGATTTGCCTATGTTATTTTATGCAATGGATCGATAAGATTTCTAAATACACAGAAAATGAAGTAGTAAACAAAAACATAATAGAATAACACATATAAACAAAACAAATTTAATAAGGAGTTCACCCAATACTCCTGGGCTACATCTCCTAGTCCAGCTTTTAGTGGTGGCCTCTATATTATGTCTTCAAGCAGAGTTTTACAATAGTATGAGCTCAATTTGAGATCATTACACAACAAATACAATACCAAGAGTTTGCTTCAACCTTTCAAGCCTCTCTAAGTACATAGACTCTCTCAATCAGTATATGTCTTTGTCTTAGCTCTGTCTTGGAACTGCCTGCCTCTGTCTTCGGTTTTCTATGGATTTAAAACCAAATTGCGTTGCCTGTTCTTTTTAGCTTCTCGGCATTCTGTCTCCCCAACCTTTGTCCGCTAATATCCCTTTTTAAGCATTAGCAATCATTACTAAATGCTTCCAAGGATGGTTGCCACCTGTACTGTAATGGGATAGATCATCAGGCCTTTGAAATCCTCCAGAATGCCAAAAATGATCATTTTCTGTTTACACAGAGAAATGCTGCAAAACTGTGAAATTCCCCCAAAACATTATTCATTTCGGACTTCAAAAGTCCTTAAATCCAATCTATTTTCCTATCGGGTCCGTCCCCAATTGCTATCGTAAGTCGCTTCAGCCTTATTCCTTTTTAGTTTTAAAAATACATTAAAACTGTGAAAACAATGTAAAAATGGCTCCCCTCAAACTTGAAATGATATATTTTTCCATTCACGAACCCTTTTGGGTAAATTTTATCGCATTGACGCTTTATCCTTTGTATTTCGTTTAATAAACGAAACTACGAAATACATTAAAAATGGTGTTTGACGGATCTCAAATATTGTGAGATAGCGTTTATATTTGTTATCAGGTCTGGTAGGTCACATCGTAGATAAGTATATGTATAAGTCTCGCTCCATGGTGTTTCTCCAATGCAATATCATGATGCGATTGATTGCAATCACGCATCGCAATAACCTCGGGCCGTTGTAAGCGCTTCATTGTGGTTGCTGATTGCGATTTGCTAATGCAACGTTGGCCATCGATCTGCGCACTTGATCAACGGTCTTCGTTGACTTTGCTGATCACCATCGCAACACATATATGGTATGTGCCGATATCCTCCATTTGTCTATGCCGATTGTGATTCTCCGATCAGATCTAGACCGCTGATTGGCCAGATCTGACGGCTACTGTGCATTCACTGTTTTGATCTCCAATACTCTATTTTTTCACTATTTTCTCGTTTTTTTGCCTCTTGATAGTGTTTTTCTGCCTTTTGGAATGTTCCCTTTATGCGATGGTTTTGATATTTTAAGTTTTAAGAGATTTTGAAGACTTAGAGAGTGTTTTATGATCCATTTGGATCATGCCTTCCCACTAAAAAGGCTTTTGGACTACCAAAAGTTGGTTTTCAAGCATCGCTCAAGTGAGGATACAACTGCCTCACTTGCCCAATATCTATCCATTTTGCATTGCTGGGTTTTGAACCTCTGAGTCCAATTCTTAGGTACTCAACATCCCCTCTGCTCGTAGTTCTCACCTTCCTATCCAAAACTGTATCTTGTTGCAACTCATTGAGATATTCAGGCAACAGATCATCAATAGAAGGCAATTGACTTTGCTCTTCGGGATCTTCAATTAGTGAAGGTTCAAACAATCTTAAATTTTCTGCATTTACCACTGAATATATGTGCATGTAAGCTAGCAAATCACTATGGAAATAATTCTCACCAATTTTCTCAAGTATCTTGAAAGGCCCATACCTTATTGGCTTCAGTTTCTTTCCTTCACCTTGCATTCTCTCTTTGCTTATATAAAACTAGACTTGATCACCAACTTGGAAACTATGCTCCATTTGATGCTTATCGTGCCTTGCCTTATACTTGCCTTGGCTCTTTTGCAGTTGTTCTTGCACTACCTGGTGAATTTCTTAGATCTATTCAATGAACCTGGTTGCTTTGTCCACATCGTTGTGTCCATCAACCGCTACGTCTTTTTCAAAGAGAAAATCAAAGGGAGACCTTGGTATAAAACCAAAACAAGTCTCAAAAGGAGATCTCTTTGTAGAAGAATGCTTAGCACGGTTGTAAGCATGTTGCACATAACATAAATGTTCATCCCAAAGCTTGGGATGCTTGCTACAATAACCCCTGAGCAACTGGATCACTGTCTTGTTGACCACTTCTATTTGGCCATCTATTTGAGGATGAAAGGTTGTGCTCGTCTTTTGTCTGGTGTCCATCAAGTCCCATAGACTTGACCAAAACTTCTCAACAAATAGAGAATCTCGATCAGATACTATGGAATTGGGTAACCCGAAATGCACCCAGACATGCTGAAAGAAAAATTTCATTGTTTGTTTAGTTGTAATCTGTTTGTTACAAGGTATTAAAATACACATTTTGGTGAACCTGTCCACAATAACATACAAATAGTCATGACCTCTTCTATATTTTGGCAATCCCCCGACAAAATCCATGGAAACACTTTCCCAAGGACGAGAAGGAACTGGAAGTCGAGTGTACAAGCCTAGTTTTCTATTGCTGGGCTTGCTTTTAGCACACATGGTACACCCTTTGATATATCTAGAAACTATTTCATGCATTCTTGGCGAATAGCAGAATCTTTGCAGCTGTGTAATCATTTGAATTACACCAAAATGACCTAATATCAGAAAAGTACGTGCTTCCCTAGTTATGTTAACTCTTTCAGTTTAAGGAATGCATAACTTTCCCAAATGATACAAGAGTTGGTTCTTAACATAATAGTCCAATTCTTCTACTTTTTTCCCATGACATAAAGTTTCATATACTTCTTTAAAATCTATATCTTAAGCATATTGTTCAATGTACCTTTCATGCATTACCAAGTTATGATTAAGTATAGTAGATGCATTTATAATTGGTCTAGACAACATGTCTGCAACTTTATTATATATGCCTTTCTTATATCTGATGACTAGATGAAACTGTTGTAGAAAACCCATCCACCTATAGTGTCTTGATTGCTGCAATTTAGTTTGTGATTGAAAATACTGGAATGGCTGATGATTAGTATGTATAACTGTTCCTTTGCCCATTAAGTAATGTTTCCACTTCTTTACACTTTGTACTAATGCATACAATTCTTTATCATAGGTGGGATAATTAACCACTGTAGAATTAAATGTCTCAGAATGGTAGCATATGGGTTTACCATTTTGTATCAACACTTCTCCCATGGCATAGTGACTGGCATCTGTTTCAATCTCAAATGGTCTTTAAAGATCTAGCAATGCTAGTACTGGTGCTATACTAATTTTTGTCTTTCAATGTGGCGAAGGCTTTCTACTCTTTTCGTCCCCATTGAAACACCTTGTTCAATCTTGTTTAAGCATGTAAGGGAGATGCAATTAAGGAAAAGTTAGCAATAAACTTTCTCCAATACTGTGCTGCTCCTAGGAAGCTTCTAACTTCTGTAGCAGATTTGGGTTTAGGCCAGTTTACAATGACTTCAACCTTAGAGGGATCTATCTTCAATTCACCAACCCTACAATATGACCCAAATAATTCAAAGATCTTTTTCCAAATTCACATTTTGATAACTTAACATAGATATTTTCGTTTTTCAAAACATCTAGAGTCTGCTTTACATGCTTGAAATGTTCTTCCCATGTTTTACTGAAAACAAGAATGTCATCCAAATATACAATTACAAAATTTTTAATAAAAGGCCTGAGTACATCATTCACAACTCTCATGAAAGTGGCAGGAGCATTAGTTAAGCCAAAAGGCATAACAAGCCATTCATACAACCCTTGCTTTGTTTTGAAAGCAGTATTCCATGAAACTTGCTTTGCTACTCTGACTTGATGGTAACCGCTATTCAAGTCCAACTTGGAAAAGTAAACAACTTCTTTCAACTGATCCAATAGATCATAAATGCGAGGAAGGGGATAACAATTCTTGATCGTTATTTTATTTAGTGCTCGGTAATAAATGCACATCCTCCATGAACCGTCTTTCTTCCTCACCAACACGATTGAAGATCCGCATGGCGATGTGCTTGGCCTTATGAAACCTTTCTCGAGCAGCTCCTGTACCTACTTCTTGACCTCTGTATTCTCTAAAGCAGATAACCTATACATTCCGATGTTAGGAAATGGATCATTTTTCTGCAAATTAATATCATGTACAATTTCCCTTTTGGGTGGCATACCTTTAGGTTCTTAAAATAGGATATCATATCTTGAAACAACTTTTTCTAAATCAGCTTGATGTTTAGCATGATAGCCTTCAAATACATTGGTTTTATCAGGTTTATTTTTCTTTACAACCATCAGTAAAAATTGCTTGCATGAATTTACAATTATTTTCATCTGCCCTGAGTTTATGAGAGTATAATCATTCTTGAGTTTATGAGCTCTTACAATATATTCGATTCCATCTTTAACGAGTTGATGCTTATTTTCGGCTCTATAGAAAATGGATTTTGTATCATACAAGTATGGACTTCCTAAAACAATTTGACATATATCCAAGGGAACAATATCTAACTCAACCTCATTTACAAATGTTGACAACAATGTAAACTTTGAAACGGGAACTCTGGCCAAGAAACCCCAAAAAAACATCAAAAACAGTGCTAAAAACGAAAAGTGTGTATACTGGAACGATGTTTTTTTTTAGGTGTCAATTTTGAACGTGTTTTAAAAATGGCGGTCACTACGAAATTTACTACGAAATTTTCGTGCAAAATATAGCTTCAAAATGAAAGTGATGATACTGGAATAACGTTTTTTTTTTTTAGGGTAAATTTTCAAACTTTTTAAAAAATGCTAATAAACCCAATTTTTTATGTCTCAAACAAAGTTAATTTTTAAGGAAAAAACACATTAATGTTTCTGGTAGAATATCATTTTTCTTTCCTAAGTATAAATTTAACATGTTTTCAACCACACCATGCTAGATACAAAAGAAATTGAAATTTTTTCAACTATAAAATTTAAAAACCATGACACTATGAACAAATTATATCACTGAATGAAATCAAAAGTCTTTATTTGTATACTGAATAAAACAGACATTATATCTGTAATTTGATATTGCATTGTAGATATTTAAACAATAAAATTTATCATACTTAAGACATAATCCAACAACATAAAAATGCTTCATAACTTCTCATTTAACAACATATGGAAAACATTAATTTTATTTGAAGATATGATGCATACATCAGTAATATAATCTTTCTTAAACAATTATTCAAAATCACTCATATTTTCTTACACACCATCACAATTCACATCTTCAGATGAGTGATTGGATGCTGACGAAGATGTTCCATATTCTTCTCTTTCATCAACTAGTGCCCCATCTGAGTCCACATGCATGCCCAACATTCCAGGTTTCAAAAGTCTTCTAGATCTACGACTGGTTTCAGCAGACTCCCATGTCAACACTATTCCTTCTGGTAACAACCTTTTCAGAATCTCTGTCGTCTTGAAGCGAAGAGTTCCTCTCTTTGTTAAATTGAAGTCATAAACAAGTATGTCAACATCCTCCAATTGTAATATGTCTGTGTGGCGGCGATTTATATTTGTACCCTTTCTTTTTCTTTTTCCACCATTTTTTTTGTCAACTACCATCTCTGGCTTATACACACCATTGAATGGGTGTGTATTTGTGGCATACCAATGTACTTCAACACTTGTAACATCCTCATTTTCTATAAAGACCTTTATAACTTTAGCAACCCAAAATGGATAGCCTTTGGGATCTCCATCTGCTAGCACTGCAATCACGCAACCCTCCTTAATATCATGTACTGAACCCCTATAAAGGTCTTCCATGGCTTCACGTTGTGCACGAGATCTTCTGGAACCAATATACATCTCTCTTTCCATTGCCTGTGAAGAATTAATAATACCTTGAGTTTGTTGCTGTTCAACAATGTTTACTTCCTCTTGTTCATTCGACACATTTTGTGGCCAAATAAATGGATTTTTCAAAGGTATATCTTCATTGGTTGTTGTTGAAATGATATCACTTTGATTAGTGAAAAATGACTCCCACGAAACTGAATCAACAATGTCAAAGTACTCATATGTATATCTAATACATTTTTTAATTTCTTCTAGGCAATTAGAATAATTTATATGTCTATTATGTCTGCGTGCATTCTGAACTTCACCAACTGATTGTAGTAACAATATTTTTGATGCAAATATTGGACGATATGGAATGAACTTTAAAAATTGCAAACCTGATGACGGTGCCCATTCTGTAGTAGTTGAAAACTTCTTGCCCCATATTAGTGTTTTCCCATCAATTTTTTTTATACGAAATTGATGTTGGAAGCTAATATCATTAAGTTGTTCAATGCATTTCCCCTCACCATATGATCCTAGAATAAACCTTCGCATGTCAACAGTTTCTTCCAACACTTCAAGAGCAGGCTCTGGCATGTACGATTTCTTAATACATTCAATTAGTGATGGCCAGCTCCCAACTTCCTTCCTCCTCAATGTGACCGAAAAACGACTGAACATCTGATAAATATGGTCACGAGTGTGCCCAACAAGAAGGAAACCAACCTTTACCTTTTGAAAAATTCTCAATTCAACAATCATGTTAAGATACCCAAAAACAACCTGATTTTTGTTTTCACGGCAAGTGTTGTCCAATTGTAGATACAAAACTTCAGGAAGATTACCAGACCAATAAGAAATCACATCATGAATTATGGTTATGGTCAGATTTGCATCATTATGAATATTTGGAGCTGTGAAGTACACCCTTGGAAACATTTTCCCATTGAAGACCATACAACCAACCAAGTGAAACTGAATAAAATTTTCCTCTTGTAGATTTTTGGGTGTGCGAACAAAATGTGGTAAAAGTGTTTTCTTCTGGTCCATACCATCAATTATCAAACCCAAATATTTATTTGGATTATCATAACAATTCTTTCGATTCTTGTACAACTTCTTCCTTTCATTTGTTTGTTGTTCGCGATGCTCCTGAAGTTCTTTGACAATTAAATCTACACAACATAAAAGAAATTCATTAAGAAATATGTTCTCATAGTTGATGACTATACAATTTTGAAAGTAAAAGTTATGAACACTTACCTCTTTCTGAGCCTTCACATTTGTCCCTTTCTGATTTAAGAGAAGCACATGTACTGCAAATCCCCATCCTTGTCTTCTTAGGAATACAAACATTATTGAATTCTTTCTTCCATATCTTCACAAAATATTGATATGTAATAAATTGGCCCTGTCCCTCAGCACTTTCTGCATATTCTTTGTATAAGTTGTAGATTTCTCGTCTTGAAAAATTATCTGGAATATGTATTGTCTCTCTATTTGGCATACACTCTCCATGCTTTGAAAATAAATCTTTCATCCATGACATTGCAGTATTTGATAATGGCCCAAACGGTCTTTTATAACGTACTTCTAAATAAAATGTGGGATCCTTTTCCAAATTTTCTTGAATTCTTGAGAGACAAAAATTCTCAATTGAATGAAACATTTTGAAAGCTTTTCTACACAATAATAAATTCCTAATATGATAATCATAACCTGACAATGTAGATTGCATGCAGCCAACTAAATATGAGTTTTGCATGCTTTTATTCATTGACAAATATCTCTTCCTGCTTTCTAATGCAAATGTGAAATCCATACGTTTCAAGCAATTTTTTTGGCAACATTCACTTGAAATGAGAGCGCTGATAGAACTTCTTCTCGTCAGATATTCTGCTCTACCCCTTGTATAACTAGAATAGTTTGCATTGATACGAAAAGGTCTGCTCCTACTCCTCGATACAATATTTCTTGGCAACATCTCCATCATTGGATCATCACTGCTACTCTCATCCTGTTCTTCATCACTGCTGCTCTCATAGTCCTTAGAATCAGGACTAAGATGACATTGTGATACTCCAATATTTTGAAAATCATCATCCCGTGCTTCATCACTGCTGTTCTCATAGTCCTTAGAATCAGGACTAAGAGGACATTGTGATACGCCAATCTTTTGAAAATCATCATCCCGCGCTTCATCACTGCTGCTCTCATAGTCCTTAGAATCAGGACTAAGAGGACATTGTGATACTCCAATCTTTTGAAAATCATCATCCCGCTCTTCATCACTGCTGCTCTCATAGTCCTTAGAATCAGGACTAAGAGGACATTGTGATACTCCAATCTTTTGAAAATCATCATCCCGCACTTCATCACTGCTGCTCTCATAGTCCTTAGAATCAGGACTAAGAGGACATTGTGATACTCCAATCTTTTGAAAAGCATCATCCCGTGCTTCATCACCGCTGCTCTCATAGTCCTTAGAATTAGGACTAACTGGACACTTTGACACTCAGTTCTTTTGAAATTCATTATCACACTCATCATCACTACTGCTCTCATAGTCCTTAGAATTAGGACTAAGTGGACACTTTGACACTCCATTTTTTTGAAATTCATTATCACACTTTTCATCACTACTGCTCTCATAGTCCTTAGAATTAGGACTAAGTGGACACCGTGACACTCCATTATTTTGAAATTCACCATCATGCACATCAAAACTGCTGCTCTCATAGTCTTCAGAATTGGGACTGAGTGGACACCGTGACCCTCCATTCTTTTGAACTTCACCATCACACTCTTCAAAACTGCTACTCTCATAGTCCTCAGAATTAGGACTAAGTGGACATCGTGACACTCCATTCTTTTGAACTTCACCATCATGCTCTTCATCACCGCTGCTTTCATAGTCCTTAGAATTTGGACTAAGTGGAATCTGTGACTCTTTATTAATTTGAAATTCTCCATCCCCTCTTTCATCAATGCTGCTCTCGTAGTCTTTAGAATCGAGACTAAGTGGAAGAATTGACTTTCTATTCATAGTGGAAGATTTCCCGCTATATTCATCAATATGAATAGAGTTGTTACGCGATGAAGATGTTGATGGTGTATAAATCGAAACTTCACCACTAGAACAATCCATCCCTTTCAAATAGAAGATGTTGAATGATACAAATGGAGTCTCCTAAGAATATTATATAGCTTAAAGAATGAAATATTCCCTCCAAAATTATTCCCTCCAAAAATTTTCGCGAAAATATTTCCCTCCAAAAATTTTCGCGAAAATATTTCCCTGCAAAAGTTTGTTAGATTTATTTACCTTTATTATTTTATTCTACAATTCATTGAAAAACATAAACTAAATTTTTTTATGAAATCAATCACTGAAATTCAAATTGTAAACTACAACTTCTATATTAATTATTCTAATAGTTAAAGTATATAATATCTACTATAAAACTATTTTTTTTTTTAATTTTTATAATATATTCTAAAACAAATTAATCCCACATTCAATCCATTGTAAAATAACTCTACAATATTCGCTCTATAATAATTTAAAACAAATTATCCCACATTAATCATACAGAAAAACATCTTTGTAATTTCACTTATATATTAAATTTCGTTATCACTATTACTGACCTCACATCCAGGTTTTCTGAAGTTTGTTGAAAGAATTGTGAATTTGTGGAGCAGCTATATTGCTATCAACAACATATTCAACGAAGAATTATCGCAATAGAAAGGTAAGTTCAATTTTTTTTCAAAATTTTCATATTAAATTAATTTAACGTCGAAGAAGATTTTTCTTTTATATTAATAATTTTTCCAAGCCAAAATAACAATTATGTCAATCGTGAGCATGGTGGGCCCAATCAAACTCAATCACCCAATAACTGTGGGTAGGTCGTTGTCGTGCCCCCTTCCCCCAACCCATTACCGATCTTTCCCATTCACCCATGCCCTCTTCCCCCTTCTACCCTACCCATGCGCCAGCCCTTGCCACCCCCAACTCACCCACCCATGCACCCTTTCCCCAACTCTTCCTTCCCTACCCCACAACTCTCCTCCCCATAAGCCCACCCCCTAACTCCCATTCCCCTCCAATCTCAACTCCTCCCCCCCTTCCTTAACGCCGGCCCCATGGGCCCCACCCCCTAACTCCTTCCCCGTGCCCCCTCTCCCTCCACCCCCTTCTGCCCCCCCCCCCAACCCGCACCCTACCCCCCCCTTCTGCCCCTACCTCTACACCCCCCCTACACCCTAACCCCTACCCTTGCCCCCTCCACCCTATCCGCGCCCTACCCCTACCCCCCCACCCCATTCCCTACCCACCTACCCTACCCCCCCCATTCTCCCCCCCCCCCCCCCTACCCTACCCTAGCCCCCCCATTCCCCCCCCTACCCTACCCCCCCCATTCCCCCCCTGCCCCCTACCCTACCCCCCCACCCCATCCCCCTACCCCCCCCCCCCTACCCTACCCTACCCCCCCTACCACCCCCATTCCCCCCCTGCCCCCTCCCCACCTCGCACACCCTCCCCCGCCCCTACCCGGCCCACCCCTCCCCCTCCCCGGCCCCTCCGCCCACCCCTCCCCCTCCCCCGCCCCCTCCTCGGCCCCCTCCACCCACCCCTCCCCCGCCCCCTCCCCAGCCCCCTCTGCCGAAAGCTCCCCCTCCCCCTCCCCTCCCCGACCCCCTCCGCCCACCCCTCCCCCGCCCCCTCCTCGGTCCCCTCCGCCCACAACTCCCACTCCCCCGGCCCCTCCGCCCAACCCGCCCCCTCCCCAGCCACCTTCGCCCGCGCAGGGCCACCCCGCCACGCGTGACCGGCGGCGGGTCGATTCCGGGAATCGACTCGCCACTGGTCGGGCGGGGCGGGGCGGCTCGGGGGTGGCCCTGCAGCGCTGCAGCGCCACCCCCGGGCCGCCCCACCCCGCCCAACCAACGGCGGGTCGATTCCGGGAATCGACCAGCCGCCGGTCGGGTGGGGCGGGGCGGCCCGGGGGTGGCGCTGCCGGGCCGCCCCGCCCCGCCCGACCGGCAGTGGGTCGATTTCGGGAATCGACCCGCCGCCGGTCGGGCGGGGCGGGGCGGCCCGGGGGTGGCCCTGCGTGGGCGGAGGGGGCCGGGAAGGGGGCGGGGGATGGGGAGCGATGGGTGGAGGGGCCGGGGAGGGGGTGGGGAGGGCGGAGGGGCCGGGGAGGGGTGGGCGGGGTGGACGGAGGGGCGGGGGAGGGGGCGGGGTGGGCGAAGGGGCCGGGGAGGGGGAGCGGTGGGCGGAGGGGGCCGGGGAGGGGTGGCAGAGGGGGAGGGTTGGGCGCCGTGGGCCGGGTAGGGGGCGGAGGGTGTGCGGGGTGGGGAGGGGGCGGGGGGGGAATGGGGGGGTAGGGGGATGGGGTGTGGGGGGTAAGGGTAGGGGGTGGGGGGAGGGAATGGGGGGGGTAAGGGGATGGGGCGGGGGGGGGAATGGGGGGGTAGGGGGATGGGGTGGGGGGCTAAGGGTAGGGCACAGGTTGCGGGGGGGGGGGGGGGGGGATGGGGTCGGGAGGTAAGGGTAGGCGGTGGGGGGGGGAATGGGGGGAGTAGGGGGGGAATGGGGGGGGTAGGGTAGGGGCGTAAGGGGGGGAATGGGGGAGGGGGTGGGGAAGGGGTGGGGGGGTAAGGGTAGGGGGAGGGGGGGTAGGGGGGGTAGGGCAAGGGGGGGGGGGGATGGGGGCGGTAGGGGGTGGGGTAGTGGGGGGGCGGGTAGAGGGGTAGGGCGCGGGTAGGGTGTAGGGGGGGGGTAAGGGTAGGGGTGGGGGTAAGGGGTAGGGGTAGGGGCAGAAGGTGGGGGGGATGGGGGGGGGGATGGGGTAGGGCACATGGGTAGGGGTGGGCGGGGGGTTGGGGGGGGCGCGCGGTGTGGGGAGTGGTGGGCGCAGTGGGGAGGGGCGGTCGCGGGGAGGTGTTGGGGGGTGTAGAGGGTTTGGGGGGATGGGGGGCGGGGGATGGGGGGGGGAGGGGCTTTTGAGGAAGGGGGGTGAGAGGGGATGGGGCGTGGGAGTGTGGGGGGATGGTAGGGGGTAGGGTGAGGGAAGGGGAGGGGGGGCCGGGGAGGCGGGGAAGCTGAGGGGGTTGTGAGGGGCGCGTGGGTAGGGGCTCGCCCATACTTGCCTAAATGTCTACTTAGCCTCATTATCCCTCACCTGACCTCCCGCTCGCCCATCGACCCGCCTGCCCGTTAGAGGTGGCTGGGCAATTCTGATTATACAAATAAAAAATTTATGGTATATTTTTGTTATTAATTTAAGTTAATATGTTTTTTTATTTACTAATTTATGTGTTTCTTTTTAGGAAAATGGCATCAAGGAAAATTTCTATGAATATTTCTAGACCAAAGAGTCTTAAAGGTGTATCTTCAAGAAACATTGGTGAACGAACTCCACCTGAGCTCATGCCTACAAATATTTCAGGTGCTTCAAGTGATAGGAAGCTAATCTCAGATTGGAAAAGTTCAAAAGAGGTGAAATTTCCATCAAAAGTCTGGTATGTGAAAGAAAGAGAGAGCACAACTGTGAATATATATCTATACATTGATATACCCCATAATAATGAAAATTTGGAGGTGATGGGAAGAGTCATAGATATGTGTTCGGTACCAAACACTGAAGTTGTTTATGTACTTACAAAAGCTCCCAAGTCACATGAAAGGATTAAATACCGACTATCATATTCATTATATGACAGAAGAGAGGTATCTACAAAGTTGTGTAAACAAATCGTAAATGAGATGACACAAAACATTGTAAGTATTGTTATTTGTATTTTTATTTTGTGTTTTGAAAGTGTCTCGCTATATTTTTTTAACTTTGTTTATATTAACATATGATATTTTGTTTGGCAGAATTTTGTTGAAAGCTGTTCAATTAGGTTGGGAGGCATTCATTTCATAGAGCATGATATCATGAAAGTTGTTAGCCATTTTTACTCAGTGTCAGAAGAAGATATGGAAAACATGGAAAATGTAGTAATTGATGATGCTACAAAACTACATCCAAAGAATCAGAAAAAAAGGCCTCTGATGGATAAATCTAGCAAGGGTAAACAAGTTACTTTTGAGGACGATGAAGTTGAAATTGACAATGAAGCATATGTTGCCATTACTAAAGATGACATTGGAACTGAAGAAGGTCGTAAAAGACCAAAAGTAACAATGCCCAAGAATATATCTCTTGAGAATGTTATGACAAAAAAAAGTAGAGTTGAAGATCTTGAAGTAGTCATTACCAGCAGTCAAGAACCTAGTGAAACTTCAAAAGAAAGCAGAGAAATCATTACACCAAGAGCTGATTTAGATGATGGCATAATCAAAACAAAACAAAATGCCATTCAACAGAATTTTACAAAGAGAAACTTAATTGATGGTGGTCGTACATTTCAGTTAAATTTCAGACAAATCTATAAGGCAAGTGAAGGACAATGCCAATATCAAGTCAGAAAGCCACATCATCTGCATGTTCACAACTTGAAGACATTGATGAGGTACAATCCATATGCTCATGTGGTTAGTTATGTGCTTCTTGTTGATCCACTTCAAGTTCCCAACAAAGAAGCATTTGATCAGTCAAAATGTTTTGAATACAATTATTATGTGCTTGGGGGGAACCATTCTGTTGAAGCTCAAAGACAATTGATGGAGGAACATCCTAATAACCCACCTTTTGAAACAATGAAATGTATCATTTATGCTGGTTTAAATGAAACAGAAGCAAAGTTAGTGGCATGGGATAATAATTCAGATAATGAATATAGGATGTCTATGACTTTGATCCAGAAGGTTAGATTTATTCATAGTGAATTCCTAGAAAAATGTGGTGGGGATAAGATAAATATTACTGCAGATTTCCGAAAGGAATGTTGTATGGAAATAGGCTATCAAATTGAAGAGAAAACCAATTCAAAAGGTGGAAAAGACAACAGATATAGCGATTTATTCAGAGGTGTTGATAACATTTTCCAATTGGCATTTAGAACTGGAGATATTTGGAATTTGATTGATGACATTTTTAGCATGTGGGAAGACATTGGCATTAAAAACCAGAGGGTCAAAAAGTCTAAACCATTGATATGTAGCAACAATAAATCAGCTCCTGAACTGAAGCAACTTCCAGACGATATGACCATCACGCCTTGGAGGGCGATGCAAGGAGTGAAAGATGAAAAAATTGTCAAAACAATATTATCTCGTGTGAGGTCAGGGGAATTATCATTGGAAGAAATGTCTGAAGAATTTCAAAAGTAAGTTTGCTGAATTATTTTTACTTATTTCCAGGATTATAGTTATCTTTTAAATAAAACATGTTGTTATTGGTAGTATTTGTTATACATATCATTATATTAACTTTTTCTTACTTTATCTATGCAGTCACAAAGTTTACATGAAAATTCAGGAACAAATGGTTAAATTGTTGAATGAAGATAGTTGAGATGATGTTGTACACAACTATCCAGATTCAAGTTCTACATCAACATTAAAAGCTTTTTATCTTGCATTTAAAAAGGTAACTTTATTTATACATTCAGTTTTAATCATCTGTGTACTATTTTTAATTTAAAACTTACACATACATTTGTTTGTTTGGTAAAAGATGAGGAAAGAAGATAATGGAGCACCAGGCAGTTTCAAGACTTTTATTGAAAAAATAAAGATTGAAAGAATGAGAAAGCAACGTATTAAGAATGTTGAACTTGATCCAACTCTTAATAATTTCATTTGGAATGGGCTAGACACTATTCAATATCAAGTAATACAAGGCGACTGTGAAGACATTGCTAAACTCGTACCAAAAAGGGATTATGCCCTGGTTATTGCAGATATTCCCCATGGTTTCAATATTCCAAACATTTACTATAATAGTGGCCCTTATACTTATCAAGATTTTAATAAAGTGGTGGGCGGATTTATGGAAGTGACGTCATCACCATTATGGAGATTTGTGACATTTCATTCAGACACACAATTGGCAATGGTATTGTCAAGCTTCAAGGGGAAAACAAATTCAAGGATGCAGCTTACATGGTAAGGTGTTTAAAGGTATATTTGATTAATATTGAAAAATTCATTTATGTACAAGTTAATTGAACTTTTACTATTTTATGTTACAGGCAAAAGTCAAATCTTCTTAACAATGAAGATCAACAATTTATAAATGACTGTGAGTTCATTCATATTGATAGTTGGGCAAAAGATGATAGCCATATGTCTATGATTTTTAATCAGGTGGACAGAAAGAGTCATAGCCAAATACTGACTTATGATGCTGTTGTGAGAAAACTAACATATGAAGACAAAGAAACAAAAGGAGAGATAGTTAACATTTATCAGAAACCACAATTATTGATTAACTATCTTATAGACATATGTTCAAATGAAGGAGATTGGGTTTTGGATTTATTTTCTGGTTCAGGTAGGTTTTGCCACATGGAATTGAATTTCAATATGTTCTTTTTTTTTAATTAATATGTCATTGTACTAATTTACTTCATTATTTTTTTGTGCTTGATAATTAGGTACAACACTAGCATGCTGCCTTCAAAAAGGAAGAAATTGCATTGCAATTGAGAAAGATCCATTACAATGCAATTTCATTCAGCAAAGAATTAATGCTCTTCAATTTCTTCCAGATGCAATGCAAGAAATTGGGTTGAAGAAAGGGGACTTTAGTGAATGACGTGTGGCAAAAAAGGAAAAGGAACCCCAACCACCATTACATGGAATGTTTGGAAAGACATATATTGGGAGATTTGCAGACATCAAAGACCCATTACAAGAGGAAATTGCACAAAAGGAAGCAGAAAATATTGTGGAAGATGACAATGACGAAACTCTAGAGGACGAAGAGTTTGGATTACGTGACATTGTTGATTAAATTTAAGTTATACCTGGAAATCAAGCTTTGCAATGTTTTGACTCTGACATTTCATGAAAAGAATAATCAATGAATTAAAGTTGTTATGTGTTCAATATTTGTAATTTGTGATTTTCGCATTGATTTTTAAGTTAATTATTATTTTTTGAAAAAAAAAGTTGTTATTATTATTTTTTTGACATGAAATTCATAAAAAAAACTATTATTTGACCATTTTTAGTTAATATTTTTGTATAAAAATTGTGATTTTGACATGTTAATTCTAGCAAAAAATTATCAAAACGTTTAGTTTTTTTCTTATATTTATGTTAAAAATGGTTATTTTTATGTCCATTGTTAAAAAATGTTGTTTTTTAGAAACAATTATTTCATGTGGATTGAAAAATTAATTAAGGATGTATAAATATGTAGATTATCTAAAATTCAAACTATCGACTTTCTAATTTAAAAACGCAAAACAATAAAAACCCCACTAAAAAAATAAATTAAGATAGAGAACAAGAAAATATGAATAAAATGACCACTTCAAAAACTATCAAATTTAGAAAATAATTTTTTACATTTCACACACTAGAAAATTTAAAGTCAAAAAATAGGTCTTTTAAAAAAAGGGTGTGATGCAAAATACTCACTTTTTAAAATCAGCATGAAAATCACTACCATTCTAGAAGTTAATGCACATGAAAAAAATTAAAGTTCCAAAAACCATGTTCTAAAAAAAACATGTGTATTTTGCATCACCACTTTTGAAAATCGGGTCATTTTTTTGCTATCTCTACGAAACGGGTAACAATATCAGTTCCCGTTTCAAAGTTTACATTGTTTGACCGAAAAGAAAACATAAGTTTACATTGTCTAGTCACTTGTAGCTTTGCTTTATCACATACCCAACTTAATGGATATGGCTTCTCGTGAGGTGTGGTTAGTAGTTCCAATTTCTTTACAACTGCTTCAG
Organism: Pinus tabuliformis; assembly: GCA_031772625.1. Taxonomy (NCBI): domain Eukaryota; kingdom Viridiplantae; phylum Streptophyta; class Pinopsida; order Pinales; family Pinaceae; genus Pinus; species Pinus tabuliformis. The sequence continues at coordinate 421,298,229 of CM062811.1, forward strand.
AAATCAAGTTTACCTATGAGCCACTATCAAATAAAGTATCTATCTTTTGATGCTTGGAAATAAATCTAATATGAAAAAACTCATGTCTTTTCCTCTCATTTTCTTCACTATCAACAGTTTGTGTAGAATTACTAGTAGGCTCTTCAGAATTTTTACCTTTTATACCTGTGGCTATGATTGTTGTTTCATCACCTGAGTCTGACCCCAAATCTTTCTGTACAACACCAGAAGTCCTCTTCTTCTTGTCATCGAACTTCTTGGGTTTTAGCTCCGGATGCAAAGACTAGAAATGTTCATCATCATGTCCATCCTTCTTGCAATGAGTGCATGAAGGTTTGTCTTTCTGTACAACGTTTGCCTTCCTCTCTTTCCATTTCGGCTTCCTCTTTTCCTTGTTCTTACTTGTAGTGGGTTTTGATGATCCCCCAAGGTCTAGTTCACATTATTTCTTCTAGCCTCTAGATAGGTAGCCTGAACAGATACCTCATCTATGCTAGTAGGGTTAAACATGAGAATGGTGTGCCTTAAAGAGCTGTGTAGACCACTTATATACTTCAACAAAGTTTCAGGTGAGTCTAAAGAAATGCCTCGAATTAAAGCTCCTTTTCTAAATTCTTGGTTGTAGCTTTGTACACTTTGCCCCTTTAATTGGAGAAGAGTTTTCCAACTCATCATGGCTTACTGCATATAAGCTAGTGGATAGAACTGTTCTTAATGGCAGAAAAAAATTCACTCCAGACAGAAAGAATTTTACCATGTCTCTTCAAGTCAGCCTGTGTCCTGCCTTCGCACCATACCAAGGAAGTTCCTCCCAGGAATAGGTTGGCCAGCTGAATTTTACTCCATTCTAAATCAATATTCTGCACCCTACAATACACATCAATATGTCTAATCCAGTTATCTAGCTTCTCTACATTTAATTCTCCATCATATATTGGCAAATCAAATTTAACATCTAATTTAATCAAAGATGTTTTCTTCTTTTTATTTTCAGGGCTATAAGGAGGTGTGGATAGAGGAGCCCCTTTTCCTTTCCCTTTGCCTTCAGAATGGCCATCTAGAAGAGATTCTTCTATTCCTTTGTCTTGTTTGGAGGTTGAAGGATCTTCACCTCGACATTTCTTAAATTCTCAATACATCTCTTCTACCATGGCTCTCATCGTAATGAAACTATCCATGAACTAAGAGTCTGATTCCAAGGGATTTTCTTCTGCCATTTTCCTCCTGGGATAGACTCTTCCTATTTCTGGGTTAGTCTCAACCAATCCTCCTTCCCCTAATTTGAGCTTTGACCTAGTTATCAATCACCAATCCAGCACAAGCTTGTATAACCTTAGCAAACCTAAAGCTCTAATACCACTTGATCTGATAATGAGATCTTAACACAATATGATTTTTGTTAAAAAGTTATATATTACGGAGCAATGGAACACATAAAATATTGCAGAAATATAAACATAAAAAATGCATAAAACAAGAGAGACACATATGTACATGGTTCACCCAGTTTGGGCTATGTCCACGGAGAAACAACCAATCCTTCTTTTATTATATTATCCAACAAACTGAAGAGATACAACCTAGAACAGATCTGTTGTAACACCCTCTTCACTCTCAATCTCCTCTCTCTTCCTCACTCAGAATACAGATATGCATAGACACAATACAATTTCCTCATATACAGCAAGGGGTTTCTTTCTAGGGCAAAAAAATTAAAACCCTAAATTAAACAAAACTTCTACCGTCAGATCATCTGCCTAATGAATGGCCCAGATTGACTAGAAATTACTAGACTTTTACAAAGAAATTTTACATCTATTTTTAGCTTGGGGGGCGCTGCCCCCGAACCCCTACCGAGGGATAGCTGGCCCCTGGACCCCCCAGCTGGGGGGGATTAGCCCCCCAGACCCCCGTAGGGGGGATAAGTTCCCCCCACACCTCCCGTGTGGAGGGGTGTATAGTCTTCCTTGGGTATACATCCGCCTGAGACCTTTGAATATAGAAGATAATCAGGCACCACACCCAATAATCTCCCACTTGGAGACTGATTATAGCAACTCCACCACTGCTTCATTTTCTAGACAATAACTCCACTTTGGACCTGGCTGTTTCTCATCTTCCTCATCATACTTGAAGACCAATTGAAACTAAGTAGATTCTCAATTTCTCCCTCATTACAACTTTTGTTAACATATCTACAGGATTCTAGCTAGTGTGTATCTTTTCCAACTTCAACTATCCATCTTCCAATGTTGACCGTATGAAATGGTGCTTGAGCTGTATATGTTTGGTCTTGGAATGAACTAGAGAGTTCTTTGCAAGATGTATGGCACTCTAGCTGTCACTGTATAACCTACCCAACTCTTGCTTCTTGCCCAATTCATCCAGAAACCTTTGTAGCCAAATCATTTCTTTACTAGCCTCTGTAGCAGCAACATACTTTGCTTTTGTTGTTGAAAGTGCAACAACACTTTGGATTTTTGAAACCCAACTGATATTTTTTCCACCTATAGTAAACACATACCCTATTGTGCTCCTCCTGTTATCTCTTTCACCTGCCATATCTGCATCAACATATCCCTGTAGAGCAATGTTTGAACCACCAAAGCATAATGCTTGATTTGTGGTACCTCTCAAACACTTGAGAATCCACTTCACTACCATCCAATGTTCTTTTCCTGGATTGTTCATGTACCTGCTTACAACTACCACTGCATGTGCAATATTAGGTCTTGTGCAAACCATTGCATACATTAAGCTTCCAACTGCTGATGCATATGGTACTTTAAACATATGAGCCATTTCTTCCTAAGTCTTGGGACACGCCTCCTTACTTAATTTGAAATGGCTCGCCATAGGTATACCAATTGGTTTTGCATTCTACATATTAAACCTTTTCAACCCCTTTTCTATGTACTCATTCTGAGAATATGTTAATTTGCGATTCTTCCTATCTCTAGTTATTCTCATACCAAGGATTTGTTTTGCAGCACCCAAATCCTTCATTGCAAATGAGTTTGCCAATTTCTTTTGAGCACATTTATTTCCTGCATGTTGGAACTTGCAACAAGCATGTCATCTACATACAATAACAATACAATATAGCTGCCATCATTTTTCCTTTTGAGATAAACACAACGATCAGAGTGACATCTAGTATAACCTTGTTCAGACATAAACCTATCAAAGTTTAGATACCACTGCCTTGGAGCCTGTTTTAAGCCATACAAGATCTTCTTCAACCTGCACACTAGTTTCTCCTTCCCTTTCACCTCATATCCTTGTGGTTGCTGCATATATATCTCTTCCTCCAAATCCCCATGGAGAAAGGCTGTCTTTACATCTAATTGCTCAATATGCAATTCTTCAGCTGCTACTAGACTTAAAATAGTTCTGATTGAAGTCATTTTAACAACAAGAGAAAATATTTCATCAAAATCAATACCTTTCTTTTGTGCAAACCCCTTCACCACAAGTCTAGCTTTGTACCTCTGTTTTCCTCCATCTTCTTCCTTCAGCCTATAAACCCATCTATTCTGCAATCTTGTTTTACCTACAGGAAACTTGACTGAGTCCCAAGTCTGGTTATGTGCTAAGGAGTCCATCTCTTCTTTCATGGCTCGCTCCCACTTCTTCTTGGTTTCTACCTACATTGCTTCTTCATAACATTTTGGTTCACCAGAATCAGTTAACAATACATAATATAATGAAGGAGAGTATCGTTCAGGGGGTCTAATTATCCTGGTAGATCTTCTAACACCACTTTCAGGTGTTTGAGGTGCTTGTTGCTATTGTGGTTGTTTTTCTGGCTGTTGATCATTATGATTTTCAGGTACCATCACTTTTTCTACATCTCGTCAAGCACTGTGTATTCTTTGTTTTCTTTTTCCTGTTTCTTTTCCTGCAGCTAATCCTTATACAAAACCTTTTCATTGAATATTACATCTATGCTCCTAATGATTTTTTGATTTTCATAATCATATAAGCGACAACAAAAATCATTAACACCATATCCGATAAAGGTACATTCCTTGATTTTGCATCAAGCTTTGTTCTATTTTGTTTATTAATGTGGATAAAGGCTTCACAACCAGAAGTTTTTAAAAATGAGTAGTTTACCTTTTTACCTATCCATGCCTCCTCTGGAATACCACCATCCAAGGAACTTGAAGGCCCTCTATTTATTAGATAAACAACAGTGTCTACAGCATCTGCCCAAAACTGTAAAGGCAATCCTGCATGCAATCTCATGCACCTTGCATGCTCTGTGATTGTCCTGTTCATCCTTTCTGACACACCATTTCCTTGTGGTGTTCCTGGAACTGTCATCTCTCTACGAATTCCATTCTCTAAATAGTACCTATCAAACTCTTTGCTGCAATATTCACCTCCATTATCTGCTCTGATACACTTCAACCTTTTCCCTATCTCATTTTCAACCAAATCTTTCCATTTCTTGAAAATATCAAATACATCAGATTTATTTCAAATACATTAAATCCAGGTTTTTCTGGTTGCATCATCAATAAAAGTAACATAATAACGAGAGCCACCAAGAGAAGATACCTGAGCAGGTCCCCATACATCTGTACGCACAAGATCTATTTTTTTGCTCTTATTTTCTTTCACAACTCTAAGGAATCTGACTCTCTTTTGTTTTCCATAAAAACAACTCTCACATAATTTTAAATCAACATGCTTCAAACCTGGTAATGAATTTCTTGAGTGAAGAATATGCATCTCCTTCTCACTCATGTGCTCGAGCCTATGATGCCACAATGCCATATCTTCTTCTATAGAGGTTAAAGCATTAATAGAATTAGATATACCATTGCATAAATACAATGTACCAACCATTTTCTCCTTTCGCTATTACCAGGGATCCTTTAGTGACCTTCCAGGTTTTATCTGTGAAAGTAGTTACGCAACCTTCACCTCACAACTACCTTGTTGAAATAATTTTTTTCTTCAAATCTAGAACATGCCTTACTTTCTTCAATAGCCACTAATTTCCATTTTACTGTTTTATGAAAACTGTACCCATTCCAACGATTTTATAGGGTTTATCATCACCCAATCGAACTTGTCCAAAATCTCCTTGAACATAATCATGAAAATGTTTCTTATCAGGTGTGGCATGGAATGAGGCCCTTGAATCTATCACCCACGGATCAATAATATTTTCTAATGAAAGAATCAAAGCATCTTGTAACACATCACCTGTTACATTTGCTTCACAATTAGTTTCCTGTTGCGCATCTACATCTTTTCCCTTTCGAGACTTGCAGTCTTTCTTCAGGTGTCCTTTCTTCCCGCATTTCCAGAACACTATCCCAAATCTGGACTTGGATTTGCCTTTTCTTGACTTACTACAATATCTTGGGCTCTTTCCTCTTTCCATTTTTCTTCCCCTAGTCTTTGTAGTCTAAGCATTACCTGATATCTCACTGCAACATTTTCGTCGCATTTCCTCGCTAAGGATTGCACCAACAACATCATCAAACTTTAAAGTACTAGATCCAGAGATAGAGTTACTAACTACCATAACTAAACCATTCCAAATTTCTGGCAATGAGCACAAGAATAATAGAGCCCTAACTTCATCATCAAAATTTACCCCTACAGAACTTAATTGACTTGTAACTGTATTAAAATCATTTAAATGATCTGCAATAGATCCACCTTCTAACATCTTCATATTAAATAAACGCTTCATAACAAATACCTTATTTGAGGCTGAGGGTTTTTCATATACCTTGGCCAATGCCAACATTAAACCTTGTGTTGTCGTTTCCTTTGAAATATTAAATGCTACCGATGCCACTAGGCACAACCATATTGTTCCAAGTGCCTTTCTATCCAGAATATCCCATTATGTGTCTATCATACTCGTTGGCTTCTTTGTATTTCTACTCAATGGTAGGTACAGATATTTCTAATACAGATAATCTTCCATCTACATCTTCCATAGCTGGTAGTTTTGGCCATTGAAGTTTTCGACCCTAAACCTACCATATTCTACCATTGCTCCCACTCGAACCAGGAACCCTTCTCTCCTGCAAGTTTATCAGCCAAATAGACCTTTGGCTCTAATACTAGTTGTTAGAAAATTATATATTACAGAGCAATGGAACACATAAAATATTGTAGCAATATAAACACAGAAAATGCATAAAGCAAGAGAGACACAAATATACATGGTTCACCCAATTTTGGCTACGTCCATAGAGAAACAACCAGTCCTTCTTTTATTATATTATCCAACAAACTGAAGAGATACAACATACAACAGATCTGTTGTAACACCCTCTTCGCTCTCAATCTCCTCTCTCTTCCTCACTCAGAATACAGATATGCATAGACACAATACAATTCCCTCATATATAGCGAGGGGTTGCCTTCTAGGGCAAAAAAAAAAAAAACCATAAATTAAACATAACTTCTACCATTAGATCATCTGCCTAATGAATGACCCAAATTGACTAGAAATTACTAGACTTTTACAAGGAAATTTTACATCTATTTTTAGCTTTGGGGGCGCTGCCCCCGAATGCTTGTCGGGGGACCGTTGTCCCCCGGACCCCCCATCTGAGGGGGATTCATGCCCGCAGACCCTCGCGGGGGGGAAATGTCCCCCTTGCACTCTCCCACGTGGAGGGGTGTATAGTCTTCCTGGGGTGTACATCCGACTGAAACCTTTGAATACAGAAGATAATCAGGCTCCAAACCCAACAATTTTGAATCCTGATGAAGGGTTGACCACCACAAACATGTGCATAGAATCTTTTATGTGGATGCTCTCCATGCATAATGTCCTCCCGCAGTGCCTCCATGAGTTTCTGTGAGGATGCTTCTTCGTTCGAACTCAGGTACATATCTTCGCAATATCTCATCAGTCCCCATCTTGTATAGATGTGCAGCAATGACAAAGAAACCTGTAGCGCGCACCACTAATTCCTTCTTTTGCTAGATAGAGTATCCTTTTGGTGCATTTCTTGTTGTTAGGAGGTGTATTATATCCTCAAAATGACCATCCATGACACGTACTGCAAATAGCCACGTGCCAGTGAATCCTTCTTCCAAGTTAGTAGGTTCCTCCCCTATGTTGATGCATGAAAGATGATCCAATCCTGCATTAAATCATCTAGGCTTCACAACAACTTCAAAATAGTACTCTTGGAACAATAAAATCCATCTGCAGATTCACCCCCCTAACACAGGCTTATTGACTTGGTACTTCAGCGTGGAGTGATCCATATACATTTTAAAATGGCCTCCTAGAAACTAGTGTCGGTACTTCTAAAGTGCATACACCATAGCTAGCCTCTCACATTCACTGGTAGAATAGTTCTTCTCTGCTTTGGATAATCTTCGGCTTGTGAAAATGATAAGATGGTCCAAGCCTTCGCCTCCATCCTATGTTAGTATTGCTCCCAACGCTATATATGACTCGTCAACATGTACATGAAACTCTTTCTTCCAGTATAGGAAGATTAGAATTGCCGTGGTAGCCATCTTTCCTTTCAATATATCCAATATTTTCTTATATTCATCGTTCCATCAGAAAGTGATATCCTTCTTCAACAATGTTTCCATTGGTGCGGTGATCTAGGCATAGACTTTGATAAACTTTCTGTAATATCTTGTATGTCCTAGAGTAGTGTTGGCATTATGGAATAGATTTGGCACTATGACATAGGTGTTGTCCTTGATGGAAACTCACTCAGAGGAAATATCATAGTTCAGATTCTCAGAATGAAGAAAAAGAGGTATATGCATGTTCCCTATTGACCAAGTCGTGTGTCCACGCGAGTTCGCAGACCAAAAGGTGCATATAGCATACACACGCACTTTCACGGAAGGAAAGGTGCATACGTGTTAACGGGAAAAGTGTCTATTTAGAACTACTCTATCCCAGTAAGGTGTGACAGCTACCTTAGAAACAAACAGAGAAAACTACTTTTGTATTCTTCTTTATGAACTATAAACAAAGAGGAATAGGATGAACCAACCTGTGTCTTGCGCTAGTCCTTCGATCCAGTCTCTCTTCTCTTTGACCGCTTCCAGCTACCTGCTCCCTTACCTGCCCAGCTTCACCAAGTACCTGTAAGATCACAGAAGAAGGAAACTATACAAAGACATGGGTTTATATTCATAAATAACTTAGGATTAGATTTAAGTTAACCATACAAATGTAACAAGCATTAATGAAACACAAGCATGGAGAAGAAACTCAAATAGTTTTACTGATATTCAAGAAGATTCAGGAGGAGTTACAACCGATGATTCCTAACCCAGCATCAACCTCCCAGCAAAGAAGTCCCTTCTTCACCCCCAACAAAGCATAGATCACCCAATTCTCTGATATGTATCTCAAAACCAATAGCAATTCCTTACAATGTGCAAAATTCCAGCCTCTGGATGTTTGGGATGACGGATCCATATATAGATGTATGCAAGGAGGATGAGTCAGCTCATGATTTGATTAGTGGCTTCTCTCTGTCAGTTCTTGCTTCCACTTGGAGACTGAAAGCCTCGTACTCATCCTTGGTCGAATTCAGTGAGGCAAGTGTCATCGGAGAAGATTCTGGAAGCTTCCATTGTCTCTCCACCTCGTGGAATGACACTGCCACTTGTCATTTCCAGCTCAACGCACCCTGGTAGTGCATTTAGGTGCGTTGCAACGCACCTAGCTAGTGGACTTAGGTGCTATGCAACGCACTTGGCTAGTGGAGCAGCTGAAATGATCCTGTTTTGACTTATTCTGAGCAGTTTCTGGTGGAGAACTTCTGGGAGAAGCTGTAATTTGTTGACCTTGTTCTTTTAGGAGTTAGAAAAACACTTTTAGGGACTTAGGAACCCTTGGTTTATGGACATTTCATGCTTAGAGCTGTAAGGCACAAAAATGTCTATAACAGTTGCCCCCTAAAGTATGAGGCCGTTTATCGGGTGAAATGCTTTATTAGGAGGATCCGAAGTTCTTTCAATACTGGGAGGAGACCTGTAATAAGATACAATACAATACATTATCTTCATACTGTTTTCATGATCTAGCTGAGGCAGGCATTCCCATGCTCAACTTTATAAATTCATTTTCATGTACATAGGACAGACAATCGTCTGATGGTAGACTGATGATTCTGATACAGCCATCATCCTTTTGGTAGGATGATTATCTGTGCTGCAATGCTGTACATTTCAATGTCTTTATTTTCCTGAATATATATCGCAGCCCGGATGGATGAAACTAGATCTGGGGTCTTCAATCTCGTCCGATCTTCACTCGAAGTACAAGTCGATCCATGTGAGAAATGTTTTGAAGTCGAACATGGAAAGACATCGCTTGATTACCAGTCAATGATGGAAACTGTTAACAAGCGCGAGAGGAATCACCGATAATGATAATGACCCTCAAGGTACTGTAGTACAATTCACGTGGTGTGAATAAAGGACTTGGCGTCGAACACCACACAAAATCTTTCGGTCGAAGGTCATTGATGTAAACCTGTCGCCGGAAGTGAGAAACTTGCCATTGAGGCATGCAAGCTTCAAAGTACTGAATGGGGTGTTCCTAGATCAACTTCTTGGATAATGAGCTGATGTTGACAAGAAGTGATACGTCATAGGAGGTCCTTAATGAAGCCCACATCAATGACATGGAACAGAGCAAATGATTTTGATGGAGGTGAAAACGATCTGATGATATATGGTTCAGGGTGGCGGTCATGAAAGAATGGAGTATAATGTATGGTAGTGGGCGGGACACAGGTGGCCTTTCTAGATGACTTCTCTTGAACATGTCGGTGACACTTATGTGATGGATTGGTAGCATTAACCCCAAATGTGGATGGTATGGCGAGACCATGGCAATGTGACCGGTGAATGAAACAACCCAACCCGACTCGGGCACGGAGTGGAAGTGTCATGTTCAAGAGCGACTTGCTACCAATAAAGATTCTTTGAGTTTTCTTCCCAATTTTTCCCCAGTCATTGCTGACTAGTACCTCTTTATTTTTGTCAAGCTTGAGGAGGATAACATATGCTTGTTCTATAATTTTCCCTTTGGGCAAACCCATCGCTATGTTTTAACGAGCCTAGCGATAGTGAAACTCGTTCTCGTCTAAAGACAAGTTTGTCGCTATTAATCTTTTTAACGAGTCTAACGACAAAGATAACTCGGTCATTTTCATTTTTAGAGAGTCTGAAAAGGTACGTAAAGGTAACTCCAAAATTCATTTTTCGTCATCTAATCCCTTAAGTCCGAAAAAGTATAAAACAATACAGAAGGGATGAATTTTCGATCGTTTTAACGAGCCGAACAAAACAAACGCTCGATATTTTTTTGCAATAATCCCTTAGGTCCAAAAAGATTAAAATCTAGAGGAGGGATATCACTTCCCGTCACTTTAACGAGCTGGAAGGCCTGAACTCGGCAATCTTTTCATATTTTACGAGTCAGAAAAGAGCTTAAAGAAGACTCATCTTTTGAGGAACGAGTGATAAAATGGGTAGCAGCTGATTCCAGGTAAGGTTTGGAATTTTCCAATTACGGCAGTGTCACAAGGATGGCTAGTGAAATCACTTTTCGCAGCTGTTCCTCAAAATGGGTAAAAAAACAAATGGAGGTGAATGATCGGCCAATGGAAAAGTGGAGGTGACGGTGCAAACACGACCAAGGCTTTAATGGCTGAAATGCTACATTCATGGTGGTTGTTTACCAGGGGATAGTTAATTTTTTAACGAGCTTAAATACGGGTGGAAACATTTGCTCGGTCCGGGTTTATTTTTTAACGAGCTTGAACCTCGTGGTAAACACTGCTCGATTAATCCAGTCATATGATAAGAATGTCTCATATAAAAATGGCAATTTTTAGATTTTTGCCCCACATCCTTTCTTTATGCAAGTTAGGTGACGACTAATCCTACGAGTTTAAAGGGTTAGAGGTCCTAAAAATTTAAAAAAATAAATAGCCGCCCATCGCTTGCACTCCAAATGGTTTGCATGCCCCCAGGTATAAAACAGAGCTTCAAAGTTACCTCTACTTCATTTCCGCCAAAACATTTGTTTTACCGAGAGAGGCCTACCTCTTACAGGTTACCCAAATATTGTTCTATTCACACAGCAAACAAAACACTTCTTCAGCGATGTCTACCGAGATAAACAAAGGTGAGCGACGATGCCCGCCAACTCACATAACTTTGACAAGAGAATCTTATTCTAGAATAACCCCTCTTCCAATCACGGATGGGGTACAGACTAGTCATATTCTCCCGCGGAAACCTACCCTATACCCGAAGTTTTCCTGCCGAAGCAGACCAGGACACATGCCCCCTGGGTTTCAGTCATATCCCTCCGAATTACTCGCGCTCATCGGGAGGACGGACTGGGGATTGAGACATTTCTTGCGTGAAAAGACCATTTAGGGACGGTATATGACTATTTTCTATGCATGATCCGGGAAATGATAGTTGGTCCACGAGCTTGACCACTCTTCCTTCGTGCGGAAAACACATTACTCTAAAGAGTGAGGAGACAATGGCTCACATGCAATAAATATAGTCTCGTCCAAGGAGTAGGTTATAATCCAAGGGTCCTTGAACTACCATTACGTTCATGCGAACTGTCTTCCTTCTCAATGTTATGGGCACATCGGGAAGGATCCCTAAAGGTCGACTGGCTCCTTTATCAAAGCCTGTCAGATTTCTCATCTCAGGCAAAAGCGATGGCGAACCAAGTTCTTTCCAAGCAGTAGAGGAAAGGATACTCACAAAAGCCCCCTCATCTATGATGGTACCAGCCATGACCATTCTATATATTTGAACGATAATTTGGAATGGTACGCTAGCTGGTAAATGGGGTCTGCCTAGTTGATTCCAGTCGAAGGAGACAACTAGGTTGCTTGGAGGTGGGACCGAATAGATGGTCGGGTATGGCTCTGACGAACTTCCTTCCTGCGGTAAAGGAACGGGTAAATTGCCCCCATGTTCATCGGAGTCTGTGTTTATGAAGAGAATTTGGACGGTGTCATCCTTGTTCTCTTCAGTGACTGTATCATCTGAAGATGAAACCTCTGAAGGCAAGACCGGGTCAACTGCCACCTCGACCCTTTGACTTTCGTCTGGTATGGATTCAGTTGGTTTATCTTCAATGATAGGTGCTTCAGCCAACCACCTGAGCGGGCCAGCTGGATTCTCAACTAGTGACGGACTCGGCAAGAGTTTTTTATATCCAGGAGGAAGTCGTAACGGTGAAACCGGACGATCATCCAAAACTCTTTTAGCTTCGTCTAAGAAGGGACAATGGTGGAGGGCATGATTTCCTTCACACAGTTTACAAGGAAATCTAGCTTTCCCTTTTTGTCCTGGGGCTTCACTTTCACTAGTTGACGGTGTTCTTTCAACATGATCACCAGAGGTTGACGACACCGGGTTGTGCAAACGAGGAGACTAGTCCCTTAGTATCCGGGGGATGCAAGGACAATCTTTGTGAAAGTGGTCTCCTTTGCAAATGACACATGGCGATTTAGGCCTGGTCGATGTAGTGTGTGGATTTTCGTTAGATGACACTCGTTTTCCCCCATTCGCCTTTGGCTCCTTCTTCTTCTTCTCTTTCTTCTTCTTTTCCTTCTTCTCCTTAGGAACATGGCTTTTAGCTTTACTAGTTCCATCAAACGAAGAGGAAGGAGGAGAGGAGGAATTAGAGGAAGTAGAAGGCCGGTGGGAAACTCTGGACTCGTCTAATTGCTGATTCGATTGTTCAGGATTGGTGGTGTTTTGAATGACATTGGTTGAGAAGAGCCATACTGGCAAGCAAATTGTCAGTCCTGGAAGCGACAATGTGGCCATATGGGGCGCACCAACATCTCCCCATGAGGAGAAGGGACTAGGATTTCCACCAAGGGGAATTCCTTGGTTGGTAGGTTCCATTTTCTCAACCCAAGATCAACGTAGGAAAAGGGTATGAATATTCCATTTAAAATAAATTTTAACACGCTTTGACATAACTTGTTTTTTCAGTTTTTAAGAGTCGAGAAAAAACAAAAGATGACTCTAGTCTCCTTAGATTTTTAATGAGCCTAAAGTGACAAGTGCTCAGATGGACCTTTTCCGTTAAGGAGTCTGAAAAGGAACGAAAGGGACTACTCTGGAGGTCTAGGTAGAGGGAGTACCAAACCAATCGCAAAACTGCAGAATAATTTTTACGATACGGCAGTCAATCTTCCCGAAGGCTGTGTTCGGTGCATTGCGATCAGTAGGGCGGCCGACACGGCTTCCTATGGATAAAGGATTTAAGCCTATAGGGGTCTCCCAATATATACTCGATGGTACGTGGGAGCACAAGTCCGTACTGGCACTTATCATCTCAAAGTGGAGGAATCACCCAACCATCAGTGAGGACAATAGTTACTAGGCTTTACGACGCCGGAATACGTCTCTAGCCTAGACCTCTAAATGTTGTGCGTTAAGTTCCAAAGCGTTGTTAGGTTCATTGAATTTATTTTAAGTTGATCTTTCTTATGAAGCTTTCCTTTTGCGTTCACCACGAGATGTAGATGTAATTCCTAAAATGCAATCTAAAGATGATAAACAAACTTTTATCTCTTTTCAGCAATGAAAATCCTAGCTACTAGGGAAAAGAAAGACACAATCTTTTCGCAAAGACCAAAGAGCACACTGTAAATGCACTTTTCCTAAATCAAGCCAAACAGACTGTCAATATGCAAATGCACATGCATGTATTTTTTTTTCACTTTCTTAATATTGATGCCTAAAAAGAAAGTTGATGTACAAATCTGAATTTGCTTTCAAGCGACAAACATAAACAATCTTCTTTTCGAAATCAAAAAGTAGAGATGATTACGACACTTTATGATTTTGAAATAAATACTCGTTTTGACACTAGAAAGTCACAAATTCAAACCAAAGGAAAAAGTAAAAGCATAATCGACTATCAACAACAAATAAACTTTCTCCTGTGATCAAAGTCGACACTTGCGACAGATCTAAATCAAAGGACGACAGTACGACTATTCTACTTTTGCAATGGAAAATTGTAAACGACTCAACAAACACATAAAAACATCTACAGTTCTTTTGTACAACTGAGGCGAAATATTAGTAAGGAAAAGGGGTTTGAAATAGTCAAATATTGATCACAGGCTACAAAAATCAGAGACAAAACTGGAAAGAATGAAGCAAAGAACCTTAGCTGCACAAGGCTAGGCTGATAAGCGCACCTGTTACACAGAGAAACTGTATTGCAGCACAGGTAGCCCTCTCGGAATTGCGTTGAAATGCAGAACCTCTTCATAGAGCCTGTGCAGGGGCAGAAACGAGAATTCTATCCGGGTTCTGGGTCACAGTTTGCAGTTTAATCTTTGGTTTTTGGCCGAGTAAAAGCAATCAGTAATGCACAATCAGAGGTAGATCTAAGGGGGGGTCTAAGAGCTATCACAAGGGCAATCAGTTAGTTTATGAATCAGCTGTTCAAATCATAAACAGATCTAGTGAATGGATTGAAGCAGCAGATGTCTACTTTGCATTTGTTAATGGCAAATGCAGTTCGATTGCTACTTCTAAGTTTATGAAACAAACAACAAGAGAAACACAAACAAACTAACTAGACACGATCCCCAGTGGATTCACCATTTTGTTATCGGGAAAAGTGTCTATTTATAACTACTCTATCCCACTAAGGTGTGAAAGCTACCTTAGAAACAAACAGAGAAAACTACTTTTGTATTCTTCTTTATGAACTATAAACAAAGAGGAATAGGATGAACCAACCTGTGTCTTGCGCTAGTCCTTCGATCCAATCTCTCTTCTCTTTGACAGCTTCCAGCTACCTGCTCCCTTACCTGCCCAGCTTCACCAAGTACCTGTAAGATCACAGAAGAAGGAAACTATACAAAGACATGGGTTTATATTCATAAATAACTTAGGATCAGATTTAAGCTAACCATACAAATGTAACAAGCATCAATGAAACATAAGCATGGAAAAGAAACTCAAATAGTTTTATTGATATTCAAGAAGATCCAGGAGGAGTTACAACCGATGATTCCTGACCCAGCATCAACCTCCCAGCAAAGAAGTCCCTTCTTCACCCCCAACAAAGCATAGATCACCCAATTCTCTGATATGTATCTCAAAACCAACAACAATTCCTTACAATGTGCAAAATTCCAGCCTCTGGATCTCTGGGATGAGGGATCCATATATAGATGTATGTAAGGAGGATGAGTCAGCTCATGATTTGATTAGTGGCTTCTCTCTGTCAGTTCTTGCTTCCACTTGGAGACTGAAAGCCTCTTACTCATCCTTGGTCGAATTCAGTGAGGCAAGTGTCATTGGAGAAGATTCTGGAAGCTTCCATTGTCTCTCCACCTCGTGGAATGACACTGCCACTTGTCATTTCCCACTCAACGCACCCTAGTAGTGCATTTAGGTGCGTTGAAATGCACCTAGCTAGTGGACTTAGGTGCTATGCAACGCACTTGGCTAGTGGAGCAGCTGAAATGATCCTGTTTTGACTTATTCTGAGAAGTTTCTGGTGGAGAACTTCTGGGAGAAGCTGTAATTTGTTGACCTTGTTCCTTTAGGAGTTAGAACAACACTTTTAGGGACTTACGAGTCCTTGGTTTATGGACATTTCATGCTTAGAGCTGTAAGGCACAAAAATTTCTATAACAATACATGTTGGAAAACTTAGTTTTGGTCTGTGGTATTTCGTCCATGGTATTGTGATCCATGGTATTGGTCCAAGGTATCTTGTCTGATGTGTTGACCCGAGGTATTTGGTGCAATGTATTGATTCTAAGTGGTTTTGGACCATGGTATGAGTAAGGCTTAAGACTATAAACAGAGGAGAAGATCATTAGGCAAAGGCACTCATGAATTGAATATTTATGAAGAGCAAGATCTAGAATACAGGTTATTGGGTTATGGTGCATAGCTGGATCTGAATCAAGGATGAACCTGAGTGCTTGATGAAGGATAAGCTCTATTGATGGGTCAAGATCTTAAGGCTTGAAGAGTAGTATCTTTGTGTGGTTTTGATCTTTTATCTGAATAACTGACACATGTTGTAATCTCTAAATATGATGATATAGGTATAACTGATGTCTAAAAGTGTTGCAGAGTTTAAATCATCATTTACATATATGTACATAGGTTCACTTTAGCAAAGACATGTATACACACTAGTTCTGCATATCCAAACAATGTATACGTAGGTTTGCCTTGGGAAAATGGCATATGTACGCAGGTTCACCTTGGGAAAAAGACGTATTTACATAGGTTCAACACATTGAAGTAGCACATACATAATAAAATATGCTTTAGCTACTTCTGTTGGTTTTTGCAATGTTCTGGGTTCTGGTTACTATTACTGCATTCTGGTTACAACATTCTGAGAAGCGATTGATTGATTCAGTTTTGGTTGGTGCAAAGGAGATTGATTGATGTAGACATATTTGATGTTTGATTGATGTTATTGATGAATCCAGTCTGAAAATGTATGAAACATGGTCCTTGGAAGAAAAGACAAGGTTGTAGCCTTCTATAGGCCTGCACCTAGGTGCTAGTAAACATCACAACTAGTATAAGAGCTAGGAGGTTGTAGCTCCCTTCCAGGAGAAGCTGGAGAATGAGAGAAGGTTGTAGCCTTCTACAGGTAGATGCCTGCATACTGGTATAAGACTGTACCAGTACAGAAAAATTGTAAAAAGAATTTTCTTATTAAAAGAAGATAGAGATGATTGCAGCAGGTGGTTTTAACCCACATTGGGTTTCCACCTTATATCTTGTATTCATTTGTGTGATTGTCTGCTCTGTTTTTACTACACATGGTTACTTTTTATATGGTTATGATGTACAAATTAAAGATCAGCATATGATGAATTAACTAAATTATAAGTTTGCACGGTATCTGCTAGTTGCCTTAAATACAGTTGCGCATATACACAAGTTTCGTGAACTGAAGTAGCATATATGAATCTGATTGTGAAATGAAATATTATTGACTTGATAATACTGTTTCACCCCCCCTCTCAGTATTATTTCCAACAATTGGTATCAAAGCAGGTCCTTCAAAAGAAGCTTGATCGCTTGAAGGAAGATCTATCATCATGAGTAACTACGAAAGAGAAGGATCCATTAGACCACTAATATTTGATGGGAGAAACTTTGTTTATTGGAAGGTAACAACCGCAACCTATCTTCAATATCTTGGAATAGATGTCTAGGAAATCATGGAAGCAGGATATACATTTCCATTAGCAATTCCTATAGATACGGTAGGTAAAAAACAATATGAAACCAATGCCAAGGCTGTCAATACATTATTGGGGAGTCTATCACAATCAGAATTTGTCAAAGTTATGTAGCTCAAGACCGCCAAAAAAATATGGGACAAGATCATTCTAAGCTATGAAGGAGACAATTAGGTAAAACGTGCCAAAATGAAATCTCTCAGAATCCAATATGAAACTCTCAAAATGCACAATGATGAAAGTATAGCTAATTACTTCTTACGCATATATGAGATTGTTAATTGCATGAAGAACTTGGGTGAAGAGATAAAAGAAGTTACTTTAGTTGAAAAGGTTTTAAGATCCTTGTCTACTAAGTTTGAATCAAAAGTTTCTACCATAGAAGAAAAGCAGGATCTTCAGAGTATCACTATGACTTAGCTGCACAGAATGTTAGCTGCTTTCAAAATGAGAAAAGGAGGTCCATCAGATATGAGAGAAGTCACATTCAAAGCTTCAGGAAGAGAAGAATTCCATGAATCAGGACATATTTTAGAAGGAGAAGAATAAGCAAACTTTGTCAAGAACCTTCAACGGGGTTCCATGAGATTCAGAGGTAAACTACCTTTCAAATGTTTTTCTTGTGGAATAGTTGGTCATTATGCTGCCAAATGTCCTCATAAAGATAAGCTTGATAAAGGTAAGGAATCAACAAAATGGAACAGAAAACAAAATGTAAGTAAGAAGAGATACTATGCTCATCAAGATAGTGATGGCTTATCAAATAGTGATGAAGATGAAAATAGTAATGACTAGACTTCTAATGGCTTTTGATGATGATGATTTATTGGATGCTTTAGATGAAGATGACCTTTATGAAGAAATCTCAAAACTAAAAGTTTGTTTAGAATAAAAGAATATATTATAGATACTCTGACATTCCAACTAGATGAAACAGAAAAACACAATGAAAAACTGGAATGTGAACTTGTGGGTCTAAGAAAGGGTATTGAGAAAACAAAAGCTCTCAATCTTAGATTTTCCAAAGGATCCAAAACATTAAATGAAATTATCAAAGTGCTGCATTCTCCTATGATAAAGACAGGTCTTGGATATACTGAAGATGTATATTAATCACTGAAACCATCAACCTCCACTAAAAGCTATCTCGATGTAGCAAAGAGCAGTGAACAGTTTGAGAGTCATCAGCAAAGGCATAAAGAAGACCACCAGGTAAATCAAGATCAATTTACTTCAATAAGCTACAAACCTTAGGTAAATCATACTCAATATACTTCAAGAATGAATATCAATAGAAACTACAACCACCAGGTCAGTAGATTCAATAATCGCAGGAACTTCTTTAATGGCCAATGTTTCTGATGTCATAACCTTGGACACAAAGCTTCTCAATGTGTTTCTTACAAGACAATCATGACTAGAGAAGCATGAAATCAAAGGAATGTGACATGGATGGTGAAACGGACTTACAATAAATTTTTTGTTCTTGAAAATGAAATAGAATGCTCTATTTGCAGCAACTTCGGTCATGAAGAATCTAAATGCAGGAGTAAATTTCAGTAAACATATCAGAAGGAGAAAACTTCATTAAGTCCCAAAATATGGAAAAAGAAAGAACCGCAACCAGAAATATGTGGTATAGCCTTGTATGAAGAAGGACAAGAAAATCAGTGGTATATCGACAGTGGATGCTCAAAACACATGACAGGTGATAAAGAAAAACTTCAGTCATATAATGCCTTAGAAAAGGAAAAGAAGGTCTCATTTGGAAATGACACTCTTGCTATCATAAAAGGTAAAGGCTTTTTTCTCTTAAAAGAAAAGGTTGATGGGAATGTTATGTATGTTGATGGTCTTAATCATAACCTGTTAAGTGTCAATCAAATGTGTGATCAAGGAAATGAAGTAGTATTTTGATCAAATGGATGTGTTATTCATGAGCTTGATACAAGAGAAACAGTGATCAAAGGTGTAAGAACTCCAAACAAACTATAAATACTCAAGGGAGGACAACAACAATGCTATCTAAGAAAAAATAATGAACACTGGCTAAGGCACAGAAGACTGGGGCATCTAAGCTTCCCTCAAATAAGAAAAGCATGTAGATACCAGGCTGTTCATGATCTTCCAGATATCAGCATTCCAAAAAATACAATATGCAAATCATGTCAATTTGGTAGGCGAACCAGAGGACATTTCCCTAAAAAGGAAGGATTAGCTAGTAAGCCTCTTGAACTTGTTCATACTAATTTATGTGGACCATCAAGGAAAAATTCACCTCGTGGAGAAGAATATTTTATATTGTTCATTGACGATTTTTCCAAAATGTGTCGAATAGGACCTCTAAAGCATAAAGATGAAGCATTTGAAAAGTTCAAAGCCTTCAAAGCTTTAGTTGAAAATGAATCAGATCGCAAAATCAAATGCCTTAGATCTGATCGAGGAGGGGAATTTACCTCAGATGAATTCTTCGACCTTTGTGAAGAACATTGAATAAAAAGGGAATTCTCCACTACACGCACATGTCAGCAAAATGGAGTGGTAGAAAGGATGAACAAAACTATTCAACAAATGGCTCGTGATATGCTAGATGAGTCTGGAACTCCTGCAACCTTTTGGGGTGAAGCTGCATTCGTTGCCATCACTATTCTAAAAAAAACAAACATTCGGGTAAAAAACACTCAAACTCCTGATGAACTTTGGTATGGTAAGGCTCCTACTGTAAAATACTTCAAGGTTTTTGGAAGAAAATGTTACATCAAAAGGGCTGATGAAAAACTTGGTAAGTTTGAACCCAGAGCAAATGAAGGTATTCTCCTTGGTTCCTCTTCCCGAAGTAAAGGATATAATGTTATAATAAAAGACTGGGGAAAATTATTGAGGTTATTGATGTTGTGGTTCATGAAACATGCAAAATTCCAAGGCAAATAAAAATGGAAGAGCATGAAGAAGATGAGGATTATCCTTCCACATCAAATCATACTAATTCTGAAGAAGAATTCAATGAAGCACCAAAAGAACAGATAACGACAGAAGAAAAGAATCCATCTAGGTATGTTCAGAAAAATCATCCGGAGATTCAAATTTTGGGACAGAAAGAGGCAGGTGTGCAGACAAGAAGAACTATTACAGAATCCTCAAGCTATCTAGCATTTCTTTCCTCCATCGAACCTCAAAATGTAAATGAAGCATGAAAAAATGAGTGTTGGGTGAAGGCCATGAATGAAGATCTTGAGTAGATTGAAAAGAATAATACTTGGAAATTAGTTCCTAGACCTCATGATAAGAATATCATAGGAACCAAATGGATATTCAAAAACAAGTTGAATGAAAATGGAGAAGTTATTAGAAACAAGGCCAGACTTGTTTGTAAAGGGTATGCTCAATAAGAAGGTATAGATTTTGAAGAAACTTTTTCACCTGTTGCAAGACTTGAAGCCATAAGAATGTTCATTGCTCTTTCTAGTTTTCAGAAATTCAATGTATACCAAATGGATGTAAAATATGCTTTTCTTAATGGGGACTTAGAAAAAGAAGTATATATTGAGAAACCAACAGTTTCATTCTTAGGAATGATCCAAAAATTGTATGTAGACTAAGAAAGGCTCTCTATGGTCTAAAATGAGCTCCAAGGGCATGGTATTACCATCTTGACAAATACCTCCATCAATCTATATACAAAGATTGACAATGATAAATTGCTAATACTTGTTGTGTATGTTGATGATATCATTTTTGGTAGCAATGAAGAAGCCATGAGTCAAAACATTGCTTTGATAATGCAGAAAGAATTTGAAATGTCCCTGCTTGGTGAGCTCACATATTTTCTCGGCCTACAAGTTCAACAAAATAAATATGGTATTTTTTTTATCACAAACCAATTATCTCAAGCAGATCTTGAAAAATGGCATGGAAGATTCTAAACCAGTATGTACCCCCATGGTAACAGAATGCAATCTCAGCTCAAATGATGAATCAGCAACAGTACATCAACCAACCTAAAGATCCATGATTGGCAGTTTTATTTATCTAATAGGTACCCAACCAAACATCATGCATGCAGTGGGAATAGTTAGAAGATTCCAAGAAAATCCAAAGGAATCACACCTTCAGGCAGTCAAAAGGATCTTCAAATATCTTCAAGGAACTCAAAATTTTGGTTTATCGTATCCTAGGGATACAGTTCTTAGACTTCATGCATATACATATGCAGATTGGGCAGGAAGTTTGGATGACAGAAAAATCACTAGTGGTGGTGCATTCTATATGGGTTCCATATTAGTGTCTTGGTTTAGCAAGAAACAATGTTCAATTGCATTATCAACAGTTGAAGAAGAATATGTGGCTGTTGCATCTTGTTGCACACAACTCCTTTCGATGATGCAAACATTGCAAGACATTCAGATCACATGTACTCCACCCATCTCCATTCTATGTGATAATACACGTGCAATCAGTATTTCAAAGAATCTAGTCATGCATTCCAAGACCAAGCACATACCCATCAAATATAATTTTCTATGTGAACAAGTGCTTGAACAAAAGGTCAAATTGGAGTATGTTCCCTCCAAAGAACAAGTTGCTAATATATTCACCAACCACTGCCCAGAGAGACATTTGAATATCTCAAACAGAAGCTGGGAGTAGTTGATGCATCATCTTGCTACTAAAACTTATCTATTTCAAAGAAAAGTTGTTGTATGCAAGTTTCATGAAGCGTATCCGCGTACATACGCCAGTTTCTGTTGATATAGTCGCGTATATGTTGGTTTGAAGAAAAACAGTGGATGAAAGGAGTCTGATATGGGTCTGACAGTGATCATAGTTGTTTTTCAGGTGGAACAAGTTTAGGGGGAGATCCTGGTTGTTGGTCTGGATGGTGATTGACAGATGTTGCTAATGATAGTTGCTGATAACTCTCATGGTCTTGTTTTAGATATTTGGTCTCTATGTCATGTATATCTTTTATTGATAAGGTGATGAAACGACCTATTTTGCTTCCCCACTATGTATGGGATGAATGATGTAATGTTCTTGTTATGACATGTATAATCATTTGGTATATACCCACTTGGTTGGGTGGATAGGTCAAACTTGGTATATCCCCACTTGGTTGGGAGATGGATGTATGTATGAGTCATTGGTGATAGGAAAGTCATTTATGATGTATGTATAGAGTCATGTTCTTCTTTTAGAACATCTTTTTGTAGACCTTACTTATTCTCAGGGGGAGCATGGATGATTCAATACATCTCAACATGAACAAAGGGGGAGCTCAGTGCACTTAGGGGGGGCATGACCCTTTGCCCTTGATGTCAAAGGGGGAGAGTGATTTGGTGTTGTTGATGCCATAATGTCCAAAGGGGGAGATTGTTGGCATTATGAAAACTCACTCAGAGGACAGATCATAATTCAGACTCTCAGAATGAAGAAAAAGAGGTATATGTAGGTTCCCTATTGACCAAGCCACGTGTACACATGGGTTCATAGACCAAAGGGTGCGTATATTTTACACACACACTTTCACGGAAGGAAGGGTGTGTACATGTTGGAAAACTTAGTTTTGGTCCGTGGTATTTGGTCCATGGTATTGGTCCAAGGTATCTTGTATGAAGTGTTGACCCCATGTATTTGGTCCAAGGTATTGATTATAAGTGGTTTTGGACCATGGTATTGAGTAGGGCCTAAGGCTATAAATGGAGGAGAAGATCATTAGGCAAAGGCACTCATTTATTGAATATCTAGTGAAGAGCAAGATCTAGAATATAGGTTATTGGGTTATGGTGCACAACTGGATCTGAATCAAGGATGAACCTGAGTGCTTGATGAAGGATAAGCTCTATTGATGGGTCGAGATCTTAAGGGTTGAAGAGAAGTATATTTGTGTGGTTTTGATCTTTTATCTAAATAACTAACGCATGTTGTAATCTCTAAATATGATGATCTGGGTATAACTAATGTCTGGAAGTGTTGTAGAGTTTAAATCATCATTGACAGATCTGTACGTAGGTTCACTTTAGCAATTTAGTGTATACACACTAGTTCTGCATATCCAAACAATGTATACATAGGTTCACCTTGGGAAAACAGTGTATGTACATAGGTTCGACACATTGAAGTAGTGTATACCTAATAAAATATGCTTTAGCTACTTCTATCAGTTGTTGCAGTGTTTTGCGTTCTAGCTTGGGTTCTGGTTACTGTTACTACATTCTGGTTACAACATTCTGAGAAGTGATTAATTGATTCAGTTTTGGTTGGTGCAAAGGATATTAATTGATGCAGATATATTTGATGTTTGATTGATGTTATTCATGGACCTAGTTTGAAAATGTATGAAACGTGGTCCCTGGAAGAAAAGAGAAGGTTGTAGCCTTCTACAGGTAGAAGCCTGCGTACTCGTATCAGGCTACACCAGTACAGAAAAATTGTAAAAAGAAGTTTCTTATTAAAAGAAGATAGAGACAATTGCAGCAGGTGGTTTTCACCCACATTGGGTTTCCACCTTATATCTTGTGTTCATGTGTGTGATTGTCTGCTTTGTTTTTAATGCACCTGGTTACTATTTATATGGTTTTGATGCACAGATTAAAGATCAACATATGACGAATTAACTAAATTATAAGTTTGCAGGGTATACGCTAGTTGCCTTAAATACAATTGCATATATACGCAAGTTTCATTAACTGAAGTAGCATATATGAATCTGATTGTGAAATGAAATATTATTGACTTGATAATAATAATTCACCCCCTTTAAGTATTATTTCCAACAAGTACCGCGCAACTGTTTCACAGTCCTTGGCACTTCCAAGTTCAGTATCACCATGATCTTCGCGGGTTCTACCATCAGTCCTTGTCTGCAAACCACATGCCCCAATGGGTTCCCAAAAGGAACGCAAAACATACACTTCTTGAGATTGAGCACGATCTAGTACCTTTGACAGGTATCCAACATCATGTTCAAGCTTGCTACGTGGTGCTTAACCAGCCCAAATACAATCCAATCATCAAAGTATACCTCCAGGAACTTATGAATAAATTCCTTGAATGCGTCAACAACCACGTGAAAAATATTGCAAGCGGATTCTTCAACCCAAACGGAATTAAAGTGTATTAAAAACACCCCCACTCAGTTGTGAAGTTTGTCTTTCTCCTATCCTCTAGCATGATTTTGATTTGGTGGTACCCAGAGAATCCATCAGTGAAGGAATATGCTTCTTGGCCACCTACATTGTCCAACACTTCATTTGTAAACTTGGTATGGAATAAGTCCTGGTATTCGTGGAGTAATTCAGTGACCCTATCCATTGTTGTGTCATCCCATTTGTCTCCAATCTTCATGAATTTGGGTTCCGCCTCCGTACCAATGTTCACTTGTTTTGTTTTCACCAGTGCGGTTATATCAGGGTTCTCTATCTATGGTCCTTGAACCTCATGGTGGCCTTCTGTTTCTAGAATGTTAATATTCCTTGGATCCTGATCCTCATCTTCAGCAATTACATTACAACATTCGAACGCGTGACTTAGTTGAGTAGCCCATTTAGGTTGAATTAGGTCTAAAGGATCTTGCGGTATCCTTAAGATGGTTTCTTTCACCTCTTGTAGTGCTTCATCAATATTTTCAAACCCATCCTCAAAACTGAATGTCATCATGAATCCTTCACGTAGGATATCCTAGTCGCTTGTCCCATGGCAGAGCTTTGTTTCTATATACCAATTCATTGGGATAACATCCAGGGTATGACAAAACAGGTGCACCCACTTAGGTTGGGGCTTTTCTCCATAATCCTGCATCCATTTGGCTAGATGCGCACATGGATCATTTTTCCCATCATACTTGTTTTCTAGTCACATCTTAGGCTTCCCAAATCATGTTCTTGTCATCCTCCTACATTCACACCAATCATCAAAGCTTGCCTTGTGCATACCCCACCATCTTGCGGGCATAGCATGTAGTGCCTAGTCTAAGGCCTGGAAGCACTTCCTTTATGGTATCTCCCTTTCAAATGCATCCGAATATATATCTACCTAATTTAGATCATCATAAATAGGCAGATTTATTGCCTTTGATGACACACAGCTCAGTGACTGGGTCATCATGTTGCAAATCACTTTAGTTACTTCATGTAACTGATTTTTCCAGCGTTCTATTTCTTCCTTGGAATCCGAAGTGCAAGAACTCTCGTGATCCCATGTAATCCATCTATCCATGGGGGGATTCACCAGTCTTGGCCTTGCACTGTTATATTATAGATGCAGTCCATATCATCATCACTCTCATAATTGCAGACTAGTTCTGTATAGCACAATCCTTCAGTAAGATCCACATGTATTATTACACGTAACGATTTCTTCTCAAAATAATCTTTCGCTTCTTCAGATTGATTACCCTGTTCAGATCAGTAGCCCATTCAATTCCCAGGAGTGCAGGGTAGGGATTGCTATCATCCACTATCTCTATTACTTCAAAATCCGCCAGCGCACTCGCTCCCTCAATGTCCATGGTCACCCCCTGCAACTGCCTCATGGGGATGATTTTCTACTAATTCACCATCCTTAGCTGAATCAAAGACCATTGCAATGCAAGTCTCCCCATTCATTCCCAGGTTTTCTTTGGTAGGACATTTGCATCTGATCCTAGGTCCAAAATTTGCTGATCCATTTCATACTCTCCTATTTGTGCGGTCAGTCTCAACTCCCATCCCATCCTCGATTTATGCTTGCCAATTTTTCATACTACGCGTAGCTCACCTAGCATGGTCCCAACACATCTATTGATGAGTTATTGTAACCCTTTCATAGCCTTACTCTCGTGTAGTAACTTCATACAGGTTTCTAGGAAAGTTGTGAGTATAGAAGGGTCCATCTCCAGCTCAGGCTTATCCTTGCTTCCTGAGGTGGAGGCTTCAATGAAGCTATTCTTTGCTTCCATGAAGGCTTCGTGAGTGCGCTCCAAGTCGAATTTAGCCTCTTTTTCTGGGGCTTTACGAACCCATATACTTTCTTCTGGCTGTTTCCCCTTGTCATCCCATGTCATGATCCCACTCCTCAAAACTATGTTTACGTTTAGATCCTCCTCACGCGGATTAGACCTCATCATCTGCAGTTTTTGAGTCAGTGGAGGTGGTAGCATCCCTTTGTCTCGTATCCTAGCTATTAGTGTAGGAAATTCTTCTATTTCATGATGAAAAGATGTGCAATACTTGCACGACAGACGCGTTGGATTAGTACAATCCCGTACATAATGTCCTGGTCCTCCACAATTGTAGAAAATCCTCTGTCCTCAACCTCTACCAAGGTGTCGACCGCAAATTCATTAACAGATCCTCCCATGACGTGATTGAGCCAATGATCTACAACGCGGATGATCTTATCCTCTGATACTTCCAACCTTCACACTAGCTCTGGGGTTAATGCAATAGGACCGTCAAGTTTCCACCTTCCTTGTCTATCTGCTAGCTTCATGATCCACTCGTATAACTCAATAGGGAAAGAGCAGAAAAAGATCTCGTGGATCTCTATATATATGTACTGGTCCAAGCATTGTTCCTTTGTCAGTTATGGGTTTCTGTTCTCCTATGCCATGAATTCGTGGATTTTTCTATCCAACCAGTCTCCAATCTCCTTCTTAGTTGGATTTGAGTGATACGACATCACACATCTCTTATGTAGATTTCGGTCCCGGCAATGGAACCATTTTTTAGCTTGAGAGGGCCTGACCCAGGTTCAGCGTTAGTTAGCCAAAAAAATCCCTACACTACTAGCTCTTTCAGCATAAGCCCATGGAGCACGAACTGAAGTCTCACTCGAAGTAGTATGGGGGATGATGGAACCAAGCTTCCGCACCCAGAGATGGTTGTGATGTTGGTTTATTCTTGTTATACCTACCTTTGTGCAAGTTTCTTAGCCCTCTATTCCACCCTTCAGTACCTTCGTGAAAGGGTACAATTGGCTTTTGTACAACCCTATCCTACAGCTCAAGGACTTTTTCAATGCTAGGGACTCAAATAAGTAGAATAAAGAACTACCTCAAGTAGAGGAAGAATAAGAAAATAAGATTCTCAAATTATGGAAACAAGTGGAAGAAGGAAGAAAGGTTGAGGAAATCATGAAGAAGCAATATCTTGAAAACAAAGAACGATATTAGGTTGAGGTAAATATCTTAAAAGGTAAGTTAGAAGAAAAGGATAAACTGTTATGATTTAAAGATAGTACTAAGATTTTGGATAATATTCTTAGTACTGAATGGTTTCCTAGCTTCAAAAATGGTCTTGGTTTTTATGAAATTGTTGAAGGTGAGTCTAGCTCACAAGATGAGGCAAGTAACTCTAATGCAAAATCTAAAATTCTAAAAAATGAGATAAGAGGTCAACCACATCAACAACCAAGGAAAGAAAGTCTTCAAAGAAAATCATTTAATCCTAACTATGGAAGTGATAGTCGGTTATTTCCTTTGATGAATAATGTTGAATATTTTGTATGTCATAATTTTGGACATGTTGCAGCCAGATGCAAAAGTATAATGGGTCAAGCTAATGACCATCACACAGAAAGATCATCAGCTTCCAGGTACTTTAAGGGATATTGTTTTTCTTGCAATATGTCTGGTCACAAATCCATTGACTGCTATAGAGGAATATGAAACATGTGATATGTTATGCATGAAACAAGTTTGGACATATATAAAAGGAATGTAGGAGAAAATTTCGGCCACCATACCAAAAGGAAAAAACATCATCACACTCGAAGATATGGAAGAAGAAGGAAGTACAGTTAGAAAGATGTGTCCTAGAATAACATACAAACATAACATACTCAGGGGGAGATGAAAGTGTGAAACTTCATAATTCCAATTCTCATACGTATTTATCATGAAGAAAAGTTTCATATATACATGAGTTAGAAGTTGCACAGTCGTGTATATGTTGTTTTGAAGAAAAAGCAGTGGGATAGACTCAGGAAAAGGGGTCTGATATGGTTCAGTCATTATTAATTATCTGTTCTGTTTGATGATGATTACAGTCTACTGATGCTATGTGGAAATGTTTTTTACCCTCATAAGCTATTGATAATTTGATGAATAACTGGTTGATGATGATGCCTTGATGATTCTTACTAACAAATGAAATGATTAGATCTGACAGTGAACAGATGGCACAGGTTCAGGGGGAGCATATGCTTCTAATAATGCATTGTTGGAATTATAATAGAATACTTTGGTACATGATGATACTTATACTACTTGATTCACATAGTTTCTTTGATTCAGATGACTCTTTTGATAATGGACATATATAGGTTGTTGATCTTGATGTTGCTGATAGATACTTATGGTGCAGATCATATATGGTGTATGATACTTGCTGATGACTATCATGGTCTTGTTTAGATTGTTGGTCCTTGTTATAAATTTCATGTATATAATTTGATGTAAAGCTCATGAAAAGACCTAATTTGTAGCCCAACTATGCATGGGAAGGATGTTGTAATAATGAGTCATGTATAAAAATTTGATATATCCCCACTTGGTTGGGTGGATGAGTCAAATTTGGTGTATCCCAACCTGGTTGGGAGATTGAAGTATGTATGAGTCACTGCTGATAGGAAGGTCATAATCACATAGTTGAGTTATAGAGTCATGTTATTCTTTTGGAAAATATCTTTACAGACTCTGCATATGCTCAGGGGGGGCATGGATGGTTTAGTGCATCTCAACATGTATAAAGGGGGAGTTTAATCAAATAATTGAACATGTGCCTAGGGGGAGCATGATCAATTTTCATATTCATCTATTTAGATATGGAAGTCTTCATTTTTGTCAGCCCTTTTACCTTGATCTCAAAAGGGGAGAATATTTTGGTCTGCCCTTTGCCCTTGGTGTCAAAGGGGGAGAGTATCTTGGTGTTGCTATTGCCATCAAGTCCAAAGGGGGAGATTGTTGGCATTATGATATAGGTGTTGTCCTTGATGGCAACTCACATAGATGACAGTTCACAGTGCAACAGGTTAACAACAAAGGACTATAGATTAGACTCCAGATATTGAAGAAAGAAAGTGGTTTAAGAAGTATACGCTAATTCACTTTGTCAAAATAGTGTATACATGTGGGCCCACATAACAAAAAGAGCGTATACGTATACACACACCGTCATAAGAAGAATAGTGTGTGTGGGTTGGAAAAATAAGGAAATTCATGAGGAGACAATACCATGGTATTAGCCCACAATATTGAGTGGAGTAACAACTATTTGATCATGCCCAAGAATACCACGGCTCGTAAGTTGTTTTGGTTCGAGGTATTGAGAAAGGCTTAAAACTATATAAGGAGGAGAAGATCATTAGGCCATAGTGAGAAAGAAATGAATATCTTATGAAGAGGGAGATCAAAAGAAAATATGCATGTTATGGGTTTCTGGTGCTTTGCTTGATCTAAACTAAGGATGAACCATAGTGGTTGATGAGGGATGATATATAATGATGGATCAGGATCATTAGAACTAAAATGAATTATCATTATGTGGTCTGATCATGGATAGTCTAGATCTGAATACTATCACATGATTTAAACTGTACATGTTCTGATCTGGGTACAATTGAAGTCTGGAATAGTTGTGATGTTTTAAGTTAGTATTTGCAGATCTGTACGCTGGTTCGCTTTGGTAAAAGCACATATACACATTGTTTCAGAACATGAAGTAGCATATAAATTATGAAATATGATGTTTGAAGTTATAGTTGCTTTTGGTTGATGCAGAGTTCTGGGTTCTGCTTTGTGTTCTGGTGACAGTATTCTAAATGTTCAGATTGATTGATTGTGATTTTCTTTAGTGATGATGGGTTTTCAGTGATTGGTTGTATTGCAGTGGTGATTTATTTTGAGCTTCAATGCGGCTGATGGGTCCAGTGTGAAAATTTGATGAAATGAGGCCTTGAGATTGTGGTGTTGTGTTCCAGGAGTATCTAGTCTGAAAATTTATGAAACGTGGTACCTGGAGAAAGAGTGAAGGTTGAAGCATTCTGTAGGCTGGTGCCTATGTACTAGTAATGGATTGATTAGTAAAAGAGCCAAGGGGTTGGAGCTCCCTTCTAGTAGCAGCTAGAAAATGAGTGAAGGTTGCAGCCTTCTATAGGTTGGCGCCTACGTACTAGTAAATGGATCAGCTAGTAAAAGAGCTAGGGGGTTGTAGCTTCCTTCTAGTAGAAGATGGAGAATGAGAGAAGTTTGTAGCCTTCTGTTGGTGGGTGCCTGCGTACTGGTATGGGTCTGCACCAGTACAAGACTGTAAACAGGTTTTTCTTATATTAAAAGAAGACAACAGTAGGTGGTTTTTGTCCCACATTGGGTTTCCACCTTAATTCTTGGTGTTCATGTGTGTTGCTTATGTGTGATGGTTTATTCTGTTATTACTGCACATGACTATTTATATGGTTAATGAAGTATTGATGCACTGATTAAAGATCAACATATGATGAATTAACTGAATCATAAGTTTGCTGGATATATGTTGGTTGGTTTAAAGATAGTTGCGTGTACACACACATTACTTTTATTGAAGTAGTGTATATAAATCTGAGTATGAAGTGAAAAAGTTATTGACTTGATAATATTGATTCACCCCCCTCTCAGTATTATTTCCAACACAAGAGAAAGAATTAATAAAGATGTTACAAGAACATTTCTCTACTTATGCATGGGAATACACTGATATGAAAGGAATTGATCCCAACACTCGTCTGCATCATATCTATATTGAAGAAAATGTCAAACCAATCCGAAAACCCCAAAGGAGAATGCGTCCAAATATAAGGAAAAATGTTAAAGAGGAATTATACAAATTTCTAAATGTAAATTCCATTTATCCAACATGAGACAACTAGTGGGTTTCACAATTGATAATTGTTTCAAAAATAATGGAAAATGGAGAGTATGCATTAGAAGGGAAAAATTATTTTTCATTTTTTGATGGTTTTACTAGATATAACTAGATCCAAGTAGCGCCAAAAGATGAAGATAAAATAAATTTTACCTGTCCATGCGGAACTTATTCTTACCAAGTACTTCCTTTTGGGTTATGTAATGCACCTGTAACATTCCAAAGGGTAATTTTGGGCATTTTTTCTGATCTAAGCCATGATTGTGTGGAAGTTTACATGGATGATTTTATTTTCTATGGAATTTTTTTTGAAGAAGTTATTAAAATATTGGAAAAGGTTCTCATTAGATGTAAATAAGTAAATCTCCTATTAAGCCATGAAAAATGTTTTATGATGTTCACTGAATAAATTCTTTTAGACCACCATATTTCAGGAAATGGAATTAAAGTGGATGCATCTAAGGTAGAAGTCATTTCAAAATTATTAGTTCCAACTTGTCAAAGAGATGTTAGAAGTTCTCTTGGTTTTACTAGCTATTATAGAATATTTATAGAAAAATTTAAAAAGACAGCCTCTCCACTTTTCAAATTTTTTACAAAAGATTGTGAATTTATCTAAAATTCTCACTGCCAAAAATATTTTGAAACATTGAAAGAAAATATTTATGAAGGACCCATTTTAAGAGGAGTAAATTGGAAACTACCTTTTCACATTTTGACTGATGCCTTGGATACAACTTTAGGAGTTTTATTAGGAAAAAATATTTAACTCCTTATGAAATTTACTACACAAGCAAAAATTTGACTTCTGCCGAAATAATTACATTGTAACAGAAAATGATTTTTTAGCTATTGTACATGCCATCAATAAATTGGAACATTATATCACTATTTATGAAACGTTAATTCACATATATCATTCTAAAGTTAGATATTTAATGAATAAATCAATTACTAATGGCAAAATTACAATATGGCTATTGTTATTACAAGAATTCAATATTACTATTTTGGATAGACATGGAAAACAAAATAGAGTTGTTGATTTTTATCTAGAATCCAAAATGATAATAATTGATGAGCCCCATAAATGGGTAATTATATGGGCTCATTTTGCCTCCTAACTTAGTTTAATCAGCCATTCTCTTAGCTTATTGCACGTTTTTTTATTATATTTATGCTTATGGAGTGAGTTGGTTGGTTATGATGCCATGGAGTCTAATATGTGTTTAATGTAGATTTTTGTTGAATTTTGAAGACAAAGTCAAAGATTTAATCGAAAATTGGCAGCAATAATTCGAAGTGGACAAAGGAGAGGGTTCATAGGAGGGTATCCCCCTCATTTATGACTCCCCACTTCGAATTCTCCTTCATGCAACTCGAAGCACAAACAGCCAAATCAATGCACTTGGAGGCAATCATGTAAGTTGAGGATAACTTCTGTTTATCTCAAGTTTTGTGAGCCAAGCCTCCTTGATTTTAAGGAAGTCGTTGGGAGCTTCAGTCATATAAGTAGAGAGGCCTAGGGCCTCATTAGGGAGTTGGTCAAATTTTTGTTTCACCTTTGCTCTGCTCAACTTCGAGCTTACTATTGTTGACAGTTTCATGTAATCCTATTATTATTTTGATAATAAATATGAGATCCTTTTTGAGCTAGCACTGAGTTACCTCAAATGGCTGAAGCTCTTGGTTTAGGGCTCAATACAAGTAGCCAAGTTCCTCTTGTTTTTATTTATATGCTTTGTTTCAGTTTATGGATTAGTTGCTGTTAAATAGATTTATTTCTTGGTTAAGAATAGGTTGCTTTTAGTGATTTAGAAGGTTGTTTCCATTTAAGTTTTCTGTAGCAGGTTGAACAGTGATAGAAAGAAGATACAAGAAGGCCATCAATAGACCGTTGGCCTCCTTTCCTCCCCTTGGGTCCATGAACTGAGGCCAAGACCCTCTTGCTGCCACAAAAATAGATATTTTCCTTCGCCATAGGATTTCTAGTGTTGTAGTTTGTTAAAAGGCTAATGCTTTGCTTTAGATCTATTTCACCATGCTCATTTCTGTCTTTGCAATAAATCTTCTTCCATACTTTCTTTCCTTGTAGCATTTCCTAACATTTACTTTCATACATTAGAGTTTAGACTAGCTTGATGCAAAATTCTATTTTTTTCATGTACTTAATTTCTTTGCTTGCTTGATCTGCTTGTTTGATTTTCAGTTCTCTTACAGAAAAAATCTTCTCACATAAAATCATCCTATCAGCCACAACATTCTCTCCTCACATCAAGCAGCCACCACATTCTCTCCTTGATCTATGCCCCACAGTTTGCCCAAAGTCCACCACAAATCTGTCTTAGCTTTCTGCACTTTTCCATAGATTGTCCTCGCTTTCCTTGAACAAATCCAATCATCTCTCCCTCTCCTAATAATTCTTGGTGAACCCTAGGCACCCTAACACTTCATCCCAGCCTTTATCTACCATTTCCACCCACTATCATACCCTCAAAATCTTCAAAACTGCTCTCGGCATGCTCCTGTAGGCCTCATGTAGATCCCATGCATCCTCCTGTAGATTTTCCTGTAGGCTTCCGTTTGAAGTCCGATTGTAGGAAAAGCCTCCAGAAGGCCTCCTGAGACCTCCTAGGACCCATCCACACCTTCCTACATATTCTCAAGTCCTAAAACCACCCTCCATTGCCACCTAATCACTGACCCATTGACAAACAGATAAATTACATGCATGACAATTTCATATAAAAATATGTAAAAATCCAAAAAGATGTTTCTTCCTCATTTCCTTCTAGAAGTAGCTTGAATATATGTTTACTTCCTAGAATAGGTAATGGCATTCATTTCATGGTTTTCATAGTGCTTTCTGCAAATGTAGGATTAGTTGTTTAAGTAGAGTCTGCTAGGTTTGCTTCACATTTCAATCTTCCTTTCTGCAAGTAGAGTAGCCTTTGTAGAGTAATCTTTCCTTTCTTTCATCATATATAAAGATTCTTCTGGAATCCATAGAAGTTGGCTTGAGCTCCTAGTGATCTTGCACTAGCTGACCAAGTGATAGCATGCAATAAGAACTAGTACTTGTGCATACAACACCGCCGCTTCCAAGTTTGTTACGAACTACCAGGTTGATAAAAGTAAAGTATGAAGCCTAGCAGTTGCAACATTATTGCTGCAATATTGGTGCCCACCACTTTCTGGCACCATCATCGGGAAAGTGTTAGAGTATTTTTTGATTATTTCTCTCTTCTATTTTCTATCGCAACCTTCTGCTAAGTAGTTTATTTCAACAAAAGTAGAATAGTTGTTTCTTTCAGTTTCTGCATTTCCTTGCTTTCCTTTTCAATTCTACAAATTTTATTTCAGCAAAGGTAGAATAGTTGTTTCTTTCAGTCTCTGCATTTCATTTGTTTTCCTTTTCAATTCTACAATTTCCCTTTCAACAAAAGTAGATTAGTCATTTCCTTGCTTCCAATTCTGCATTTCATTTTTGTTTCCTCTTCAGTTCTACAATTTCACTTCAGCAAGTTCATTTCAGTTAGTTGGAATTTGTTTGTTCAATCAATTTTAGTTTTGCAGGTAAAACCTCTGAAAAACAAAAATCGACCAAAAATATTTCCTTTCATGCTTTGTAGGAATAGATATAATTCAGGAAAATTCTTTCCCAACACCCCCACTCCATCACATAGCCAACCTTCTCTCTTCTTCGGTGGCAATGATCAAGAAGAGCCTTTAGGTGAACATCCATAGATATTTGAAGAACCTATAGGAGAAGAAGAAGAAGAAAACATCTCTCTTCAGCCAATGGCTGAAAACAGAAATGCTAGGGGAAATGGAGAAAGAATAGAGGGTACCTTTCCCATCTATGAGACCAATGGGGACACCAAAATGACGAATATAAGCCTTTCAACCCTACCTCACTTCCATGGTTTGACTATAGAATATCCTGACACCTTCTTATTTGAGTTTGATGTTATCTGTCGAACCTATAAGTATGCAGAAGATGAGCAAAAATTTAAACTATTCCCTTCTACTCTCAAGGATGCAACATTGCACTGGTTCATGGGGTTACCTAGCAATAGTATCACCACTTGGGCTCAGATGTTGCAAGCCTTTAACAATAAGTATTGTGACTACTGCAGGTCAAAAGATACCAAAGAAGAAATCTTCCGAATGACCATGGGAAGTGATGAATTGTTGGAATATTATGAAGAGAGGTTCTAGCTCAGTTACAAAAGGGCTAGGTGCACACTTGACCTTGAATCTATGAAGTTGGTCCTACCCAGGGGAATTCCGGAAGGCCTCCTAGACACCCTCCATCTACTAGTCGAGGGAGACATCTACCAACTACCCTATGACGACATAAATACTGCCTTTAGAAGCCATTCTAGAGCAGCCATAAAGAGAGGTTAGGGGAGTCAAACCATAGCCAATACCTCCTCATCCAATTCACCCATCAAAGGTGAATGCAGAAACATGCTAGAAGAATTCAAGAGTGAGATGCTATAGACTCTTTGCCATGCTAATGGATACCTTGCATATCAAAAGGAAACAAGAGGAAGTAGAGAGGGCTTTGGCCATATTCTGTCCTAGATGCGCCAGAAGGAATCCTAGGAATGAATGTCCATTGAATTCTGTAGAGGTTCTTTTAGTTTGTGAAGAAGATCATTCTACAGATAAGCTCCCTTCATTGCACAGACTTAAATATGTATACCAAGGGGCCAAAGGATCCACTGAACCACTATATTTCCTAAATCAAGGGAGACCACATGGACCTAGACCATACCAACAAGAGATGCAAGGGACATCTCAGGCATACTACACCCCTAACCAAGTCACTCCCATGCCTTCTTGGGGCCCTCCTACTCATCCTTCCTAGTCCACACCTCCTCCTTGGTCCTTTCCATCTCAATATCATGCCCAACTAGCTGCTCATTCATTTCAATCCTATGCTTAGCCACAACCTCAGTGGAATGCATCTCATCAGGGGTGGAGGCCCCTGTACAACTCTCCTACTGCTCTTTTTCCTCCACCACCTGCTCAACCACAACCATTGCCTCCTGCTCCACCAAGGAAACCCTAAATGCCTGCCCAGCCGAACTTGAACCTGAACAACAGACAGGCTCAACAAGTATATAGTGGGGAAACATCATGCCCAACTTATGCTATGGAGATTCAGGAGATTAACCTGCGATCTGGGAAGGTTTCCCCAGATAGCCAACCTCCCACTAAGGAGGTTGAGGAAGATGAATAGGAAAGTGAACCTAAAGCAATTCCACCCTTTCTTGAGAGACTATCCAGGACAACATAGCCCACACCAGAAGAAACTGAACTTCTGGGAGAATTGAAATAGTTGTGTAAAGATACCACTTCTCCAAACCATAAAATATGTGCCTATATACAACAGGATGATCAAAGAGAAGTGCTTTAGGCATCCAGGTAGGTGCAATAGAGATGCCCCAACCATTAATGTCATGGGACAACTGTCCGAACTGATGTTGGGGCAGGTAATCTGTCCGAAATATCTAGACCCTAGAAGCCCAGTAGTTGATGTCGACATCAATGGCACCATGATCCCACATACATTGATTGATCTGGGAGTTGCCATTAATGTGATGACAAAGGACACCATGCTTAAACTTAACC
Organism: Pinus tabuliformis; assembly: GCA_031772625.1. Lineage (NCBI taxonomy): Eukaryota > Viridiplantae > Streptophyta > Pinopsida > Pinales > Pinaceae > Pinus > Pinus tabuliformis. The sequence goes on from CM062811.1 coordinate 421,335,022, forward strand.
TCCAAGGCTCCTTGAGGAAGACTAGGACAGTACTGTAGCTGGCAAACCGCTCCACCGTAACCCTTGAAGGGATTGTGGAAGATGTGATGGTCTCCATTGATTCATGGGAGTACCATGCTGATTTCTTAGTTCTCGAGCTGAAGGCAAAGCTCACTGGGTATCTTCTCATCCTGGGGAGACCCTAGTTGGCTACTATCGATGCTTACATCAACTGTCGAGATGGGAACATGACCATCAAGAATGGGCATACGTCCAAATAGTTAGTCCTATACCCTCCTGCTCAACCCTTGCTAAAACATGATCTACCACTCTAGTTGGAGGAGGATGAGGATGAAGTCTATTCTGCACCACTTTGTGCATTAGAAATTGTCACGGGGGGAAAACCATAGGATGAGGATGATATCATTGAAAATTTAATTCAGAATCCACTCCTAATACCTTGCCATTAGAAGATATAGTAAAAGAAACCCAAGACAATCCCTTAACTGATCTCTGTGTGGCCGACCTGAACTCTCTCCCTGTTAAGAATATAGAGTTTGGCCCAGAAAGAACCGTGAAAATCAATACATCCCTATCCACTTCCCAAGAGAAGGAGTTGTGCAACTTATTGAGAAAGCATTTAGATGCCTTCGCCTGGTGTTATGTGGAGATGAAGGGAGTGAATCCTACAATATATACTCATCGTATATACATTAAGAAAGATTGCAAACCAATAAGGTAGCCTCAAAGGAGGATGAATCTAGCCCTTAAAGACATTGTTAAGGAAGAATTGCAAAAATTACTTGATGTAGGATTCATCTACCCCATCTCTGACAGTGAATGGGTCTCTCCTTTGGTGCTAGTGCCAAAGACAAATGGTAGGTGGAGAATCTGTGTCGACTATCGGAAAATAAACAAAGCCACTAAAAAGGACCATTTTCCTTTGCCTTTCATAGATCAAGTGTTAGATGGTTTGGCAGGGGAAAAGTTTTTCGCCTTCCTAGATGGGTTTAGCAGGTACAATCAGATTCAAATCAACTAAGACTAGGATAAGACCACTTTTACTTTTCCTTGGGGTACATTTGCATATCAGATCCTTCCTTTTGGTTTGTGAAATGCTCCAGCCACTTTCTAGAGAGTAGTATTGAGTATATTTTCTAAATTGGTTCATGATGCAGTGGAAATATATATGAATGATTTTACTCCTTATGGTTCTAACTTTTAGGAAGCCTTATCTAACCTAGGAAAAGTTTTCAACAAGTGTATTGAAATAAACCTGTCCCTCAGTCCAAAAAAATGTGAATTCTTGATGACTGAAGGGACCGTGCTTGGTCATGCAATATCTCAACAAGGACTGTAGGTGGACCCCAACAAAATTGCTATTATCCAAAGGGTCCCACCTCCTCAAAAGGTGAGAGTTGTCAGAAATTTCCTAGGCTTAGTTGGATATTACAGAAGATTCATTAAAGATTTCAGTAAGCTAGCCTCCACATTGTTTGGTATTTTAGGAAAAGATGTCAAGTTCATATAGTCCGAAGACTGTCAAGAAGCCCTAGATACCTTGAAAAGAAAACTTGTGACTGTCCCAATTTTGAGAGGCCCAAACTGGGCCCTATCTTTCCAAATTCACACAAATGCCTCGAACAAAGCAATAGGAGCAACCTTAGGACAAATTTATGAAAAGTTACTTTATGCCATATACTTTATAAGAAAAAACTTATCAAAGGCATAGTTAAACTACATGGTGACCGAGAAGGAACTCCTAGCTGTAGTGCATTCCTTAAACAAATTCAGACATTATATCACAGGCTATGAAAACTTTGTGCACACTGATCATGTTGCAATTAGATGTTTAATGAACAAACTCGATGTAAGTGCTCACATTATTAGATGGTTGTTTTTACTACAACAGCTTGATTTGACCATTGTTGATAAGCCTGGTAAAGAAAATGTTGTTGCTGACTTTTTGTCTAGAGTAAATTTGCCTGCAGGTGAAGAAGGAATGGTGGATGATGAAATGCGAGATGAACACCTATTTTCTATATCAGTACTCTCTTCATGGTTTGTTGATATAGCAAATTACTTGGTTTCAGCACAGTTTCCACCACACTTATCCTCAAAGGAGAAAAGCAAGATCATGAGGAAAAGCACCCCTTTCACCTAGATCGGGGGAAACCTCTTCAAAATTGGACCAGATCAGATCTTGAGAAGATGTGTCAGGGAGGAGGAATTTTTTGACATTCTCCTGACCTGTCATGACAGGTTTTATGGAGGCCATTTTGCAGCAAAGAGGACTGCCTTCAAAATATTGCAAGAAGGCTACTATTGGCCCACTCTCCATTAATATGTGAGGAGATACACCAGCCAATGTGATTAGTGTCAAGGGATGGGGAAACCTACTCCAAAGGATGAGATGCCCATGCAACCTCAAGTGACCTTCGAGCCATTTGAGAAGTGGGGCATGGACATTTTGGGTAGAAACAAAAGCAATCAAAGTAGCAATAGAGGAAAAAGTAGTTGAGTTTTTGAGAGAAAACATATTATATAAGTTCGGGTATCCAAGAGAACTGGTCACAGATCAAGGTAGTTAGTTCACTTCCAATTTGATTGAAGACCAACTCAGACATCATTAAATAAAGCACAAGACTTCCACCGCTTACCATCCATAAGCCAATGGGCAGGTGGAAGTCATTAATAGAGCTTTGGAAAGAATTGTGACCAAGGTAGTGAGCAGCAGCAGAAAAGATTGGGTGGATAGATTAACTAAGGCCACCTGGACCTACAACACAACATGGAAGACCACCACAGGGTTCACACCCTATGAATTGGTCTATGGAAAGAAGGCTCTGCTGTCAATAGAATTTGAATTCAACACACTAAGTATGACAGCTCAGTTGGACCTAGACCTCAGCCATGCACAGAAGGAAAGACTATTCTAGCTCAATGGATTGGATGAACAAAGATTGCAGACCCTTCTCCACATAGAGGTAGTTTAGCTTCAGAAGAGGATATGGCACAACAAAATTATCAAGGAGAAGCAATTCCAAGAGGGAGATTTGGCACTGCTCTATGACTCAAGGTATAAAGACTTCAAAGGTAAGCTGAGGACAAGATGGCTAGGATCCTACATTGTGGAAAAATGCAATGACAATGGTTCAGTTCTGATCAGAACCGTTGATGAGGAAGCCATCCCCATGCTTGTCAATGGACATAGGTTGAAAATTTACAAGAAGCCCCTTTCAAAGAGAGAGTTCATTGAAGATCTGAATAAGACAGTGATGGTAGTGGAGCATTTCTTAGCCTCCAGTTCACCCACACACTAAAAAAAAAGAGAAAAATAATAAGGACTCAAGTGAAAACCTCCATGAGGCACTTGAATCTCGTCATTAGGTTGAAAACATCTTCTGAGGCCGCACAGTGATGCAGAAAAAAGAAAATAAAAAGAGAATAAGACCCCTAGGTGAAAACCTCCCTTAGAGGTGCCCAGGGCAGGCAATCAGGGTGAAAACCTACTTGAGGTGCCCTAGTTGTTTTTCAAAAAAAAAAAAACAGAGAAAAGAAGAAAAATAAATTTGAATTTTAATGTGCATTGCAGGTTGCAGGAGGACTGCAAGGAGCAAGGGAAGATGCCACAAATCCTATTTCATCTCCTCCACACTCTTCTCCATCATTTCTGGCCTTTCGTCCACACCACTGTGCTTTTTTCCAGGAACTGTGTGTTCTACAGGAGGGGCTTGTGTTTTCTACAGGAGGCTCTTGTAGAATTCATAGAGAGCTAGAAATGGTTCCAAAAATTAGTTTGAGAGGCTAGGAAGTTTCATGAAGAGCATGTGGACTCTCCTAGAGCTGTCCAGCCTCCTTGCCATCCACTCCACACTTGCATCACATCATCATCGTCATTTTTTCCCTTCTTGTAATTGAAAAACACAGGATCTAGTTTTTAGAAAAAAACAAAAAAATAAAGGGAGCAACACCTCAAATCTCACTTGCAGCTTCTCTTGTACCTCTCCATCTCTATCATCATCTCTAGCCACATCCTCACAGCTTCCAACACAAAAAATCAGTTAAACTTTTAAAGGGAGAAGTAGCTACAGGAGCTCCCGTAGGAATGCCTGTAGCGGCTAATTGAATTAAAATCAAGCCACAACAGCAAAAGAAGTCCAACCATGGGATTGAAGGAGACATTTGCAGCTTAGATCCAGTGAGAGGATACCGGTACAAAGCAAATAGACACACATCAAAAAGTAGAGAGCATGCAACAACTAAATACAAGCATGTAGCAGCAAAAGGAATCAAAATAACTCACAACACGTACATTCGACTAACAGGTAAGTGACTAACCCTCTCCTCTATTGCATCTGTGCAATTGGAAAATATGCATAAGTGAATGAGATGGTTAGGTTTGAAGGAGAAAAGGTGGCCAATTAGCTGGCCACACTCATATAGTTGACTGCACTGATCTGAAGATGCCACCACACATGCACATGGTCAACTTAGAGAAAGATCCCAAGGACAGGTAGTGGAGGGTTTGCAAACTCTGATACAATGATGAGAGGTGATTGCAGGAAAGAGCCATGATGATAAGGCAAGTGGGTACAAATGGTCCCAATATGGAAACGTACATTTTTCCAACTCACCCCATCACCAGAAATATCTAGATGAAGAAATAAGTAATCCTCCTCGAAACTCCACCACCTTTTCTTTCATTCTATCCTCATCCACTTAGCTACAACAAGCTCTTTGTCACCATCACAACCTCGAAACTATAATTCTACATCACTTTCATCCATCCTCCTACTATCGGCATTCTACAGGAGCACCTACAGGAAGTTCTACAGGAGGGGCAGTAAGCTATTTTTAAGGAGAAAACACAGGTTTTTTGCTCGATTTCTAGCTTGAGGAGGTAGGTTCTGTGCATACCCACCTTGATTATCAATATGTTCAAAGAATGATAAAGTTTTAAGGAGGAATTGAGTCCATAGAAGAAGAGGAAGTCCATAAAAAATTTCTGTCTGTTTCCTTAAAAAAACACACACACAGTTTTCTCCTGTTTTATTGTTTTCTTCAAAATTCTTGTTTCCATCTCTACCTTGGGTGTTCAAAAGGGGTACAAGCATAGTGACAGGGGGGATTCATGAGGAAGGAGCCCACAAATTCAGGAAGGCTCCATGAACACTCCCCAATATTAGCCATATTCACTAGAGCAAATTGGATGCCATTTTTTGAGAAATTTCAAGGGTTTTATGAAGAAGTGGCTCAGGAGTTTTCCCTCTCTTTAGTCCCTCACTCAGGGACCCATGCCACTATTACTTTTAAAGGTATCTCCATTGAAATCACCCTAGAATTTATCAGTAGCGTTACCACCCTTCCTCTTGGATTACCTCAGAGCAAAGATGAAAAACCAATTGAACAAGCTACCAAGAAAAACTTCTTCCAAAACAATGAACATCTTGTAGAAGACAAAAATGACATTAGAATGACAAGCATACCCTACCCTTGGGATGAGGTCAGTTACTAAATCATCAAATATATTTCCTATGAGGGGAGGTATAGCATAGTGTATGGCTACCATTTTAGACTCCTCCATGAGCTGAGATATGGCATGGACACTCCAACACCCCAGAAACTCAGCATCCCCTATTTCCTCTTGCAATCCCTCATAGACTCTAGCATTAAGTTTAAGGCAGGAAGTCCAGATCAGCTGGCTCACCATGGGCTGATCAAAATCTTGGTGGAAGAGGCGCTTCATACATTCACACTCCCTATAGCATGGGAAGTCTTCAGAAACATGATAGTAGAAGATGACATAAAGGCCCTCACATATGATATCAGTCCTTCTGACAGTGAAGAAGAAGAGCAGAAAGCGGGAGAAGGTGAAGCAACTAATAACTCTGTAGGGCAAGAGAAGGAGGGGGAAGAAACCAAGATAGAAGAGGAGAAGGATGAAGAGACAGAAAAGGAAGAAACAAAGAAAACAGAGATAAAAGAAAAGACAGAAGGAGGGAAAGAAGTAGAAAAGACAGAAGTGTCTCCTGAGACCTTAGAAAGAGAGGCAATAGCTGCCCTCACTACCCTGAGCACCACAATTAAACCAAAAGAGAAGAGAAAAAGGTGGGCCTCCATGTACTTCAAGGCCAGGAAAAGCACAAGGATAAAAACAGGAAAACCCCAGCCTTCTTCTAAAGTGCCCATTCTTAATGAAGATTGACCCTCTGCCCAAGTAAAAGAATCCCCTTCCAAGACACCTATCACTTATGAAAGGGGGACTCCTATATCTCCCACATGGAAAGAAAAAGTAGAACTACAAGACTCAAACATAGTTCTACAAGAGGCACAGATTGTTCTATAGGAGACCCTGTCAAAGCTACAGGAGACCGAGAAACTTGAAAAAAGGGTAGAAGGTTAGCCAAAGGGGAAGGAGGAAGCTACAGAGCCATAAGAACCTGATCCCCAACCTAGCCTTGCTTTCTATTACTGCCTCCTTGAAGGAGGAAGCATAATTTCACAAACATTTGCAATTCGACTATTCTTTGAGTTAGAGAAAGAAAGAATAAGGACCCACAGGTGGATGCAAATATCCAAATCCAAGGGAGTTGAGGATATTGGCCACATGGAGAACAAGCTTAGAGAAATGGGTAGGGAGTTAAGTGTTGTAAGACATAGAGAGGCAATCACAAGAACTCACCTGGAAATAGAAAATGCATTGCTAAGAAGACAGCTACAAGAGAGGGAGACACAACTGACATGCATGGCCAGCTTGTCCATGGAGGCACTGCAATGTAGAACCCCAACAAAATCCTATGGGTTATACCTCAAGGACCAATGGCTACAATTTCAGATAAAGACTTTGGCATAGAGAGACACAATGCCTTTTCAAGATTACAAACAGTTTATGGAACTATGTGACCAAAGCTCTTTAGAAGAAAAGGAAAAAATAGCAGAGTTATATTCGCATAACATGGCCCTCACAGACATGAATGTGTGGGACCCCAATGCTAGGCTAGGGGACCTAAAACTAATGGCCATCGCCTTATGGATGAATCATGAAGAGTTAAGGGCAGCAGAAATAAGAAAGTTGATGATAAAAGAGCAGGATGAGCCCTTAATGATCAGAGTTGAGCCATCAAATCCCATGGCACTCATCAACACACATAACCTTCTTGCAAATAGTCCCCAAATTGCCCCTAAATATATCAATGCTCAGGCTCAAGCCATTGCACATTTTGAGGATATGGAAAGATTACTTGGAGATGACTATATTCATGCTTGTATGAGGAGGTGGAACACCTTACCACACAGTTTGTAGATCAGGGAGTATCACTCCCCAACAAGGATGAAAAAGGCATTAAGGAGAGTTCCACTGTACAAGCACTCCATGGAGAATCTGAAGGTCAATTGGGTTGGCCTCAAATTGAGTCCCTCACTGCTGCTAGGAATGTTAGAAGGTAGAACAGAGGAAGAAGAGTAATAGCAGTGGGAAGAGGTTGATAGGAAGGCAAGATTCCATGGAAAGGAAGAGAAGATCACTTCAGAAGCATGGGATTTTAGGGAGGCCACTAGGGCCATCAAAATTGTGGAGATGGATTAAGTTTCTCAGATGATGAGGAACACCTTCAGTAGGGGGGTGATGATGAGACCCATAAATGGGTAATTATATGGGCTCATTTTGCCTCATAGCTTAGTTTAATCAACCATTCTCTTAGCTTATTGCATGTTTTTTGATTATATTTATGCTTATGGAGTTAGTTGGGTTGGTTATGATGCCGTGGAGTCTAATATGTGTTTAATACAGATTTTCGTTGAATTTTGAAGACAAAGTCAAAGATTTAATGGAAAATTGGCAGCAATAATTCAAAGTGGACAAAGGGGAGAGTTTATAGGAGGGTATCCCCCTCATTTATGACTCCCCACTTCGAATTCTCCTTCATACAAGCTCAGAGCGCAAACATCCAAAGCAATGCACTAGGAGGCAGCCGAGCAAGTGGAGGATAACTTTTGTTTATCTCAAGTTTTGGGAGCCAAGCCTCCCTGTTTTTAAGGAATCCATTGGGAGCTTTGGTTGTATAAGTAGAGAGGCCTAGGGCCTCATTAGGGAGTTGGTCGATTTTTTGTTGAATTTTTGTTGTAGCTTTTCTCTGCTCAACTTCGAGCTTACTATTGTTAACAATTTCATGTAATCCTATTATTATTTTGATAATAAAGATGAGATCCTTTTCGAGATAGCACCGAGTTACCTCAGAGGGATGAATTTCTTGGGTTAGGGCATAATCCAAGCAGCCAAGCTTCTCTTATTTGCATTTATATTCTTTGTTTCAGTTTATGGATTATTTGTTGTTAGATAAATTTCTTTCTTGGTTAAGAATAGGTTGGTTTTGGTGATTTAGAAAGTTGTTTCCATTTAAGTTTTCTGTAGCAGGTTGAACAGTGATAGAAAGAAGATACAAAAAGGCCATCAACGAGCCTTGGCCTCCTTTCCTCCCCTTGGGACCATGAACTGAGGCCAAGACCCTCTTGCTGCCACAAAAACAAAGATTTTTCTTCTCCATAGGATTTCTAATGTTGTAGTTTGTTAAAAGGCTAATGCTTTGCTTTAGATCTATTTCACCATGCTCATTTCTATCTTTGCAATAATTCTTCTTCCATACTTTCTTTCCTTGTAAAATTTCTCAGCATTTACTTTCATAGATTAGAGTTTAGACTAGCTTGATGAAAAATTCTATTTTTTTGATGTACTTAATTCCTTTGCTTTCTTGATTTCATTGTTTGATTTTCAGTTCTCTTACAACAAAACTCTTCTCACATCAAGTCAGCCTATCAACCACCACATTCTCTCCTTGATCTATGCACCATAGGTCGCCCAAAGTCCACCACAAATCTTTCTTATTTTTCTGCACTTTTCAATAGATTTTCCTCTCTTTCCTTCAACAAATCCAACCATCTCTTCCTCTCCTAATAACTCTTGGTGAACCATAGGCACCCTAACACATCATCCCAGCCTTCAGCTACCCTTTCCACCCACTCTCACACCCTCAAAACCTTCAAAACTACTCTCGGCATCCTCCTGTAGATTTTGTTGTAGGCTTCCATTTGAAGTTCGATTGCAAGAAAAGCCTCTAGAAGGCCTCCTGAGACCACCTAGGACCCATCCACACCTTCCTACACCCTCTCAAGTCCTGAAACCGTCCCCCATCGCCACCTAATCATTGCCACATTCACAAACAAATAAATTACATGCATGACAATTTCATATAAAAATACATAAAAATCCAAAAAGATGTTTTTCCTCATTTCCTTCTAGAAATAGCTTGAATAAATCTTGTTTACTTCCTATAATAGGTAATGGCATTCATTTCATGGTTTTCATAGTTCTTTCTACAAAAGTAGTATTATTTGGTTAAGTAGGGTCTACTAGGTTTGCTTCACATTTCAGTCTTCCTTTCTGCAAATAGAGTAGCCTCTGTAGAGTAATCTTTGCCTTCTTTCATTACATATAAAGCTTCTTTTGGAATCCATAGAAGTTTGCTTGAGCTCCTAGTGATCTTGCGCCAGCTGACCAAGTGACATCCTGCAGTAAGAACTAGTAGTTGTGCATATAGCACTGTCGCTTCCAAGTTTGTTACAAACTACCAGTTTGATAAAAGTAAAGTAGGAAGCCCAGGAGTTGAAGCATTATTGCTTCAATACTAGTGCCCACCAATAATGATGTTCCTATTGGTTACTACATTTGGCTACTTTTTACCTACCTTTTTATCCCTTTCCTATACCTATTTCATGTCCTTACTATGTCAATGTATTATAAACAACAAAGGTATACCTATTGTCATGTCTTTGTGAATTATTAATTGCTGAAGCGTAGTCATAGGGGATTATTTCCTAAATCAACTTGCTAACCTATGTTTCCTGCAGATTCGAAGGAATGATGATCAAGACCATGATTTAGTGTATGGTTACTGTTATCACTTAGGTTTTCCCAAAAGTTGTAAGAAAAGGAAAGGAGGCCAAGGTAACCAGAGTCCAATATTTTAGATACAGAATCTAGCCAATCTGTATCTAGAGAGGGCTCTCTCTTTATGATTTAGCTCTGTTTTTTAAAAGGTGTTAGACTAGTTATGAAGTTTAGGAATTCTGTTTGAGTTTGGGTGGTGAGATTCAATAGAACAGAGAGGTAAGACAGAGTAGTCAAGAATATGGCTTTCTGGATTTGGTTTCTTAACAGAGGATGTTTTCACATAGCAATATAGTCAAACAGGGAACAAATAAAGACTTGAAACGGATGGAATGGGCTCAAATGGGGTGAAGGGCAGTTAAGGATCCTTCAACCTATTTAAAGTGGGAAATTGGATGATTACTGATAAGGAGCAGTGAAGTATTCTTTAATAAATAATCAACATGAAAGAATTAGGGAAACATGAGTAATTAAGATTTCACTGTTTATCCTAATTCTGAAGAAAACACAGAGGACAATAATGACTGAAAACAGAGTGCAATCTAGCAAATTCTGAAATTAATCTTTCCTTATCATTCAGATTTTGAAACATAGATGATATAATAAACTAAGAAAAACTTTAAAACATAAGATATAGAGGACTTATTGATCCAGTGGTTGATTCAAGAAGTTTGTAACAAGTCCTCTGCTTCAATTCTTCCTCCAGTAATTATGTAGAAAATTATACAACAAATATCTCAGTGAGATAATATCTAGGATGACTAAAAATAGTTTACAAAAAATAGAAACAGTTGGCCTTGAAAATAGGGAAAAGATGAACTGATGTTGTGCTGGTCTTGTTTTTGTGGAATGTGCTGGAGGCAGGCCCTATGATTCGGCTTGCAGTTGTCTTCTTCATTTACTCTACGTTGGCTGTGGAGCTCATGCTATAGTCTTTCTAGTCAGGTGGCAGTTTGAGACTAAACTGCTAGCCTGGAATTTTATTATTATGACTGGAGCACTGTATGCAACAAACTACAACGAAAATGGCAATTTTTCAGTTTTATTTGACAAAATGAAGTTTTAGCAAGATTTTTTGATTTGATTGGGCAGATGACGTAAGCGGTACCAGAGTGACATTAGCGGGGTGGAGTGACATGGTGGATGATGTAAGTGGGTGACGTGGTAGATGATGTAAGCAATTTGTTGCAACGTGGAAGGTGGTAAGTGGTTTTTCGTGCACCACTTTTGGGGTCGGGTGGTTTTAGACAGAGGGTGAGCAAGCATATTGGGAGCGCAACGTGTGGCGGAGGTACAACGGAAAACCGCCGAGTGATCGCGACTTAAAGCGCAGTGGGAAGGGTGGTCGCGAAATGATTGTCGAGGGTTAGATGGTGGAGCAGGGATCAGATGGCGGATAGGTGTTGGAGATGGTGGGGTTTTAACGCAGCGGGCCTGGCATATTAAATTATGTTTTTATTGTATCGGGGCTGTTTTGATTGGTTTGCGGGGTTGGTTATTAGTTAGGCCAGATGGCTAATTAATTCCGATTGCGGAGCAGGGTTTAGGTTATTAATAAATTTCAAATAAATCTATTAATCTGTATTTAACTATATAATGGTTATATACCATCGGGGCAGGAATATATAAAAATCCGGGTTTTTAATATAATTACATACTACGGGAAGGTTTAACGTTTATATGGGATTTATATAATAAACATGTTAATTGTTAACATGAATTATGAAATAAAATGTGCTAAGTTTAAAAACAGTTGTCTTTTGTAGTTAAACTTAGGCTTATGATGAAAAGAAGGGGTTTTGTGGTGATATCATGCATCTTCCCAAGTAAAATAGGGTTTTACTTAGGGAAACTTTATGAAATGAAATGAGTGGTTTTTATGAGTGATATTAAGTACCGATCTTAATACTTCCGGGGTAGTTAGTGAAATCTTTAGGGAAAAGTATGAAGGGGAGTTAGTTATTGAATCTTGCCTCACTTGAGCTGCATCAATTATAATGTCTACCTTGTACTTGTGATAGATATTAGATTAGCACATTTAGAGACATAATATATCATAAGTGTCATTCTGCAACAACAATCTACCTACCCTACCTACTTTAGTCCTAGCATTTTTTTCCTTCTTTCTTTGGGTGCACTTAGACTGGCAAACTCTTATCAACCTTCCCTTTCTTTTCATGGTAAGCTTACCTAAGTCTGCACTTATTACATCCAAGGGCTCAGATTTAACTGTTGAGCTCCTTTTTATTTTCTCTACCTATCTACTTATTTGGTAAGATTGAACAGTTTGGTTAGATTTTATTATCTATCTCTAAAACATGAAATTCAATATGTGATGAGCCAAGTTTAAGCTGTTTGACTCTTCGTCAATTGTGGCATGAATTAACAAGCTGCACACAATGCTTATTACAGAAAAAATAAAAAGTAGTGGAATTTTGGACTTGCACACTTTCTTAGTCTTTTTTTTTTTGGGGTTCATTTCTTTCACTTTTTTGACCATTTTATTCTTTTTACCCTTTGATTTTTCTTTTAGGGTATACGCTCCTTACATTTTTTACATTTTTTGAAATTTTTGATAATATGGAAACCTTTGCAACAAGGAAAGGAATGAACATATTAGAGAGCTCAACAAGTCGATCATGAAATATGACACCTATTGGTATAGGAGTATAACAGTTACTATTGAGATGGTAGCATTATATTTTGATATCAGCCGCAATGATGGTTTAACTTATTGACCTAAAAAATTTCTATCTTTGTATTATGTTGTAGTTCAAGAATAATTGTACATTTGTAGGCAGACAATTTTTGTAATCTTAGGAATTATCAATTGTCAATTGAAATGTATAAGTAATGCTATGGGGCCGGGAAAGCCACCGCTAAGAGATATATGAGAATTATGAGCTTTTAACAACAAACGTTTGTAATTTAATTTTGATTAATGAAATTTATGATCTTGTGAGCATTCTATAGTTCTTAATGTTTCCACAACCATGATCACGGAGTCGGGCCCACTCTCCTGACCAGTCATTATTGGATTAGTGGTGTGCATAGGTTTATTTTTGTTGCGTTATTTCGTTATTGTTGTAATGATTTATTAAATGTGTTGTTGTGAGTCTTAACTTTTTGTTACTATAATTGCTACTACAATTATTACTTGTTGCTACACATTGTTATGTTTATGATTAAATGTTCAATACTGGGTAGGGAAATTGTGGCATGCAGATACCTTGCATGATAACCTTGAAATAACTAGTCAAGCCATGGGATGAAAATTAATGTGGAATAGGGTGAATTTTATGATTCATATTTGAACACCAACATTTTGGTGCCATTGTTGTGGAGGCTACTGAAGGCATGAAAGTACGACCAATATTAACCATAGGACCACTCTCTCATCTTGGGGAGGGAATTCTTTTCCACCCTGCTCCAAGTCTTGACCATTAGATTGTTTTGTTTCTTTCATAGGAACCACTCTCTCATCCTGGGAAGGGAAGCTTTTTTTTCTCCCCCTCTTTGAGGTCTTGAGGTTAGATTTTATGGTTGGTCTATTTTTCCTTCTTTCGCTTTATTTTTAGGGTTCACTCTCTCATCTCAGGGAGGGAAGTTTTCACCTTGCTTCAGGTCCTCCACTTCATATTTGCTTGAATGTTTTCCTTTTACTTTCTGATTGCATGAATAGAAATACAAATAAAAGGTGCAGACGAAGACCCCCAAAAAGAGGAAGGAAAGATCTAGGAAGGATTACCTACATCCGAGAAATCATTTCAAAAGCTGAGTTGGGGAAATCACTGTGAAATACTATTAGGGTGAGATCTCATACGAGATTTGGAGGGCAATTAATTTCACAACTAGAACCTCCCCAATAATAGAAGCACAATTCAGGGAAGAAGAAGTAGCAAAAAAAGGATCAAGGGTACTAAAAACTATGGGTTCAGAGGAAGAAGAATACTTGACGGAATTCACTACACTATTTGATCAAGGAAGTGCTATTAAATAGACTCAACCATACATTATGTAATAACATAAACCTGTTGAGATTCTAAGTGAATATTGGAAGATATTCATGGCTCACACAACTTCTTCGATCAAGTTCCCAATTGGAGATATCAGGGGTGATGTGCCTATGAAGCCTATTCCTTTGACAACATTACCTAATTTCCATGGTCTTTCTCCTGAATATCGAGACACATTCCTTTTTGAATTCAATTTTGTCCGTCGGGGGTATGACTATATTTCCAATGCTCAGAAATTGAAGATATTCCCTACCACTTTCAAAGGAACAACTTTGGTATGGTTCATGCGCCTAGGGGGAAAATATATTACCTCATGGGATGATATGAAGACAATTTTCCTTGAATCAAGACTACTGCAAATCCTGAGATGTTAAGGAAGCAATATTCAATATTATGTAGAAAGAGGATGAGAGCATGGAGGACTTTGTGGAATGCTTCAAATATAGTTTGCAGAGATCAGGCCATAGTGATCTAGATAAGGACATATTGAAGATAATATTTCTCTGGGCACTAAGGGAGGAATCTTTGGAACTCTTGAATGTACTAGGAAAGGGAGATATATCAAAAGAAGAGTTTGACACCATCTGCGAATCATCCATCAAGTGTTCACATGGCGCTGTGAGGCATAGGAAGGAGATCTAAACCCTTAAGAAATCCAATGATGAAGTTACAAAAATAGAAATTAGAAACTTGTTGGACAACATGAGGACCAATATCTTGAGCACATTTTTCTTGCAGTTGGATGTTTTACAGGCAAAACAGAACCAAATGGAAGCTAAGAAGGCTATGGCCATTTCCTGCCCCCAATGTAGGAAGAAGCATCCACTAAAGGAATGTCCACTAAATATAGTTCAGACCTGTGTGATATGTGAGTAGAGTCATTTCACTAACACGTGTCCATCTCTTCCCATGTTGAAGGTATTTTTTTAGGGAGAAAATGAAGAGGTAGATCATCTATACTTCATGGGATCAAGGAAACCATGGCAACCACAACCAAAGAACATGAATCGTGGTATGCCTCAATACCCCTCTCAGTATTTTAATAACTTGGATTTTAGGCCTCATTCTGTACCTTTTTCATCTTCATGGTCGTAGTAATATCAATATTCATTGCCTTAGAAACCATGTTTCCCTCAATCTAGTCCAACCCATTCATGGTCCTTGAATTTGTGTGGACCTCCTCCTCCTTTAGGACAGTTCTCCCGGCCTATGCCACAACAACAGTTACAACTTACTTCTAAGGCCTCCACAATTAATCCTCCTCTTCATCCACATATGCATATTCAATCCAACCCAAATCCAAAATATAAGGAGACTCAACAAGTTGAGACACTCAACCTTCCTGTATACAGTATTGCCATCATGAAATGTAACAAATTAAAGCTCTAGTCTGGTTGGGTGGTATATACTCAGAATTCACCAATAATTGTTGAAAATACTAATGATGAAGTCCCAGAACTAGAACCTAGGAATTCTGTTAGAAAAATTGTGGATGAGTCAACCCAAACTCCTATGGAACAACAACCCCCTTATCAAACAATTGTTAGTCAAGGATTTCAGACTAGTCCACCCTATCCTAAGAGACTGTCCTTGAGCAAACATAATCCTCATCCTAAATTTGATTGTTTAGGGGAAGTGAAAATATTATTTGTCAAAATCCCGTTACTTCAGGCTATGAGGGATGTACCAATTTATGCCAAAACGATTAAAAAGTACTCCCCTAAGAGACCTGGAAGGAAACCAAAGGATCCACTCACTATGCATGTTATGGGAAAAATTATCAGACATAATGTTGGGGAAGCCTACGCCTCTTAAATATGGGGATCTAGGGAACCTGATTCTTATGGCACATGTTAATAGGATTGATATCCCAAATGTCCTGGTAGACTTGGGGGCCACAATTAATGTCAAAACTTCTATTACTATGATTACCTTGGACTTGTAAAACCTTGAACCAACTCCCATCATCCTAGAATTGGTAGATTGGTCTATTGTAATGCCGGTAGGGCAGTTGGAAGATATAATCATTTCGGTAGACTCATAATAGTACCCTATTGATATTTTGGTATTACATACGCAATCCCCAGTTGGTGGGCATCCTTTGATTTTAGGAAGAATGTGGCTTGCGACTGCATATGCTTACATTGGATGTCGGTCAGGAAATATGGTAATATTCGATGGGGAAGTCATAAAGAATCTTATCATTTACCCCCCCTGTAGAACCAAGTTCATTAGATAAACAAGGATTTACCTTAATACAAAAATCTTTACCTACGAAGGGGCTTGAACCTGAACATGAAGAGATTAGACCAATTCTTACCATTGGTTAGGCCCTCTGTTTTAAGGATGAAACAAAGGATGATCCTATTAGTACCTTTATCAGCAGTCCCAACTCAGTTTTTGATTCAACTTGCCAACTATTGGAATCTATTATGAGTTGCAATGTTCAAGAAGCCATTGAACTAGAGACTGAAGTTGAAAATATTTGTGTAATTGTACCCCATACCAATGTTCCTATAGAAATCAAACCAAGGAGAATGTTGAATGTCAATCCTAACCTTTCACCTTCCTATTCTGAACAGTTATTGAAAGTTCTCCAAGAACATAAAGAAGCCTTCTCCAGGGAATATACGGAAATGAAAGGAATCACTGCTAATGTATGTACCCATCACATATACATTAAATAATAATGTCTACCTATTAGGCAACCACAAAGTAGAATGAATCCTGCCTTAAAGAAAATTTTCAAAGAAGAACTACAGAAGCTATTAGATGTGGGATTTATTTACCCAATCTCGGACAGCCAATGAGTGTCCCCACTAGTCATTGTTTCGTAAAAGAATGGCAAGTTTCAGATTTGTGTTGATTATAGGGAATTAAATAAAGCAACTGAAAAGATCATTTTCCCTTACCCTTTATTTACTAGGTGCTTGATACATTAGCCAGAAAGAAGTTCTTCTCCTTTCTGGATGGATTTAGCAGATACAACCATATCCAAATATATTCTGGGGATCAAGATAGAACTACCTTCACATATCCTTGGGGAACCTTTTCATACCGAGTCCTCCCATTCAATCTCTATTATGCACCTGCTACCTTTCAATGGGAAATATTAGGAATTTTTTCTGATCTGGTCAATGATAGTGTTGAGGTCTACATGGATGATTTCACCCTCTATGGGGATTCTTTTGGAGAAGGTATGGGAAACTTAGGGAAAGTACTTAAAAAATGTAAGAAAACACATGTTTCTCTTAGTATAGTGAAATACCACATGATGATGGAACAACGAATAGTTCTGGGACACCTTCTTTCAATTGTAGGAATTCGAGTTGATCTTGCCAAGGTAGAGGTAATATTAAATTTTCCTAAACCTAAGACACCAACAAAGGTGCGTAGTTTAATATTTTATGCTCGTTATTATAGAAATTCTATAGAAATTTTTTCTAAGATAGAATTCCCACTTTTTCAATTGTTACCTAAGGACGTAAAATTTGTGCGGACAGATGAATGTGAAGTAGCCTTCATGGAAATCAAAGAACTAGTTTCCAAACCTCTGATATTACGTGGTCCTAACTAGAAGCTCCCATTTCATATCTATTCAAATGCTTCTGACACAGTAGTAGGGGCACCCTTGGGACAACAGGAGGAAAAGAAATCAGACGTGGTCTATTACATTAGCAAGAACCTGGATCCTGTTGAACTGAACTATATGGTAACTGAAAAGGAGGTTTCAAATATTATTTATGCTATTAATAAGTTTTGATATTACGTTATAGGGTATCCCACATTCATGCACAGTGATCATACATCCATCAGGTATCTGATGAATAAACCGATAAATCCTGGTCGTATTACAAGATGGTTATTGTTAATTCAGGAATTTGATATTACCATTGTACATAAGCCAGGGAATGGTAATGTAGTTGCAGATTTCCTATCTAGGCTAGATACTAGTGATGATGGTACATCGGTAGAGGATATTTTTCCAAATGAACATATCTTTGTAATTTTTACTCACACTATGTGGTATGCAGATATTGCTAACTATCTTGCTATAGGAAAAGTACCTCAACACTTGCCATACATAGAGCAGAGAAATATTATCCATCATAGTGCATGCTATTCATGGATAGAGGGATACCTATTTTATATAGAACCTTATTACTATATTCGACACTGCGCAGGTGAAGATAACATCTATGATGTCCTTAAATCTTCCCGTGATGGCCCCTGTGGAGGGAATTTTGCGAATAAGCGGACAATTCATAAGTTGTTACAAATGGGGTACTATTTTCCCTCTATTCTTCGTGATGCAAGGAAATATGTTTGAGGGTTTGATAGATACCAGTAGATGGGTAAGACTAGTTGGTCAGATGAGATGCCATTACACCCTCAACTAGCTCTTGATCCCTTTAAGAAAGGGGCTATCAATTTTTTTGGGCCATTTAATCCACCTTCATATCAGAAATTTCACATTCTGATCTGCACAAATTATGTAACAAAGTGGGTAGAGGCCAAGTCTATTGCGAAAGCAACATAAGAGGTTGTCTTAGACTTCTTACTCGATGAAATTTTCACTCGGTACAGAGCTCCTAGAGAGATAGTTTCATATGGAAGGGCGCAATTCGCATAACATATGATAGAAAGACTTATGAAGAAGTATGGAAACAACCATAGGGTGACGTCTCCATATCATCCTCAGGTGAATGGTCAAGTCGAGAGTACAAACAAGGTACTAGAGAATATCCTTATCAATACTATAGAAAACCATCGCCAAAATTGGGTCGAAAAGCTTCCTGAGGCATTTTGGGTGTATAGAATGACATGATGGAACACAACTAGATTTTCACCATACAAGCTTGTCTATGGGAAATCTCCTTTGTTTCTATTAGAATCTGAAATTAAGACAATCACAACAACCCTTGAAGTAGGTTTGGATATATCAAAAGCCTAGAAACATTGACTGGAACAATTAAATGAGTTGGATGAAATTAGTTTGATAGTTGTCTAGAACACTGTTACGATTCAGTAGCAACGAAGTAAATGGAATGAAAAATTCATCAAGAAAAATGTGTTTCAAAGAGGAGATTTGGAATTCCTCTATGACTCCGAGTTCAAATATTTTAAGGGAAAACTCTACTCTATATGGATGGGACCATAAGAAGTTGACACAATGTTTGATAACGTGACTGTTAGACTTGTAACAATCGATGAGGGACATACTCCCCTGATTGTAAATGGACATCGCCTCAGATTGTGTTACTATCCAGCTTCTAAAGTCTCCTTTATTAAACATCTCTCTGATAATTTTGGTTTTGAAGTTATTAGTGCAGAGAACTCTTCCTCTGCACCTCTTGTTTATATATATATATATATATGATACACAAAAATGTTGCTTCTGCTCGATCATTATTTTTCTTGTAGGAACTCCGCTGATGATGATTCCATCTAAGTACTTCACTGGTGTTGTTACTCTATCATGGCGATTCCGTATTACTTCACTCGTATTGTTACTTCATTTGTGTCGATTCTGCCTAAGTACTTCACTGGTGCTATTACTCCTCCATTGTTGTTACTCCTTTGATGGTTTTACTCCATCAAGGTAGATCGTCAGGTACATCACTGACCCACTTCATGGATTTGATTGATATTTCACCCATGACATGACTAGACATGACCATGGATGGTCATCCCTTAGTTGGGGGGAGGTACCATGTTTAATGCTAAAGATGTTGTATTTAATAATAGTAATGAAGGGTCATCATTGTTGTTGAACCTCATGCCAATTCATACATCCCATGATCATTACTCTAATCCCCACCATACCTTGCACATTTATCCATACGCATTGGAACTTGAATCTTGTATGATAGCATTGAATTACGGTCTATTCTAATGCGTTGGAATAATTTCCATAATTATCACAATATACCATGGATTTCCCCATAACCTTTGTTTGGATTTCCCTATAACCGCATCCTTTGCCACAAAAATCCCTGTCATCGCAACTTTACCTACTAACACTCTCCTCAACGGTTTTGTTGTTACTGCGAGTGCTGCTACAGAGAAATTGGCGGAATCAGTGGGCAAGATGTTAGGCATGAACCAGAAGATACAATGTAGGTCCAGCACCATCTAGATGTATGGCAGGTTTTTCAAAATGCAAGATGGTACACCTATTTTTAGAGGTTGTAGGGATTCGATGAAGCCATTACAGTCGAATTTTCATTGAATTTGGAAGGGAATTATTCCAGAGTCTATGACATGGACATTCTTGTCACTAAAGAAGTCATCTCAACTGTTAGGGGATTGCCGCAAGGAGGACATAAATTGTTTTCCCAGAAATCTCTCTTACTAAAGTTTCCATAGTTATTCCTGTAGGCAGGAGAAACCGTGGTTCAAAAGGGAAGGGGATACGATTAGAAATCCTTGCCACATTCATGGGCCAAGGTCGCATACTTCGTTATGTAATACATTACTTGCAAAGGTCAACTCTCTACCTTGTTCAAATATCATTTTAAATGTCTTTCATGCCTTCAGTGCTATATGTGCATTCTCTAGATATGCCACTTTTCTTATGGAATAACCTTTAGTTAATGAAACGGTCTACTCATCAGTTGCACCAAGTTTTAGCAGTTCTCACAAACCATCTGCTTGTCAGGCTGTTGGCAGTGCATGCCTAGTTGCAGACTTCTGTGGCTTGGCAATAATTTATTGAATTAGTAGAAGAAGAAATTGCGGCCATGATTCCAGCAAGAGAGGAAGAAGAGTTAGTGGTAGAGGAAGAGGCTGCAAACGACATTGTTACACAAGAAACAATGTCGGTTTCCAAACAATTGGAGGAATTGGAGATGGAACAGGAAATAAAAGAATCACTAGTAGAGGAAGAAATCAGAGACGATGATATTACACAAGAACCAACATCAACTACTAACCTGGAAGTAGAATCAATGGAAATGGAAGGTAGTGCAGGCGACACTGTTACACAAGAATCAATGCTGACTACTGAATTGATGGAGGAATTATTGGCAGCAGAAGAAACTATAGGTGAAATTGTTACACAAGAACCAACATCACCTACAAAAGTGGTGGAGAAACCATTGGGATAAACATGATCCCCAGTCGACATTGTTACACAAGAACCAATGTCGACTATTGAGCAAGTAGGCGAGATAGAGGAACAGGTGGAGGAAGAAGCACAAGAAGAAAAGGATCAGGAGAGTGTAGAACAACAAGTAGATAAAGGGGAAGGTGATAGAATTGAGGGACTTGAGGTAACAAGCATTGAAAGGATGGAGATTGAGGAAGATTTCCCTTGTTCTCTACTTCCTGCTACTCTGCCAAGAGGGGTAAGAAAATTTAGCTCCCCTAATCGATCAATAAGAGAAAATACCTCTCCCTCAATATTAAGATTTGTAGGGATAGATATAGGCACCATCATCAACACTCTCACACAAGAACCAATGTCGACTAGTGGGAAAATTAGGAAAATTAAAGAATTTGTGGTCAACACTATCACACAAGAACTAGTGTCGACCGAAAGGAAAGTTAAAGAAATCATGGCTAATGTTGTTCCCATGGAACCACTGGGAGAAAATATCACTGTTGGTATTGACTCGCAAGGTCCAGAACCAATCTTTGAGCCAATGGAAGGAGATGACTAGGAAACAGAGAAGCCATAGGAAAAGGATGTTGAAAATGTTACTTTGAAAGAGCCATTCATGGAAGAT
Source organism: Pinus tabuliformis (assembly GCA_031772625.1). NCBI lineage: Eukaryota > Viridiplantae > Streptophyta > Pinopsida > Pinales > Pinaceae > Pinus > Pinus tabuliformis. The sequence goes on from CM062811.1 coordinate 421,356,693, forward strand.
ATGGAGGTTCCGATACCTACAAAAGAAGATGTTGGCGCCACCCCACGAGTTGTGGAGAACACCAAAAAAATAAGTGTGAAACAAGAGCTAGTTGATGAGTTCATTGAGGTCAATCGACCAAATCCAACACTGGTCGTGAGACCAATGGAGGAGGTCATTATGAAATATGAATTCATTGAACAATGTGCAAGGGGAAAGGCCCCCATTGAGGATAGGTGACGGTCACAGTTTAAGGAGAACATGCAATTAAAAAATGGAAATTATTAAGCTAAGGAAAAAAGTGTTGCACTTATAGATATGGGTGATGCAGTAAAATAGAAAAGTCGATCGAGCTACTACGAATCTTGGAGTTGAAACCACTTCAACAACAGTGCAAACTAAAGATAGGACTATGACTTCAACAACTGCATATACTGAGTGATTTTTTCATTTGTTTTAGTTGCGGGAATTCTTGTTAATCGCAAAGATTCAAAAATAGTAGACTACTGCATCTTGCCTTCAGCAAGGGTCTATCCCTTTGGAAGCCCACTAGGAGGGAGTGAGAGGAATTAATGAACAAGCTGCGAGAGTGGTAGTTGATTACATGACCTAGATAGAGAAATAAAGGTAGAAGCAAGAGAAGCAATAGAGAAATATTGAAGAATTAGAAGAGAAAGTGCAACTACTGAAGGCTAACAAAGATGAAATGGTTTCCCTAGCACAGAAGGTGATGGTGTGTCAAACTCTTGCTATAGTTATGCTTTGTTCCTCCATGAAAAATACTTGTTCCTTTGTTTCGAGAGCATCCATAAGGAAATAAGCCATGAAATAAGGGATCCTTATACAGTTTTTGCGGATCTTGGGGGCTCATAATATCTTGAACCAACACTTAATGTGTGAGCTCTACATGCATGCTTATTTTTTGGGGAACGATCAATCGTTCAATCCAGTGCCATATGTGGGGGATGTTTAGCTGATAGCCTTCATATCCTGCATGATTAACCATATTAAATGGAAGAAATCCTTCGACATGTTCGAAGAGAATCAAGCAAATAAACCACTTGTAATTAGAATGTAGCATTGTCAGGTTGTGGATATTTTTAACAAACATTATACCTTCTTGGAAATAGAAGAATAGAAGCGCCAGATGTTGGAAACACAGAAGTGGTGCACTTACATGTGTACAAAACCGATTTTATTTATTAGAAGGAGGCCCTAGATGGCTGTAAGAAACAATGGATGTTGTCGTCATTAGCAGTGAGGGTACGCAAACCTTTTGTGGCCCCTAATTTTTGTTCAGGCTTCGAAAATAATACCACTATATATGACATGTATTCAAAATTGTGAGACCTGATGGATAGGTTTGAGATTTCAGTTTCCAATTATTTGGTTATTAGCCGAGCAGTACACACCAGCTTATGTGGAAGACAAGGATTAGTGGAAGAATGTCCTTCAAACATATGGATTTAAAATTGCTAGAGCAGAAATGGACGCGAGATATGACCTTTCACAACTTCATGCTAACCACAGTAGCATCAACCCAGATCTGCGTAGAAGATGAGTTGTATGAGGACATGTAGAAAGGCTAGTTGAGGGGGGGGATGTTGGTTGCTACATTTTCCTACTTTTTACCGGCCTTTTTATCCCTTTCCTGTACCTATTTCATATCTTTTCAGGGTCAATTTGTATTCTAAACAACAAAGTTATACCTATTATCATGTCTTTGTGAATTATTAATCGATGAATTGTAGTTGTAGGGGATTATTGCCTAAAGAAACTTGCTAACTCCAGTTTCCTACAGATTCGAGGGAATGATGATCAAGACCATGACTTAGTGTATGGTTATTATCAAGCTAGCAACACTATCTTGGGATATTGACTGCAATGGTGGTTCAACTTATTGACCAGCATAATTTCTATCTTTTTATTCTATTGTATTTCGAGAATCAATGTGCATCTATAGGTGGACAATTGTTGTAATATTAGGAATTATCAGTTGTCAATTTAAATGTATAAGTAATGTTACAGGGCTATGAAAGCCGCCACTAAGAGATATATGATAAATTTGAGCTTGTAACAATAGACCTTTGTAATTTCATTTTGATCAATGAAATTTTTGATCTTCTGAGCATTCTATAGTTCTTGATCTTGCCATAGCCCTGATCAGGGATTTGGGCCCACCCTCCTAAACAAGTGTTGTTGGATTAGTGGTGTGCGTAGGTTTATTTTGTTGCATTATTTCCTTGTTGTTGTAATGATTGATTAAGTGTGTTGATGTGAGTCTTAAATTGTTGTTACTATGATTGCTACTACAATTATTACTTTCTATTACACATTGTTATGTTTATGATTGAATGTTCAATATTGGATAGGGAAACTATGGCCTGCATATACCTTGCATGGTAGCCTTGAAATAACCATTCGAGCCCTGGGTTGACAATTAATGTGGAATAAGGTGAATTGCATGATTCATATATGAACACCAAGAGTTCCTATAGAAGATAATTTTCCTCATAAATATCTTTTTGTACTATCTATTAAATCTCCCTGGTTTGCAGATATTGATAATTATTCTACTATAGGGAAGTTACCATCATACTTATCTCCTCGAGAGAAAATAATGGTTATTCAAACTAGTGCATCTTATTCATAAATAAATTAAGAATTGTACAAGATAGGACCTAACTTAATCATTCCAAGATGTAATAGAGAGGATGAAGTACCATACACATTAAAATCTTGTTATAACGAGCTTTGTGGAGGACACTTCGTTGATAAAAGAATTGCCTATAAATTCCTTGTCTTAAGATATTATTGACCTTCTATTTTTAAGGATACCAAGAAATATGTTAAGAGACATGACCATTTTCAAAGAATGTGGAAACTTGTTTCTCTAGATGAAATTCCTTTACAACATTAGATACTTATTGAATCTTTTGAGAAATGGGCTTTGGATTATGTTGGTCCAATCAATCCACCACCAAGAAAAAAAGACACATTCTTGTTTGTACAGATTATGTCACAAAATGCGTAGAGGCTAAAGCACTTCCTTTCCCTACTAAAAATGTTGTAGTTTCATTTCTTTTTGAGGATATTTTTACTCGTTTTGGTGTCCCAAGAGAAATTGTGATAGATCAAGGCACTCAATTTACATCCAAGTTGGTATAGAAGATAATGGAGGAGTACAAAATCAAACATCGGAAGTCAAATCCATATCATCCACAAGTCTACGGACAATTTGAATCTAGCAATAAAACAATTGAAACAATTATTACCAAGACTGTGCATCTACATAGAAGGAATTGTGCAGAAAATCTTCCATAAGCTTTATGGGAATATCATACCACATCGAGAAACACAACAAGGCACTCCTTATGCACTTGTTTATGAACAACAATTCATGTTTCCTATTGATGTGCATATAAACACTTTTAAAACAACAGCCAATTTGGATCTTGATCTATCAGAAGCCCAAAGTCAAACAATGGATCAATTGAACGAACTTGATGAGACGTGACAAGGTTTTATTCATAGAACCAATATAGTCCAACAAAAAAGATCTAGGTGACATGATAAGTTTATCAAAGAAAGAAAATTTCAACCTAGTGATTGGGCATTTATTTTTGATTCAAAATTTAAAGATTTTCTACAAAAATTTCAAACTCATTGGCTTGGCCCTTAAGAGATTGAAATTGTCTTTGATAATGGAGAAGGCAGAATAAAATCATTGATAAAGAAAAAGAAACTTTCCTTGTAAATGAACATAGATTATAAATATATCATAAACCATTAAAAAGAGAATAATTCATAAGAAATATGCAAGATAATCTTGTTTTGAAGTTGGTCAAGGAAGATTCTTCTTCCTCTCCAACTTAGCCTTCTACTGTATTTTTCATATATATATATATATATATCTATATCTATATCTATATATATATATATATATATATATATATATATATATATATATATATATATATATATATATATATATATATATATATATATATATATATATATATATATATGAATATTTTTTTTTTTATATAAACATGAAAACCAACATTGTTGGCATGTTTATACAGAAAATTCAAGTTGAAAATGAAGAATTCTTAGAACCTTAGATTTTCTTTTCAAATCCCTATTCTAGTCTCATTTTCTTTTTTTCCTCTTTTCTCTTTCAAAAAATAATGTAGCTACACAATTGTCAACAATCTGCAACTCTGATATAATTTTTCCATTGACTTGGGAGATTGTGACCAGGGAAAATGAAGATCATAACTAAAGAAAATTAAATGAACATTACAACTAGAGCGCTAGAGTACAACCAACAAAAAGACAAAACAAAAATCAGTAAGGGAAAGATATAAGGTTTGTAGATATTAGTTAGATAATGAAGGTAAAAACATTGAATTGCGAAATGAAAAGATGAATGGTCGTTGCTCCCACCATTCTGAATAATGATTACTCTCATTACTCACATGAATTTGATCTTAATGAAAATATCTTCTCAAAATATATAAATCTGATATGATACCTTTCTATCATTCAAATTAACTCCCTTATCTCTCTATATCATTCCACTTCATTCGCAATTCGTGCATCATACACTACAAGAAAAAAGGACATTGGTGAGGGGTGAAAAATGTCACCGTAAGCTCATTAGTGACAATAAAAAGAGCAAACGCACCAAAGGTGGCATCGACGAGAGTATAGATGTTGTAGTGACATACAAAATTTATCACCAATAATGATTTATAATGACGGATAGCAACTGTCACCATTTCATATGAGCAATGGTGACGGATCATAGTCTCCATCACCAAAAACTGAACGTCACCAAAAGTGGCATCACCAAAAGTATAGGTGTTGTAGTGACATGCAAAGTCCATCACTAATAATTATTTATAATGATGGATAGCGACCGTCACCATTTCATATGGGCAATGGTGACGGACCATAGTCTCTGTCACCAAAGGTGGCGTTGCCAAAAGTATAGGTATTGTAGTGACATTCAAATTTCGTCACCAGTAATGATTTATAATGATGGATAGGAACCGTCACCATTTCATATGAGAAATGGTGATGGACCATAGCCTCCGTCACCAAAAATCAAACATCACCAAAGGTGTTATGGTGACATTCAAGGTCTGTCACGAATAATGTTTTAATGACAGATAGTGACCATCACCATTTCATATAAACAACAATGATTTATTGTGAAGGATCTTTAATGGCCGTCATTATTGGTGCATATATATGGTGATGTTTGTTGACCGTCATCAAAAGCTACATTTCCAGAAGTATAGGTATTGTGGTGACATTCAAGGTCTGTCACGAATAATGACTATAATGATGGACAACGACTGTCAACATTTCATATCAACAACGACAATTTATGGTTACGGATCTTTGAGGGTCATCACTATTCATGCATATATATGGTGGCGTTCGTTGGACCTTTGAGGATCATCACTATTGATGCATATATATAAGGTGGCATTCGTTGACCATCACGATTTCATATTTTTGATGAGGATCGAAAAATGTCACCAAAGCTCATTGGTGATGGTCAAAAGTTCCTCCATCACCAAAAATTGATCGTCGCCATTCCATGTGGGTGTTAGGGCACGATGGAATCGAACCACCAACCTCTTGCTTGTAAAGCAGGTGCTCTTCCATTGAGCTAGCACCCTTTAAAGAGTTATAGTTTTAAAAATTAGACCTTGAAACTTTATAAATTTTAAATTCTACAACTTTCAATAAATTAATGTCTCAGAAATATTTTACTAAACAAGCAAAGCAACATCAAAGCTGCAGGTCCCTACCTAATGGTTATTGAAGTTATGAAAAGTGGGTGGAGGGAAAAATAGATATATATATATAAGAGAATCAATATGTTCAGTTGAATACTCAATTAGAAGTGAAACTCTGAAAACATTTATAACCTATAAATGACTTATAACTAGCAAATACACCAAATATTGCAAAGTAAATGTCATAAGTGGATAACATATGGAAAAAGAGGAGGCAGGGACTTGGAACTCTTGAACATCTTGGCATGCCTTAGCACTTGGCACATATTACCTTGTTTGACATGTCTTTGTACTATCTAAAACATGTTAGCATGCCCTAGCATTCCCTAACACACCTTGGCAATCATGACCTTACAACTAGCATTACATTTTTTGATGACTTGGGAACCTTACATTCACTAGAACACCTTGGCACTCCCTAGTTGTTATGCCCTCTGTTTTCTTCCACAATGTCCCAGGTTGATGTAGAGATCGACAGAGGTAGCCACAAACCAAGATTTTAGCTTGGTAGCTAGCCCTACCAAACCAGAGAGGGCTCTCCCTATGAAATCACAACCAAGAGATGACTGGAATGTAAAAGAGTTCAGGCTAGATAGCTAGGCTCAGGTGGGTTTTTGGAAAATTTAGGGTCTTGGAACTTTGTCCATCGGTGTCTTGTCTGGCAAGGACTTTTTCAAGGAGTCAGGGACATGGAATTTGTCTACGATAAAGCACCTAACATGCATGACAGAAGCTCCCTAGAATAGAGTACCTCTTACCTAGAAGAGTGTGCCTTGTTGAAAATACTTTTCTTAAAGTAAATCTGTGCATAAAATAGTACTAAGAAAAACACCTAAATTAAGAAAAGTGAGCATCTAAGACAAACTATAAATGTATACTAAATATGGCCCTATATAAGTTTGGGAAACACTAGACAAGCATGCTTGCATAAAACAACCATAAGATGCCTAAAATCGATATGCTTCTTTCATCGTTTCTATAACCTCATAGAAAAACTGGAATCTGTAGCATGCACCCCAAGGTTGTATGCATTTTTTGAAGGTGTAGATTGAAAGGATCTGCTGAGATGAAGTAATATTGAAGGAGAAACACCTTCAACAGAATAGATAAAGTCTACTGTGAATTCAACCCATTTGCACACAGACCAAGGCTGCTAGTGGGTACACTTCTCTGCTGAATGGAAACTGCAATGTATTGTAGTGTTGCCGAAGAAAAAACACCTTTAGTGCAACACGAATAAAACTCTAACAGATATTATCATTGTGGCCTCGATTGTAGATGACCTCATCAATATAGGTAACAACTTCGATAATTGAAAAACCAAAAGGTGAGATACATAGATCATTTGAAATGACATACTTGGGCATACTTTATTATTTTTTAGGAGTGTTAGTATAGAAAATTCAAGATATCATGTTGCATCTTTATGTCACATGCCAAGGATGTGAAGAAATACATAAAATATTAAATAGCATGGTATAAGTTGATTGCAGTTTTTTTTGAAACGGGAATGGAATTCTCCTTGTGTGGGCTCTAGTCTAGTGGGTATAACTTTAAATAAGAAATTGATAGTCATGGGGTTGGAATTGTCTCATAATTGATGAAAAGTCCCAAATTTGTTCACTAGAACGAAGCAGAGCAAGTCGTCAGGTTTATGGAAGGGAACACCCTATTCACAGGAGGATAACTTTAAATTAGGCAGGCATATTATTTCTCGTCTTGTTATACATGTGCGCTTTGAAAAGATAACCACATCCAAAGACTCAATAACAACTCTAGAAAATTTTATAGATGTGAAGCACTTCAGTGCACTTTATTACATTGTTCAATGAATGAATTTCTTTTGAGGTTTTTGAATTCTTCACTAAGACATGGAAGTGTTCAGAGAATATGTCTAATGACAAGTTAATATTTTGATAGTTTATATTGACAAGGGAGCATGAACCACACCAATAAGAATAAACATACCAGTGACCCAACAGGATCTCTTCCTTTTTTTGTTATTTCTTCTGATGCTTTCCTTTGATGCTTGAGATATGCCTTCAACAAAGGCACAAGTGGAAATTTTTCTACAAGTCCAAATGCAAAGACAAAAAGTAAAGCATCCATTTGCCTTTGACTATAAAATTTTTCCACAACATCTACAAGAGCCAAGACCAAACATGTCATGCAGAACCACAATCAACCAATTATAAACCCATAAAGTCTTGAAACAACTTGTATAAACCACAACTTTGTAAGAAATTTCAAAATAATTTAGAGCACAAGAGTCAACAAGTTCAAGAAACCTTTCTGATGAAGGCATATTAAGCATAATAATCATCTATGTCTAAAGAATTAAATCATCAACCAACTGGTAAACAAACCTTTCTGCATAGTTTGTTTTGAAACGAACAGTCATAGAATAAGGCTAAACAAATTGCATGTACCCAAAAAAATTGTGTTTTTTGGGTTCTTTTAAGCGAGTAAATTCTAGGGATTTGGTCCATAATAAAATAGAAAATTCTCATTTTAATCTTAAAAATATATAAAAATATACAAGTTACAGAAACTTCGCACATATCAAATTTTTATGTGTTCAATTTGACAAGATTAATGATGGAAGACAAAAACAATAGTCTTCGTCGTAGGCAGGGACTAGAAATAGATCTACTAAATGTGTCTAAAACATTTTATAGATAAGACACAAATGAATCTCTCTTCATAACCAAATATCAATTTTGTAGTTCTCGAAATAAAATAGCAAAATCGATATCTTTTATTTCTTAATATTCAACCATATTCCTTCACACTCTGAATGGACATAATCCACATTCACGTCAATGTTGACATCGACATCATCGATATGTTCTTCACTTACATAGTTTTTTTCATGAAAGTCTACAACCTGTGAGAAATCTGCATACTCGAGTTCACATGATGTATTATTTCTCAATCCTTTTAGAGGACATGTTAACACTACATACCAGTCAGTGTCAACTGGATCTTGTACATAGAATACTTGTTTAGTTTGCGATGGTAGAATAAATGGATCATCTTAAGCATTTCTTTATATTCACCATTGTAAATCCAAAATCATTGGTTTTTATCCCTCTCTTATTTTATACATCAATCCAATTACATTTGAACAATGTGTACTCCATACAAAAATATTCCAGTGTAATTATTTCTTCTACCACTCCATAAAATGTTTTCTTTTGAAGTACAAGGTTTGCATCTTTGGAACTTGACCTCATCATTGTTTGAGCTTCCATACATACGCCACTATTTTGGGTGGTTCTCTCATTCTCTATGCTTTTTGTATGGAATCTATAGCCATTGATTAGGAATCCCTTGTACTTATTCACGAATTTCCTAGGGCCATGCGCTAGCCATTTAAGTGTATCAGACACATTTCCATCTCCTTCCACCTATCTAGTTTTCTATTTTTAAATGTAGTTAGAATTCATACATTCAACCTTTGAAAAAATATATAATTTCCTACATGACAATATTCCCATATACTGATTTTTAAGTACACTTATAATATAAATAATATTGTTACATGTTGTTTTAACCTACTAGTAAAATTATGGGTGTGGAGTTTCTGCAATAGAGCTTCATCATTTTTGTTCGGGTAATTGAGTTGGAAACCTCCATTTGTGCATCCTAATTCAATAATTATGGAAAATAGATATGATGGTTAGGGTGTTTTGATAAAATAGGAATACACTATTTTTAAAGGTCAAATATGTTAATCTATCATGGATCTATGTTTTGTTAAACCATAAACAAACAAACAAAAAATTACATGCCAAATATGTTACTTACTCTATCCACGGATCAACTTCGTTTGTGTGAAATAGAAATCACCTATGGGCTTGTTCTCAACTAATTTCATCCAGTTCTGAAGGAATTGGAACAGATAATGGCTTTCCATCCCACACTTCATTTCGACCATGTGTTATAAGTATCCTCAAAAAAACTTTATTGATTCCTCCATAGTATAGCTTTCAGCATTACATCCTTCAGGCTTATTTTTGTTCTTAACATAACTCTTATATACTTTCATGTTTCTACAAAATGAAAAAAGGAGAATTAAGTAATGTCAAAAGCTTTCAAAAAAAATTCATCTTGTTGTTGTGCTTGATAAAAAGTAAAGTTTCACGTACCTCTCAAAGGGGTACATCCATCTATATGCAACCGAGCCACAATATCGAAGCTCATGTACCAAATGTACATTCAAATGCAACATTATATCGAAAAATGGAGTAAATTACTTTTCAAGATAGTCTACTGAAACTGATTTTGGACAGATTTGCCTATAAAAGTAACAAAGCTTACAAAGCATCTTTCAGAAAACAATTGGCAACACATGATGCAAAGCCACTGGGACGAGTTGTTGTATTATAAAGTGGAAATAATGTGCTTTCATACGATGGAACTTAAGATCTTCCATAGATATATGAATTTTTGGATTAGATCTGTAACCATTTGGCACCTTTAACATGAAAAGAACATGACATAGGCTATGTTTCTCTTTCTTTGAAAGAGTATGTGGTGCAGGTGGAAGGAATATTTTTTTTCCTTTAACTTCTAGCCACAGTGATTTCCTAAAACCCAATTTTTGCAAGTCATCATGTTATTTTTCTCCATCTTTGGACATCCCTTTTATATCCAAAAGAGTTCCAAAAATTCTTTAACACACATTCTTCTCCACATGCATTACATCTAAATTGTGGCGTATTAGGAGTTTCTGCATTCGAAGACATCAAGAATATCATAACAATATTTACTATGGACAAATAGATAAACAATAAATTCAACCAAGAAATCTAATCAAAATGAGGTCAACTAAGCAAGTTGCGTCCAATAATTAGGCATGGTTGATGGGTCTACATATCTCCCAATATGGTAGATTGAATAGAATTGATTTTTTCTTCCACACCACAACATCAGCCTTTTCACCTGTTTTATTATTTCTTTTCCTTTTATTTGATTCAATCTTCCCCCATATTTCTTCCTTTCCTTTTGTTTACTTCAAAATTTATGATACTTTTACAATTGGAGGGGCATAATGATGCTCCTCCTTCCGATTAAACAGTGCCTTTTGTGAGCAAAAATTATGATGTTGAGGAAGAAACCTCTTATGTCCCATGTACACACATTTCCTTCTAAGACTAAGGTACTTTGATTCAGTTTTCCTCCCACATATGGGACATGCGTTATAGACTTTTGTTGTGCAACCATCCATATTCTCATAAGCAGGAAAATCCTGGATCACTTACATAAGAATTTCATTCATTTTAAAGCATGTCTTACTATAAGCATCATGTGTCCATACCCCTTGGTCCCATAATTCCTTTAGTTCATCTACCAAGGGTTCCAAATACACATCAATGTCATTTCCTGGTTGCTTGGGACCATGTATTAACATTGTTAGCATACAAAAGTTCCTTTTTGTGCACAACCATGGTGGGAGGTTGTATGTAACTAACACTACAAGCCAAACACTGTATGTGCTACTCAAGTATCCAAAAGGATTAAATCCATCTACTACCATTGCAAGTCGTACATTGCGAGGTTCGCTAGAAAAACTAGGCCATTTGTCATCAATATTTTTCCATGTTGGGCTATCAATAGGGTGGTGCATTTAACCATCATTACTTGCATTCTCATGATGCCACCTCATTTTTCCTGACATGTTTGCATATCTATAATGAAAAGGACTTTTATCATTTATATAATATATTATCATATAATAACACCATGAAAAATGGTAAAGATAATATAAGAAGGGGAAAACTTGAATAAAATTATAGTGTTCAAGATCATACGTATACATTATTTTTAGCTTTGGTGCTATGTGAAAATATTTTAACACCTTGGTTGGAACACCTTTCTGCACCTTTTAAGATTGAGCATCCACCTTCCATCGAGATTTTCCACATGTTGGGAATTGATATTTACTTTCATAACTTCCTCGATATACAATGCAATCATTTGGACATGCGTGTATGATATCATAGTTTAATCCCAATGATTTTATCAACTTTTTTGCATCATATGCAGAATCTAGAAGTGTGTTATCTTTAGGAAGCACATATTTTTGCAATTCTAACATTTGGTCAAAACTTGTATCAGACCATCCACTCTTCACTTTCAGATTGTATAATTCTATAGTGGCTGATAGTTTTGTGAAGTCAACACAACCTGGGTACAATGGCCTCTTGGCATCTTCAATAAGATTCTTATGTTCATTAATTTCATTTAGTACATTTGTTGATGCCAACCCCTCATTATCAGAACTCTCATTGATGTTTTGATTAAGTCATCGATTGACATCATTCACCACTTCAAGCATTTGATCACCAACAATGGTTGCATCATCATCATCATCATTTAGAGGTTCACTATCGTTCTTAAATAATGTTTCATGCTCATCAAACTGATTATCATAATCATGTTCCACAACATGTTCATAGCCCTATTAGTAGGGCCCTTGACTAAAATTAAATGGCTTACCAGTTGAGATGAAATATGCTCGAGAACTTCATGTGGCTCATTTTCAGAATGTTCCCTGTCCTTATCAATAATAGATGGAATCTAAAGGAGAAAAAGAAAAAAAATGGAGTTTCCACATATAAAAATAAGTGATATCTTTACTGTAAAACATATAAAGTTGAAACTAGATCAATTCAATCTTTTTTTCAAGATACCTGACTGGGAATGCTCTCTCCATGCAAATACCAAATTTTTTATTATTCTATTATACCATCATAAATCAAGTGCTCTTGTACTTTATCAAATGTTTGTGCTTTCACTATGCCCCATTTATTACATGGACATTTTGTGGACTTTTTATTCCTTGAATGCTCCTCGCAAACTTTAAGAATTCCTCAACCCCATCTCTATATTCTTTTAGTGTCCTACACATAACCAGTTTCAAGTCATATAAATTTTATTGAGCACAAGTTACCACTGATACATTTTTTGCATATCACAATGAATAGCCAAATACACAAACTATACCTATTTTTCAATTTCATCCAATTTCTTTTGTCCATTTGATAATATGTTCCAACCTCCTTTGAAATTGCATCTACAAAGAACTATATAAGTTAGTTGATACTAAAGATAGATCACAAGTAAACTAAAGATAGATGTTTGCTGAAAATAAGCCTATATTTGTAACAAAAAACTATCAACCCTATATAATGACACATTAGATGTAATAGAACCTTCTAATGGTGTATTTATGTTGGTGCAATCCATTGTTTTGTTGGTATATGACTTCAAGGGACACATTTATTCTAGACCTACTCAAGGTTATAGTGTATTTTTTATCAGTGCTTTGGTACGATGCTAACCACTTATTAGACGAACTTGAAAATCTAGAGAAAATCTAGCAAATTTTGAAGTTAAATTGCTTTTGTTTCCACACAAGTGAATGGATAGCTCCCCAAATATGTGGTTTTGAGGGCAAAGTATATAAGAATTTGGTTGAAGGTGAACATTAAAAAGGCATTGTTGAATTGCGGTAATGGACCTGAAAGAGGAATTTACATTCACACTTAACCCTGGAAATTATGGGTTCACTTCAGGCAGAATTTTATTTCCTCAAAAGCAAGCTACATGCATCACTATATTAGCAAAGCCTCGTTATACCTCTGTTCACGATATCTTCAATACTCTATACTCTAGACATTGTTAATGGCAATTCTTGGTCATCCTATATTAGGCATGACACAACGAATAAGGTATTAGTGATGTATATGTCATACTATATGATACAAAAGGTGAGAACTGAGGTAAGCACTAAGGGAACATCTCAGCAAAAGTCAAAAGTGCCCTTTCAATCATATAAAATTCTTCCTTAACTTCTAAATCTATTAGCTGATGTAAATGTGAATCTAATTTATTTATCACAAGCTTGACTTCATCTAATATAGGAACCAAGTTGGCCAATTACTTGATAGATAGGTTTGACTTCTTGGTCAACTAAGGCAATCTCCTATTAAAATTCACAATGAAGTTCTAAAATCTTACTGATATACCCGACAATTTGAGGTCATCATAGAATGTAAGAGAATGCTACATAATAGTGTACAAGAAGATTCACCAAATAAATCCTAATGCCATATAAGCCGTGCAATCAATTTCTAACTTTGTTTCATGATACTTAGCACACTAAATATCCACTTGGCACTAATTTGATTATCATAGAGACACTGATTTCAGGAAGCTAGTCTGTGCTGACCTAACCTACGAAAATTATTATTAATCATATATATTCCTAAGGAAATGATTGTCACACCTTAGTTATTCTTCACTTTCAACTACTGTTAAGTTTCCTCTCCATACTATAGTCTGGTAAAGAACTGAAAATTTGTCATTATTGAGGCATGGTGCCCTCTCATTGAAAACTAGCAACACTGCAAGATGCTATATATGAGTTGCAATTACCTGACCATATTTTTTAGCATGATGATATTTTTTTGAGAATAACCACTTGTATCCATTCTTGTTATTTGGAGTTCAGTAGCTGGAGCTTCAAAGTTTGATCCAAGATTGTAACCACGGATGTTTTAATCCTCTCAGTACATGTCCCAATATACCAATCTCATGCAGGGCATATGTCTACCTTTCCTGCTAACAAATGAAAATGAAAAGGGCAAAAGGAATCAAAAGTTGTCTTTTTTCTTTCCTAACAACCACTTAATATGTCATATAAATGACCATTTCAATATATCTAAGTAATCAGGGTTCATGTGTGTAGGAACATGGATTATCATTTTTGAAATCAGGGAGAGTTGGGATGCATGAGACAACATAACATACATGTGTATGCAAAATATAAAATATAAAAATCATATAAATATTGAAAAAAACTAATAAAAAAAGGAAAATTTACTAGTGCTAAGACATGAGACGCTGTGATCCAAATTGTAAAACAAATTCTACACCATTGGGCAGCGGCAGCAGCACATCGCAGTTTATATGGTTGTCCCAAAACATAAGGCAGGGGTACACAGTCCTGGGAAGTACAAATATTTAGGAACGTTAGCTAGTGTTCATAAGGCATTAGACACAATGGTTAGGTCCTTGTAATGGTTTACTAGGCAAAAGAAAACACATATCCAAACTTTGTATGGCTATTGGACATAAAATAGACAGATTAAACCTCTATATAAGCTAGAGAGGCATGAAATATGGAGGTCAAGTGCATATGTTAGCTTACTGGATGGAGTCACATAGAAAATCATGGGGAATATAACATGTAAATCAAACCTTAAATCAAGTTGTTTGGCATGGAGAAGACAAATCAAATTTAAAAAAAATAAAATTGGGCATGGTATTAGACCATACAAATGAAAATTTCAGATTATTTTAAGGGGGGCATCCCTCGATATTCTCCAAGGACATCATTCCACACCTGGACATAGGAGGGATGGACATATGTGTCCCCACAATGGCAAGACACAAGATCACATCTTCACGAGAATGCAACCTTGGCAACACAAGTACATATAGATGGTATCATTGTTTAAATTTAATTCACAAAATTGACTAGTATTTAGTATTTACACAAAGGGAGTTATCTCGTGTGAAATTGGTTAGGGTAGATTTTTCCTTTCTATATAGCCATGGTACTAAGGGCATTTTGTAATTTTTCCTTGCATGAATGACTCAAGTCTATCATATCTCTAAACAATATCTAGATAGATTTAATCAGTTTCACACCAAAACAGTGAAAGACATCATAAATAAGATTCCCAAGTCCACCTTGGAAAAGATCAAGAAAACCATATACACCCTTCAACTGCCTTTAAAAAAAATCACATACAAGAAATTGCAAGAAGGTGACATGTTTCTTATTGTCCAAGTATCCAAAAACATTCACCCATAGAAATCAGGCTAGGGGGATAAACATACAGGAAATTATGTCTTGCATAAGTCTCTATTTCTAATCATAAACAGCTAACAAGGAAAATTCCTAGTACCAACAGTTATTAGCATACTCTGACAAACCTTCTGGGATGAAGTTACCATTTGTTTGTAGGACTGTCCCAAAATAAATGTACAGTTTATTCATTTTTATCTAATATAATATTAAGAACATAAAGTACAGTGTTCCCAATTTCAAATAAGTGTCCAATGTGAATCTGCAAAGGATATATCTTTTCTCACTAGGGTAAAAGTCAATCTGTCCTTTCAGGCCTAGGGAAATTGGTATGCTACTAAGTGGTTCAATTAGAGGTTTTACTAAGTGGTGAAGCTGAGTTAACACCTTATCCACAACCCTAGCTCAGATCCCAAAGACTAAGCACAAGGGGAAACAAATTAGAAGAAGAAATCACGACCATAAAAAGGAATGTGTTTGGCATTAGCTTTGGTGTTCAATATCTCTCACAACAGCATTAGAGGAAGTGACACTGGAGTTCAAGTAACTTGATTAAGATATGTGTATCTATAAGCATTCGCTGTTGTCTACGGATATTATTTTGACAAAACTCATCAGACTTCATGCTTCTTGTTGTTGCATAGCGTATTTGTTATATACCACATTGTTCAAAGTAGGGATGAGTAATCTTCTCAGGTCAAAATTCTAATTTCATGTGTAGTATACTAAAACCTACAAGTTACTTCCACCCATCCTGATCTAAGCACAATATCGAAAATAGAAGAAAGACACCTGCATAGTAAAAACACAAGAGAGCTAGTACACAAGCATGAGAGAAGATTGCTGGAAATATGCTCGTGCTGTACACTCCTTTGTGTTTATGCATGATACAAATTTGTGAGGAAAGCGATCAGAGATCACCAAATCTCTAATAAAATACAATAAATTGGTAGAGTGATCAGTTAAGATTAGTCACCCAAAAGAGATAAGGATCAAGTACAAAGTATAAAAAAATCAAATAAAATACATGTTTGCTAGACTAAGTCTCACCAATTTATTCCTACCGAAAAGATGTTGTCCTCAAATTCTACTGAAAATGAGGAAAGTACTGCTCAAATGCAGATTAAGAAACCCTCTTTGCTTGAGTGGCCAAACTGCCTTTGCAGCCCACCAAGTGGTGATTTGACAACACCCAGTAGGTATGGTGCGGGCATCAACATGTGTATATTTATTTAGAGCACACTAAAAATATAGAATTGTGGCCTCCCAATGTGCAATTGGAATTTGGAACAGGTTCCTCCGAGTAAGGTGGTTCTTTCGAAAACACATCTTCCAAAATATCACCAAACATATTGATGTAATCCATCGAACCATTCATGAAATTATGAGGCCAAATCCATTAAAAGATTTACCATTGAGAAAAATTATTAGATGAAATTAAGGCTTGGGATTTTATCACTCACACATGTATTCATGTTGTTTGCACTTCCAAAACATGTCATAAAAACTATCACCAAACATAAGATATCATATGCCATGAAAGAGATTAAAATTTACACTTTTGTTGTAAGTTGTGCCTTTATTATTGTTAGGACTCCAAATTGACCATTTTTGACCTTGTATTTTTGCTATAATATTACCCTTTTTCAGTCCATAAGTTGAAAGCTTTGATTATATAATGACCCAATCATTCCAAGGTATGAAGTAACTCTCCGCATTGCTATATGTTTAACTATTCATTACATATTCATGTTATCTTTATAATTATCTTTGGAGAAGTTAACCAAGTTGCTAAGTAACCGTTGAACTGTCTAATGTCTGCAGAAATTATAATTCGTAGTTGCTGCAACACCAGAAACAACAACTACGCAGTTGCTGCAACACCAACAACAACAACTATCTAAAGCAGGGAAAACGTTATACCGGAAAAGACAAACAGCAACTATCAGAAGTCGGCAGAGTTCCATGCTGACAGAACACGATCAACAACTGTCCAGAAAGGGTAAAACACGGTTACAGTTGCTAAAACACCAGGAACAGCATGAGTTTACTAAATCAACAACAATGAAGCGGCAAAGGATAGTACGAGGATTCCAAGAAGACGGTTGAAGTTTGTTTACCAGCTGTGTAACAGTAAGAGACCAAGAAGGAATACACCGTCACACTGTTGTAACGGCATCCTGTAACAAGGATGGATTTCTTATTTTTGAAAAAAAGGTTTAACTGAATGAACTATGACGGTCTATTGTAATAGATGTCTCCTCTATAAAGAGGAGACATCTACAGTAGAAAGGGGGGGGGGGAAAGGAAACAAGTTGTAAGGGAAATTTTGAAAGACAAACAACAAGTCTGAATCTTTATTGTAACTCGACATTTTGGCAGATGAATAGAAGGTTGTTCTGAGCACCTAATCCAGCATTTGTGTTTTGGGGAATCTTGTGAGAAGGACAGGGCCCACCTTCTTCACAAGATTCACCCATTTATTTTCTATCCGTGTGTGAGTGTGTTTGGTAATTTCCTTTTGCTGGTACTCTGTTTGGGTTCTGTAGCATTACCTCTAATAATTTCCTTTTTGCTGATACTCTGTTTTGTTAATTGCTTGATATTGTAAAAGAATACTTCACCAGTAGTTTGGAATTGCAGTGTGTATTAGCAACTTGGTTACAGGGGCAGGTGCTGAACATCCTTACCCTGAGGATAGGGTCCTGATCCTCTACTAACAGAACAACCATTATTTCTCTTTGTAGATTTGTGTTCTTAGTTAACTGCTTTCATTTTATCTCTGCAACATACTTTAACTGTTATAACATAGAGTAAGGAGTTTGACAGAAAATAGAATCGTGTATACTACAGCTTTTAATGCTTTTAGAATTAAGTACATACAGTACGAGGTCACCTTTGAAATAAAAGGACTTTCCCGGGTTGACAAATTAATGTGGTACTCGACTGTTTAATCAATAAACAATTCAAGCAGCCAACATTTTGGCGCCGTTGCCGGGGAAGGCGACTAGAGATTTTAAAAGCATTAATGATTTCTTTTTAAGAATAACAGGTGCATGAGAGGACATAGGAAACCTAATTTCACAGGCGGCAAAGGCAGAGGAGGAAGAAAAACCTTTATTGACGAAATTATCTCAAAGGCCGAGACATCACAGAGGACGAGTTCCCGAAGACCTCAGATCCAGTATTCCTCACAAACAGATCGACAGACGGAGGAATGTACTAGGACCTGAAAGGAAGCTGGAAGTACTAGAATACACTGAGGAACCGGTTGAAGAACTTGAAGAAACATAAGATACAGAAGATAAAGCAAGCGATTCAGGAAAAAGACGAATGGAGGATAACAGAGCAGAAGGAAGGGGGGAAAACTCACTCTCTACCCTAGAGTTCCCTATTGGGGAGCTCCCGAGAGGAGCAACCCCTATGAAGAACATTCCACTTTCAACATTACCTAACTTTCATGGTTTATCCTCTAAAGACCTGGATGAATTCCTCTGTGAATTCGATATACTATGTAGGAGTTATGATTATGTGAGCCCTAATCAGAGACTAAAACTGTTTCCAGCAGCACTGAAAGGGAATGCGTTAAGGTGGTTTATGAGCTTAGGAGCTCAGGCAATCACTACCTAGGATCAGATGAAAGAAAGTTTTCTGGCCAAATATCAGGATTATTGTCGAACAAGAGAAAGGAAGGAAGAGTTGTTTAAAATGGTTCAGAAGGAGGACGAGAATTTGGAGGACTTTGTGGAAAGACTGCAGTATAATCTGCAGCGGTCTGACCACCCTACCATGAGTAAAGATATTCTGAAAACAATATTGCTGAAAGTGGTACGAGATGACTGCTTGGACATGTTGAATATGCTGGGAAAAGGGGACATTTCCAAGGAACCATTTGATGAAATTATCAACCTCTGCATGAGATGTTCAAGAGGAGCAGTAAGCAGATCAAAAAGCAGGGACAATGTATATTCAAGAGTCCAGAAGTTAGCAAGTGGAGGAGCAACAAGGGCCGAAATAGGTAATTTGTTGGAAGAATTTAAAACTGAGATGTTAAGCTCTTTTGCTTCATAAATTGATTCTCTGCAGGTAAAAAAGAAACAGGCAGAAGAAGAAGCTGCCCTAGCTATTTTTTGTTCTAAATGCAGAGAAAAACACCCACTCAGGGAATGCCCACTAGATAAGATACCAATCTGCACGATCTGTGAAAAGGACCATGAGACCCAGCAATGCCCCTCTCTGCCTGGAATAAAAGCAGCATTGCAGTCAACTGAAGAAGAGGCTGAAGCAGTGTACCTGATGACACAGAGGAGGCAATGGCCAAAAAGACAAGGTATGAATTCTAACACAGCATTTAGTCGTTGGAATAATCATTCTCCTTTTCAAACAAATTACCCACCCATGAACCAAAGGCAGTACCCACCCTTAAATACGATGAATTTTCTACCCATACAACAACCAAGTCTTCCTTTTCCTGATCCTACCATATGGAATCCTTGGGCTCCCCAGCAATCGTATTTTAATCAATGGAATCTGAACTGGGCAGCCCAACAGATGCCATTTCCTCAGCATCAACAGTCTCTTTCCTTACCATCCAATACTCCTCTGAATAACCAAGCAATTAGACCACAGCTCCCTGTGCAACCCAACCCCGACCCAAATAAAGATAAAGCTCTGCAAGCAATTTATTTTCAAAATCAGCCTGTCTCCCCCATGCAATGTAACGATATCCATCTTCGCTCAGGGAGAGTTGTTGAACCCATCGTTGATGACATTACTGACTCTGATAAAGAGGAAGTTGGAAAAGAAAAACCAGCTAACAATAATGTTGAAACAGTTGAATTAGCATCTAACAACAATGATCAAACAATAGATCCGCCATTCCCTGAACGTCTGGCTCTCACCAAAACGCTTGAGCAACCTGCTTTTAACCTTTTAGGCGAACTACAGAATTTATATGTTAAAATTCCATTGTTGCAAGTGCTAAGAGATGTTCCCATTTATGCTAGGACTTTTAGAGATATTTGCATAAAAAAACCTGGAAGAAAAACTAAGGACCCCCTCACAGTTCATGTGATGGGAGAGCTGACCGCTTTTTAATGACAGAAAAATATCCTCCTGTGAAATATGGTGACCTTGGTCACCCTACAGTAACAGTTCAGGTTCGAAAAACCTTTGTCTCTAAAGTTCTAGTAGATTTAGGTGCTGCAATAAACATTATGACACTTGAAATAGCACAACTGCTGCAGTTAAAAAACTTTATTAGGGAAACTCCAACCATTCTAAAGCTGGTTGATCACTCTACAATTAAACCTGAAGGAGTCATTGAAGATCTAATAATTTCTGTAGAATCCTGGAATTACCCAGCTGATTTGGTGGTGTTACAAACTAAAACAAAGTTGGGGGGTCATCCACTGATTCTAGGAAGACCTTGGCTAGCTACAGCGGATGCTTTCATCAGCTGTAAATCAGGATCAATGACCATCTCTAATGGGCAGGAAACCAAATAGCTTACCCTTTATCCTCATGCTACACCCATGATTAATAATGACAATTCTGTATGGGTAGATTATGAGGATGAAGAAGCCCATCCTATCTTGACTATCGTACAAACTTTAACTTCCAAAGACTCTACCGAAGATGAATTAATCAGTAGCTTCATTTCTGAACCTTCTTCGGTCAGCCCAAAAAAGTATAATCACTTCACTGCAATCTTGGAATCTGAATCTCAACAGAACATGAAAGCTAAAAATTTATCTTAGACAGTAGTAGGCAGCCCCTCCAAAAGTACAACAATAGAAATTGAGCCTGGCAAAACATTAAATATAAATCCTAACTTAACTGATAATGAAAAACAACAGTTAATAAAGTTACTCTGGGAAAATAAAGAAGCATTTGCATGGGATTATACAGACATGAAGGGGATCTCTTCTGAGCTATGCACTCACCGCATTTATATTAAAGAAGGATCCCGCCCAGACTGTCAACCCCAGCGGCAGATGAATCCCAATCTAAGGGAAATTGTGAAGGAGGAACTTCAAAAACTATTGAATGCAGGATTTATATACCCTATATCTGATAGTGAGTGGGTTTCCCCACTTGTAATTGTACCCAAGAAAAATGGAAAATGGAGAGTATGTGTTGATTACAGAGCTTTGAATAAAGCCACCCAGAAAGACCATTTCCCTTTACCATTCATTGATCAGGTATTAGATAATTTGGCAGGTAAGAAATTCTTTTCATTTTTGGATGGATTTAGTGGATACAATCAGATTAAGATTGCACCCCAAGACCAAGACAAGACCACATTTACGAGCCCATGGGGGACCTTTGCTTACAGGGTCCTTCCATTTGGGCTATGTAATGCTCCAGCAACATTTCAAAGAGCAGTGATAGGGATTTTTTCTGATATGCTAAATGATTCCTTAGAAATATTTGTGGGTAGGGATTTTTTCTGATATGCTAAATGATTCCTTAGAAATATTTATGGATGACTTTACTCCTTATGGAGTGACTTTTGAGGATGCACTGCAGAATCTTGAAAAAGTACTTAAGCGATGTGTAGAAGCACACCTTGCCTTAAGCACTGAAAAATGTCATATGATGATGAATCAAGGTATTGTATTGGGTCACTTCATCTCATTCCTAGGAATTCAAGTTGATCCAGCCAAGATACAGGTAATTCAGACCCTCCCTATCCCCAAAACACAAACTAATGTAAGAAGCTTTTTAGGACATGCTGGATACTATAGAAGATTTATTAAGAATTTTTCCAAAATAGCTTCTCCTTTATTTGTGTTATTAACAGAAAATGTTGAATTTAAGTGGACTGATGATTGTGAAAAAGAATTTAATGAACTTAAACATCAGTTGTCTACAGCTCCCATTTTGAGAGGACCTAATTGGGCACTACCCTTTCATATATCCTCTGATGCCTCAGATACTGCAATTGGAGCTATCTTGGGCCAAGAAGAAAACAGTCTTCCCTATGCCATTTATTTTATTAGTAAGAATATGACACCAGCTGAGCTGAATTATACAGTCACTGAGAAGGAATTCCTAGCAGTCATTTATGCTATCAATAAGTTTCGACATTATATTACTGGCTACACTACTTTTGTGCATACTGACCACTCGGCCATTAAATATCTAATGAATAAATCAGTTACAAATGATTGAGTTACTAGATGGTTATTATTATTACAAGAATTTGACATCACAATCGTAGATAGGCCAGGTAAAGAAAATGTAGTTGCTGATTTCCTTTCTCGATTAAAAATTGATGAAAACATTCCAGTAGATGATTCTTTTCTTGATGAATATTTATTTGCAGTATCTCCTCACTCACCATGGTATGCAACTATTGCCAACTATTTAGTTGCAGGAAAATTACCGTCGCACCTATCACATAGGGAAAAAAGAAAGATCATCCAGCAAAGTGCTAGGGACAGCTGGATAAGCGGGTGCCTTTTCCACATAGGAATCGATCAGGAAATCCGGAGATGCATTGGTGAAGATGAAATTTATGATGTATTAAAGGCTTGTCACGATGGCCCTTGTGGAGGGCATTTTGCAGACAAAAGAACAGCACACAAGGTACTCAGAATGGGTTATTATTGGCCCTCACTCTTCAAAGATGCAAGGAAATATGTGAAGGCATGTGATAGCTGTCAAAGAATGGGCCAGCCTAATCACAGGGATGAAATGCCACTCAATCCCCAGGTAATTCTTGAACCTTTTGAGAAATGGGCATTAGATTTTATAGGTCCCATTAATCCCCCATCCAATCAAAGAGTGTACATATTAGTATGCACAGATTATATGACTAAATGGGTAGAAGCTAAGGCACTCCTTAAAGCTAATGAAGAAGCATTACTAACATTTTTATTTGAAGAGAGCTTTGTTAGGTTTGGATTGCCTAGAGAATTAGTCACGGATGGAGGACCTCCTTTCAACTCTCATGGCTCCAAGGATACACTTCAGAAATATCATATTAAGCTCAAAATGACTACACCTTATCACCCCCAGGAAAATGGGCAGGTAGAAAGCACCAATAAAGTCATAGAAGCCATCTTGACAAAAATAATAAAGGAGAATAGAAGGGACTGGTTTCAAAGGTTGCGTGAGGCACTATGGGCCTATAGAACTACTTGGAGGAATACTACGGGCTTTTCACCTTATGAATTAGTTTTTGGAAAAAATGTTGTTTTCCATGTAGAGTTTGAAATCAAAACTTTAAAAACTGCTTTAGCTGTTAACCTTGACTTGACTGATGCACAGACAGCCAGGTTGCAGCAGCTTCAGGAATTGGACGAGAAGAGACTGGATGCCATCCATCAAACAACCATGATACATCAACAAAGAAGCAGGTGGCATGACAGAACCATCAAGCAAAAGCAGTTCCAGAAAGGTAACTGGGCTCTACTCTATGACTCCCATTTCGAGAATTTCCAAGGTAAGTTAAGAACAAGGTGGTTAGGGTCTTATGAAGTGGATGTTGTTTTTCCAAATGGGACAGTCAGAATTTTAACGATTGATGATAGCAGAATACCACTACTAGTGAATGGGTATCGACTCCGTTTATATCAGCGGCCTGTTTCTAAAGAAGATTTTAAAGCTACTTGCATGGCAAATAGACACTATGCTACCCTAGGGGAACTTGCTGTCCCTCAAGGCACTTAAATTTCTGTTTATTTATGCATTTTTTTTTTAGATTAGATATTCTTTTCAAATAATAATCCTTACCAAGGGTTGCCATATTACAATCCATTATTTTGTAGATCTTAGCTTTGGAAAATGGCTGAGAAAAAAAACTTCAAAGGAATCACTTTGCGAACTTGGGAATCCCGTTGCTGCAACACCATTTCCCGTTGCTGCAACACCGTTTCCCGTTGCTGCAACACCGTTTCCCGTTGCAGCAACACCATTTCCCATTGCTGCAACACCATTTTCCCGTTGCTACAACACCATTTCCCATTGCTGCAACACCATTTCCCATTGCTGCAACACCAACGCTCATTGCTGCAACACCAACGCTCATTGCTGCAACACCAACTCTCGTTGTTGCAACACCATTTCCCGTTGCTGCAACACCATTTCCCGTTGCTGCAACACCAACTCTCGTTGCTGCAACACCAACTCCCGTTGCTGTAACACCATTTCCCGATGCTGTAATGCCTTTTTTTTTCAGTATTTCTCTCATTTATAAAAGCACCAGTTTCTCCACTTCAGCTCCCAAAGAAATGAATTATTATTTGCATAAAACATACCATTTCCTACCAAAAGAACCAGCCATACACTATGATGATTACAATTCTCCACTATTACTTCCCGTCATTACTAAAAATCGCCGGTATTCTCATACTTTTAGACCCGCTTTAATCATTATGAATCCAGCAAAAGACAAGACAAGACTTTTCGACGCATCAACCAAAAAGGTAAAACATAAAGGTACGCATGATTATGTATGGACATTAATGATAGGACTACCGAATAATTGTACTTCCAATCATATCACTTACTCGTAGCTTTTTGGGGGGGGATTACCAAAGCGCTGTCATAATTGTATAGCACGCCAACTGTCGCCGCCCTTAACTCTCCCGGTAATATGTCAAAGTCATCTCATCATGGCATGTTACCATTTGCAACGATTTACTCTGGACTGAACTCGGAAGCTCGGCTCTGTACTGAGAATTTTCACTGAAACAACAGCTATGGGAGGAAATCTCATCACAATGAACCTGGCACAACAGCACTTCTAGAGATCTATCCCAAGGCCTATCAAATATTCTTGCAAGCGGGTTGGCTAGATTATTTTATGAGACTTCCAGATTTCGATGCACAACAAGTCCTTGAGTTTGCATGCAATTTGACAGAGGGGTTTTCCGTCGTTCAGGGAGTTCAAATTCCAGTCACAGAGGAAGTCATAGCCCAAGTTACCGGGCTACCAGCTAATGGCACGCGGTGGTTTAGTAGGAAGCACCTGATCCTCAATGCGCAGCAGGATTTTCTTCAACTAGGCGAGCAGGTAGAACGCAAGGGCAGAGGCGTAGCACTTCAATCACTGCCTCAACCATGGTCGAAAGTTGCTGAATTTGTAAAGCAATACCTGACGTGCGAAGGCCGGTACCAGGTAATTTACCAGCACGATTTCGTCTTGTTGAATCACTTGAGGCATGGTCAGTTGATAAATATGCCATATTATCTATTGGGATGTCTTAAAAATATGTTACGTTACACTGTCAACGCAAAGCGTCCGCTCCATTCCTTGAAACACCACCGTCTAGCTCAATTATTGATAAATAAAGGCCTTGCCTTAAATAACCCCCCTCCCCTCATTAATCCCCACCAAGAGGCATAAATCCCTCAGCTAGAGCAGGAAATTCCTCATCAGGAAGAGGAAATTCCTCACCAAGTTGAGGACATACCTCAGCAGGATGAAGAAATCCCTCAGCCAGAGCAGGAAATTCCTCATCAGGAAGAGGAAATTCTTCACCAAGCTGAGGACATACCTCAACAGGATGAAGAAATCCCTCAGCAAACAGAGGAAATTCCAGAGAAAATACCCGAAGAAATCCCTCAGCAAATAGACGATATTCCAGAGCAAATGCCCGAAGAAATCCTCCAGCAAACACCCCCACAAGTTGCTGAAAATGTACAATCAGCAGTAGAAATACACACAGAAACAACCCCATCCCCCAATAAAACCGACCCATCCGTTCTTATACTTGGTATTTCTACCAATGACTCTGATGATAACATCCCTATTACCCTTCTCAAATGAAAGATGCAGCAGAAAAATAAAACCCCACCGAAAAGAAGAAGAACTAGGGCTTCGGCTAAAGCAGCTGCTATTTCCACCACTGCCCCGATTTTAAAGAAAGCTAGCCGAAAAAGAAAAATATCTAAATTCCTTGCTTTTCTACCTAAGCCAAGGACTCTGTCGTATGTAACAGCTGAATCCCCTAGCCCCACTCCCCCCAGCCCCCTACCCATCATGTTAAATACTCGTACTTCCACCAGCCCTGGAAACTCCCCTCCCTCACCCTCTGGGGCTGAGATGCAGAGTGTTCACAGTGTCATGACATTATCTTTTGAGGCAGCTGTCACACAAGAACCAGCTGCCGATACCCAAGGTAATATTGGCCAAGTGGTTGCAACACAAGAAACAACCACTACCCCACCAGGTGACACACAAGAACCACCTGTTGGGGGTATAAATGTTCAAATCAATGCTGAAACACAACCTCTAGCTCCACTGGAACCTGCCGCTCCACAAGCTCAGCCTACCATATCTGCCCTGCAGGAAGAAATTGAATTTCTGAAATCCCAAATTCATGATTATCAGGAGGAAATAATAAGGGTCAAAGAAGCTTATCAAAATGAACGTAACCTGCACATTTTAGCACGGGTAGCCTCTGCAGCGGAGAAGAGTAAAGAGAATGAATATATGTGCGCCAATTGTGGTGAGATATACACTCAAGCAGGATGCAAGGTAGTTGCAGAATCAATGACTGGAGTCATCCCAGAACCTTCTGCTGTTGTAGTTGAAATGAAAGAACTTGCTGTTACACAAATTGCAGAAGCAAAAACAGAACCACCACAACCCTCTGCTGAAATAGAAGAACTTGCTGCAACACAAGAACCAGTAGGTTCTCCAAAAACTATACAGGTGGAAACAGAGCAACCTGCTGTAACACAAGAACCAGCAGGTGTAAAGAAAGAACTAGAAGGACTTGTTGTAACTCAGGAATCAGCAGGGAATGAAGAAGAAGACATAAAGCCACCCCGGCCTACCCAAACTATTATGGAAAAAGAAAAAGAAGCATTGGTTGTCTCACAGGAATCAGCAGGGAATGAAGAAGAAGACATAAAGTCACCCCGGCCTACCCAAACTGTTAGGGAAAAAGAAAAAGAAGCATTGGCTGTTTCACAGGAATCAGCAGGGAATGTAGAAGAAGACATAAAATCACCCTGGCATACCCAAATTGTTATGGAACAAGAAGAAGAAACGTTGGCTGGAAATGGAAAAGAAGACATCGAATCACCCCGGCCTACTCCAATTATCACAGAGCAGAAAATTCTTGTTGATGCCTTTACACAAACTGAACCTCCCACTGTCAGTGATGCATGCATAGAGACCGCTAGTTTTCAAGAATTAAAAGGAGAATGATGGAGAGAATATGAGCTGTCACAAGGGAAAGCATTCCAACAGAAAAAGGGAATCTGGTTCAGTTATGCATATAAGAATTGGGAAGCACTTGAGCAGTCTAGAGCTCAGTAGAAAGAAATTAAGGAACTAAAAGCTAGATTTTCCCAAATGTTTGAGTTGGTTCAAAGAATACTTGCTACAAGGAAACCCTCTTTCAACTATGCAACATTTTTGAGGGAACGACTAACATTCTTACAGATATAGGTAGTTAGAGATGGTAGACCTCATCAGGTGATTACATCGGAACAATTCATTGAAACCTTTGCAGAGGCACCCAAAAATGATCAGAATTTGTTGTGTGAGCTTTATCTCCACAACGAAGCCATGTCTGAAGACAGAAAAATGAATATACTCCCTCTTGTTGGCGACATACAACTCAGAGCTTTCATTTCCTTTCTAGCAAACCAACTCTCTTGGAAAAATGCCTTCATCTTAGCACAACATAATGAACAGAACTTCCTCCTTTGGATTAGGGTTGAACCTCAAAATGTAGCTACTTTCATTGCACAACACCAAAGAATGTTAAGTGAACCTGGAATGACTGATCACATTAGGCAACTACAAGCAGTGGTCTTGCGAGATTGCCAACACTATGTGAGAGTGAAGGCACCTTTGGCTATTAAAGCCAACAAACTATTCTGGGAAAACTGTCCCAAGGAAAGGCAGGAGTATCATCCCTACAATCCACCTAATCTACAGGCAGCAATTTCAAGGGTACCTTAATATGTTAGATGTATGGAACAATGTGCTGAAAAATGGATTGGCTACAGATTTAAATTTCCCCTCTTATGGTTATCTGGTCAGCAATACAAGGGTCAATTTGGATTATCCAAAAAGGAAGAGGCGGCAACATGGAGGAAACTAGAGACTGTCTATGGGTTCAGAGACAAGTTTGATAACACTTTCTATAGCTACTGTCTCAGTAATTTACACTTTTCATCCCAGTACTCCGACTCAGATTCAGAGTAAGCATTGCATGAGGACATGCAACCCTTTCAGTTGGGGGGGATGTTAGGACTCCAAATTGACCATTTTTGACCTTGTATTTTTGCTATAATATTACCCTTTTTCAGTCCATAAGTTGAAAGCTTTGATTATATAATGACCCAATCATTCCAAGGTATGAAGTAACTCTTCGCATTACTATATGTTTAATTATTCATTACATATTCATGTTATCTTTATAATTATCTTTGGAGAAGTTAACCAAGTTGCTAAGTAACCGTTGAACTATCTAAAGTCTGCAAAAATTATAATTCGTAGTTGCTGCAACACCAGAAACAGCAACTTTGTAGTTGCTGCAACACCAGCAACAACAACTATCTGAAGCAGGGAAAACGTTATACCAGAAAAGACAAACAGCAACTATCAGAAGTCGGCAGAGTTCCATGCTAACACAACACGATCAACAACTGTCCAAAAAGGGTAAAACACGATTACAGTTGCTAAAACACCAGGAACAGCATGAGTTTACTAAATCAACAACAATGAAGCGGCAAAGGATAGTACGAGGATTCCAAGAAGACGGTTGAAGTTTGTTTACCAGTTGTGTAACAGTAAGAGACCAAGAAGGAATACACTATCACACTGTTGTAACGGCATCCTGTAACAAAGATGGATTTCTTATTTTTTACAAAAAGGTTTAACTGAATGAACTATGACGGTCTATTGTAATAGATGTCTCCTCTATAAAGAGGAGATATCTACAGTAGAAAGGGGGGAGAAAAGGAAACAAGTTGTAAGGGAAATTTTGAAAGACAAACAGCAAGTCTGAATCTTTATTGTAACTGGACATTTTGGCAGATGAATAGAAGGTTGTTCTGAGCACCTAATCCAACATTTGTGTTCTGGGGAATCTTGTGAGAAGGACAGGGCCCACCTTCTTCACAAGATTCACCCATTTATTTCCTGTCAGTGTGTGAGTGTGTTTGGTAATTTCCTTTTGCTGGTACTCTGTTTGGATTTTGTAGCATTACCTCTGATAATTTCCTTTTTGCTGATACTCTGTTTTGTTAACTGCTTGATATTGTAAAAGAATACTTCACCAGTAGTTTGGAATTGCAGTGTGTATTAGCAACTTGGTTACAGGGACAGGTGCTAAACATCCTTACCATGAGGATAGGGTCCTGATCCTCTGCTAACAGAACAACCATTATTTCTCTTTGTAGATTTGTATTCTTAGTTAATTGCTTTCATTTTATCTCTGCAATATACTTTAACTGTTATAACATAGAGTAAGGAGTTTGACAGAAAATAGAATCGTGTATACTACAGCTTTTAATGCTTTTAGAATTAAGTACATACAGTACGAGGTCACCTTTGAAATAAAATGACTTTCCCGGGTTGACAAATTAATGTGGTACTCGACTGTTTAATCAATAAACAATTCAAGCAGCCAACAATTATCTGACATGGAATTCTTCGTAAATTTCACTTTTGATTCATCCCTTGTAATTCACACAAATGTCGACCATTCTTTACCTTTCCTCATCATTTGGCCTCTCAAATCCATGTCACTACCATGATCTTTTTCTACTACCTTGACACAATTCAAACTTGAAACAAATTTCAATCTATGAAATTGAAAACCCGTTTGGGCCACTCGAACTTGCCATTGTAAACCTCCACAATGATAACACTCACCTTGGTGCAAAAAATGGTGATGCACTTCTTCTAATTTCAAAATTGAACCTTTGTGGGCATCATTTTCTATGGGCACATAATGTCAACATCCAACACAATCACCATGTTTCACAACACACTCACAATGTGGTTTGGAGATTGCATATAGCCATGTGCTCCATGAAATACTCTAGCAACCTAACCCCTTTTCTTATGAAACCAGCTCAAGAAAAGATAGAAAAGATAGATCAACGCCTTAGAATTCAGCCTCTTCAAGGGGGCAACCTCCTTTACATTACATAAATGAACAATTCTTGGATAAAACAAATGACAAAACCTCCTTTCTATATATAGGAGTCTAAGGAGTCATAATATAATCCAGCCGACCTAACAATAATAATATAAAGCCACAAAAATAATAATAGAGGGATTCTATGGGCACATTAATAACAATATGGGGGCAATGGGGGCACAACAATATAAATAAGGGGTATAACTACAATAGTAATGGGGTAATCACGAGTATTATAGGGACCCAACATGCCCCTCTCCTTCACAAAAGTGTTGTCCTCAACGCTTGAGTAGTTATGGATACTTCTGCATAAAATTATCATCCTCCCATGTGGAATCTTCAGCGGATAAGTTCTTCCACTTGATAAGGTAATCTGAAATTGATCAATTTCGTAGCTGTCGAGTTCTTGTTTCTATAACTGCTTCCGGTTCCAATATAATTTTTCCTTCCCCGTCAAGTTCTGGCAATATTGTTTGAACTGGGAGCTTGTTGCCTATAACCTTCTTTAAGCATGAAACATGGAAAACTGGGTGCAATCGAGAAGCTGCAGGAAGCTCCAATTTGTATGCCATAGTACCAATCTTTTGCAACACCTTGTACGAACCATAATACTTTGGTGATAATTTATTATCCTTCTTAGCTTGCTTGAGGGACATTTGCTTATACGGTTGTAGCCGTAGGAATACCCAATCACCTACATCAAAACTTCTTTCACTGCGATGTTGATCTGCCTGTTGTTTCATTCTATTCTGTGCCAACACAAGGTTATCCTTTAAGAGTTGGAGGACTTGTTGTTGATGTTTGATGTGATGTTCCACTGCCTGAACCTTAGAATTTTCTCTTAAATATGATGTGATGGATGGCGGTTGATACACATAAAGTGCCATAAATGGGGTCATTTTTGTTTCTGTATGAAAGGAAGTGTTATACCACCATTCAGCCAGAGGCAAGCATTTGACCCATTGTGTCTGTTTATCATATACAAAGCAACGAAGATATCCTTCCAAACATTTGTTTACTATCTCAGTTTGCCCATCAGATTGAGGATGATAATATGAGCTATGAGTTAACTGAGTACCAAGACAAGAAAATAATTATGTCCAAAAATTTCCAGTGAAAATGGGATCTCTGTCACTTACAATAATCTTTGGGTTTCCATGTAGCTTTTGAATTGTTTCCATAAATGGAGTAGAAACTGTACTGGATTTAGTTGGATGTGATAATGCACAAAAGTGTGCATACTTGGTAAATCTATCAACTACCACCATGATGACACTCTTTCCCTCAGACTTGGGTAAACCTGTGATAAAATCCATTGATACCTCCTCCCAACGTTGGCTTGGAATGGATAAAGGTTGTAATAGACCCGGTGTCTTAATTGTTTCAACTTTATTTTGTTGGCAAACCAAACATTCTGCCACAAACTTTTGAATATCTGATTTAAGGCCATCCCAAAAAAATTCCTTCTTAACCCTGTGGTAAGTTTTCAAAAATCTTGAGTGCCCTCCTAAGGGAGAAGTGTGCAATTCCATAAGAATCTTTTGTTTTAGCTCGGAATTCTTACAGAGGTATAAGCGATCTTTGTACCATAACGAATCATTTTTCCAGCTAAATGTATTAGACGTACTGGAATCTTGTTGTAGCTTTCGAATAAGTGCCCACACTTCTTCGTCATTCTTCCATTCCTCCCTTGCTTCATTTATCCAATCTGGTTGGATGATAGAAATAGCGCACAACAATGCTTCCACATCCTCATCCTTCCTTGAAAGTGCATCTGCCACCACATTTTGCTTCCCTTTTTTGTAGATGATTTCAAAGTCATAACCCAACATCTTTGTGACCCACTTTTGTTGCTCTTCAGAGGATAATCTTTTTTCTAAAATGTATTTAAGGCTATCATGATCCGTTTTTACCTTGAAGTGTCTTCCCATTAGGTAGGGTCGCCATCTCTTAAGTGCATGGAGTATTGCCAACATTTCCTTCTCATAAATAGCTTTGCTTAGAAAATTTCCCTTGATTGGACGACTTTCAAAAGCAATGGGTCTTTCATCGTGCATTAGAACAACACCAATTCCATTTCCTGAAGCATCACATTCCACAATAAAGGTTTTTGTGAAGTCCGGTGTAGGTAAGACCGGTGCTTGGCACATTGCCTCTTTAAGATGTTCAAAGGCATTTGTTGCTTCCGGAGTCCATGAAAATGCATCTTTCTTCAATAATGTCCTTAGAGGTGCTGCTATTCTCCCATAATTCTTAACAAACTTGTGATAATACCCTGTCAACCCAAGAAATCTGCGCAAATGCTTTATGGATGTGGGGATTTTCCATTCCTTAATGGCTTTAATTTTGGTAGGGTCTACCTTAACTCCTTCATGAGATACAATATGACTCCTCCAATAGTTGTAGCACCCTGTCAAAATGTTCAACATGATCCTTCCAAGACTTGCTGTAGATAAGTATATCATCAAAAAATACTAACACAAATTTTCTAAGGAATGGTTTGAAAATTGAATTCATCAAACCTTGAAATGTTGAAGGTGCATTGGTAAGGCCAAAAGGCATGACCAAAAATTCATAATGACCCTCATGAGTTCTAAATGCCGTTTTCGGAATGTCTTCAATCTTCATTCTGATTTGATGATATCCTGAACGAAGATCCAACTTGGTGAAGTAAATTGATCCCTGCAATTCATCCAGTAATTCATCAATGACAGGAATGGGGAACTTATATTTAATAGTGAGCTTGTTGAGCTCC
This sequence comes from Pinus tabuliformis, assembly GCA_031772625.1. Classification (NCBI taxonomy): domain Eukaryota; kingdom Viridiplantae; phylum Streptophyta; class Pinopsida; order Pinales; family Pinaceae; genus Pinus; species Pinus tabuliformis. The sequence goes on from CM062811.1 coordinate 421,390,248, forward strand.
CTATAATCCGGACACATGCGCCATTATCCATCCTTCTTGTGCACCAATACTACTAGAGCAGAGAAAGAACTTTGACTCGGTTGAATTATACCAGCCTCTAGCATTTCTGCAACCATATGTTCAATTTCACTTTTTTGGACATAGGGATATTTGTACGGCCTGATGTTTGGAGGAACACTTCCTGGAATCAGATGAATAGCATGATCATTATCATGCATAGGTGGGAGACCTTTGGGAGTCTCAAATACCTTAGAATGATTGTCCAGGACTTTTTGGAGATCTGTAGAAATAGATGATTCTAATGTGGAAACATCTAGCGAACATAATTGTGCAATTACTCCCCTTTGCTCCTTTTTTAGAAGCATTGTCATACCATTAGAGCTGATTATCTTTCCTGGTTTCCCTGCAATACCCCTTAATTCAACTTCCTTTCCTTCCGTAGAAAATTTGATGAAAAGTTCTTTGAAAATTAAAAGCTATTGTACCCAAGGATTGTAGCCATTAGACTCCTAGTACAACATCAACACCTCCCATTGGAATGGAAAGCATTGGGCTAGTCAATACATATTCTCCCATGGATAGCTTGACATTATGGCACGTTCCAAAGAAATTTATTGTTCCTCCATTTGCAATCATCACTTGACACTCTGGTGCTGGATATAGGAAGCAATTCAATTCTTTTTCTACCCTACAATGAATAAAATTGTGGGTGCTTCCTGAATCAGTCAACACTATCACCTTTTTCTTCTTGATTTGTCCTCCTATCTTGATGGTTTGAGGAGTGGTAATTCCTGCCAATGCATTACAAGATATGGTTGGATTTATTTTTTCTTCATCTAGGCTTTGTTCCTGGAGCATATCCTGTTCTTTTGACCTTTCTTGCTCCTTTTCTTCTTCCTCTTCACAATCTATGTAGAATAATTTCTTCTCAGCACACTTATGACCTTTAGTGTATTTGCTATCACAACTATAACAAAGCCCTTTTTCTCTTTTTTCTTCCAATTGTTGTGGTGTCAACCTTATAGGTTGTGGAATACTAGGGGCAACTGCACTTCCGTCTTTATAGTTGTGAGTGGTATGCTTCCTGGTTGCCATAATTTTGCTTTCCATTTTTCTTGCTAACCTGAATGCCTTCTCTAATGAATCAGGTTCCCAAAGTCGAACATCATGTTGGATATTATCTTTTAAAGACCCTATGAACACATCAATCCTATGCTGCTCTGGAATATCTTTTACCCTTATGTTCAATTTTTGGAACTCCTCAATGTGCTCCATTATTGAACCCTTTTGTTTGAGACTTATCAATTGGCTAAAAAAAGTGTTGCTTTTTGTATCCTCATAATGTGCTATCAATTCTTCCGTAAAAATTGCCCAAGTGATAAATTGTTTACGAGAGCAAAGCCATTGATACCATACAAACTGATTTGGTTCCAAATATAAAGTTGCCATACGTACCTTTTGTGTGTTTTGCACATTATTGAGATCGAAGAACTACTCCATCCGTAATATCCATGTGGCGGGATCCTTGCCATCAAACTTCCTCATATCGATTTTTGGAATATGGTGGGTCTTCGATCCAACATTAGAGTCTATGGAATCATGATTAACATTTCTTTTGTTCACATCATGAGTTTCCTTTACAACCTTTTCACCATTAGTAAGTATTTCTTGTAGAAAATTTGTCAAATTTGTCTTCAAATTTGACATGTCTGTCTTCAAATCTATCCTCAAATCTATCTTTAGATCATCCATCTTAGTTTCCATGCCCTTTATCTTAGATTCCACGCCATTTGTCTTAGCATCTGTTAGCTTTTGTGAGCGTGACATTTGTTGCACTTGTTCTTGTAATTTTGATATATCATGTAGCATTTCTTCCTCTTCTTCATGAGTCATGCTAGAGCTTTCAAGTTCCTTACTAGGTGTTTGCATTTTCTTTCTTCAGGGCATCAGTTACCGATAATAATGCTTTACTATGCCCTTTGAATTCCTTCAAACCAAGCTTATGCAAAAATTAAAAAGAAAACTACACACCTTTTTTTACTTTGTAGAAGCCTGAGATTGAATCTGATGTATCTCTATAATTTTGAATCATCCAGTTCTAAAATTGTGATCTGTAGTAGCCTTCTATGTCGTCTTTCCAATGCCACTAGTCTGATCCAAATTGGATTCTCCAAGAAAGAGTTATGCACAATCTCCCGCAATGACCTGATTATAGACTAGTTCAATAGAGCGAAATGGTATGAAGTGCCACGTGTCACTGTTTCAACCTTTGACTCTGAAAAATATATAAAAGAAATCTATAGTCCGTCCTCTTTCTGTAACTTCTGACGAAATTTCAATCCGATTCTCAGAAAGAAAGTTATGACGATTTTCCCCAGGTCACCTGTTTTGAGTGTAATTCAGGAGTCTGCAAAAAGACCAACTTCCTCAGATTATATCTCTGAAAATATCGCGCGAAAAGCTCTGAAATTCGGACCCAAGGTTCAACGCGACTTCCTCTCAAATGGTTTTTTTTTCGACTTCTGAAACGTCACAGAAAAAAAGTTATAGTGAAAATGCCATGATGACTTGTTTGGAGCAGCGAAACCCTAGAATCCAAAGCTCTGATACCAAATGTTGTGAAACCAGCTCATGAAAAGATAGAAAAGATAGATCAACGCCTTAGAATTCAGCCTCTTCGAGGGGGAAACCTCCTTTACATTACATAAATGAACAATTCTTGGATAAAACAAATGACAAAACCTCCTTTCTATATATAGGAGTCTAAGGAGTCATAATATAATCCAGCTGACCTAACAATAATAATATAAAGCCACAAAAATAACAATAGAGGGATTCTATGGGCACATTAATAACAATATGGGGGCAATGGGGGCACAACAATATAAATAAGGTGTATAACTACAATAGTAATGGGGTAATCACTATTATTATAGGGACCCAACACCTTTGTTCACTACTCTCTCTTCATAAATAAACTTTCACGTGGATCTTAACGGACATGCACATTGTCTTGAACTAATGAAACTGTCAATGGTCTTCTTCAATCAACACACAAATTTAACCTATGAAACAGAATTATAACTCTCCTATGAACTATGACGCAAACTTATTTGATTATTTTATACGATAATAGTTATATATAAAATCCACATTCTTATGTCCTTCATCCTTGCAATCTCTATGAGGCTATAACTATGAATAATAGAGAAATTTGGCACTTCATGTTTCAATAGCATAGTAATGGGTGGAGGAGAACCAGTGATCAATATCTATACCTGACTCAATATCCACATGGGCGCTAGAGAAAATATGTATTCTAGTAAACTCTCTCACTAGATAAACAACTCCTTTCTATGCACAGTAGAATTTACAATGTCAGTAGGAACTCCAACAAGTCCACATTGTAGCCAATGATTGTGGTGCAAACAAAATGCCTTCTTATGTAATCTAAAACTTGAACGTAATCCTTGAACCCTTGGTTCTAGATTAATGCAATGGTAAATTTCTCTTCTACATGCATGGTGAGACTACACATGAGTTACATACTTCAACAGTCTCCATGTTTGTCATGGTTGTTGATCTTTACACTTTTCTTTGCTCATCCATGATAATGGGATTCAATGGAGCCCCTTTGGAATTTAGGACTTGGTCATTTTCCTCTAGTGTATTGTTTTATTTTTTCGTATCATTGTGCATTGTGATCTTGGTGTTGAAATCTTCTCAAAAAACGTCAATCTTTTTCTCCTTGACACTCAATTTATGCAAAACAAATTGACACTGCCTACCTTTCTCCACCACCACCTCAACAGCGAATATTTTATTCATACAATACAACTCATGCAAGTTAAATATATATGCTTCATGAGTTATCAAGTACCTAGGGTCATAAATGTAACCTTTGAACTCTTCTTCCTAATATTCTTTGGAATATTTTTCCTTGTTCTGTGGATAGATTTCCCTATCGTTGCCATCTCTTTTTTTTTCTAAGAAGTGACTATGAAAGTCCTTAATTTCCCTCATAGAATTTGTTTGGGTTCTTCTTGTGCATTGAGGTGTTTGAATGAGTAGAGGATGCTTGCCAGTGGTTTGTGGTGCCTTTAGCAAAACCTCATTTATTATATTAAGGTGTTGAAACATTTCCTCTGTGTTTCATGGTTTTAGGTTTACACTAAAATGCTAAATTGGTGGTCATTTGAAGTAGGAGGGGCTTTCAAATTGGGGTTAGGGTTTCCCAAATATCATTATATTTATTAAATTCAATCATCAAAGAGGTAAGAACAAATTCAATTTTAAACATTTAAAAAAACAAGGTTTGTGGGCCAAAGGGAGTAAGACACTCTTGTGTTTGACTATTTTGACCCACAAGCGTGGGAAAGGGTTGGAGTGCACCACCTAACATCTAAGAGAGGTCCACACATGTGAGGAAGTTAGTTGGGAGTCAGTTATTTACTGCTTGTATTAAGCACATAATTTCATGATGGCACATGGTTTTGTAATGATGGCTTAGGAGGACCTTCTTCCTATAATAGGATGGCACTCCTCTCATTTTTACATGGTTTGAAATTGAATAAAACTCTCATTTTCTCACTATTGGTATGAAATTTTCCCTGTGTCTTTGTTACAGCCATTTTTGGGCACTACTACCCCGATCATAAATGTCCATAAACCAAGGGCTCTTAAGTCCCTAAAATTGTTGTTCCGACCTCTAAAAGAACAAGGTCAACTAATCTTCTCCCAGAAGTTCTCCATGAAAAAATACTCGGAACTGGTCAAAACTAGACCATCTCACCTGCTCCATGGTCAAAGTTCACTGCATCCCACCTAAATACACATGGGAGGTTCGATGCATCTTGAAAAGCCCTTCTATGGGGTGTGATGGGAGAGAGTGGATAGATGGCAGGGTCAATATGCAAGGTGGAGGATCATGGAATCTTCCAGAAACTTCTCCTATGGCACTTGCCTCTCTGCATTGGCCCAGGGATGAGTAAGAGATCATCAATCTCCAAGTGGAATCAAGAACTATCAGAGAGAGGAAACTAATCAAATCTCAAAAGCTGACTCACCCCCCTTGCAAACATCTATATATGGATCCCTCATCCTAGAGATCCAGAGGCTGGAATTTTGTATCTTGTAATGAAGTGCTGCTGGTTTCTTGGTGTGACATCATAGTGTTGGGTGATCTAAGCTTTTCATGAGGTGAAGAAGGGCTTCCTTGCTGAGAGGATGATGCTGGGTCAGAACAATTGGTTCTAATCCTCTTTGCTATTCTTGATAATTAATAAAGCTATTCAAGTTTTCCTCCACATTCTTGTATGATTGATGATATATGCATTTGTGTGGTCAATATATATCTGGTCCTATATTGTTTATGATAGTAGATCTATGTTTTCGGATAGTGTTATGCTGCTTTCATTCTACAGGTGCCCTTTGAAGTTGGGTAGATGAGGAAGCAAGTGGCAAAGATCTATCAGAAGGGAGAGGAATCAAGCAAGGAACCAAACGCAAGACAGAGGTTGGTCTCCTTTATTCCCCTCTTATCTATTTCTCATAAAGGAAAACGAAAGTGGTTTTAGTTTTTTTGTTTCTAAGGTAGCTACTAGCCTTAGTGGGACTAGCAGCTTTGCATAGACACTAGATTTCCCGATAACAGTCTTAAACATTTAGTACCAAGTTAGAAATAGAAAGGATTTTGGGCATGCACATTGCATTGAAGGAAGAAGCTAGTGCAAATCAACAAATGCAAGTAAGATATGGAGTGTTCCTATGTTGTTTCATTGTGAAAATATTTAAGCTAATTTTTTATTATTGGGGTTGACTTTTTTTAGAATTTAATTCTTTACTTCACATTTGATCTTAGAAATTTTAATTTTTTTTAGTTGCATTACTTATGCTAGATCTAATAATAGTATAGCCTCTCATTTATTTCTATACAATCTGACTTCCTACAGTGATGTTTTCCAACTATTCACCAGGGAATGTCTAGAAACTTCATAAATACAAGGCAAAAGGGCTTTTTCTTGAGGGTCAAGATAATACTCCATGCCTAGTGGAGGCATTTAGGGCCTTTTCTTTTCTTTTCCAATCGTTTCTTTGAGTTTTTCCTCTAACTTTTGTTTACTTGCAGCCTAGGACTTGTGTATCTTTACCTTTAGAACTAAGTTTCATTTTTCCTATTTCAATGAGTTAATTTCTTCATCTTTTGTTACAAACATATTTTGTTCTCCAGGTCAACCATAAGAGATGGCATAATCTCTAGATTGATTTGTTGTTTGTATGATATTATCTACAGGTCATCCATTTAAAAGGGATCGATTCCAAATTGGCTTACCTTATTTTTCTTTGATATAAGGATTTATTGTGTTTTTGCAATCTTTTTAACTTAGACCTTGTCATGCTAATAGTTTTCCTTAGGGTTTATCATTTGAATTTAGCATAAATGAAGTTTTGATTTGGTTTCCTTTCACATAGCATTTCATCTAACTCTAAGCATAAATAAACTCAAGCACTTCAATTTTCAAAAATCTAGTGAGTTTTCATGCTTGGAAATGAATGGCCAACATTGCCACTTTATCTCTAATATGAAGTTTTATGCTAACATTGCACCATTGACAAGTGGAAAATCAATTTTTAAGGGGAAAACGATCTAACCTTTCAAATGTATCCACACATCGCGGATGTCTTGAAGGTTGTAATTTTATCTTCATATGAAGACGACATGTTCTCTGCTTTGAATTGCATCAAAAGCCTCCAAATTCAAATGAGGAGTAGAATATCTCAATTAAAGCTCAAAAAAGAGAAAACCCAAATCTGATATTATAAATACATGTGAAAAATATAGTTGAATCAATAAGAGAATGAAGAACTGAATATCATAGAAGGGTACAAAATCTATTGTGAACTCATAAATATTATGAGTAGAGAAAGAGCAAATAGAGTGCCAAAGCTGGCAAGGGAGAATAGCGGTGGGAAAGAAAATTTAATTAGGTCCATTTAGATTATAGAGTAGCTCTCAAATTAGATTTTAATAGGTAGTAAAATCGTATAAATCAATTTCTATGGTCTCTTAGGTTTTCATTAAGTTTATTTTTATTTGAGCAAAAGGAGGTCATCTCTCATAGAAGTTATATATAATGATGTTGAAGATAAGTTATAATGTTAGTCTAGTTAGGGCGTTAATAAAAAATATATGATGCCTCTCTAATATATGTAAGTATGTTCATATAAGGAGGGAAAATGGATATGAGTTTTACACATAAGGAAAATATCTATCAATCTTTAAGGAGGTGAAACGTATCCTTAAATATGTAAATAATGTTATCAATAAACTTAAATATTTATAGGTAGCCCATTATTTTTTAGGAAGTTCACTTAGAGCTTAAAAATATCTTATTAGAAGCTAGCCATAGCTTAGAATGCCTTCACATGTGTTGTTAAGAGAGATATGGGATAAATTTGTACTAAAGGAAATAAGGGGTACAATAAGATCAATATATAGCACCTACTCAAATCACAAAGAATATACCCAAACCATCAAGGTGACATACTTCTATGAGAAAAATTATGAAACACCATAGAAAAACTTAGATTAAAACTTATAACCAAAGAATTAAGAGTTAGAACGGAGTGTTTAAGTGAACACAATAAAAATAGTACACATTGGACATAATAGGTGTGCTAACTGTGAGGGAGTGCTAGAAGATAGCCATAGCTTAGAAGGCCTTCACATGTGTTGTTAAGAGAGATATGGGATAAATTTTTACTAAAGGAAATAAGGGGTACAATAAGATCAATGTATAGCACCTAATCAAATCACAAAGAATACACCCAAACCATAAAGATTACATACTTCTATGAGAAAAATTATAAAACACCATAGAAAAACATAGATTAAAACTTATAACCAAAGCATTAAGAGTTAGAATGGAGTGTTTAAGTGAACATAATAAAAATAGTACACATTGGACATAATAGGTGTGCTGACTATGAGGGAGTGCTAGGATGTGCTAGGGAGTGCCAAAGCATGCCAAGAAATGCAGGGGATGCTAACACGTGCTGCATAATGCCAATGGATTGTTAGGCATGCTAGATGTTATGGCATGTTAAGATGTAAACTTTGTTGCTTAGTTTTTTTACGACCACAGTTCGATGTGAGCCTTGTATTCGTAACTTGTTAAGTTGTATGAGTTGATATTCAACATGAGTAGCCTAAGATGAGTTATAGGAAGTTATTAGGTGAACAAGGCATAGTCTAATTGTAGTAATTGTAACTTGGTCAAGATGTTGTTATAGTTTGCAAGTTGGTGTTATAGTTGAGGCCGGATTTGTTTGGGTTCCCATGTTGCAACAAATTTAAGGGTAGTTGTGAGGCATGATAGCTAAGGAGTGCTAGGCATGCTAAGGAATGAAAAGGTGTGCTAACACATGCTAGACAATGTGAATGCATGCCAAGGAGTGTTGGGGAGTGTTAGGGCTAGGCACAACATTATTTTTTCAATGACTTGGTTGGTTTCCCAAGTCACCAAAAAGGTAAGAAAATATATAAGGGCATGAAAACTAGGGAGTGCCAACATGTGCCAGGAAATGCCAAGAAGTGCTAACACATGATAGATAGTTCCAACACATGTTAGGTATGTTTTCGGGGCCTTCGTTTTGAGTTTTTGTAGAAGACAAGATAATAACAAGTGGTGGTGACAACTAGTTGAATTGCTGAGCTAACAGCCGAGGGGGGGAAAGAACCAGGAGTGGTCTAGTAGTTACAAAAAGGTGGCAGGGGAGAACAAGAGTAGCTAAGCAAGTAGAGAGCAAGTCGAAATTACAGGCTAGTGTCTAGCATGAGGACAAGTTGGAGGGGTTTTCCAACTATATTCAATGGAAGGAAAGGTTCAAGTTGGTCTTGTAGGTCAACAAGATCTGGGAGTTCACCGAGAAAGCCATCAAGAAGCCAACTGATCTAAAGGAACTGGAAGTGTCCAGGAAGAAAACTGCACATGAGATGTGGATGGCTCTTCAGAATTTGTTCCAGATTAAGAACGAGAAACGAGTACTGGTATTGGCAGATAAGTTGAAGTACACCAAGATGATATAGGGTGAAGGAGTGACTTCATTTCTAACGAGCTTGTCTAAGGTCAAAGATGAGTTTGTTTTCATCGATATTAAGAAGAGGAAGGTCATTATGGTTATTTTCAACTCGATGTGAATGTAAACCCTCTTTGAACACACCATGGGGGATCTGAAGGGAAACATTTGGTGCTCTTGTACGTATGTGGTTAAACGAAAAGGCCCCCTCTCATTTGCATGAAGTGTTCCTGGTACAAATCCATGTTAGAGTCGAGGGCCCTGAAAAGATGAAGTCTATGTACAGTAAATGTATTGTCTATAAATAACCTCTCTAAAAACCTAACACAAACATATAATGATGTCATTTACATTGGAGGTGTAAATTACTTGAATTGTGTTTACAACTTTAATCGCTCCCCACAATATAGATTCCAAAGCAACAGCCAAGATCTGTCAGGTGCTATGGTGTGCGAGTGTATATCAAGGAGTATTATGGAGTGTCAAGGAAACACAAGGAAGTGTTAGTTTCAAATGCATGGAAATGAATGAATAAGAGTGTGTGATAGGGAGTGCCAGTGAGTTATAGGTTTTTAAGGAGGGAGTGAAAAGGTATGTTTGGTAGTGCTAAGGAATTCTAGAGTGTTAAGGCGACATGGCAAGATTGTGCCAAATGCTAGAGTGTGGCAATGTGTGCCAGGGAGTGTTAGGGAGTGTCCCCTTGTATTTATTTGAGGTTGAGTGAGCCAAATCTTTTTCGTATGGTTGTTTGGATAGGCAAATTTGTTGTTCCCCATGAAGTTAGTGAGGTTCAACAGTACAAATAGGAGAGGCTTTTAGTAACTGCATAGTTGATGAGGTGGTTAAACTAAACTATCCACCATGAAATGGCACCATCATGACAACAATTATGGTTGAGAGCTATGGTTAAGAGATATGCAAAGATCATTTCCTTCTTGCCTACTGTTATGGTTCATTAGGCGAACCCATCCTTCCTTGTAAATAGTTAGCATGATAGTTACTCTAGCAAATCCCTCTCATTTTAGATTTTGCCATAATGTCAAAATCTAATTTTGAGTGGTTCAATGAGGAAATCCCACATTTGCAATATCAAATGGGAAAAATGGCATTTTCGGGGGTTTCCATAATAGTGGCAGGATTCCTTCGATTGAGAGGCTCGAAGAAACTTGCATTGAGACATTGAACTTTCCCCATCCAACTATGATGGTTGCAACCAAAATGCAAACCCATCCTTCCTTCCTTACTTCTAGATATAGGGTTTCAACCTGTCAAGTGTTATATGGAGGGAGGTTGGAGGCTCGTCAGAGCCATTAAGTGTGTCCTATTTATTTATGAGGGTTTCACCCTGTGTTAAGGTGTGTGTCTATGCAAGAGGAGGGTTTCAAACCAATTTAGTGTGTCTAATGTGCCATATGTTATTATTCTATTTCATAGTCTCCACATCAAATCCAATTTACATCACTGATAAGTACTCCTTTCCCTATGCATAAGAAACCCATACCATATATGTTAGGGATGGGTGTAGTCCTCCTATGTGTGTGTAGATGTTGGTCTAACCCTTTGTGATAGGCAGAGGTAGAGCTTTCCTGATATCTACATTTTACTTGTCTTCCATTAAGAGACAACAATAAGTTGCTATGGCATAAAAGAAGGCATAAAAGAAGATAAGCACCAACAAGGGGTGCAAACAAGGTCATCCAACATATAGCATTAGCCAATTGGGATGATGTTACCACTACTAGTTGATTAGATTCAACCAACAATTCCTTCCTGCTAGCTATGGTTCGCAGTGCAAACCTCTTTTCATCCTTACAACTATGATGAAAAGAATCCATCAATGGGACTACGTTATCTTATCTTCAATCAAAAGTCTTATCATTTGGAATTTTGCAATAGCCAAAATCTATTTTCGATGTATTTGATGACCATTATTTTTTTTCATCGAGGGTAAAAAGAGAAGATTCTTTTTATTTATCTAGAATGGAATTTCCTAAAATTGATCTCTGGAGATACCCCGTAATCAAAAAGAGAAATTCCAAATATATGTGATATAGATGACCTATTTGATGTGTCCTTGATTAGATTAGTAAGCGCCATCCCATAGTAGAGCTGCTAGTAGTGTTCCAAGATGAGCCCTACTATATTATAACAACTTTTCTCCTCATGAGATAAAAATATGT